>SFZH01000008.1:16469357-17750428 GCA_021234535.1 Stichopus chloronotus | reverse complement strand
ACACTAGTGTACGTTAGTGTTATGTTGTACGAAGGGCCGTGTATGCTAAGCTGTGGGCTGTCGCTGGCATGTCTTCATTCTCAGAAAAATGTTTCTGTTACATGACCTATCTGAACCAATAGAATCGTACAAACTTAAAATTCATGAAGCAAGTATTATCACCGACGCAAGTGAGCTGCACACTAAAGGAGTAAACAGGTGAAATGTTTCAATATACGGGAAGAGCAATGAAATCATGGAAGTTCATCAGTCGTTCGAATACACACTTTAACAGAAAGCACTAAGCATTTATCCATGTGAAAAAGGGAAATATTTGTAGTTTAATTTAGAAGGGAATGCTACGAACAGTTAAAAAAATAGGACTTAAAATAGTAACCTGGGTCCCCGTGGAGATACTCCAAATCCCGAAAAGGGGAACATAAAATAATTTCTTTATTGCCTTGATAGCTGAATTTCCCGTAAGCCTAAAGGTTTTCTTGCCACTTCTTCAAAGTCGTTACGGGTGCCTTCGCCCGCACGTGCATGCTCGTGTCACTGTGTAACTTTGTGATTGATTAGTCTCAAAACTTTGCAGTTCTAACTTCTTAAGCCTGGTACGCTGATTTCTTCTCTCATCAGTTTAGTACTTATTAGATTAATTTTCATGAAACTCATTCAGCTTTGGTGTTGTACGATCCATTCCATTATGATTATAATTATGAAATGCGAGATTGTGTGAACTTTGAATTACAAGTAAAGCAGAATGTGCGTTCGGATTTGCATGCATCAACATGGGCTTTACCAACTGACCAACGTTTTTGTTCTCCGTGTATGAGATGTTGTTGTACTATACTGTTTGCTTGCGGAGTGGCTCAGTCAAGCTGTATTACTCCAGTACTGTGTACTGTGTTATAGCGCACGCCAATATGGTCACACCCAGCCTCAGCTGTATGTTCAGGTCACTGAACTTGCTGTAAGCGGTGGGCTACGGGGCAGTGGCACTGATGGTATATTGTACACGTTTTGATAGTTGTGATTTCTGTAGTAATAAAGAAGTACGACAGCTTACATATTTTAGGCCTAGCCATTTCTCTTCTCAGACATTAATATGATTTGATCTTCACATAATCGTTCAGAATTCAGAGATGCGCTGCAAGAAGCATAGTAGCCTTAGTACTAGCAGGCCTTACGGCCCTTTAGGAAGCTGCCATACGTAGAGACATTTTACTGTTAATCTGTGTACCGTGTACGTATGACAAGTGTTAGTTCTTGGAAGAATGGTTTCGTTACCATAACAAGTCACTGAAGATCGAAGGAAACTACTGTAAGTTCTAACAAATAAGTATGTAAAACGAAAGAACAAAAGAAAAACTTGTATTTGTAGTCAATATTTTTTCTCTTGTGTTATAAAACAAAACATCGTTATTCCTCTGTCTGTAGGAGAAGAAAATAGTCATAACCTGTGGCGCCTAATACAGTGTACGTACGTGAACTACAATAAAGAACTCCGTGTGCGTACGTAAGTGCGTTATGCATATGGTCAGAGTAGATTTTGAAAAAACCGGTTTTGATTTAAAAACCGGTTTTCACAGCCACCAAAACCGGTTTCCGATTTTTTACTAACCATCACAGCCTTAGCTGTAGATACAATTTTTTGCAGCTGTTGTGGCCATTAATAGCAGATCCAGCATATTCTTGTATAAGTGTTTCATCTCACTTAACTAATTGTTTTTCCTTTGTTTTTGTAAGTGTTTTTCAGTCCTTACACTAATATCCAATTTGGTTGTATTACCAATAGGAGCGGTTGCTCCAATATTAAAACTTTGCATAGACCTTAGAGTGAGCACACTCCTGTGTACAACTTGTAACAACAAAAGCAGAAAACACAAACCAATACTGGACCTAGTGCTGTAGTTGCATTATGGTCACAGTGGACGTGCAGTCACTTAGTTCATTCACCACCAACTCTTCTCTTTCTGATTTCCAGGAACTGTCAGAATTTGGCACGCGAACACATACAGACTGGAGACGACCCTAAATTATGGTTTGGAGAGAGTCTGGGCTATCGCCTCACAGAAGGGCAGCAACAACGTGGCATTCGGTTACGATGAGGGCAGTATACTAATCAAAGTGAGTTGTTCGCGATGTTTGCTGTTGTGCAGTGTGCTCTACAGTTGCGGTCGTATTTGTGTTTGTAATGCCCTCTGTATTTAAAAGTGCCCACTGATCTGTTGGAGTAGTTTGCTGAAGGAACTGAGATTCCAACCTTTACATGAGTAGGACTGCATTTCCACCATTGTTCATTCTTGCTGCAGGAAAGATACAGGGCACAGTGGCAGAAAGAATGCAAGAAACACTGAAGACTGAAATAGATAACGTTTTGGTTTCTTTTTTTTCTTTTTTTTTTGTGGTTATCTTAACAGCTTGGCCGAGAAGAGCCTGCAATGTCCATGGACACTGGTGGAAAGATCATGTGGGCTAAACATTCCGAAATACAACAGGCTAACCTCAAATCAATCACAGGTGAGTCAACAGTCATACCGTGGATCGTAGTTGGACAGATTGATTAGTTTGTTTTGAAAAAAATTGTGGATGGTGATGGGCGAAGCGAACAAGCCAACATAGCATTGAGTCAAGGGGCCTGCGGCATGCAGTGATTCTGTTTCCATGTGTTTAATCAACATTCTTGCCTCTAACGTTTTTGTTTCAAGTTGTGAATTTTATTTCTCCATGAAAAATCGACGGTTTGTAAAGCTGAAAATGGCTTGTATGGGAGTATGTAACCTTCTCTCGCTAAAGCTTTTCGCTGCTGAAGCAATTTGCAGAAAATGAAGGCTCTCTCAGGAGGAATTTAAGAATTTTTTTGACAAATCTTCACTGGTATACTTCATGCATGGCCGAACCCTCCTCCCACCCCTTCTGACCTATTGAAAATCCATGAAGAACACTGTTTCCATATTCACATTCTGCTCGTCTCTCATATTTTCAGATATGGAGGTAAAGGATGGAGAGAGGCTGCCATTGGGCGTTAAAGACATGGGAAGCTGCGAAATATTTCCACAGACTATATCTCACAATCCAAACGGAAGGTACGAACAAAACAAAATAAGATTAACGAAGAATGAAGACAAAAACCTATGTTTTTGTCCCTTGTTAGGTACTTTTTGTAGGAAATGTTTCATCTTCTCTCGAACGAGCGCAAAACCAAACTGTTCAGTTTGTCACTTTTTGTCTAATTTTGCATCATGACGTCAAAATGAGGCACTCATTCGTATTGGCAAAATCGGAGGACTGTTAGCAGAACAGGTCGTGTATGTACCTGAGAAATATTACCACCCTCTCTTTTTCCCATGTGGAGCAACATCAGGTTTCAGGACTGAAGTAGAATTCATTTTGTTGCCATAGTAATGACATAATTGCCAAAATTCTCAGTTGTTTATGACAATGAATTATATACAAATAATTCTTACACCATGGTTCTGTAACTCCATTACCCCACATGCTCCGATGTATTGTTCTTTCAGTCTGATGAAGAAGTAGGCTTTTGTTGGTATTATTTACCTATAAAATTGGAAAGTTAACCTTCTCATGTTTACCATAGTCATGGAAAACCTGGAAAAGTCATGGAAATTTGGGAAATTGTTTCAAGGCATGGAAAACTTTTGAAATTCAGGGAAATTATTTGAAGTACTGGAAAAATGAAAATTTCACATTGTTCCTTTTTCTAACACATAACATCAAAATGCATTCCGACTTGTGGTTTCAAAATTTATTATTCTCCTTAGCTCATATTGTTTGACGTTTGCTGTTATTGTTGCAAACTTTGTTACTCAGGAGGAAGGTCATGTAAATTCTTTATTTGGACCTGGAGAAAGACGTGGAAAGTGCAGGAACCCTGTTTTATGTTAATCCAGAATAGAAGTTTTCCTTTTCATGATTGGAAAAAAGTCATTTCCGTACATTTCAATCTGTTGCCCCCCTCCCCTTCCAATAGAAAAGACAAGTGAATGAATCAGTAAACATACAAACGAATGGAGAGATGGATGGATGGCCGGACAGATTAATGTCACTGAAGGGGCTATGGTAAACAGATAAGTAAAAATTCTGTATCATACATTTAACGAGATACCGCCAACCAAAGCGAAAGTTGTCAAGAAACCATTTCAGTTGTGAGGCATTATGTCAAATACCTCATACCCTCGCAACCTCTGATAGCTATCGATGCCTGTGCCATCTCCTCTCCATTTCATGTTGAAGTTGAGATGCGGTTCAAATCCAGTTATGCATCTTTCCTCAGGTTTGTGGTGGTCTGCGGTGACGGGGAGTACATCATCTACACGGCCATGGCCCTTCGTAACAAAAGCTACGGATCGGCGCTTGAATTTGTATGGTCTCATGATTCCTCTGAGTGAGTATTTCATCGTAATCCAGCCGGAAGCTCGTCCTCCCTTTCCCCACACATGTTTCAGCTAAGCCTCTACGACACAATTTTGACGGAATGGTCTGTCAGTTTGACACACTGATGTTCATGGGAAAAAGATGTGGGAATAAATTAAACAGGGTTTCATTTGTTCTGTAGGGTCGGTGGTAAAAGAAAAATTGGTTCATATCATTTTGGAGATTAGTGGAGAGATACTCTAAAGAAAGTTAATGACAGTGGTAAAATACTCTTCAGTGTGCTTTTAAAACATTCCAAGAAATACAGCCCTGGTAAATCAGCAAGATATGTGAAGTGCGGATAGAACGTGCACAGAGTCTAGAATGGAGTGGCCGATTGAAGGGAATGATTCAGTTTTCGGACCAGCCTCCAAATCGAAACCAAGCTATGTGCCAGTGAGGGATGGTATTGTAACTTTTTAATGAGGCACCCATCAGCCAGTAATGTCACTGTTAGGCATGCTGTAGACGTAAACGTGCAAATCGTCGATGGTTACGTCGACCTCTTCGATCATTGAGCACAATGCCGTCAGGGAGGTTGTTAACATAGCTGATGATGCAACCTCTTGTGTCATCACCATGGCAACTGACAGCTGTGATGGTGAGCCTACCTCAACAGGTGGATGGAAAAGGGATGAGAAGAAAGACTGACCATTTTGGGGGTGAACTTTGCACCAAAATACTAGCAGAACAAAATATCCCAATAAGAATGGGTCGCCTGTCTGAGTTGCAACAATCATTTACGTGTGACGTGACTTGCCAAAGACCCAGTGAAAAACAATACATGATTGTTTTAATTTGTCAGGAAAAAGAAAGTAACATGCAGATAAAGTCCGAATAATCTTAGAATACCAGTGACATGCAACAGTCAGTTGTTCACCTCTGTCTGCAGTTAATGACAACCGCAGGCGCTTCACGTCTGTTGGACAGCGAGAGTCTGCATAAAGCATTAGTAACATGAAGTTGCAAGATTAATTATGGTGTTGATTAATATGGTGTTGAACCCACACCATGCTACTTGGAAAGTTAAAGGTTGTGCCATGCGTTAGTCACACTGAGAAATTTGTTGGACCACTCTCTGTACAAATGGCTAAATTACTTTGACATTGCATTGGTTGATTAGAAAATGGAAATTGAAGTGATTTACATCTCAAGCAAAGGAATTCAGGTGACCAGGCAATTACCAGTACAACTCATATTCTAGCTTTAATTTACCTTTTAATGTTCCCGTAACTGCAATCTTCAGTGACACCAACCTTCCCTGTTTTAATGGTCAACATCACCACATTTTTAATCTTCACTGTCTGATCTGATATCACAGCACAGTGTGACAGTTCAATCTATTTTCCACTCCCACGGTCTTTGCAAGTTCTTCTCGTCACCTCATTCATAACAGGTATGCCACCAGGGAGAGCACCACCAGCGTGAAACTCTTCAAGAACTTCAAGGAGCGTAAGAACTTTAAGCCCGACTTTGGCGCCGAGGGAATCTACGGCGGTCATCTGCTGGGAATCAAATCAAGCAGTGGACTTGCCTTCTACGACTGGGAGAACACAGAGCTTATCAGGAGGATAGAGATCATACCGAAAAATGTAATTACTCAGACATTTGAATAAATAAAATCTTCCTTTCAAAAAGGAACTTCAAGATGAATCAAAAGTATTTTTGTTTGTAAGAATACTCAGATTTATCACTACAATTTTTTTTTGGTAAAATACAGATCAAAGAACCTGTCACATGGACTTGCAGAGAGAATAGATGCTTCCATAGCCTAACTTGATGAAACTTCTAACTAACCAACAAATTTTGGTTTAAAACAAAAAGGTGTTTGATGTTTTGATAGTCTTTATATCATATCATTTTGTAGTAGTGTTATTGTTGTGGTTCATAACAATAACGATAATGTAGATTACAATGTGACAACAACATCAACAGCATGTAGTCTCGTAGGTGTGGTGAAAAAGTAAAATTAACGATGGACCATTTCCTTATTTCTCCTTTTGTTGTTATCATATTTGTAGGTCTTTTGGGCAGACACCGGTGAGCTTGTTTGCATAGCAACCGATGAGTCTTTCTTCATTCTGAAATACAATGCAGAGGCAGTCTCTAAAGCCCAGGAGGATAATGAAGGCATCACGGAGGATGGTATTGAAGATGCCTTTGAGGTAGGATGTTTGAATAAGTCTACAAATTTGCCGAATACCCTCATGTTCCATACTGCAGTCACCTGATGGTCGTACGGTGCTGTGACTGACTGGATAAAGGTGGTGGCATTTGAAGCAGGGAAGCGTAGCAACTGGGAGGCCCAGAGTTCGATCCCCCGTTTGAGTCGCAGTAGGATGGATTTTTAGCTCACACCAAGTGTGTGAGGTATTAGAATGAGGCTGATGTCATCAACTTTTTTCAAAAGCCTTCTCTTTCTTCATTTTTTTAGATATTTGTCTGAAATTTTTTCAGTGTGTTTTTTTGTATAGATGTATTTTTTTCCACCTAATTACATTTTGACTGACTTAATTTATAGGTGAGTTGCAATGTAATTTTTTGAAGAAAATCTGGTTTTTGGTTGCTTTTTTGCACAAGGCACTCTAACTGAACAGGTTTACCTGGAGAGCTATTCTGTGGTCACTCTAGTAAACAATAATCAAATTTTCCGGTTGGTCTGGCCAGCCTATCTGCCCTGTGGGTCATCAAGTCAAGCTGAACTCTCACCTATCAATATCATGCACATTCCGATACTAGTAAATTGACACGCAAATTAAGTTAGTGAAGCATGTGGCTTAGTGATCATTGTAAACTCTTAAGACAGGTTGATAAACAGAGTTGATTTGTTGCATCATCAACACCGCAGTGTTTTTACAATGTGTCCATTGACTTGGATTATATTATTACTGCCCATAGTAAAGTTTGGACATGTTCAGAGAACAGCAACAAAAAGAAAAAAAAACTTGTACAACGCTCAAATGTACAAACCATGTACATTGTAATTTTACAACCATGGCAAAAATCTAGTCCAGGGCACATTTCAATTTAGATCCAGCCAAAGCCAGCTCTGACAGGATCTAAACATTATCCCTTGCATTCTTACATATTACACAGCCTATTAGATTTAACCTTCTCTACAGACCATAGCTGGTACACCTAATACCATTTTTCAACGTCACATGTTGAAATTAATATACTGCACTGGCATATGATAATGTCATAGGCTTGATAGTGTGTCAACTAGATATTTTTTGCATGAATCATTTTGTCACCTTCCAAGTACTCTACTTTCATTTTGCAATGCCACTAACAAAGATAACCTCTACTTAGTTCAATGACTGCCCTATAAAGTTTCGACACCCCTATGTTCAGACACACTTACGTTTCGACATGTACACTTAAATTCAGCGGCTAATCAATGCGTCATTACTACGCCGGGCATCATAGCTGGGACAGAACATAGGGCTACAACCCTCAGTTCAATTGTGTGAGCTACAGCGGCATTGCTGTGCTAGTTAATCCAAGAGCAGTCTTAACATGCAGCTAGTATTAAAAAGCGTCAAAGGCGTGCCGAACTTTTGTCAGCACCGTACAGAAGGTAACACATAAAATGAACATTTTAGGATACTTCGTGTCAATATGATAAGTTTCATCTAGATTGTTTCTACTCATCCGTTGGTGAAGGAAAATGTTTGTGATGCTTTGAGATGAACCATTGTTTTTTGGTATTAAAGTGTTAATGATTTGAGGTTGCGAGTGATAGGAAAGTCTTGTGGATGAGAATGTTCTGTCACAGCAGCCCTCAACATACTTGGTGTTCAAGGACCACATTTCTGTCATTTTTGTCTTTCAGGTTGTTGGAGAAATTGAAGAAGTTGTAAAGACTGGTCTGTGGGTCGGCGACTGTTTCATATACACCAACTCTGTCAACCGGTTAAACTACTACGTAGGGGGAGAGATTGTAACAATCTCTCATCTTGACAGGTGGGTACTAACTTCAAGGAGGGTGATGTTTGCTGAGCAAAAAATCCAAAGGGGCCAATCACGATTTTCTGCATTTTCTGAGACTTTAGTTCAAAAAGTACATAGGCCAGCACTGTCAGACACGTAGTGACAACAAATGTTGATGGTTCAATGTGGTATCTTTGTGGGGGTAAGAAAGGATACTTAAGAGGAGATTAGTCCTTCTGAGACATTAAAAGTAGAAGTTAATGTTGCCAGCTTTAGAAAATGAACTTAAAACTTCATCAATAGGTTGCAAGAGTTTGAATTAGCATCACACAAAAAAAAAAAGCTTTTTCTTAATTTCACATGTTTAAGTATGTCAGAAGCATTGTCCAGAAGATAGGATTCAGTGTGACTATTTTGATATGTTCTGATGTTGCTAGGGTCATGTACATCCTGGGTTACATCGCCAAGGACGACCGACTGTATCTAGGAGACAAGGAACTGAACGTGATCAGCTACTCCCTGCTGCTCTCGGTGCTGGAGTACCAGACAGCCGTAATGAGGAGAGACTTTGAAACTGCCGATAAAGTCCTGCCTACAGTACCGAAGGATCAGAGGACCAGAGTGGCTCATTTTCTCGAGAAACAAGTGAGTAAAACCCAACAATTAAAGCAGACCAGATGAAAATATTTTTGTGATAGATCGGCCCAGATCGATATTTGTTTGTGATGTATCAAGCCAGAACAAAAGTTATGTGCGAAATGTCAAAGAGGAACATAACCCAAACATTTTATTGCAATGCTACGCATATTGTCTTGAGAGATGACAAAGGGTCAAGTTCAGGCGTCTTGAACCAACAGTGTGCTCAGAGCAAACAGAAGGGATGTGTACCATTATGTATGTTTTCTTTTCTTTTTAAGATTTCATCCAAATTTACATCATGACTTTGGGTATAATTTAATATTCCAACTATTTTATTTTATTGGTTATTATAGTAATGTATTGTAATATTCGATTGCATTGTAATTTGTTTTCTTTCAATTCTGTAGGGTTTCAAGTCCCAAGCTTTAGCTGTGTCATGTGACCCAGAGCATAAATTCGAACTAGCTATTCAGTTAGGTGAACTGAAAACAGCCTACCAACTCGCACAGGAAAATGAGGTATGTGGAAAAGCGCAGGCAGTGGTTTTCTCTTTTTTTATTTGTTTATTTGTTAAGAGATTATCTGGCAGGGCAAATGATGATCAGGAGGGGGCTCAGTGAGGGTTACAGAGGGATACCAGGTGGAAGGGGGTATAGTGATTATTCATGTTAGCTAATTATTATATCTCAAAGTGGAACTGTAATGTCAAAGTTATACTACATAGCTACCATCCCAAACAAAACTTTTGGGACTACTGGTCATAATTTTGGTCCATGTTATCACCATGGTTCTCATCAACATTCACTCCCCTTCCTGATCTTGCAAAAAAAAAAGGGGGGGGGCTCAGGAAGAAGATAGTTTTATGGAATAAACAAAATATCCCCATAAACCAGTTTGTGTCTAAATAGGTTTTATCCTAGATGCAGTCCATGTAACTACACAACATAACCATACTCACATTTACAAACCAGTACTTCCTTCATGTGCCTTTTTGTACAAAGAGTTCTCTGACCGCCCGCCAAAAAATTTAAACGACGGTCTTACTGCTTGTCGTAATTTTCATTGTATATTTGGCTGAAATTCATTTCACAATCTTCAAAGTGTATTCTCCAGCTTAAAGTATAGTAGGTGAACTGAACCTGTAAGTGTTCGATGTCCAGGAAAACAGAAAAGAGGAGGTTCATTAGGAGTACATCATGGTTAGGGTCAGTGTATAAAGTAATGTGTTCACTCTGCCAAGTACTATTATTCCCTTAAGCCAAGTTTTAACTATTTTACCACTGTTGACTGTCATTATAGCTGATTATTTAATAGAACCTAAACTTCTGCAAGTGTGTTGACTTCCAGTGTTAGTGAGATGTGCAAGATTGGCTGACGGCTTTGGTCACTTTTGGATCACATGATACCCGGAAAATTTCTGTATTTAGCGGGTCAAACCCTCTCGAGAGATAACCATTCTGAACACGTAATGTTTGCTTATAATATTCAGAATGATACCGATCATTTTCTCTCGGTAATATCCCCGTCACTGCATTTTTAAGTCGTCGTTAAGTTATGTACCAATTTCAAAGACGTGATAGATGTACTAGATCTCAATTCCAGTTGAATGTCCGCATCTCTATCTGACTTCTACCACTTGAGTTGAAAGAGTCCGGGCATTGTATCCAGCACTCTCGTGAATTTGACTCTTTCCAGCTAAATTTTTCGGTACATGTCAGATGCATTTTACACATGTTATTCATCCAGTCAGTTGTGGTCAAATCATTTGCTATTTAGAGGAAAGTGTCACATGAGAGAGTAGACATGTTAGTTTAATTGACTGACTGCAGTTTCTGTAGGAAATGGAGCTGCACAAGTAAGTGGATTACTCTAATCAGCTTGGCAGTGCTGTCCATTGCAAGAAGTTTAGATTGGTAACATCCTGAAAATCCCAATTCTTTCGTTCTTTCACTCTGGTTTGAAAGGGAATTTGGTATTTCCCGATACTGTGCTATGCAAACGCTGCTAACATACACACAAGTGAGATCTTGTATATATTATAAAACCAGCAACGTGCATAGTGCAGCTCAGTCCATGTTGTATAGTCAAGCGACATTTCATCGAGTCAAGATTACCAGATTCACTTCTGCGGTATCGAAGTCAAAGCACCTGCCCATGTTGGACAAATTTGAAACTAATTTTGTCCAATTAGGTATCATCCCCAGTCACAGAGAGATCCAGGAATTGCTGTTGGTGTATTCTGGAAATTCCTTTACACTTCTGGAAAAACTGACCCCAAAAAAAGAAAAAATATCCATCAAATATTACAGCCATAGTGGTGTGATATAGCTAGGTTTGTTCTTTGCGTACCTTGACACACATTTGTATGTAGCTGGGATCACATAGTGTGACCCTGTTCACACTGTGTGACTAGAGGCACTTCTCACATTGTGTGGTGGTAGTTTTGGAATAGGGATAGTCACTTTGTAATGCTGAAGTAGGCATTGTCCTACAGCTGTAGTTACCTAGTTCAATGAGGCTCATGTTGTACTGTTCTAATGTACGTGTACATACGGAATGAGATGGTGTCGTCTTTTGTGAGTAAAAAAAAAAATTCAATACGACAACCTCCAAGACGTCATAAAACAAATCGTTGAACGTTTGTTTTCAAGCTTTCTGTCAAGTGTCTGTGTATTGACTTATTATCTCATCTTGCGTCTTCTTCAATTTCTGCTCAAGTGTTCTCTTTATTTTCATTTCCGCTTTCTCAATGCATCAGTCGGAGACCAAGTGGAAGCAGCTCGCCGACATGGCCACCAACAAATGTGAATTCAGGATGGCCCAGGAGTGTTTACACAAAGCACAAGACTTCGGTGGACTGCTTCTACTGGCCAGCTGTTCAGGAGACTCAGAAATGGTATCCAAGTTAGCAGACAACGCCGCCGAGTCGGAGAAGCACAACATCGCCTTTATGGCGTACTTCCTTCAGGGAAAGTAAGTGACTGTGTTGACTTTGTTTTTTGTCTTGGATATGAATTTGTTTTTATGTGTGTAGTATATTTGTATTCACCTCCTTCCGAACAGGTTTGTCTTTCAGCCCAGAGCATAGGATAGTATTTGCCTGGGTCTGGATGTCAGCAGTGGTTCAACTCTTTCTCAATTGTTTGGCCTGGCATGAACCTTGGAGATGAATAGCTTTGCAGTTTACAACCGATCATCTTCTCATTCCCTAACCTTAATCGCATCGCAAAGGCAGTGTTGGAAAAGTGTTATTTTTTCAAAATGTTGTTTTTGGTTTTGTTGCCTTGTGGGAGAGTCTGTAGTATGTAAAGACCTTTGTTGGGTTTGGTTTTGGTGAAAATTGAAGGTTATTTAGGTCACTATGAGGTGCAAAATGTTAGCGCTCATAGCACTCAGATGGTACTTTTTTTTTCCCTTTTTGTGGGGTAAACAAGTATTTGGTGTTACCGGCTTTCACAGACCAGCAATACTTTGAAATCTTTTATAAGATTCAGTCGGTATTCTTGGTCTTATAACTTTGAATCCTGTGACTTTTAATGCCGTGCACAACAAAAAGCAATACATACCTTTATAATCCTTTTGTTATGAGTCAATTACTATTTACTGAGCTGTTTTGATAGTTGATAGCTGTTTTGATGGTAAAAAATTCCAAAAGACAAACCATTTCTGTTTGATTTTGCTTTACTAAGATAAAATTTCTGGCAGACAGAGAGAATTTTTTTTTTAGCTTGAAAAGTGACCCCATGACCTCTGAGGTCACTGAGACGGGTATTGACAATCCCAGAGGGATCTTTCTCTAACAATTGAGCTGTGCATCCAAAGAGAAGTGATTTGTCATGTCGGTCCAGATTACCTATGAGAGATTTTTTACTCCAAGATACCATCAGATAGTAGTTATAGATATATCCAGCAAAGGAAAGGTAGGCTGTAATGAACTGACTTCAAAGATACAAATTGTAACTCTAATATCAATATATACCATGTGCTGGCTGCACAATTGTCGACAATCAATTACAAACCTGGAAGGACATTGGTGGAAAATAATGTGAAGTTTCAATTTCAAACTTTTATACTAGAACTAGAAAAAGGTTAATATACAGTAGTTTAACCTGTCATACTGCTTCCATTACTTTCAAGTAGTTGTGATGATTCAGTTTTGCCATATCACATGGTATGCTGTGTACAGGAAAGACCAGTGCCTGAATTGAGATGGGGTGTCACACTAAGTTTCTCTGGGGCACAGTATCTTAGGAGGGCACTTGGACATTCAAGCAAAATAACAGCAAGGAATCACTAAGCCTCTTGGCTTACTTTTTTATTCAGTAATTTTAATTATGTACAAGGATTTGCGTATGACAGCCACCCTTTTTGCAACATACTGGATGTCACTGTAAAAAATACTCGCAGTCCCTCATTGTTCTCGTTCCTCGTTTCTTTACTTCCTCAGACCAAACGAATGTTTGGATCTCCTTTGCAAGTCTGAACGGTTCCCAGAGGCTGCTTTCTTTGCCAGAACTTACCTGCCGAGCAGAGTTTCAGAGTAAGTCCAGCTGGCAAATCCTGTTACCTGCATTAACAGGAAAAAAAAAAAAACAATGAAAATACAGATATTCTTGTTGTTAACTTGGTGTGGACCTAAACAAGGAAAAAATAAATCTGTTTGTTTGTGTTTGTGCAGCAATGTTTCAGAGATGACTTGGGTGATGGAATGACTAAAAGACGATGGATGATGAGTTTTAGCCTGTGTTTACTCTTACATCAAGTTACATTTGCATTCCACGGGTTTTAGATTAGGCCTGTCAGTTATTTGTCTTTATAAAATTATTTCTGTTCAATTGAGAAATAGCTATGAATAGCAGAATGTTTGAGACGACTGCTATCCCTTCACCATGACGATGAACTCATTCTGATATAAGAGTGTCTGCAGCTGTCCAGAGAAATAATCTCGGTATTAGCAACGTGCTCTGGACTCAAATTCCATAAAAACAGGACATTCAGCATACAGTTTATAGTGCAAGATGCCAATAATTTCTACCAGTTCTGTTCATGACATCATTCGTGACACCATTTGCAAACCCTAGTGTTAGATAAATACTACTTCATGTGGCCAGACTTAGAGCACCAAGGTGGCACTTGTGGTTTTGAGTGCAGTGTGTTGTTGACAGGTATTTTTTGGGTGGTGAGCATGATTCACTTTTCGTGGTATTAGTGGTTACACATTAATGATGTTACTGTTGCCAACAAACCCAAGTTTGAAGGAAAAGTCTTTCATGTATCCATCTCAAATGCCTCCCTGGATGGATACTCTGTTGGTCAGTCTGTCTGTCTGCCTGTCTGTCTCTGTCTGTCACATGTTATTGTGTATTTATATCTTTCATGTGTCTTTTTGCCTGTTTCTTGTCTGTCTGTCTGTCTGCCTCTTTGAAAGAAGACAAGCTCAAGCTGTCTGGTTCTACATCTTTTTACAGGAAGTAATTCTTGTGTTGGACTGTTCCACACTTACATGGAGATAAAAGTATTACACACTGCAATTTGAAAACTCCCTACTCAATATATTTTGCTGTAGATATAGTTTTCAAATTTTTTCCAACATTCCTGTGTATGTTTTTTTTTAAAGTTACCCCTTACATCAAAATATGTGACTTGTTGAAGAACTTCTGAATAAATACAAGAAGCAGGCTATCAGTGCCGCTTTTATGAACCCCTAGTGGAACTGACTCATTGAAGGTATTGTCTTAAATACCTCTGCTACATGTAGTTTCCAGGTCTACACTACTAACAGTTCCAGTTTCTTCAAGAGATCAGGGTACCAATTTTTGGCAATGAAAAAAGGACCTCCTAATAAGGGTCTTCTGCTGCGACACATCTAGAAGGGTCCAAATGGAGTAGTGGGTTACCATACATGCAAAAAAAGAGATGCTATATTTGAAAAAAAAAACATCATTATTATGGGTGTTTTTTTTTTTACATTGTTGTTATTGTCCTGCAGTGTTAACTTTTGTGGGAACATAAATGTCAAGGATTAAAGCCCTGACAAATCATTGATGAATTTATTGCCAGTATCAAATGAACATTGTTTAATGGCTCTCAATATTCTATTAATCACATACCTCAAAATGACTCGAACCGAGGAGCATCAAATGATGGGTTTGAATCCAACGTTAAGATCTTCATGTTAAGACGCTTCCGTGAAGGCGACCACCTTCCCCCTCTGTGTCCCACTTTTGAAGATTAATTGAAGATTAATAGGTCATCAGGTCTGCTCCCGTCTCTTGCTTATGGTTGCAGTTGGACTGAAGCAACAATTTGGACTGAAGTGACTGAAGCATACTCATCTGTGATAAAGTTGGAGATGCTTTACAACACAGTGGTTTGATTTGCCATCACATTCTGAGCTTATGTCAAGTGTTCAGATGCTGAAAGTGGCAAACATTCAAGGGAGGTTGGAAAAAAAAATCTACGGACAATAATAATATAGTGACTGATTGAAACCAAATTTTTTAATCCAAAAGTTTCTGTAACTCATTTTTCCCACCTAAGACCTTACAACACGGCATATAATGAAGTACAGAGCCACATGCACAGACAGCAGTTGTTTTTAATTATCTCCAACTTATCATGTACAAGGAACTTGCACAAACTCATTACTTTGCAACAACGTAATTCCTGACCTTGTGGGATCTTGTTAGCATTTCATTAAGATTAGCTGGAAGATTTTAACCTTCGTTTTTGTCTGTTTTTGTGTTGCTACCCTTTTGTTTTGCTTTTTTTTCTCCCGATTGACGAAACAGACTACCATCCCATCTTCCGTCATTATGATCGTATTTCAGTTGCCATGGACACAGCCCTCCCAACATCAACTGTACTCATGCTTTTTTTTCTGCAGTGAATTCTGTTCATAATGTGTGTAAACCTGTTTCTCTGTCAGAATGTCTGCTAGTGCAAAAGCATTTGTATTGGAATCCAAATGTTGGTTGTATCAGCAGCTCCTTTAAAGCTAAAACTTGTCCATGAAATGGCTTGTTTTTACTCCAAGTAAGGCATAAAACGAAGGCATTACATTTGCCTGATCATACCCGTGCAGGCAATAGTCCATGAAAGGGAACTATTGTGTTAGTTTACAGAAAAAGTCATACTTTTGAAAACCGATGTTTATGAACACAGAAAGACAGATTATTCCAAACAATGAGGGAAAGTAGCCTTCTTTTCAAGTTTCCTCTCATACAGAAATCAAGCTTTTTGTTACTGTTCACCCAAAGTTGCAAAAATTCAAGTGATGCATCTTTCGTAACTCATCTTACAAATGAGGCTAACTCTAACATGATTTATTGGTGAGACTGAATAGTTTTAGCAATGACTGACCTTATTTTCTGTATATGCCACGTTGGTGCATTTTTAGTTTCAATGAGAAGAGAAACCTATGAGGTCATAATGGTGTGTGTGTGTGTGTATGTATGTATGTATGTATGTATGTATGTATGCATGCATGTAAGTGTGGGTATACATGTTTGTGACACTTAGCTTGTGCACATGATAACACTTCATACCTAATATGTAGGTTTGTCATATTGAGGGGAAGACCTGTATTGTTTTTGTTTTTTGTGGAGGTCAAAGGTCATGTGGGATCACCAAAGGTCAAATACTAAAAACACTTGTGCACCTAATGTAAGTTGAATGGTGAATGATGGATAGTTTTCATACTTTGTATTTAGGTTTGTCATAATAAGAGGACAAAATCTACTGTTTTTTGTGGATGTTAAAGGTCATCTGGGATCACCAGGGATCAAATACTGAAAACCTTGTGCATGTTAGCAATGACGAATACTTTTCATACTTAGTCTGTGGGCTCATCATGATGAGAGGAAGAACCCTATTCTTTTTGTTGGGGGTCAACAGGGGCACTGAAACATTATGACCAAGCATGTTGCACATCATCAGCTCATGCAATACATCAGATTAAATAAAAATTCATAATTGAATCATCAAAACCACAACATTTGGGGCTTTTTGGTTAAATACAATATTTCCCTGTAAAACTTGCTATTACCTTTTCCACAACCCATTCCTTCTCCCTCCTTTTTTCTTGTTTTCTTCGTGCCAAATTTCATCATCAGATAAGTTTTCACAGCCACATTCTCTCTTCACAACCAGAGTCTCTAAAACAGCCCCTTTTGAAGAGTTCACCTCGTAGTCGTAGAATTTGACTATTTTTTCCTTTCATACATCATTACTTCTGCAAAGGCTCATCTTTGTTGTTTTCACTCCTTGGCTATTTAGAGTCGTCCAAGGATGGAAGGAGAACCTGGGCCAGACAAACAGAAAAGCTGCAGAGGCCTTGGCAGACCCCACACAATACGAGAATCTCTTTGTCGGCCTGAAAGAGGCCAGCCAAGCAGAAAACTTTGTCAAAAACCAGAAGATATATCCGGCCTCAGCCTATCCTACTGTCCCGGTCAGTTGTACTGTTCTAACCACGTCAAAAAGAGTGACTGATTTTCACCCAAATATTTACAATTAATGTCTGTTATCTCTTTATTCTGTGCATTCTTTGTATCTGTCTGTGTGAATGTGTGTGTAAATGTGCATAATAGTTGTATTCCTCACTGTTTGTAACCTTGCCCATGATCCAGATAAATAGATCAAGCAGCATTCAGCGATCAGACAGTTTATCCTCCCCTCCTCCCTATTTCTATTGACTAACTATCCTCCCCCCCCCCCTCTTCCTTCCACACTGCTGTAATGGTCAAAATTCAAAGTGATGCATCTTCTGTTATTCATTTTCTGTAACTCATTATATATTGCTAAGTGTTTTGAGGGATTAAGGCTGACGATTATTCATGAGACTGAATGGTTAAACTGTGATGAAAGATATATTCCTTGTATGTCTTGCTGGTGCATTGTAAATGCAGTATTTCCCATTACAGTAATCTGCAGTAGTGAACCATGCTCTGGGTCCTTTACACAACATACTCTCAGCATTTAATTACCTAACATTTCTCTTGCTTTTTTTTTTTTGTCTCCAGAGTAACTCTGAAAGAAACGTATTAGAAGAGATGCAAGCAGCAGTCAACGATGGGTCGTTTACAGCCGTAAGTGTTACGTTCTGGTCACCCCAAATTTCCTTCGAGCTTACTTTCAAGAAAAGAGCCATTATTCCCCCCTTCCCCACCCCTCCCCCCACCCACAAGTAGTTGAAATGACCAGAAGGTTTGCAGTACCAAGTAGAAGAGAAATAAATACTGAAATGTGTTGAAAATTTCCTTGTACAAATTACAAAGATACCTCATCTTCCTTGTCAGGTAAGGAGTTGCTCTTAAGTATTCTCAAACCCGTTACCATGCCAACCAAAATGGCTGACAACTGAAACACAGAAAACGAAAAGACAGTGAGATTTCTTAATGATTTAAACTTTCATCCGCAACCTGGAATTATATCCAGGTGGATGAAGGTTGATGTGACAGAACCATGAAAAAGCATTATTTAAGATATCTTAGGGAAGGAGGGGAGGGAGTCACATGAAAATGGTTATTCATCGTTATCTCCACCACCTCTGCTGAGAAAATGGACAGGAAACGAAAATGACATGCAGAGCTATCTACAAAGGGCAACTAACACCAAAGTTTGGAATAAAAGAGAGGATAGCCAGATACCACCAATCAATCAATGTTAGTGTTTGTGTGATTCTAAGGTCATTGTTGATGACCTTGTAATCCAAAAAACCACATGAAGGGTCTCCTGTCTTGCCACATTTATTCAGCACAGAGCTTCTCGGATGCAAACAGAAAAATGCATTTGTATCTTGCTGTGAAACAGTTCATTGATAGACAGTCATAAAGAGTGGACGCTAGGCCTCCTGCATTATGATTTCACAGTACCTCAAAAGAGGACAGTGGGTGTAATCGGACGCATGGTAATCGTACTTCGATTCTAACCGGTGTTTCCTCGCACACATTACATACATGGCACACATTACACACATGGCAAGTAGTTGTCTTCCTGAGAATCCCAAGGGTGTCAGTGAAATCTCAGCAGCAGTTACAGGATTTTTCAATCAGGTTTGTGTCTCTTCGATGTAACTAATATTTTCCACCATTATTTCATGATTACTTTCAATATTTCACCATCACTTTCAAAATGTCACAAACGGCTTTGAGTTTTGATTTTTTCCATACGTTAAAGATATCTTTGAGTTTACAGTTTGTCATCTTTTGTAAGTGCAATAATCAAACTGATTCAGAACGATTATAACCGGTTTTGGTTGTATAGCCAATTTACCGCCAAAGCACACTCTGCACTGTATACTTTCCACTGCTACTTCAATACAAGCATATGCAGGATATGCAGTACAAAATGTAATTAATATGCAATATGCTAGTAATTTAGTATCCAACATGTTGATGCTTCTTTTGTTTCCATTTGCTTGATTTCTCAGCATTGTTTTGTTCTCTCTTTCTCAGGAGCAACATACAGAGGGAGCCCCAGCTGACGCAGGAAAAGAGGACAGCAACCAGAAGGAAGAGAAGAAAGAAAAACACGATGAGGATCTAGATTTAGACTTTGACGATCTGGATATTAACGATGACATCGACACCAGCGGTGTCAATCTAGATGATGATGACCTGCTAGACGATTAGGTTCCTAAGAAGAGAAAAAATTATGTCCATACCTTAAAAAAAACTCAATTCATGGCAACTTTGGCCATCTGGATATGTCAGTCTCAGAACTCCTGACCATGTGCCCCGTGGCAGAAGAGACCGGCGCAATCGTATCACGGCTTCTTCGGCGCAACGTGCCACTTTATCAATCCGTTGATCTGCTAGAAGGACCACGAACTGGATTTATGCACTGCAAACTTGAAAGCTGGCTGTGTAAAAACCTAGGAGTGTTAGATATGCCAGCTTCGTCACATTTTGTGAAGAACTGTTAAAGTCCCCTGTCGTTTCATCTAGGTCACAGTTTTGAAGCAGCAGTTACTCTTAGTCTGCATGTCTGGATCGGTGCAATCAGTGTTCTGTGGTGGGTACATGACTGAAGGAGTGGGTCCTTCTTCCGAATGTTTGTTGCCATGAAGGATCCTTCCTCCTTCACATCAGTCTCCATTCTCTTCTAAGTGTGGACTCACAATTTTCGTCACACATCTTAGGACACAAGTCAATTTGAGATGGATCTATAGAATGTCTGAGAGTGATAAAGTCCTGACCTGCCTCTCCTCGTTAACATTCTGACTTTGTTCACTGTTTTTTTTTTTTAAATCGTCATCAATATGTGTACCTTATGTAGTCATTGTAGATCACCGAATTTCTAAATGGGCCACAACGGGGAGAACTGATGTAACCATAACAACGTGTTCAACAACACAATGAAGAGCAGGCAGTAATTCCAGAGCTTTTGCTAGTGACACATCTTTATGCATTTGATATTTGTCATGTATCGAGTGATCAGCAAGCAACATACTGGAGGATGAAAGTCAGTCTGAGTCATTGAGAGGTGGAAAGACACGAGGCAGATGGAAATTGGGAAAAATTTTTAATGATTCCAATGTCAAAAGTTTATGAAGTAATTTCACCCTCAGTTTTGAGACTTCTCCATGAAAGCAAGGTCTAATATGTAATAACTTATTTGAAGTGTTTGTAGAAGTCGTGTGTGAGGTGTATAAATTTTGCTTCATCATTGTTAAATCTTGTGATTTCATACCAACATTTCTGGTTCATGGACTCTAGTCCCGTGTAACCGTTCTCATGCAAGATGAGGTCATGATGTCGGCTGTCAGTCTAAAAGTAAGCGCCGGGGTTGTCATGTACTACATTATGTTCTATGTCAAACGCTTTTTGCCCTAGCATATCAAACCTGCGAAATATATCGTCACACATTTTCTCCCATTGCCAAATTGTGTGTGAAACGAGTACAAAGATGGTGCTCTCCATGGACCGTCGCAAACTAAAGACACCTGAAGACTGAAAAAGTAAGAGAACTTGTGGTAATGTTTTCATCATTCACTTTAAGAAAATTTCTGATTTATCACTCAGTTTTACTGCAAATCCCATCAGGAAAATGGTAGTGATATGAATCCCCATCTGGGGATGGACACGCTTAAACCAGCGAAAGTAAACGGACGAAAGCGGCATTCAAATTCCGGTTTTGAAACGTCATTCTTCTGTCTCCCACAGCTCTGATCTATCAGCGGATATTAGTTCCGTGGATAGCAAATCATCTCTGATAGATTTCCAACGAATGTCTTCTCCTCTTAATGCTATCCAAGTTTGGCTTTGTCAGTCCCAGGAAACGAATCCTTCCCTTCGTTTACACTCAAAATAATCTTTTCTGATGACATTATATATGTTGTAATATATCTTCTGTCTGCTTTTGGTTTAGTTTTTTTTTCTTTTTGTAATCTTGGATTAGAAGGGAAAAAAAAAAAATCTGACAGACGAGGAAGTACATAGCACAGACTTAGGGTAAATTTATCTAAGAGTTTTCAGCGTTGAACCGAGAAAAGTACACTCTCTGACATCACAAGTCTCCTGCCGTATTCTGGATGCTCATTTATCACTCTCATTTATCACGACCTAATCATGTTTGTCACCGTCGAGCTTAATCTGCTCAATGTTGTGGCGGCAAAATGAATGATTTTTCTGTCCTTTTTCTGTCAGGTTGTTCTGGGAGTGTATGTGTGATCCTTTTTTTTTTTTTAAGCTGCACTCTCTTCCATTTCTTGAGAGCTGTACTAAATATGTACCACATATGGCCTAGCATATGTTGTTCAGGGCATATGCCGGTGTTATTATTCATTTCAGCAGTTGCTGTAACTCACTGTAATGTACATGTGTGAAGTCACTGGGGTAAGGCACTGTGAGACTTAACAGCATTCGCTTGTATTAGCTGGGCGAGCAATGTCTAAGGCTCACCAAGCATAACATCGTAACTGTGTGAAGGTAATCTCAAGTATCTTCATTAAGGGCAGCTTTCAATTTTGAGACTATCAAAAGTTTTTTTTTGTCCTTTGAGGAGGGTGGGGACATATTTATTATAATGTGAAGTTGCTGAACTGGAGCCTAGTCTGGTACCATTTTCTTTTTTCCTTTTTTTTTTAATTAAAGAGTGCTCAAAAGGATTCCTTAAATGAGCCATGACAATTGTTACAAAGTTTATATTGCTTAAGATTATGCTAATGAATTGTATTTCATGTTTCTTCATTGTTGATTGTTTTCTTTCTCTGAGAGAATGGTTGGGAGTGGTAGTGTGTAATGGATGGAGGTTTGTCACCATTACAACAGTCTTTATTAGAGTTAAAACGTCTGTACTTTTATGAAGAGGAAGCCATTTTTTTTTTCCCTTCGCAATGACCAACAACTGATGTTCTATATTATCAATATGATTAAAGTTATGTGCAAATAATTTGCCACATTTAATTAAACATGTCGTGCTTCATTTTATTTCAGTTTCCCTAAAAAAAGAAAAACAAACAAACAAGTAAATACATGATTCCCTGGTAGAGAAAAAAGTATACCAAAATGAGAAGCATAGGGAAACAGAATCAGCATACCTCTGCACAGATGAAGAACCTGACTGGTACACACAGAGACCAAACAGAAGACACCTGCCCCCCCCCCCACCAGCCTACCATGTACACTGTCCCTCACCACCCCACCCTACAAGATTTTGAATTTGAAAGTTCGAGGATCGGAGAGCCCATATGGGCTCATCAAGGACCCTATGCCATGTCGATCATGGATGAACACCCCGTGATTCGCCTACTCTTTTCGTCAAGTGTCCAGAGGATAACGAGGCAGAGATGAAACCAGACAATGCAAACCCAAACCTATTCCCGGGACCACCCTTCGACGTCCCCATTAGATTGACGAGAGTGTATCCCCCAGTCTCAAGCCACTTTCCCAAAGGCTAGGAGGGGTGGAGAACCTGCCCAGCTCAGCAGCCCATCAGCTGTAACAAGCAACCTGAAGCAGAGAAGACCTAAATGGAACAATAGGAACCCAAATAAGCTCACCCCCATTGCAAACAGCTTTCCTGAAGCAGCCAAATTTGAATCCCCAGAAATTTTACAAGTGGATTTGATCAAGGGATTGCAAAGATTGCAAGCCGGACACTTTAACAACCCAATCGTTTAATCATGATTAATAAAATACTTAAATTACTTATGTCTTCCGACATATTTCGGGTAATTGTTATATAGATGAATGTTTCTTTAGCTTCCTTTGGGGGTAGCTTTTCTTCTCCTTTTTCAGGCCGGACAAAGGTTTCTTGGATGAGAGCAGGGAAGAAAGTACTTTTCCACAGTCTTTATGTACAATGGTGCACATAGTGAGATAACACCAGCCCACCTTAGCACCTCACCCATCCCCCTCCCCCCCCCCCCCCTCCGCACTGCAGACTAACCATTTTTCCCGTTCATTTGTTTGTAACTGAAGATTGGCAAGGGAAACAAAAACTTCATTTGGCCTACTCATAAGAGTCGACTTGGATCTGTGTTTGTATTATTTTTATTTCCAAGTAGTCCTAGCGTACGTGACTGTAAGGTCGTGTCTGGTCGTTTGTTAAATATTAATTACGTGTATACATGCGAGCATTATATCCTTCTTTGCATACTGATTGATAACATCATTTTTTTTATCAACAGTTTAATCCATAGTAATGTGCTCGCGTGCTTTAGCAATCATTACGGTGCCATAGGATATTTTTTTTTCACTTATTGCCAACATTCTTTACACTACGTTTCATTGTATTCTATGTTACCGCTTTATACAAAGGCCTATATTTTGAAGAAAAAAAAAGAAAAAAGAGTGAACTGTCTTTTCATCGTTGTAAACAAAGTACGTAAGTCTTGAGCAGGATTCTGGTCATTCGTTTCTATGGTTACACCTCTTGTAACCACGGTAACAGTGATCGTGCCTGAAGATATGAACTCCTGCGCATGTATACATATACATACCTGCAGATCGCCTGCAGAGGCAGAGGAGAGAGAAAAACTAAACTGCAAAGAAGAGTTCATCAGTGCTGATGAATTAGGTCAAGCATCCATCAAAGAAGATAAAAATCGAAAAGGAAAGAAGAAGAGACAATTTTAAGGGTAAAAGAGAAAATGAAGAAAAAAAAAAACTGATCCCTGACCACGCATAGAAATTAGATTGGCCACCGCGCTAGAGCTTCGATACGGTTCTAGCTAATATGTAGTTTGTTCACATGCTTTCGTAGATCAGTTTAGTTAAACAAGCTTCCTCTTCTGCTCCCTTTTTCTTTCTAGTTCTCTCTCGACACGCTTTTCGGAATTTTCTGGTCGATATTCATTACCACGCATATTGGCTGTACAGGCAAAAATTTCGATCTTTTACACGCCTGAAATTACACATTTTCTGTTGCAGCACGCGATGTTCTTGGGTTTCGTCCACGGTACTGCGCATAGATTAACTTTAATGTACTTTGAACCGATAGCTTTTTTTTTCCTCTCTCAAGTTCAAACCAAAAAGTGTAGAGTATTTTGTTTGTTCTTTTTTATACACTTTCAAAAATGTAAATGGTAAAACGTACATTTACAGAAAATAAAATAAAGAAGTACAAAAAGAAATACAGAAATGTTTTTGTACTTAGTTTCCAGAGAATTTCTGTAATTCTGTTTTATTTCTTTGTTTTATTTTTCTTTTAAATTTAACGACATTTTTTTACAGTGTGTAGAGGGCCTTGCGATGGCCATTGCCTTCACTGATTTTGGACTGGCTACCAGCAGAAGTAGATTGATCTCAGTCTTGCCTGTGATTAGACCGTTATCCCTGTATAATTCACCTCAACCAGTTGCTCGTGGCAATTAACTAGTTGTTTATGTTTCTCATGTGTAATGCCAATCCCCCCCCCCCCAATCCCCCCATCCCTCACCACCACCACCACATTCGCTTCAGACCGTCGATCAAATTATCCATAAATTTAGCACACTACGTCACGATAGTTACAGATTCTCTGGTGCCCAAATATATTCTCTACATTACTGTTTATCCATACTCTAACCAGGTTAATCAATCCACACTCTAATCAAGTGGTATCATTGCTGGTCCCCCCCCCCCACCCTCCCGGCAGCGTTATTTTTTTTGGGGGGGTGGGACCCCAGAGTGAAAGGGCCCCTCTTGAGCCTGGAAAGAGGAATTCCGGCGATTTACATGTTTTCTGCGCTAACTGATGGTGGCGCTTAGTTCTTAGTCCTACCGCCGGCAATTCTAGCTACATAGTAACCTATGTAAATGATGATGGCTTCCCCTTGAGTCCCGGCCACACGAAGGAAAGATGCAGCTCCTGTTCAACTGCTCGTCAGTGCTTGCACAACGTATGCACTAACTCAGCCTTCAGGCTCAGACGGTGAAAGCTCAACTGATTTCAAGGGAATGGGGTAACAGTTTACCAACACACCATGGTAGGTCGATAGAGTTATTCATTTCTATGCTATACTGGTGAAGCTAAAAATCTCGGCGTTAGCCATGACAAAGTACTGTGATGCACTACTGCTCTTTTCCATTTTTTTTTTCATGTTTTCTACATATTTTCTACATATACGCAATGCCCATACCCTCATATACGGTTGTCATATTTCACAATTGGAGTTTTCATTGAAGTTATCTTCAGATTAAGTCGTTTCTTTTTTTCAACTGCGTGGTACTGACTACATATCCCCAGTGAGAGAAAGTCGACCTAGGCTGTAATTGAGTCTGTCACGTGGACATCATAACACCCGACAGAACAACCCAAAAGGAGTGGAGAAGGGGAGGGGGTGGTGAATCAATGCCGACCCCCTCCTCGTCCATATGGGGTAGTGATCAGTCGGGGTAATTTGCGTAATTGGGGCGGGTGGACTATCTCTTCTTTTTTAAGGTAAAATTATTTGGTAATCTAGCGATTCACTTTAACATTGCACAAAATCAAATTCTAGATTGCACCGTTTTGTGTCTCAGTATCAAAGTTTTCCAAAGGCACCTCAGATTTTTCCCCGTAGGCTATAAAGGGAAATTGACACTCCACAAAATTGAGGACCCCTTATCAATGGAATCAGTAGCACGTCACCACGTGAACCGCAATATTCAGAACGGTATTATATATGTGGCGCACACTTGACTGTGGAAAGGCTATGGCTCAGTTCATTTATGCAGTCTGTTTCAGTCACTGTTTTAGTGGACGCAAGTAATTCAAGGGTATGGCCTAACACTTGAAGTAGAGCTGTAGAGAGAAGAGGCCGTGAACAGGACAAGCGCTACGAACAGAATATAGTATGAGCATTGTGGGAATTAATTTGGAAAGAAGGGGAAAGATTCAGTAAGTTTTGACCAAGACTATTCCGATCAAAGAGGTGTCATTAGAAGGAGATACAACTCTTTGAAGTCATGTGTACAGCCGCCAAGTTTACCCAGTAATCTATCTTTTGTATCGTACTTGAGATTTCTATAGGACTTAAAAGATCGGATTAGAAGATAAACGCAAAATTTGGTATGTGTCGTCTGCTACAGTTACGGCATGAGTGGGGATATTTCTGTACTGCAATAGCATTGCCAGTCGTCAACTTAGAGAAAAACTATTTTTATTTCTGCCTAGGTGCCGCTCGGTGTTGCGTAAAACAGTACAACATCTTGGTTGCATGTCAGAACAAGACAAGTAGGCCTAATCTACGTCTGTCTATTCCAGGAAACTTCACCTCTAGTTGGCAATAGCCTATATTAAACTTCTGCCTCTTCAGTTCATTTGCACACAACAACTTGTTAACAATTACAGGGACGAAAGTATTCATTAATGTCAATTAAACAGTCGTTTCAAGCCAGTTTTGGGCCACCTTCCCTGAAAATGTTGGCGGCTAAACACCGACTCGGACCTGGCTTCAAAGCATTGTTCTGAGCGACCTAATTGTCTAAGGATTATAGCTGACTAGTTAAATGACGTTGATAGGTAAATGATATTGAGCTGGAATCGCCCAATAAATGAATGACATCGTCTTTGAGCCAATTAAGCAGCTTTCTTATCTTCCCTAGATTTTGTAATTAAATTTTCTGTCCAATCTCCTTCTACAGACACCTCACTGTTTCTATAATTAAGAGCAAAGCTCAATGAATAAGAAGATTTCAAGCACCTTTCCAAAATTGTCAATTATAGGCATACTGAGCTTACACCGGTCTTCGTGTGTGTCTTATATGTAGGCCTATTTTTTTTCTCAAGTTCTTCCTCAAAAAAAAAAAAAAACACACTTGGTTTCTCTTAAGGTTATTTTTAAGGACCCATGAAATACCATTGGCGATCTTCAATAATCTTCTGTAATAAATTTGATATTTGGCAGGCGGCACTTAAACATTGTTTCTCTAATTCTCTTTTACCTACGTTTCCAAAAAACCCTGTTATAATTATTACATTCGTTCATCACGCATATAGTATGATGTAAACACACTGTAAGAAGTAACTGAGCTAGCTACACCTACTGTCAATACGATATATGCAGCCTACAGTGTACACACACACACACACACACAACACACACATTGAACTGTGATTTTTACATGTATATGTGGCGTGTGGGCGTGAGTAATGAATATGCAATTTCACCAACCAATTACATTGTCGCATTGCCATTTGTGGTGATAGCTAGTGTAAAAGACTGAATTAGTGCAAATTTTAACAACAAAAACTGTTTCATTACCCAGATTAAATGGAATATATTATATAAATTATAGAGCAAAATGCAACAAGCTGATTAATAAGAGCTTGATATCACTAGTGTTAGTAAAAAGACCAAAAACAGTATCCGCTTGTCTTTGTTCACCACTAATGTAAAAGCCGTGTTAAATAATGAATACGTATAACTTTCCATCCTAACCTTACTCTGGATCCTTCACAATACGCATAAATCTTTCGCCTTTTACTAAAGATTTCCGTGTGAAGGATCAAATATGAGATTATCTCAATTTTTCTCACCCTCCTTACCGGAGGGATCATATCTTTAATGAAATTATAGTACAACTTAAAGGTGAGCGAACGGACACGGGTCTGAAAAGTTAGAAGTAACTACTCATCAAAAGGCTTTTGAATATAGAATGGAAAATTATTCAGAATATTAGGAAGGACAGTAACCTTGTTTTCAAGAAATAAGTTTTTCACAGATAGAAATTCAGTGACTTGTTTCTCAACGATAATTTGTTCACCCAATTTTTTCAAATGATGCTTATTCTGTTACTCATCACATGCGTGATGTCTTGACTGGGATGACGCTATTGCAGATGTTTATTGATGAGCCTGGATGGTTTAACAATGATTAAAGCTCGTTTTTTTTTTTTTTTGTATGCCATGTTGGTATATTCTAAACACCTTATTTTCCGTTAAGACTACTATGGCATTGTCAATGCTGATCTAGCGTGGCTTATAGACCAATGTTTTGAAGGAACAATTACAGAAGGCAAAATACTACACATGCCTCGACGATGTCATAGTGTACTAAACCCAGTGTCAGCCCCAATGGAAAGAAGTGGGGTTAAAGGCATGATCAGCCTCCAATATTTTCCAAGTTTCCAAAAATGAAAGAGGATGAATAATTCATCATGATCCTTGTATCATCTAAACCTATGTGATATGTATCACGATTTCTCATGGGTTGTTTTCTTTTTTCATTTGAGAAATTGCAGACATGTAATCCCTGTTTCAAGACTGCAGGGGTACATGCAACTTAAAACACGCTGGAGGGTCACCAAGCCTATACCGGTCGAATGGTGTATCATGTGGGCTACTAATAACAATGGCAAAACAAAATAAAATGGTGCCACACATTACCGTAACTCAAAAGTATGTTGTGGTTTTGAACAGTGGTGTAGTCACGGGGGTAGTGCTCCCCCCCCCCCCCACAGAAATTTTGCTGACGCGATGGGTGATGTTAAAAAAAAATAAAGGAGAGCGAGAGCAAAAAAAAAAAAAACGACCAGAGAATTGAGTGATGGTATGTTGACGGCGTTGGGGGAAATGGTTGGGGTGGGGCAGAGTGGGAAACTGGCTTCATGAGTGTAATCTTTTTATGATATTGAAAACTAAGACGAGATTAACAACACAATCGAACCAAGGTGTTCATAAAGGTGTGAAATCGTTGATTGGACGGAGGAGATTCGATACATGCGCCTGTTGCTTATACGCAGTATACGTACGAGTATCCGGCTAGGAGTATCCGGGAGGATACTCCTAGGAGGATAGAATCCGCAGCAAGACGGTTACGCAGGACTTATTAACAATGCGCTTCCCCTAACAGTCAATCAAAACCTTGGATTGAAATGATGGCGTAGATTCTGGAAACAATGTTCCTCTCGTTTCCAATCCTAGAGCTCTTATTTTCAAGCTTAAAATAGGTGATTATATATCAGTCAATAAACAAGTGGGATCTAAAGGTGTGTTCAGCCCCCCCCCCCCTCCCCCAAGAGTGAACAAAACAGGATGCATTTTGATTCTTGTATCATCTCAACCCATCTGATATGCATTACTAATTTTGTGTTTTGGACATTGATTTCTATCTCATTAATTGAGAAATTGCAGGCATGAAATCCTTATTTCGCACCATGATTGGGCGACTAATAGCGGGCAAAAATGATCCTTTTAGGCAATGGAGTCCCTTAGACCTTTCCTCATGCCACGTATCTGTATACTGACTGATTTGAAATCCTGTCTTTAGTCCTGGGAAGGTGGCACTTCCTTCCCTTATACCCCTCCCCCAGGACGGCGGTCAAGAATGAGGAAGATGAGTAGATCCCTCCCCCCCCCCCCCCCACAAAAAGGTCTGGATACGCCCCTGGTTTCGAATATTTAAATCTATGTAAGTTGCGTTCAATTTGCACTCTTCACGGGCCACCTCTGAAAGTAAGATGGAAGCGCTGACGGACTTCATGACGGATTTCAGCGTGACAGTTAGCATGCATGAAAAAAGGTAAACCTTTACACCAACTTGAAAATCTTTTTTTTTTGTTTATGTTCCTGCTTGAGACTTTCATGTTTCTCAATTAACAAGGTAGAGGTTAACCACACACACATACACAAACACACACATACATACATCGATGCTCACGAGTGATTAAAACCTTTTACGACTTCAAAAACATCAAAACTCGATTTACACCACATTTTGAAGTAATTTGAAAGAACGTTTGAAAAAATGAACCGCTGTTGCCCTATATTTCTCGGTTTCTTCCAGCAGTGGTAGTGTGTGTTTTGTTATAGTCATTGTTATTTACATTTTATGAATAGCGCCCCCGATAAACGCAGCCGCACCCTTAGATCAGGGACGAATATACGGCTGAAATACTGGTGATCGAGCCGTTGAAGCGAAGGAAGAGGGCAAGAGGTGGAGTAAATTTAACGTCTGGTTCAACGGCCAGGGGTGCAGTATTTATTGTCCAAAAACAGGCCTCTTTTCCTCTCCGTTACTGCTTTCTCTTTTTTCTTTCTTTTCTTGCATTTCGGACACCAGCCGAGTTACTCAGGTCTGGTTTATGTGACTTATTACTCAGAATGGGATGTTGGACAAGCCAGTAGAGACAAAAAAAAAGAAGCAAAGATTTACAATCTTGAAATCGTAAAGTCCTATGAACATATGCCAGAATCGGTATGTTTAACGTCTGCTCATACATTACATGAAAACCGAAAGAGCCTTTCGCTGAAGGAATTTATGGTTTGAGAATTTTATGTATGGTAGTTTGCGTTGACTCGTAAAACGAATAATTGCGCTGCAATTATGACTTCAAATTGTGCTTTTACGACAATACGATAAAGAATACTGAATTTAATATAGTTTCGAAGCAATCGGGTTCCTTACATCCCCTCGAACCAAGTCTCAATGGTGGCATGTCGCCAAGAACGAGTGAATATACGAACCGTTGAAAATAAGTCATTAAAAAATTCCATATCTGCATGCTTGATTACACCACGGAGCTGTAATTTAAATAATAGCTCCCTGCCTTGTACCCTTAAACTGGTTATTCAACCCCCTCCTTTCATTCGGGATTTCCGCTCATGCCACGTACCTATAGGAGGTACCCAGGGGAAGAAGGGGTGTCACCCCTTCTTGAGCATAGTGTTGGTTTTTTTCAATGTTGTTTTCGTCATATTGGTAGTACTTTCCCTCTTTCTGGGTGGCAGCCGCCTTCTGTTTTTGGGGATAAAGGCGTGGACTTTAGATAATGGAATCATAATACGTTAATTGTAACTTTAAAGGACCGTCAAAGGACAGTCAAACAAGCTGCCTAACCTCAGTCCCACACCTATGCTGCCTGACCGACACCTAGAGATAATTATGTAGGCCTTTATAATGTATTCACCTTTCTGTTAAAAGAAGTCCTGTGACTTCATTTTTTTTTTTTTACCCAGGATATGCTAAAAACTCCAGATATTCTCCTTAACCCCACATGGGCCGCACTGGCTAAAGTTCGTGCAACGAAATTCTTTGTTTCACCAAAAGTTTACTTTGCCATCCACAGTCCTCCATAGCCCCTTCCCCAGACTTTAAAATCCTGGTGCCGAGATGCCCGCCATATACCTTTTGTTACACCCACAGAAATAAAACGTTTTTATTTCTGTTGCTACACCAGCTCCCTGGTTACACGCTCCCGTCAACTACGGCTGTATTCGACTAGTTGTTCTGGAGCAGCGAACAGTGTTTTCGTGACAGTCGATTAGAAAAGAAAACGTTCGCGAACTGTTCTTGCACCCAAATCTCACACCATCTCGGTCGGTGGTGCAGCGAGAACGAACATAAACAAAGATGGCGAAGATGCCTTCCGACGCAAGAAATGCAAGGGAAATTTTGTGTGCTTATTATGAAAATGAAAACCAAATAAAGTTGCAAGTATGAAAGGGTATGCGGCAGCAGCACCGAAGAGCCTATTGCCTACGCTAGAGTAATAGGTTAGACCAACCAGAAAGCCAAAAGGCTTGGTGATCCCTTGACCCGCATGACTTGTATGAGATCAATTACAGTTTATTCTTCTTGAAACACGATGGTAACAAGCTTTTGACCCAGAATTACCTTTCACCTTCTCTTAAAACAGAAAGTGCAAAAATCGACAGAAGTCATCTATTCAATATGGGCATGCTAAGCATGGAATCCCTTACAATTACCTTCATTGAGTTATATAAAGGGTTTACACCATTTTGACGTGTGGTGACATCAAATGACCTTTGACCTCCACCAAAAGCAATAGGAATAATTATCTACTCAGAATGGCCAATTTAAACACTATGTTTGAAGTCAGTCAAGGTTATCCTTTTTCAGATATCATATTGACAAGGTTTTCACAGTGTGACCCTTGATGACCTCAAATGACCTTGACCTGCACCAAAAACATTAGGGATCATCTACTTAGAATGAACAACCCACACAATAAGTATGACATCAGTCAAAGTTGCCTTTGTTGAGATATTGTGTTTACAAAGTTTTCACATTTTGACCTCTGGTGACCTCAAATAACCTTTGACCTCCGCCAAAAGCAATCGGAAACATCTTCTCAGAATGGCCAACCAACACAGTAAGTATGAGATCAGCCAAGGTTATCCTTCTGGAGATGCTTTGTTTTCAAGGTTTTTGCAGTTTGAAATCTGGTGACCTCAAATGACATTTGACCCACACCAAAAACAAAAGGGATCATCTACTTAGTATGGCCAACCAACACACCAAGTATGAAATCAGTCAAGTTTACCCTTCTTGAGGTATTGTGCCAGTGGCGGCGCTACGGGGGGGGGGCATGCCCCAGTTGCTCTCACCCCTCCCAATCAGATCTTGTACTCATCCAAAATTAATTTAATCACAAAACTATGTATTGGCATTGGACTGAATAAGAACAGCATCCGGGGAACCATGATTGATAAATGCCTAATTTATGTTACACAGGCTGCCAGGTTGTCATATCATGCCCGTAGCCACTTCAACAGTAGGCCAGCCTGGTCAGAACAATTTTCTCTTGAATGTTTACCGTCCAGCATAGGGAAGGGTGGGTAGGTGGTTGTTTTCCTACATATAGGAATGTCGTTGTTTTCCTAAATACAGGAATGGAATGGAAGTGTATGTAGCCTATGTGTGTGCGTGTGTGTGTGTGCACTCAGTGGTACCGCGTAAATGTAAAATGGTACTCCCAAAGAAAAAAGTTGGGAACCTCGGAGTACGGTCAACCGAAAAGATAAATAATACAAAAATAAATAATATACCTCTCTCGGGGCTTAATTTTCCACCCAGAGATACGCTAAAACCTCAGAGCTTCCGGGGCCTTCGCCCCCTGGACCCCACCGGGACTTTGCCCGTGGACCCCACCAGGGGTCCTAAGGCGGGCCCCTGCACCCTACCCGCAAGGCCTCGCTCTTCGCGCTCGGTTTCGAGTTGCGCGCGAAAATCTTTGCCCCCCCCAACATTTTCCTCTGCCCTCAGTTTGCCCCCCAAGTCTGGCATTCTGGCGCCGCCACTGTATTGTGCTTACAATCAGCGTCACAAATATACACAACACACGACATCGCATATGCCTATATTCTTTCCGCCTTCGGCAAAAAACCAAAAACAGTGCGAGAGCATTGGATAACATAGCCATGTTGTTGGTAAGTGTACATTCCATATATCCACGGTAACTGTACCTGCACTGTAGGGTCCGAATTCGACACTGCAAACTAAACGACTTTCCTGTCACAATAGCATTTCCACCATCATATGTTATATCCCACATACTTTGAGAGCATGTCGTTAAATGTAGCGCACAAATGTATGAAATGACAATTTGAAAAATAAGGGGAAAAAACAGAACATCAAGTTGCCGTGGAAACGTAAAGGCTTGTATTTTATTCACCGTTAATTCCTGCTTACAATGGCTTGCTTCCTGTGTAGTAACACAAAATTACAAGCTGTTTCCTTGAGTGCAATATATCATCAACAACACCATCATATATATATATATATACATTGCCATACTAAAACAATGTCTCCCGGCGGGGAAATTCTTGGCGGGAAGCCAAGCAACTAAACATATGCGTTACAAAGAATGCCATGCAAAATGTGTACACCACGAGGAATTGAATCACATAATGAAAATACCTTACTACTGGATAAGTGTGACGTGGTGTGTGGTTTTATGGCATGTATTTTAGCAGCTGATATTAATGTTTACTCGCTGACGTGGAAGGAACCGCGGAGGGCAGTGTAACGATAAGTAGGGCTAGAGCCTTATGTTGAAATTCTGTTCAGTAACTATTCGTTGTCACTAATAACTACACTATATCGACTCATCCAATCGGCGAGAGTCAAAGGCACAAGCTACAGCATTTCATGCCGTCTGAGCTATTCTTTGATAACAAAAAGATCTAGGATTCCAATGACAGAACACAGCACGACTTACCGTGCATGGCTGATTCATGGCGCTACTACAGTTGAATGGACATGATTAGTTCAAAGTGACCTATGACCAAAACCGCACTACGACTATGCAACCATGGAACTGCTACCACCATTGTTGACTGCTGCGTCGATGCTTTATCATTGCTCAGTATATAAGCGTTACCTACAATGTGACTGCGAGCATACCTGCTGTGTACGTATTAGTTGTATCTACCAGTGGGTACGAAGCTATGCATCTTGGCGAAAGAGATAACAGAAGTGGCTTCTACCTTGGCAGAAAACCGCAAACAGAGGTCAGACGGCGGTGAAGGCGCAACGATTCACAAGAAATGAAACTTTCCCCCTGTGTATAATGTACGGCATGTGTGTCAGATATTTTCTTCTTTCTTTTAACTTGGGGCGAGAAGCTTTGTAGATTTCCAAGCTTACTATGAAAACAATGTGTGGTCGGGTCAGGTCAAGGCTATAACTGCACTAACACAATGGCGTGCATTTCGCTGTTAACAATCTTTGTTATTAGTCTTCCTATGTAGGCTTGTGCTAGCTTTGGTACGAGACAGTGGCTGTGAAACGCGGCGTTATATCACTGTTACACAACCGTTCTCGATCGTTCTGTATGCTTGTAACACGTGGAATTCGAATGTCTTGGTTGTTGTATGGGTAATGTCAGCTGTTATTAATTGTAAATGCAGACGATCTAATGGGGTTACAGTGAAGGTCTATGAACAGCGACATTTGGACTACAACCGTTCACACGGCGGGCACAGCCTATCATGGTTGGTAGTGAGGTTGGGGCTCATGCATTGCACTCACTCAAAAAGGTGAAAAAAAAACAGCAACAACGAAGTCAGAGGGTAGGACATGTGTCCTAGTATTCTCCATATGGAAACCTTACTTAAAACAGGCGTGGAAGAAATTTCACGCCAAACTCCCATGTCCCTTAGGACGGCAAAGAGGAACCCACCTCTATGGAGATATTGAACTCCTACATGGAAGCTACTCTAGATCTGATCTTATCTAGGCCTATCTGTGGGAAACCAATAACAAAAAAACAAAAAAAAAAACGTGAAAAGTAACCGGGAAACTTGAAGAACCTCCCTGAAGCAAATCTCAATCACTGAAGTTATTTTATTTTTTTGTTTCAATTCAAGAATTAATTCATTAATACGCACCACAATCTCACTGGAGATTGTTGATTGATTAAATTGGCCACAGAGTGCTACCACAGTTTCTATGCACCCAACGATTTTAACGACAAAGCATATATCATAGCAGAGGGCCCCAACTCGGTTTTGTGTGTGTGTTTGTTTGGTTTTACCTGCAGTCATTGGCTGTGGCAAATGCCATGCGTAAAACAGCTATGACCACAACTTAAATTGAGAGCAGGGACAGACATTTTAGCACCAAAGAGGAATAAATGAATCTCTACGCAATGTTTTAGCAATTGAACAAACACTACACAACACACGCTGAACGAGGACATCCGTGAAATTAAGCCCACTGTGGCACCCTGATGTATCTTGTATTGAGAGTATAACGTTCATACCACAAGTAAACACTTCACTTGGCTGCCACGTACAGTTCACTTCATACGTTTCGACTAAGAGTAGGTAGGGAGAGTCGAAATTCGCCATTACACGCGATCAAATATCTCTTCCCCATTTCCAAGCCAGCGAAAGACCTTTTTTTTTTTGACAGTTCGATAAGCACTGCAAACCATAAGCCACGTTAGCTAATTACACCATCTGCATTCAGTTACACAACAACAGACAGAGCCATATGCTTATGAGTCATCCAGATTTTTCCCTCCGCTTCGCCCTTGTCGCTGTGCATTCGCTGCCTGCATGATAGGGCAAAGGTGATGACTTTTCCGGTCACAGCTTATGCGCTTGCGCAAAGTGGCCAGACATATGGAATCATTTAGAACAAAGAACGTTTGCGAAAGGAGGCTAGCACTGCCGAGTACCTACCGTATTCACTGCTAATTCCTGGATTATTTGCCGTAGAATTTGGTTCGCATTGTAGTTGGATCGAACTTTTAGTGGACTAGAATATTTTCTCTCAGTAGATCGTGGGAAGTAGTCTTTAAGTTTCCTCACAAATTGTAGTAGAATAGTTAAACTTGAAACACCAACAGAAAATACCCTATACCCTGCTTTTGGCGTGGATACTATAACACGGATTATCGTGGATTTACACAATACCATTACATTTTACTAAACAAGTCAAACTTTTGAAAAGGCAATAGAGAAAGCGTTCTTCTTCCTTTATGCTTTTTTGTGGAAGAAACAACGCCTCTTACCGGCAGGATTATAACGGAGGAATATCCCTATGTACAGAGTAGTCTATGTTAACTGTTTACAGTGTAAGTGAGGTGACATTCAAACATGTACATGGTTATGTATATATATATAGTAATATGGTGTAACTCTCTCTGACTTTAGACCGTCAAAGAAATTTACCCCGATCTTGTCCCCCGGTTCTAGCGCGTTCTGTCAGTTTTGGTGTGATGGTTAGTTTAGGGGTAGCATTTTGTAAGAACGAATTGTCTTTAAAGAAACAAAACATCCGAAGAGGGTGGCTGGCAGCATCGTCACAGCGCAGTGTGGGCATAGTCTGATATGTGAAAAATGTCACCGCCATTTTGTAGTTGCCTGATACAGAGAGGGCGGGATACAAGTTTATTGTAGAAGGTCATTTTGAGTAATCGTACGATGTTTATACGATACTGCCGACGTGTCGTTCAAACGAATAGTTTAGACTGAAATTGGACACACCCTTTTGATAATTGAAGGTTGTTTTGCAAGGCAGTAGTTCCCATGCACCGATGACTTTGATTCAGTGCCACGGGTAGGATGGGCGGGAAGGTTGACAATCGTTCGTCGTCGTTTTCAGTCGTGGCCATGCAAGAAATACGGTTGGGTTTGGCGCAAAACTGCAGAGGGTTTCTGGATTTTGTTAGTTGTCAGGTTTCCTTGGGTATTGCGATAGAACCTTGAAATCTGATCACAGTAAGAGCCTGCGTAGGACTACGGTCTTAGTACTTTTGCTACGCTGTAGCCGGTTACGCTGTCTGTGCCCACACTAGTTTTGTAATTCAATCCTAACAATGTTGTTTTTCAACGCGGTTTGCCCTTGAAAACTGGGCAGACTCCGAGGCTATCTTTCACTAGTCTAAGCCGTAACTAAGTTCTAACCCTTACTCCACAGTATTACTTTAATGTAGTGATTCTTTTTGCATAGTGCGGTACCCTGAGATGCCTCGGGTTCCTATAGTATAGCGTCCACCTTGTTGTTATCAAGAAGAAAGCATATCAAGTTCGACGTCAGCTTCAGTCTACATACTAAATTGTTGACATCATTGGCAAATGCAGACTTAAACGTGTAACGACAATTGTTGAAAAGCATTGACAAAAGCCTTCTTGTGTTAAATGACTTAACATTTGTACCTTTTATTTGACCAGCGTTACGCTCTTCGGGTGGAGAGTGGAGAAAGTCTGAGAGACATTCATTTTTTCTCTTTTTCTTTTTTTTTTTGCTGTTCTTTTGTTCTCTTATTGTCATTGTAAGTCGCCCAACCTTTTGAGTGGTTACATTCCCGTTTATTTTAGTCCAAGCCAACTCAGCGTTTTGCCTACGTTATTACTGTGGCAGCTGGTCTCATCATAGTTTTGTCACACACCTGCTGCTTCGACAAACTTTATGTAATGTTTCTCTTCTTATTATTCCCTAAAGGACCTTGGTTCAATGCATAAAATCAAAATTGCAGTGTTATGCCACACAGATCTATTCGAAATCAGGTGTGTAGACTGAAGGTTAATTTTATGTTAGGCCGTATAATACATCAAGCAACTTTTTTCTTCTTTGGCTGGTGCGTGGTGGTGATGGAATTACAACGGGGGGTGTTTGCCAAGGTTTAATCTAAATGACTGAACTACTTTATCACGTAACGTGAATTACGACAAATGACTTTCTAAAGAGCAGTTGAAAGCAATAGGCCTAGTAATTCCTTTCGGAGAATATCTCCCTCCCTCCCCATCGCCCCAGTTTCACATTCTTAAGGCGCTCTCATCCACCTAGTTTTTTTTTTAATTTGTTCGTATCTACTCGTCAGGCTTCACTTCCCCTTAACTATCTTCTGAAAACTTTTATTGAAAGAATTATACCTACCCCCATCATACGCCCGCCCCACTCCTACCTTCCGCGTCCCATAGTAACCCCTTCCCCATCATATATCCCTTCCCATCATTACCCATTCCATCATTACCCATTCCATCATTACTCCTTCCCTTCTACGCATCCCGACACCACACCTTTTGTCAGTTGATCTCTGTCTGAATCAGGAACGTAAAATTATCCTTCCTCGTTTCGGGGATACTATGTATGTGCCTAAGTTATTGTAAAAACGTATCCTCCGCATAAACAGTGAAGGCCAATCCATATGGCGAAATAATTAGAAGTACTTTTTTTTTTCCCTCGACCTCTCGAAAATCATTTTCACTTTCATGCAGAGTGATGCATGCATATTCATACAGCTCACAGTATGTAGGTACTGATGGTGCATCGTTTCCTGCTTGATGTAATTCGTGTTTACGTGTGTATAATATATTCCGTGGATGTTTATATGTACAGTGGGTATATTCTTGTGTGCACAACTATACGTCCATACACATCTTTCCTTGTGTGTGTGTGTTGTGTGAGAAACTATGGTGTAACATGGTTGCAAGTTACGTTAATGCCAGCACATGTGAAAGTCTGCTTCACGTTGATATAGAAATTACTGATTATGCACTAAGTCTACGCGCCTTACAACCTGAATCAGGGGGTCCCATGACAGTAAGACAACCAACCCCCCCCCCCCCCCACACACACAGAAATATAGAAAAAGGTGGGCAAGGTAACATATTAAACGAATCCAAATGTAAACTGTGTACAGAGTTAGACTGATAAGGATTTAACGGATAACAATTTTCGTGGCCATGAGCATTGGAAAGTAGAAGAGAAAGATTTGTGCACAATTTTACCATGATCCCCACTCCACTGACAGAACCAGGACCTTTATTTGGCAGTGATATTGAGGAGGGGGTCTAAGGAGGGGTGCCCCGGTTCCCTTGAATTTTCTTTTTAACTGAAAGCCCTTAAGTGGCAGCGTGTGTATGTCCACGAGGGGGGGGGGGGCGGGACTCGACATGTGTTGGCACAGAGTGAACCAGAAAATTTGTGAGTAAAATGCCCCTAGAGCTGGATATTGATTTCAAGGAATCCACCCTCTTCCGGTGGTTGGGAGATTTTTTCTTAATTATTCTACTTTTTAGAGATTTTTTTTTTGCCTACCTTCGGGGGGGGGCATGGTTCACGATGGTCCTTCCTCCTTAGATCCACCAGTGCACCATTCCAGTTGTGGGTGATGAAGGGGTGGATAATGGTTATAGGTTGAAAGGCAAGGGGAGTTGTCCAGCTCTTACATGTATCTCTTTGCGATACTGCGGATCTTGACAAGGCAATCTTACGTGGCTTTTGTCGGCTCATAATTGCTTGCATCAAAACCAACTTTTTTCGTCTTTTCTTTTTTTAAACATTTTTTCATTTAATACTGCTTGACACTACTGAGGTAAACTAAACTAATTAATTGGAATTTAGAGAAGGAGTGGATAGCGAGGGGAGGGGGATGACTTGGGAGACAGCGGGGAGCAAGGATGATGGTGTTTGGATGGAGGAGGGGGGGTAGTAAGTTTCGCTGCCCTTTTGTGGGTCTAATTCAAAGATGTACTTCTGCTTATGTTTAACGATTTTCCTTCTCACTTCACTGCCTTAGTGTATCGGGAGGGATGATTATACACATTACTTACATTGGACTTCAACTTCGACCGGTTTTGATTAATTCCCTGGATATTCCCGTGGGAGTGGTCCACTCTTCACCCTGACTAATTTCCCCATGGATGGTACTAGTATGTTAATTAGGTCTGTATAACTTCGGAGTAAGAAAGTGTGGCTCGATCTCTCTCAAGTGTGTGTGTGTATGTGTGTGTGTGTGTGGAGGGGGTGACTACAAAGATTCGGTTGATGGGCTATCTTGGCCATGTGATTTAGGAAAAACACACTTACCCCTCCAAATAAACACCGAGGCATTGTGTACAAGTAAGTTCTCACTATTAAAATTTTACCTCTGAATAGTTTGTCCCACTCCCACTTCCCCTCCGTTGGCCTATAATCTTGTTCGAGGTTAGATCATGGTGTTTCACCTACGATTTTGTGTGGAAGTATATGTTTACTATTTTGTTACATTAGTGACCCCAGTCGGTGGCGTCGTGTCGGGAAGAGGGGGGGGGGGGGTCGGGGACCACGCCCAATCTCCATCAGCGGTTTCATGGGGGGGGGGGGGAGCGGAAAGGGTGAAAGATCTCATGTGGAACCTGCAGTTAGGGCCATTTCAGGCCACCAAGATGGTATTTTCATTAAACATTTTCTGTTCAGCTATAGCGCCAATCGATGGTGGCGCTCCGCTTAGTCTCCCGCAATACAAGCCTGCAGTTGTAGGGTTTCACTTGAGGGTCGTCCTCCCCGAAAGACTCGCCCACGTCTTCTATACCCTGTACAAGACTTCATCATATGTAGCGTAATTACTATGTGGATTTTGCCCCCGGTGTGACGCCAATTCGGAAAGTTCAGTGTGCATCACGAATGTTCCTCATGTGACATCATGTGACAATCTCTTTTTTCTTCTCTTCTTTTTCGAATTTCCTGTTTTGGTACTACAGACAGACTACACCTTTGCAACACACAGAAAAAAACCGGGGGGGGGGGGGGGTGGCAGAACATGTAACGGAACATGCAATGTGTTTTAACCATACATAAGAAGAATGGTAGCAAACGCAAATACACACTACACAATGAACCGCTGAAGAGATTTGCCCTTTAGTTCATACGAACAAATTTGCTTATCGCAAAATACCTCCATGTGTGTAGGAAGTTGTCCCAGTTTAAATGTTGCAGACAATACTCACAAAAAAAACAATAGTAATACTTGCCTTAAAATTTGTAATCGCACAACGTTTAGTGTTAATCCTACCCCTAAGGTGAAAAATATCTACCACTTAGTTCCACATGTGTTTCCCGTTGACCCTGTAGCCGTACCAACTAGGTAACTCTCCACTTCACTGCTTAAAAAAGTACAGTGTGTTATTGTTTATACTTTACATTTTTGTGCAACATTTCTAGAGTGAAAATTTTGATCGTGAACGAAGTCTGTTATGGGCTACCGTAAGATTAGCAGACCGAACAAATTGGAATTCGATGCAGGGACCGAGCAACCCTGCATGCTAACCAATGTATACAAAGTACAGATGTACACAAATTTGTACAGGATTTTAATTGGTTATGTAGGAAGCTGGAAAAATTAGCATAACAAAACACACAGAAATATAGGGAAGCGAAAGTCCATTATGACCGTTTTCAAGCACGGATGGAAAAGTTTCCGCTATTTTGAAAGAAGGGGACTTTTTGGATTTCACCAGAAATTTCCGTATTGACTGGCTGGATTTGTAGCGTATACCAACTACATAAGTTGTTCTTTTGGATTCAAAACACAGTAAAGTACTATCACCACCGGTTACGATGTAGGCATATCTCCAGATTTTTTTTTTCACAAACTTTTGCTGGAAAAATGTTTGTGTTTGATTGACCCAGGAACACTTGTTTGCAAATTTATCCGTGCCTTTCTTACATATGCACTTATTTACAGTTGTAGTGTATGTTATTGCGTTCCGTTGATGTGTGAAAATTAGTTTGCCTTTGAGTCCTATCTTTAGCTGCCAAGTTTGATTCAACAATGGAATCTTTGATAATCACAAATTTGATCCTTTTGTCCTCCATTACCGTGGTCTATTTTCGTAATACGTCAACAGACGCGGATCCAGATAAGGGTTCACCCGCCCGCCCAAACCTCACCCGCTCAAGCACCCCTTCCAGCCCCCTTCCAACCAACCCCACCCCAACCAACCCCAACCCACCCCTCCCCACCCCTCCCGTCCCCTCCTTAAAATCCTGGATCCGCCCCTGGTCAATATCAAATCGCAACCTCACCTTCCATTGGTCTTTAAGACCTCCGGAGTCAGTGATATCCAGACTTCCATAACTTTTATTTTTCAGGGCCAGATCTGAGCATCATACTACATGTTAAAACGAATAGTTGGCATTGTACGCGGATATTGTTTTCAAACCTTTATTGTTTTATTTTGGAAGAAAATATAAATAGCGATTTGGCGTCAATGGTCAATAAAATAAACATATTTATTGTCTTTGTGTTGGACGACTTTTCTTTGTTCCATTGATTTGACGTGAAGTAAAAAGTTAAAATTGCGTTCTTTGACAAAGAGTTTCAAATAATGCATTGAGCTGTCGGGTGACATTTTGTTTTGTTGAGTAAGTCTGAAACCAACCGTGTCTGTTGGTTTTAAGCGGGGAGAAAAGGGGGGGGGGGGGGTTGACAAGTGTGTAACGCATAGCGATTGAGACAGCAGTTATATGTGTGATGAGTCGGCTGCTTGGTGAACCATCCACCGTTGGTTGGCGGACGTATACCTTATATGAGTATAACATAACTCTTTTTGTAAGTTCCGCATTGGCATTGAGTTTGGAAGGGAGAAATAAATCGAAACGAGTGTTGGATGCGACTGTTAACACATACTCATTGGTATATTGCTTGTGATTGGACGCGCCTGACATTGCATCACGGAAAAACGTAAATCCCACCCTCCCCCCTCCCTCCCCCTCCTCCCTCCCCCTCCTCCCTCCCCCTCCTCCTTGGATGAAACGATAACATTTATAGCAAAAAGAAAAGGACGAAATGGTGACTCTAAGCTGGTTTCGCAAAAAAGAAAAACATAGTCAATTGGAGTAAGACAATATTATACTCCCACCTCTCTCCGCATATTATACTCCCACCCCTCTCCGCATATAATCACAATGACTTCTGTGAACAATCTCTGACCAGGTGCTAACAGTTGGGTAGAAACTACTTGAAGTTCCTACTATCTTTCACAACTTTCCTTTCCCCTTCCCCATTGAACCCCGGGTCCCTACCCCCAGTGTCTAACAACTCCCCCATATCGTCAGGACTGTCACCCGGAGCGTTTCGTTGTACAACGTCACAATACATACGGTAGTTAAGGCGAGCAGGTATATCCGCCTATAGTTTACACGGAATGCGCTATATATGCCAGACTCTACTGCAGTATGCAGCCATGGGCTTGCAATGCCATCTGGATGAACAGATAACGATCATGAAACAAATTCGTCACTGGAAGTCACTCTTCCTAGTCGAGGCTGCGAATATTAAAACCTGAGGCGGCATCCGTGAAATATAATTGCCATAGTTCGAATTACTCTCATATTAATCCCGAATATAAATTTCCTCCCCAGAGGAGGGTGATCGAGGAAAACCTAATTTTGTCTTTTCTTACGTGACTGGCTCGGTTGTGTACGAGCCTTTGGTCAAACCACGATGACCCCAGCGTGACCCTCACTCATTCACGAGAACAGGACAAAATCTCGCAACGCATCGGTTGTGTAAGGATTATATACAATAACGTATTACCAGGGAGCTGCTATTGAAGTAGCAACCCCCGGTATAACGAGGGGAGAAAGAGGAGCGCAATCCGCTGGTCGGAATTGTTGGCTTACGTGTGTCGGTTTGACCTATACATGGTCCTTGTCTGATTTATACACGGTTTCTGTTATTTCAAGTAATCTGCGACGTCCTGTTTTGGAGACTATCTGAAGTTGAGACGAAGGCATCGGGAGGGGTTATACCGTTGAAAGGAAACGAAAGAGAAATTTATTGTATATTTATTGCACGGCTAAACAAACAAGCAATGTATGGCCGAGTCTCCTCCGTAGAAAGGAAAATTACAGGGTGCGATGCATGCCGTGAAAAATGAAAAAAAAAGTCACCACCAATCTGGAATTGAACTTTGCCAAATATGATATTCAATTTGAGACTGAGACATGTTCCTGCGTTGGTTAAAAACAAATATAACTAAACTTTCTGTGGCCGAATAAAATATATTTTCTCTGCCAAAACTACTGGTATATATATCAACAACATACATTTCGGTATCTGTATATCGCATAGTTGTGAATACCGTAGTTCACGTATCCAGACGGGCCAATCGACATTAATCACATGAATTATAAATGTATGATTATAAAGTAAAAAAAAAACAAAAGAAAGAAAACCATAAAAGACCAGTTTGATGATGAGGCTGGAGGTATATGATCACGGCTAGAAGAACTAACTGGAATTGGAAGATGTATAACTCCAGGTCAGGTGACTCGAAAAAGTCACGTATCTGCATCTCGCAAAAAAATAATTTGAACATGTTAATATTTGCAAAAAGAAGTAATAAATAAATAATGCATTCTAAGCATGTCCGATGATGTTTACACAATTGCGTGTACGGATGTCAATAATGGCCATCACCAAAAAGACATGCCCATATTTATAAATTAAAAGTTTGAACTTTTCGAATGTCCCTCTGGAAAATAACAGAAGAGAATTGTTAAGTCAACGGAAAAACAAGACGTAAAAGGCATCTGCACACCAGATAGTCGCTTGATTCAATTTTTAGTCATTAAATTGCGAAAAAAAAGTTAATTGTGAGAAAATCTACATACTTTTTTCCTCGTTGCAGTTTTAAATCCAAATGAGCCAGAAACGGTCATCACTTGAAGAATTATTGAAGAATTGCATAAAAGGAAACAAAAGTTACACAAAGCGAAGGTTTCCCCCATAACACTTTTCCTGACTCATAGTGCCTACACTAATAGGCCTCTGATATGTTTCGTACAGTGAGCAGGGGTTGATCAAAATATCTAAGGTCTGTATACTGCATTGCGTCAGTTTTGCTGAATAGATAACCAACTTCAAAATGTAATTGTCTCAAAATTCAATGTGCAAATTCTATGAATATTCAACTTAAATTCCCAAGTTAAGTGTCGACTACCCCCTGAAGATCCAGAAGTACCAATGGCGGTAAAATGACGAAACGAAGATTATTAAACAAAGATTATTATATGTCTACGGAGCACTGCAGCTGCCATCTGAGTTAAAGCTGAATCAAGAGGCGTTTTTCTCCCTGAAACTGGTTACTATATCTTTCAACAATAACTAGACTTAGGTCATAAAAACAATGATTTTACACTTATGTTGTTTGAGTTCCGTTTTAGATTAAAAATAAAATCTCTTGTGAAAATACCGAATTTATTTATTTATAAACGAAAGCTTTCTTAAGATCCTATGTTAGTAACATGCTATTAATAATTCAACATTGGGTAAGATCAACAACAAGAAGTGAGCTTAAAGCTTGAATGTGAGTTGGAATTTGTTACATTTTGCCACTGAAAGTCAAATTACACCGAAATGTTATAGCCACCATGAAAAAAAAAAACTTTGTTTAAGCCACTTTTTTTGTAGATATGAATATTCATATCCATTCCCATTGGTCTGTTTGATATCAAGTAACAGTGAGTGATGGCTAGGCTTTCTCGGAGAGTCTGAATTTCATAGGGGCAACAAAAATGTGAAAACAATTTTTCATATTCAAATATCTGGAAGATGAATGCAAATAGTTCCCATTCAGATTCTGTGACAGGTGATCTTTTCCCCTTCTTTCTCTCCTCTGAAACACTGACGAAGAATAAAGGTAGATGACCAGGCCAACTCATACTCCAGCTTTATTGTTACGAGTTCATCTGCTTTATATAGCACTGAGAAGCGAGATTGCTAGCTACCCAATCTGGATAAGGGGGGTTAAGAAGGAGAGATGTAACGATTATTTTTGTAAGACACAAGTGTGACAGTAGTATGGTCCGCTCTGTGTTAGTACTAGATCTATTTGAGGAAACTGGTAGGAGGTGCAAACATCTGGGGGATGTTCCCGATAATTTTTCACGGATGTAAATGTAGAAATGCTGGTTTGGAGTGGCAAGGTGCTCTTGAAAATACACAAAGTACAAATTTGTAACATCAATGTGTGGTACCAGATTGTCACAACATGCATGTATGGCTTTGTGCATAAGGGAAGTATTCCCCGAGAAGATTAGGGGGGGGGGGGGAGTGGTGAAGGGGTCACACCGCTTTTCGATGTAAACATGGGCATATAATGTTTGGAGGTGTTACTATGATCAAAGATCGAAGAAATGGAGATAGCGCTTTGTAGGCTAACTTCAAAATCAAAATGAAATAATAAAACGTATGAAGAGTGAATAAGGAGAGGCAAGTGTGCAATAAAAGCACATGTCATTCCTGCATAGCATATACGCTTAAGTTGAACGAGCGAGCTGACCGGGCCTTTACAGCCTTGAAATATATATTGCGTGGCGCTAGCGCATGACGGAGCAACTATAGGCATAGATACTTTTTGAATAGTCCTGCCACGTGATGACTGTCAATTGCTTTGTTTTGGTTTGGCCTCTCCGTATATGCAATACGTGTATTAGTTGATTTATGTTATAACTCATGCAACAAATCTCCGCATATGAGGCACTTAACGTATCACATCCTCTGATTATAGGGAGATCCCCCTCACAGTCCATATAGAACCATGTAGGAGGAATTTGTTTGGTTAAACATCATTGGCGTATATTGTTTCCTTTTCAAATTCATCGATGTATTACATACATATATATGTATGTATATACATCTATAAGCTTACATATCGATATGTAATAATAGCCATAAAGCAACCGTGAGGGCATAGGCTATTTCTGGTTCACAATTTGACGTACGTGATTCTCTTGTGAAATAAACATTGCAATATACCACGTTGGGATAAACCGCATGTTTCTCAGTTAACCAAGGCAGTTATTAAATGTATTACGTATGCAAGAAGTGACTGGCGTGGCAACGAATAAAACTGTTGTAGAGTGCCGTAATCACGGAGGGGGGGGGGGGGGGGGTGGCAAGTGATGGGATGGAATCTGGGGGGGGGGTAAATTTAAACACCGTCACACAATCAAACATTGCTGGACACAAGTAAAACATTCACCAGTACGGTTGGCCAAATATGTTATGACTGTCAAGTAAACCACATGTATACCTATTGCTATATGCATCGCACATTAGGACCAAGGCGAAACCTTGTGATACTGTTGTAACAATGTTGACATTGTTGTGAAAATGTTTGATTTCACAAGACCCCTCATTTGACAATATATATATATACGTCACACAATTGCAGATGAATGGCTTTTTTTTTTATTCCTTGCCGAAGGCAGAGGAATCTATGCGATGGTGATGTCGTGTGTGTGTGTGTGTATGTGCGTGTGTGACGCCTGCTTGTAAACACGATATCTCAAGAGGCGTAACTCTGAGTGATCTCATACTTTGCATGTAGATTGCCCATATTGAGTAGATGATCCCTATTGTTTTTTGGTGGAGGTCAAAGGTCATTTGGGGTCACTAGAGGTCAAAAGGTAAATACCTTGAAAATTGCTTGTAAACACGATATCTCCAGAACGGTCAATGTGAGATCTCATAGTTAATGTGTGGATTGCCCATATCGAGTAGATGATCCTTATTTTTTTTTGGCAGAGGTGAAAGGTCATTTGGGGTCATGGGAGGTCAAAATGTGAAAAACTTGAATGTACAATATTTAAAGAACGGTCCTTCTAGTGAATTTTATACTTGTAATGTAGAATCCTCTTGTTGATTTGAGAACTTCTTTTAGGACATACCAACATAGTCTCTTCGATAACCATAAAGAAAAGATGAAGACAACATTAAATTTGGTATCAAAGATTATTATTTTGCAAACCTTATGCCACTATCCTCATAAGGACATGTGAGCATGCATGAATTGTAAATTGGAATTGATTAAATATACCACGGGTTATTAGCTTTATAAAAAGAACTAAATTACTGATCATTTGGATCAAATACCCTTGAGCGTGCATGAACTGTGATTGCTTAATTGAATGAATCAAATTGTAACTGACCCCCCTCTGTTCAAATTGGTCACTGTTATCTGACATAATTTATCACAGTTGACTGCCAGTAGAAACCACAATGTCCAGAATAAATCATACAGTCTGTTGAGCCAGGTGCTCAATGGACTTAACCATTTACTGTATAAACAGTGTCTCTGTTTAGCCCTTAAAGGGAAATAGGGCGTTTGTTTTACAGAAAACAACCATATTTTTAAAACCATTATTTGTGGACACAGAATGATAGATTATTCAAAATAACGAATTACAGTAGCCTTATTTTCAAGGAATAAGATTCTCACAGATCAGAAATTTAGCTATTTGTTGCTCAACAATAATTTGTTCACCCAAACTTTTTAAAATTCAAATGATGCATCCGTTACTCATCACATGCATAATGTTTTGAGGAGATGAAGCTTTGACAGATATTTATTGATGAGACTGAATGGTTTAAAAATGGTTAAGGCGAATTTCTTTGTACGCCATGTTGGTGTATTCTAAACGCCCTATTTCACTTTACAGTAGTTCAAGTAAGCTTTAAGCAAATGACTACTGTGTATCAAACCAGGGAAACTTGTACTGTGTGTTGTGTCTTTAAGTAGACTAAAGGCAAAATTGCAAGTCATGCTAGATTCTGGTTTAATAGGAATATCAGTTTTTGCTAATTTTCAAGGACCTCATAGCCATTGGGAAGGGCATCATGCCAAAAAATCAAATATGAAAGAGCTGCCACCAATAGCTGTAACTCGACAAAATAAAGTGCTATAATTTTGATTAAATAAACATGTTTACCTTTTTATCAAGTTATTAGACACGACAAAATATAATTTGTTCCCCTGCAGCATCATATCCGTTTGGGAGTTTTCTCATGTTTGTGTAGGTCAAAGGTTATTTGGGGTGACAAAAGGTCAAAACCTTGTATGCATGATATTTTAAGGGTGATAAATAAGAGGGATCTTATACTTAGTTTGTGAATTGTTCATATTTAGCATGTTGATGGCCATATAGGGTAGGTGATCCCTATTGTTTTAAGTGGAGGTGAAAGGTCATTTTGGGTCACTAGATTTCAAAAGGTTTTGACCTTACTAAGATGGTATCTCAAGTAGGATAACTGTGTGGGATCTCATGCTTGTCATGTGGGCGATTCATGTTTGTTACAATATATATCATGAGGCAAGGAATCACTAAGCCTTTTGGCTTTCTAGTTTCTCATCTGTGGGATCGCGAAGGAACAGAGGCAACGGTATCTATTCACCTACATGCAATTAACCCATTTCGAAGTATTAAAGTGATGTCACAAAACATGATATATTGTATCAGATAAAACTCCTCAACTAGACTTCTCCTATACCCTCTAAATAAGGCTTCATGTAGGCCTACTTGAACAGGACTCAGTTGTTAGAACCAATCCGACCTATCGGTATATGCTACTGTACTCTTGTTTCTTTCTCGGTGCACTCTCAAGTGTATCCTCTTTGTTTTTCCCTTACCCAATCTCACGACCGATTTTTCATGGAAAGCGCACCGTGCCGCTGGGTTATTTGCATATAAAATGTATAATTCATGAACCTCTATCGGACGACAGCCGTTGACCTGGAAATAAAACACGTTTCGTAACCCTAGTAAAAACAAACGGTACAATTATTCGAAGTAATGGACGCCGATAACCTCTTGCGATCATACAAAATTTTAGAAAATAAGAAGTACTCTCAGAAATTGGGGACCGACTTTAGTAAAAATGTCTTTCATTGCAGTATTTTTTACCTTTTAATGTATGAAGTGGACGAAATGAGACGTTAGTCTTTATTGCGTCATCAGATTCTAAATGTTTGAAAATATTTACAATTGGCCAACAGTTCTGCCAACAAGCAAACAAAGACAAATCTAACCGTAATACCCCACTCATACATACACCCATTCAGCATAGCCCTGTTCCCATATGAGTCGTGTGAGTGCCGTGGATCGTAGCTCACGATCCCTGCGCTGGGTCACAGGGAGATGTTAGACGCCATAACCAACAGCTCCCTGGTCAAAGTTTGTATGTGAACATGCGCAATCGGTGTACACATGAGTGGCCCGCGTCGTACTGATTTTCAATTGTCAGTGTTTGTCTCGTACACAGTGCGCGATGAAATGGCCAGCCAATTATAAACATCGGTGGACTTCTTCCACATACCTATATACATTGTGTAACTTGTACTGAAGTCGATCTACCGCGCTCACGCGTGCGTGGACGCCGCCCCTCTGGGTCAAGTAAATTTGAGCACCCTTGGGCACAATAAAATCATGATCCACCGCGCTGACACCCCAAAATGGGAGCAACTAGGCCCATGAGCAAGAAAAAGAAATTTGTCGCAACTCCTACGTGCAAAAGTCGTCATAACAAGAAGACGTTTAACAAAAAATTAAAGAATATAGGCCGTATCTCAAAACGTACACTCCTTTATGTAGTCTATATTATCGTTGCAAGCTAAAATTATCCACGGTAGCAAAATATTTGATTGTGAAAGCGTGTATTTTCCTTCCCTTTTCGAAGATGGTATATCCCATCATGCAGCTGAGCATGTAGTGCCAGATAAATATACGGTAATCTTCCGGAAACATTTCTCAACGATTGTAGACAAAACAAGGAAGGGAACATGGTAAAATAACGATATTTTTCTAAATGTCTAGTTCAAGTTTTACAGCGGCATAAATTTATACCAAGTAAGTCCAGTAATTGACAGAGCATATTTTCAAATTTCTTCAGCAACCTATGGGAAAATTGAAAATGCATTCTTCCGTCACCTTGAGAGTTCCTTGCCAAACCTTTTCTTCTAATGTCACTTCATTCATCACTGCAGCCTTTGCAGGGATGAATGAAGTGGGGTTCATAAAACAGCACATAAAAGTACGTTAATTCTTTTTCCTGGCAACGAGACTTAATGTCGTATAGCTGCGGTTCTCAACTTCAAACACCTTTTTGTTCGAAAGTTTTGATAGGTTCCCTTGATTCACCCACGAGCAACTTTTAATAGATTACTGTCACTGCCACTGCAGTTTCAATCACAAATTCCCCAAACCCACCAACGTGTGGCCCATATGCATTACTCTCTTTTTCTGCCAAAACGCAGCCCAACATCAGCGATTGTGAAATGACCGATATTATGCACTTTGCGGTTTGTGCATACCTCTGGTGCACTCGCCAGCGGGATTTAACCTCTTCTGAAGGCTAGGCATACGCGCGGGAGAATTGCTAAGAAAAGCCCAGAGAATTACTTCTCTCCAGGCTGCCTTCATGCGAATAATAATAACACACCACCTCCAACCGTAGCGGACTCGGGAAATGGCGGGAGAGCGTATGACGATTGTATGAGTGCACACATCCTGCCTGCTCTCCATCCACTAATGTGTCATTCCTCGCCGCTGTTGCTATGGCTATTCCTCGTTGCTTTGTTTGCCATGTTTTTAATCAAATGGAAATACCAAGGGTCGCGCTTTTGGACAAAAACACGGAAAAAGTTAAAAAAAAAATGAAAAAAAAAAAAATCGAAGCGATCTACTCCGCGAGGTTGTGTGGGTGTTATTGCCCAAGAGGGGTTTATAACGAAGGACGGGTAGGGCTTCTTTTCCTGCAGTTCATAAATAACAGGTCACGGAAGCTCTGGCAGGAGAGGAAATTTATGATCGAGAAGCGCCGAGGAATCTGGGTAAAAGACGACAAGACGTATGGATAATAAGCGAGAGATGAAAATGCAAATAGTTACTACGCGGGAACTAGTTACGCCGTACAGGCTGTATTTTACATAGATCATAATAGTGCATACATCACGTAAGGTCACCGCTGGTGGGCACGAAGTGAGAACCTATTTTAGCTGTAAAAGTCTTTCCCTGGCAGTCTTTGTTTCATAGAACTGGACTGAAATAATGGATAAGTGTTTTTTGTGTGTTGAATTAAAGAGGGCAACATAAGACTGAATAAACCCGTTCCACTGGTGGCACTTGTTAAAAAAAAAAGGAAAAAAGAAAATAGAGTCGTATGAAATCTTCAAAGTGTTAATGTTATCATATGGTGTGAATATCACACCTAGTTCGTCTTACCGTTCATAGCCCTGTAGACCCAGTGGGTTGTAACGCACTCAAGCAGGAGGTGGACATTCAAGAACAACAATACAATGCACACAAGCACTGTATGGTCTTATTGTCCAATGCATGTTGGCCGCTACTTGGGACTATACTGTACATCGTAACAGGATATATGGAGAGTAGATTAGGTGATAAAGTGATGCGCCATTTTCGCCATTTTAACAAGTGCACGCGGCGTCTCTACCACTGGATCTATATGCCCCTATCCTTTAGTCACATACATAGGCCTGTTGATTTGTTTGTCCTCGGACTTCGCATTTATTTGTTGTTATGTGACGTGGAATACGATTGAAAATTTGTCAATGAAAGTCAAATTCCATGAATATGTCATAGCCACTGCAAAGAAACATTGTTTAAGCCCTACTTTACATGCATTGATTAATATTCATATCCATTCCCATTGGTCTGTTTGATTTCAAGTAACGGTGATTGACTGCTATGCTTTCCTGTACATTTGAATTTTTAGAGGAATACAAAATCGAAAAATAAAATGCAATTGGAGAGAGTGATAACTTTATACATTCCGTCTACCCTCGGAAAAAAATTATAAACAAACGTATAGATCCAGAAATAATTTCATATTTATATATATTATTTCATATGAAGTACATGAACTTATTTTGCTACTGAAAGGCATTTTATGCCTGCATGATAGCTTTCTGGATGGAATGTCCTTAGTTGAAGGCCATCACTATTTACTTACAGAGTAAACATTGATGACCTTTGGAATAAGGAAAATTTCTTATGGGATAGGCATAAAACACTATGTATATTAGAGTGAAATTCTACAAAAAAAGAGTGACTTCAGTGATCACTCTCGCTTTCGATGACATTCCACTCTGCGTTGAGTGACATTTTTCACTCAATTAGAGTTAATGACTACTTCAAGCAGAGTAAAATCTCAATCGAATTCCGTGCACTCAGTCATAAATATTATCTACAGGTGTACATCAAGATATGAAAAATTCAAAACTTAATTGTTTTTTCTCTCTCGCTACTGGGACATTTTATCGTAGAATGTGGCATTAGTAGATAATTTTTTTTACCACAAATCTGTCAAGGAGACGATTGTGATTACACTAGATTTAGAGAAAAAAACGTGCAAAAAGTTATACAAAATACATGTCACAACTATATCAGACTACCTATATACCCTTCAAAATTCATGGCCGAGTGGAGTCGCATTCCCTGTCAGATTACTAACTGCAAGAATTTTTTTTTTTAAAGAGGTGCGAATTGGTTGAACTCGTGAACCGTGCATTCAGATGATGTCTGAAAAATACAGACATGACAGGTATTCATCGGTAAGCTATAACATACGGAAACGACTGGAATGCAGAACTTGGAGGATCACGAGTGCAATGTCTGAAACTGGAAAGCCTCTGCATTGATCACTACAGTTGCCCCATGTAGGCCTACGTGGCATGGTAAAGTGCAATTTAAAAAGGGCAAAAGAGGCATGTAAATTTGTATAAATTCTTTAATAACTGGTTGTTTACAGCACTTTACCAAACAGCTGTCGATTTGTTTACATTTATTAGGTCCCCGAACCCCCCCCCCCCCCCGCTTCCCATCTCGCTGTGAGACGTCTTTGACAAAAGATTATTGTATATTCGGATTTGATTTACCACTGCGGCGAACCATGGCCGTCATGCATACACGTACAGCATAAACTAGTTTGTTCAACGCTATCTGTTTACATTCGAGTAATATATAAAGAATGAACAAATTCCCCCCCCCCCCCCACTCTGAGTTATCGTGTATGCGGTTCATAGTAACAGAAACGTCGGGTTGTATCTCGGTATATACCGCCAACTTCGACGTACCTTTTTCCTCCGAGTCCTTTCCAACACAGTTTCTATGACTACCGAAGAATTGGCAGGCGCGGTGCGAACCGAGCGCATTATAATGAACTATCCAAGTTTACATAACGATCGAGGCCAAGTTGTTTTCTGTCCATTTAATGGGATCTGACTTCTTCTTTTTTTTTTGTACAGTGCATCGTTTGCTGTTTTGTCTTGGTCGTTATAAACCTAATTGCCACAGCTGACACACATTCCCCACTTTCTGTGACATCTGCACGCCTAATTGCCTACGACGTCTTCTTCGTTCCTCGGTTTGTTGAAATGGCCGATTTTTACTTTGCAGCCGTATTTTGCCAGTCACGCTTTATAATCTGATAATCTAGCAGATAAGCTGTTAGCTTGAAAAAGAAGCTCTCTGACGAGAGGACCGGGAAAAACAATACCGTCCAGACTGCTCATAAAGATTAACAACGTATCCGCACTAACACATGCAACCTTAACCAATGGTAACAATCAAAGCAGCCTGTTAAGAAAACAGCTAATGGGGAAAAAATATATATATTCGAAGTCCATTGTATCTATATACCATTTCTTTTACAAATCTTGCGGGGACCCCCTCAGATTTGGGTATAATGAAAGTTAAACTATTTGCTTTAATTTCTTTTTTACGCATTTTATCATCAAATGACCTGTAATCAGTGGATGAAGAAGGAATTCATTAATTTTCAGTTTCGCTGGCTTGGATCCTTTATCCATTTTAGCATACCCCACAAAATGCTTCATAGGTATTCCGTGATTTTTTATGTACAACTTGATTAACAAATTTCCAATTTTCATTTTCTTTTTGTCAATTTGTCAAACGCATGTCATTAGCCTGGCCATGTAACAATGTGGTAATGCATGAGGGGTTGGAAAAACATGCACTTGAAAGAAAAAGAAGAAACACTGAATATGTCTCAACGCGTGACAGTGTAAACCGTTATCAGACCAGTGGAGTTTACCAGCTACCGTACATTTCACGAATTTTGCCTTATGCATTTTTTTTAGATGTTACTTTTGAGGCCAAGAGAGGGGGTATATTTCCACATTTTAAATCACGTCTCATTTGCACCATTGCACCATATAGTCTTTGCTCAGTGCCATATATTTACCATACATTCTTTTCCCATTTTCTATTTCAAACATCTCCTACCCCTACAGCCATCCCTACCCGCCCCCCTCCCTAAACGTAGAACGGTCGAACTCGGTGATCATGGCTCTATCTTGCGTTTAATGACACTTATAATGTCTGAAAGGTATAGACTGCAACGTGCATGTACCGTACTGTATGTTTGAAGGAAATGTATTTGTCGATCTTCAAGCCGTTTTAGTGTTTTGTATACTTATGTTGCTGTTCAGGGTAAGCGTGCTTGCATAAATAAGAACACGAAATATGTCACATAACATGTCACCCGCTCTCACCTGTGTATTTTGCCCCCTCTTCGAAGGTAAGTATACGTCACAATGTTGTTTCCTTACATGTAGCTGCATACACATGACGCGATAACATCATATACACATAACATTGTGCAAGGATCATCACACCACTGCACAGCATCGTGCGATTGTACTACAATCAGGCGCCGCATGCAGACACAAACAGATATTGTACATAGTAAAACAAAACAATGCTGTGCCTTTTTATGAAAAAAAAAGAAAGAAAAGAAAATCAATTCTAAATTTCAAACAGTGTGAGTGTGGGCGTGGTTTACACTTGCGTAAAAGAAACCCCAAAAAACCGTCTGTGGACCAAAACAAATGTAAAAACGCTGGTAAAAAGCAGTGGTTGACGTGTCAGTACATTTTAACATATGGGGGTATAACAGGTTATCACCTGATATCTATTGATGGTATAGATTTGTAGTAGCTAACGCAAACACCTTCGCCCTTTATAGCGTAATAGAAATTACACCGCTTATGCATGCATGTATGAAATAGGTGGCAAATTGTGTTTGAAGGTATATAGAGTATAGATAAGGAGAAAGTGAGCAACATGTGTTTAAACGGTTAACGGTTTTTACACATAGGAATTCGACTTGGTAAAGGAGCTTGCAACTCCCAGCAGGTTTGGTTATAGATCGCAAAAAAAAGTAAATACACACACAAACACACAAACACAAAATAACAAGAACGACATCGATAAAAATAGCTACGATTTAGTTATATTTGAACCAATATGCGTATCACATCCCTGATGCTTGCAGTTGATCCAAATATGGTACAATTTTAAATATAAGTCTTCGTGTGTAAAATACGGATCGTTTGAAACGGGCCAAAATTTTTGAATAGGCCGACGGAGCCTACGAGACAGAAGTGGCACATGGAACAAGCGACAACAAAGCTATTGGGCATGTGCGACTTTCATGTTTCAACACCTTTGTGGACCAAGTGGGTGTTACTTTTATGGGAGGATGTCTTGTATGTTATTGAACAGTCTCAGTTTATGACATGTAGTTTGTGATGGTCTGGAATATTCTTTAGGCATAATTGTTTTTTTCCCCAGTTTGCGCACTGCAATGCCTATAACCTATAATTACGGTCACCCCAATCTATACTGTCCTGGTATATGTTCGTCTGAAAGGCTATCTTGTTTTCGAAGTTCTGATAGCAAGCCTCTACCCTCCATCTTACAAAAGGTCGGCAATTTCGTGACCCAAACGCCTTTGTCAGAAAATCACCGTATTTTCCTCACTTCGTGACACTTAGTACTCACTAAACCACTCAGTGTTTATTACTAAAAAGTCCGTCTACCCAAAATATCACTTGATAAAAGAAACTGGGTATACCAGAGTCATCTTCAAAGGCAACGCTTGAGTAACTATTTATGGTATCTTCTCCCCAGTCCCCTACCAGTTCTAAACTTACACCAGTTCTTAACTTCTAAACTATATATATATGTAGGCTATTTGTTCAAAAAGGTATAGTGCAAGTGTGACGCAATTACGTTTACCGTGTACACAGTACCGTTACTACGTTGTTGCAACTCCTGATACTCACATGCATAAACGTCTTTGATACAAAATGCAGTCTTACAAACGGAGGCCTCAAGTGGTCACTACGGAAGGACGCAATATTTCAAAGAACCCATAACTCCTACAAAAGGCTTCACTTTGACCCAGAACAATAAAGAAATTAATGTTTTATTGCCTACAAAAAGATAGCAAAATACTGTCAAATTTCCTCATATATGATAAATAGTCAAATGTCAACATGGTGAACAGGTCCCACAGTGTTTGATTTGAACATACGCAGAATTAAGGAGTGATCCAGCGAGGAAAAAAAAAAAGAAAAAAAAAAGAAGAGAGAGAGAAAAGAAAAAGAAATGGAGAAGTACAAAGCTTTAGACACATGTAGCTTAAAGTTCTCCGTAGTATTTTTCACGTTTCTCACCTTTTCACAAAGCCGCCCACACGAAGTAATCACCTCAGTTGAGTGTGAAGAAATCTGTGTTCGTTCAAGCGGGGAGCCTCAGAATTTAACTCACTACGGTAAAGTGCTTAACAACAATCAGTTTGGCAGGCTCATTTACTACGACCAATAGCTCTGCACTACAGCCTGTAATACCACTTCGGATTTAATCAGAGCCAAATCTACCAAGTATTGAATAACAAAATATATATGAGAGATTTATATGTAAAAATACATACAAACGCGAGTAAAGCAATTATTACTGGTCATCTGTAAGATTTAGATCGTAAACAAACCAGGAACAATAATTACTTTATTCATATCTAACCATTAACGGTTGTTCCACTACGTTTATTTCCCCGGTATGAATCAGCATTATTATTTTTTTTTTCAAATTATGATATTGTTATTAGGCCTACCATCTTTATATTTGCTCTCGTCAAAGAAGCATACAATTGTACGGGATCCACTTATGGTAATGCCTTGGGAATATATTAGTGTATGCATTATACATACCGTTTATGCAGGTAACCTGGGGTCATGTATGAGGGGTGCAAACCGGCAATCAATTTGACGGACGATGCATGCTGTCATGTGCGCTGCAGTGGTGTACATTTTACAGGTTAATAAAACCTAACTTGAGACGGATTGTACCAGGGAGATGCTATGTGACTCCCTGGTCAGTGGGTGTTGTCAAATGAAAAAAAAAAAGAAAAAGAAAAAAAACTCAAGAAGTGCAGATCAAAACTTTGATTCCAGTTTCCATAAGTTGATATTATCTGTCTACACTAAGGCAAGGATCGATATATCAACTCGTTCGTCATGTTATCTTCCGGCTTGGCTAGATTTTATTCCAATGTGGTTAAGCATACATTCAAACAGCCCCTCCAACTCCTCATGATCCTCAATTGACCATATATACGACATAAGTTTGTTTACACGACATTGTTTAAATAACATTGTCAATGTAAATGTGTAGTTACCACCGTATCAGGTTCGTTATTATGGAGTGTGTAGGCCTGTTCATAAGTTCGACGTCTCCAAGTTTTCCGTCTTCCCTGGACAATTACGTTGTTCTTGTCACCACTATCCCTCTCCAAACAAACTCTCTCATACACCACCTGAACGCAGTGTATTGTTTCAATCGCTGAAAACAAAACCTGACAAAAAAAAATCAGGCTCTGCCTCGGAGGACAGACTACATGCTCAAATCGAGTGTCGTCTATTGGCTTGACTTCGTTACGTCATTGCTCAAAATAACTTTTTCGATCTGATGGAAATGCTTCACGATCCACTCACGCGTCTGCAGCTTGGTCTTTATCACTAGCACTCCGCAGTACATGAACATAATTAAGAAACGGAACAGTCACACCCTTCAGAACCGTGTCTTTAATTATGATTTCTGACGGCATTTCTTTGCATTGAAATAAACAAACAATACAGTATATTGTTTTTCATTTTATACAGCCAGCGGATGGGCTCATATCGCCCAGGTGCTGACAGTGCTAGTGCAGTTCTGCAATAATCTTCTGCATTAACTCGATTTGAAACACATCCATCATTTGGTGGGTACAATGGGGATAAAAAAAACATGGGAAAGTTATGCCAACCGTTAGTCATTTCTTAGCAGGAAAAATGAGAAGGTATGGATAGTTGGATAAACCGTCTGTACATGTTATTTACAACGAACACTCCGTCCGTAACTGCTGCTGCTACATTAGCCTATCGACTAATATTCCTAGCAAAATGCATGGGTATATGACCCTTTATTTTGCAATAGACATCATTTTAGTACACCTTCCTAAGCATTTCCTCGTGAACATTCAAACAGAGAGAGGCTTGCAAGTTTTGAAAGTATTTGCTTTTTGTCTTTCAATCTACAAATTTAAAATGGTGGACAAGCAACGGTCGCTGTGTATGTGTGCCATAGTCTTTGATGTGTGCTGAATTGAACACGGTGCGACATTATGTAGCTTTCTCTCGCAACGTGGAATAAGTAATGTGTACGCTATTTATATGTCAAAACTACGAGATGACGTCATCAGAGGAGGGTTTAGTGATTGGATAGCAGCCTAGCTGCTTACGACTCTCATTGACATACCATGGCCATACACACTGTGTAGTAAAGTCATCTATCTTGTGTTTTGGTCCTAATGTTTCGCTACGGAAAATCAGCTTTTTTGACCATTTTTTGTGGAAATAACTAGGACTATGACCGACTGCAAGCATGGTACGAGAAACCAGGCATCTCTGGGTTGGGAATTTACCGGATGATATTCGGGAGGAGAAACTTGTGGAGCATTTTGCAAGGTAAGTTTGAACCTCGTTCCGTCAACTCGACGATGTTTTTGTTATGGCCGCGAGTAACGTGAGTGATCCACGTTGGAACTCAGTATGTGTTGTAGAAACCATTTTCGAAAGCTCGATATCGTGCACAATTCCTCGTTTGTTTGGTGTATGTATACCACGTATTCAAAGTGCAAGAATTACATTACATGTCAGTAGATTTTTTGAAGAAAATTACGTTCATATCAATGTGATCAATGATTCAAAAGTTGCCTGAGTAACGGACTTAACTGAATACATACATCCCCATGGTTATGTATTGCGGTGTTGGTCAGCCAAGAGTTATCAGTAACAAGAATAAAATTGATCCCAGAAAATCATAAACAAATGTGGGGATGTCTACCACACTGCATAAATTTATTCTTGAATGAATAACTTAGGGAAACCGTTAAAGGATGTTAATATTTTTTATTGATATGTCGCACCCGTATGTGGAAAAATGTTGCATGCATTCCTGCGTCCCATTCAACACGTATCATTGTAAGTACATACAACACGCAAGTCCATTGACTTACTGTTAGACCTCCATACATAACCGTTACTAACAGATTTCAAACCTAAATTTCCCACTTTTGTTACATTTTAGGTTCTGGTTTGTGTACTAAAGTAAGATTTTTTTTAATGTTCAGTCAATTTAGGGTCATATTTGGAATATTGGGGAATTTTTTTTTTGCTTCAGCTTTGTCACTTGTTCTGAGCAGGCAGACAGCCTGACTGTCTACCATCCATCTCCCATTAGCAGGCTCGGCCAAATGCCGAGCTGAAAACTAAGAAGAGACTAAAAAATATTTTTTTGAGAAACCATGTTTTTAGCCAAAACTATACTCTTTTGCTACATTTCTATTGCATCTCAATGAAATTCAATTCTCATTTCAAGTTTTTTGTCCCTGAGAGAATAATCAAAAATTTTCAGGTGTCAATTTGTGGGACTTAGTTTTTTTAGCAAAATTTTTCCCTATAACTACCATAGAATTTTTTCTTTTGGCTCGTTATAGATCAGTGGGTGCTATGAGAGTATTTTTGGTAGTATTTTACACATTAAACAGAAAACCATGGTTTTCTAGAGGCATTAGTTCGTGTTTGATAGATTTTTGAAGGTCTTTCCCAAAATTTTGAATAAGTCACTCTGTGCAATTATACTGATGTGAGCATGTGAACAATCAACCCTTTCGAGACTTTAAAGGCTTTTCGTACGTTTAAATGCTCAATTTCAACCATGAACTCCTGACAAAGGAAGGTTTATTTTGCAACTCAGAAGTGTTTTTGTTTTTCATTTTCCAGACATTTTCACTGAATTATTTCACCTCCCTATTGATATACATGCAATTGTATAACATCTGACAATGTTTTTCCATTGGAGCAAATTCTCATGATCTTCTCTCTGATGAAATGGTTTGTCATGAGCTGTTGTATTTCTACACATTTTCATAACATGCCATTTCTTTTTGGAGAAAGCCTCTTCAGATTTTGATATTTTCTAGTCATTTCTTTATCTGTCCCTTTAGTTTTGGTGAACTTGTTCAATGACAACTTCCCTCTGACCTGACTTGGAGTATTTTTTTTTTTTTGCTGTTCCAAAGTTAAATATGATGAGAGAAGCACATTTCAAGATCACTATGTGCATATATGTTAGCCAACTAGCCATTTTTATGTAAACTAGCAGACCACTTTTGGTGTACAGTATTCGCTGTACAAACCTTTCAATAGCACGTGTGTATGGGTATTGCCAGTAGCCTTCAAAATCCAGGAATGTTTAGGTCTCATAAGCAGTAAATATGGAACAAATGCATGGACACTACAATCAGATTTCTATTTGGGCATATCATCCTGTGAATAACAATCACTGCTTCTTCCAATGTAAAACTATTGCTGTTTGTTCAATTTTTGTTTTGAACAAGAGTGAGGGAGAAACTGGCACATTTTTCTCTCCCTTTTGTTTTTTGTTGGGAATGAGCAAATTTTATATGCAGATCCATCTGTCTATGTACACAGACAATGGGTGGTACTCTCGTGGGTGTGGGGTTTTCCTGAATGTATTGCCAAGTCACAATGGATCAAGCTCTCTCTGTCTGTAAAATGCTGAGAAATTGTCAATTGGATCATGGCGTTTTGGCAACTATATCATGATACAAGAGGCAAAAAAAAAAGGCTGCCCTTGTTGTATACACTGTACAGAAGGAGGGGTAAAAATAGCAGTCTTTGGTGACTGCTGATGTGCAGTGAATGCATGCATGTGTGTTATGTATGTGATAGTGTCTAACTAAGTATAATTTTACATTAACTTGCCAGGTTGTTGTCATAGCATCCACAGGTTTGAGAATTTTGTGGATCATCACTGATTTTGGTGGCAACATGTCATTCTAACATGAATGTGTTTTAGTAGATTGCTCCTGTTCTCCTTTTGAGGGGGGATGCAGGATGGTGACTTTGTTTGTCTAAGGAAATGGGGGAGGGGTGGTTAGGCCCAGGGTTTCCTTGTTTGCCAGTTCTATGAACTTGTTTGACCTAACATATGGTGTACTTCAAATTCAAGTTTCATTGTGTAGTACTTTTTGCTGTTTGTGTTATGTGTTGACACTGCTTTCAATGTGAGGCCTACTGATGGTAGTAAAGAGCGTGATGCTGGCATTTGTAAAATTATACCATTATTTACGTGTACTGAAAATATTCTAGATTGTTGAACCATGGAGCAGGTTGAACCATGTGCATGCTTACGTACTGAACATTGAACTGTACATTGGGTATGCAAATTCATCACAAATTCGATGTTTCAGATAGCAAAGTGAAATCTGAAAACGTGCTTGACACCCAAAATGTTAAGGCCTCTGAAGTGACAATTTTACCACAAAATTGGGCGGGTGACTGAGAAAAGTGTGTGCAGAAAGTAGTACTGCTAGACTCACACTGAGGTTTGTGTGCCTTATGTGGGTTGCACAGCAGGTCTAGGATGGTTTAATGGGCACAAAATTAGATGATGTTGAATGCTGAACTTCCCTGGTTATATCTTATTTGATTTTGCTAACACTTGATGTGCATAGTGTATAGGCCATAAGGCCCTATACATAGAAGTTATATAATATCCATAGTTTTGATCAAACCTGCTCAACATGTACTTTTAACAATAAGTTTTGCACTTGAAGGTCAAATCTTGTTTTGCCTTGAACAGTCAGTAGTGTGCCACTATATTCATTACACATTTTTTCAGATTATTATTAGTTAACGATCATTCGTGATGTCATTCAGTAAGATAAATGATCTAATGGTTTCATGGTGGTGAGTCAGTACTGGTTAATTAAGAAAGGTAACCTACCAGTTCTCTGGGAAAGGTTGAAAGCAAATCCCACATCAGTGCAGTCATATATGTAGCCTGGATTCTTAGTGGTAAAGGGTTTAATACATATTGTGAAGCTTTCATGAAAGCTTAACCCAACAAAACAAGTGAATTGCAAGATTAAGAGTGAATGGGAGCTAATCTATGGTAACTTTCAGGCCATAATCCTGATATTGCCATGAGTTCAATTCCCAAGCAGTTCCTCTCCTTGGAAGAAAATAAATTTTATTGTTAGTGCTGGTTCCAGTATTTTAGATGCCTTTGGATGCCTCAGGAACACAGTCTTACAAGATTGTAAGGCTTGTTCGTTTTCAATAACACGCAAGGGCAGGATTAATGTATACTTTTGGACAAAAAGGTACCTTGCAGTGCCATGCATTGTGTGTTATTGTATAGTGTGCATCTGTAGTCTTACACCCATTGATTCAGTAGTGTTGAGAAGAAGGTAGAATCTTCCATCTGGTGCTCATGTCAACACAAATTATGCTAGTTCATGCAGACTTCATTCAGCTAGGCTTGTGAAGCCTTTAGTTTCTTCTATGGAGAAAAACACTTCACAGTTTCACATTGCAAGTTGTTCAACAAGGTAATTACTGAGTTGTGGACAAATTTTCAGTTCGACTTTTTGTTTCGATGGTGGGGTTGACCACCGACCTTTGTGTAATTAGCGAGTTATATTAGCCTTGGTTATTTTATTGATTGGCATTCACATATTGTAGCATCCTACATGTATTTCAAAGAAACACTGCATCTTATAAAGTGAAGTCACTCATGTGTTGTACGTGCACTGCAAAGTTTGCAAATTTTGTAGGTTTTTGGTTTGGCTGGTAACGCAAAATGTTTTGCAGACACTCTTGCCTGTAGTGACACACCTTCACAGATGTTTAGAACATATGTTGTTGCCTTATACCTGTATTATACTAATATGTCAGAATTACTGAGGCATAAAGAGTGAATAATTATCTGGTATCAGTATCACATCATATTTTTCCTACCCAAAAATTTAAAATTTTTCCTACCCCCCAAAATAATTGCCACACAAACAGACCAGGTTTTGTGCAGGCAACATTTAAAGGTTTTTCTCTGATTGTGGGACAAAATACAGTTCAAGCAAACAGTTTGTATTGGTCAATTTATGGACATTATTCCCAGGTAAATAGTTTGTTTTCATTGATTTATGGACATTATTTCCTGCTAAACATTTCTTGTATTGGTTGATGTATGGAAAAATGTTTTTTTTTGTATCGAGCTAAAACTTAGTTGCAAGTTTCAGAGCTCGCTGGCTTGGCTGGCAGAAGGAGTAAATTGGCATTTACAAGTCTGCATTTTTCGTCTCTTATGCAACTGAGCATTTTTGGTCACGGTCATAACTAGTGTCCTGATCGACTCTGAAGTCACATTTCCTCTGTCAGAAAGGATGACTGTGACTGATGTTTGGATGTTTACAGTACTACATACTTCAAGATATATATGACTTTGAGCCCATTATTAATGAACCACAGAGCAAGTAATGAGAAAGTAATTCCTCTCAGGCAAGTTTCGAATGAAAGCAATTTGCATTTTCGCCTTTTGTTGAATTTGTTGCGTTTGTTTCTCGGTGCTTGATCGTTATCAATGCCATTTTTTGTTGTGTTTCCATTGCTATGAACTAGATCCAATGAATTTTAGTCACCTAGAATCTTGCCAAGAAGATCGTTTGTACGAAACCAAAGAGCTCAGTCTGTGAAGAACAACACTTACTGTTTGAAAACTGCCTAATGGCTTTGGAGCCTCGGTGATAAATTTCTCTTTTGTTATTAGAAATATCCTAAAACACTGTGATGCCCAGTTAATGGAATGGGGATGTATGCTTCTCTCAAGTATGGCATCGTGGAATCTGAGGAGAGGTACATTTTCATGTTTATGTTGCAAACAAGAACAGCAATATTGTTAATCATTCATGTCACATCGCTGTCTTTACAGTGTGTACCTGTTTGCAGAGTCTTTACAAAAAATTTCTGTTTAGTATGAGCAGCTTGCGTAAACTCTGAGCAGATTTGCTACCTTTTGCATACATGTATAGTGCTTACAGATTAGAGCTGTCAGCACTCCATACATGAATAATGTGGGTGATCTAAATTGAGGACATTTTCCTGAACATACATGTCTATTCTTCACCTAGCAACATTAGAGTACTGATGTGAAATTGTGTTTTAGTTTACCCTTACTCGAAAAGTATTTTTCAAAGAAGAAGTCTGTGAGGGTTTTTGGTAACAGATTGTAGTACTCTGAAAATATTTTATGTCCAGCTTCAATCTTTTGCCATAGGTCTTAACATAAATTACTCATTTTGTACAGTCTGCCCATTTTTTTTTCACTCATGCACAATATTTGTCACGTTATAAAGAAAACAATCTTAGCGAATTCCCAAAGGTTCTAAGTCCCCTCCTATCCTACTTGCAATATTGGAAAATATAAGCTTAGGCCTGTATGTGCAAAGGGATCAGCAGGGCAGCAATTTACAGTGACCTTGCAAAAAATTACTACAGAACTTTTCATTGATTTAGAGAAATCATATACAAATGTCGTAAAAATTATTGTTGTACAGAAAACTTTAACGTCTTTGCTGCTATGAAGAGATTTGGTAGAATATCAGCACTATTTGTAAGCCCATTTCAAACAATGTCTACAAGTATTCAACTAATGTTACACATACGTATGCACTTCTTGAGGCTACATTGCTTCATCGATCATTTTACACAGTAAGTCAATGGCACGATCTTGCACTTGAAGCGAACAAGAACACATGCTTCAAAGGCACATTGATATTGTTCACTGAGACACAGCAGAAGTCAGACTTGCTTTTAGTTGTTTTCAAATTTTGAGGCATTAAGGATAATTAATACGTAAATCCCCATGTTGTAAAAGTACTTACTATTTACAGAAACAAGTTGCAAAGGATCTTACAGATTATGCCACATAACAAAAGGAGTTTTAGCATTATCTCAGCTTATAAAAGTGTTTATAAAAGTGTTGAGAAAGCAGGCACCATTTATGATTGATGTTGATGGATAGGTTTACCACACAAAGTAATAGATCACTATACTACATTGCAGCTGTCAATGTCAGGAGCCCAACAGACTTTTAAGTTACAGAGTTTGGACCTTTAGAAGCCAGGACTCTGGAATTGGAAGTCCTGGGTTTACCTGACCCTGGAGCACTGGTTTGCATTTAATTACTCTCAATTTATGTACCTAACTGTTGTGGATGCAGTCAGTAGTGATATTACAGTTACATGTATGTCTCGAGTAAATCTGTATTTGGCATTTTAGCTCATCATAAGTGTTGTATGCTGAACAAGATGCTCTCCTTTGGTTAATCAACAGAGATGTTTGTGCCTTCGTTTGGACCTTTGGAGAAAGCAGTGGAGCTAACATTAACATTTTTTGAACATGTATTTGGAGGATTAATTGCGTAACCCTGACCTTGGGTTTAGCTGTCAAAGCAAAACACCTTTGCTATCTTGTACCTTATGTACAGACAGTGTATATATTCACAGAAGTTGTGGCAGGTGGTATCTAGTGAATTGGTTTCTCTGTTATTTTAGCCTCTTAGCCTGCTTCATTCCATCATGCCGCCACTGCTGTGTAGCTTGTTTTTTTTTTCCTTGCCAGCAGTTGATCATTCAGTAGCCTGTGTTTTTTTTTTTGCTTGTGAGTTGTTCTAGCTAGGCTGTTATTCTAAATTCACATCGTAGACACATACCCCTAGCTAACACTGTAAGTGCATACTTGCATAGTTTAAGGCTGGAATATGAGTTGTACTGGCAATCTTCTGGTCATCTACCTTTTGTTCTTCCTCAGTGTTTCAGGGAAGGGAAAGCAGGGGAAAAGATCACCTGTCACAAAATCTTAAAGAGAAATATGCATTCATCTCCCAGATATTTGAATTTAAAAATTGTCTTGACTTTTTTGGTGGCCGTGTAAAATGCAGACACTCCAAGAAAGCATAGCAGTCAATCACTGTCACTTGAAATCAAACAGACCAATGGGAATGGATATGAATATTCATGTATGCAAAAATGGGGCCTTAAACAATGCTTCTTGTAGTGGCTCTGACATATCCCGAGGAATCTGACTTTCAGTGATAAATTTCCAACTCATATTCCAGCTTTAACATAGCTTTGCAAATACCAGAATAAAAGTTCTAGCACCGCATCCTCTGTGGGGAATCAATCCCCATCCGTGAATCTTATTTGCAGGCACAGCTTCATAGATGTGTGTTGCCACCGATAAAACTTTGAAATAAGTCCAGCAAGATGCATGAGATTGCTCTGTGGTGGTTGCAAAGAGAAAAAAAAAAAGAAAGAAAAAAAATATGTGGAAGTACATAATTTGCCAAGGGATATTTAAATGTCAGTTTTCAAGTGATAAAATAATGTAAGTAGTGCAAGCATCATTGTGAGCTATGCAAACAGAGTTATTTGATGCAACTAGTAGTCTCGATGTCCTTCCGCAGCTTTGAAAGTCAGCTCGGTATCGCCTCATTGAAGCAATACTAGTACTGCAGCATTGAAAGATGAGGTCTTTCATAAATAATTGATGCACCCATTCAACTACTGCACCTAGATAGTATTTACAGTGAATGGTCTTCAAAGGTCACTGGATTGCCAATATGCAGTAACAACTTATGATGTACCGGAGAAGCTTTAAACATGGAAAAGAAACTGCTAAGGCAAACGGTGCTACAGGCTAGCAATTGCACTTTCTGCTTTTACTCTCTTCTTTCTTCTCTTCACAATTTTTCAATAACCTGTATTTTCTTTGTAATTGTTGCACCACACCTGCCCATTTTCCATTTTACCCTGATAGCTATGGAAACTGACTTATCTAAGTCTTCCCATTCCTCCATATAGCCTCTAGCTAATATACCTAAAATCCTACTCTCTTCTGTGCAGCCTTTTCACACAGGAGTGAAAGCCTGCAGGTCTGATGCACTGTTCTATGTCGGTTGTCAATAGATCAATAGGGCCTGTATAGTTTGTGCTAGCCATCAATGCTGGGGGATCCAGCTTTCATTGTGACAGCGAAAGCTGTTTCCAAGGACACCCTCTATAGTGGCCACTGGTGATCACCTTAGCAACCCATTCAGGCCACAATCTGGGGTTATGTAATAAGATCGTGGTAAAGTCTTTTGTTAGTCCATCACTCTCAAGGAAACCAATTCAAGGGAAGCTATCTTGTTTAATCATCATCTAAATAGTCCAGGGAAGACCTTTTTAAGGAGACATCTTTGTCCCTTAATACTCTTTTTATTTCTTTCCCGCTTTTCTTCTCTTTGGTAAATCCAGTTTCTTTTTCATTTTTTTTTCTTGAAATGTTGCACACAGACTTTCATAATGTTGAAGGTGCAAAGTGGAGTATTTCATCTACCTTTCAACTAAATGAGAAACTTTCCTGAAGCAATGCTGCTGCTTGGTGATTTGAAAGTATAGGACAGAGATCACAACAGGCGGCGGCATTGAGAAAACCGTGATTCTTTAGAAAGCAAGCAATCACATACTGTTCCTTGAATTGTTCTCCTAATTGTTTACTTGTACATACACATACGGTCGCAGAATAGAAAAAAAAAATGTCTTATCCAATTTTTGCGTGGATCTCTCCTGATGTTATGAATAAGGTCAGTTGCAAGTTGAGGTCTCTGTTTAGAGGGCATGATATCAGCTTCATAAATTGAAAGTGGTCGTGGAGTTGAGGGGATACTAAATTTTCATTTCGCTCCTCGCTTCAAACCCTGTGGTGGTGAATGTCTAGATAAACAGAAAGAATGCTGACTTATCCACATTACAGCATTTAGGGAGGAAAAACTGGCCACCAGGCTTTACGGTTGTGTGGTACACCCTGTCTCAGTTCTAGCATTTGTCCTTTTAATTTCAGTCCCCTGTTTCAATCATCCTGAGTTCTTGCAAATAGCTACTCTGTTCTTCACTTTTTTTCTTCCTTAAAAACAAGCGTCTAAATGACACAGAACTTCTAGTTTTACCACAACAGAATGCAGATTAAAAAAAAAGAAACAAAAAGCAGAAATTGCCATTATGTCATGATTTATTCAATCACTGAGAAAAATTGAAAATTGGATAGACACAATTTAAGCAAAGGAAAGAGGTAGGAAAAACCAGAAACATAGCTTGCATATAAACAAAGATTTCGACTGTGACCAAATTTACATCTACCTTATTGCACTTCTTTAGCAATAAAGCTAGACATTGATTGAATAAGGATTCTTTTCACCGTGAGTGAAAAACACCTTTCATTGACATGGAGGGGTTTTGTAAGTATGGATTTGGTCTATGGAAGGATCTGTTTGGCTGGCGTACATGCTCAAAAGCGTTCTGTGGTAATTCTATGTCCCAAAAGGAAAACATCAATATTACCTTGTAAAGTAGCAGAGGAGGAGCAGTTAATGGTCTGGTATTAATAGCTTTTTGCACTTCTCCTTAATTGCTCTTGTTGTTGGAACCTATTCGTGTATTTTGCTCATTGAAAGTTGAAAGCGACTGGAAAATTTAACTAAAAACTAACTTGTAGTAAAACAAAGAAAATGATTCAGAAAATTTAAATGTTGCACACAGTTTTCTCTGTATGCTTTGAAAAATCTTTGAAAAAGCATCTTTGCAACTAATATGGTTCAAAATGGTGCTAGGTTCATAGTAGTTCTAAGGACATCTTTTTGAATGGCACCATAGCCATCAGCAAAGGCCTTACGATAGCCAAGATTATCAGAAACATTGCCAATTTTGAGCCCTGCGTTTTTGTAAAATTTTAACCAACAGGTCTCTTGAGCTCAAACTGTTAGAAGATCTAAGTTGACACCCACTGTATTGAAGAGGATATGCATTGGGATGAATATTTAAGGCACAATCAATCTAAACTGTAATTTGTGCTATCTGCAAAACAAAAAATCTGAAATGGCATGTCAAACATTTTCAAAGGCTCTCTCCCTTCTAAAGGATGTAAAGTGCAGTTCTTGTCTTTCAATGATTTGGCTTAGATCAAGTTGTGGCTTCCTTTCGTTGGGTTGTAGGCTGAACCTGCAGTCTTACCACAAAAGGTGAAAAACACTCAACTGGAAGGTACATGGGAAAATTGTCCCTTCACCTTCCGCTTGATGGTACCGCTTTTCACGTCCTTGCCGTAATAAACCTTGGAGACATGAAACTGAAGTGTTGCTTAAAATTCTCTCTTTACTTCATTCTGTTCTAGCATTTTTCCCCCTCCCCTCCCTCAACTCCTCCTTTATCCCAATTTTGTTCCTGACCCATCAATCTGATTTCTTTATCTCATCTCCTGTTAGCCATTCAAAATTTTTTGACAGTTGATGATAAACTCCGCATCTTCTGAAACTCCTTGCTTCTCCCTCCTCATCTTTTTCTTCCTACCTGCCTCGTAGCAGCTTCAATTTTGTCTCCAAAATTTTCTTTCCTTCTTCCCTCTTACAGACCCTCAATTTTTTCCTTCTCTCTCTATCTCTCTTTATTCTTATACAGTGTATATCCTGCTTGCATTTTTTCCCTCTTCTCTGCTTTTTCCTTTTCTGTTTGTCCAATTTCAAACCTTATTCCAAAACCTACACTTCCTCGCATGTTATTGCTTTTTAGAGCCGCCCTGTTCGTTCGATACGCCTGGAAATTTTTTTGCCTGGCGGCATCAATTTTCAGACCTGAATTGCAAGAGGAGGCCCTGTTACAGGTTGCAGCATGTAGCTGCGTACATGGGATAATGGATTCCAATTGTTGGACGTTGGATTGAAAAAGATGAGAGAAACAGATAGACTGGAGATCATGTTTGCTCCAGCAAGCAACAGCGTGTATACACATACATACGTCTTTGATTATGTGTACAGCTGAATAATGTATGTGAAACGCCTCGCACAGCAGCGGTTCTGCATGTGTTCACTGTCATTGCATATTAACTACAAAAGTGGGTCTGTGTTGTTACAAGGTGCTGCATTCAGTCAATTGGTGTGCGCTTTTTGCTGCTTATGTTAGTCAACTGCATAAATGTTCAGTGTTTGAAATCATGCAGGTCAATTTTTTTTTTTTTGGCTTAATTCTTTTTTGTTTTGGCTCCTTACTTTGTTTATAAGTGTCCAACATTTTTGTCTGTGTTACTGTAGGTATGATCTTTGTAAAGCAGGTAACAGACCAAGTTGGGAAGAGGTTTAAATTTAAATTGTTGATAGTCTGCTGCTACATTTTGTCACCATGTGACGGAGATCCTTAGTGAGGGATAGCCATGTTTAGCCCTCATCATGGGAGTCCAACTTCCTCTCTAGATCCAAAATGGTCACACACAGAGAATTTTATGCACTTCATTAACAATTGGTAGTCTGTGTAGGTGTAGCAATTTGGAAAGAACGGTAAACGTTTTCTTGTTGTGAAGTTCATGTAATTTTCATTTTGTGCAAAATTTCCATGTGTTGGTTGATTCCTTGCTGAAGTCAGGCAAGGAATCTATGTGATGGTGATTTTGGTTCAGTGTATACATGTGTGTGTGTATGTGGGTGACAACAATCTCGTTATCACTCTAGGTTTTGAAGGGAAGGTACAAGATAGGTGAAAGTTGGTTTGAGAGTAAACATGTAAAGATCTCAGCTGGGACTGTTTTTGGTGTGGGTCAAAGGTCATATGAGGTCACCAGCAGCCAGTATGTAGACAAAGTGTGTTTACAGTATCTCAGGAACTAAATGTTGCATGAACTTTAAAGGTGTAGGGTATGTACTCCCTGTTGATTGAATTAAATTTTAGGGTTTTTTTTAAAGGTCATATGGGGTCATCAGAGGCCAAAATGTGAGGGACAAGGAATTCAAGTATACTGCCAGCAAGGAATCACTAAGCCTCTCGACCCTCTGGTTTGGATATTTGTCTGACATTAAACTATCAGTACTCACTCACTGCATAGTTCGCAGAGGCATGTTCATGTATGTGAAATATCAGCCAGGCTGCAAATATGGTTATTTTTTCATATTACTATGATTGTTAGATCTTAATTCCTTACCCTTTCCCCTCTCTGCATCTCTAGTTCAAATATACGTTCAACCATTTGCACAATGACCTTTGGTATTCAGTTAGCTCTGACCGCCCTCTTCAACATCAGGTTGAAATGGTGTGATGAGTAGTAGTCTGGTCACTTGTTTTCTTCATAAACTGAATTGACATTGTCAGCTTGTTTCAATGTAACTGGTACCCATCGATACCCCGGAGAGAGATTTAGATTTGTGTCTTCATCTTCCCATTTTTGTCGGTAGTCATGTCAATCTACAAGAAAAGGCAGACTCTGAAGGACGTCTTCTGATCATCATCTCAGTTCCCGCATCACTTCCATGCCCTCATTATTCCTTTCGTCTGGTCTCCCATGTTTTATCTAGTGACCCCTCCCCTCACATTTCTCTTTATTACCATGTAGTACTGTTCCTCCATGCTCACAGGATACATCTGTGGTGATTTTCGATATTTCCCGAAGCTTTTGTCTTGATTTCTGACAAGGCTAGTCTGTGACTGAAGAGCTACAGCCCACATCTTTCCATATATACCTTTTACGCTGGAATGTTTGTTGTGCTTGCAATCACTCGGTCATCTACCTTTGTTCTTCTTCGGTGTTTTAGGGAAGAGAAAGTAGAGAAAAGATCACCTGTCAAAGCATCTGAAAGAGAAATGTGCACTCATCTTCCAGATACCTGAATACGAAAATTCTCTTGATATTTTGTTGGCCCTAAAAAATTCATACTCTCCAAGAGAGCATAGCAGTCAATCACTGTTATTTGAAATCAAACCAATCAATGGGTATTGTTATGAATATTCATTTATGCAAAAATGGGACATACTCTTTTTTTTTTTTTTGTATTGTCTATGACATGTTTCACTGAATTTGACTTTCACTGACAAATTTTCAACTTAATTCCATCTTTAAACTGAACTCATTTGATGACTCAGCACAAGTTTACATGGCAGACTACAACCTGCAAAAGATGAGAAGTTAGCAAGATCCCTTTCTTTGATGGCACCTTCTCTTCGCTTTGGGAAGCCCTGTGCGGTTTTTCAATTTTTCTGAAAGCCTAATCCTTTCTGTTGACAGAGCCACAGCTTGTTCAGTCTACCATGGCTTTTAAGGTATAGACTTTGTCCGCTCTACCCAGAAATCACTGAAGAAAAAAAAAAGACCTTGGGATGATATTTGTCAAAGATTGAAGGACAGCTTGCAGCCTTTATTTGTGCTTTTCTTTTCAGGCTGTTTCCATCATGGATCACAGCTGTTTGCACATTTGCACTGCTTGGAGAATCAGAGTGTCGGTGGCATTAGATGAGAGAAAGATTTAGAATGTTTTAGGTAGACATTGATGAGTGGTTCCACATTGTAGTTGCAAGCCTCATTTCTTTTGCCTTTGAATTAATTAAACGTATGTTAGGTCCGCAAAGACAAAGTAAAAGAGATAATGACATCGTTGAGGGTTCCTAGTACTTCTTACCCCAACTAGGAAAATAATGGTCAATGGTTTTCTCTCTTCATCACAATATGCTGTGTAAGGAATATCATCACATTGTGTTCATGCCCTGGCTCCATGCTTGCGCTGTTTTTGCCTTTTGGACTCACCAGGAACACAGACTAAGTCATAGTTGATGTACAATCGTTATAGGTCATGGCATTTCATTACTTAAACACACACTGATATATTGCCCTGGAATCTTCCCAGTAAACATTTTGAAACAGCAAGCTATTGAATGAAAGTGCAGAAACATTTGTAGACAAGGCACAAAAACAGTGTCATCTTGTAACATATATGCTCAACAGTGCTGCACAATGACTTCTGAACAGCCAGAGTCCTTGCTCCTTGTCACAATGTTGAAGCCAGTTACGTCAATTTAATCTATCTTCCTGCCTTAAAAACTGCTTGCAAAATCGCTGACAAGGTTGTAGTGCAAATTCCTGTTTTGGATGTCTCAGGGCTGTTCATCTGGCGCCTTACCACCATTTGATTCGTGGATACAGTCGGCGAAATGAAAAGTTAATGGTCGTGACTCACCGTGTCTGACGGTATCTCGTGCTTGGTTTTTTCAATACCAGCGGAACTCAACTGTCCAAGTTTTGATCCACGCTTGTACGATGCTGTCAAGAGAAGCCTACATTCTTGAGTATGCACAATTGTATGTCTGCAAAATTGGTGAATTGAATTGCTGAGTCATACAATTTTATATTGTGCATTTGTTGGACTGTCTTTTTTTTTTTTTTGTGAGCGTGTTTGTCGCCATTGTTGTGTTCTTGGTTCATTTGTCCAATAAAACTTAAAACTCAAGGATTTTGTGCACCCTTACATGCTTGTCTAGTCTAACGAGGAGGAGTTAGAGCATATAGGGAGTGGTGTGAGAACTTTTTATTCGAGCGTGTGTTTGGACTTGTCTAGAAATGCATTTGTATAATCAAGTGGTAACCACTCGTGTGGAGAGTTATGTGCACCCTCATGTGCTTGTCTGGTCTTGTGGTATCAGGCGCTGTATAGTAAATTCACTAAACATACACAATACTGGTCGATAGCTTTATGGTGGCTCATTGGTGGAATACAGTGATTCACAATGTGAAAGTAAAATGGGGATTGTGGAGGGCAAATGGTGTGCGGTGCTAGAATTTTATGAGGGTTAAGTTAAACAATGCATTAATGTAAGCAAGGGGTACAGTAGGTATGGTCACTTGAATACCCACAGCGGGGAAATCATGCTAGCTGGACATTGAGAAATTTATCAAATGACTAAGAATTTGTTGTTGAAAATAATTACACAATATGATCTAGTCCATAGAAATATGAACGAGCTTTGTTAGGTTCAATAGCTATACATTGACATATTATTTAGGCCGCGTCTGACTTGGAAACACCGTGGCCCGTACCTGTGTCAGAAATTGCACTGTTTGCGTCAATTCCATCTACTTTCATGCACATGCTTGTGTCGTCTTTATGAGTGGTGATGAGTTGTGAAAAAATGAATCACCTTCTGTTACTTCCATTAGAAAGAGATCCCCCCTCTTTTGTTTGTTGGCTGTCAATTTCACTCCTGTGATAAAATATGTATAATCATAATTCAGAAGGAAATCTGAGCAGTTTATCCATCATGTACTGGAAATCTAAAGAGGAGACTGTTTGACTGTTTGTGGGAAACTCAGCCAGAATACAACCCTTTGGGATGAATTTTCTTCTCTCAACAGAGATAGATTGCACCGTGTGTGTGTTTACATGTCGAAGAACAGTCTTGCAGTTAGTTGATGGAAAGCTTTTCTTCCAAGTCTCATTAAAGTGAAACTCCTGGGCTCCTAGATCGGATGTCGTTACCATGTGACAAAGTCGCGTCAGGTAACTGGGTACACACACCTGCTCTTAAAGAACTAGCCCCTGCTTAACATTTAATCTCCCTATAGTGTGTAGAAAAGTGAACTTTGGAATATTGTAGTTTTATCTCTACTAGGGCAAACAGCTACAGCTGGTTGAATAATATTAACTTTTATTAATCCATGACATAAAAGAAGGGAACCTGTTAAAGAGTAACAAAATAAAAGGAAAAAAAAAAGCAAACAGGATAAGGGGACCAAAGGTTGACATCCATTCAAACAACAATACATGTTGACTTACTGCGCTATCAACAAATGTTAAGGGTCACAGTCTCACATGGGAATAATAACAAGTTCTAAGTTAACAGAGGTCTATCGTTTGTACTTAGTTGAGTTCAGGAGGAACACCATTTCCCTTATCATGGTCTTATGCATTTTGTTTTGAATTTGCCTCCCTAACTCCCATTTCTGTTGGCGCTAATAGAGAGCAGACAGCTCCTTTAATGGTGGGGGGTGGTTCTTGGGATAAGGTGTCATACAGTAGTTGTAAATGCTGGCAAGAGAACAGTAATAATTCAGGCCTTGAAGGGCCGTTATTTTACAATGCTAAGCAACCACCTAATTGTGGCGGAAGCCTGTGGCGTTGACATCAGAACTTACATGTCGTGCGACTACCAACTTAACAATTTTAGATCAGATTTGGCTCACTTTTTTTTTTCTCAGGAAAACCTTAGGCTTAGATTACACTTGGATGAAAAACCCATCCTACTGTGACCTGGCCAGGGATCAAACCCAGAACCTCCCAGTTGCTAAGCTTCATTGCTTCAAATGCAGTAACGTGCATTTGTTCATTTGGACAAAACAAAGGAATGATGAATGACAAAAGTAGATACCTGCAGTCTGTTCTTGTTCCATCATTAGCGTGTGTGTTGAGGCCTTCAGTGTCACGATGAAAGCATAGTGTTCACAGTAAGAGACTTCCAAACTAAGTTTTCTTCAAGCAAAGTCAAGACAGGTCCACAAAATGAGTTGACCAAGTTCAGTTACTTTACATGATTTGTTTACCTGTGACATCAGTACATGATTACCTCACTTGAAGTATGTTCATGTGATGAAAAGGACAAAAATTTGATTCCTGTTTCTGTTCTTAGACTATTTATGTGTGGAGATGTACCCTTACAGCCTTACTGTCTTATAAATGTGACCTCAGGTCCCCCCTGCATACATGCACACCCGTGTGTGTACACACGTACATGTATGCATACCGGTGCAGCATGAGGTCTGAATCTGACTTAACTGTATGGTTGGTGTTTGAGGTACCTGCATTTTGAAATTTCAGGTGAGGTCACAGACACCTTGGATTTTGTTATTCCTTCGAGATCCTAGTTTTGAAGATTTATTAACATTCACTCTTTTTGTATGTGTGTCTCTTCACTACAAGTGCAGAGTTAAATGCTTTCAACGTCGCTCTCTTTTATACTGTTTAGTATGTACTACCTGACCTGCCTGCCCACTTTGTTGCAAATTGCAATACTGCCTCTTCCCATCTTGTTTTCAAACCTGAGAGGTTAATGTGTTTTTATTTTTTTTTGAGCTCTAAAGTTTTGTAATATATTGCATAAGGTCAGCTAGTTAGGTTGCCGTATGCTCCAGTTTCGTACACCTCATTTACTTACAAGTAGATGCGGATTGAGGCTGAGGTTCTTTTACCGGTCGCAGATTTGTTGTTATCAAGACTCTTTTGACATTTTTCTGTCATCAGTTTTAATCAGTCCAGTGCTTTTTGTGGATCTTGAAGATTCTGACCATGGATGCCAAAGTGCTGTAACTTGAGCATGGTTTGCAAATTAGGAGGAAGAACTTGTTTTGGAATTTTACAATTGGCGCACTTCTTGTTATGAAGTTGTTTGTTAACTTAAGTAATGGTGCTTTATATGAAACTCACATTGCAGTGTTGCTGAAAGTACACGTGTTTTAATGTACTGACAGAAGCTCTGAGAAGGAGGATGTGAACAGCAGAAGCTTCCTTAGTGCAACCTTTTTGTGGATTTATCAATGGTGGAATAATGTGTGCGGTGCAAACAGAATTTGCTGGTCGTAACCGCGAATGATTGACTCCATCGGAGCAAAGTGCAAGCCAAAGTTCTTTAACATTTGTTGATTGCAACATCTGATAAAAAAGGCGTAATGCATGAAAGTCCATGTTTGTTCTGATTAGTATTGTCTGGATAGGGAGGCATGTAAAACATTTGTGAAGTTAGGAAGATAGGCAATAGTATCATCATTGTCACCCGTCTGGCTTTGTGCAGGCCTGCCGTTTGCATCTGCCGTCACCTTCATACCGTTGTACACGCACCGCAGCCGTAATTTGCCGAGCCTGAGTCATCGTCGGATACCGCAAGGCAGACAAAATATAAAACTTGTCACCTTTTTCAGGCCTCCCGCAAAATGGAAGATCCAGCCAGGAGAAAAAAAAAAGAAAGGAAAGAAAAGACAGAAATGAATGAATAAAATATGCAGAGAAAACGAGATGGTAATTTAACATCCATGAAATAGGAAAGAGAATGAATTTTGTCATGATGTGTGGTTTATCTCTAGACTTGCCTTGATGTCTGGCTAAGCTGGCAGGGTGGCTTATTCTTGATATGATTACACATGCTTAGTGTTATCGTGTGGTTGTTGTTGGTGTGGCACGCACTGTAGAAGACAATGGTTGAAATTTTGCAGCAGTGTTCAGTGCTGTGAAAACGATGTAGGCCGTCGTGATCGTCTGCATGCTTTGATGGAGTTATGGGTCTGAATGTTTAATGAAGCCTGGCTTTACAACTGTGCTCGTTGCTGCGTTTAGGGGTTTGATAATCCGTCAGATCTATGTGACTCTTTGAGTCACAGCTTAAGACTAAACTTGGTGAGTTACTGACAGATGTAACTGAGCCTTTTTGCTCAGAGCAATGACCGTCTTCAGCAAGACTTTTTGTGTGTATTAGTCGCTGGCTTGCAGTCTCCCTCAGTGGTCGGATGATGACTTGCTAACATTCGGATCCAAACGATCTGCCTTTGGTTCTCGGTGAATTTGGACAATGTTCGGATCTAAGGGTGTATCACTACAGCAACCAGAGCATGAAACGAGTAGACCTTCAGAAAAAATTGTATTATGTCACATGGAGATATTCACTTGGAACACTTTCTTAGCTCAAGAATTGATTCTGTAGTTCAAAATCTCTGTTGTCACTTCCAATTATACTTACGTTTTTGGTTTTCTTCAACGGACAAAGAAGAGAAAAAGAATGAATACTTGGAGAACATGAAGTTAGTATGTAAATTTTGTTCAGTGTTATTAAGTACAGTTTTGCATACATGTCGGAGTGAAATAGGGTAGAAACTTCAGACAAAAATTCAATTATCGTCGTCTTGCGGAGACACCAATTGTGGGAAATTTTGGCCAGTGGTGCTGGAGTTTACATGTGGATCCTCCTCTCTGAAGATGGAAGTTCTTGTTTAGTGGATCAAGGGGGGGGGGGGGGGGTGGGGGATTGGTGGGAGGGGATTGATGGGAGATGAGTTAGTGGTGGGAGAGGAGAGAGGGAAGAAACGTTGACTGGTCGAAGAGCATGGAAAAGTTGCATGTTTTTTAGCATTTTAATCATGTTTTGGTAAATATCTTGGTCTCTCTGAAAGTGGGAAGATGCCTTGACGTTGTCGGAGGTGTTATGTCTGTAGAGGTTCTTTGGTTTTGCATCATTTGTATGATTAGAAGTCCAGCTAAAAGAAGTGAAAAAGAGAAAAAATGTTTCCCAGTGGACGTTTTAATGCGTATTACCCATAACAAATGGATACTTCACTCAGCTCACTTACCTGTCTCAACACAGCTAGTTGCACTCCCCATATTCCATGCCAAGAGCAGTGGTAACCTTTCGAAATTGCTTCTGTTGATTCAGTCTGATGGCGGTAGTCCCATGCTTTGACTTTTTTTTTTTGAAACGTTTCTTCGTTAAATTTAGATGTGTACCTGTACTTGTTGACCTGTGGAATCGAATAGTACAGCTCAGGTGGAACAGAGTGGACTTAGATCAGAGAAGAGAGAAGCAGCAAACTTGGGAGATGCTTTTGTGAAAATGGAATTGCATCAAGATTGAAAAGAAATCTTTAATAAAGAAAAGAAAATACAAACAAAGGAAAGGAAAAAGACTACTAAAAAATTTGCTTTTAGTATTTCCAAAACTCATCTATTGACGTATATCAAAGAGAGTTCTAAATTTTAAGTGTTTTAGATCATAAGAGTGAATGGGCTACCATCTCATACGGTCACCCCATTTAACCTTGTTGCTCTGTTGATGCACTCAACATAGGAATGTGTGAAAATGATAATTGGTATGGTGTGATCTGCCCATACCGTTAGGTTAGAAGAGACTTTACACCTCTAGCACCGATAAATTTTGTGAAATGTTTGCATACCAAACCCCCATCAGTTTGGACTTTGGCTAACAGGTGTGTTTACAGATTCATTGTTTAGATTTGTATCTGACAGGACCCTTTTTTATGGGGTGCGTGCTTGAGTGACAAAGTCTGCTCAGTGTATATGGCGCTGTCCTAAAGAGGGCGAACTCACGGACAATTTCAGTGGCTGGTGCTAAAGCTGAAATCATCTTGTCAGCTTACTCCTACTCACAGAGGAGGGTTAAATATTTACCAGGCTAAGCCCAGGGGTCCCAGTGCAGCGTCTATTTTGGATTGTAGAACTTTGACCATTTGTAATGATAAGGTTTACATGCAAGGGCAGGGGGTACTGATCCAAATATACTCTACAATGGTAATGAGTGTACATATCATATTTGGCAACCTAATTGAGGGACAGGTGTGCGTGTTATGTAGTTCACTGCTGGTTAAGAACCTGTTTGTAAATAGATGGCACTACTGATATATTCTGCCAGTGTATAAAAAGAATTTGTGTGAGCTGTTATTGTGCAAGGGGACAAGATGTGTGGATCCATGGTGATTGAGTGGCTGGGTTGGTGGCACATGGAGGGATTTGAAGAAAAGCTTCAAATTTGTGTTCACTTGGTTAAACAGTGGATGTTGGGCCTGATAAAATACTAGCAGTTAAGTACTAAAGGTGAATAGAAAGCAGGGCAAAATGTAGCCCTGTTTGCATCGCAGTTTGCGAGCCAAAATAGAATGCTTGCGAATTGTTGTACTGATTGTATTGCACACTTTGCGATGCAAAAGTTGGGATCGCAGTTATTGGAAAACTTGGAAATCCCCATTTGCAGTAAACTTTTGTTATGTGTGCAACAGATAGGGAGTTCCAATGTTACTACATACCGATGTGTAAACGTGTTTATGTATACCTATAGTTCGTAACACTGACGCAATGTTAGTTCATATAGGAGACATAAAATACAATGAGCAATTTTCCCGCTTATTAAGTCGATGCCGTTGTTGATTGGCCAAATTAGTAGGGTTCTCTCAATGCAATTCAAAGTATGGCACTATCGCATTTTGTTTTCAACAGCATATGAGGCTGTAGCAGTGCTTTTAGTGCAGTACATATGCCACCGGATCGTGGCTTCCTTAACAGATAGGCTATTGGCTGCTATGCTAGGCGTAATTTAACGTCATGTTTATAGGCCTATATTGTTACAGTGACACAACATTACTTTCCAATGGATGTAGCCTAAACTTTTGCAGCTTACCACACTTAGTTTTCATCCCTACTTTTCTTTTACCTATTTTTGAGACAAAATAACTTGTCAGCATAGTTAAAAAATGTTCATCTTTTCAATATTCTCCCTGTCCTTTTTGCAAACCACTTCAAACCACCTCACGAGCCGCAAGTTGCCCGCACCGCAAGTGTCGCTTGCTGCCACTTGAGGAAGCCTACTGTACATAATTCTTGCCAGAAAAATACGTAACTTGTTTTTCATCCAATCGTACAGAATGATATAAAGAGAAGGCTCATTTTGGTTATTTGATTATTTGAAAGATTATCGTTGATGTTCATCCTTTCACTGCAAATTATGAGATCTTTGCCACATGATGTAGATTGCATAGTGATGCAGTGTTCTGCTAATGAGAACAGGTTAAGGGAAGCCTAGCTGTAGAGGATGTGCTAGAATTGATTTTGGGTGCACTTTGAGCAGGTTCAAGTGAATGCATCAGTGTGAGGAAAGGACAAGTATTGCAAAGTTATTCTCATGAATATCCTCACCAGTGAGTTGTGGGGGAAGCGATTGCAGATAAGGTTGTAACTTTAAAGCAGGCAGCTCTGTCAGATTCCAGAGTCTCTGTAATCATAGCTGGTTTGGTCTTTCCTTATTTTAGCCTTTCATGACAGTATGTTAATTCCTGTTGATACTTTTGCAAATAACTGTTCAGTGGCCTATTTAATGGATTATTTTATATTATTTTCACTTATCACCAACTTACACATGAAATTAATGTACACAAAAATGGACGTCAAAGTATGACAGGTGGACTGTCAGTTGGATTCTTTTCCAAGGACAGTCCAGACAGTCTTGACTATCCATACACCTTTCTACCTTACTGTCAGATATATCTGGGTGATAGTTGTTAAGGATTCTTGCACTTGACAGCTTGATTTGCATATTGTCAGTTGAAATATGATTAACCAGGGTAAGCATGACCAGCCAAGATTATTGTGGTTTGTAGTCAGGTTGAGAATTCTTGTAAGCCAAGACAAAAAAAAAGTTATTTTGTTTACTGCAATGATAATCTGTCCTATAGAAAGCTTGAATGAGCATGTACCTTCACAACAAATCCAGCTCTTTGGCTGCAGTTAGGAGTCTCCAGTCATATCTCTCCCAATCTCTTTCACCTTGAATGCCAGGTCTTTCCTTTTGGCCTGAGACAATTGGAAGGTGAAACTCAATGCAACTCTCAGCTAGGGCTAGTTTGGGCTGTGGCCTTTTATTCCCTTTGTCTGACATAACAATAGCCTCTATTGTCTGCTGGTGGTTCCAAAGCTAGTTGTTTGCATGATGAGATTGTATTGCATCACTGATTTTGTAAAGAGTGTAAAAAAGAAAAAAAAAAGACAATTGAGGGCAGACAATAGTGGAGTTTGTTTCTCTGGAGTGCCATTGGCAATTTCCTGAGCTTTTGTAAATGTGCAAGCTCCGTTTACCACAGTTTGTATTTTGTAGAACACTATCATCTACCCTCAATATTAAAAGGAAAAAAAAAATCATATGTGACTCAGTCATTGTAAGTCATAGTAGGTCATATAATTTGTAAGTTACACCAGTGGTTTTTACATACTATAGAAGTATGTGTACCTGGGTGGGTTTACCTTTGACACAAAGCGAATGATTACAGTGCCGAAATTTCAACAAGCCACTTGCTGACAGGATGTTTTCAAATGTGTTATTAAACAACTGGTAGGTTAGCTGGTGTCTGCATTTGTTTACACTGTCTACCATTCAAGCTTCGACCTGCCAGTGCGTGAAGCTTTTCATTCTGTAGTTACTATATTTAACCTTCCTTTAGCCTCACAATTTTTACATTTAATGCCATATTCTTCATTTTGTTCAGAGCCAGATATTGAACACTCAGCAGTTTTGTAGGCTATTATATTTTGTAGTGCATTTTGCAGAGAATTTGCTTGTTTTTCTAAAGAAGGGAAGTGCTGTTGGTAACATTTGTAATGCGTGCATACAGATTTTGATCTGGTGGTGTGTCTCACCTGAAACCAAGAAAGGCCTAGCAGTTGTTTTGATCTTTGAACACACTGGTATGTTACTGTGAACTGATAACGTTAGGCCAAAAGGCCAGCCAGACAGAACCAAACATGTCAGTTGAAGATTTGTTAAAGGTCAACTGTTAAAGTCATGTATTGAACCAAGTTGAGACAAACACCATGAACTTAAAAGAGCCTGACAACTTGTACAGAAGAAAACAATCTAACACAAGTGTCATGAACTTTTGGCACCAGGTGATGCCCACACTCTGGAATGCACTAGGAACTAATCCCTCAGAATGCCTGCTATGTAGCAGTGACATAGCTTTTTCTGCATAGTGTAATGTAGTCGCAATGTGAATATAGAAGTATGCACAGTGTTGTTACAACATGTGGTCAATATACGTATTACAGAAGCTTCGTAGTGATGGTAGAATTTGAAGGTTTCCAAAATATTTGGAGTCATCTTTCTGTGTGGCTGAGAACAGGGAGTTGTTGTAGGCACTAAGCACATTCTGCATCGCACAAATTCTGTAGTGCTGCTGTAGCCTGGTGTTAACTCTTATGGCAAAGTTAAATTTTTACCATCCACGTTGCCATTGGAATAAGGGCAAGTTGTCAATCCCTCTAAAGAAGGTTGATGATACATTTGATGAAAACAAACTTGAAATGGCCAAATTTCTTCATCAATTTGGCTGTCAGTATAAGCCTGCAAATTTATCCGTTACTTTGATTTACATTTTGGGGGGGGGCAAGAATTTCTGACATTTCAAACAGTTTGGATTGAAATTAATGAATAATAATAAAAGGGGTAAATCTGTATTTATGGTTATGTTTGCCCCGATAGTGTTGGTTGTAGGCTGTCAGTTCAAAGTTGTCAGTTGAAAGAGGTTATTCTGTATTTTCCAACCATTACAGGTAGGCCCAGTGTAGTGTCTTAATATATTCGGACTATACTGCCGTGTTTACTGCCATTTTTACATTTGTTTACCAGAAAATTGTGATTGACATGACTGGGTAGCGTGGAACCACCACTGACAGGTCGAAATTCTTGACCCGCTCGCAGCTCTCTCCCTCTTTTTGCTTAAAGACATTTTTAATCATAGGGAGCATCTTCCTTGAAATAAACCTCACAGGATAGGATGACCAATAAAAATGGAGAATTTGTTGTGGTTTGAACTGACTGTTACCCATATCCCACAGCAGTATATGCATAACTTTAGAAAGTATACTGGTTTTCATTGCACCAAACATCTGGCTCAATATAAGTAAAGCGATCCTGGACCTTACTATTATTTACACACCCCCTGCTGAGACACCCTGCAGGCCTTTGGCCTATGAAGGAATTTCTCATTACATAGTCTCCTTGCCAGCGAGTCAGCCAGCCAGTGAGCTCAGCTAGCTTGTTTATTCTTTTCATCATTCCGCTCCTCCTCACATGTTACTGCACCTGCACAGTTTTTTCCAGGGTCTGGTTCAGGGCATGAGTCACAAACTTCAAACATAATGATGCCATCAACTCTGTGGCTGCAGTGTGCATGCCGCTGATGAGGCATCATCCTATGGAGAAAGCTGAATTCAACAGCAGCAGCAAGCATATGTCAGTGCTGGCACAGCATTCACATTCTGTTAGTGCATGCACTTGATGTACATGACTGTGCTGAGGGGGATCTTTGATAAATTATGCACATGAGCACTGTTGCTTCCATTTGCTCCCTACACGTTGAGATCAACATGCATAAGCATATGGGAAGAATTCACAGAGAGAGTTCAAGAGGTGTTCTGTTTTATTATTCTAGCCTCTCCTCTGATGGGGAGGGGGAGAAGATGTCTTTGTTGGAAATATTTTACATCTCTCCTTTCCCCTCCCATCCCCCTCACTTCAGTTTGGGTTCATGCTGTGATTACTTTTGCACTCCTTCAGTGAAATTTTCCACTTATTGTGTTCCGTTCGAATGGGAACTTTTTAGTGTCTTTTATTAAGAAAAAACATAAACATGTTCTAAGGCTATTGAAACAAAAGGTCCGAACTGGTTCGTATCCTTTTACTTCATTAAGTTATACATCATCAAGTTAATTGTCAATCACATGAAGAAAGCTAGAGATTAACAATTTCACTTTAATGAACTTAATATGTCTTGGTACACGCACCTAAGTCGAAAGACTGTAGCTTTTTCGAATCATCCTGTTTTGGTAAAATGGCCCGTTGTTATTTTTCTGGTGTCTCATTACCACCAAAGGTCATGTTGGACTCTCTGAGTATGAAATGAATTATGTAAATTAAAATTACACTTCCCATGTAATCATTACACTCAAACAGAAAAAAGTTTACTATAATGGTTTTTATACAAAAGTTTCTTTCATGGTTGCGGACCTGCATGGTTGAAATGTTTGTCGCAAATCTGATGTTTCATAGAGATTGTCCAGGAAACTTGGGCAATTTACATTGATTCCATTTAGTCTTCTTTCTTTTTTTTTTTGTTCGAGAGATGCCCCCTTTCGCAGTGTAAACCAGGCCCACAAGAAACATTGTGATACCTTCCACGGAAGCTGTCGCATAATGGCAGGAAGTTTTAGTGGTGGGAAGATTAGAACTTCGTTAGAATTGGCCCACTGATTTTATCACATCCTGTTTGGATAGCGTGGATGCGTGCTCCTCCGCTGTAGTGCGTATACATATTGAAGTTAGTAGTAGTTTCATATCCATGTACTTGTCCATGGATGTTAAAACACTCCTGATATTGTTTTACAAGCTGATAAGACATTCCAGTTGGTTGAAAGTCTACTGTTGTTTGTCAATGCTTATCTGTTGCATAGACCGCTTACTATGTGAGAATCCCATGCTGTGTGTATTTCTCGCAGACTTTTTTTTTTCATCAAGGAGGCGGTGTCAGTGGGTAAACCCCAGGAGGCTGCTGTTCAGACCCGAATTTATTTGACCTCATGTGGGTTGATTTTTTTCCAGAGAGAGAGAGAGGGAGGAAGGTGTAAGAATTTATAAGGAAACTGTGTGATAAACACAGCCAATGAACAGGCATGGATGTATCTCTGGAACACCTTGTTCTTTATGTGATGTTAGGGGTTAATGGTGGTGCTCAGTCCGGGAGCACGAAATGGAACATTTGGCTCTGCTTCCAGTGACCAGAAGTATCACCATGAACAATCCAGAACCGCCACTTACTCGCAGATCCAGTAGTTTTGGCAAGCTTGGCTTTCTGTCCTCAAAGAGATGTCGGTAAATGTTTTGTTTTTGGTAGCTGGATGTATACTGCTCTCCTTAGGTGTGACCAGACATGTTGGATACAGAACATACTGTGATGAGATGGAGGAGGAGCAGTGATGGTGGTGGTGACGATGCTTGCGACCAGTCATGTGACAAGTCATGTGATCAAGATGTCAGGTAAAAGCTGTCCTAGGCCTACTGTATGTGTTTATCATTTCGTGGGTGAAGCACAAATTTCTCACATGGTGTTGAGACAGTAAGTCTATTTTTGTGTGGAGAGTACCACTGAATACAAAAGCCTTAGTGGACAACTATATTTTATGTGACATTCAAGTTCTACTCTATTTATCAGATGGCTTATCTATCAGGTTTCTTGGACTTTTCCTCGATCTCCCCTTTCTCAACATTCTGAATTTTCTTGTTACTTCTTGGCATTTTACTGGTGGCCACTATTAAAAGTCAAGTGGTTATGATTGCATGGTCTTTAGTGTAGACCTATGATTTCCTGCCTAAACTTACTTAAAATACTTGGAATTTTCTTTTACTGCAATGCTAGCCATTCAACCATTGTACGTTACAGGATGTACAGATGTCAGTGCAATTTATAGTCACTAGGTGGTTAGTATGTCAATAAAGGCTGTCATTAATCAACCAGTTGGGTTAAAATACCTAAACAATATATTGTTGGTTGAAGGTGCATGCATTTTAGATACTGAAGTCACCTCATAATGTGTGCATACTGTTCGTTGTTTTTAAAATGTATTGCCGCAGATTTGAAGGCTGCCAGCAGTTTGCTGACAGCCGGTGAACGTTTTATTCTGGCATCAGTTCCTATGAATATTCATGAACGGTCTTTTGTCAAATCCATACTCGCATCCTTGATGGCTGTCCGTGTTGCCTCTTCGTATGGGAAAGTGGCTAATGTCGCAGATGTTCCTTATTTTTGACAGTTCTTTTGTTTTCTCCAGCATTGAAAAGTCTTTAATTTGAGTCCCTCGAACATCTGGCAAAACAGTCAGGATCCTTGCCATTAGAAAAGAGAGAGAAAAAAACGATTCAGCTGGAAAGTTTCAATAGTGTTCCTTCAAAAATTATGAGGGCAATGTAGCTAGGCCCTGAAGGAATGGCTTGACAGAGAATACTCACTGAGCGAGAAAGCAAGGGAGCAAGTTTTCTAATTACATTCCCGGTACTATTAAATAGTGTTGTCTGGAAGGATCCTTATTAGGTTCATGTGTCAGTGAGTTATACCATTACTGTGCTGTTGTAAGTTAACCCTTCTTTCTTTTTTAATTGTCTGTTTGTCTCACATGCTAATAGCGCCTGGGAGATTGGCAGTAGCATCGATTGCTCCCTGTAAGTCTTAAGCATCTCTTGATTAAAAAGCTCCACGGCCAAATTCTCGCCTGCTGGTGCAATATTGACTGGTAGGCAAGCAGCTCAATAAACCAGGCAGGAATTAGGCAGGATCTAGTCATCCTCTTCCCAGAGCAGAGACGGCTCCGGCGTTTTGTGTCGGCCTGTTCCATCTGTGAAGCTTTCTACAATGGGCTGTGTGTAATATAGCCAGCGGGGGACAGAAAACTAAAATAGCGACCAGGATTCCTAGAAGAAAGACTTTCACTTACATAGCGAATTACATTGGATGTCAAACACAAGTTCTTTGTCAGATTATCGTCACCATGGAATAAGCATGCAGAAATCTCCATTCTTGTACAATCAATCCCATGGTGCAACACTTTTCAAAGATTTTTTTCTGGTGTTGGTTTTTTTTTTTCTTATACATTAGTGTACTTGTTTCACCCACAGTGTCATGTCCTTCCTACTCAGAAAGTTTACTTAGTTTATGTTATAGCAAAGAAGAGTGACTGTCCTTAAGACATTCCATCTACTGACCCTTTCACTCCACATTCCTCTGACCTGTGACCCATTTCACACCCCTCCCCCACTTGACCTGCGCACTCCACACACCACTGAGCACCCACCTCCTCCATACACCACTGACCTTTTCTTTGTCTTGGTGTACATTCAGAACAGCGATCATGTGACTTTATTGTAGAAGCTGCAAGATCACTTAACTTTTCACTGCTCATTTCCAATCATTGTTACCTTGCTATGTTATATGTGTTGCATTGTGATGAGGCACTCTTGCTGACAAAAATGCTCGCTATAGATAAAACCAGATACCTCCTTTTGAAATCAAAACCTTCCAGGCTTATCCAAAACAAAGATTGTGGTGTGTTTGTCAGCAATTGTTGATCAGGCAAAATAAAAACCTTCGTTCCTTGGCGCGAGATGAAAGAAAAAAGTCTGAAATGAAAGCCCTGGTTCTTTGAACTGTGTGAACAAGAAAAACATTGTGAAGGTATGCTCTGTAACCTGGCTAACTGTACAATGCTTTGAAGGAGATACTGTAACACCATGTGAAAGGTTTGTGTGTGAAATGATCTCCCGTAGGCTATCAATCCTGTGAAAAGGTCGTTAGTGACTCAAGTCTTGTTATAATATGTATGGCAATATCAGTGAGCTTTAAACTTCCATAGATGGATGCTCTCCTGTTATGAGGAATACATAATGGTCAATATAACCTGGATGTGGTTTGAACTGTGTACACATGGTTAGCAGTATCTAGCTTCTGTAAATAGCATATATAGATGTTGTCACATCTGTTTAAAGGGGAGTCAAATGGAACAGAAATTTGTTGGTCAGTAGAAAAGATGAAGCATTAATGAAGAAGGAATGAAATACCTTTTTCAGGAGGGAGTTTTCCCCCTAAAAAGGGGAAAAAAGGCATCCACAAGACTAGAGAACCTTAAAAAAGCAAATGAAGTGATTTATGTGGTTTCTAAAGCAAGACATCTTATTAAGAAGGACTTTCACAACTTTTTGATTATTATCTTTCATTCTTCTTCTGCTGAAGTAGTTTGTAGTGTCTGTCTATTCTGTGATGAAAGATTCATTATAGAAAGGAATGGTTGCACCTATTGGCTCTTGTGTGTGAGTTAGGTCACTGCATACAGTGTGATCAGCCTAGATAAGTTTTGTATGTTGGTTGCATTTGAACTCTGTCTTGTATACATGCATTGTTATGGTGGAAAGTGTGTTTTTTCATACCTGTTTAGTTTTTTCGTAACATTGTTCAAATCATTCACAGCTGCTTTCCAATTGGTGCAAACAATTTGCGTGCATGTTTAACAAATCTATTACTTGATTCTGGAACAATTAAATTGAAATAAGGGAGGGGAAGGCGGGATGTTACTTAGACTTCAACTAGCCATCCATATCTACCAATCGGTTTGTATAGATTTTGTGATTTAAGAAATCCATCTCTAGTTATGCAAGCCTTCCCAGCATATTGAAAGAACAGAATCAGTCTGAATTGTGCAACCTATTAATTTTTATGTCATGTTGAGTTTGCCTACAGTTTTCAGTTTAGTCCTCCCTCTTTTTAACTCAAAGGGCGTTTGAGTATTTCTGTGTGAAGATTGTAGCGCTCCATTCGAACTAGCTGTCTTGTGACTCACTTCAGGGTAACACAACAATTTAACCACATTGCTTACCCACGGACATGTGCGATGTTGTTTCGAGCTAGCTCCTTGGTTGTGAAAGGGCGTAACCCTCCTGCTCATCAGAGATGCAGTGTGCTGTCTGATGATTGTAGATCTATGCTGCAACCCTGTAGCCGTTTCTCAAATTTCCATTTAGACTTGCTAGGTGAGACGCTGCAGAGTTGCTGCTTTTGTTTAACCTGCAATTGCATCCTCCACCTCCATGGATTACAATTGCTTGTCATTTTCATGTTTGCATCATCATCTACCCATTTCCCCTTGAAATGCCTCGACCTCTGGTCGCCATGGCGATGTTGACGCATCCTTGGCTAAGCCTAAGGGTCTAATGCAAACAAGATGTATGTACACAGTTTTAAGGCAGATGCAGTTTGGTAGGACAAGGAGATATGCATTGATTAAACTAGGATAGCTTTTAAACAGCAGATCTGCAATGGATGTGGGAAGTCTCAATGTTCCTTCAAAATTTTGAAGGCATCTCCTCTTATCCTTCTCTGCTGACGTATTTTTCAGTGTCAACCACTTGCTCTTCAATTTTATGTTTGAAGAAGCCTTTGACTCCACTTACATCTTTTTTCATTCGTTTCACTTACGCTGGTTTCTTGCTCCAATTTGCTCTATTTCTGCATCCTTTTGTTGGTCTGATCATTGTAGTGTATCAAGTGTGCTGATGGTCTATTTCCTGGAATTTTATTTGCAAGGCCTACCAGTAATGTAATCCTGAAGAGTAGTAATCCAATGCTTACTCTAATCCTTTAAAACCTGATGAGATGCATTTTGGTGTAAACAAACTTCAGGATGAGGATTTATCCTTCTCCTTGATGGTATTAAGCCAGTTTCAACATAGCTTAACAGTGGTATACTTATTTTCATCAATTTTGTCGGTTTTTGCTAAGTTTGAATGAACTGCAAAACAAGCACTACCGTGAACAGAAGATGAACCTTATATCAGGTAAAATTCCTGATTGTTAGTGATGCTTTTGAAAGGTACGCCATTCCCTGTGTGGGTTAAGTCATTGAACATCACACTGTTCACTGAACTGCAGGTGTGTGTAAATGAAAAGAACTCTTGTCCTCTTTGTTCTGATGCTTTAATTCTGAATTTGCAGTAAAGAGGTATATTATTGTTCAAAGGATGTCAGATTAGGCTTATTTTTCAACACTGGAGAAGATGATATGGTTATTTTGAACTGTTACAATGTGTAACATGTGAACACTTCCTGTGAATGTTCCCAGCAAAGCAGGGTAATGCCCTCTGCTATTATGTTATAAGGTAATGGTAAACTGCAGTGTTTTCATTGGGTCACTGGGTACTGGGTTTATCTGACAGAGGATGCCACCTGGATCCCAATATTTGACTATTAAACTTTGTATGCGTGACAAAAGCAAGTTGGCCTATGCCTATAAACCAAGGACACTTCATCATCATGCCAGTATGTAAGGGAAGCCTCGCAAATCTAACCCACAATCATCTCAGAGCAGGCCATTGCTACTCATTGTAATGAGGATAGCAAGCATACAGTAGTGAGTCATGCTCCATTGCACATAGTATCTCCTAGCCTGCCACAGCTCATTCACAGACTGTGTGCACTCCAGCATGTGAGGCTTCGCTAAGGTACATTTTTGGGTGGGATATTAATATGTGCAAAGCAACATGTTATGTTATGACTTCATGGGGGAACTTGTAGCCTACCAGGAGTTACATTTTGGGTACCCAGGTTCCTGATTGATGGACTGCTGGTACCCAAGTCCAACTTTTTTTATCCGAAGCAAAGCTAGTAAGCCGATGCATAGAGATGTACTTGCATCGATGCTTACACTAACTGCCGAACCTGGCACAACACACTTCTGAGTAAAGTTTCAGCATCCAAACCTCCATGCAGTGAATCGACCGTGTTTATCGTTTGCTTTTGCAACCTCAACATATTTTCTACAACCACCAGTTTTTGCTCTCGGAGTATATGTAGTCACTCAGAACCCCCACACCAATGAGTTGTGGGGATTATGCCTGAGATGCTTGTTTATAATTCACCGAGTATCTTCAAGAAGATATATCTATGGAAAGAATCAATCATCCATTGGTACTATTACAATCACAGTGCTACACACTTTTCCTCGATCCTTAGAAGGGAGGGAGGGGGGGTTGGAACTAGCCCTGGGGCAGTGACCAGTTTGAGTCTTTTTGCCATGTTGTGTGCCACTAATAGGTTTGATTTGTGTCCTGGCATCTTCTTGGACCACCTTTCAGAAAAAGTATTCCCTGTCAACAATGCATTTATACTGACAATCAGTGAATCAAGTTTTTGTTTGTCAGGGTATTCAACAAGACTATATAGTTAGGAGTACCATGAACGATTTTAACTTGAAGACCTTCCACTTCACTTAACAGTTTGTCTCCATGATTTTCCTCAGTGTGCAAATATCATTTTTTGCCCTGAATATCTGACTTTTTAAGCAATCCCCTCCCTCACTATCCACCCCTCTGCATCCTCCTGTCTCTTTCTTCCATGTTTTGATATGAAAAATAGTCTCATATTTTTTTGGTCCGTCATGACTTTTCTTTTCTCCCATGTCAGCGAGATTCTAACCCTGACTGTTGTAAGTGTGTTTCTATTCAAAACATTTTCTGCCTGGTGACCATGATCTTCTCCGATATTTATCAAATTTTCTCCTTCTTAGCTTTTTTCTGCCATCTAGTGTAATTTGTGTTTGAATCAGTGGTGTCACTCTTCCTTCAAGGTAAAATACTCTGTTGTTTATGAAAACAGTCTTGCTATTCCAATACCTTGAGAGGAAAGTAGCATTTCCTCGCTGTTTACGTAGCCGTGACAAATCAAGGCCTGAGCATGCAGGGTAACTTTTGGTTTCTCTAGTCGTCTGGGGCTTCTTACCCCTCCCCCAGTAATTTTATCCAGTAATTGTCTTGCTGGTATTATGTTATCAGTCTTCGGATCTTCGGTCTCTGAGTTTTGAAAGTGGTCAGGAAATATTAGTCCAATGTCTTTTGTTGTAATCTGATTTAGATGTGCAGGACTGTTGGATCTGTCAGACAGGTAATAAAACCATATCTTTTGTGTGGAAGTGTTGTCTTGCAATGCCTTCAAAGTGATAACTTGTGTAGGCGAAAAGTAAAAACATTGACATTTCATCTCTAAAAGTTTGGTAAGGCTTTTAAGTACACCATTCAGACAATCTGGGAAAATAAATAGGTCTCAGTAGGTAAATTTTGCCATATGATTTCTAATTCTTCTAACATAACGACAGAAAGTGTAAAATACGATAATGTAGTGGTTGACAGTTTTCATTCAAATCAACGGTGTGCTTCTTTGAGCCAGCCAATGGGAAGTATACCAGTATTGAATATTCAGTTAACAACTCAGGATCACTGACGCCGCGGGCAAGGTTGTGTTGAGTTCGTAGGTTATTTGTAGATACAGTGTTTCCTTTCACCAGATACTACAATTCCCGATACCTATCAAGGAGCGACGACTTGAGTAGTATGTTCTTGATACACTAGTGAGACCTGTACTGTTGCATATTCATTATGTAGGTGGTTATAGAAAGAACCGTTAATTTTCAAATATGATTTCTGTTTTACTGTTTTTATGCCAATCCTGTTGCTTTTCGAAGTAGTTACTGTCATTTTCCTTCATTGAAAGACATAGTTCATTCATGTACAAACTTGCGTGTACATTTAAAAAGAAATAAAAGTTAAGATCAAACATAATCTTATCTTTTTGGTTTTTCAGTACACACACAATCACTTTAAGTAATGTCACCATTCTGAAAATGGTGTGATCAAGATTTGATCAGCCCTTCCCTTTGTGTGATGAATATTTCCCAAAAGGGATTTAACCACACTGCTCACTTACAGCTATTGCCATCCAATGTCTCTACAAGTCTGTAATATGACATGTGACCTCAAAACATCTCTCAGAAATTTCAACCCTAGGCCAGTTCCTGTCTAAATTTCTCCTAGTCTGCAATGTGTATGTGTGTGTATTCCAGTCATACACAAAAAAATAAGGATAAAGCACATAAAAAAGGTGTTACTCACTTTCCTGTCGATTTGAAGTATTTTGGTGAGAAAATGTCAACATTGTAGGAACAATATTTTTTTTTGCAATTCTCAAAGAATGTGCTTCTTACCATGAATCATGCAAAGAGGAGGATAGAGTGTAGTCCTGAGAAAGACTATCAAGAGGATAGGTATTCGTGAGAAAGACTTAAACATTCTTTCCCACCAATGGCTCTTTGAAGAGAGACTACATGGAAAGTTCAACAAACTTTCCTCTTTTTTTTTTTACAGGTACTTTCACTTACATACTTCCAAAGCAAGTAGTCTCAGTTAAATTTGCAGTTCCTTGTGAAAGATGTGACATTTCTGTATAAAAAGTTGACCTACAACTTCATCCCAGCCCTTTTATTTTGTAACCAAAAGCAATCAAGAGCAGGAGGCTGGATAGCAGATACCCTCCAGACAGAGTGATACTTCAGGAATGGGTTTTGACCTGTGACCTTGAAGCTGTAAAACTGGCAAGATCTAATTGCTGGTTAGGCTGTAAATAAAGTAAAAGCTTCCTTAATTGCCTTGCTTGACAATGATTGGCTGGAAGAAAGGTATGAGAAATTCATGTCAAATTTTCTATTGCTTAAAAGGGCGAGCATGCCTGCAACAGTTGGTTGAACTTTTAAACTCGGAACATGAGCAGAAAAGGTAGAGAACAACAGATAGGAGGAAAAAGCACACCTGCTTGGAAATATTGCATCAGAGTCATGTATCCTTGAAATGGCAAACTTGAGGAGCTAAAAGTGGCATGTTTATGAGCCCTGGCTGGATACCAGCATGGATAACAGCATGGAATTCATTTCAGGGGGATTAAAGTGTGCCATTAAAAAGGGACAATTATCTTCCTGATAAGGTTAGATTGCCATTGTGTGTTTATTATCCGGTATTCAAAAGAAACTACCTCTTGTGGTTTTGTGCCTTCTGGTGGGATGTAGAGGACTCAAAACTGAATGTGCAGAGACAGGGAGAGGGAGAATCTACAAAATTGAACATAGTGAATAAGGGTACACAGCCTACAGCCATTGTGGTGTAATGAATGTAAACTGAGGCATTATCAATTATGTCTGATAGGGCAGTTTGACTGGATTGTTATTATTTGGGAGTCACTCTTCATGTGTGGGGGGTGAAGGTCTTGCTTGATATATTGTACTGGTTGGTACTGAGTTACACTTGTCACTTCACTGCTTGCTATACAATGTAATTTATCAGCCAGTCAGAGTGAAATGGTAAGCAACATCATTGTGGAAGGTCAAGTTGGTATTTTCTGTTTATTGTGGTGTCATGACCCCAGACTGAACTACTTTGGTACATTCCACACACACACACACATACACACACTTATATGGCCTGCTCATCTATCATGTGGACCTTTCCATATATGTAGAGGTATTGTTTGGTTTGTTTGTAAACAACTTTATATCAAAGCAGTTGTTATGTGGTTAAGGGCATCACATTTACAGAATGGGTAGCGAGAAAAGCGTCTGGTTTGGAGGTGTTGGATCATAAAGGGGTTCAAGATCAGGCACAGTCAAGCAGGACTACGGATTATTGGGGGGGGGGCGGAACCTGGGGAGGGGGAGAGGAAGGGAGGAGTAAATAATTATTGAAAGTTGGAGGACAACTTGAATACTGCTATCAAAGTCGAGGATTAGTTTCTCGCTTCTTGTAAGCCAGGTGTGACCTGGGTGAGGTTGGATTGGGGCAACATATATGCATGAGGTGTGGACTGGTATGTAGCTAGGTGTTATTGTTCCCAGGACTGAGGGGAGGAAACTGCTGCTAAAAGTTGACCTGGAGTTGGGAGTTGGGTTGTAAAGTAGTGATTGGGATTGAGACTGGATTGTGACAATGAAGAATGAATCTGAGATGTGACAGGGGCTGGTTCATAGGATGAGAATGTGGAAAAAGTTCATTCATTGGCTCAGTGTAAGAGATTGTCACGGATGTCACAGGTGATGAGCTCTCATAGGGACTTCTGAAAATATGAAGGGAGAAGGTTCCAAGTTTCTTTTTTTGTTGCCTTTTGTGCCTATTGTTTCCAATTAAGCTTTACTCTTGAGTTTTAATCTGTTTTGACAAGTTTAACCCAGATCTGCTGAAGTATATTGCATACTTTGCTATGAAATTCTCTGAGAGATCTTGCCTACTCTGTTCAGTGGTCAATAAATGTACATGATCAATTTACAGCCAGAAGCCAGTTCCTGAGCCATTGCTTCCCTCGACCGCGATATCCTTTTACCGAGAAACCTCTGGTGCATTATTCTCTCTATCATTCTCTGGTCTTGTTTACCACTGTGATGACCTCCATGAATCCGTCCTAGCCTGCTACTCTTTCACATAGCAGGAAGTTCACTAATAAATCTAGATTGGAGAGATGGTTCGCGGCCAACTTAGGCTCAGAACTCTCGGAAGTGATACAGTTTAGAAAGGGAAGTCGCTTCTTCCCTTTGTGATTATACCTGGACTCTTCTTCTCCACACCACCTGCATTATCAACCCTTACTGCTGGGAATAACAACCCTACCATACCTTCCTTCGTGTAGGTATTACATCTAAGGATGAAAGCAGTGGCTTCTGAAAAACAAAATGAGTTATGTTTGCTTTGTCTGTGCCCGCTCCTCCATTCGAAAACAAACGGTCAAACACGCAATCCAGTAAATGATCAGGGAGTAGGAGGTGACTCCATGGTGAATAGTGTGAACGTCTTGTAGGTCTATCCCTTAATTGTTAAAAACATTTGAAATTTAACTAGAATGGTGGATTCCTTCCATCACTCATATTGCAAAGAATGGTAGAAATGAACCGAGTAGTCGGCATCTTTGATGGTGGAGCAGTTGGCGATTGCATTGGTCTAGGCTGTAGCCTGATATCAGTCCTGTCTCCCCAGGACAATTCAGTCTAGTATTTCGAGCTCATGGGGTGGTATATTGATATGCAATGATGCCACAAAGATAGATCTATGGTACCTTATGTATGCTAAATTGAAAACAGAAGAGTCTAGTTCATGTCTTTTTATCGCTGTGACTCGCCATGTACATGTCTCTTAAACACTGAAGCTCTTTCTTACTACTCTGCCTACGTAAGTGATATAATTTTTGCAGTGTCTTTGACGTATGTAGCATCTCTACTCCTCTTCATGGCCGTCACTTCTCCCCCACCTTCCCTCCCTTCCTCTCTCTTTCCTTGTCCCTCTCCCTTTATGTCTTTTCCCCGACTGTGCTGTAAACGGTTCTGTGATGACCTTCTACAGATATCCTGCACTTTTATAACCCATATTTTGGTCATTCTTCATTTCGATAGTACCTTACATGCAACACCAATTGTTACTTTTGAAGAGACGCGTAGTACAACCACTAAGACATGAGTCAAGTGAAAGTGCCTTCAGTGTCTCACCATTGGCAGAAGTATTCCATCGGTTTCAAGTGACACACGTTGCATAGGCAATATAGGTCAGATGCAAAGAGGCAAAACTGATAGTATTTAGTAGTGTTTTTCTAGGTCAGTGGTTCCCAAACATTTTGGACTTCCTTAATATTTTACACTATCCCCTTTGCCCACTTTAAGGGAAACAAAGATTTACTGCTGTGAATATTTTGACAGTTTATGGCTTAGTGATGCTTTCCCTCCCAGCATTTGATTATAAGGTAGTGTCCTTGTTTTTTAATTGTCTAGAAAGCTTCCCAGGTACCCCTTGTGGTGCTTGCTGGTACCCATATGAGGTGGGTATAGTACCCCCCACTCCTACCCAGTCGGGAATCAAGGCTGTAGGTGAATGGTAACAGTACAAGAGGAAGCTGCTATAAACTGTTATTGTTGACGTTAAGATGTGCACTTGATTGTTGCCACGACAGCAGAACTAATTTTCTAAGGAAATTGGTTGATTAAAGTTGTTGTAAGGAAAGTACCTCCATGGATGACCTTGGCTGTAAAAGTTCCCACGATAAACAAGAAATCTTTTCTTTTTTTCCTAATATGCAGTTGAGAATGAATACTGAATTTTTTTCTTTTCCCTGTACGTTTAGGAGAGTAGAATTTTCTATAGCCTGTGACTGAGGAATGGTTATGCGATTTGGTAAAACAGCTGAAGTTTAGGAAAGAATGCTGATTTGGTGTACGTAGCAAACGGTGACTATTGATTGACTTATTTGACAACTGCAGCAGTCCCCTTTGTACCTGGAAGCTAGCATTGGCTGGTATTAAACCTAATATTACACATAATCTCTTACATCACCTGGAAGCATGAATTCACTCCAGTTTACTTGCTGACCTTCCGGTGGTTAGATTAAAAATAAGTGTTTACTCTCTAAAAGGTGCCATGAGATCACCTATTTTTTCTCCTCTTACAAAATCAATGGAAGGCAACTCGTTTTGGGTGTACTTCACCACTTTGAAGGGCATACATCTATGTGTAACAGGTTTTTGCAAGTTATTATCCTCTACAACTTTTCAAATGCACTTACTGTCTGACGTCAGATTTTCTTTTTCTTCGTTCTCCACAGATACGGTCGTGTTGAAAGTGCAAAGCTCACGGGCAAGCGAGACGCAGACGGCTCCCAATCGGCCTTTGTGGATTTTGTGGATATAAACAGCGCCACCAAAGCCCACGATGCTTCGGTCATTACAATCGGTGAACGAGACTTGCAAATCGAATATAACAACCCAGATTCCCCGACAGAGATCCACCCTGGGGAAACCAGTCGTGAATATGACTTGCCTGGACGAATACCACGGTACGACAACAGAAGAGGAGGGTTAGTATTTGGTTTCCTTTGTAAGCTTGCTCTTCAGAACGTATCGTTAGTCTGTGATGCTTTATGGACCAACTTGATTCTGTGATAAGGTTGCCTTTCATACAACCCCAAATCAGTTTTGGACTGATGAAACCACTTAAGCATAGTCGAAGTCTGTTCAAATTATGGATGTCTCAAAAGTTGATTTATATCAGTGAGAGTGTGCTTTCTAAACAGAAAAATGTAGGGTGTGTCCATTGCATATTCCCATACACATATTTAATGAGTAGTATGATTTTATATAGGACAACCTGACCCCTGATCCCTGTGGGCCTAGCCCAGACCCAACACACACGTGTCGAAGAAAACGTGAAAAAGACACGAAATAAAAAGGATACTCATCCTAACTGAGTCCAGAACAATGGAAAAGGGTGAGGATCACGCAGATATCGACAGATAACTTGAAAATTCGATGAAATAAGATAGGCACAGATGCAAATCACAGCTGGGAACTTCGCTGTGAGACCAAAAGGCTGGCAATTATGGAAGGCCAGTGACCAGATACACACATGCACACACACACAAAATCGCCAGATGCTAGACTATGGTCAATACGGAAATGCATAGGTTATATGAGGTGAGTACGTCGCCAGCGAATTCCCAAAACCATGGAGTTTTAGGGATTTTAGAAAGGACCATACGCAGTCTTGTATTTTGGTCCTAAATTGAAAAACCATTTGAAACCATTCTACTTTGTCAGGTGACTTTAAAAGTAGACTTTAGAAGTAGTAAATTTATTCAGCCAAGTACTTTACCTTCAGCGACAGTGTCAGCTAAGGCTATAGCAAAGTATGTCCTCAGAGGGACAGGTTAGGACGTGGGTAAAGTTAGGTCGATATAATACCTGCATGCATTTACAGTGAGGCTTCAGGAACATTGCCTGTTGCATTGAACAACAATCAGCAAACAAAGAGAAATGATTACCCTTTAGTGTTTGCATTACTTGGGGGAGGGGGGAGTAGGGGCATTTGACATAATGCAAGCAGATTTATTCATCTTCAGTTACCATCCAAACACTTCGGGATTGATGGACGTTGACCTTATCCCGGTCAAAGTTCACTTATCTGGACTTCGATTACGTAAAGCTTCAAGTAGGGCATCATTATTTTCTCGGGAGGGGGGGGGAGAGGAAGGGGATCAAGGCATAACAGGATGTGCATTTCAGGTTCGAGGTCACTGGCTGCTTATCCTTTTCCAGGAGATGGGACGGATCACGGATCACAATTAATGAGCGAGTTCCTTCTGCAGTCTTGGAACCAGGAAGTCTGGGTTAGGCTAAAAATATTACCCACTGGTTTGTAGACTGTATTTTGGCCCTCTGAGATCTACAAAAAGTGATGATATGTAGGATAGATAGTTTTGCATTGATTACTAGTGGTTTGATGTTTTTGTGTGTATGTTTTTGAGCCGGTGAGAACATTCATTGCTTTAGGACAACCAAAAATGAACGTTGCAGAAGGTGCATAGTCATCACCAGCATCAAGGTTTATAATAGCAAGAAATTCCAAGGACATTGGTTTCTCAATCTCTACATGTTTGAAATGAAATATAAATAGTAAAAATGAAAGGCACCAAGTGTCCATGTTTTTTTTTTTTTTTTTGAAGCCGCCTTGTGGTATGGAATAGTAGCCTTCAGGGTGAAAGTCAGAGTCATGTGCGAGTTCTTTTGGTGCTAAGGAAGTAGGCCAACGTTCAATTTTCTAATTCTTGCTTTGGTGAGAGACCAGAGATGAGAAGGATTTAGGCGACCTTTTGCATCGGCGTGGCAGAGGTGATGCACAGACTTTTTTGCACCAGTAAAATCCCTCATACCCTTTGGCAAAGTTATTCCAGCTTCTCGTGAATGCTCAAACAGCAGCATGTTCAACTTCTAAAAGTAGAACTGATGCAAAGAGAAGTATTTGAATGTTCTCACTTTAAACTAATTCCTTTTACAGACCTGGATCGATGATATCAAAGGCTACTTATGTTAAGATCTATTGTGAAACTTTAATTGATAATATCGTAGAAGGGCCAAGATTTCCTCATAGAAGAGTAACTGACTGAATCTCAGTAACGGTCCTCTTTCCGTTTCATCACTGGGGAAAATTTTGGCTGTGTGTTTCAACAACAAGATGGCTGATAACGCAAGTCCTTTTTCACACATTGACATTGTTTTCATGCAATGAGGATTTTGTACATGACCTTTCATCAAATCGCACTATGGACAACACTTTCTAGAATTTTTAACAAACACCGAGATTTGATCATTTGACATGTGGTGACCTGTTGTGAGGTGTAATAGAGTTATCTAGGTAATGGTCTGGAAATGTTTTACACAAAGCTATGCAGGGTGAAAAGGTAAAATCTGATGGAGTCTAACATGGGTGAAATTTCCAGTTGCATATTACAAGTGCCAGGGTGGTTGCATTGAGTCCCTCCCTTCCCCTGGGCAGTAACCTGTAATTGACTGCTATACCAACTCTAGGCATGCTGGTAGTCTTCCTCCCTTATGCTAAGTTCCAGTCCCACTCTCTGCCTGTCTCCCTGGAGGAAGTTAACCTCTTCCCTGTTGGTGTGTGTCTCATGACTATAACAGAATAATGGTAGACAATCAGTAGTAACCAAATTTTCTTCTTTGTGGTCTGCAGAATCTAACTCACACAGCCACAAGAATGTGTGGAGACATAGTCTTCACACAGTGCCTGCTACATCCTTACCCAGTTAGTTTTGCCAGCAGAAGTATTATTTTTTTCCCCTTTCTTTTTTTTTTGAGCGAACAGGGAAGTGGTTTGTGATCTTCTCCCCTTATATGTGACCTTGTCCTGCCCTCCAGAGTATCAGGGACCAATGGGAGTCTGGTTCAGGGTTACAACTGGCCCTAGTCACTCCCTTGGGGGTGGTAACTTTGTCTGACTGTGTTGAGGGAAGGAAAGCAAAGGTATGCGCAACAAAACTATTTACAGGCTGTACACTAGGTAGGAGGTTTTTTTCTTCTTACTTTCCTCTTTTTGAGTAAGTGGAATGGGTAACAAAGAGGTATGGGAAATTCAAACAAGCTGGTGGTGTCTACCATACTGTACTCCAGGAAAGGGGCACCAGGAAAAACAAGAAGAAAAATCACCAGGTATTAAATTGGATTATTCATACCAGGGAAGTTTGTTTTGTTGCTAGGATCTTGAGCTGTCTGTAGGCATGCACTGTATATTCTAAAGTAGGAACCATCATATCTATATTGTTAGAAAGAAATATGTGGCAAGGTTTTCAGGCAGGTTCATAATTTCCAACAAAAGTTACTGGTGCTCTCCCAAGGGACTATAAATGAACCATTAAGCTGTGTCTTACACAATTGCTTAGAAGTACCAGTTCTGTGAAGTACTTGGCTGCCATATTCAAGTGCTAGCCTAACTACAAGATGATTTGTGGACGTGCAAGGTTTTGAAGATGTTTAATCTTATCTATCCAAACAAACGAATGGCCCTTTGTAAAGTACAAAACTACGTCATTTTGAGTGCAAAACTATCCAATGGGAGAAGAGAATATAGACCGGGGAACTCCCGATATGTAATGTGATGTCAATTTCTGCCAAAATTTGTTCATAACTCTCTTTGAAGGTTAAACATTAGCTGGGCTGTAGAGTACGAAACAGTCAGTTTCTCCTCTTGACCCCCCTCAAAAATGTCAAGGGGCAGCTTCAACTGGAATGTGTGTGCTGTAACAGAATAGTCCAGACACCTTGCATAAATTTAGGAATCGTATTCAGTAAACAAAATCTGGAGGTTTGTGACGAGTGACAAGAAAGTTTGTCTGCGAACAAACTCCTGTAACCTCAGCTTCCCGCAGTTAGCTATTAACCATGGTTTTGCGATTTTCATGCTTGGAAATAGGAATGGTTCTTCTAAAGTGGCAGCATACATCACCACCTGTGCAGAAATCTTAACCAAGTCCACACCTGATCAAAGCCAGGACAAATTTGATTTTCTGAAGAACAAGTTCATCTTTTCATTTGACAGTGAAACTGTAATGCTGTCCTGGGCTCGGATTCAGGCTTCTTTTGACAAGGAACACTGGTCTTCTGCAGTGAATGTGTTTATCATTTAATGTAAATTGTTCTGCAGTTTTCCATGCTTGCAGATCTATTTAGCCGGCGTCTGCTATGTATAAGCACGACTCGGTAGTTCCTACTTTCTTTTTGGTTTTATTGTTTCTTTTTGTTGTAAGTCTTTATTCTCTCATTCCTATTGTTTTGAAAGATAAATGCATGATCAAAAACACATTAAAGGAGAAAAGACGAAAGAAAAACAACAACCAAAATAGCAAGTAATGAGAAGGTTTGTAGAGATTTGCAAACAGCCCAAGGGAATTTTTTTAAGTCTCTGTGGAATCAATTTGCTATTGGCCATGACAAGATGTGTCTTTAGTTGTTTTGGTTTGATTCGACATCTCAGAAAATAAGGAAACAAAAGAGAGGAAAAAAAAACAGGAAAAAAAAACATGGCCAAAGCCTTTGACTTCCATTGTTAGAAGGCTCATTAAAGAGGTAATCACTGGTTACAGCCTTTTAATAACTCTTTGTCTTCAAGGAAACCAACATCTTGCCGTTCGTCTACCTCGTTAACGATACTTTGTCCTACTTCAGGAGAATTTAGAACGTAGCACTCAGCAATATGGTCGCCAAACTGTTTGGCAGCACTGGTACATTTTGCAGTCACCTTGATGGAGCAGAAAGGTTCATATTTTGTCATTTATCTTCTCTAAGAATATTAAAGGCACGATTGGGGTTAATGCAAGTGATGCACGAGGGCACAGCCTGAGTGTTTCCAGCGATAGCATTTTACCGCTCTATTCCAGGACTTACAGACTGTATTACTTTTCTGTTTTTTTTTTTTTCTTTGCCTGCCTGTACTCTTGTCTACATTGCAAGCACTATGTATGTTGCATCCACAAACCAAATAGTTCAACAAATTTATTTTTTAACCACATGCTTGGATGTGTGGATGTCAATCTGTGTTCACCATCTTTCGAAAAGAAAATGTGGAAAACTGTTCTTCAGGTAAAAGGTAGTGGGAAAAGAGAGTAAAGTGACCGGAATCAATAATAAAGTGAAATTTGCTAGCGAAAGCTTTTGCGAAATAAAAAAAAAAAAAAAAAACAGGAAGAAGTCAACCAAAGAAAGGGCAATAACAGAGATTGATCACTAGGAACCTCTTACAGGGATATGCAGGCAAAAACGGCTCTCTTGGTTTACCACATTTATGGACAAGAAAATCTTGAAACTTGGAACATTAAGCTGTGCAGTCCTCCTTGTCATGAAGATGTTTGGAGAAAACAAAAAAGTTTGTTACATTGTTTCACAAACTTACATGTAGGAAACACTACTAGCCAGTACACTGTACTTATCCCCACCTCACCCATGTACTCGCCACCACCTTCAAAGAGAAAAGCAGAGAGGTGAATGTGGAAAGCTGCAACCCCCATAGTTCATAGTTGGCTTCACATGTAAGCTCTGCCAATGCTGATTCCTCTTGCCAGCTGAGGCATTCACTATTTCTATGAATTTGGACCTTTGTCGTGAAGGGGGAGGGGCGGGGGCTTTGCTTCCTATCAGGCTTCATTCAACAGTTCTAAGAACACTACCTGAAGAAAGCTATTTCATTCAGTAACTAACCTTGATTTAATGCTAATGGAATTGAAGTATTTACTTTGTTTCTCACTCACGTGTTTCCACACAACCTATGCAACTCTCTGTACCATGCCGGGAGTCCCTGCTTGATGACCTTTGACCTTTTCTCCAATAAATCACTCTGTAGATAATGCCCCCTCAATCTGTCATCCCAACAGCTTGATCTTTCTTTGACTGCTTTTTCTCACTCTTTTGTCTAATACCCCTTCTATTTTGGATCTGCTTTTTCCATTGACCAGTTTGAATGTTATGTTTCCAAAGATGTACAGATAAGATAGTCCCTCGTTAAGATCCAAACTGGTTGAGTTATGCATTCACATATATATTACTTGTGAATACCCACACCAGTAAGTTGTGGGGATTCACTGATCTTGAAGTCTCTCCTACTGTAGGATTTTTTTTTTTTTTGAATTATCTTCTTCCAAGATTGGTGTATCATTTTGCACTCGGAAATGTCAGATAGACTCCATTACATACTCGCATCTCTAACATCCACAGTTCACAAAAGTTAACAAGAAGATAAAAAATAACATCATTGTGTGGTGCTCAAGATGAAGAAAGTTCATTCGAGGACTGAATATTATGCATGTTTTTCTCTTTGTGCGCTGGCATGTTTTTTTTACTTCTTTGTTTAGAAACCGCAGAAATGTAGAAGAAAGAAAAAAAAACCAGAAAATAAAAACCCTTTAAAGCTAGACATCTCTCAGCACCACTTGGAATTCTTCTTGATTTGTTCCCTCCTAAGCTGGTTATGGATTCTGAAGAAGCGAAACCACAAATCTCCTTCCGCTGCTTGCAGGTCTTCGTCGGTTCTTACCCCTTCAATGAAGATTGAAATGTATGCAAATGAGTCTCCCCAGCCGACCTACCGTGTTTCACTATGATGGCATTTGTATCTCGTCCCCACCAGCGACTCTGCCGAGGAAGAGGTTGCTGTTTAAGCTAAACGCGAGTCAAACCTTTTTTTCTTTTTTTTACATAAGAAGCCTTTCTATTCCGCTGGGTAGATTCAACTGCTCAAGGCCGATCTGCAGGAGTTTGCCATATTTTCGATCCAAAGAGCAGAAACGCCTCTATGAATATCCCTCTCTCACTGTATTTGCAATTCTAATTTCGACTCTGGCACCGGCCTGGTGCTCCTCTTGTGTGATTAGAAACATGTGAAGCGTCTCTCTCCGTGAAATTTTTACTCTGGTGAGAGAATCCTTTGGGTTTTGGAAGGCTGAAACTGAGTTATCACATAGAAATTGTGCATTTTTCAAACAGGAAAGATGCGGCGAAGTTGATGCAGCAGATTGCCTCGATTTGTCTTCTTGTCAATACAGTGTTGCTGCATATTTAGTGCCAGGAATGGAAGGAAATCATGATCACCTTCAAAATAAAATCAGAAAGAATGGCGGACATGCAGCACGTGCGTTTTGCTGCAGTATCATTGGAAGTAAAAATAACTAAAGAAAGTGAAATTCAATATACTTGTTCAAATATTTGACTTGTCTCAGAGTTGCAGTGAAATCTAGATCTGAAGCTCATGTTATTTATTCACTTTTGTTCTTCTGTTGTTAAAAGAAACTTGTCCAACCATTGCGTTGGATTTCAATTGTTCAAAGTTGTTCCTTTGCAATGACCCAAAATGTGATTGTGGGGACACAGATGCAGGCGATTTGCATAGGCGAAAAAAACAAAGGGGAGGATAACCATACAGATTTATAATTTCCTGTCAAAGGCTTGCAAGGAATCCCTGTTTTGATTAAATATTCAGTGTTATGCGTGTTTGTGGTGTGTTGGATCTCATTGTAACCTGTGCATTACCATGTTGATGCAAGTGTAAGTACATAGGTGTGTATGTATGTATGTGTGTGTGTATGTTTGTGCAACAGAAATCACTTGAATGCTCTAGCTATTGAAGTGGATGTACAAAATGGGTCAAATCTGGTGTATAGAACATCAAAAGAATCAGGCAGAACATAGATTAACCGTGTTTGTGGTATTTTAGAAACCACATTTTGCATGAACTTGAAGGTACAAATTGCCTTTTGAGTAGATGTGATCGTGAGGGTTTTCTTGGAGATGAAAGGTCGTACTGGGTGATCAGAATTTATAAACTGAAAAGCTTGGGACAACTTATCAAAGGGGAAGTAAATCTACACGTTAAAAGTTGGGGAATAATTGCTGTATGTTAAGATGTTTGTTGGGCATGGGTTTGGTAGTTGGCGATTGTCATCTGGGGTCCCTGAAAGGTGCAAAACGTTTAGACCTCAGCTGGTATTGTTTTCATTTGTTTCTTTTCAAGACCAGCACTGTTTGCAGAGTTTTAGGAAAGAGCAATTTTGATGTAAGGATAAGGAATAGGAATTAAGATACATGGTTTCCTTGTGAGGTAGCCTCCAGGATACCATTGAACTGGCTCACTCTACAGGAGGAACTAACATAAAGCCTACGTCCAGGTCAGAGCTCACCATAAAACTTCAAAAAACCTTCCTCAGAGGAGGGAGGACAATTGTGGAATAATAAAAGCACTAGATACAATACAGGAAGAAAACAAAAGAATACTCCTGGTTTTGTCAATCGTATCCGTCACTCTGGGAGGACGTCTTCAGGTCTAATTGGCCGACAAGAAGTCCCTCAAAAGCAAAGGCCGAACAAGGCCGACCTCGAGAACCAGGTATCAAAACTTCTATTTGTTGGCATGTTGCACACAGTCGACATCACGTTAGTGTGGACCAGTAAGTGTACATAGTCAACTTGTGAATACCCACACCAGTGAGCTGGGGGTGGAGTCTGTGACTCTCAGTGGTGAGATATTGCCATTCATTGCCGGTTCAAAGGAGATTGAATGCGATTTTTTTAAAGCTTTCATGCCGGAATGAAGCTGTGCAGTCAAACATAACATGATTGAGTCAACGCATAAATCAGCATACTCTGTGTAATGTAGGTGGACGGTTCCACCAGAAGGGGACCGTTTTCCCTTTGTTTAGGTACCTGTACAACAATTGGTACCATGTTTCCTATATTTCTTATTCCTGACCCTACCTTGGCACTACTAGTAACTCTGTCCCTGCAACAACTCTAATCTTTAAATCTGTGACAAATCAAAGTGAATAACAAACACCTTTTATTGAAAGGAATATAAGGCATTTAAAATGTACAGACATGCTATACAAAGAAAGTAGCTTTAATAGTTGTAAAGCCATCCAATCTCACCAATCAACGTCTGTGAAAGCTTCATCTCCTGATAACTTTACCCATAAGATGAATATGGAAGACGTATACTCCATCTTAGCTCTAATTCTCTCTTGGGCATGTTCCTGCACCTCCTACTACTTTTGCTTTTTCTATTCTTCTTGTTTTTGTAAAGCACTATGAGCACTTCGGTAGATTTGACACATTGTAATTCTTATTGCTATTATGCATCATTTCAGTTTTTGAAAGTTTGAGGGAACAAATTATTCTTGAGCAAGAAATACCCTTAATTTCTATCACAGAGAAAGTTATTTCTTGGTAAGAAGGTTACCACCCTACATTATTTAGACCAACGTATCATTCTACTTTCATAAATATTAGTTTTTGAAGTATGATTCTTTTCTGTGAGACAAATGACTTAATTTCCCTTTAGCTCTCAGCTAGCACACGTTTGACATTTCCGTGTTAGTGTAACCAGTGCGTGGCACTTATTCTTTACGGCAGTGATAAGAATCTTATTTTGGAAACCTCAGTTAAAAAACAGAAGCAGTATTTTGGGTGCAAATTCTGAGAATTCTTTGCAGTTTTGAAAAGTGATCAAATTCTCAGTTTAGGTAGTTCCTTTTAAAAATTTGTATGGAACCCCTCTTACTTATAAAGGGAAATAGGGCGTTAAGAATACACCAACATGACATACAAAAGAAAATAGCGGCAATCATTGTTAAAACATTCGGTCTCATCAATAAACATCTGCCAAAGCTTCATCTCCTCAAAACGCGCATGTGATGAGTAATGGAAGATGCATCATTTGAATTTTGAAAAGTTTGGGTGAACAAATTAGTGTTGAGCAACAAATAACTGAATTTCTATCTGTGAGGAGCTTATTTCTTGAAAAGAAGGCTACTGTCCTGCCTTATTTTGAATAATCTATCTTTATCTACATCCACAAATATTGGTTAAAAAATATTGATGTTTTCTCTAAAATAAACACCGTATTTCCCTTTAAGCACTCAAAAAACAAGTATATCAACATTTGCGATACATGCCTTTCTTAATCCTTCGCATTACTGCAATCCAGAATTTCTGATGTTCCATCAATTTTCAAAATGTTTGAGAATGAACCGCCATGTCAAAATTGTCACATTTCACCTTAAGGTGGTGAAATACCCCAAAAAACACTATCCCAGAATGTTTCTGTCTTCGTAATGCTTTCTAAAAACGGTAAATGAAGAAGAAAAATGGCTAAAATGGATTAAGCTTTCAGTTTTCTTTCAGTCCAACAAAGTGTATGCCAATCTTGCTTAAATTTCCACAGAAGCACGTCTTGAAACTTTAGCCTGTAAAATGTCAACATGGAGTAAAGGATAGTCTAAATTTTTCCCGCTTTAGTCCACTTTTAAGTTGTGGTCAGAAGGATAAGCTCTGATGCATGCACAGGTGTATGTAGTCCTTTTCAAATTGTGAAACTATCACAGAGAAAAGTCCTTTCCGTTGATCTGTTGCAACTGGAGAAAACATACACGTTATTAGAACAGTACAAACATAGTGTCATAATTCTTCCTTGCATGTTGTTTACTTTGGAAATTTTCCTCTTTTTTATGAAAATGAAAATAAAGTTCTATTTTTCCGACAACATTCTGCAGAACAGAACTACATGTGCGCTTGCAGATGTAGTGAAGAGGTTTGACTTAAGAACATTTTGCAATAAAGCCTCTTCTTATACTCTTGATGTGAACACCCGATGCATTTTTACCCAGAGTGCATCTCTCTTGATTACATCTGCCGATTCTGTGAGGAAAACATTGCACATACATCCAGTCAAATCTCCCACAACAATGTGTTAGTGACAGTTATATTTACCCCTTCATAATATATGCAACCTCTTTCTGATAAGCCCAACACCCTTGTCTGCATAAATCACAGACGTTAATTGTCACCAGGCATATATATTGTAACCTCTCTCCACTTACTGCAAATGCCCTACCTCACACACTAACACTCGCATACATGCTGTATAAACACAGCAGATTACAGCATGCTAATTCCCTCTCTGCTTGTTTCATATCCACACAACACAATCTACCCTCCCCCACGTTATAATATAATTCCATTTTACCCTGTACAAACGACACACACACATCCTCACTTCCACACACAACAATATGAAACCCCAAGTTGTTCCTTTTTGCAATACTCATTATTAATAACCTAAAGTCTATGGTGAGCAGGCCTATCACTCATTCCCTGCTGTTATCTGGCAAACACATAAACATGCCCTTATAAGGAAGTGACCTCAGTCATATAAGCTCTCCCTGCAGTCGGTAATCAAATACCTTCGCACATCCAGCTTATTGTTGCAACAGCCTGTCTGTACAAAAAGCTCCAGCTATTGAGAACAGCACAGTGCTGCAGCCCACACATCGCCACTGACAGGCACACACACACAAACACACATACATTGTTGTATATGTGCAGAGCAGTTGCTCACTGGCCACAATAACAACCATAGGGCTTGCATTATCATCAAGCCATAGAGGAAGGCTGTAGAAAGTCACACTGTAGGTCTATATAGACACTATATATTACTGTGTATATGTGTGCATGGTTAGCCTTGAGGTTAATTCTTGGCTCTGTGCCAGAGCTTCTTGTTTGTTGAGCTGTGAATAGGGTAAAGGAGCCTATACACAACTGTGAAACACATAATAAGCAAGGGCAGTGCTGTACGTGTGTGTGGGGGTACAATAGATCTCTTGAGTAGGTATGAAAAGGTAATATAATGGGAAATATACAACCTTCTTGAAAAGATCAGGCTGTATAAAAAAGGGTGATTGTTTGTGCCCTGTTTGAAAGCAGTGGTCTTTGACTAGGCTTTTTGAAGACACTTCTGCCTTAACATAATAAGGAATACAGGATTGGTTTAAGCAAGGTGAGATAGCACCCTGTAAATTGACTGAATATTCCAAAATGGTGACACTGCAGATTTTTTTTTCTTTTCCTACCTTCTGCTTGCTGTTGAATTTGGGTTCAATACCATCTAAAAATGAGTTGAAAAGAGTCGGTGGAACCAAAGAGGTATGGTACCTCGAAACATCGCCGTAATTTTCTACATTCAAAACTCTATACACTTGTCAGTTTGTCATTTGCAGGCAGGATCTCTTACTTAGATGCATATGAGACAATGCAAAGAGGGAACATGGGGGGGGGGGGGGGAGGAGAGGGCATGGGAGAGCGAGGAGATTTAAGGGGAAAAGGGGCCGGTGAAGAATATTGTTTATTCTGGGAGTTTCGATTTTTAATCAAGTCACTACTGTAAGAATTTTTGATCAGTTTGTAAAAGTCTGATTTGTACATCTGGCATTACCTTAATTGTAATTGCATTTCTGTCGCTTGTTTGTATGGTTTCACGAAATGAAATTTCCACAAAGTGAAGTTTCCATGTGTGAGCATCAATTCGAATTTGATGCCCTAGCTCTGCTGTGTGTAGATCAAGCTGGGGGTCATCCATTACTGAGGAGTAGCCCAGCAACTGACTTTTTTCATGCAAGGATAAGCCACTCAATAGGTGATTTACTGGTAAATTCTCCACAGTGTAATAACCTTCCATATTATCACTCTTTTTCTAAATGAATCATGAATATATGCACTATGTAGAAAAATACTGGCTCAATGACAGAACTTCTGAACCCAAATATCATTTACAAAACATAGTTAAGTAAGATTTTTTACATAGTTAAGTAAGATTTTTTCCCCCCTAAATGCATGAGAAGTACAGTTAAGAAAACTACCAATGCAGACTGTTTTGTTGCTAATTGAGAAAGGTGCTTGCCAAACTTTTGGCTGGTCTTAATAGTTTCTATTCATTACTTTTTTCAGAGTAGTTGGCATCATGTTTCATGGCTAAATGTGATAAGAAGACTGCACACAACAGCACGTGGAGACTCAGTCACTTCTGTCTGCCCTTCCTGTAACCCCTTTACACACTTGTACATTCATGTACTCATATCATATAATATGTTGTACCCACATGTTACATTGAGCTCATGCATTCCTGCAACTATGGTACACAATACCGTCTAGTACTGTTGTTCCTATACACACTTGTACCAGCAACATGTTCAAAATTTAGCATTTTGATGGTGGCAAGACGTGTTTAGTCACTGCCTGTCTGCTAAGAGGTTTACATTCTCATTCACAGCACAATAAAATGAACTAACTAGGTCTCTCTGCCACCATGCCATAGATGAGCATGTAGTGTTTAGTGTACATGATGTTGGGGGATATATTTCATGTTTTGACTACAGACCTGTTTTCAAGGTCTCATAGATGTAATAGCCCTGTACTTCAATTGTAGGGGGGGGGGCAGGAGGGAGTAGTTTTTAGGTACTTCATGTTGGCAGTAGTTATGTAAGGAAACCTATTAACCTACAAGATGTGTAGAAAACCTGAAAAAAATTGGTTATTTCTGAATACCGGAATACCACACCATTAGAATTATTTTGTTGTTGAGTTTTTGCTGATTTGTTTTAAATTTTGGGTTTGTATTGTGGTAAGGGTCATGAGACTAATTGGAGTGGTGTATGGGGGAGTGGTGGAGCAGGTTGAGGTGGTGGAAGTTGGTAGGGGTAGTTGAGGGTTTGAGAATAATACATGTTCGTGTATTTTCTGTGCTCTTACACGCAGCTTTGTTCTCATACTTGGTATTATACTTGAGCTCAGGGAATTTTAAAGCAGGCACTCATAGTCATACTCCAGATTTTGGACTGCGTGTGTGTTCAAGACCCTGCATTTGTACTTAAGTTGTTGTGTTCACATGTCAAGTCTTCAGGATACCTGAAGTAAGAACACTCAACTACCCCATTACTGAGCTCCTTTTTATCTGGTGGATGTTGAAAGAGAAAGAAGAAAGAGAGAGAGCAAGAGAAAAAAAAATTAAGTTAAAGAAAGGAAATCACTCGTTTGACTGTATCTGATGGCAGTAGCTTGAGGGAACTTTAATTAACACTCTGTAATGATTGAACACACTAATTATATTCCAGATGATCGTATCACAAGGTGAGATGACACAAGCTGATACAGGCATTGCTTGTTGCACTTACCTTAGCGTTGCTCCAGTTTGCTTATATACACATTCGGTTATGTGTAGGTGGTAGCACGTGTTTGAAACTGTGCTACACACAGGAACAGATGGTGTATGCCAAAAAAAAGAAAAAAAGAAAAAAAAGAAGGTAATATTAAGTGAAGTTGTCAGATATCTTGGTGTCACACCGTGGATGAGGTAGTATACGTTGTTTGATAGAGTGGATCTGAACGCTGTTTTTGCTGGAAGCCCAGAGGCAGAAATCAGGGAATTCTGTTTGTCTAAATTGTTCTAGTCATTGTGATGAATGAATTTGATTAAATCGAAAGAAATCTGAGGAAAGTGAAGGAAAGAAAGAAAACATAGAAGAGTAGAAAAGTAGACCATGTTTCATATGCAGTGATGCAACACCAGGTGAAGCAGCTCACCACTTCCAGTCCTCTTGATTTGTCAGTGCCATGCAGAAGGTAGATTTTTTTTAAAAGGAGATGTGAACAAAATAACACATAATTAGCCACTTCTCCTTGAAATGATGTAAATGTCAGGTGAGTGGATGTATTTTGTCAAACCCCTGAGACCCTTTTCTAATCCAGCTGTCTGCAGTCACAACCTCTCCCAGCTCCACCGTAATTCAGTCACATACAGTTTTGTTCATGACATGTACTGACCAGAAGAAATAATGGTTTAAGACTTTCCCTCTAGAATGGCACGTGGATGAAAGTGTATGTATGTCGATAAATGTGTGTATGTGTGTGTATTGAACTGTGTATGTCAAATAAGACATACGGTCAGTGTTTGTCAGGCATTTGATGTATTTCTCCTCGAGAATCGTGCCTTACAGGCCACTGCTTTATAGCCAAGTGACTTTTGTCGAGTTTCACATGCACTTTCATTGCCGCTTGAATTAGAGAAGCCAGGCATTGGCCTTCAAAAGCCCTGTCTCCGGTCATGTGTTCGTTGTGTTTTAATTGGAGTGAACTAAACGCAGAACTGCTCTGCAATGGACTGTAATTGGGTAACTAGAGAAATGCTCAGTATTTGAAGTATGCCTATGTGTGTACTAGGTGCATTAATTATAGACACAGACCTAGCTCTGACACAGAGAGAGGTGGTTGGGGGGCTGACAGACCCCGTGTGGAGATTCTGCGAATTCTGCTCTTATTTTATGTCACTTGTCCTCGGTGAGAACTAGCACCGTGCCACGTAATGGAAGTCCTGAGATTCTAGGCCGCCGGCTGTCGTCACGCTGGAGTGAATTCGTCATTTGCGGCTGGCGCATCAGGGGTGTTCTGAGGTCAACGTGTTTTGTCAAGTGCAAGCTGTGAAAGGTGTATATGTATAGATGTGTATGGAATGAAACAATGGAGGGATATTGGTTTAACACAGTACTACATGAATGTACTGATTGCACAAATAAAAATTACTGAATTATGTAAACTTTCAAGACTGAAGGTAGGGGGAGGGGGGAGGGGGAAGCTGTTAAAATGCAAGAAAGGATGAAATTCAAAACCCCACAAAGGTATCTATGGATGGGAGGTGGGTGTGATTGGTCTACAGGGCTCTGCACATAGCTACGCTCTAAAGTTTTTGTAAATTGGAGTATGTGATCTGCAGTACCATGAATGAAACAAATTTTAAATACGACACACAAGGACACATGCAGCTCCTATTTAACTCTAATGTATATCTCACTCAGATGTTTGAGTGTCAGTGTCAACAGTTTGATATCAAATGAAGGTGAAAGCAGTCATAGCCAGTCTTCACTTTACAGGAATGTAATGGGGGAGATGCCATCTCCATGGCCATGCAGATGAGGAGAAAAAGTCCCTCTGCATCTGCTTTGTTGAGTTTTTGCATCGTTGGTTGAGAGTTGTTTCATAAGTCATTCATGAATGCATCATTAGAAAAGCGGATTGTTATCTCCTCTTTCTATTTTGATTTGACTGTCTGTTACAATAACATCGTGTTCAGACCGTCTCTAACGCATTTGTACTTTCCGTTTCTTTCACGTGCAGGACAGTCGAAGACAGATACGATACGTCAAATGCAAATTACGAATTTGAACGATCTTACGGACAGCATTATGGGCGTGAGAATTCACAGTACAGGGACGAGACTAGCTCGTCACCTGCATACAGAGAACGGCAAAGAGATAGGACTCGTGCAAATTTTTATTCACATTCCAGATCCTCGGATCAATATGAAAACGACCCGGACTACCTCAAGGATTCGTATGGAGAGACTTTCGGGGATGTTTCCTTGCGGAAGTCTCGTCATAAAACGTTCAAAACATTACCAGGCCAGAGCCCCTCGGCTCGTTCTGGCTCCGGGTCGGGTCGTAAGTCGAAGAGTAACAGTCGATCGCGATCCAGAAGCAAAAGCACAGACTCTCACAGCAGCGACACGGGTAGCGAGGGTTGGTCGCGGTCCCGGAGCAGGGATCGAGAGAGCGACGGTGAGAGTCGCAACACAGAGACCACGCAGAGTTCATTGGGAGGATCAAAGTTTGCTGGCTTGTGTGTGCGAAATTTACCAGCAAGATCCAGTGGTAAGTAGTCATGTATCTTCAAAATACAATGCAACTGTTGTTCAGACTTGTCTGAGAATGTTTCTGGGTAATTGCCATGAAACTTTGTAGCTATTTGTTGTCATTTTCTGCTGTGCGTAAAACAACCAGTGTATCATTGTTGCCTTTCTGTCCATTCAGTGGTGAGTAACAGTGCCTGGTATGACTATGATGCTCTGCTTTTCATCTATGATGTGGAAATTAGTCTCTGTAGCTACTACAAGGCAGCTATCTGGTATATGTTGAACTGCTTCTGCTGTGTGTGAAGGAGTGCATGACTGTATGCTCTTCTGTCAACGCCAGCTGCTATCGTTAGTGGTGTTCCTCATTTAGGTTCCACAGTTCTGGTCTTTGTAAGTGAAAGCTTGGACTGTGTTTAATTAGATCCACTTTATCGATTGAACCTTGAAGGTCTGATTATCAACTTTAATGTTTGCATTAGGTCCAAAATTAGGACCGGTGGAGTCAGCAGTAGTTGCTAAAAGTAAGTAAAACTTCTGTTAGGCTACGAGTCTATCGTGAAGTCATAATGTGACAGTTTGCTTTGCATGTACATAGTATCTTATGTGCTGGCATGACAATGAATTGTTCATAGTTGCATATGTGCTGAATTTTGGCACACATTCAATGTATGTAAGTAGCGAAACTTTGGATCCGGGTAGCCACTTCAGAACCTCGTCCTGACGTCTTCGGTGAGGAACTTGGATCCCCAATGCAAACACCAGACTGTAATGAGTCATTTGTCAGAACTGTTAAAGCAGATGTAGTGTTTGGTGTAATGCAAGTAGTGGCATGGTCTGTGACGGAGGTCAAAGGTTGAAAGATACTGCAGCATTCGGCTCTCTGTCGTTTGTGCCAAAGCAAGTCAATTGTCATGAAACTGGTAATATTCTTCTTTCATAATCCATTATCGTGAGAGTTTTCTGTCTGTTTTCATCGGCTACCAAATACTGTGAATCACCTTGCCTGACCACTAAGGCTGATTCTTTACCTCCCTATCCCCCTTATATCATATTATGGTGAGGTGCAAGTAATAACATTCAAAAACAGGATATCTGAACTCCTGTAGATGTTGCTTGCCCTTAAAACTACTTGTGCATGGCAAAATAATGTATGTAGTCATCAGCGAGTAGATGGTTGTTATGGTCTTTCATGGTTGGCAACTTTGGTCAGCAGCGGTCTGCTCTTAGAACGTCCTTTGACTAAATACATTTGATTTATTTTGTCAACAGAATATCTTCATTACAGTTATTATATATACCATGTATGTGGTAATATATGGCAGACTGTGTAATAAACCTTCCTGTTTTAAATGCCATTCATCAATCAACACTGCCAGATGTACCTATCCTTGTGCTTCTCGCCTTTTGTGATCAGCAATTTAGATAATTGCTCCCACAATCGATTTTCCATTTAAATAGTGGAGAATCACTCCATTTCCCTGTCCACCTTCAAGTCAGATGTATGTTGCCCTGGGTGTAAGTAGAAACCATTTTGTTTTGTTTTTGCTTAGAGAACATTACTTGCTATGATTCCTGTCATGTATTGTGCAATCTCCAGTGAGCTGTACGGTAGACATGCCATAGTGAAAAGTACTGTTCTGTTTGAGTGTCAAATTTGCACCAGATTACTCACTAGATTGAGTTAACATCTTTGCACCATAGCAACCTCAGGCACATGAATGCCACTCAGTTTGAAAACAAGACACGTGATGGGAGCTGTTTCAGTGACGCACAATTTGTGCCGGATACCGTTAAAACTCATAATTAATGCTTCCCCATGTTTGAATGTAACTTCTGATCTGAAGTTTCTCTTAAGCTGTCAGTATCGTAGTGGGTGGTGCGCAATCATACCCTTTTTGTTTCTAGGTTAGATCATGTCACCCATGTGATGGGAAACTTCGTTTCAATTATTCACTCGGACCTGTATGTTATTTCATGCTAATGTGTTGAGATTAATCTTTGTCCTCTCAGCCCATCCTATTTCCAAGTCTATCATTTAGTCTATCAAGTATCATTTTGTGAAAGTTAATGTATTCTCTTACCCGTGATCTGTACTGCTTAAATAAATTTAATATGGGAGCATACTTTCTTGTGAAGTGTGAGCCAACAATGTTTTTGCCAAAGCTCATGGAACTGGTAGTTGCGATATATCTAACATGTATACCTTCCTTTACTTTCTTCTTCCAAATTTATACATGTGGGGTTTCTAGTTTGGAAAAAAAGATCCACAAATGGCAAAAATGGCACTCGAGCGAAAGGCAAACGAGGGCGAGCTAGGCCTTAGAGGGCGCGGTGTCAGAATTGACTTCGAGGTCAGTAGAGCATAGGTCAAACTGATGCAGTAGTGGGGCAAGGGGTAAGTATAGTCACTCGTGAATACCCACACCAGTGAGCTGTGGGGATTCAGCCAGAAAGTGCCCCAGTTAATAGAAACAGGTGTTCTACATTATGCATCACTGTTTTTCATGCGTTGAAATCCCACACACAATGTTCGTGAGAATGTGTTTAATGCCCCAATGTGGAAGGTGAAGAAAGTGCAAAAAGTTATAAATGTAAGAGCTATGCCACAGCCACCTGTACTCCTTTAAAGATACGCATGAAAATCGTATTTGGTGGCATGGTCCCCCGGTGCTGTCTTTTACTCCGGCCGACGAATTCAGTGTAAAATACATTCAAGGAGCTGTTCGTTCCGCCAGATATTTTGGGACAAGGGCTCAGGAGCTGTGCATCCATCGTAAGATCAAGATTTGTTCAAGTTTAATATTGATTCCTGGAAAATGACTGAAAAGACAAAAGAGTAAACACAGAACGGATGAAGTTCAAAAAAGTTTAAAAAGGTGTACCAAAGAAAAAAAAGGGAAGAAGAAAGTAAGAAAAGGGATTTCAAAAGTAAAGACTGGTGTAAAAGTGGTGAAGTTTCTCTGTTCGCCTAATGATATGAAGGTCTTTTAGTCCTAATTATTGCTGTAGATGTATGCCTTTTCTCAGTAGACAAGTTCTTTCATGGTCGTTAAGTCAACATTACACTTCATTCCTCCGTCAAGCAGTTCCTGTAACTGACGTAAATCAAATGTTTTATCCAAAACTCTGTACAGGTGTTATTTTCAATTCTACATCAATTTGGCACTGCCTGCCTTCATGAACATGTACTCAACTTTTGTTTTCCTATCTCTAAAGGAATGAATACTAGCCATATGGGTGGTACATGCTACTTGCCAGCAATTAGTTTTTTTTCTACCCAAGGCTGGCAATTTTTGCCTCGAGAATCGTTAATCAGTGAACGTCCTTAAAAAGCAATATATCTGGCTTTCTTCAAGCTATAGCTCATTACAACAAGGGTGGGAAAGGGAATCTCGAAGCGAAGCTATTTCAAAATTGATAATTAAAGATGGAAACCCAAACTGTCGGGCCGACAGTCGAACAGAAGCAATAAACGGCAAAATGAACCATAAGAAAAGCAGGAAATCTTGAGTGTAGCCTGGATGGAAAATGTCACTGAATGTAATGGCACTTGGCCTATCCCGCACTGAATGTGAACTCACCATGTACTTTTTCTGTGTTCTGGTTGAGTTTATTTCCAGGTGAGAGATAAAAAGTGTAAAAAGGAAAAAAAAAAATGCAAAAGAAAAGATAAAAGGTGTGGTATTTCACTCCCTTTATTAGTTTAGATATTGAAAATGTCAGCATTTACAAAGTTGAATGGTTTGTGTCAGATATGCTCTGGTGAAGTTCAAGGTTTTATTCTCACTTCAAGTTCAAATGCAATTGCAGCAGCTGATGGTGGTGGTGGGGGGGGGAACATTGAAGAGACAGGCGGATAGAAAATTACCCTCCGTTAACATGTTTGTCCGTTCCACTTGGAGTTTCGGGATTCTGGCCCGAATGGTTAAAAACTTTACAGGCTGCCATTTGTTCGTTTGACTGTAGTGGAAGCATGAAAAATTGAAAGTTCTCCGCTCCTCTCTGTCGCTTCTCTCTCCTTCCCCTTTCCCACCATAATAAGTAAATGGAACTCTGTTCAGACATCCAGAACACCCCGTCTCCTCCCTCCCCCATCTTAAAAAGCATTCTCCCAGAGATTCTGCTGGTGGTGTGACTTTGTAGTTAGAGCTCAAAACCTTCCTGTAGTTGTCTCCTGTAACTTTATAATTCCAATTTACCATGAATGCACACCTTCCCAATTTTCTTCTGAGGGATTTCCCCCACCCCCACCTCCTTTTACCACCGCATTCTTAGTGAACAGAACACCTGAATAAAGCCAACAACTACAAACCTGTTTGTTTAGTCTGGTTCACATTGTTCAAATCACAATGGTGTCGCTACTCATCGCTGTTTTTCACGATGGACAACAGAGCCTACAAATTAGTCGTTGCATTAGGTACTCTGGTACCTCGGGACCTGGATTTAAACATTAGCTTACATACATTGCACATGTGACAAAAAAAAAGAAAAAATAATGCAGTACATTTTCCTAACAAAGAACACTTCATTGTCTTCCCTCCCCCCCCAAGGTAAGAGACTTGGTGTTAAATATTAATGTACAAAGCAAAAGTGTGGTATTGTGGATTCATAAAGAACTCGTAGCGTAATGGAAGTTCTACCCGGCCGGCTGTGGATCTCTGGTTACCCAGGTCCGATTTTTCGACCTGATGCAAACACTTCTGGAAATAAACTCCTGATTCCAGTAGTATCTGTCCTCTGTGCCACGCTGTGTGTATCTGATGTGTGTCTGATATATAACATTCTCTGGACATAGTGCTGTTCGCTTGCAGCGGCTGAACGAAGGAAAAGTGCACGTGACTCACAATTTGTCGCTGGTCTGAAAAACAGTGTACTGCTCCTGTGTTGAAAAGCATACATGTGCATCCGTCTGTGATACGTACCAGCAATAATTTATCACCCGCAGTATATGTAATGATGAGAAGTACGACATTGCTATGACAACATAAATGCATACACTGGCAATTACAGTGGAAATTGCAGGTGGGCAGAAACATACATGTTCTGTACAGTCACAGCACATAGTGTACAATGTCTCTCAAATGTGAGCCTGCCATCCAGAAGATTGGAATAGATCTCAGTTATCAAAAATACACAAATGATGGGAACTGTGTGCAGTCCAATAAGTTCCCCCCCCCCCCCCAGTGTGGTGTATTCCAACCATAACCTGCAGATATATTTCTTGGAACTGCCATGCCAGCACTTGTAAAACATTGTGTCTGTGTGTCTTTGTGTGTGTTTGTATGTACATGTGTACTGATGGACTCAGTTTTACTGAAAGATTTTCATCTCTTTCTCTTGCTGTGTATCAATGGTGATGACACAGCTCGATGTGAAGCGCCCTCTCTGGGTGATGCTTCTCCCTTTGGGGTTGGTCAGGATAAATATTTTGAAATGCAAGGGAGAAGATGGTGCACTAACTTGTAAGTGAAGGGGTTGGTGACCCTGCAAATGGTAGATGACTTTTGCCTGCTAATGTGATTATGCCTGGTACATTAATTTTGTTCCTGTTCCCACGGTGATGATGGCAAACCCTATTGTAACCATGGAAACATCAGTTTGTGTTGAACAAATCATGTAAAGCATCAAGCAGTAAATCCCAAGGCTAGTGATCCAGTAAATGTCATGTCCTATCTATGTTTTCTTTTACAAGGTATGGTGGGGGGATCAACAGAATCCAACGATTTTCTAATTTTGTTTGCTCTCGTGTACCGGTGTCATGTTCTCGCCATGAAGTTGACTTGTGTCTTTTCCCCAGACTGAGTACCAGAGAATCCCAAAAAGGCTGCTCTTTTGAGTGTTATCAATTATAAGGGGGGGTATCTCAAAGTCAGATAGTCTCCACTTGACGTTCACGATGCTCTCTTTAATTTTTCAGATTCAAGTATTAAAGACGGGTTATTTCATGAATTCAAGAAGTTTGGGCAGGTGACAGCGGTTACTGTCCAGGGTGTGGGGGAGGACAGAAAGGGAATTGTCTTCTTCAAAAGGTAAGAGACACTACTATTTTATGATGCTTATCGACTAAGGCATGAAATAGTTTGAAAAATGTTTACTGTTGCATATTTGTTTTTCATCATGTTGATGATGGAGTGGTTGAGTGGGTGGGAGATAAGTGGGGGGTGGATGTTGTTTCAACTTAGAGAATGATGGAATGTAGATATCGGAAGTTGTGGTCAATTGTTATTGTAATTCATTTGTGAAAAAGCAGCAATTAACTTTCAAACCGTGAATGTAACCTTTTGTGATGTGGAAGGACCGGACATATCAATGTTTTCAACAAGAACCAATTTCCCAATCTGGAAAATTACTGGATTTTAATCCCGGATTATTCAATGGTGCCACCTGCTGTCTGGCTTTACGTGGATATACTTGGACCTCTTGATTGGATTTAACTTTTGGATTTTTAATGGAAGTATTGGAAACCAGTGCAAATTTTGGTGGAGTGACTGTCAGAATACGGACGGGTTTGATCTACAACCAGAGGGACAGAATCGCTGCCGGAAAATATAATGGATTAAAATGGATCTCTGCATGGAAAACGAGATTTCTTTTGCAGAGAAATGTTCTTTTACTTGAAAATGTATCTTCAATAAATTGCTGATAAATTCCATTTTATTCTTGAGTTATTACATAGATTCAAATTAAGGAAACTTTTCGTCTTTTTGCCCAAATTTTCCCTGCAAATCAAATGTTTTATGTGTAGGAATGAGAGTGTAGCCAATCAGCAATCGTCATTGGAGTTGCGTTCAGGGTTAGGCAATTACGTTGTTACAAATCACAGCGGGTACTAGCCTGTTTTTTGCTTGTTTTTAGTGTGAATAGGGTCAACTGTAGGGAAAATGTGGGGAACTGGGATTGGTGGAGTGGGCAAAATCCTTTGAAGTATGAATGTGTCGAATTGTGTATTTAATACTTTGAGTTCAGCACGTATTAAAATTGTGTGATACCTAATGCTGTTCAGTAAATTAGTCAGACTATTTAGAAGTGATAAGATTATACATAAATGCATCCAATGTAGTAAACATTCATTTCATTCTAGTCAGTCAGTCAGTCAGTCAGTCAGTCAGTCAGTCAGTCAGTCAGTCAGTCAGTCAGTCAGTCAGTCAGTCAGTCAGTCAGTCCGTCCGTCCGTCCGTCCGTCCGTCCGTCCGTCCGTCCGTCCGTCCGTCCGTCCGTCCGTCCGTCCGTCCGTCCGTCCGTCCGTCCGTCCGTCCGTCCGTGTTCAAAAGCAGTCTTGTCTCCATGCATTTCCTACACAGTGCCTTCTGTTTGTTTTACACATTGTTCATTGTCTTGTAATATATGTACATTACTTTTTTTCTTCTCTTGTCAAATCACTATTGATCAGTCGAACCCAGTAAAGTGTTTTAGAAAATTTCAGAAAAGCATGTAAATGAAGGCTGACTACATTAATAAGTTAAAAAGCAGTTTCACCCAGAATTCTCTGAAGGGATCCTTAAACAAGTAGTTTTGATCGCTCTTGTTTTCTTCTGTGGAAACCTTTCAACATCAGTTATAAAGAAAACATTGTGATCAAATTGATGAAAGTTGGAAGGAAGAAGTATTGTGCTCTGTTAAAAATATTGCATGAGTAAGGAAAAAGTACTTGAATTATACACATTTTCAATTTATCCCCCCCCCCCCCCCTTTCTTCATAAAGTAGGAGTGATTATTTTATTCACTACAAAATCCTCTTTTACATTGCATTACTCATGTACCATGTAGTAGACATGGATGGTAGGAATGATATGCACCATCATGTCTCTATGCAAGGAACGTGCTTATAACATTGTAGAGGGCGACATTGCAATTTGCTTAGAAAGACTCAAAACACATCTCCATCTCTATGCTACTCAGAAGGTAAATAGTGCATATTGTGGGATTATTGGGTTAGCTCACTGTAACACTTTGTGCATCCATTTGATGATGTGAGCATGCTCATTCTGAGCTTCTTCCTTTTATCTTAACCTCTAGAAGAGTATGTTGAAAGTCAGATATTTATTTTTATTTTGTTGTATCGAGAATGCAGTATTTCTGTGCTATTTGTTTACTATCGTTGTCACCATTTTGGTCTCCTGGTTTAGGGCGGAGGACATGGAGAAGGCAATGGAGGTTTCGAGAGGGAACTCCTTCTTTGGCTGTGAGATGTCTCTATCTGTCTGGGATGGAGCCGGTGAGAGAAAATTTGTCCTTGTTTTTTGCAACCATTTTTTGAGGGCAAACCCCAAAGGCAATGCTTTGTTGAGACTGAAATAGGTGGAATTAACTATCTCTCCTCTCAATTGAGAACCAACAAATCTTTACTTCAACTAAAACATAAAAGTAACAGAAATGGTATGCTCAAAGTTAATGTCATCCTCTGTCAACCTGATACAGCTCTTTACTGGGAATTTGCAATGAGAGATCAGCTAGAAAATTGCCCAACTGTGCAAATTTTCCGCACAATTTGGTCGTTCGATCCATCTCTGCCTACCTTGAAGGAATTCTTCACTATCAAGGACAGTTTATGTAACCTATTAGTTTTTTTTTATTGTTCTATGAATTTAACATATCAATTTTGCCCTTGGAAGCAGCTTCCTTAATTGTGAAATACCTCTTTAATGTTGGGGTTCAGTATGGAGGCTGAATTTTTATGCCATTGCAGGTAGGTTATGTGTGACGTAGGTGCAACAAATGTTGTCCCCCCCTTTCTTTGCACCTTTGCTTTACTCAGTAAGGGTTTTGTCCGTTTCAAAACCTTTTTGTTCGGTGTTTTGTGAAAACCTAAAGAAAATGGTAAAACATGTATTGTTTGTGAAATAAATGTTTTATCGCCAGTACTAGATCAGAACTGTACTGTAACCCCCCCCCCCCAAACTGTGTACTTTACAGCGATCAAACCGAGTCTCTTGGTACTACCTCACAACTGGTTGCTATGAGTATTACAGCCAATTTTTTTGAGGTATTTCCTTAAAGAAACAGCAGTAAATTGGATAAAAAAGTTTATTTATTTTTAAAAGACGTAAAAGGAACCGGTGGTGGATTCCTTTAGATATGTTCATAGCCTCGTCATTTTAACTTTTTCATGTTATGACCGCAGCCCGTTTTATCTGTCCAATTCCTGCTACATCAGATCGTTTCATCTCTCAGAAACTGAATTTCTAGCATCTCTTCTCACCAAAATTCCTTCATTCCCTCAGATCTAGGTGTAGATGACAGTGAAGTGAAATACTTTGAGAAGGAGCTCGACGAATTCCATCCGAGGGCAACGCGGACTCTTTTTGTCGGCAACTTGGACAGATCTGTCACTCGGGAAGACTTGGAAGAAGCATTTAGGAAATTTGGAGAGATTGTGGTACTTTTTTGCCTTAGTCCTTAATAGGTTTTAACCTTCATCAATTATCATTTTAAAGTTAGAGTGTGTTTTTCTTCAAAGAGAAAAGATGCCCAAGTGTATGATGGTAAGAGAGAAGGATAGGGGTATTGATGGGATGGTGCTGGGAGGAATCACTACTGTGACAGCTAGGAGACATCTGAAGTAAATAACTCAGAACAGATCCCCACTTCCATGCTGAGTTTTGAGATCATTAACAAACACAAATCTAGACAAGTTTGCACTGATGGGAGACCCCCCAAAAAATGGAAAAGAGGAATAAAAACTATCAAAAAGGAAATGAGACCATCATTTTACAATCTTGTGGAATGGGCATTTTCTCCCTCGGTATTAGCTGTATTCTTTAGCAAATCTTTTTATATTTTGCGTGCTCACAACCGTCTCTCATTCTTTCCCTCCTTCCCAATTTGATAGCACATCGAGATCAAGAAGCCTCCTTCAGCGCAACCTTTCGCCTTCCTGCAATTTTCCGACATTGACAGCGTTGTCCGGGCTAGGAAGAAACTGGATGGGGAATATGTCGGCAAAAATAAGGTGAAGGTAGGGAAATGGAAGGAAGTTGAAAGAGCTTTCAACAGGCCTCAAAAATTTCCTAGGACCACTGGCCTTGTTATCCTCCTCTTATTCGGTAAAACTGAACAAAAGAGCTGTCATTAACAACATACCGTTGCAAAAGAAAAAAAGGATTTTGAATTGACTACCAGCATGCTTTGGTAGTAACCTTTTTATTTGTAGCCAATTGCAGGTGAACCTTGATGTGACTCTGAAGACCTTTCTCTCCAAATAAGGAAAGCTTTTAAAGTTTTCTTTTTCACGTACCTGTGGGGTTAGTGCTTTTGAGACCTGAGCAATTTAGCTTCCATGTTTTAATGGCCAATAATGTTTGAATGTGACATGCATTAGTGAACTTCAAATGCAGAACTACTACTTCATTGGATATGGCACTCATACAAGTCTACTCCATGGCCTTTTGTAATGGATGACCTCGAACTAGCCAGTCTTTCTGGAGTTTTCTGCCAAGAGTCGGGAGTCTGACCTCACTGTATTACCTTTCAGTACCTTCTCCCTCTCGGGGCCTCCCCACCACTGCACAATGCTATTTCTTGAGATCTGACAAATTTCAACTTTTTTTCAATTGTGGTCCCCTCGAAGGTGCTTTACGTTGCACCATTCATTTTCTCGTCGTTTCACTGGATATTTATGTATGGTGAGGCAGATTAGGCAAAGCTTTTAGTGATGAGTGAGAATTTGATTAGTGAGGCTACTCATAAGTGAAGACTTAGTTTGTGGACAAACTTACATTTGTATTTCCCTCTCCACCTTCACCCGTCTGTCACCAATAGCTGTCGTCGTCGTCAGCTTTCAGGTGAGCCAGTTGAGACATCTTTGTATTAACCTACCCTTAGTAAAGAACACTGAATTTTAGTCACTCAGTCAACCCCCCCCCCTCAATTTCACAAAATGATTAAGGAGAGGGAAGAAAAAAGTTCAGCTGGTGTTATTTAGTCCTGGCTCAAACACCCTGTGACATAAAAACAACCTTCTAGAGTGTTGGGTGTATTACTTGTTGATAATGTTGAAAAATATCCTTTCTTTACTTAACCTTATTTCAAGGACAATTGAGAATTTTGTGCACCCAGAGTTTTATTTTGGAAGCATATACTTTCCTCTTCAAAAACATTGATATCACTTCCCATTGTGGAACCCAGTAATTAGGTCGTTAAGTGACCACATACAAAGAGTTAACAAAAGAACTGATGCTGTGCAACACTCCACATCATATTTTTGGCATTTTCATATCACTTTTAAAAAGTTATTATACCTCAAAAATGGTAATATATATGAACAAAAATACCAGTGGATTGCAATTCAGGGTTTCACTCTGCAACTTCTGAATGAAGCCAGCTCTTTTCGAGGTGCATGTCACGCAAAGCAAAAAGCTATGTAAAATGTATGTTTCAACTAGCTATCCTCATTTCAAGGAATGCTGGCCCACTGGACAGTTCCTGTGATTTGGGACTTGTTTCCAGATTGATCACTTGAAGATGTCTGTGAGTACGAGTGGGATGACAAATTAGCAAAATATTTCTGTAAGGAGTTGTTGATAAATGGAGAGATGGATAGTTCACAGTGCATACTCCCTCACCTCATATTTACCAAAAGGCTGGAAATTTTGCAAGGGTGGTGTGACCAGATACACACACAAACTTGCCAGATGCTAGATCATGGTTAATGTGGTAATGCATAGGTTATAGAGGTGAGTACATCTCTAGCGAATCTTCCAAACTAAGGAGTTTGGGGGAAACAGACAGATACAGAGACCTGCAGACATAAAGATGTAAAATAAGACTCAGTTAGTCAGTCAATCAGACAGACAGGTAGATGCACAGACAGACAGAAACAGATAGTGAACCACACAAATCTTCACCGATAGACAAGCAGAGGTGAAAACAACGTGAATCATGAATGGATGGAATTGGCAGTATCAGTCGAAAATTTAGGAACTGTGCAACCAAGAGAATTTCATCTGTGAGTGTTTTAATTTGGTTGAAAATCCTCAGCAAAGGTGATTCTATTTATTACATTTGTTTTATTTTCTTCCTTTGCAGTTGGGATTTGGGAAGAGCATGGCTACAAATTGTGTCTGGCTAGACAATTTATCACAGAAAGTCAGCAAAGAATACCTCATGCAGTTCTGCGGCCTGCGGTTTGGGGAAGTCACCCGAGTAGTTCACGATAGAAGGACCAACATGGCTCTGGTGTTTTTCATCAACATAGACGATTCCCAGAAAGCTGTACAAGATTTGAAAATCGGAAACATCCTCGGCCGTCGACCTAAGGTGAGAGATTCTGTGAGGGCTATCCGTGTCGTGTTGTTTTTTTTTTACAATACATGAGAAAACTAATAAAAGCAAGTGGTATTTTTGCAACATGGGACGGATGAAACAAACAGGCAGACCGGCAACATTGTGTTGTGTCTGTTCATGTTGACCAAGCATTACATTCAGTCATACATGCCTTACAATGTGTCGTAAAATTTATGGCAGTACCTGTCCCAGAAATTTACGACAGGCCTCTTCTCCATATTGGTCTGTTTTCAGATCAGTATGATCAAGTGCTTGCTTTTAATGGGAACCTTAAAATGCAGTGATTTACAGTAATTGAAATCTCGTTAAGATACATTGAAACAAAATCTGCCTCTCTGTCTTTGACAAAAAAGAAAAGCATGTAAAACACTCTCAGCATAAAAGGAACAAGATATAAATTCAGAGTTCTGTCCCATTTGTATGGTTCTCTCCATCAGTGAAAGGAAAGTCGGTAATTTCCTCCTGTTTGATTGCACGTAAATCATTCTTTTAGATGCTAAGTGGATCGAATTTTGCAAAGTATCCAGGGAAATGTGAAGGCCAAATTGCAGAAAGAACGTGTACATGTTTGGTCGTCGGGGTAAGCTTACCAATGGGAACACCAATAGAGTTTCATAAGACACTGATTAACAAGACTTGATTTGTTAATTTGGGTAATGCTCCAGGACCGGGGAGGGTTTATTGACTGCTTTGGTCAATTGGCACATTTCTAAAAAAAAAAAGGGGGGGGGGAAGGATTATTGTCAATTTAGATGAGACAAGTGAGTGTGGAGTGAATTTTTGTTAGATGCTGCTGCAGCACTATGACAAATTTCTGATTACTTCATGATGGCCATTATAGTCACCAACGTAATGTTGCCGTCAATTCCATAGATCTGATCACTCTGTTTGGAAGAGACAAATTTTTATTCCTACATTTCACCGATAAACTACTTTTATGAAATTCTTTTTACATAAAAAAGCAAAAATGTTTTAACGGATTCAGAGCTGCATTTGCAGCTATACTTTCAAAGAGTGTCCTTTTCAATAAAGCAAATGTGATATTAAAATTTTGGTTTTGATCTGATTTATCCCGTGTGGTGTATTTGGTACCGAGAACAGTGCTTGGTCATGGATATCCGATGGACAAAAAAGAAGTTTGCAATCTGCAGTTCTTTCACAACAGTGTTGATGCAAGTTAGTATACCTTTCATGGGAATGAACATTAGTCCAAGTTCATTAGACAGTTACTTGCTCTTGATCATCAAACAACTGGGAGTCTTCACTGGAGACCTGAAATGTGTAAAGGTCTATGAACAGGGTTGCTAACCTAGCTGCTTTGCTTCTTTCAGGTGGACTTTGCCAGCCGGGAGTGTCAGAACCATTTCTACGACAGGATGGAACAGACCGGCCAAGCAGCCTACTACAACCACAGCAGGGAGACATCCCCCACGTGTGCCACCTACACCAGAGAAAAATATCCAAAGACAGCCAGGTGAATATTGCTTCTAATAAAAACAACAACAACAAAAACATTTATATTTTCTAGGATTGATTTTTTACTGATTTATTAAAAATTTTGCTAATTTCAACTCCCATTGCTGCATATATGCTCAAATCAGCATTCAGTGTCTGGTACAGAATTGTTTTCGTCCTGTCCAGTCGAACTTTTTGATACTCTAAATATTGATTGGACCATTACAGCCTAGAGCTTGGCATATCCTCTGGCATGGTTGGTTTTGTCATGATTGATAAAAAACACTTTTTTTTTTTTATGTGTGTTCATGAAGAAATTTCATAATTTCCAAAATGCGAAGAAGTTCGAAGACCAGACATTGACCACAGAGCCCCGCCTGACAAAAAAAAAAGAAAGGAAAGATGTGAGTCCTGTACTACTCCTTCCATGTCAATCCCTAGATTTATTTGCATATTGATTCCTCGTCTTAGTCAGAGCCACCCCCCTATTCCTCGTCAGTCTGTATTTCAAAGAGATTGGCAATTGTTCAAACTATTGAGCAGGAGAGCACTCACTCTTGACTAACTTTCCCTTTGTCATGGTGTGTAAAGAACTTACTTTACTGATACTTTCTGAAATGATGAGTGTGTGATGAACAGCATATGTGCAGATGACGTCAATGAGGAACTATCGGCTGCCTTTTACAGTTTATAATTTAGAGCTTACTCGGAAGGAGGTGGTGAGAAGTTACCACTTCTCTCCTATTGTTCAGAAAAAAAAAAGAAGCTAATTGCATCGCCCAGAGAGAGCAGGGAAAAATAAAATCCACTTTAACATTGTGTGTAGCAATTTGAAGGCTGATCAAGTTTTCTGTAGTAAGACTTCTATCATACATAATTTATACATACACACAGAAAAGATGCTTGACACAAAAGTTTGCATTTGCTTCCTAGTTTTGACTATTTTGAGAAGGATAATCTCATGCAGTACCAGGTAACTCACAGCCTGCAGTGAGACAGAATACTTTTGTGTGTCTATTTTAGCTAGACGCTTTAATGCTTTGTTTCCTTTGTGTCGTGGCGTTATTTTTCAAGTGTAGGAATTCTCAATTTTCACTCTTCAATTTGTGACGCTGTAGGAGAGTGTCCAGACCCCAGTCCAGCAGCAAGTACACGAGTGGCGTTGGCGGCGGAGGCGGCGGTGGCGGAGGAGGGGGAGGCGGAGGAGGAGGCGGCGGAAGCTTCGATGACAGGTACCCTTACAACCGGGAGGATGGTTACCATGAAAGAAGCCATTACAAGGAGAACTACTCCAGTATCAAGAGCAGCAGCTACGAGGAGGATGACTACCAGCAGGAGCTGTCAGAGTACAGTTACCACCAAAAAGAAAGATCCAAGGAGCAGTATAGGGACAGAAGCAGAAGTTCTAGCCCTTCTAGGAGGGACAGGTGGGTTTTCACTCCTTAAACATATATACAGTTGTGGTTTGACTCAGTGGATTTGCATCATTGCCCACAGATTTTCCAGTCTTTGGCAACGAAATGAGTGGAACGAAATGGGAGTGAATTCTAACATTGGTTTCTTTGCCCGTAATAAATTTTTAAGAATTATTTCAGACATTATTTGGGGTTTGTGCTACTGGGAGGAGGTTAATTCAGTCGATTCTGAAGAATCGTGTCAAAATTACTGCTACCTGTAGTGAAATAGAAGGAGAGTATACAGTTCAGGAATATTTTGTGTCATCTCCCTTCTGGTTTTCCTTGTCTCAGCTTTTGAAGTGTTCTACCCATAGATGAGTACGAAGTTCTTTTTCATCTTTTCAAAATTGTCACCATTGACTGACGCATGCCTTCTCTTTAGTTTGATATCATCAAGCAGTGTACCCTATCTTCAGTTCAGTAAATACTGTCAGGAATTGATTTACAGATAATCACTTGCTCTACTACACTCAGACATGGGAAATGCTGCCTCGTAGTGTTTTCAGGGGTAACCAAGGTACCCTGCCCAAAATTTACTTCTACCTGGTTCTAAAATTTCTACCCTGTTTTCCCATTCAGTGTACAACAACACTTCCCTATGTCAATATCTAATGTTATCAATATGTTATCAATATCAAATGTCAAATCTGATGTTTTGTTAATGTTTAATTGTTAAAAGTTGGAAGTAATATGTATCTTACTGAAATGGAATAATCATTTCATCACATCATACTGCATATGATGTCTCTTTAATTGTACAAGCCTAGTTAAGCAATTTAGAAAAATTGACGACGATCCAATGTTACAAGAAAGGTCTCACATTTTTTATTGGGTATGCAGGTAGTGGACGGGTGCAGCTCAGAGATTACCCCGTTTTGATTGTAGAAACCAGCACTGAAAACACTGACTCAGTGTATTTGTCGAAGGAGATCCAAGAAAAATCTGATGGTGTTTCGATTGCATAATGAAAAAAGCCAGATGGACTGTGCATCTTGCTAACCACAATGTGGAATTCAATTTGGAAATTTAAAATAAATTTTAAATTTGCAACATAATCTTTTTTTCTGTTATCGATTCTTAAAATCACATTTTCTGCATCACATTTCAGATGACTTTGACTCTTGATTTCAGCATGCATTAATACCATTTCACAATTTATGTCCGGGTAGTGTATGACTGATGTGCCACCTCTCTCTTCTAAAGTCTCTTACCATACCAACAGCGAGATCTCCGTCTTCCATTTGCAGGTCACACTGTGCCACTCCATTTAGTACTCCCATGTGTATGGCTTCACGAGACGAAGCATCTGAAATCATTTTCAAATTAATTCAGCATTTTCTTACCGATAAATGTTTATCTACCTTTGTATATGTAACTTCTTGTAGTGCATACAGCCTGTTCCACTGTTGTGCAACTTTGCAATGTCAGAAACAAAAACAAACATTGTCCTCTTTTATTTTCTGTAGGGCCAACAGCAGACAGAAGAGCAGTAGCGTGGAACCAGCGGGTGAAGAAATCAGTCCTCCAGATGAAACCAGGATGAGCCGAAGTCCAACCCCCAAGAGGAAATGGAAGAGCAATTCCCTCATGGTTCCCAACAGCAAGGAAGGATCAGGGACACCCATGCCAAGAAGCCCATTTTCAGAGGATGGTGCTCCAGATGAACCACCGTGGCGGGTGAGAAATGGTTCATCTGAACGAGGGTCATCTATGGATCAGTCGGACCCTGTGAGGAAAGTTAAAAATAAACTCTCTGACATTGTTCGTGATGAAGAACTCGTCTCCGAACGCAAGAAGAAAGCGTTGTCAAAACTGCCCTCTGATAAAAGTTCTAGCCCTTACCTGGGTGGCGGGAAGGGTGATAACCATTTGGAAAATCACCCTGAGAGAACTAGAGAAAACTTGTTACATGTGGATGTGGAGAGAGACTCATGGGTTGAGAAACATAGAGACAAGAGGAGCCCTCGTAGTGATTTTCTGTCCGATAAAAACCCGCTGAAACGAGGACTGGATTCAAGCGAATCTGTTGTGTCGCATGATGGTGACGTTTTGAAACGTTCTAAAGATGATGACACAGAGACCAGCACAGATGACATGAATGATGTGTCGTCGAAGGAGGATTTGCTAAAGAAATTGGAAGCTAGGAAGCAGCGATTCAGTGACAATAGCCCGGTTGACGTTCAGAAAATTAAAGACAAGAGATATTATCAACCCGCTCATGGAAAAGTGCCAAAATTGGTCAAAGGTGGGTTGAGAGACTCAGATAACATTCCTAAAGGAGATTTGTTTTTAGGTGATGGCAGAACAGTCGATGATCCTCACACAGCCATTAGTGATGGAGTTCCGGAAGCAACCGGAGACAATGGGGTGTCGTGCAAGCATAATGACAAAATAGAAAGTTTCTGGTGGATGGGGGGACAAAAGTCGTATTCAGATGAAGAGACAGTGGAGAAACCTAGTGAAGTATCGAACACAATTCTGTCACAGCAGCAGGAGCAGTTGAATTCAGATAGTGGGGGTGGGGGTGTAAATCAAGCAGCTTTAATTAAACCAAAGAAAAGTGTACAAGATAACTCGAACCTTCCTCAGGATACACCACGTAAAAAGTCCAGCCTGGGTAGCACAGGTGGTGGTGGCGGCCAGCGGATAGACAGTGTAGGGATACCTCATTTATCTAATGATACTGATGGTGGTGTTGCCAGTTCCAGTGATCAGGAGGAAGAGCAGGCTCCAAAATCCAACAAATTGCACTTATCACATTCCAACTTTCCTCATAGCTCATTGGTTAATGAAAACTCTCAGTCTGCGAAATGTCCAGCTTCGGATTCATTCGAGAAACCACATGATGGCAAGCTCTCTTTTCGCAACAAAATGGGGACAAATCCAAGAAAGTCGTATGACGTCCGACAACGTCAGCGTCACCCCTCTCATGGGGAAGGAGTGTCACAGGCGCAAGATGTGAAGGAAAAGCCTTTAAAATCTGGGGAGGAAAAGGAGAAAGTCAAGTCTAGAGAAGGACATAACCCAAAGAGGAAAGAGGCTCAAGGTACTGTCATCCAGGAGATGGAGTGGAGGATGATACCCTTAGATCCAATCATCTTTCTGCCATCAGGAAGGAAAGAGCAAATAGATGCCATCTACTATGGTTCTTCAAATGACTCTGGTCCCCCAAAAGATCCAACATTCATGGGGGACACCTCAGTCTCCAAAGCAGACACTTCTTCGAAAGCCGCTGGCGGCTTAACGGAATACCCAAATGATCAGTACTGTACACCTCTTACCCTCAACACAGACAGTGAGAACTTTCGAAGCACTGACGCTGACCAACTGCCACTGCTGTCACCAAAACCAGGCATGACTAAAACTGGAAATACGGCATCACCACCTACGTTGGTACCGCCTCATCTGAGCCCTGCGGCTACACCAGTAAAAACAAAAGATGACATCCTAGGAGATCTGCAGTCAAAGACAAACATCAAGTTTCTAGCAGATCCTCTCTTTCCTAAAACAACTCCATCTGGTTTGGAAACTAGAAATTGTCAGAAAACATTACTAACAGACACAGAAGTTGCGGAGAAAGTAGTTTTATCCAGTTCGAACCTCTCATCCCTCAATGAAAAGAGTTCATACCTCAGGCCAGGTGAGAGCAAAGTCTCATCCTGGCTCAGACAGATGCCAAGCCCAACTCCTGTGACGTTGGAGAATGATCCAAGGGACAGAACAGCATTTCCGATTGGCACTAACGCTGGATCGCCATCATTGTCTGTAACGCCGAGCACTCCAAGTACTCCGAGCACACCCAATGATGGAAAGGCAGGAGAAATCCTGTCGACAAAAACAAGAGTGGAGCGGCTGTCCAGCTGCCGCATCGTGAAAAAGAACCGTAACAGCATTGACATCGACAGGAATGAAAAGAAACCAGGAAACGATGATCTCTACAAGTATTTCCAAGAACGGATGCAGAAGAGCACCATCTTCAGTCTTGACGAAGCTCGTTTAAACTCTGATCAGTCCAAGCCATTTGTTGGCTCAGTGCTCTCAAAGTCCAAGTCAGAAGATGTGAGTGCTACAGAGGGTGTGAAACTGAATCGATCAAACAGTGATCCTAGGATGGCATCTGGGGCCAAACTAGTGACTATCCCAAAGACAGTGGATAGCAGTTCAGTAATACCAACCCAGCTATCCTTGTCTTCTCCTCAGGAGAAAGGGAATGACAAAAGTGTCTCTCTGGAGCCTGTCATGAAACTGGAGGCTAGTAAAACAGATCCTGACAGAGCAAAGTTTGGGGATGAGGTCACCTCAGAGAAGGTACCAATGATTGAAAGTGTCAAGGAAAGAGACATTCCGTCTGCTAACCCTTCTTCCAAGGAAGTCCCAAAATTAAGATCTATTTTGAAGAAAAGAACTGAAAGTACAGATGATCTGGATGAAAGTGGCGACATTCTGAGACTATCTGAGGGGAGCAAAGATGGTGAACAAGGAGTGAAGAGAAAACGGTCACCCAGTCCTCCATTAGGGGATGGGAAGAAAACCATGCACAACCTGAGAGCTGAAAAATTAGTCACCCAATCAGAAGCTGAGAAAAAATCAGGGAGCACAAGTTTACCAAGCACTCCCAAATTTCAACATCCTACAAACATGTTGCTGCTAACACCAAAGGATAGGAGAAAATTATCCGTCAAACCAAGGTCAAAACCAAAAACAGAGAAGCCGGCAGCTGCCCCTGTTGCTGTTGTTAAGAAGCTTGTGGAAAAACCTCCCATCTCAAAAAAACCAAGTGCTGTGAAGAAAGAAACTGGTAAGCAAATTGCAGAGCCTGTCAAACCAAAGACAGTTAACACGCTAAAAGAGAAGCCTGGTGTAAAACTTCCTGCAAAGAAAGTAGACAAGAAGGAGGATCGTAAAAGCTCACAGGAGAAGAAAGGAGATGAGAGGAAGACTGGTGAAAAGAAAGTGGCAGATGAGAAGAAGGTGTTGGAAAAGAAGGGCAGTTTAGAAAAGAAAGAGGAGAGGAAATGTGAAAAGCAGGATGACAAGCCTGCAAAGAAAAGTGACGAAAAGGAAAAGATAATTGATAGGAAATCAGAGGATGCCAGGAGAGATGACAAAAAACCAGAGAAGAAAGATGAAAAGAAACCTACCAATGAGAAAAAGGGAGAGAAACGCCCAGAAGAGAAGAAGGTGGCCGATAGGAAAGTTGAGGAGAAAAAGGTGACAAAGAAATCGGAGGAGCGAAAAGGGACCAAGGATAACAAAGTGGAGGATAAGAGGACTGTTGAGAAAAAGACTTCAGAGAAGAAGGCATCAGAGAAGAAAGAAGAAAGGAAAATTGATGGGAAGAAGACAGATGAGAGGAAGATGGAGAAGAATGAGGAGAAAAAGTCTGGGGAAAAGAAGACCGAGGATGTCAAGAAGTCATCAGAGAAGAAACTAGATGACAAGAAAGTGGATAAAAAGTCAGACGAAAAGAAATTTGACAAGCATGCAGATGAAAAGAAGAGTATCGATAAGCGAAGTGGGGATAAAAAGGGGAAGGGGGAGGAAAAGAAGAACATTGAAAAGAAGTTAGACGAGAAGAGAAGCACTGACAAGAAAAATGAGAAGAAAGGAGGAACTCTACTCCCTGATAAGAGAAAATCTGACAAACTTAATGAGAAACAGAAGGAGGGCAAAAATGCTGAGAAGGGTCTGCAGAAGAAGAATGAAGACAGGCAGTTGGAGCCCAAGTCAACAGAAAAGGAGCTCAAGTCAACAGAGAAGGAAAAAACTGATAAATCCAAAACCAAATCCGTTAGAAAACTTCAAAAGTCTGACTCTGCTGAGTCAAAACCCAAAAAGACCAAAGAGGCTCTGAAAGTGAGATCAAAAAGTGAGGACAAAATGAAAAGTAGGGTTATCCCAGGAACCTCTGGAAAATCATTGACTAAAGACAGTTCTAAAAAGAGCCCAGGGAGCCTAAGTTATGCATCAGGAAGTGAGGAAATTCCCTTAGGAGGCACAGGGGGAGGTGTCCGGGCACTCATGGACTCCCTGGTTGATGCAAGTGATTCAGAATCAGAAGATGACTTTGAACTGGACTTCCAGCCATCTAGTAAAGCCAAATCTTCAAAAGTTACTGCACCCAAGAAGAACACCATATTCTCATCTTCAGATGAGTCAGACTCAGATGCTGACAATGTGCGGACCACAGTTCCGACTAATGCTGTGCCAGGACTACAGCAGTTGTTCGACAGAGAGTCGCTGTCTGACTCGGAGGATGATCTGATGGTCAAAGACTCACCTCTTCCAACCGTTACTCCTCAGAGTGTGCAGAGGGCTCGAATTTCAAGCTCATCTTCTGACGATGAACCTCCTAGACCAACTCCTTCATCAAGGCGAGACATGCCTCCTAAGAGCAAAGAAGGTGGGAGTCACAAGAAACTGGAACGAGGGAGAGCAGGTAGTAACAAGAGACAGAAATTGGGGAAGGAAGATAAAGATGGTGACAAAGTGGAAAGAAAAAGCAAAGTCAGTGATGCAGACATCAGGAAAGGCTCAGGAGCCAAGAGGAATTTATCATCAAAGAAAGGAGAAAGTAAGGTGGAAAACAAACCTAAAGAGAAAGCTGGCAAAGGAAAGAACAAAAAGGAAGTTAAAGAGAAACCTGTGAAAACTGAGGAAATATTTTCAGAAAAGACAGTTGCTAAAGGAAAATCTAAGACAGGGGAGAAAGACTCTGGGAAGACTCAGTCTGAGAAGAAGAAGGTAGAAACAATAGAAAAGCCAGAATTGGTCAATGATTCTGCTGAGGACAAGGTAGAATGTGAAACTTCTAAGGAAGTGGCAAAGACTCCAAAGAACAAATTACGGAATGGAGGGTCGAGAAGTAAGAAAACTCACCGAAAAGCTCGCCGTGAAGTAGCCCAACTCAAGGAAGAAACATCAGAGGAACCTGAGAGGGAGGACCCTCCACAGGATGCAGTTGTGGAAGATGAGGACACAGGGGTTGACAAAGAAGAATCAGGATCTCAACCACCTGCTGAAATGGAACCAACACTGGAGCCTGTTTGTGAACAAGCCCAACCGGAGGAAGAAAATATTGTTAATCAGAGTGAAGAGCTCCTTGTGCAGGAGTATGAGACGGAGGAGGTTGTGACAGAGAAGCCAATTCAAGAAGAGAAGGTTGCCATGGAGAAAATTCCACCAAAGGAGACAAAGCAGACAAAGAAGCGGAGGGCTAAACATCGCCAGAATAAGAGGGGGAAGAAAGAAGAGAAGAAGGAGGAACAAATAGCGGCCCAAGTGACGGACCCAGTTATACCTGAAATAACAGTTAGCTCAGAAGCAGAAATCAAGTTGGAAGACAAGACTGATGAGAGTGAGGTAGCTATGATAAAGGACAGTAAACCTGAACCTCCAGCCATTACAACTACCATATCCCAGCTGGAAGAAGATGAAACTGAATCTGCCTCAAAGCTGTTGGCAGAGTGTAACGATGCAGAGAAAGAAGCTGCCATGTTTGAAGAAACAGCTGAAGCTACAGCTGCGCTCCAGTTAGTTGAGATAGAACAAGAGAGACAGAGGGTACTGGAGGAACAGAGACAGCGAGGCTTGGAAGAGGAAATCTTCGGTGAATCCACTCCAACTCCTTCATCACCTGCAATTCCCACACCATCACCTACTGCTCCATATCCACGTCCTCCAACACCTAGGCCTGTATCCCCAGAGGTACCCACAGTGCCAGAAGAATGTGGCTTAGAAGTAGAACCAGCAATAAAAGAAGCAGTCGTGGCCAGGGATATTAAGCAGGAGGATGAGGCTGCAGAAGTTGTGGACATTCCAACAGAGAATGTGGAATGTCAGGAAGAACAGCAGCCTGATAGCAAGAGTATTCCAAAGTTGGAGGAAGTGATAATCAAAGAAGAAGAGATGGTGGATGCTACTGATGAAAAGGTGGAAGAACCCAGCACCAGTGAAATTACTGAGAGTGAGCCTACTGGGAAAGGGGCAGTAGAACCTCCAAAGGAGGAAGAGAAGGAAGAATCTGAGGAAAATGTGTCAGAAACAAAAAAGACTGAGGACGTCATCACTACTAACATTGAGGAAACGGGGGAGGTGAAAGTGACAGTAATAGAACCATCTGAAGAGTTTACGTCGACACCATCTGATATGAAAACCCTTGATTCTACTCCAGACATTTTTCATGGAGATGTTCCTTCGACTATCAAACTGGAAGATGCCAATTCTCATATCAAGTTAGGTGATAACAGCTTGGAGCCAAAACCAGAGGACTTGGAAGCTGCCGAAGAGACCGCCTCTGTTGAGGTAACCACTGAGACAGCCAGCGAGGCCAATGACAGCCTGGTTATAGCACCAGAGTCGTTTGACTTGCCAGGCTCTGTTGAAGTAGTCCGAGACAAGCTACCAGAGCCTCCACAGACACCCCAGAAACCTAAGAAGAAGAAGGATCGTAGAAGGAGAAAGCACAAGGAGAGGAAAAAGGATAAAAAGAAAAAGAGGAAGAAGACCAAGGATAAGGAAGAGAAGAAGAGGAAGAAGCAAAAGATGAGCCACAAGTCTGATAGAGTGAGGAGTGTATCTGGATCTAGTTTTAATGACATCCACATTGACAGTCACAAGAATCTGAACCCACTGCACGGCCAAGCAACTGCCGCATCAATGGAACCCATTAATCATCCTGGTGGCCATCCTATCCAGAAAATCGAGAATCAGCAAGTAGTAATGTACAATCGCGACACACCATGGAGCCATCAAGTGGAAGGAATGAGTAAGCCGTACCTTTTGCCACATCATCTTTACAAGCAGCCACCTAATCAAATGGATCCAAGTTTCCTGAAATCTCCGATGGTTAATCCTCACCTGGGACCCAGTGATGGGAACACATCCCCTATGCAGACCATCAGCCCAGACAACATCCGTCAACCCCTGAGGATAATTGGTGCAGCAGGTAAAGACGATATCAAATTAGTCAGTCCTTACTACTTTCATGGAATGCAGTCAGACAACTCTGGGCCTGTTGCCGGTATGTTGCCACCCAATACCACAGATGACAAGACCAGGGTCAGACACTTCTCAGGAAAGGGTAGCAACATGGAAGGAAGCCATCTGTACCCCTGGGTAGGTGGAGGACCTCAGGCGGAAATGATGAATTCTCAGGTCGTAGTCTCATCTGCTGCATCTGATGGAAATATGGCTGTGAAAATGGAAACAGGAGAGCTTGGATTGCAGGAAAATGCAGTCAAAATCAACCAGAGTGTGTCTTCAGCAGAACTGGGGACCCATGAAAGCCAGAGCTCTCAAGATCTTGATCATTTAAAAGGTAATCCAAAGGAAGGACTGCCAGCCAAAGGTGGTGAAGCAGGTGAGAGAGATGGCTATAGGAATGATGATGTTTATGAGTTCATTGACCATGAACCAACAGTGGTGGCACCGACAAAGACAGGCCAAAATCAGAAGAATCTGACACGTGATCCTTATGAATTTCCAGAGAGTCCTGGTCCATCTTCCTCCAAGGTGTCTCCTTCCAAAGTCGCTCAAAAGCAAGGACGTCACAAGCTTCGCCCAAAACCTGGAAACCGTGCTCGCAGCAATTCGCGTGGGACTTGCAAAGATGTCAAAGTGAAGGAGGAAATTGGAGAGATTGTAGGTCAAGAGGAGGTCAAGAAAACAGAAGCTGAGAACCTGCTTGTGAAGGCAGAAATAGAAAGCGGTCAGACACAGAAGGCAGCAGTCGCCGAGTTGGTTCCACCCAGTGACAGTAAAGTCCTTGTGTCATCGGAAAACTCAAGTGGCCCTCCAGTACCACTCAGCCTTCCAAACACAGGTGCACTAGCTGGGTTAATCCCGGTTACGGCAATACCTCCTGCCGATAAGCAACTGGGGAGCAACTACCCCGATCCATCCAGGATGATGGCAAATGTCACAGCTGCTGCCACAAGCATGGCATCAGCTCTACAGAATAAAGCAAGCAGTGGAAGGGTGGTGCAGAGCAGCAGCTCTCCAACTCCATCTGTTAGTATGCCAGCAGTTGTGGCGGCACTAAACAACTCTTCCATCAACACCAAGATGGTGAACCGTGGACCAGACATGCGTGTCGCTGTCACTGCAGTACCTAACATTGTAACACCAGGAATGAAAAAGAAGCAGAAGAAAACGTTAGAAAGGGTTCACCATCCTGTGCAGTATCAGCCTCACTACAGCCAACAACCACCTCCGCCTCATCAACAACAGATAAGAAACATCGCTGGAAGTTCGGCTGAAGCTGTGGAGATGCATTTCAATGAATCATTGAAGCGGCAACAGCAGCTGCAGAATCTGCCATCTAAGATGCCCTCCTCCATGGGATCTATGCCTATTCCAGCTGGTCAGCCAGTGGGAGTCATCTCCACACAATCAGGCATGGCCATTTTGGGACCGCCCATCGGAACCACCAGCAGCTCTGCTGCAAGGGAAGCACCTGCTATCACCAGCCAGTTGATTGGCAACCACCCTTACGGAAGCAGATCGCCGGCCATGGCTACTGGCATGAAAAGTGGGCCTCATACCATTGCATCTGTACCGGGTTCCCAAACGTCACCAGATACAAGTCTTCCTGGGGTATCGAGGAGTGTTCACCCTAACCTTCCATCGACATTGGTATCAGTCCCAACTTCAACATCGAAGAGACAGCCAGGGGTCATTCGTGTGCCTACATCTGTTGCCGCTACATCCTATGCAGATGCTAGTGTTTTGAGGGCACGTCTGACGCAGAATGATTCTAAACTGCGAGTGAACGAAGAAGGCAAGATGATGCCCAACCAACCTCAAGATGGCCATGGTCCTGGTGCTTTCCTCCAAGGAGAACCAATCAAAGCAGGAGTCCCTTCAGAGCAGCGGCTACCAGCTGCTTATCATGATACCCAGATTGTCTACTACCAGCCACGGCCAGAGGCCCATTCTGTTATTAGAGGTCCAGGTCCTGTTGGACCCCTTCCACCTGGGATCTTTCCAGATCCTACTGCTTCAGGTATCCAGGGAATACCCATAACAGGCCTCGTTCATCAGGCACCCTATGCCATGCCATATGGTGGTCCTTCTTTCCAACAAAGAATGTACCATCCTCTGGTACATGCGGACCAAAATCAACCCCTACCCTCACCTAGAGCACTTGCCTCACCAAGGATGGTGGTTCCAAATACCTCATCTCCAAGGCTATCACCCAAGATCAAGTCACCAGGGCTTGGACATGGGGACAGGACAGCGCAGACTCCAGACAAGCAGACAGAGTTACACAGCATTGCCTTGCGTCACCCTCCTGCACCTGGTATCACCACAGGTATTCCACAAGTAGGACAAGAGCACCCTGAGATGATTCAACACCGAGGCATACCACCAATTATGGCCCAGCAGACACAACTCTCCAAGAAGGACCACGAGATGGACAAGACCCCAGAGGACCGCCGAGGACAACAACTTGCCCATCTCTCACCTGCTCAACACAACATGCCCCCTCACATACAACAACTACCAGCACCGAGTATTCCGGATCACACAAGAACAACACCAGGTCCCCACCCAGACAGAGGCAGCCCTGGGTCACGCACACCTGGTCCAGATGGTAGGACGCAACCTGTTATGGCTACAAATACAGCAGCCATAAAACCGTGGACGCCAGCAGGGATTTCTCCTCACACACCAATTGCAGCGCTGGGAACACATTCTGCGTCGCCAATGCCTTCCATGAGTGGGGATGCGTCTGTGATGCTCCTGATGGTTAGTCAGTTTGTTTTTCAATACCACTGATTTGTTTATTGTCAACCTTTTTATTGGCTTGTACAGTCTAAAGATAGGTAGCAGCCAGCTTCCTATTACATGACCTTAGTCATCATTAGCACAGATCTCTTGCACATACATCTCATTACCTTATATCTCATGAGCATATATATATCTTATTAGCATACATGCATTAACATATGTGTTCTCAGTAGGATGTATCTCATTAGCATATATCTCATTAGCATATATGCATTAACACATATCTTATCAGTAGGATGTATCTCATTAGCATATATGACCAAAAAAAAAAGGGGGAGCAGAAATGTTTAGTCTCAAAGATCAGAGTTGAAGAGCCATGAACTCTCACTTGGTATCTAGATATGTGGCATGGATCCGATTTGTCCTGACAAATTGTGTGTTAATTGATGTTATTTGCATGACCCCTGCATGTCCCTGGTGATGATGTCCTTTGCTGGGGGGGGAGCAAATTTCGGTTGTCCTACTACTGGCCGTGTGCACAGATGAACAGATTGTTTCATTCCACAGAAGATGGCAAAGATTGACAAAGTCAGACCATGTCTGAACTGTCCAGAATTGTTTGCAGCTTTGCTTACCTACTACCATTTCACAAAATAAGGTTTAAAACTTGAGCTGTCCATTATGAAATGCACACATGGGAGAAATAAAGCCAAATAGGTGAAAGAACAGTAAATCAATTGTCTGATTTGTAGATTTCACTCTGTGCGATGAAGCATACAGCAATGTGGTTCCAGATCCTTATGTTTCAAGCATCCAGGCTATATCCACATCAAAGAATGGTCACCTAGGAAAAGCTTTAAATAATTTCATTCTTTTTCATCTCATACAGAGGTACCCTGTGATGTGGCAGGGCATGTTAGCATTGAAGCAGGAGATAGCTACGATCCAACTACATTACATCTGTGGTAACAAGGTGGTCGGCGCTGATGCCTTGAAGATGGCTTACCCACCTCTCAGGATAGCCCAGAGGATGAGGCTAGAGGACTCTCAGCTTGAAGGGGTTGCACGAAGAATGCAGGTCAGTAAAGCAAAGCATAGGGGAAAAAAAGAAAAGAAAGAAATAAAGAAAGGGAGAAAGAACATAGTTTAATGGTCAAGTCATAGCTGTAGGTTCATCTGTGTGTGGGCTTTTTTCTTTTTATTTGTCTCTCAGTTTTCATGTGCAGCCTATATATCTTGCACAGTCATGGGGTGTACTGCAGTTTTGATAGTTTAAGGATCCCTCCGTGTTTGGTTACATTCTTGGCAGTTGAACACAGATATTGTTGCAGAAATGTTAAGGGCATGGAAACATCCTGGCATTGCAGCGACTCACAGTCGTTCGAACTGCCGTGCAAGTCAAGGAAAGTGTGATGGAATTCAAAGAAAGTGTAATGCCGTACTTGTGGCTTTCCCCGCTTATAGTTTTGCATTAACATTGAAAAACCTTTGGCAGACATCACAGAAATCTCATGAAATGTGTTTTGTCTTCCTTTTCTTCTGCATACCAGGTGGCAGAGGAAAGTGTTGTGCTGCTTGCTCTACCATGTGGCAGTGACCAAGATGAAGTCATGAGCCAGACAAGCGCCATGAGAAGCGGTCTAATATCATACCTCAGGGAGAAACAGGCTGCAGGGATCATCAATGTCGGACCAGAAGGGTGCACAGATGTAAGTTTTCTCATGTTTCCACTGTCTTTTCTCCTTTTTTTTCTTTTTTTTAATTTTTATTTTCAATGCAGGAGGCAGTGGCTTATCCTTAAAGTTGCAGTCTACACTGGTTGAACTGACCTTTGAATTGAAAAATTAGAAAGTGTTTGCATCCGTTTTGACACATGAGGCTTAAAACTGCTTAAAATTAGCTAAGGTTAAGAAGTTCAACCTTTGACATAACTTGTGAGCCTTGTGCAAACCTTCAGTATGAAAGCAGTGCTAATCTAATTGAAGATTCAAGCTGGTTTTACAGCTCATTTGTTGTTGCTTACTGTTTTTGTATAAATTGGCTCAATATTGGTACAAAAAATTTACTCCCTCAGCCTCTCAGTCAACTGTATGTACAAGTCTAACTGTAGGTTGTTGCTACAGTGACCATTATATCAACACATAAACAACTCAGACAAAACGTCTTCCCCTCTCTATTCCTTTGTTGAATGCATGTGGCTATCATCAGATCCGACTTGAAGTTAGTTTACGTTACTGTAAGTATTCATAAGTCTGGGATGTGTGATGATTGTTCCAGTTGCTCTCTGACAGCCACCTCACTTGAGGTTACTTCCAGTGCTCATGCCTCCATTTCTCTGTCACAACCAAATCTCACCTGGGGTTACCTCAAGTATTTAATATTGCTTTTTGTCACATGAAGTGCACCTCAGTATAGATTCGGAAACGAAGCATACATTGGATTTCATATCTTTGGTGGTTTCCTTAGCATTTTTCCTTGGCATTTCCTATTTTTCTCACTTGCAGCCATCGTACGTGATACACATTTTTCCACCATGTGAATTTACCCAGAGAAGTCTGTCCCACAAGGCTCCTGACCTCTTGGAGAGCGTGATGAACTTGGCATACATGATGTTTGTTATTGCTACGTGCTGACACCGAATAGCCATTGCCGATTACGTGATGTTTGTCATCGCTATTTGCTGACACCCCCTGTCACTATGTGATGACACCCTGTTGCAACATGCTGACATCCTGTCACAACATGCTGACTTCCTGTCGCAACATGCTGACTTCCTGTCACAACGTGCTGACACCTTGTAGCCGCCACTGATGTTGTGCCACCTTTCTTGCCACCTGGCCCCATTACTGCCATCTGTTTGAAGATGAAGGTCCTTAACCCAATCACATTGGAGGAAGTTATCTCTGAATGGGTTCCAAGACGTGCAAGCACGTTGAATGCCAACCTGTGACTCGCAAGGCAGCAAAAATCTTCACCCAAAAACTTGGAGTAGGAAGTCTCAACAACGTGGACCACAATTAACCGACACCCCGCAGTTATTAAAGCAACAGCCACACCTGGTTTGGTTCCATTTCCTCAAAGCAGCAGTCGTACCTGATTCGCACCCATTCATTTTCCTAGTTTTCAGAGTCAGTCGCCTTGATTTCTGACATCGACTCAGCAGTCATCAAAGGAGGAGCATCTGGATCTGACTTTGCATGCTTATCAGTATCGATAATCAGTTTTAATGGTCCTTTTTTTTTGTAGCTGCTGTCACACACAAAGCAGTGTGTCCCACATTTCTGGTCATAACATTCCTGGCAAAGGGGAAAAAGTATATTCAGATGTAAGGGGAAATATTTTTGAGACCTTAAAGTTAGCTTTAATTGCCTTAAATGTAACATGTCCACCACATGGATCACATTTTGTTTATCACTTGTTTTTGTTTTTCATGCATGGTCCATGTAGCCACGAGTCAGGTTCAATGGTTGCAAAAAGCATCGTTTAATCGGAGGGAAGGAGGGAGGGGCAGCGTGGTGGAAGTTGTCTGTTGTTTCATAAATATTCCTCTTTTTCTGAAGTCATCTCTAGTTCTTCCAGGATTACAACTTGCTGGAAACATTCAAAAATACTCCACTCCTCTGGTTGTTCCCTCCCCTCATACGTTTTCCCTGGTATGAACCCCAATGCAGTATGTGACAAAATGGCTGTAGCAACTCAAAGTGCTTAGATCGTCCAGAAACAGATAGAGTGAAAATGTGACCACCTTTGGTATCCTAGAAGTTTCGGATAATGATGGATATTTTAAGAGTCACCAGATGCTTGTTTTGGGATAACAAGATTAACCAGTGCATTGCAAGGATCTGACACACTGGCAGTTCTTTGCCCTCCTGGTGGTGTTTATCTTTTCAGATGCTTCTCACAGTATTAGGGAATACTGATATCAGTTTTGGTGTCGAGCCTAAAATGGCCAATTCGGCTAGAGACCAGTTTGACCTGTCAAAGTTGAGTATATCTGCAAACTGATTGAACATTCATAAGTTTCTGAGTTGTCGATGGCTGCCAGGATCGGTCTGTCGTTTTTTTTTCAGTCCTGGTGTTGATGCCGGCGCTTGTAGATATATGACGGAAAAGGAAAAAAAGAGTTCCGTCTCGACGAATAACAGTAATGTAAAAAAAAAGTTGACCCAAGGGCATCATATGTAGTTAGTATGGTTTTCATTGTTTCTCTGTCGTATCATCATGTTCAGTGTAGTTGAGAAAAAAAAAGTGAAAAATTTATCGTTGATTATTTTATTGCTTTTACGAAATGTTACACATTTTAGCGTTAATATTTGCCACGTACTTTAATTTCATTGAGGAGAAGAAAAAGGTTATTAACCACGTTGTAATTTGGTCTATGTCGAACACCCGAGTTGTATACCATCAAATTGTGACAGATCACCGGCTGTACTGCATTAAACAAACAAAAAGCTGGGAAAAAGAAAAGTTTGTTTCGTGTACGGGTCAGTGGTGGGAGTGGAAGAGTCATTTGGGTAGGCTAGATATTCAACCTGTATTTGTCATTGGATGTGAATGTCTTAGGCTCAGACAATTCCAACAGACTTTTGAGGAAAAGGTGTAGCCCATGTTTTCACACCTGTCTTGTGTTGAACACCTTAGACACATGGCATCAGTTATGATGTATCCACCAGCCTCCACTGCATTAGAGAAAGAGGTAAAGATGGAACAAAGTTGCATAGTAACTACCTCGGTGGGTCTTCAATAAACTTTTGCAAAAACACTAAAGCAAAAAAAAAAAAACAAAAGAGAGAGAGTTAGATATTATTTCTGTATATTTAAATCATTTCATTGATTGTAAAGGGGGAATAACTGTGAACAGTATTATAGTGGTTAATATTCCCTTCAGTGAGTGGTTCGTCGTTCTGGTTGTGTCAAAATTGAAATTTTTACCAGGATAAAATCTCTGATGTCATTTTTCTTCATAAGGACGACTTTTAGTTCCGTTGTATTGTTCTTTATTCTTCTTTGGTGATCTATTCTGTGATTCCTTGTGAAGCGAATTTCAGGGATTTTCATCCAATGTTCCTTCCTGTCGTAGTTGTCGTCATGGTTACTGTCCTATCTTATCGTTCGTTTGTATCTGGCTACTTAAATCCAGCAGAGTGTGAGACATTTGCATTCAAATCCTTTGCATCATCATCATCATCATCATTTTTTGCATGTGCGTAAGTTCTTTTTCTTTCCTTTTTGTGCACTCGAGGTTACATCGTTACCCAGCAGTGACCTTCAACTCCGTCCAGCGTGTTTCTATTCTTTTGTGTGTGGGGGCTTTTTTTCTGACCTCTGTTTGTTTTTAACATGGGTTGTTTTTTTTTGTTTTTTTTTGTTCATCTTTTGCTAGTTTTGCTTCTAGAAGGGACCATAATGTGATTGTTTGACAGGCAAACAGGTGGTCCTCTACCAGTTTAAATCAAATGAAAATAACAAAGAAAATAGAAATCTGGAAACTTGTGCTCTGAAAGTAACTAGACCATCAGCTGAATAATCAGACAGGGTTGTCAGAAAGGGTTTATCAGAAGTTCATGAATATTACCAAGAAGTATACAAGTTGTCAGTAAGTAATTGCTACGTGATGGAATGATTCTGTTCAGATACCCTCTGATCAATGTTTGGATAATTTTGCACCTTCTAAGAAGAGCAACGTGTAACCCCCCCTCCTCCTCTATCTGTGATATCTTTATCCATGACTTCTTCCCTAACTTACTGCTCTCTGTTTCATAGTATCCCTGGAACCCCGAGAGGAACTTGAAGCAGCACTATCTGGTATCCTTTTTCCGGTTCTCCATCAGTGGTGTGCAAACATCACTTTACATGTCTGGTTAGATATTGATGTTGGTTGAGGAAACAATGCTGAGTCAAGTTTTACAGGGAACATGGCCTTTGCCCAGTATCTGTGAAGTAAATTAGGCATTCATTTTAATTCTGTTTAGTCCACACTCAGTCATCACTGTTCTCCAGTTGGCAAGGCCATGCCAAAATTTTGCGCAACTAGATTGTAATCCAAGCAACTGGTTTCTTGCTTTGATTTCTCCTCAAATTAGGTGAGAAACAGTGCCAGTCAAGTCCCTGCCTTGTTGGAAGTTTTGTAACACACACTTTATGACCGGAAAAGGGAAAGGAAATACGGCAAATGTGAAAATTTACATGAATCAAAATAACAATATCACTGCCTTTTGTGAATATATATATATATATATATGATTAAATATATATAATTAATTCTTTTTGTTTTTAAACTCATGAGTCATGTAATGAGAAGGGAGGGGTCATGTTTGTTAGTGGTTGTGTTTTTTTTTGTTTCTCTTTTAACCATTTTTAAGACAGTGTGTGATTTAGTGTAGATCTGTGTCTGCATTTTGTAATGTCTCGTCATTTTTTTTTTTTTGCTGTTATGTAACTTTCATCGATTCCGACCCTGAGTTGATCGCTCTGGTTGGGATTCGTCGTTTATATATCTGAAAATGGGTTTTATCAGTATTTTGTTTTTAACTCTGGCTACAACTTGACAACAAAACAAGACAAAAAAAAAGAGAAAAAAAACTTGGTTGCAGCTGTTATTTTGTAAATAAGAAACCAAAATTGTGGAAAGTACTTTGTATAAAGTAATGTGTAAATACTACAAAAGAAACAAAAAAAAAAGGAAAAAAAAAAGCTCCAGCGACCCAAGTTTTTATTTCTCATAGAGTGGAATGTTAGTTGTGTATGTTTGTCAGTGCAAACTGTGTGTACATCTTTTAAGGCCGTCATTTGAGAAACACATTTACTGAAAGATCTATTGGGGGGGGCAAGGTTTGTAATAATTTAAAGCAGACAAAAATAAAAAACATTACGTAATACCTCTTTTTAACCTCACACTTTCATATCTTTTAACGATGTTACGTAAAATTACGTTACGGACACCACAGAGTTGTAAAGTTAAAAGTATTCGTAATCTGCTTAGTGTGAATGCCCTGTGTAGCATGTGTAACCTTACACTCACAGACACTATCGTCCACTAAGTTAAATAGTGGGAATTTTGTAATTATGTTATTATTTTGGTAAGTTGGGCACAATCCGTCATTTTAAGTCTTTTAGGCTTCACAGCAGATAGTTTTCTTGTTTCATCTTTATGAGAGTAAAGATTTTGATTTTATTCAGAAGAGGATGCCCTATGTTTCTACAGATTAGATGAAACACTAATTTTTTTTCACAATTTTTTTTTCTCTTTTAATCCAGAATCGGATATATATATATACACATATATATATATATGTATATATATATATGTACACACACATATTGGTATAATGGTACACATGTATCCACAGGGATCTTTTTCTCCCCTTGCAAATGTTCAGTTAATAAACATCATCATGCGTTTTCCTTGTTTTTTTGTTTCGAATTTATTTCATGGTAGGGTGCATTATGCATTAAAATTATTGTTCCCTTTTTTTGTGTGTAAATAACCAGTGCGTTTATGTATATTAGCTTTACATGTTACTTAAAAACATATGATGATCATTGTAATATTATTATATCTTTATATCAACTTTGTTAGGTGTGTATTGCAAACAGGAATTTTTTTTCCACGAAAAATATTGTTTAAAATTTTTGTAATTATACCAGCAAATCACCTTTCCTGTATGGAATGTTAGTTCTAATCCACATACATGTGTACAGTGTTGTTACATAGTTGTAAATAAGAGAAGCATACTTCTACGCAGTTTACCTTTTTTCTATTTTTTGGTGAAAAAAAAAGACAAGGCAGAAAAAGAGCTGTGATGTAAATTTCTTGTTTTGATATCAGATGATAAATAAAGAATAATTAAAAAATTACGACTCACGTTGTTTTCCATCATTCTGTTGATAATATTTCATTCAAGGATGCCAGTCATTGGTCCAGTGAAACAATTCAGTTACAATCAAGAGACCAATCAGTTGATCAATTGATCAGTAGTGATCAATTGTCAAATAGCCTAATCAATCAACCGAACTAATCCAGTCACTCAATGAGTAAATCCGTCAATTGATGAAAACACTGCATGCATTTGATCTGCCAATTAGCCAATCGATCTACCTATCGATGGTTGGCTTGGCAACCAATTAACACAGTCGGTCAATGCAATCGAGAAACTTAATTAAATCAAGCTATTCCCTCAAGTCGAATGATAACCCATTAAAACAATAACCAATTTATGAATCATTCATTGACAGTCACTGTAATGAAGTCACTGTAGTAAATCCAAACTCTAAAAGTCAATTGATGAAAAAAATTATTCCCATTGGTCAATCAGCTGATCAATTAACCTGTCATTGATCAGCAACCAGTCAACCCAGTCTGAAGTCAGTCTAGGAACCAATTCATCCAATCAGTCAATATGCCTATCAATCATTGATCGGCATCCAACCAATGCAGTCATTGCAATCAAGCAAACGATTAATCCCAGCCAATCACTGAAACGAGCAACCTAAGTATTCAACAACGAAACCACATTTGGCTGAGAAGTAAACAAGAGTTACTCATGGGAGAGGGAATGTGTGACAACAAAAACTTCAAGGCTGGTGTGGTTCTATTGACCTTGTCATGTTCTACCATCTTAAGTGGATCCAGTAAGAAACATATGAAGAACTTATTTTGCATGAAAAAACATCCCAGACTGCAAAAAATGGCACTTACCTGGCCTTGTTGAAGGCATTCAGAAATTTCTTAATTGGAGATCACTTGCATTGCAAAAGCTTACTCTTCTGAAAAAATAATGGTTTTATATAAATCATTTGCCAATTTTTGCGTCCTTGTCTCTGCAAATAACCATATCCAGTGACGCTGACGTGTGTATGTGTGTCTGTGACACTTGCGTGGGTTGACTCAATAATGCAAAGCTTGATGAGAGTTAAACTTAGTATGTAGATCCACCATATTGAGGTGTGCCCTATTGCTTTTGATGGAAGTCAAAGGTCATCTGGGGGTACTAGGGGCAAAACTCTGAAAACATTTTTAACATTACACCTCAAGTTATAAAGCTTGGAGAAAGTTTATACTTGGTATATGGATGCATTTTGGCAATGGTACCTTTGAGGGTTCCAGTTGTTCAGGTCCAAATTGGCCATTTTACCAAATCATGCAAAATACTTCTCCTACAGATTGCATGGTACTAAGTTGAAATTGTGTTACATTACTACATTACTACTATGGTAGACGTTCCTTCAAGTTGTTCATGATTATTTCACTCATGGGCCATGTTATGAAATCATGCAAAATGTTGATCTTTTCTGCATATTTTGCTTTACAATGTGAAAGGTTTGTCAAATCAGAATTGTGGTAGTGGAACCCTTTGCATTGTTCAATATTTGTGGGTCCAACTTCAGAACGGGCCATATGGGCCACAAATTAATGATTCCTTGCTGAAAGAAGGAATTTATGTGATGGTGACATGGTGTGTGTGTGTGTGTATGATATATGTGATGCCTTGCCTTTAAACACAATGTCTCAAGAAGGGTAACCTTGACTGATATCATAATTGGTGTGTGGGTTGGTCATAATGAGTAGATGAATCCTATTGTGTTTGGTGGAGCTCAAAGGTCATCTGAGGTCACCAGAGGTCAAATTGGGAAACTACTGTAAACACTATATAAAACCAGAATGCAAAAATGCATTGCAGTGTCAATGTAGTCATTACAGTTTCTTTGTTAAGCTTGTTTCTCAAATATAAGTCTAAAGCTAAGAATCAAGGGCTTACTCTTGGTGTAAAGATTTGAGGTCATCACCTGAAGTGAAATACTGGAAAAACACCGGAAAACTTGTGCCTGCCATATTTCAAGAAGAGAATGTTTTATACCATGTGTTAAAATGCCTTCATTTTGGAAGAGGTTAAAGGTCACTTGGAGTAATGAGAGGTGGTAGACCGAAAATCTGTTGCATGTGATATACCTCAAGAAAGCAAGTTTTGATGAAAAATCAATGTCAACCAAAACAACAGCTTTGCAATAAAATATTAAAATAATATAATATAATAAAAATTATTTACACACCAAGTATGAAGTGTATCCATCAATCTTACCTGGAGATATCATGTGCACAAAATTTTCAGTTTTTGACCTCTGGTGACCCCAGATGACCTTTGACCTCTACCAAAAACAATAGGACTCTTGCCCGCAATAAAAGTGGGTAGTAGTCAGAAGAGTGTCAAAAGAGTGTAGTGTAGGCATGCACTCTCCAGAAGGATAAGGTCTTGGAATTTTAAAATTGGTATGGACATGTTGCCCTGTGTTCTTCATGAATATTTGCAAGGAATCACAAAGTCCTCTGACTTTTTTGTTACATCATGCAAAGTGATAGTTTTTCCTTTTTCAACACATTACATGTTACAATGTTGAGGATTTTCATATTAGTACTACAGTATGGCGGTGGAGTGCCTTTGCTTCATTACCATTCTTGGGGACAAAATCAAAGTGGGGTCCAAACTTTTTTTTTGATGTGATAAATTGTGGATTAATCTTGATTAAGACTCAATGACTACAGATACAGTACTTTTCATGTGAGGAACTATAGTGCCCTTGGACTCTGGTGTGTGGGAGGCTAGTAAAAGCTTTGAGGGACTGAAAGCCCCCCAGACACCCCCATAGAACTGTCCCTGTCTCAAAGTAAGCATGTGCATTGATTAAACGTAAATGAGAAGCTTCCATGAGATCATAGCTCTTGTTAAAGGCAATATTTATTGTAATAAAAAAATACACCCATTACCGATTACAAAATATGTAAAAGTGATTTATAAATTTTAAGTTGCAAATGATCTGTTTATCATGAACCTTTTTTGATAAGGCAGAGTAGGTGGTCTTCTGGGCTTACATACACTACGTCAAAGATGTTTGGTCCTTATGACAGTTCATATAAGTTTCAATACTGTAACCACACTTGAAATTCATTTCCTGATAATGCAAGTCTGGTAGAAGGGCTACCGACCAGAAAGCGTGGCGGAATGTACGGATCGATTCCCACATTAGCCATATAATAGGGAAATCTTGGCATACAATAATTTCCCAAATTTCTGAATTCTTTTTACTCTGTTTGATGTATATGAGATTGCTTGAATTTCCGGACCCTCTTGAGGTTCTATCAAGTTTCACCCCTTCGAGATAACGTACAGCATTCACACACAATGACGCATTGTAGCTGCCATTAATTGTAGCTACCATTGTCTTGCCATCGTATTTCTCTGAATGGCCAAAAAAATATGGTTCATCGACAACACCAATTCAGCATGAAATTGTGAATTTATCATGCAGAGTTGTATCTTTGAAATGTATGGGGATATCTTTGGGATGGCTTTGACATTATTGCAAACATCATTAAGTACAGATTGCAGCAATCTCGTCGACGGAACCTGAACCACGGGAGAGAAATGAAGGAAGGAAACAAGCTGGAAGAATGAGAAAGATTGTCACTCCTTCCATTCAACTATCTACGAAAGGGAGACAAATCTAAGGTCAGTGTATTCCGAGTTTGACCTCTTTTAACCCCAAATCACCATGACAACGAATGTAAGATCATCTGCTTGCATTGTAATGACTGCCTACGCACCCAAAAATTCAACAGATATAATGAGCCAGCTCCTATATAGTTCCAATGATTTTTTATGTACAGCTGCGAAGCTGGCACCTCACTTGTGAATATCTTAAAAAAAAAAACATCGTCATAAATACAGAATTGTGACCATTCTATTTCAGCCATGATATCCTCAACCATCTGTCAGTATGCTTTCCTGATCAAAGAGCATTTTGAGAATACACCTAGTCTCAACTCAAAATCCTACTACCTCAAGATACAAATAAACCAAAAAGCAAGAAGAAAACAGAAACACAGGATATAAAAGAAGCCTCCTTTCATTCTTAGTAGAAATATTTGGATACAAATGAGAGGAGGGTGGAAACTTGTCAACTTTTCAGAGCAGGTTGTAAACTAACATGTGAAGAATCCAACAATTGATTGAGGCTTTATGTTACTTATAGAACAGTTGGAAAAAAGGTGGTCAATTATTAAAAACCAACATGGATTTTGTGCATATATAACATTATGTTGCTGCCTACTACTGGTTTTGTTATACCATTTCACATCATTTTCAAAGGATGGGACCTCATCATACACATCGAAGAGTCTCAACCAACTTTGTTTTTGATGGACGACCATTCCCCCCCCCCCCCAACAAACATTTTGGAGTCTATACTTAAATGACTTTGACATAGGCCACCACCTGCCACCACAAGTGTTACGTCACACGTCGAAACTCAACGTTGTTCTTTTGTGACATTCCGCTGGATACGAATCACCATACCTCACCTCTTGTCTGGTTTATGAACCTTTAATCAAACCCCAGTTTTTGTTTCCCTCTGCTTGATAACATCTTCCAATCACTGATAGATGACATAAGAGAGTGTTGTGGGGACTGGGCAGAACCCATATTAACTGGTCAGTGGTAATCCCCGGCCCTGCCACGTAGACAGGATGAAACTAGAAGAGAAAGTATCGTTGGGCGAGAGACAGACGACTCGCTGGTTCGCAGGTCAGCATCTCTTGTTTACCGTCCTCTGTGATGTGAACTTCGTAATTTTCGGCGTTTACTGTCGATGAAGACACGAGAAGGGAGTCAATTACAGGTGTCTCAATAGTGATATTGCTTCGTCAGGTTTTATTAAATCCTTCTTCACAGATGTATTTCTTTTGCCACAGCAATCAAAACAATGAGTGATCGCCCCTAGCATGTTCGGAATTTTTTCATTTCCAACTTATCAAATGTTGCTAGCTTCGTGTTTTGGACTGGGTATTATTTTAGATTTAGGAGCAACATGCATTTTTGAACATAATCTTTTTCGAAAGCTCTTTACAGTTAAGACATAAAGGCTGAATGATACAACATATCTGTCATAAAGCCAGACTTAGGACACACATGTAAAAAGTTCGGTTTTGTCAATATCATTAATTATCAATGTGAAAAAAAATACTTGAAGTGAATTGTTGAACTCGGTGGCGCCTTTATCTTGCATTTTTTCACCAAAATTGCTGATACAGTACACAATTAATTATGTCCTACCACAGAAGGTAGACAAGCCCCAGGGGTTGTCACCTTTAATTCCCACAAAATAAAATAGATCCCTTAAAATTTTACCTGTTATTTCCGGCAAGTAGTCATTCAAGACCATGTCACGCTTGGAGAGGTTGCGACAACTGCAGAGGACGAGACATAGAACAGGGGGTGGAAGGATTGATGGCAACAGTTACATCAAGTAAGTAGTGACAAAAACAACATCAATTCAAATGACTAATTGGTGTCGCCTTGCAATACCAGTTTGAATTAGCTGCTGTCACGGTATTGAAGATTTGCTAACTGCCTCTTGATAACAGATATAACCAGAAACAAAGGAGCTGTCATACATTCATTGATGTTTGAGATACGTACAGTTGAAGGTTGATGGCCAACCAACCGATATTTTCGGGGTTTTTTTTTTCAGTGATTGAACTTACGTAGCCATTAAATTTTAATCTGTACTTGACCTTCAATTGTACTACAGTGAACTTTGACCTGTGGGAGAATCAATGAAAAACAAACTCGAACAAGATTATCAAGTCACTAAAGGCGGGCTATCTCCATGAAAAGTTTAATGTTCAACCACTTTTACTTGTTGAGATACTGCCAGCATTTGTAATGTTCTCAACCTTTCACCTCAATGAAACTATAAAAGGGATCTACTCAGAACTAAACCTACCTACTCAGTAAACTTTCAAGTTCAACCAAGTTTCATTACTGACTTCAGATATGGTACATTGCTTTTCAGACTTTTTCAGCATTTCACCAGCTCTTTACCTGATGCCTTAGACCAATAGGTAAGAGCTACAAAAGTCAACCACTTAAAAGTTCAAAACAGCATCTGCTCTTCAGCGATTTCAGAGGGTATTTAAACTTACATAGACCTGAAACTACATAAATCTACATGAAGAACAGAAACGATTATCCACTAACTAATTAGAGCGACCAGTTTGGTCAAGGAAAAGCCACTGTTTGAAATATTTTATTCAATCCTACACATAAAACACCCACATGCACCCAAATATTTACACAGATGAAACTGTTATCGACTAAGATTAATTAAGAAGTTAATTAGGCAGATGCAAAATGTGGCTTGAACAGTGTGCTACAAGATGTGACCACTAGCTTCAACTGAGGGTGGAAAACTGCCCCAGTACAGAGCCAACTTGTATACACAAGCATAATGGGTGGATATACTAGACTAATGATAAATTTACAAAAAAAAAGAAAAAATAAGGAACAACCCACATAAATGCCAAGTTTGATTGTTTTCACCTTTCACATGCTTCTACGCATACATGCATCGGAGATAATAACAGCAAAGTGCAGATGATACATCTGCCCATAGAAAGTCAATTTCAAGGTGGGGGGCACACAGGACAAGGCTCTTTAAAAAATTCACTTTCCAAGTCAAGATAATTCACATGTTCATGACACAGGAATACTCCGTCAGTGTCACTGCGATGAGTTGCATATACGTAGTTACCTCAGTCATGATACAGACCAGGAAAATATTTGATATGGTTTACCATGCGGTAGGGGTGGGGAAGGGGTTATTGGTGTTGGGAGGGGGTTGGCAGCTCAAGACAGGAGTATAGGCCTTTCTATTCAGTCGCTGGAGATAATACTTATCAAAGGAACTGTAACTTTCCCTTAGCATTAAGTTTTCAGGCTTATGTAACATACTGCCTCCCACATTGATGTTTTAAAAGTGTTTGTCTGAACTAACTTGTTTTCTGAGCCAGTGGCAGATTCCCTTTTTTTTACTGCAGATTAGATAAATTCTTTCCATTAATCTCCTGTGATGTAAATGATTCCTCACTTTTTCACTGCAACAGCCTTCTTGCTGATGCCATATTTCTCCTTGATTCCTGGGCCCGCCGCTGGTGAGACGAAGATGACGGACGTTTCTCCCACAGCCTTACCGTACGCCCCAAACATCTTGCGAGTCTTGACCGGCTCAGGAGTTGGAATGGAGGCATTGGGCATACCTGGAGAAATGAAAGCATTTACGATGGTTGCGGTACTGCAGGGTTTGCAGTTACATTTGGGTCATTTCACAAGCAATTGACTTTTCCACTTCACCAATGATTGACCATACAGCCATGGAGAACTGTATGTCAATTTATTTATGGTGGCAAGAGGAAAGGAAATTTAGGTATCAAAGCAAAGCAAAGCAACTAGGTCATACATCCTTGCAGTCTATGAGGCTACCTGACATAAAGTTATGTCCATCATACTGTGACATCATATGTTTGTTCTCTTCCAGTTTCCTTAAACAGAGGTCGTATTTTCACAACTGTTTGCAAACGATCAGCGTTTGAAGAGAAAATACCGAAAGCAAACTTGTTTCAAAACAATCAAACACTTTGTCAACAGGTAACAAAAAAAAACAAACAAAAGTGACAAACAACCATACAAAAGATTGAATCGTCTCAAAAGGCCAATGTAGATTCCCCCCTTGCACTGGCGTCACATAACGACGAACGAGGGCGCCCTCCTTGAGGCAAACAAGTGTGAAGTGTGTAAACACCCTGTATGCGACTTGATGTGTCGGTAAATACGCTGGTGTATGGCAGCTGCATTTAACGTTGCAACTTACAAACATTGCCTATGATGCTGGCCTTTAGAAAATTCTTTAAAATGGGCAACAATAAAGAATGCACAGAGCTAGGGTTCGATAAGCAGATGTGAGCAGGATTAGCTTTAAAGGTTCATGAATCCCAGGAATTTTTCCGAGGCTATGACTCCAGGGACCGCTGTGCTTTTCCTCAAACTGCCCTCAACAAGGGTGCTGCACTGTGTCACTGTGACGTCATATGCGAAGGGTCTATACGGGAAACACAAAAGCGAATACGACTGGCAGATAATTGTGGACTGGAAGTGACGTGGCCACGTATAAGTGGCTTTGCCTGGGAACGACGAAAATATAGCAACACTTTAAGCCAACTTGAATGTGACACTTTCTCAATAACCTTCCACCTTACCCATCTGCGACCAGGCTATCTGTCCACCTTTAACAATGATTTCAGGCTTAGCACCAAAGAAACCAGGGTTCCACAAAACCAAGTCTGCCAGTTTTCCAACCTATTATAAAGAGAGAAAAAAAATAGTGTAAAGGAAAAAAAACCTTGATTTTTTTTTCCGACTGATTATTCCCTGTATCCTCCTATTTACCACTTCTCCCTCACTAACGCTACAGACTGATGTACATTTTTTTTCCATCAGACCTAAAAAAAAAGACAAAAAAAAAAACCCCTTACATTTCATGTGTCATTTGAGACCGAATATTCTATTGTGAAGCTCTTTACCCCTTCCTTCTCCACTCTTTCAACTGACCCTACTGACATACATCTTTTACTCCGACCTGCTGCCGGACCTACTTCCATGTCAAACATTTTGCCAAGTACATAATCCTCAGTGCCTTGAGCCAATCCCTTCACATTTGAGCAAGAACTTAAAGGCTGTATTGCATCACCCTAAGCTATATTTTTACCTCCCTGAAAGGAAAATTCTCAACTGGTTCTAAGTTACGGTACTCTTAGATTGCCAGCAAATTCGAAAGATGCAGAGCAGCTCGTATTACACGGCGTACACAGGGATCTATTGTTTTGGTTACACAAGTGGAGGAATGAAAGACAGGCTGCATGAGGGAGGGACTAGAGGTAGGTGGTTAGGAGAATTGAAACTGTCTGGGGTGATGCATTACAGCCTTTAAGGGAAACAGTGTCTTGGTAAATCAAATTTTGACAGAGGAAATGTCCACTTTATAGTCTTAATAAATTGGCCTTTGAGACCAAAATTTTAACAACAGCAATATTTTCAGTCTACAATCTACTAAATTTGGCTGACCTACTAGAGCCATTGCCCCCTCACTTGCAACCTCTTAAAACCTTTACACACAGCTCTTTTTTGATGCGGATTGAATCATCCCACTTTTACTCGATCTGAGTTCTGAAAGTCTGTGCCAGCATTACATATTACCTTCTTCCAAAGCTTAATTGCCTTTTTCAAGCCCCTTTTGAGCTCTACATGGAGAAGTGAAATGCCAATAGGTCCTTTAAAGTTTTCTTTAAATTTCTGTGTAGGCCTAAGTTTGAGATGCAAATAAATTACCTTAACAGAACCAATCATGTGGCTCATACCATGGGCAATGGCAGGATTGATGGTGTACTTGGCTACGTATCGCCTCGCTCTGAAGTTGTCGTTATCTCCCTGTCGCACAGCAGAAGAAATACATAAATAAATATTACAAAACAAGGACGGCAAACAGAGAAGAGACAAACATGGCTTTTCTCGTGACCCCTGCGGCTGATTGGATGCATGCTATCCATCTCAGGTTTGAATCGATTCTCTAGAAAACCAAAGCCCACTCTACATTAACCATGTGAGTACGGAACAGAAACGAGACCCAGTTCACAAAATAGCGACACATTTACGAACGATTTCGACCATGGTTCAAGTTACGGTTTTATTAAAAACCAGGTGACATGCATCTAGAGAAGAGCTAGCTTCAACCAGAAGTTGCAAGGTGGAGAACCCTGCATGACAATCTGTTGAAATCGTGTGTGCTTATATCTACTTCTATTTTTGAGGTACGGCATTTCGAAGTTTGATGCAAATACAAACGAAATGATATGGATTGTTGAAATGTGATGGAGTCAGTATTTCTTTTGTTAGTCCTACATTTATTACATCTTAATTTCACATTTGTGAGTGATATCAGTAGTCCTACAGAAGACAACAGATGTGTCCAAATAAAACCCTTGGAAAATAAAATCCTCAAGTGTCCTTGAAAGACTGGTTGACAGAAGGCAAATCATGTGAGTCCTTCCCTTGATGTCACAAATTTGCATATTTGGCTTCTGTTTGTTCATGATGCAACTGTAAAACAGAAATTTTTTGGAGAATGGTCAGTGTTGGATTTTGACAAAAGTTGTGGTTATTTTTAACATTTTTGATGATCATTCCGGTCGATACTCCAAAATGTGTTTGTCAGGTAGCATGTACTGTACTTTAAATCTCACAAAGGTAATTACAATGCTTGCATAACTATAGAAAGACTGATAAGAACTGATAAAACTGATAAAGAAGAAATGATCAGATTATAACAATATAAAAACAAGATGATGAAAATATGCAACTGTGGAAAGCTTTTCATAAAACTGACAGTTAAAGTGTTTAATGCACAAGGGAATAGAAGAAAACTACTTACGTCATTTGTTGTGGCATATGGAAGTTGCTTACATCCACATTGCGTTATAGAAATGCAGTAAAATAACATACCCTTACAGCTATTACTTAAAACTTATCCATGCAAGACTAAACAAATTTAAGAATATAAACTTAAGTCAATGTTTTAAACCCTGAAAACTAACCTAACTAAGATTAAGAATGGAGCTAGTACAGAGGGAGTAAAAGCAGATAAGCTTCCTTTGAAGTCATAGTGGATACGACAATCTAAGAGTAATAAACTGTGAATGCTCTCACTGATGGTCTACACTTGACAACAAATAGTTTTGCAATGAAGCTATTACTTGAACCAGGGATTAGAGAATAGCAACAATAGTTCTTGTCGTCTGCTAGATCTCAAACACCTTTTGGCATGATTTTCACGCATTGCTTTAATACTGCCAGTCTTCAAAGATAACAAAATTTGTTCTATCATTGTATGCCAGTGCTCACATTTTAGAAGGGTTTTGTACGGTTCAATTTAACTTTATTGAATATGGACACATGTTTCGGAACAATCAGGAGTCTTTATAAAACTACATATGGGAAAGTGAGACTTACATTAATTGCTCAAAGGAGATGTTATCAGCTAACAGAAAAAATTAGAATAATAAAGGAATTTGATCCCGTAGAAGTGCATCTACAGTCGTTTAGACCAGAACACTAAAATGGTTTCACATTTGTCAACATCCCCATGATCACCTCAGAGCATCGTTACCATCAAGTCTTTGTTTGAGGATTATGTTAGTCTGAAAAAATTAAATTCTCATTAGGAGAGTTAAGTCAAGCAAACTCAGAAGATAAGTAAAGGACTTGTCAATCAAAGTCTCTTCCCACAAAAAGGACTCAAGTACTTTCAATACATATTGTCTAAAAGATTAAACTGAATAAGGTGCTTTTACTCCATTTGTAATATCTCCATGGATTAGGCAAAATCAACTAAAAGTGTAAAGATCTGCTTGGGGTATACCTTTTCCTCTGCAAGACGACCACGGAGAAGTCTCATCTTGTCTGCGGTCTGCCAAGTACGGGTGATGACCTCTCCCACACGTCCCATTGCCTGATAAACAAAATGTTAACCTAAGTGAGTCACTAATTGGCAATGAAAATTTGAAGATATGATATGCGTAAAAAATTTTCTTCATCCAATCCCATCATGATATTCGTTCTTTCCCCCTCCCCCCACCCCCAAGAAAATAGACTAATGTAAAATCATTTTTAGTAAACTGGGGTCTATAAAATTGTCCACATGCTTTAGTTGTGGTTAAAACAGCGAGTTCTGCATAACCACGTTGACTCATATCACACCCTTCTGAGTGCGGCACTTTAATACATGAGTGACTCCCATCTTTGCAGTGTTACCTCTGCAGAGAAGTCTGTGAAGGATTTTAAACAAAGGCTGTGATGAATACATGCAAGACATACCGTGAGGCACTTCCAGGTTGGTTGAGGGAGAATCACAAGAGACACTTTAGTACAGAATAAACTTGATTGGTTCTTCAAAATTACAGTGATTTTTTCAGCCAATCCAAAAGATTCTTCCATCATTCGAAAGAGATTATATCAAACACTATCACACCAACCATTCCCCTACTGCCAGGAAACCCTCCAGAAACTACTTTTGGTTTTTCTTTGTTGATTCTGGAAGGAAAAGTAACCTGTGAGTCTGAGGCGATAATGCTGATGGCTCCCATGTCATGCAGTATGTCCTCTGCAGCTATCGTCTCAGCTCTGATCCGTGAATCAGCAAAGGCGACGTCTTCCTTCAGGTTCCTGATCGACAACGCCAGGAAAAAAAATTGGTAATACTGTAAATTTCTGTCCGTGCAGAGCAACAAAACTTTATGATATGAACAGGAAATTACTGTATACTGAATGGTTCCTAAAAATGCCACAATTTAAGAACATATTCTGATTGCATGCAATGTTGGGTTCACATGGATGGCAAAAATATTTCAGGTTAGGTTACTTGGGGAGGGGGGAACTGAAATTTAGCAGTTTTTCTGTATGTCTGCAGGTTTGCTTAGATATGTGACATATTTTTGATACAGTAACCCAGTCGTACCCAAGTCCAACAACTACAGTGGAAATAGAGGTGACATAATGCTAGCAGATGATGACCCGCACAAAATCTGACAGAAGTTGTAAATGTTACAATCAAAATGATAAGCTGCATTGACCTTCAATATATCCTGCATAAAAAGCTCTATTTTTCTTAAGTTGCCAGTTTAAATTTATGAAGATCAGTAATGAGCGATTGTCAGAATTTTTGTCGAGATGTAAATAGTTGTCTGGTTTGCTATGTTTTGCTGCTGCTATCGGCATTCAAGAAACTTTCCTAGACCATACAACAAGGTCATATCTTATCAAGTCCATCAGCGAGCAATCAGTAAACCTCATTTTCCTGTGCATTCAGGCTTGATCAACCGGTGGGCAGCATCAAAGTTTTAAAGGTGTCATCTACTCACTTATCCAGATGATGGCATACGATCAACATGTCTAAATGTTCGTCAATGGTGTTCTTGGTGTACGGCCTGGTAGGATTGGTGGATGACGGCAGCACGTTTGGTACACCGACGACCGTCATGATGTCCGGAGCGTGTCCTCCACCGGCGCCCTCTGAATGGTATGTGTGAATGGTACGCCCCTGTCAAAAGGAATAGGTGTCTTTAATAAATAGTTTTTCTGTTGAGCATTAACCATGGATATGTGACCTCCATCCACCCATGTCAACTATTTTAATAATTAACTTCTGTGAATTACCGCAACTGATTACAAATTATTGTATCTTCATGACATGATTCTCCTTTTAGCTGAAACTGCATGATGAACGAAAGTTACGAAGAAACTGACCACAACTTATCTCTGCATGGTGTCAACACAATTTCAGATTTATCTGACAGGGTTGGCACTCAAGTGAGTAATAACTTTAAGTAAGGATAACTTAATGCGATAAGGTTGGCACTCAAGTGAGTAATAACTTTAAGTAAGGATAACTTAATGCGATAGGGTTGGCACTCAAGTGAGTAATAACTTTAAGTAAGGATAACTTAATGCGATAGGGTTGGCACTCAAGTGAGTAATAACTTTAAGTAAGGATAACTTAATGCGATAGGGTTGGCACTCAAGTGAGTAATAACTTTAAGTAAGGATAACTTAATGCTGGGAAGGATAGACTCATTCTTCCCCAAATCCCTCGACGTTCAGCGACTCCTGCTGGCCGAAATGCTACACGTTTCTGAAACCTCAATGCTATTACCGGAAACCCGAAATGATGCTGTTTTTTGAAAATCTCAATGCTACTTGTAATGCAAGCCCCAATGATGCTATGTTTCTGAAAATGCCATAGCTATTACTGAAACCCTCAATAATATGCTATGTTGCTGAAAAATTCAATGCCACTTGTACTATAACCACAACGATGCTATTGTAGGAACTACTGTTTTAGTTCTAATTTTGCACATGTCTCTATTTGTAGGAATTGCACACGTCTCTGTTCATAGGAATTTAGTTTGTACATGTGTTGGTGCCAGATCCACCCTATCAGAAGTTGTTAACTTTATTATGTTAATTAGTTGTCTTGTAGTTATTTTGTTGGTTGGAAGTTTGCAGCCAGTCTGTCGTTGGATGTCGCACGAATAAGTTTAATAAAGCAGAGCACTATATCATAGTTGACTTCTTTTTTATTTTGCCTGATTCTTCCTGCCGAACTTACACCTTTCTCCACTCTCGCCGCACATTATAACTCCCCTATTTTCGAGGACCTCAGCCCATGCTACGCTATCTTCATGAAACCCTCATTGCTACTACTGAAAACGTCACTGATGCTATGTTGCTGAAAACCCTCAATGCTGTCAATGCCATGGAAACTTAAGTGCTATATGTTTGTGGAAACTTCAAAGCTTTTATGTTCCTGATAACTCAAATCTATAATCCTGGAGTTTTAAATGCTATGTTCCTGGTGACCTCAATGATTTGCTCCTGAAATGTGGAATGTTTCATTCGACATTGGACAGTAGACAGTGTTTGCCTCTAAGAAACCTGCATGCAGACAAATTTAATTCAATGGGGACCACACCACAGAGACAAGTATACTACATGGAACTTCTAACATGCTCTTTACCTAATATAAAGCATGAATGCACGACTCCACAGTATCTGTGTGTGAACACCTGAGCAATGCAGGAGAAGATACATTCTTAGATTTGATGTACAAAGGAAAATGTGCAAACTTGGAAGCATGAAATGAAAAGGTAGAGATAGCATTAGGGCAGGCATGCTTCACCTTGAAAGCCTCAATACTTTGTTCCACATTACAGGATTCATTCAGAGTGTCCGTGTGGATCGTTATCTGCACGTCCATCTTATCGCCGACCCGGAGGGCGGTGTCGATGGCAGCAGGAGTCGACCCCCAATCTTCGTGGAGCTTCAGGCTTTGAATTGAAAATTAGACGAAGAGATTCTGGTTTTAGATTTCTCCTTCAATTAGTTGAAACATGCCAAAATAAAACAAAAAAAAAAGATTAACAGGCCTCCACAATTATCATAAGGGCACAAGAATGCATATTAGAAATTAGGGCAGATGTCCTATTGATTGAGATATTAAACTGCTTTTGTGGTAGTTAGTATATGACCAGGTCATCTGCTACTTTTCCACAAGGTCTTGAAAGGCGGGTCAACTTATTGTAGTGGATCCAGTAGCTGCGCCACATATCTGATATCACCTGCTAACTATATAAGGTCATTCAATATAAAGAAACAAACAATGGATTAACATTCTCAACATATATGAGGAATGTTAATCTTCAAGTTGAACAACCAATATCATAAATCTGACCGGTGTCTGCTGTGTGTGAAATTGGACACAAAATATTGTGCTAAAACGTAAAATGTACTCCATTTACATATCTCATGGAGCCTTGCCATAAGCTACGAAAGTTTCCTGACCTTTCACAGTTATTGTAACCGACTTGATGGAAGTTTCACAAAATAGTCAGCACTTGTTTGAGTATAGAAAGATTACAGAGCTGTCAAATATTTTCCTCTCATGAACCAGTGCTATTGATTCATGAGAAAAGAATAATTGACAGCTCTGTATCATATGTTAATTCTTTTCAGACAAATATGGCAGAGCAATAAAAACATGGGGACCGTGTTTAAAGTTGCAAAACTATGTTGAATCAAAGCTACATACAATTCTGTTTTTTATACCACACTTAATAAATAAGTGTGGTGTACCTTGCTACCAGTCTCATCTCCAGTCTCCAGTCTCATAGCAAACAATAACACCATCATTTAAAGCCTGGTCTCATGTACCCCGTGCTCAGGGTAACACTGTGTTACCTCGCGCCTGAGTAACATGAGAACGCGGGTTTACACGGGGTCGTTGTTTAAATTTCTATCCACCTCCAAAAGCAGGGTTCTGCGGTTTTAAACACCGTGTTTATGGTAATAAATCAAGATAACATGTGTTTTACGACACAGATGACCCGTACTTCCGGTTCAGGGGGTGCCCATCACAACAAGAGGCTAGCGGTGCCGCAATTCGCGCGAAATATTTGACCTCATTACTATGGTAGCACAACCAATTCAATTTTACCAGGGGTACGTGAGAACACACGCTGGAAAACACGGTGGTAACCTGCGGTTTAGTCCTTTTGTAAACATGGGGTTTCAGTGCCTGTCACCGGGTAGGTAAGACCAAGCCTTTAGACGTCAAATGTCTAGATTTCCTTGAGGTGGTCTCATATCATCACAAGGGATCCTAGTTGTCATACCCTTAAAGCAAAATGTTTAATCGCATGAAGGGTAGGTTCTCTCATGTGAGAATGCGCCCTTTAGTTCCACTGCCGTGAACTGGAAGCCACTGGCTTCCAACTCAAGTTTGAAGGACAAATTCGCAATGCTGACAGAATATTTCAGCCACACACCAAAACGTGGCACTATTTTTGCATATTCTTGGATAAAGGATACCAAGATAGTGTTTGATGGCTCATTTACACCCGATTATGTAGTTGAATTTTTCAATTTGGTACAGAATTCTTCAAAATACCTACTTCCAGATGCCTAATCCTTACAAAAATCTTTTAAGGTTTGCTGTTCACTAAGTGTGCGTCCTCCTTACAAAATATCTCCTACCACGTTAGTTTTGGCGCGAAGCGTTGCCGCAGCAGTTAAGTTGTACACAGTGTAGTGCCTGTGCAGTGCAATTAAGACTAGACTGTACGCTGTGTAACGTTGTAGAGAAGTGTAACGAGTAGAGAAGTGTAACGAGTGTAACGAGTAGAGAAGTTTGTACGCCACGTAGGTAACACAAACTTAAGGTGTGATCGATGTAACTTTTTTGGGTGTTAATTTATAGTGTGATGTTAAAGTTGAAATTATGAAGTTAAATCCATAAAATACAAGTAATAAGGTATGAAAATATAACATCAGTATGTCTGAAAAGTCTGTCATTGAAATCTCATGTTTAATGGGGTGCAAGAACATATATTTATTTGGAAATTCACAGTAATGGTACAGTCTGAATGGAGCTAATGATATTGACAATACTGCAGAAGGGGAGGAAGTTTGTTTGCGAAAGAAAACCGTGACATTTTGTTATATTGCTTCTTACCCAACCAAATTTTTCGGTTGAAAGTGCAATTCAATGGTAAATCGCTGTTAGATTTCGTATCTGGACATATGTTATTGTAAATTTCACTTTTATGTGTTATCTTGTAAAAAGGAGGCCAGTTATCTAGTGGGGAGTGGTATTGAATTTCTTTCGAATGATGCGGTTGCCTTGATATGTGTCTGGGGCAACAAAAACTGGAATGGTAGTGCAATTAAAGGGCGCTTTTTCACATGATCACTATTTTAGCATCACCAATTCATACTGCAATATTTTGCCAAAGGGCATGAAATATATCCTACCTTGGTCAGTATCAGAATATTCAGTGTGTCAATGTGATTGTATGATTAAAATTTGAACAGCCATCAAACTTTGACAGCAGCCTCTCTTAGTTGGCCTAATGTATTCAACACCCACTTTTAACTATTCTATAACTTTTAGAATAGTATACTTAAGGTCATGACGTGAATATCGCAACAGTCTCTCCTAGTCTGAAATCAGGCAAAATATCTCTATTTACACAGCTGCCAGCTTTTCTAAATTCTGTGGAATCTTTTGCAGAACAAATCTGAGAAGCTTCTGTGATTTTAAATTAATATGTGCCCTCAGAAGACCCCAAAACTGGACTGTACAAATTCCCGGAAGAGACAATCGTGTCGCGAGAAGCAGCCTAACGTAGAGCCTACACATGTAACAGCGGTCAACGTTAACGACACTATTGTGGAGACAATGCACGGTGAGCTGAGCACTATATTAAATTCAGACGACTTCTGCTTATATCTCATATCGAAGCTCATTCCTGCAATTGCTGAAGTCATCAAAGACAAAATCTGCACCGAAATACACGACGCATTTCAAATAGAGACGGCTGAAAAACAAGCTCAACTTGATAATGCCATGAGAGAAATAGTTCAGCTCCAACGAAAACTCTCAGGCACCCAGGAACTTGTTGACAGACAAGAACAGTATTCTCGACGGAACTGCCTGAGAGTATAAGGTATGGATGAAACCCCCACTGAATCAACTGATGAAATTATTACCAAACTGGCAAAAGAGAAACTGAAAATCAGTATTGACAGCAGTCATATCGATCGATCACATCGAATCTCATCAAAACCATCTGCAACCTCCCCTTCATCTCGTTTGAAATCACGGCCTATTATCATTAAAGTTACGACATACAAGGCAAGGGAATCTTTCTACAAATCACACATACTTCTCAAAGGTACTGGTATATACATTAACAAGGATTAAACCCAGCACAATCAACTTCTTTTTTCTGCTGCAAGGAACCATCACAAAGTAAGAAAATCATGGACTGTTGATGGGAACATCTTCATCATTGACGGATCGGGCCAAAAGGGAAGAATTTTCTCACACTCTGACCTGGAAAGACTTTCTTAGCTGCTCAGTATAGCTCTTTCGGTTCTATCCTCTCGGTTGCTGTGGCAGTACCGATAGCCATTTTCATTTCATCCCTCTCCAAAGAGTCCCGTCTCAATAGTTACTACGAAGTCTCTTCCTTTCTACGTTGTTTACATTCCGGTCACCTTACGGAAAGGCTGATTATTTTGACGGCTGCATTCAATTAAGCTGGAGCAAAAAATCTTCTTACTCCAGATCTCCTTTGTTGCTCTAATTCCTTCGACTGTTCTCTTTGTGCGTTCTCCCTCCTGTGACCTTTTCATGCTTTTGTACCGGTTTTGGTAGCTAAGCTGTTTTGTTTTTATTGTTTTCTTCCTTCTTCGTCTTCTCTATTATCCACGGTACATTCCTGCATACCTTTTCCTCAAGTTTAGTTGTAGGTCTTTTTTGTGTACGTGTCATAATGCCTGACATTCTTTGTATTTTCTGTTAAAGGGTTTAAGGAAGAACCATCATCCAAAATGTTCAGAATGTCAAATGTATTACCATGAAGCATGTTCTATTTTTTTAAATTCTGATACACCTAAGGGCGTCTGCAAACCATACTGTTCTGAAAGAAACCTACCTTTTAGTCATTCTAGTTCCTCTCAGGATTTCTTTGAGCTCCATAATGATGTACTTGGCAATGATCTTGATAATATGGCTGACATAAATAACATTGCATGCATCACTGAATCAAGGTATCTTAATATTGAACAATTCAATGATTTTTCAAGTAATGGCCTTAATATTTTTCACCTAAACAGTAGGAGTCTCGTTCGTAACTTTGACAATATTCACGATTATCTCTTACTTTTAAATCACAACTTTGTGGCCCTAGGCTTTACTGCGGAAACTTGGTTTAAGGAAAACACCTCTCCACTGATTCACTTAGAAGGCTATTGCCTTGTTGAAAATCATCATCAGGTGACAAAGGGAGGGGGCGTGTGTCTCTTTATAAGGAATGATTTTGTATTTGAAGTGAGACATGACTTGTCACTCCTAAATAATAATCTAGAAAGTATTTTTGTTGAAATATCAGTACCAAATGTTACCAAAAAGATGGTTATTGGGGTATAATTTATCGACCACCAACTGGGAATTTTTCAAATTTCTATGATCATTTGTGTAACATTTTAAGCGGCATAACTTCACACTCTAAGTACGGTTATGTCATGGGAGACTTTAACGTTGATCTTTGGAAGCCATCTTCAGCCGAGTTTTTAAGCAATATAACGTCTTGCGGTTTCAGTCCATGTGTTAGTAAACCAACCAGAGTTACGAACAGCTCTAAATCTTTGATTGATAATATCCTTACCAATGTGAACTACATTGATGATTGCATAATGATTGATAAGTCTGGGATTTTAGTAACTGATATCACTGATCATTTTCCAATTTTCTATTCAGTCTAGTGTATTGTAGGAACTATTCATCCCGAAATGTTCAAAGTTTTATTTCATCCATTTCACTTGTTAGTTGGGATCATATTTATAGGGAAAGTGATGTTAACACATCATTTGATGCCTTTCTTGCTACTCTCCAAGAAATTTATACTAGTAGTTTTCCTTTCATTGAAATGGGTAAAAGATGGAAGAAAAAACAACCTTGGATTACTACAGTATTCGTATTGCAAAGAAAATGCACTACAAGGATTTATTTAACAAATCAAAAAATAACGCTAAATGCACCTGGCAACATATAAACGACATTCTGCATAAGGACAGAAACACTAGTTCTTATCCAGATAAATTCATTGATTGCGATAAGTCTTTTACAGATCCAGTAAGCATTACTAACGCTTTTAATGACTTCTTTATCAATCTTGGGCCTTCGCTTGCCAAAGACATTCCTTATGTTTCTCCCACGAAAAACTACTTAGTCTGCAGTAACCTTTCCTCTTTATTTTTCTCCCCTATTAGCAATGATGAATTTGTAAAGATCGCCTTTGATTGTTTGAATCCTGCAAAATCAGCTGGCAGTGACGGTCTGCGTCCTGCCATTGTTCGTAAAGTGATCCCATTCATCTCAAAACTTCTCATACATATCTTCAATGCTTCCCTCACGCAAGGCATCTTCCCTGAAAAGTTGAAAGTGGCTAAAGTTGTTCCGTTATTCAATTAGGTGATCAAAATCAGTCTGCAAACTATCGCCCAATTTTGGTGTTGCCCTGTCTTTCTAAAATTTTAGAAAGGCTAGTTTTCAACAGAGTACAACCTTTCTAAGCAAGCATGAAGCACTCTCTAATTGTCAATGTGGTTTCCGTCCAGGTCATCCTACCGAAACTGCACTTATTGATGCTTTTGATAAACTAAACAAAGCTATCGCAAATAGGCAGACTTCCATTGGCATTTTTTTAGACTTGTCAAAAGCGTTTGACACTGTCGACCACAGTATTTTATTAACTAAACTCTCCCACTACGGTATCAGAGGTCCCCCACTCGATTGGTTTAAAAGCTATTTCACTTTCAGGAAACAGTACACTCACTTTAAAAGTGTTGACTCTGATCTGGCTACTTTTGGCTAGGGGGTTCCACAAGGTTCAATCCTTGGCCCACTTCTCTTTGTTATATATGTAAATGACATAACATCTGTTTCTCAAAGGTCTTCACTTGTTTTGTTTGCTGATGACACAAATATTTTCTTTTCTGACGACGACCCTGATCGCATGGAAAATACTGTTAGTACTGAACTTAGTAATTACTGTAATTGGTTTTCGGTTAACAAGCCTTCCGTAAATATCAGTAAAACAAAGTTTATGGTTTTTAATGGCTATAAGTGTAACAATCATCACAATTTCAACATAAATATTAATGGTGACAAACTTGACTTAGTTAATAAAATAAAATTCTTGGGAGTAATTATTGACTCCAAATTAACCTGGCATGAGCACATTCACTACTTATTCTCCCATGTTGCAAAAGGAGTCGGTGTTATTGGCATTCTCCCCAGAAGTGTCCAACGTACCTTGTACTTTACTTTAGTTTATCCACATTTCACTTATTGCGGTACTGTGTGGTCTAGTACCAATAAGTCAATAAGGGCTGTTCAACATATTTGTCACTGTGGTCCACGTGATCACGCAGATCCTCTTTTCGAAATGTTGAACTTACTTAAACTTAACGACATTGTCAATCTAGGAATAGCTTCGTTCACCTATCGCTTTACCCACAACCTGTTAACACGTTGCATATCCCGTTCTCAGTTGAGCCTTCGGCATCGTGCCATTAATCTTTGGAATACCCTACCCAAGAATGTAATGGAAGTCCTAGTTTTAGATCTTTCAGGTATAATCTTGGTAAACTGTATCTAAGTTCTTATTGACGTTGTTCTGTCCGGAGCCCTGCTTTACTTTCTTGGGGGAAAGCAGGTCCGTCATTCGTATATCCATGTATGAAGGAATGATGGTGCTTCGGGGTGTGGCAGGGGGATGTTAAGTATCTTTTTAAGTTTTCGTTGTCTCTTTTCTTCTCTCTGCTATTGCACTAGGGAGTTGAGCACTTCGTCGAGCCCGCGAGGGTTTTTTGTTCAACTTCCTTCACATCATAACTAAATGGTTTACTCCAATTAATGTAATTATTGTATACATATGTAGCCTATGCAAATATGTATGATGTGAAAAACAATAAATGAAATGAAATGAAACTATTGATGAACTCCAGACTATTCAGTGTCACATACCCAATGGCTCCTGCCTCTATTTGCTCTTCCAGTTCCCGTACATTGCTTCCATCATTCATGTGAGCCGTGTTACCCTTTCCTGCAGAAAAGCAAGAGGTGAAATTGTTTTAAATGTGGTGTAAACATTTGTCAAGCACAGTTCCTTCAACGAACTCCAATACTACGTTCGTTCAGTCGACAAAAAATCTGTTTGGCAACAGTTCTATTGAAAAGATGTCTGTGTTAACTGGCTCCAGTTGCAAATTATGAACATGCAAAAATTTCTGGATTTATTAAAGCAGCTATTCCTCAGTGGTTTTTCTTCACTTTCAGACTTTTTTTTTTTTTTTTTAAAGACATTGGCTTAGGACACATCAACCAGCTTCTAGAAGGAACTGGGAGTCATAGGTGCTTTTAGATCTCAGACAAACTGGGATATATTTTGACTTGACTTCCTTTTAAAAATAGCCAAGAGCATAATTGTTCTCCAAAACTTCTTCTTTTCCAAATAAGTTCCTCCACACATATGAACAGAAATGCTAAAGATGATGTTGCCACCTCACATACTACCGACCATGCAGATATATTGCCATACTGTAACACTGAGGCAAGGTTAGGGTAGATTATTCTAATGCAAGTCTTCTGTGGTTGACTATGATTTCATCTGGTACATCCCTTTCTAACCCATCCCACATTGCATGTTCTAGACGTACACGCCATCCTTTAAATTTCCAGTACACAAAGAAAATTACGTTGTGATTCAGTTTAAATGACAGAGCATGCGTACCAAATTTTTCTGGGAAATCTACTACAATTTCGGTTAAATTTCATTGAAGCAAATGGTAGGGTACAGCAACTTAAAATGCAAACATTTCTGAATCAAAAAATGCCGACAATGAGGCAAATTGTGAATACAGAACAATCCATTTCTAACAATATTGTCCAATCAATTTTTTATCAATTACATGAAAAACAGTATCCAAAGTAATAATACTTAGAATGCTATTTCATTCTTCTTCCATATTTACTCTGTATAAGTGCACTGATCATGAATTTTCCTTTCTTACATCTGTCATGATCTGTAGCTGTTCAGTGGGAGAATGGCATACACGGTTTTTGAGAGAGTAAATATGAAAAAAAAAATAATAATCAGCTGCTAAATGCTGTGTGAGTAATTAAATCTCTCCCACGCAAACAGATCGAAATACTCAGCTCAGACGTGCACGGAATCATGAAGAAAACTTAAACTTCTAACAAACCAGTGAGTTATTTGCTATAGCCACTGGTAATGCAGCCAGTAGTTTGATTGTCTCCTCAGACAGGCCTGACTATTTAAAACTTTGGTAAAAACTTCGGCATCTGGCTGAAAAGTCGTTGGCTTGACACAGTGACTCAAGGGCAATGTACAAGAAAGGGAAGTTACCAATTTCTGGTGTTCTTTTTTTTCTTTTGATGCATTTCTGTAATATCAAAATCCAAGTTGTGTGTCACCGGGCAGCAAAAACAAAATGTGTTTTTTTTTTTTTTAAATGTAATCATGCTGACCATATATAGTGCCACCAGTGAATTTTTGATTGTAAATTTTATGTCACTTCGCCGACTGATTTCACAAGGAGCACATCAGAAGAGATCAGGCTCAACCTCCAGAGTAGAATGTAACAACCATTCAGCAGTGATGCAAATTGCAGCTTATTTGCTTTGTGAACCGTGTGCCATCCCCTTTCCCTACACCTTTTCAAAAAACAATATTCACATATTCCACAGTGTACCCAAGGAAGATGTCATTTCACCTACCCATGGAAATTTTTGAACACCAGACATGTCAGAAGAAGTACCTCACAATACTCTCAGAGTGCATTTAATTGCTGCTGATGAAATAATCAATGGATGCCCTTAAGCTACAAAAAAACAAAAAAAAAACCAAACAAACAGGCATGTTCTAAGGGTCATGACCTTGAATAGAAAAGAGTTAGAATGTCTCTTCATGTGAAGAAATGAGTTTAACTCAAAGTTACCTGCCAGTAGTTCAATTGAGGGCAACCAAAAAGGTTGGACCGCTGTGTCAGAAGGACACTATAGTGTCCTTGTTGTCACTGTGCTCTTTCACCAGCTTAGAATGCTAGCCTTTTTGCACTATGAGTCAACACCTGCAGGGTTTGCCTCAAACCTTCCAACCGTGGCAGGTTGATAGAATTTTACTGGCATTACCAGTATATCCCAGATTTAAATGTCTTATCGATGACTAATTTAAACACGAGAATTATCACTTTTTCTCTTTAACTTTTTTTGAGTTTTTAGTCACAAACTAACATGAAATTAACTAAGTAACTGAAACTTTCTGTCAGTGGGGGAATAGGAAAGGAATAATGGTCGACTCAGATCAGGTTACCAAGGGACTGAATCTAACAGTTTGTGAATACCAGGCATTAAAAATAGCAGTAATTGCAATGCATCCCTTTATTTATGGGGCTAAAAATAAAGGGATGCATTGCAATTAATTCTTAAAAAAAAAAAAAAACGTTCATAATTCCAAAACGTGCACAAACCTGTGAAGCCAAAGTTTAATGGGAATGCATCTGTACTTTGTATCATGTTTCTGATGTGGTTTGGCCCTGGGGTGCAGGTCGTGGCATTGGTACCTGTAGCAGGACCTGTTGAAACAGACATAACTTTCTGCTAAAAATTCGCACACAGGAATAATTAACTCTTCTGTGACTGCAAAAAGGGCAAGGATTTTGCATAAGCATCATTATAATGGCATTATAAATAGATTCATCCAAAGTTTTTCTTCTTTCAAATTTTGCAAACAAGCTTTTCATGCAGTGCTTGATATCTGGTGACCCTTGACCTCCAATAGCCCTAGAAAGCAGTTATGATAATAACTTGCACAGTAGACATTTATTACTCATGCACCAGCTCTGACTGCCTTCGTAATACCAACGTCTGCAGTGAACTACAACTTTGATTCCTACTAAATCTGTCAGCGTATAGATTGATTGCATGCTATTACCAGATTCTTGTACGCCAACCGAATCAATTATTCCCAATAACACTCAATATTTCTTTGTCTGTTAGTGTTTTGAGCCGCCCCTCTTCCCCCCAAAAAATGGAAGTGTGTCTTATAAATATAGAGACCTTGGATCTTAGATGAAACAAATGTGTAACTGTTTGCAGGTGTTACGGTATGTACATTAGGAAAGGGTACATATACGACACCTGCTTGGAGGATTACTATGATGCACAATCTGCAAGGTTGCAGTATGTCACCTTCAGTACGTGGGATCAGGGATTCCGCGGGGTAAAAAAAATGTGGCTGGTGGAACGATTACTTCTAAACTATGACTCCACCAAACTGATGCTGTCCATTGAAAAACTTACCGGTGGATTCAGGGCCACAAAAGTTTGCTTCAAGGGACCCAACCGTAGGTGCATTTTCAAGGATTTTTAGATGCCATTTATTTATGTACGTTCAGACATTGCTGCAAAGTGACTTTTTCTTCAGTAACAAATCAACGCAACTAAATGTCTGCATTTTTATGGAAACGAATAGAGGGCAGGAGAAGGGGGTGGGGATCCCCTTGCCCAGTTTGTCAGAATCTCTGGTGATCTTCCACCTTGCCTGTATATTCTCTTTCTTGACATATCATGTTTACAAGTCAAGATAGCAATCACATCACCCAAATAAACATTAAACATTACCATAATCATGAGGCCTGTGCATGTACCCACAATTACAACCATTCCAGGCTTCCTTTGCTCCTTCATAAGGAACAACATATTAATGATAAGTAAGAGTAGAATATCAAAACGACAGATAAACATTCTGAGTGGGATAAACATGAACACATATCCGATACCGGTTCCTCCACCAAACATGGTCGTCAGTCCCGATGCAATGGCCTCTCGGGCCAACTGAGGGCAGATGAAATGAACGTGGGCATCCAGACCACCAGCAGTGACTATGAGCCCCTCCCCGGCGATGGCCTCCGTCCCTACCCCACAGATCATACCATCGGTTACCCCATCCATGACGTCAGGATTGCCTGCCTTGCCGATGCCGGTGATTATGCCACCCTGAGAAAAAACAAGACTGAGTGGTTAAAGTCTCTACCAACATAAAGCCTGAACTTAAAAAATAATTGAAAATTCATCCTCTGGTGGGACTGATGTCTGACTCTCTTCTTCTTGGTATCCACCAACCTGCCTTGAAAGTCTGATTTTTACATCTGGCTGTCTGGTTATAGTTAAAAGGCAGGATCGAGCAAAGAAACTAGAGTCAAATTGTTTATCAAATTCAATTAATTTTCAAATCTCGTAATTCCTATTGTTTCTCTCACTGTCATCAATATTTTACTTTGAAAGCAAAGATATTAAGATTCTCAAAACAAATTGTTGCTTGAAAACAAAGTTATGTTCTCATTTACACCTACAACACAGTATGCTGCTGATAACAATGTAAATTAAGTAATAGTTAATCAGTTGGTATACTACCGTAGTTACTTTTGGTTAGGCTATGGCAAATTACACATTTGGCAAGTGACTGTCACAAAGTCAAATACCATTCACAAACAATATAAGGAACAAGAATGTCCATGATACCCCATTTCTTTTTTTTCACACAAATTTGGGTTCATTTGCATCTTCACTTACCTTGATACCAATGTCTGCTTTCACCACACCGAGCTCTGCATCTAAGATGAGTGCATTGGTTATGACCGTGTCCAGGGCCGTGTCATTTGTCACATGAGCGGCCTGTCCCATTCCTTCACGGAGGACCTGCTCACACGACGAAAGTAACGGAATACAGAATGCAGGTATACAGATGCTGTAGATCTACGGAGTTCAGCAGGAGCTGTCGTGGTGATTCTTACAAGAATATACACGCACACACCCACAAACGTATATGGAGCACATGCACTGAGTGGTTATAATCAAAGGCAAATCCAAAAACTTTTCCCCCCGTAATGGGAGGGGTAGGGGGAAGGAGGAGTGGAGAAAAGTGCACCAAAGGTGCTGTACTTGCGTGAAGTATGTTTATCATTGTGGTAGGGCAAAGGGCAGTCTTGGAAGGGTCCAGGGGGAAAGATCCCTAACAGCTCTTGAAATATTTGAATACAGGTAATCGACAATTTGAAAATAGAAAACTTTAGTTTGAATTGAGGTCGATACATCACTATATGCCCCATGAACTGGAAATATCCTTCAAAAATGTGTTATATGGACCCAATTTACACAATTAGTTTTTTAACAGATTTTCTCTTTTAACCTAGAGGGGGAGGGGTGGAGGCAGAGCAAACCCTGAAATCCACCCTAATAATTATTCATGTTCGCCTTTTATGCAGTGCTTTTCTTGGTAGCTTTGAAGAGCTATATTGCATATTTATTATGATGTTTGTCAGGATGGCAGACACGGCCTGTTGATAAAATTCAGGACAATTGCAATGACGGCCAAGGGAAACAAAAGGAGAGTAGACGGTGTTTCCTTTTGTTTTTCAATCGCACATTTTGTCTTAATTCAATGACATGTCACTGTTATCACTTACTTAGGTGATACATTATGTAACAAATTGATGAATGATTACAAAATAAATTTAGAACTGTGCTGTATACCAGATCAGAGAAAAGAACAGGTCATGTACAGCTCAACTCCAGGAGGAACAAAATGGCAGTCAGTCAGGATTGCAAAAGTCACCAAGGATCTATCAGAAACTGATTAGCTTTCAACCAAACCAGTCGTAACAGCTGCAAACAGCTTCATTGATGGTGTTTTGCAGACACTAGGACCTCAGTGATTGCCATGATGAATTCATCTTCATAAAATATAATCAGCAAGTCTTCTATGCTTTTTCATTTGCATATTTTTTAATATGGGCATGACATCTGACGATAAACATCCAGATAAATAGATGAACGAGAATGACATCATGGAACAATATGTGAAGCCAAAATTCTACATGCGAAATGAGTTCTCATGAAATGGCAAATGCAACGGAAATTTCAAGGTAATATAACTCCCAAACAGCTAAATGTTGGGATGTAGTTTTCCCTGCACATTATCAGGTTATCCAAAAAAAAAAAGCAAACAGACAAAAAACAAGCAGTTCCATTTACATTAATTTTCCCCTAAGATGTAGTGAGATAACAAATTCTCTTGCCATATGTGCATTATATATGGCAAAAGTTGAAGGCAGAGCTGTTTTGCTTTACTGCATAGGATGCCGCCTATTATTGTTCGGCTTTTTTTGTTCAGTGTGGGGGCAGTTTCAGTGACGTCATTCAAGTTTATCTATTTCTATGCTAACATCCCATGCCATATTATGAACTACAGCTCAAGAAGTCATGTTTAATTTACTATGGCACTGCTTGCAACATGAATGTAATGGAACCACCATGAGGTGATAAAAAAAGGACCTAAGGCGATGAAGTTGGTAACAAGATCTCACAACACTTTTCTTTTGCATAAGTGTGCCATGGAATACAGGATTTTTAGTGGCTTCGATTGACCACAATTAGACTTCATACAAAACGTCTTCAGTCCTATAAAACATCCTGCAAGTTCACTAGACATAAATGGTTACCTTGCCACCACCGAATTTGCACTCATCACCATAAACAGTGAAATCCTTTTCCACTTCAATGAAAAGGCTGGTATCCCCAAGACGCACCTATTGGCAATGACAAAGAAGAAACCAGGAAAGAACTAAAGTTGATACACTGACAACTTGCAAAAGCAGTTCAAATTGAGAACTCATATTTTAGCACATCAACTGTGAAACATGGTATGCATGCAATGAAAGAAATATCCCTTTCAGATTATGAAGGATATATGCATGCAAGTTAAAACCAGAGAAACTGTCCTCCTTATTCAAACCCAATTTAATTATATATCATAAAAAAGACTAAGATTAAACTAAAAGTTTACAAAAAGTAAACTCAAGAAAATATGGCAAATCATTTTTTGTGATAGTAGTCATTTCAGCAAACCGCACTTTGGGTGGTAGTTTGTGAAGAAGGCACTGTATATAGTCTACTAAGGGTAAAGGCAAAGGAAGAGGTGGAGTTTGAGGCTGCCAGTGGTTTCCAACATAGAAGTGTGATGTGCATTTAATTGTGTGGAGACAGGTGAGTTTGGAAAGAAGTGAATGAAGTAAAAATGAAGAATGATTAAAAACACTATTAAGTTGTCATTTTCACAGACCTTGTCACCAACGGTCGGTCCAAAAGTCCTGATGTAGATCTGACGGGGCATTTCGAAGATGTTTTCTGTCCAGCTGAGTCCCTCCTGTCGCTTGTGTCCAAAGCCACCTGCCTCAGTTCTGTGAAGAATCTTGTCACTGAACTTTGACACTGGTCCGTTTGCCAGAAAGTTTCCACCATGAATGACTCTGGGTATCAGAAGGGAGAAAACACAGGATTTTTCACAATATGTTGTAGTTGCTATCTTGAAAAGGGAGATGCAACTGACCAAACTATGAAAAAAAAATGCTGGGCTGCAAAATCCCACTGATGGCGTAGCCTCTCAAAACAAGAGAAGTTTTGGTAAGATGATGAAGGCTGGTAAATGCCCAAGGGTGCAATGAATAAAGGCTTACTGCTTAGTATGTTGAGCATCAACCTATTGGGTATTCTGACATCAAAGCTGCTAAAAATTCTGTTTTTCAAACTTCACAATTATTTCAATTTGTCCAATTGTGGTATTTCTTGTCACCAGAGCCCCATTTCCTTAATTAGGTCATTTTCATCTCCCCATGGTGATTTGATCCAACTCAGACGGCATTTGCATTCTGAAATGCGAACAAGACTGTCTGCAAACCCCAACACTGTCCTTTTATGAAAATTTCATTCTTCCCAACAAAATAACAAAAAAACAAACAAATAAAAAGAAACAAACAAAACTTTAATTAAAGTGCCTGCTTATGCATGAGTGAAACATACTACCAAGCAGTTTCAAATTCAGTTACCTTCCCTGTCAGTCTGCACGATACATACAAATGTCTTAAAGGGAATACACTTACACCTTCTGAGATAGAATAGTCACTCCAGTCTTACCTTTTCCCTCCAATGGACACCAAATTGACATCCCTAGTCTCTCCGGGGCTAAACCTGATGGCTGTACCGGCAGGAATGTTCTGTTCGGAGAATAAAAACGTTCGACATGTGCTTGTTAACGGTGAGTGTGCTGTGGAGGAGCTGTTCATAAGCATTCCAGGTTTGTAGCCTGTGCATGTGTATTACAACATTTAACACTAAACTGACATTAATTTACTTGTTAACTGTTACATTAGTTGAATAATTGCTGGATCATTCTTTAAAATTAAGAAAAATTCCTAGAGAGAAAAATTTGTGACAGCTAGTGCAGGCTCACTGGGAGAGTTTTTTTACATCAACTGCGCATCCTTCGCAGGACGAAGATTGAACCAACTGAACAAGGAGTTTCTCACAGATTTGTCAGTCCCTTGGAGCAAGCATTTAAATAGAATGTAGAAGGTACAATTTGACTGCAGGAATAAAACTCAGCCCAACAACTTCCAGGCCCAATCAATTTTCCAGGGAAATTGACTTTGTTGACAGTCAAATTCACAGGTTGTAACATTGGCAATGCTGGCATTCATCAGGTTACTTGCTGGTCCTGATAAACATCAACAGTGGGTATATATATATAATTGGTTAAACTTGGAGTTAAACGTGGGGTGGTGTATTCATCTATTTTGTGTATGCATGGTCACTGTGTCTCATTATTAAGTGCTATGAATTCTCTGCCTACACTTATAGATATGGCTTCACTTTTGAAACTCACCAGCCTCATGCCGTAGGCTGCCTCGCGATCAAACGTCAGGTGTTTGTTCGCTTCGATGAAGTGGTAGTGGCTGCCGATTTGGATGGGTCTGTCACAGGAGCTGGTGACCTTGATGGTGACATACTGGCGACCTTCATTCAGCTTCACCGGGTCCTTGCTTCCCTCCACATACTCTCCTGGCTTTACGGTCAAAGGGGCATCCACCGTGCCATCCTTCTGTGAAATATGCAAACAGTAAACCTTCTTTTGAGAAGAAAAAGCAAACATTTAGTAATTCTGTGATGGCACTCTGTTCAATACAAGTACTGCTGTTCTCTCACTCTGTTCAGATGCGGCTCTATCATGATGACGTACTGTCACATAAGAGAGAATTAAGAGAGGTTCCATCTCTTGTGGAGGAGGGGGGGGGGGAGGGGAATGCTGGAGGGAATCTGACGACACTTTACTCTTTACCAATTATGTCAGTCAGTTCACGTGAAGTCTGTTAAAAATGAAAGCAAAATTTTGATTTTGACTTTTTTGATGATGTAAATTTGCATTTGAAAAGAAGCTCTCAGAAATTTGAAAAAGATTGGAGGTCATTCAAAGATGGTTTGTGAATAAAACAAACAGGAGATACCAAATTTGTCTCAATTACATTTGACCCCACCTAATGAATTTAATTACTCCAAAGCAAACAAGCTTCATTAAACACAGATTGACCCGGCAAGCTAGTCAAAACATCTGCACGGCTGCAGCTGCGGCTTCTGATATGATGGAACTATGACTGATTGTCATCACAGGGAAAGGGGGTGTCCTTTTGCTCATGAAGGGCAGACTAGATGCAAAATGATGCTACATTTTTTTTGCAAGATCTGAGCTGACTATATGTCCAGAATTTTCTACGGTTTAGGTAATAATTTCAATTTTTTTTATTTTGTGTGGTGAAATATTCATTTCAAGACTTTTCCTGAGTGATTCACCACTCCTTCTGGATTCACCTCACTGCCCTAGCATGGTGAAACTGGGTAAAATCCACTCTCTGCCTGCATGGTTGGACTTTGTGATTTAGGAATCCCCTCTAAGGTCTCATATCCTTAAAGAGGCTCATTGAGTTGTTTTGTGAAATTCACTCAATTTTTCTAAACCCGTCAAGTTTCCTTCACATACTAATGACAAACTGTCAAACTAAAAGGATCCCAAAGTTTTACATACATTGGAACATTAATGAGTGAGTAACCAACGATTAAATTTGGTTTTTGAAACTTTGTGACCAGACATTTTCACATTAGTACATTCACATGCACACAATCCGAGCAAGTAATGGTCAAAAATTAAAAAAAATTGACAGTTTTCATATAACTATTGGATGTGGAACTTGATTAATTATGCTAATTGTGAGTATTGTCGTGTGTTTGCATACTTCAAAATCACCGCAATCTTTACTGATATCAACTCAATGAGCCCCTTTAACTTGGAAAGACTGCACAATAGTTGAGGGTTGTTACTCGATGATGTCACATATGGCAAATTCCCAAAAAGTTTCCTTTCCCAGAGCCAGGGGTAATTTTCCCCTTGCCCTCTAGCTACGCCACTGCAATGAACATTTGTTGAGCAATCACATAGCTTAGCCCCAGAGGCCACATAATCTTCCACCGACGACACCAGATATTTAGTAGAAAAATGCACTAACCTTATCAATGTCATTATCGTCAAAGAGAGACTTGTCTGGAACAGGCAGAAAACTCCCGTAGAGAGCATTGGCGAGGTCTCCATGTTCTTGTCCTATCGGATCATGGATGGTTACCAACTTTGTACCATCAGGAAAAGTTCCCTCCACCTGCACCTCATGTATCATCTCCGCAACCCCGGGGAGGACCTGCTTGATTCCTGGGATGAAAATTGTTATTGTAATATTAAAATATAAGATTACCCAAAAACTGGTTGCTGTTTAGTTACAAACGACAAACCTTAAATTAATCCTAATACGGAAGATGAGTTACGGAAGATGCATTGTTGGACTTATGACAGTTTGGGTGAACAAATTATTCCGCGCAGAAACACGAGAAAAAAAAAAATTGTGATTATTTTTTATAGGGTTTGTTTCTTCTGTTTGTTGGTTCTCAACCATAAGTTCCATAGGCAGTAACTCATCACCCCAAGCTATATTTTTTGCTTCCGTATAGCAGAATTCTCAACTGGTTCTATTTTTTGATTGATGGCAAAAAGTAGCTCACATTACACAGCATACACAGGGATCCATTGTTTTGACTACACATGTGGAGGAATTTTAGACAGGCTGTGGGAGCTAGGGAGCAGATGTACATGGTTGGGAGAATTGAAACTGTCTGGGTGATGGCTTTTTATCTCTAAGAATTACAATTTCGAGGAAGGAAGGATGAAACATGACTTCAATAAAAATGTTACTATTTACAATCTTAATGAAAGAACTACTTTTTCTCCATATGTCTGAGAATTTTAATGAAGAAAATCAATTATAGTCTACATGAACCCACAACTTTATTTTTAATGATTGCTAGTTTTACCTGCTGTCCTGTTTTAGCATGCCCTTCCCACATGTGAGAACATCTAGACTTCCATACATTAAATTTTGTGAAGTTTGTCACTTTTTGTGACTTTGACATCACCATGCAATGATTATGAATTATGCATGAGGCTGTCACAAATTGTTTTATGTAAAATGCATTATGGTATCTGTATTTTTACGGACCAAGTGGATGTTGACCTTGCAGGAAAAATGCATCGCACGAGACTGTTATTAAATGTTCTCCACTTGTCGTCGGGACTATTGTACAACAGATATGTTATCCTGATCACCCCAGGCACCATCCAACTTAGCCTGCTAGACAATGCTCTTTCATTTACCCACTGTGCTAAAGTGCATGCCATTCATATCAACATGGGTGTAGTATTATAAATTGAATAGGCTGTGTGTAGGGGTAAACAAAAAGTATTGTAAGCGTTGCTAGTTGAAAGATGAAATATTTTAAACATGTACTCATTGGGTAAGAGATTATGTAAATTTGCCATTAAAATTTGTCTTTTTATCTTGGTTCTTACTTTTTGGGGGTTCAATGCAGTTAAACATCATCGAGGCCCTGAATAACGGTTTACTTGGCCTGTTTGCTTGATCGCTTTCCCAGATGTAAACGTGACCAATACCTGCCTTCCAAGATTGATTGCCATATCACTGTATTCAGGCCTGTCATGCACGATGGATTCATGGAACAACTGGCAGGATAAACATGTTTGCTAAGTATAATACAGGAGCTAGCTATAGCTGTTCAAAGTTTACAGGTCTGCAGGAATCTATCATCCTTTGCTGGCTGTGATGAAAATTGACTTTTGTAAGTCAAACAACGATCTCGGACAAACAACTGTAGGTTGGGACACTTCGCCGTACTTTGCAATTATAATCCTAAATCTGATCCCTAGATAAAGGATAACATGAAACCCTGCACCCCTTTCCAATGCGCTATAAGAGTGAATGTATACTGTAAACAGTCATCCTGTGGCCAACATTGAAATGGGGAGTGGAGTGTCCTCACAACTGAGCAATTTTGGAGCAAATCATCCAGAGAGAATTGCTCTTTTTCTGATAAGGTTCATCACAAAAATCAGTTATCGAGACATCAAAGTTGTTTCTAAATGAATCCGTTTCTGCCTGCATTCACCACAAAATCATGAAAAAGTCTATTCGTTATGATCACCCATTCAACAGAACATGCAAATAAGCTGCCAGAATTAAAAATTACACTTCCCATGTTCCTAGTTGAGATTCAGACTTCTATTTGAAAATCCTCAGACCGATAGGGTTATGCAGCTGTTGTGTTACGTTGCGAGAGGAGTCTCACTCTAACTGAAAAATGGTGGGAGGAAAAGCAGTCATTTGATGTCATGAAGTAGCACCACATTCTACCATGAAGCATCAAAAGTCAGAGCTTTATCATATTAAAATATTGGTTGAACGTTAGTAGAGACTGCGTTTTGGCATTTTGTCAGCAAATTCGATGTTTGTGACCACATTTTTCACATAACATGAAGCTGGTAATAAATGTAATCTGTATTCTTTTGATCGCGAGGCAAATTTCTCACATTTATGTTAAAATTTTGCTTTCAAAACATTTGGGAGAACCTGTGTGTCATGTAACCTGATGGTATGACGAGAGTGTTTTTCACTGCTCAATTTTTTTTATAATTTCACATGTCTGTCAACTTCTCATTTTTCATTCATTCACTCATATATAAATAAGTTGATATATTAACAAATACAACAGTATAACTCTAACAACCAAAATGTATAATGTACTCCAAAGTTGAAACTGCTTAAAATGACTAACATGTATATGCAGTGCATGTACATTAGAATGGTACAAGTCACAACGTCACCATTGTATGATTGTTAAGAAGGCTTCATATCTATTACATTCAAACATTTGTTATCTTACTTTGCATGAGGTTAGTTAATTCAGCTTTTCATTCAGCACAGTGCAAGCCTCTACATGGATATAATTGACTTAGTCCCCTTCAACTCCCCTAGTAACATTGACAGCAGTCACGACAATACTAACAGTACAGTAAACCAACTTGAACACAGGCTTAAAATGTATGCCAAATATGCAGTGTTAATGTTCTCTTGATAAAGGAATATCACCATTGACAAGTTTTGCCCAAGATTGTGGCTCTTCAAAAACAAAAGCGCATGAGTGAGATCAAAGTGAGAGATCAAAGTGAGAGATATATTTAAGTTTTCAGATAAAAGAAAGAGGGATCCAATTTTACTGGTCAAAGTGAAGAATCGATTTAATCACAGTAAGTAATCAAAGTAAGAGATCAAAGTGAAATATCAAAGTGGCAAGATCAACGTGATTTGATCAAAGTAAGAGATCAATGTTCCTGGTCAACGTGAGGAATCAATTGAGAATCAAAGTAAGGAATCAAAGTAAAGATCCAGTGAGAGATCACAGTTAGGGAATAAAGTACTAGAGATCAAAAGAGAGATCAAAGTAAGAGATCAAAGTGAAATATCAAAGTGGCAAGATCAACATGATTTAATCAAAGTGAGAGATCAATGTTACTGGTCAAAGTAAGGAATCAAAGTAAGGGATCCAGTGAGAGATCACAGTTAGGGATTAAAGTACTAGTGATCAAAAGACAGATCAAAGTAAGAGATCAAAGTGAAACATCAAAGTGGCAAGATCAACATGATTTGATCAAAGTGAGAGATCAATGTTCCTGGTCAAAGTGAGGAATCAATTGAGAATCACCGTAAGGAATCAAAGTAAGAGATCCAGTGAGAGATCACAGGTAGGGATTAAAGTACTAGAGATCAAAAGAGATCAGATCAAAGTGAAACATCACAGTTACAGATCACAGTGTCATGGTCAAAGTGAAAGATCAAAGTGAAAGATCAAATCTGGGCAGGTAAAAGTTAGATATCAATGTCAGTGATCAAAGTAAGGAATTACCATTCCAAAAAGTGCAGCTATGTAAGGACTGTTTCCAGTATAAATGTAAGGACACGAATGGAAAGCTGCAAAGCTAATTACATGCAAATGAGGTTTTACCACGTTTTACCTTCTTCTGTTGACAAGCTGAAGAGCATAGGTATGTACATTCCTACATAGGTACCAGTGTTGATAACTTGATTTTTACCACAGTGTCTTCTTACCGAGCAAACTCCTCCCCAGATTCATTATTTCGCTCAAATCTTTCTTCCCATCACGAATGAACTCCTGAATCTGTGAAAGGAATTAAATTAGTTCATTAAATCAGATGTCAACAATAGCGCGGAGCGAACTTGTCACATGACCATGCAAGGACCCAGGATGTTGATAGAGAGATTTGAGGGTGGGATATGGTAATTGCTAGCTTGATTTTCTAAGTGGAGCGCCACCAACGAACGGTTGGTCCATAGCGTACAACAAACGCCCCTGTCACGGTACAGAAGCCTCCCACACCATAAGAAATTACCCTTTATTTATTGACCTTGGCAGATTAAGAAATGAATTTGAGGTAGATGAAGGTAAGCTTGTGGGAGTCGAAGCACTCCCTTCAAGTGTGAGGGCCGGTTGGCAAGAGCTAGTGGGGACTTCTTCTGGCGAACCACATAGCTTCAATACTAATGTACATTGGTACATTGATTATCACAACAAAGCAGTACATCTAAGATCAAGGCAAATGGGTTCTCTCCACCACATGGGAGGATTTGGACACCAGGTAGATCTTTATAACTATGTGCTTTATCAAAAAAATAAAAATCTTCCATCAAGTGGATATAATGTCGCTTCCCATGTGCAATTTTTTTTTTCTTTAAGGAAATTTGATCTGTGACATTTCTGCTGGCCTAGCTTTTCATAAACAGCTCACCCAAATCGAATCCAACAAATCACACAAAATTCCTCACCTGATTATATTAGAAGTAGCGCCCAGATAGGGCACCTTGAAAATTATTGCTTTGTAATACAAAATGAGAAAAAGACCAAATGGGTGGATTTTTTTTTTTTTTGGAAGTCAGTGAACTGCATTCATATCTGTATCAAGGATAGTTTCATATATCCTGTTTATTCAGGAGCTTTCAACCAAGTTTCTCTGCCTAACTTTTCAGAAAATTTCTTGGAACAAAAACGCCTGAGGGAAACACAGCACATGTTTTTTCATGTTCCATTGTGCACTGTGTCCATGTGACTGCTATGTTGTGACTGGACATGACTAAAGATTTGGAGACTATATCTCTGCAGTTTCGACAAGAGGTGTTGGGCTAAACAATCTACGTCAGATTAAATTTAAAAAAAAAAAAAAATCCATGCAATGGGGAAAAAAAAACAACAACATTTGGTTGGTGGGACAAAAATGTGTTTTTTTTTCTTTTAACCTTGGCCTAATGAAATACATACCTGACTACCAATCAAAGCTACTGCTTCTGGGTGATTGAGCTTAACTCCCCGGGCCAACCTCTTTTGAGCAACAGTGCCAACCTGATGAAGGAGTAGACTTTCAATCTCTCTAGGGCTAAGCTTCATCCTGGATGATGTGGTTCTGAGAAAATAATCACAAACTAGATAGTGCAGTAACTTTTTTGCTGGTCCTTGTGCAAACCCACAGGCCACAGTAGCAGACCAAGTGAAGGACAAAGAGGAACAGGGTACCGTTCCTGCATGGAGATTTTTCACCGGCCCAGTATCCATGTATTTGGATAGGTTTTTAACTGTATTGGGACTGGTTGGGTTACTACTTTAGAGTCACAACTCCTGGCTAGGAGTACATACAGTATCCTCATTCCTCCATCTAGGAAAATCATACCGGTAGAGTAAGCAATATGCATACAAATTGGTAAATATGATTTTTCGGATCCAAATGTGTGGGTCGTTCATAGGGATCAAGTACAATCAACCTCCTTTTTTTCTTTTTTCGTTGCTGTGACAGCAGAGACAGAATTGGGTTGATATGTTTTTGAGGTGCTCAGCCTGGGCTAAAAACTTTCTTCAATATTGCGCACATTTTCATTTTGAACTACCAAAGTAAGGTTTATGAGAAGGAGTGTACCATCAAGTAAGTTGAAAAAATTAAAATAATTACCGGCACTTACAAAACAGGAATTTGGGAAATACATTTCATTCAATCTATCATCAAATGTGACCCATACTTCAACTAGACCAACCTATGTAAACAAAAATTTTCCAAAGGGGAGGCCTTGGTACCCCTCAGGCTCCTCTCCCTGTAAAGGAATAACTCAACCATATGCCATCATCAACCCCTACCCCAGCACCCTTCAGAGTTAATGGATCTGCCAATGCAGTACATCAAAAAGCAATGCTCAAACCACTGTCGAGATTATTTTTCTTTTCCAAGGTTTGTAACACCTTCAGCTACATGTTTATCAAATCAGTAGAGAGAATAACATATAGCTAGTTAAGATATCACTTTTATCTCTAGGTTTGAATATTTTTAATAAAACATGTCAACTGTTGTAATTAAAATACCTGACAGACTAAACAATTTGCTAATCTAGAAGTAAAGGTCTTGAACACCAAATCTGATTTCAAATGCTGTTCAATGGTTGCACCAGATTGTATCTGAGAGTTTTTGATTATTCCAAACTTTTGCAAAGGGGAGGTGGCCCCCAATGAAAGAGGTGCAGGCTAAAAATATGTTTAGTCCCTCCCCCCACCTTCCAATATTTGTCAAGTGCTCCAATAAGACAAAGGATACATAATTCATTATGAATCTTGAATCATTTCAACCCATCTGATTATCGTACCATTTTCATATATTGATATTTCTCGTTAGTCGAGAGGGAGACACTTTATGTAAGCATTCTTCCAAATCATATTAAAAGACATTTTAGAAGAGAAATGAATATACTGAACAGTATGTGTTGGAAAGAATTTAGCAGTTGTCGATGTCAATTAGTCAGTTTGGGGTTGGACCAAAATTGCAGACTTGAGATCCCTATTCCAAGACTGCAAACACATGCAGTGCCTTAGAACCCGTGGAAAGTGTTATTCCACGATATCTGGAGGGTAATTTGTAAAGCCAAAAGTTTTCTTGTACGCTGAATACCAACTAAGGGCGGTGCTCCCCTTAGATAGTCATACGCATGCTGGCAATCACTCCCCCGATATTTTTTTCAAGTTCAGGTAATGCATGGTTTTATCGATTACTGTGTAGACTGGCAGGATTCTTAGTTTTTGAGAAATTTGTGTAGATCTACTGTCAATGCCAAGCACATGTGACATTTATCTTCACATTTCTGTTCGTTTAGTCTTTCAATACACTGATTTATGGAACATTCCTGGAGATGCATTGTTGTTTTATTTCTGTGTGCTGGAAATACCTGTGTTCTTTTAAAGGCTGTATTGCATCACCCTAAGCTATATTTTTACCTCCCGGAAAGCAAAATTCTCAACTGGTTCTAAGTTACAGTACTCTTAGATTGACAGCAAATTCGAAAGATGCAGAGCAGTTCGTTTTACACAGCGTACACTGGGATCCATTGTTTTGATTACACATGTGGAGGAATGTAAGACAGGCTGAGGGAGGGACTAGAGGTAGGTGGTTGGGAGAATTGAAACTGTCTGGGGTGATGAGTTTTTGTCTTTAAACTTAGATGCTTACTACTAGTACTACACATGAACTGTTATCCTGGAGGTAAACAACAGTACTGACATGGAACATCAATCAAAGTAGTACCATAGCTAAGCAATCTCAATATCAGATGGGTTAAAGACAAAAACCATTCATCATCCCAGACAGTTTCAATTCTCCCAACCACTTAGTACGCTTATAGTCCCCCCCCCCCCCTCGGCCTGTCTTAAATTCCTTCACATGTGTTACCAAAACAATGGATCCCTGTGTACGCTGTGTAATATGAGCTACTCTGCATCTTTCAAATTTGCTGCCAAAGAGTACAGTTAAGAATTTTGCTTTCAGGAAAATATAGCTAAGGGTGATGAGTTACTGCCTTTAGTCTTGCTGGAAATTCGAAAGCTGTACTGAACACATTTTTGCAAAAATAATTAACAATTTTAATTTCAACCAACCCACTGTAATCACCTCTCTGTTGTTGTTACTTCAAAAAGACCAGATTTTACACATTTTTATGACTGACATAGAAGCTAGAGGTTTTGAGGTGATGCACGTCTCCCTCCCTTTTGGAAATTTACTTTTCTGAAGTAAATAATACTGAAACGCAAAAATGGTGCAATCTATGACTAGCTTTCAACTTTGTAAAATGTACTCCATTTCCACAAAGTACACATTTTGAAATATAGCTTGTTCACTTCCAATTATGAAAACTACCCGGTTGTCCATTTTGAACTTAACTTCCGTCCAAGAAACACCAATTGAGCCAACGTATAATTTGCCAAAGTTGGCCAGACGTATTTGTGCTACGTCGGAATACTACTGGCATAGCACACATCATAATACAATTATGGTATGCATGATATTAATAATTGATGAGCCACGTTCACAGATGCAGTCGACATTATGTGTACCCGGCAGGGTCCGTCCCTGATGCAGATAAAATCTACATCATGTATGTTCTGAAATACAGTAAGTGTGTAGGCAGTCAACATAGGTTGTAATTGTCATTTTGCAAGTGTACTACACATGAAACAATATTTGGGGAGTATCTGATGGATCGATCATGCATTTATACCTTATTCATTCTTTGAAATTTTCAAGTTGATGCCGAATTCATCAAGATTTATGTTACTTTTCACAATATGTTCTTTCACTGACTGTTGAAAACTTTATCGTTTTTTGCCATGTAGCAATTAGCAAAGGAAGGGCATGTCCTGGGTGATGCTTAATTCCCTGCCAACTTAACTGCAACAACATTCTTGATAAGTATACCTCACGCAATGGAAACCGAAACGGCAGTGAAATTAGAGGGCGCTTTCTGACATATGAAAGCAGAGTCGTATGGCTACAAGAACCAAATGCCTTCAATCCTGTTAGACCTTCGTGTATTAAATACTTACCAGTCACAACGTTCTCAGAGCAAAACTTCCTTTGAGCAAAAACGTGTACGAAAATGTCCCTGTGACAAAATGTCCTGTACATGTCATAGTGTACCCAGGATCACAGTGTATAAGCCTTGTAAAATTAAGATAGTTTGACTACTAGGGAGTTGTTAATTTAGATGGAGAGAGTGCTCATTGAAGTGAGGTTATTGCTGCCAAGGCCACACCCCTATCAGTGCTTTGCATCGTTCTTGACATTCCTAAGGATTTATACTGGATTACGAAATAAACACAATGACGTAATTTGTCGTCTGTTACAGCAACAGACTTCACTTTGACTTTCCCTGCTGCTACAGCATTGCTAGTCGTCAGGGAAATAAATCACTTTTTCGACCTTTTGACGCTCAGTGACGCTTATGACAATGTAATATTTGGGTTGCATATCAAACCATGAAAAAGAAACTATGAAAACATGAAAAAAGAAACTCGTTTCTGGAAACTAACAAGAAACTTCTCAGCTATTTGTCAAAAACATAGACTTTTGCCTCTGTAGCTCATTTGCATGTGCTAAATTCTAAAGGGATGGGCGGAAGGCAATCATTCATTTTAATTAAAAAGTCGTTAAGAGTCGTATGACGTCTGCTCTTTAAATGTTGGTGGTACAAAGTTACAAACCTACACATCAAAGCATTGTTCTCGGCAAGCCTCTTGATAGAGGATTAGCTGACTTAAATGACATTGCTAGGTGGATTAAGATTGAACTGGAAACATTGAATAAAGGAAAGAAATACCTCTGAGCTAATTGCACAGCTTAGCTTCACTAAATTGGGGGGGTCCTAAAGTATTGCATTACGTAAATTTTTCGTACTCTCTCCATCTATAACACCTCCCCGGTTTGACTGATATTGTACATTAGTTTTTAGTAAGTATTTATTCCTACAGCAGAACTTGCTGTACATGTGCAGTGCAATGAGAGCTTGTGTTACGTGCATCTTGTAAACTAGATTAGCATTACTTTACTGAAATGTTTTCACTGGAATATTTTCCCATTAATGTAACATTGTTCATAAAGACATCATGCAAAACTGCCAACATGCCAAACTTTCAAAAGGAAGTCTTTTAAAGAAAAATCATTATAAGTTTGCTCTCAACGTCAAAGGTTAAGTTTTATTTTGTTGTTACATTTTCATGTAAACATTTTACTTACTACAGAAGACAATGTTATCAAAATATCATGAAATACATAAAAGGGTTTACTGATAATTTTTCTGAGTGGCATTTAAAATGATCTACAAATCAATAACAACTTTATTTAAGCAATCCTTACACTTGAATAGACTAATCTGTGACTGTCCTTATTTATCCACACACCCCATTTTCAAATTCCTCTCATGAATGTCTCCCACATGTTTCCTACTGGAAATTTCAATATGAATCTTAGTATATGTCCAAATTTTCTATGAGGGGACTGTCTGTGTTGCAAACCATACGTAATGTGACCAACGTGTGACGTTTTTGGTAAAATGCAGGAAAGTTTTGGTCGCTGAAAGGCAGGGATGTTTTTGTCTGGGAATGTTTTGATTGGATAGCATTTGAATCAAGTCCTAGAGAATATTCAGACTTGCAGTTTTCTGTGGCAAATTTTGGTAAAAATTACTTTAGCACAAAGACAGTCCTTGTGAATAGAAATCTGTCATGTGATGCTGATAAAAAGAAGTCTTTTAGATATAAGATAACAGACACTTTTATATTGACCATAAAAGGAATTTGGCACTTGCTTGATTCATCTCTGAAAACAGACATATTATGATTCAAAGTACAGGTGAAAAAAATTAAGAAAGTACATGGAGTTTAATGTTAAAAAATATGATGATGCAAAAAAAAAAAACAGAAAGCCAAAAGGCTTTGTGATTCCTTGCCTTGATAAAATACATTTTGAACATAGCAGTTTGAAAACTGACATCTGTTTGATTCACACTTGTAAGAAGAAGGGCTCACAAGTGCATTTTTGTTTAGTTTCTTAAACCCAAAATATGAACCCCTTTTTGTTCTGATAAATTCTCTCATTCCTTTGTGCTGAAATGATATGATTTTTCTTGACGGTGAAGTGCCATATGACAAATTAGTGCCAGGGAGATGGTAACATCAATCAACTCACAGGTACCATGTTGATACTTATTGTTGTTTGTCTTTCCAATCAAGGGAAAATGAGTCACCCCAATCAGAGTTAGTATGCCCTGTTACTCTAGCTCATGATTGGTCTATTTCGATTACGTGGTAATATTCTTGTGAATTGTGAAATCCAAGGAGAATTTCGACTTGCTTTCCCTATTGTTTGTAATAGCTATGCTTCAAAGTGTCTTTAGAGGAGCTTGTAACAGAAGGAAATTAGCAAGACTTTGCTGCTTTTTGAAAACAAATTTTAGGGTAATATCGTGTAAACAAGGTTTTCAGGTTTTGAACCCCCGTGGCCCCGGATGACCTTTGACCTACACCAAAAACAATAGGGTTCTTCCTCTCAATATGGGGCATCGATGTCCCAAGTATGAAATCTATCCAAGCTTCCTAACTTGACATATCGTGTAAACAAGGTTTCCAGGTTTTGACCCCCGTTGACCCCAGATGACCATTGACCTCCACCAAAAGCAATAGGGTTCTTCTTCTTAATATAGGGCATCTATGTACCAAGTATGAAATCTATCCAAGCTTCCCAACTTGAGATATTGTGTAAACAAGGTTTTCAGGTTTTGACCCCGGTGACCCCAGATGACCTTTGACCTCCACCAAAAACAATAGGGTTCTTCTTCTTAATATAGGGCATCTATGTACCAAGTATGAAATCTATCCAAGCTTCCTAACTTGAGATATCGTGTAAACAAGGTTTTCAGGTTTTGACCCCGTTGACCCCAGATGACCTTTGACCTCCACCAAAAACAATAGGGTTATTTCTCTTACCACAACACATCTACATACCAAGTATGAAATCTATCCAAGCTTCCTAACTTGAGATATCATGTAAACAAGGTTTCCAGGTTTTGACCCCCGGTGACCCCAGATGACCATTGACCTCCACCAAAAACAATAGGGTTCTCCCTCTCAATATGGGGCATCTATGTACCAAGTTTGAGAACTGTCCAAGTTTCCTTCTCGAGATATCGTGTAAACAAGCAAAGCCATCACATACACACACACCCACACGCACACACAACACACACGACATCACCATCGCATAGATTCCTTGCCTGCCTTTGGCAAGGAATCAAAAACATCTAAAATTCACACATTTCCTGCAAAATCCATTGGCAAGAAAGAATGCCTCTATCTCGCAGTCTGGCGTCTCATAACAATGAGGTCTGTATGTCCTAGAACTGATTTGAAACTGTACCTCAAAGGTGATGAATCATCGACTAAATATGTTTCTATGTGAAATCTACCAGAGACAGAATTCCATATTTAATTCTCCTAGCTGTCTTATGTTTTGCATGAAACTATAATGATGCTACAGATTATGTACTGATGGGTAATTTCAGTTTCAAATATTACTTGGCAGGCACTCCCTGCATCACACCATTTTGAATATGCATTCCTGAATTCTGTTATAACTTTTTGATTCACTACTTCAAACTCCACCTGCAACCTACTAGACACAGCAGGGGTCCATTAGTCATAATTTGGTATTAATACACTGGACCAGGATACTTTAAAACATATTGACCAATTTCCTGGTTTAGGCAATAGTACTTTAAATTAGTAAAGTCGGTCTGGAGCGTTAAGTTCTTTCTTCTGATCATAATAGCGAAGAATTGGCTGGCTGAAATTAGCTCTTTCACCTTCAACACTGCGGCTTTATGAACATCCATCCAGTACTACTGTGTATCCTCAGGGTTAGCTTTCTGAGGGGTTCACAAATATCACTTTAGAAACCACCGAAATTTGCTTAAATAACTTACAAAGCCAATAACCTTTGTACTCCTTTAACCTCTGTTCGGTCTGGCATCTCCAACACTGCTTTAACTTTGTTGGAATCTGCTTTCAGACATTCATTTCATCCGTAATCAAATTTCCAATGAATGGCACTGGATTCAATTTCAGCTTTAACTTGTGTCGATTCAGTTTCAAGTTGGTTTAACGACACCTATCCATTCATTAACTCTGCCAATTGATTTTATGTTGTGGTCGTTTACAGCCTCTTCTGTAGTGTCTCCTTCACCAAACACCAAAATGTTACCAACAATTGATCATACTCCCGGCAACCAGGCTTCAATGGCTTGGTCCTGCTGTCTCTGGTATTCTTCAGGAGGAGTGCATATTCCGAATGGCATTCTTAAACATGCCAAAATCTGTTCTTTGCATCAGTCCGGGACACTGAACACTTTACCATTGTTCAGCTCAGGCGCAGCACATCTTCAATGGCCGCAATGGATAGTGGCTTCTCCGTAAGGCCTTGTTAAGATCTCTAGGGTCATTGCATATTCTCATTTTGTACGGTTTCACCACCGCTACCAAACTTGATACCCACGGTGCAGGTGTAGAGACTGGAATCATCACCTCATTCTTCATGAGTCTGTCAAATCTTCTTTCAGTCTTTTCTTGACTGCCACCAGAACCTTTCTCTTTGAATGGACCACAGATTTGATGTTTGGGTAAAAATCAAGGTGATATGCCCCTTTAAGTTTACCGGTCCCTTTCAAGATATCTTGGTATTTTTGCAACAAAATCTCCATTGTCATTTCACTTATCTGGGTCTCCTAGTACAGTTTTTTATCATACTGCACCTTCACCACGTCCATGTACTGGACTGCCTTACTTACCAGTAGACGTGTACATTCGCCATCAAAAATAACAAACTCTGCTTTGTACTTGTTTTTATTCTTTGGATTTTTACTTTTGTGCATCCCAATGACTTGATCGTTGTTTTGTTGTACATGGAAAGAACTCCATCCTGCATGCGTCTTGTCAACATATTTTGCAGGTAAATACATTGCAGCTGGTGTCGAGTTGAAATTTTACCTCGTTTCCATCCGACCGACCGTCATTTTGACATAAAATCTGGTCGAGTGGCCTGGAGGGTCTCTGTTTCATTAATTTTGTTGATCGATCTTTCTTTCATTGGTCAACAAGGTCACAGAGTTGATTTTGTCATACTCATCATCATTAGTAATGTCTTATTCCTGTGCTGCCTCAAGTTGATTCCCCTTTTTTGTCCGTTCCTTCCTTTGATCTGCACATGGCCATGCAAAATGCTTTTGCCTATGACACTTTCGACATTCTTTCCCATATGCTGGACAGTAAAATCTTGACCTGGTTTGTGACCATACCCACAGTAATTATACAATTGGTGGACATGCCCTCTATTTTTTGATGACTGAGTTTTAATCTTTGTTGATTGTCTCATCTTTGTCGTTTCCTTTTTGTGCTTGCTGTCAGCGCCCTTTGTGGCAATGTGCAGAGTCAGTTGTATCCATATAACTCTCACCCTCTCCTTGGACAATTCGGACGCTCTGCATATTTCAATGTATTCTGAGTAGTCGTTCCCTCAGATTCATATCTTTCATTCCAACCACAAAACTGTCTCATACCAGTGAATCTTGCAACAAGTCAAAAGTACATAATTGCTGACAGGAGTTTAATCTGTTATGTACCTTTCGATCCATCTTTCACCAGGTTCCTCCATGGTTTCTTGTGAAAAATTTGTAACGTTCCACCTTAATTTTCATTTTTCTTTGGATATCACAATGCGCATCATATGCAGCTAGTATATCTGCAAGTATCCTCCCTTCTGGAGTACTCGCTGTTGGGAATGCTAGTGTCTCATATATCTATCTCTAAACATGTACACCAGTGAGATAGTATATATACTATACATATTATGTGGGGGAGCTCTACAGTGGCAATTAATGTATAACTTATGCTACTGTACAGTCAGTCACAATCCCTAATGCTGTACCAGCACATCACTGTCAGTTCCACTGGCCTAGACTATTATTGCTGCATGGGCTTCAAGTAGGTTGTTAATTTCATAGTAGTCACCGTTCCACCACCCAACACGATCGATCCATTTATCCTTACTTTTGTACATGGATCGGTCTGTAAGATTCCCATGTACCTGTTCTATCGATGCGCAGCGCTGTGTCACATAGCGTCCAATGGCACACATTGCGGAACTCATTATTAATGTAATTGGCAGTAAAATGTGACCTCGGAAATGTCCATTTTGGTTCTTTAAAATGGCCTATGGTATGTACACTGTTGTTTGAATTTGAATGTGACTTCAACAAAGTTATGTGTCAATCGATAGGTGACTCAAAATACTGACATTTTAAAGACAAAAATTCATCACCCCAGACAGTTTCAAGTCTCCCAACCACCTACCTCTAGTCCCTCCCTCAGCCTGTCTGAATTCCTCCATATGTGCAATCAAAACAATGGATCCCTGTGTACGCTGTGTAATATGAGCTACTCTGCATCTTTCGAATTTGCTGTCAATCAAAGAGTACTGTAACTTTGAACCAGTTGAGAATTTTGCTTTGCGGGAAGTAAAAATATAGCTTAGGGTGATGAGTTATGGCCTTTAATTATTTCAACATCATGAGTAAACCTAGCGGAGTGCTAATCTCACCCAGGGCCCAATACAAAACAATAGAAACAAAACAGAAAACTAAACAAAACAAATAATTAAAACATAACAAACATTAACTACAAACATGCAGAAACAAGAAAATTAAATTAAGCCAAAGGTACATCAGTAATTTTAGAACTAGAAAGAAACTTGGGATAAAGACTAATTACAAATGATAAATATAAATAACATAAATAAAATAAGCCAGTTGTGAATATCAGAAAACTTTGCAAGCCCTTTAAGAATAGATCGAGTTTGCATTTCTACATTGATTTTAGGGATGATACCAGTCTTTCACTGCAATGTAGGAAAACACGCTTGTGTATTTCCTTGATCCCTAAGACTCCTAATTGCGTTGTGAATAAGGGGTACAGCATACCAGTCGATCTTTCTATACCATATTACATTTCTGAGGTGCTCAAAACATGCATAGGCATAAATCATGTGTTTTGAAATTTAGAGTTAGGCCGACTCCATGTTGCTCAAATCATTAGATGCATATGTTCTAGGTGCCATCTAGCCCTCGAACATATACCATAACATGGCCTACGCTCATTACACTCTATTTCACAGTGAAAGTGGAGTACCTACAGCACAGACTATTCGAGGGCTAGGTACCATCAAGCAATAGTGTACTGCATCATTGACAATATTTCACTTTACTCACATTGTGCCCTAGCTACATGTTACTGCTGGTTTAAACTTATAACTGCCACTTTGAGTGTGATGTAACTTACTGTTTAGCTCAGTCATACAGTTAAATGGTAAAATTACAATAGGTCATTATCTTAAACTCCAGAAGGTTCAAAGCAGGATCAATATTTGTTGCTGCTTATTTTCTCAGAGGGTATAGTGAATGAATGGAATGGGTTGCCTGAGGATGTGATGGCAAGAAGTGTTAATGAGTTTAAGAATGCACTGGACAAGTGCTTTAAGCTTTGTGACTGGATTTGATTATTTTTCTACTTTTTTTTTTTTTTTTTCTGTTTGCATTTATTTTTTCAGGAGTCCTTGATGGGTACTTAATTTAACTTAAAGGCTGTATTGCATCACCCTAAGCTATATTTTTGCCTCCCGAAAAGCAAAATTCTCAACTGGTTCTAAGTTACAGTACTCTTAGATTGACAGCAAATTCGAAAGATGCAGAGCAGCTGTATTACACAGCGTACACAGGGTCCCATTGTTTTGATTACACATGTGGAGGAATGTAAGACAGGCTGAGGGAGGGACTAGAGGTAGGTGGTTGGGAGAATTGAAACTGTCTGGGGTGATGAATTTTTGTCTTTAAACTTAACTAAAGGTGGATAACCAGCCAGGCAGCCACAGCTCTTGAGAGCAAAGAAACCGAAGAAATTATCTAATAATCTACAGGTGGATCATGGAATTCACAAACATGGCCGCATAAATAATACTTGATCGAAGTAACTTTCATTGTAAAATTAAGGGCAATAAGTAAATTCAATACGTATGTATGCAGCTATTAACATAGGCTAGGGCCTAGTTTTAGCCCTAGCATAGAAGTACATAACACTAGCTCACATAATTGAATTAAACCTAACTTAGACCTACGGTGGTCTCTGATTCCATTCTTTGGGTCCGTAAATGACTTCTCAAGTGAACTGACAGCCACAAAAAATGTATTAAAAATTGAATAGAACGAAATATCAACATGAACCGAACACGTATAGCCCAGCAAGAGAATTACAGTGTTAATATAACTTACGTCGTTTTGAGTAATAATCTCGAAAACTAGATTTTTCCTCCTTATCTTTGCAAGAAGATGATTTCTTTCCGCCGAGGTAGGCCTATGTGTCAGTCAGCGCAGCTGTCATGACCGACAAGACACAATTCCAAGTTCAGACGTGTACGTACGTTGGTTAAACTTTCGCTGACGAAGTTAACTTGAACCCATGCTTTGTGGGAGGAGCCCATGAGCTACGTTACCCTTGGATCGAGCTGAGGCCTGGAGACAACGCGATGAAAGCCTGAACTGTTATTTTTGGAGAAAACGCACCAAATGGGCTTTGATCCATCAACGTCAGACAAGACGTACCAAAATACAAGTTTTAAGCTTTTGCTGACTAAGTAAACTTGAACCTATGCTTTGTGTGAGGACCCCGTGGATCAGTTACACTGTCCTTGGAGCTGAACTTAAACGCGATGAAAGGCAGGACCGTTGTGTTCAATAAAGCGATATGTTACTATTGTAGATCGTATCTACATTTTATTACGTTTCGTTTTGTATGGGGCCGTTTGCGTATTTAATGACTTAATTTCTGTAGCCACGATTGACATGAAGAAAAATTGAACTGCTTAGCCTAGTGCATTAGCACTTGTCCTATATGCAAAGCCATTTGGTACGTAAGACTGATTTTGACTCCTGAAAATATTTTATATAGGCCTGATTCTTTTTCTTATTGTGCGACCAACTCTATCATGGGTTTATCGCATCATTATTGCACAGCTTTAAGTACAATAAATTAATTTAATAATTGAATATTCATAAACTGTCATGGATGATTTTGGGGGCAGGGGATTGGCTGATTGCCAGACATTGATTTGGTGATTGTAATATGGTACGGTGTCTCGAAACTTAGGTCATCCGCAAAACTAAGTGCACTCGGCAATACCGTACCCTTGCAAGTTCAGGGCAATGATCAAAAGACAATTTCAAATAGGCTTGAAATTTGCAAGAATGACTTGGCATGAGTGGAATCTTGACACAGAGTTGCTTGCAAATTGTTGAAAGGCTTTGACTTATACAGTTGTACCCAATCTAGGCAAATGTTGAGTGGATGGTCAGAATTAAACCAGGTATCACAGCAATATCTCACTTCAGTGTTGTAGTTGATCTCGTACAACAAGCCAGCATACAAAAATGACGGAATCTGTAGTCAGTTTTGTCAAAGGTAAGCCTTACGGTACGGAGGCATGTAAGTAGACATGTATACTAAGTCTAAGGAATACAGTAAAAGGGTCAATATTAGCTTTCATCTAGTCCATCATTGTAGTAGCCCTATGTGATTATCTGTTGTATAGTTTGTCACTTAGTTGGAATCAAAATTAAGGTTTTCAATAATTTCCATTGTTATTAACAGTTTTTCTATCTATTTGCAGGAGGAAGCTTTGCAGAGTCAAAAGGTTACACAGATCATTCCCATTCTCGTCATGAACACGGTCATGAACATGGTCATAGCCATGAGGCAATGGAGAATCCTGGAACATTCCTAGACAGAGATCTGCCGGTCAGAAGGAAAGACTGGTCTGAGGTACAGTACCAACTGTTTTTGTGTGCATTTAATTTAAGTGTAAATTAAAAATTCTTCGAAAGTATATATAGTAGCTAGCCTTAGTCATGATGCTAATTCCTGCACATGTTTGTTTAGTCCAAGCAGCTGCTGATACGACATACTGAAAAATATCAAGTAAAAATCTTTTGTGGTTCGGTGCAAATCAGCGTGACGTACATGCACGTGACGTATGTATGGGACAACTTAATTGTCCACAGAGACACGTGTGCTGATTTCTATATGTTTTAATATCCTAGCTAGTCATGATGCTAATTCCTGCACATATTTATTTAGTCCAAGCATGCTGCTTATACGACATATTGAAAAATATCAAGTAAAAATTTTTCGTGGTTCGGTGCAAATCAGCGTGATGTACGTACATGTGACGTAGGTATGGGACAACTTAATTGTTCACATAGACACGTGTGCTGATTTCTATATGTTTTAATATCCTAGCTCATATTTCAAATGTTTTTCTGTTTAAAACATCTTATTGGTCATATCCCCACGCATGTGGCAGTGCACACTGTAAGCTCTATTTTTAACTTTTGTAGCAAAATTCTTAACTTAAACTTGCAGTACTAGCTGTCTTTCATTGACAACAAATTTGAAAGAGTTTAGACAGTAGCTAGCTTATAATACACAGTGTACATAGGGATCCATTTTTGATTATATGGAGGAAGTTTTTTTGACAGGCTTTGGGAGGGACTAGACTATATGTAGTAAGTGATTAGGAGAACTGAAACTGCCTGGGGTGATGAGTTTTTGTCTTTAATCATCATTAATGAATATATGGTGGTGAGTGTAGCTACTCTACGAGGGGCAGGAGGATGCAGGGAAGATATGTCTGCAAATTCAGATACAAACACAGTTTATAACTTTATGCACATATGGCTGCAGTTGTGTTGTTAAAAATACAATTTTTACATACAAATTTAAATGCCAAATACAGAAGCATCCCTTAATGTCTTTTCACGTAGCTCTCTCCTCCCTGTTTTGTCCCCCACCCCAGCCACTACTGGGCTACATGTACAACTCTGGCATCAATCTAGACAAAATGTATCCATGGGTTCAGTCTGAAACATATAGCTTTGACTTAAATTACTGTGTTGACCAATTGTCATAAGTGTTGAATAAATAATAATTCTACACAGGAAACATGACTACAAGGAATAACTCCTGGTGTTTATTCACATCAGTACAGTTTACCCAACAGTTGTACGTGTTGGTGGCCAGTCAAAAGATCATTTGATGCTAGAACTGGCATATACTGCAAGGGCTACCATTGGCATGCACAGTCTATGCATCAAAACAGTAATTATACTGGACTCAGATGTCACATTATGGGACCTTCTTTTCCTCACACGTTGTCCCGTATGTTATGTTTTGTTGTGAACATCACACTTTTTAATTTGATTGTAGAAGTCATAGTTCAAAATTTTTCTCTAAATCTTGTGAAAAAAATAAGAACTTTACTGAATGTCACAAAAACACTGATTTTGTTTATATGCATCAAAATTAAAAAAAAAATGCATTGAAAATTGTGACGTGTGGGACATTCCTATTTTGAACACTACTGGAATAATTAATTAGTGAACAAAAGTGAAAAATATTTCAGCTTTCTTAGAGTACTCCCACACAACTCACATTCCATTGGATGATGTTGCTGCTATGGAGATAAAATTTCAAGGGTTTTTCAAATGTCCTGTATGTCACACTAATATTTAAAGTATGCAAGTGAGCACTCTGTATAATTAACAGAATTTTTAAAAGTTGAAAAAAAAAATGAAAATAAGAAACTTCAACTGATCAGCTTTAAAATGTGATACCACATGCAAAGTGTTCCCATAATGTTTGAAAATTGCCTTCATGAGATATAGAAAAACTTGGAACATGCCCATACCCATGTGGGGTTTACTTAAGTTGACTGTATCTTACCTCATCTTAGTTTTCTTGCAACTTTAGAAGAAAAAAAAAAGGAAATGAGGGGATATCTGACCAAGACTGTTGGCATACTTCCCTGTCATTTAAGACACTGTATGTCTAACACTGCTTTAAAGTTGAGCAGCCTGTATGCATGCACATTCAAGCCGGAGAAAAGAAGTGTGGCCATTTCCATATATTACGAAAATAAATGTAACTATAAATATTAACGTTTGATTTCAAGTTGCATTTGATGAAGCACATGTGCATGCTAGGTTGAAATGTTTGCAAACTGCGTTTGGGATATATTTTTTGGCAGCTATGGCCTTGCTTGTTCTTCATGCGAATTTTCATCCATGGGGAGATGATATTGGCATATATGCAGAGCATCTTAACTTTCTTTATCATCTGGTGGTATGTGTGCACAGGCATCACTGAATGCAAGAGCCTATTGCTTTTGGTGGTCAAAGGTCACCTAGGGTCAACAGGGGTCGAAGTTTGGTAACCTTGGAATAAGTATACCTCAAAGAGGGATAAACTGCAACAAATTTCAAGTTCAAGCTTGTTGTTTTTGGTCAAGGTCAAAGGTCGTTGTCAACAGGGTTCAGACATTTAAAATTCAGACATTTAAAAGCGTAAGGTCATTTGGGGTTAAGAGGGGTCAAATTTGAAATCCTTTAAGATATGATATCTCAAGAGAGATGCTTTGACAAACCACATATTTGATATGTAGAGGTTACACATTGTTATGTAAATTTGTGTATAGCACCACCATATATAAATAAGCCAGCCATGTAACAGCCGAATTAGCCATAACGGATGCGGACTAGCAAAAATGGTTTCAGGCCCCTTAGAACTTTTATGTCTCCATCTCCTACAAAAAGACACCAAAAATTTAACTGATCCGCTATATGCTCACCCACCCCCCTCCATGGTACGAACGTCCCATTTGTGACTCATTTTGCTCCCCCCCCCCTTAGGTCACCTAGCACCACCTGTTTATGTTGAACAGAGCCCTTAATTATACAAACTTGCAAGAACTGGCACCACCCCTTTATGTTACAGTACATTACAAATGATAGGATATTTTCAAAGTGCCCCTGTAGACAAATTTACCCACACCCCCAACTGTGAGGCGGACACTGGTTTTGCAGGGCCGGTAGCATGTCAAAATACCATGGCAGAGATAATTAAAGGCATGTATCAATTTTGTATTTTTTTTGCTTGGTAACCTAAAATTCTGGTCACCTTTTTGACATTCCTGCTTAATAGCTCTGCGAGACCTTTACTTATGTAAAGTGCTGGGCTTGTCAGAGCACCTTGTAGTTTACAATTATACAACCTGATTTATACAAACTAGGAAGAACTGGCACCACCCCTTTATGTTACATAGCTCTGCGAGACCTTTTACTGATGTAAAGTGGTGGGCTTGTCACCTCCTACAATTATACAACCTTATAATTATACAAACTTGCAAGAACTTTCTTTGAGTGCACAGCTAGGGGACAATTATGTTGTCCAAATGTTTGATTGACGCTGATGTCACGTCTGTATTTTTGCTCTGTTTTTGTGTATCTGATTCAATTACTAAATTGAACATCGAGGAGAGCAGTATAATACTGATGAATGAATTTAACATCCTACAGCGTGTTGTTGTTTTTTTTTTGCATACATTCCAGACTTAAGAAAAAGAAATTAAAAACCTGTATTAAAGTACCACTGGCAACATTTACTTCGCTAAATGACTATACCTGTTTCTAATCAGTGAAGTTGTTATGGGGGGGAGGAGGGGGGACCTGAGGGCACCCAAGCTCCCAAAATGACAGCCTCCACCTAATTTATGCTTATTTGCAACATGTAGTGCCCTCATTGATGCACAGGCTCCCCTACAGTAATAATTCTAGCTACCGCCCCTTGCTGTCTCTCATACTAATGTACCCATAATCACAATCCTAGAGTTAATGGTATATCTTTGACACTGTCCTGAGTCTACCAAGGTGCTGGTTAGAGGTGCTGTTGTGTTAGAAACAGACAAAGTTTGTCATTTATAAATAAATCCAAAACAGGCTGAATTCTTTTGTAACTGAAACAGCTGGAGCTCTAATGTAAAGAAATAGTAATCATGTTTTACCGCACAGAACTTCACTTCTCACTTTAATACCTGTTTCCACACAATTATTGCACCTCTCCCCCATACCACTGCCATGCCAGAAACATTTGACTAATGTTCGCATCAAACATATATATTTGAAGTTCAAAATGTTATAGGCATTACTCCACCAGCATTATGACTGGGAAGTTTGTAACCATATGTACATTTCGCCATGGTGTTCATGCTGCATTTCTTATGATCTCAGAAATGAAGTCAGATGTGAAGCACTTTGCTCCAGTTTGCATCCTATAAAATGAAAAAGTTAAAAGTTATGGAACAGAGAAGTCAAATAAACTTTTCCAAAATACAAACAAAAGTCCCTGGCTTTTTAAGTTTGTCTTGGTTTAAGAAAGAGAGCTGGACAATTGATGCAGCTGTGTCTGAAGTACAAAGGATGTTTGTCATTACATGGACTACCTTCATATAAGGGTTAAATGATTAATAAGAAAAGAAAAAAGAAAATAGATTTTATCATTTCTTTTAAGGCTGCCCTGGAAGTGCGCCTATTTCTTTTTGTGTCAAAGAGTATTGATAAACCCACAAAGCAATCACATCGAGCTAGTTTTACTGAGGGGAAGTTTGAAATAAGGCAGACTGTTTGTCTTCCGCGTGCAGTGTTTATTGGATCAACTACATATTGGACTGAAAAACAACTACAGTACAGTAGTTTTGAAAGCAGCTTCAAAGCAATTTTCAAAGCATTTTTTCTTTCTTCTTGTTTCAATGTATTTGTAAGAAATTTTTCAGGTTTGAAGGAATGCGTGTGTGTGAGACACATTTTCTGCCCTACGAATCATAGAAACTCTTTTCAAGGCTCACATGTGTAGCTGGCCTACTTTTGTAAGCTGGACTGTATGCAGGGACACCTAATTCAAATTTTACAGTATTAAAGTTGTTAAAAGGTCATGTGACAAGCACCTAGAAAAGAGGTGGCTTCATTCAGGTGTTGCAAGAGTGAAATCATGGCTGAAAGTCCATTGGAATTGTGGTTTTATCTTCTATGTTTTCAAGATGCGACCTTTGAGAGTTTGATGAAAAAGCAAAAAAAGATGATGTGGAGTGTTGCACAACGTCAGTATTTCTTTTGCTAGGCCTATATTGCCAATTAGTTACTGGGTTTAACACAGGTGAGTGATGCCAATATATTTTGAAGAAGAAAATGCTTTCAAAAGAAATCGTTTTGGCAATATTAATTTCTCGATTGTCCTTGAAGTAAAGGTAAATTAAACAAAGGACAACATCAGATATATCATAGGAGTCCATCTCTTGATGTCACAATAGCTCATGTTTATTCATGATGCAGTTGTGAGACAGGAATTCTGACACAGTATGTGTCTATATGTGAACACATACTGTGATCATATAGCTGAAGTTCGCTTAATACACAGCAAATAGTTCAAAACGGAATTTTCTTCTTTTTTTTCAGTGAAAATCAATCGTCCGAGTAAAGAGTCATTGTGTGTGTGTATAGGCGAGCGTGTATACAGTACACTAAAAAGTCCCCCCCCCCCACACAAATGTGATGCACAGTGATATACCCAGTTTTGATGTTTTTAAGGAGCGATGAAAAACACTACATGCACTTACAAAAACAAAGAACACTATGGGCAGTAAATACCCCCTATCCACCGCCAGGTTGCACTGACCCTAGCTGCTATAGGTTAATATTTTAGGCTTAGAGTTTGCATATAGACCTAATGTATGTCAAAATGACACAAAAAATCCACAGTAGTGCGGGCGTTGATTGTTATGGTTTCACTCACAAGCTGCAATTTTCAAGTTAACCATTTTCAAAACTTTTCTGATGCACAGAGGTCGTTCACTGTTGGCATTGGAGGACCAGTCGGTTCTGGGAAGACAGCGTTGGTGCTGTCGCTGTGCAAGCACTTGAGGGAGAAGATTGGAGTCTGTGTCGTAACCAATGATATATTTACAAGGTGAAAGTGGAGAGTTATCAGACATTTCCTGATCTTTTTGCACATACTGTATGTACCCTATGTAGGCAGCTTGGACCATCCAGATACACCCCTTTGCCGAGTTCAAAAAAAATGTCTTTGAAGTCTCAGTAAAAGGAAATTCATGGTTCATAAAAAAGAACATTTTCTCTCATTATTAGTAAAAGTACATCTCAAGAGCATGTTTGGTTTGTAAGTTATGAATTTTCAGGGATATTTTTACACATTGTAAACACGATATCTCAATGGGGAAAAGTTACTTGAACTTCAAAGTTGTTGTGTAGGTAGTCCATTGTGATTAGTTGGTCCCTATTCTTTTGGGGTAGGTCAAAGGTCATTTAAGGTCATGAGAGGGGAAAGTCTATATTCCTGTTAAGGAGGATATCTCAGCAACTAAAAGTTGCTGGAACTTCAAACATATAATATTGGTAGCATTTGATAAGTAGATGATCTCTGTCAAGTTTTGGTGAGGTCAAAGGTCACATGGGTTCAGTAGAGGACATAGCTTGAAAACCTTGCAAACACATTATCCCAGTGAGGGAAAGTTGCTTGAACTTCAAAGATGGTATGTAGGTAGTCCATTGTGAGTAGTTGGTCCCTATTCTGTTCCAGGTAGGTCAAAGGTCATTTAAGGTCACCCAAGGAGAAATTCTGAATTCTTATTGATTAGGATATCTCAGCAACTAAAGGTCACTGGAACTTCAAACATATAGTATTGGTTGCTCTTGATGATTAGATGATCTCTGTCAGGTTTTAGGGAGGTCAAGGGTCACACAAGGTCAGTAGAGGTCATAGTTTAGAAACCTTATAAACACTTTATCTCCAGAAGGACAAGTTGCTGGAACTTCAAACGTAGTGTATAGTTTGGCCATTGTGAGTAGATGATCCCTATTGTTTTTCATGGAGGTAAAAGATCATTTGAGGTTGGGGTCACCAGAAGTGGAGTTTGAAGACCTTGTAAGGAAGATACATTTCAGTGACTGATTTGTTGTAGACATGGTATCATCTCAAGGAGGGTGAGGTGAGTGAACTTGAAAATTGGTGTGTTGGTTATCCTTTCCTCATCATAAATATTGGCAAGGAATATCACAAAGTCTTTTGACTCTCTGGCTTTTTGTGAAGTGTTTGCTTGACATATACCTGGGTTTTTTCACTGTATGACATGGCTGAACACTAATGGGAGAAGTGATCAGGAGATACTGAACTACAGAGACAATAAGAGGACTGAAACAATACTTATGTTGTGTCTGAATTTTGATTTATCAATGTAAAAATATAGACAATGCCGACACTTTCATCCAGTCAGTACCCTCTCATTCAGTTTACACCAAGCAACATGCAATATCATGCCATAAAATGACAGACCAATGCACTCATTGTGATTGCAGATAGCCCTAAGCTAAAATTTCTTTCATGAAATGGTTGTATACCCATTTATGCAACTGATAAACAAGATGATGGATTTCCGTGTGTTTGCTCACTTTAAATAATGTGACAAAAGAAAACATCACACACATAGCCAAAGGAAAGAAAAATCAACTGATAAAAAGTAGTTTAAAGGGCCACAGGAGTATTCAGAAATATATGCCAAAGGTGGCATGCCAAATTTTTGTACATCAAAATAGCTACCAACCCAAGGGGGGTTAGGTTGGTTACCAATGCCTATATCCCTGTGGCTTAGCTGCTTATCTCCTTGAAAAGTGTGCCCTTCATCACCTAGCTACCAGTAGAACTTAAGAGTCATCGATCCCCACAAACTTTTTCTTTGGTTCCTTGCATCAGCAAAGGAACCTATACATGCAGTCAGGTTGGCCGGGATTTGTGGTTGTGTTTGCGGTGAGTGTGACCCACCCTTTGGTCTCTTTAACTCAGTAGGAAGGTTCATAAGAAATTCAAACTAGGTGTGTAGGTTTGCCATATTTAGGAGGTGTATACTTATTGTTTTTGGGTTAAATCCATTTTCGTCTGCGGAAAAGCCTCTGAAAACCTTTTGGGAAAGAATTCTGAAAACCTTAAAACGATCTCAAGTTTTGCGCATTATGGAGAGAATTAAAATGAACTTTGATTTGTTTTGGTAGAGGTCAAGCCAGGGCAAATTGGAGGGGCTCAATTAAGCGATGAGCAATAATATATCATGGGAAAATTGGGCTACCATACTTTCCATTTGAATTTGCCATATGCTAGACCATGTGCAAGTACACAGGAAATTGTTTTAAAGGTTGTGTGAAATTAAAATGACATGTTGGACTATTGGGTGCATTCAGCATTGAAAATAATTAAATATTTAAAATGGCCACAAACTCCATCAAAATTGGTCAAAGATTGACCAATTTACAGGCAAAATAGTGTCTCACAGCTGTATCATGATTGAACATTTTCTAAGTGTATGCAAATTTGTGACGTCAAGATATGGACTCCTATGATGTGTCTTACATTAATCCTTTCTTTATGCATCGTTCGTTTCAAGAACATTTGAAAATTTGATATGCCCGGGGGGTTTTACTTTGGAAGCTTAACAAAGGAAATACTGACACTGTGCAACACTCCACGTCATCTGTTTTGTATTTTCCTCGAACTTTGAAAAGTCATATTTCAAAAACAGTGAATAGAAATTCCAATGGATTTTCACTAACGGTTTCACTTTGCAGCTTCTGAATGGAGGGTGCTCTTTTCTAGAATCTATTCACACAACCTTTAACTGGCACACTGTACTACAGGACAAAAAGGAAAAAAACACTAGCCCTCTACCATGCAGAACTTTGCAATTGATGTATCGATCCCTTTGAGATACATACATTACAGAAAGTTTTTTTTTTGTTCTGTATTCCTAAAGACTTATCTATGTAATTTAGTAGTTCATTTTTCCCTGGCCCACTGCTTCCTCGTACTCTTTCAACCAGCTTGCTATTTTTATCCTCAAACTGGGTATGGAAAAAGGAGTGGAAAAATAACAGGGCTGATATGTTATATTTTACATATATCCACCAACATAAAAAATATGTTATGGTAGCCTATCGCTCGTAGGCCTATACACTGACATGCCTTAAATTCTACTGCCGTGATAATATTTTCATGCTTAATTCTGATTTCTCAGTATGACAAATGCCTTGCTAGTAGTGCTGCATTGTACACAGCATGGACAGAGTTGTAAATAACCATACTGAAATGTTAATAAATTGTTGACATCCCCACAAATTCTTTTTTACTCAGATCACGGATATTTGTTGGGGTACTAATTAAGCCGGCCTATGAATTTATGAAAATCAGATTTTTATATTCTGTTAGAAGACATTCCCACTGGCCATGGGCAGTTGACAAGAATAAAATAGGAAAGGAAACATACAAATGTATTTTGTCCATGGTTACTGCTGCAGTCATTCAACGGAGAATTTCCTCTAATTGTGGCTTTTTTTCAGGGAAGACTGGGAGTTCTTGGTTAGAAATAAGGCATTACCAGAGGAGAGAATGAGAGCTGTGGAGACTGGGGGATGCCCTCATGCAGCTATTAGAGAGGTATAATTATGAGATGGTTGTATGTGATATCTACACATACATGTGAAGGTTTTAAGTAAAGTCTCTTACAACTTAAGTGCATGTCTTAACTTTACACGCTATATACTATTTGATGAGAAATTTGTAAAATCAAAGAATGAAAATGGGCAGAGTGAATTAATAGCCTATGCATGATGCTAGAAACATTTAGGCATCTCATGTGGAACAGCATCCAGAGCGGTGCGCATCATCAATCCATTTAATTTGAAGATAGCCTGTGCTTGTTCCTGAAGAGAGAATCCATTTTGCAAGATACTGTTTTAAATGATGGTGTCACATTTATGTTTACCTATGCAGGTATAGACCCATAATGTCCAAGCATGATTGTCTTTCCGCAGTACAAATGGTCAAACTTCATCTCTATAATAGGATACACGGATCATTAAACAGGCGGGTGCACTTTGTGACCCAGGAAAATTAAAACTATGAGTACAGCTGCCAGCATGTACACTTGGTGCCAGGTGCATTTACGCCTTATGTAATGATCATGATAAACATCAGACCAGAAATATGACTTGCAGTATGACAGAAATGAACTAGAAAATGTGGTTACGAAAATACCACCTAGTAGTCCGTGACAGGTTATTTTTGAGTTTTACGTACAACAGTTTCCTGGTTAACGGTACGAGTGTAGGCTACAGCTGGATTGCGCAATGGCATGGAGCTAACGACAGCTCCATATGGTAGTATATATGTGGCCGGATATATGATATTGTAGAAGCATGCAGCTGTGTAGTGTGTCCTTAGGACAGTGGCCATGCACTGGAGTAGTATATGATACACAGAAACAAATGATACTGTTGCGATAGAGTTTGACTTACTCAAGTCATCTTATGAAAAACAACATAAACTAAAACTAAACTGCTAAATTTTAAAACCGATCTTATGATTACCATACCACAACCACATGTACCAACGAATTTCGTTCTCGTCAACATGATTAGATCCAAACAATGAGCTTGATCAACTGAAGAGCAAACTACTCTTGATGTGAGTCAAGAAACATCAAACGAAAGAACTGCGTCTTGAAATGAGAAGCTTGCCTAGGTACTGTCCATGACGTCATGGACAGTACATTACAATGCTTGGGCATTATGTTTAATTTTTATGTGTATTCTAGCTCGCAAAAACAATTTTGCTGCCAGTTTGTTTCTTCTCTTTGTTTTTTGTTTTTGTATTCGTGTTTTGTTAAAATAATACATTTACATTTAGTGATAAAATCATCTAAACTATGCAAATAATCATACTGTACAACATTGATGGAAAAATAGTGTGTGTGTGGGGGGGGGAAGCCCATGAACACTTGATTGAAATCTGGCTAGGTTAGTCCATGTTGACATTCAGAGAGAGAAAAACAACAAACAGTAAACCCAAATCAGATGGAATATTTACCAAAATCTTCCATGTAAAGTGGAATATCCATAGTGGCAAGAATTTGAAACCTTGAATACAGGGTAGTGAAAACAGCCTTTTGATTAAATTTGAAAGCATGAAATCTGTGGCCATGAAAATGTCCATGAAATTTATAGTGGTCTCAATTTCCTCATATGAAAAATTTAAGGAAAAACAAATTAAAATTGCCACATGTTACATACAATACCACCACATACATACCTTAACTTATTTACCCAAATGATTATCCTATGCACATTTCTCCAGTTTCCCAGATAAGATAACAAATTTTTTTACAGTATCACAGCTCACATTAAACATCAGTGGTGGAAATCATACACAACCTGCTTGAAGGAATTCATGTGAATTCATTGTTGATCTAGTAAACTTGCCAAGAGTGCTTCCCTCATTGGTTGTCATCATATATATTTAATTGTTAAAAACAGATGACTCTACTCCATGCACATACTCTTAATAGAAGTTTTCTTCTTTTTTTTAATCCGGAGCATTATTTTTCTCATGTTTTTACTACATTTCAGGACTATTCAGTTAACATGGAAACCATACGAGACCTCACAAAAGAATTCAAGCCAGATCTAATCCTTGTCGAATCTGGCGGTGATAACCTGGCTGCCAACTTCAGCAGGGAGCTGGCTGATTACATAATTTATGTCATTGATGTTGCAGGTGAGGTCAACACCTTAATTTGAATCGATAAGAGGATTAACTGTCTTCTCACCTAATTGATAGTAACTTGTCCTTTTAAATCTTAACATAATGCTAGTAATTCTCAATCAGGCTTTTGGGTCCTCAGCCAAACTTTCTCGTACATGCATATGAAACATGCATGGAAATGTCCATTTTGTAGTAGGTGAAGTTGTACATGTTATCATGCACTATTTTGAACTGGGAAGAACATTTGGTTTCTTTCAGTGTAGAGCTTCACTGCTACAGACTGGTGTATGTAAGTCAAGGAGAAATTTAAATGCGCATTGTCACTTGGAAAATGGTCACAAATTTATAAAAAGTTGTTTATATGCCGGGTGTACATTCCATGCTTGGGTCCTTTCTCGAAAGTCATTCAACAGGTAGACCGGGAGCCAAGAAGGTTTGGTTGGATGGAAAGATAACCAGTTGCCATGTGTATGACAGCCTTTCTAACTTCCCCCTGAATATTAAACAGGACGACTGGCAAAACTGTTGTGGTGGGTGTGATTAGGAGGGGCACTAAAAAGGCCACTTGAAAGCTGTGCTGGATCAGCTTTTATTGCTAATTAAATCTAATAAATTACAATATTTCAGGTATGGCCACAACAACAACAAATGGTCTATGCCAGTAATTTTGAGTGGTGGGTATAACTGGCAGTCACATTAAATGACCCCCTCCCCCTCATAGCTGATCTAGATCAGCTCATGAGGTAGCATGCATCTGAAACCAGTCAAAGTCAAAGGTCATTTGGGGTCAAAAGAGGTAAATGTGTGAAAGCCTTGTAATACGATATTTCAAGGGGTGAGGGGAGGAGACAGGACAGATCTCATATTTGGTATGCAGGTGAACCACATTGAGTGCAAGATCGTATTGTTTGTGTTGGAGTTCAATGGTCATTTGAAGTCAATAGGGGTCAAATTGTGAAAACATTGTAAACACGTTATTTCAAGGAGGAAAGCTTGGATAGATTCCATATTTGGTATGTGGGTGTACCAAATTGAGTACAAAAACCCTGTTGTGATTGTTTGGAGGTCAAAGGTAATTTGGGTCAAGAGAATTCAAATTGTGAAAACCGTGTAAATGTAATTTGGGTCAAGAAGGGAAGTTTGAGCAGATCTCATACATATTGGTTTACTACATTGAGCACAACAAGATAGACTATTGCTTTTGGTAGAGGTCATAGGTCATTTGAGATCAACAATGGTCAGGTTGTGAAAAACATTGTAAACAGGATATCTCAAGACAGGAAGCTTAGACAGATCTGTTATTTGATATGTAGTTGTATCACATTCAGTACAAGAACTCTAATACTGATTTTTGGTGAAGGTCAAAGGTAATTTGAGGTCAACAGGGGTTACATTGTGAAATTCTTGTAAACATGCCTGAAGGAAGCTTGAACAGATTTCATATTTGATTGGTAGGTGTGCCACAGTGAGTACTCTTGGCATTATTGGATGTCAAAGGTTGTTTAAAGGCTGTAATGCATCACCCCAGACAGTTTCAATTCTCCCAACCACCTACCTCTAGTCCCTCCCTCAGCCTGTCTTAAATTCCTTCACATGTGTAATCAAAACAATGGATCCATGTGTACGCTGTGTAATACGAGCTGCTGTACATCTTTCGAATTTGCTGTCAATCTAAGAGTACTGTAACTTAGAAGCAGTTGAGAATTTTCCTTTCCGGAAGGTAAAAATATAGCTTAGGGTGATGCAATACAGCCTTTAAAGTTGACAGAGGTTAAATAAGGGAACCTTGTAAACTTGATATTTCAAGAAGGGAAGCTTGTACTGATCCCCCATATGGTATTTTAGGTGTATCATATTAAGCACAAGTGGTGGACATCAAAGGTCAAATGTGAAAACCTTTTACACATGATATCTCAAGAAGGAAATAGTTTGAAAAGATCTCATTTTCACAGATCATTGTGATATTTGTTCTGTACAGTAGGTGAAGTGGTGTACCACACAGCAAGAGCCTTTCACATTTGATGGCGACTATCTGAGTTTAACAAGGATCAATTTGTGAAAACCAGCATGTTCACAGGGATTGACTTTCAAGCCAAGAAGCCTGGATATTTAGTGTGCAGGTGTGCATGTTGAGTGCATTATGCCTATCAGCCATCAACTTAGGTCAACAGATGTCATTCCCTTTGTCATGGCTGTTATATCTTAATTGGTGACATGATGTGTTTACTGATCTAATATCACAAAGAGGAAGCTTGTGACATATCCTTACGTTAGGATGTCAGATGGAAAAATTAACGCTCATCATTGTATCATCAAAACCACCATGCATTTGTGCATTCTGGTTAATATTAGCAAGGTGAGGCAAGTCTGCATTTTCTAAAGATTCTTAGGTGAATGTCTTCCCTCCTAGACAAAACACATTGCTTTCGTTTTACTGAGCCTAACTTTGCCATTTTTTTTTTCCACAGGTGGGGATAAAGTCCCTCGCAAAGGGGGACCGGGGATCACCCAGAGCGATTTGCTCGTGGTAAACAAGACTGACATTGCTGATGCAGTGGGTGCTAGCTTAGAGGTCAGTCTGTGCAATGGTTCCCCCCATCCCATTTTTTTTTTCTTCAGATAAGCAGGCCTGGTAACACACCTACCATAAATATTATACAACCTCATTCAAATAAGCAGGCCTGGTAACACACGTACCATAAATATTGTAACGTTGCCGTACCCAGTGGATAGTAAGTTCAAAGTTGACGATATAAGCAGGTCACAGGCCTAGGTTATTTACTCGACACGATTGAGGAGTCTAACAGCAGTATATGAAGTTCAACGATTTATTGACACATTATTACGGTTGCAATTAGAATTACTTACGTTGCCTCGAAAGGTGACTCCAAGGTTCCTCCACAGAAAACAACAATAAAACCCAAAAAATGAGGCTCAAATATTCACACTAATGTATGCAGGTCTTCACAGGTCAACCACTCACAGTACAATCATCCGCACAAAGTTGTCAATGTCACCCGCCGCAACAGGAAGGACAGAGGTCATAGAAATCGGTAAGGCGGGGAAACCTTGGCAAGTGATTGGTTAGTTTTGTAAAGTTTTCAGTAGCTTATAACAGTGGCGGCGCTATGCCAATGACGTAAATGGAAAATTAAGAAAGAGGTAAAGGGCTCTGCCCGTTTCAATATTATACAACCTCAACTCCCAAATACAGGTTGGATCCACTTGTTATAACTTACAGGGGGAAACACGCAAAAACATTTTTGCTCTATTTGCTACACGTTGATACCGTTTGCCAGTGCAAAACAAATTAAAGTTTTGGATAAGGATACATGAGGCAGGAGCGGATGGTATTTTCCTGTCTTTTCAAATGGCTAATATTGATGTTTCATTTTGTTGTGGTCAGATGCACAATGTCAGTCATGTAAATGCTGTGTCACACTTCTGCTATACTTTCTTAAAGTGCAAATTCTGCAGATGTGCCTCTAGATTTTATGTCAAGAGTAACAACACAATGTATGTTTTCCCATGAGGAAGAGATATGGAGCTCAGTTTTCTTGTCAGGACCCCACTGGCTGCATCCACAACCATCACTGTTAAACGCCTTGTGAATCTCATCTCTACATTTAATTTGGTGTATCTTGCTTTTAACTGTCTTTTAACATACCTTATCTTTCAACATGTAGCAAAAACACTTTTGTACCCATATTCCAAGTATTTTGTTTTCCTTTTTGCCCCTTCATCCTCCCACAGCGTAGTTGCTAATTTACATTTGCCAGTCCTCATCAATCACATTTTCATAACTTCATCAGTGAAATAAATATTGAAAATTATTTTAGCTTGCAATTTCCGGTTACCTCGCACATCCAGCACCAGCAACTGCTCTAAAGCAGTTGTGATCTAACATTGTGTATTCAATGTTTTAGAGACGTTACATTTTGTCCCCAAATATCGTGGATTTCTTGCTAGTTATGGTAAACTTTGGGTCAGGAGTTTAATACCAATTGCAGCCCCATGCTGTAGGGGTGTTTTTCGCCACTGGACCTTTCGCATTTTCTGCACTCACTGTGGCATTCCCAGAGTCTGGAACCACCTAACTAGAGCAGCAACGCAGCTGCATCTCAATACTTCTGGTTATTCAATATTCCTTTGTAAGATTCTCCTGAATATGTCAGAAACAGTTCAATTGTGATTGAAGAGATTGACAACAACAAACAGAGAAGTTTGAATCTTGTAGATGTTGGTGTTGAAAAAATATTTGACTTCTGCTGCTGAGTTCATTTGCATGCAAGCTTCCGTTGCTAACAATGTAACAAAGTAAATGTATTCTTTAGTGTCGATTTAACAGATGTTTTGAGTTTTGCCTCACCTTCTCTGAAAATGTGAGCAGCTAAACACCTGGAATCAAAGCAATGTTCTGAGGGAGCTAATTGTTTAAGGATTAGTTGACTTAAAAGATGTTGCTAAGTGAATGCTGTTGAACAGGAATCGCCTAAGAAATTAGTGAAATACCTTTGAGCTAATTGGACAGCAAGTTAGAGGGTTTTCCAGTATTAGCATTAAATTAAATGCACACCTTGCATCTGACATTCTTCTGTTGTGCTTCTTCTTTCATGACATTCTTGATATCATTCATCTTATGAACTTGAGAATACACACAATTGAATTAAAAACCTCAGTACTACTCTGTCCTTTACTATTACACACATCAACGTACAGCAAATCAAAGGAGGAGCTTTTCTGTCCAGGGCCCACCAATCCAAACAAAGGATCAAAACATCTATAACTTATGCAAGTATCATGTGCAAAACTATGGGAAAAGATCTATCTTTTCCAGTTTCAGGGCCCTTTTTTGGTCAATAGTTTGCAAAAACGACTTATCGTACGTATTTCGTTCACACCTTAACTACTAACACATTTTTTGCTCACATGCATGGAAACATGATGGAAAAGTTTGAAACACATTGACAATGGATCGAGACCCTGACACCATTTTGAAGGAATATCAGAATGTCCAGCTAACCTGACGATATCTCTATACATGTAATGTATTGAGGTAAAAACGACAAGATTCTAATGGCATAAAGTTTAAGACTTTCTGGGAAAGTCAGCATGCCAGACTTTACGGTCAATTATAAAGATACCTCTGACATAAATATTTGTTTATCCACTTGTGTCCCAGGTTATGAAGAGGGATGCCGACCTAATGAGACAGGGTGGACCGACAATATTTGCTCAAGTGAAGCATGCCATTGGAGTCCCAGAGATCGCAGACCAAATTCTCGAAGCTTACAAGTCAAAGCCATGATGTGGTCAGCAGTGGGTGGTTAAACAATAGTACAGTGTTTTGACTAAAAGTGGTGTTCTGGTACTAACTGCAATTGCTCTTTACCAACAGGTTGTGTTGCCTTGGGGAATATTTTTTCATGACAAGTGTAAGTGGAGGTGAAAAGTTTGATTCCTAAACAGCGATATTGAGGTATGAGTGGATGCAAGCTAGGGAACCCAATCAAGGGGCTTAGGGTGGGGGGAGGGAGAAATCAGGGTCCAGGAAAAGAGCAGATGCTCAGATGTTGATGCCACAGTGCAATTTTCACAATGTGTAGATTGAGCAACAGGAATCCTCAGAAATTCCATGCAATGTGTCAAAAATTACATCAGGTTAATGCTGTAGAGGAATTACCTTCCATCTTCCTTCCCCCGGGGGATCAAATCAAAGCCTTAAGAGTGTGAACTACCGCATAGCAGAGTTTTAATACGGTGCCTAACACATTAGATGCCTTTGAAAGTAAGCGACATTTTTCACCTTTTTTTTTTTAATATTGATTGGTTTTATTCCTAATTATAGAATGAAGACTAGCACAACTGCTACATAACATTTGCAAGTGTCTATTTGTGATGGTATTTATAACTTTGATAGATGTGACTGTACAATGAAGCACATATGACTTATTATGAAAGCACATTTGTACTTTTAGCAATATTTTTTCTACATGTTTGTACTATCTGCTCTACTGGCCCAAATTATGTTTAATATAGTAGCCAGTAAAGATTTTTTACATTATCAAGCTACAGTGATCATTAAACAACACTCAAATGCCACAAAGCAACTTGCACAACAGCTTCATATTGCATAAGCCTCTTTTGTGGAAACACTGTGGCAATATGATGCTGGCATCTACAGTGCATTTTACAAAAGCTGTTAACATAGAGAACTGCTGTTATTATTCCATTGAGAGTGATTGTAGTAGAATGATGTATTTGCTCAGCACAAAATCTGTTGGAGAGTTGTACTGCTGACCTTGAGAGTGAATAAAGATGATCTGCTAGTGAACTGATGTATGTGCAGATATTATAATTACATCAATCCAATAAAGAGTAGAAAAGTTTTGATTGTTTGGATGCAATCGTATATTTTGTCATTCAATGAAAATTGACATGAATGGCATAAACAGAGATTTGTTACATTTACGAATGTGACCATGCTTTCAAAGTCTACAGCATTAACTTCTAAACTGAAGGTCAAATCAGTCGTACCATTTAACCAAACACAAATCTATTTGGCTGTGAAGATCACCAGCATCTCTTCAAAATATTTTGACACACAACGAACATCGGCGAAGAGTCTCGAGAAGTCATCATCACTTCACATGACAGCAGGTAGCCAATGAAATGAATAGATTAAGGCTATATCGAACGAGAACTTCCTGTCTGATGTTGCCAGGTAGAAAAGGAATTGTCACTGTGCGTGCAAACAAGTATTTCCAGGCAGAGCACATGTTGTTGGAGAATTGCACGCAGGGGTTAATTACGATACAAATTTCATGAATTTACAGAAAAGCAGCTGTGCAATATACTTTCAAGTCAGTTTTCCATCTATCACGTCTTCATGACATCATCAGAACCATTGTAATTTATTAAACAAAAGAAGACAAACAACAGTAATGTGCAACAGTTATGACTCCCAAGTTAAAAAAAAAAAGTGGTCTGAAAGTGCCCCTAAAAATGGCATTCTGAAAATAAAATGTTACAAATTAAAAATAAAGATTTCAAGCAATGATTCAATTTGCTAAATCTATAAATGATAGCAAAGTGGTTTTCTTCAGTAAAAAAAAAAGTAATTCACACTATAGCCTGGGTACTTCTGACCATAACAATATGTGTAAAAATGCTAGTAGACCAACAGGTGATGACTCATGACAAAGTCATCTTCCCATGGCATGTTATTCATAGTTCTGACGCTGTACTTCCATAGAAACAAAACAAGAAAACAGAACCCCAAATCCCATCAGCATAATGCATGTAATAAGAGTTTGCGTCTGAAGAATTGGTTCCTAAACTATTTCTTGTGGTAATGAGTCACTAGGAGACCCTTGTCCTACTTCTGAATGCACATTTTGTTTCGTACCTGCAGAAATGGATGCTACTGAGCAATAAATGTCCCAATTTATGAATATATTCCAAGTTTTGTGTATTGTGAATTTTTTCTTTAGAGTCTGTTGTGCCTTTCAACTTTGCTGTTAGCAATTTATATTCTGTCAGTTTTGCCCCATTTCTTCAAACAAAAAGTCAACAGAGACTTACTATTCATACACCCTATGAACTATTTACAAGGCAGGAGATGGTGGGGGGTTGGTATTATACACACTGTCTTTGTAAACTTTGACCTTTCCGAACCACTTTATCTTTTGCCAGCTCTTTTCTTGTCTGGCATGGTTTGCTTCTGTTGTTTAAGGTCCTTGGCACCTGAAAGATCATATTGGAATCCTTTCTTGGCTGCTGCTGCCTCTTTCTTCAGAACCTGGTGAAGAGAGAAGAACAGAGCTTATTCAGTGTGCAGATGAGAACATCAATGATGTGGACAATGGAACTTGACTGAAACTGTAATTGAGAATGCACTGAAGAGAAGATTAAAGGTAGTGAGTCATCACCCCAGACAGTTCCAATTCCCCTAGACTACTTACATCCAGCCCCTCCCAAGGTCTGTCTAAAACTCCTTCACATGTGTAAACAAAACACTGGGCTGCTGTGTATGCTGTAAAATATGAGCTACTCTTCAGCTTTTGAATTTGCTGCCAATCATGGAGCATTTTGCATATCCCTAGCCAAAAATGTAACTTGGGGTGATGAATGACTGCCTTTAAATGAAATATGCAAATGAGAAAATTCCCTTATGACTAAAGGGGTGTCAAAAACCTTCACATTGTGCAAGGAAGCTCCTCTAAATCATGCAAACCAGAAATCGTTGACTCCACAAACAAACAAGGATTCACTGCTGCTCCTCCTGCTAATTGAGATTCATTAAGACTACCATGTGTGCAACATACTGAAAATCAGTCCTTGCTATTTCAGAAAAGTTAAATTGTGAACATGAAGCTATTTTTGACACCACTGCCACACATTTACTGCTCATGTGTCTTGTAGCATGTGCAAATGGGACTAGACATCATGAAATGTGTGTGAGAGAGTGAATGATTATGTTGTCCACCTTGATGAATATGAGATTTGAAACTGCACAGATTGCCTAATTGCTCAAGGTGTGCTAATATCAGATTTTGTGCTGCTCACAAACATCTCTTGCGTCCATTTCGTGTGAAAAATGAGTTGTAACGATCTTCAGCAAGCAGAGTATTAGCAGCACTCTTGGATTTACAAAATGTGAGCATGTAAGGATGTTAACATGGTGCACTGTTGTACAATTATGTCCTTTCTACTTTGGCTGGCCAAGTTGCGATCAGCTGCCCGACAATTTTTTTTGGAGAAACATAAATGCCGGAGATCCGGCAATTACCAGAAGTGTTACATCCCTGTAATTTTACTTGAACGTACCCCTTTCATGATTCTTTGCTTGAGCTCTCCTTGAGTCAAGGGTCTGGTGTCTTCATCGCTTACATCTGACCCCTGGTCACTGTCATATTCATCACCAGTAGAGGGAGCCATGATCAGAAGCTGTTGTGGAGCTGGAATGGGTCCTTTACCAAGCAGACTTGGAACCTTGTTTTCAACATCTTCAGTATTCTGAAAACCAAGGACAAAAACTTGACGAACTCTTAACTACCAGATACATGTGAGAAGCAGAAAGGGGAAACAAGGCTTAAGCATAATGCAAGTGATCATAAGTTGTCATGAAAGCCATGCTTGATTGATATTTACTATAGTGATAATATCTGCTTTGGCCTGCTTCTTGATTGAACACCGACAAATGTGAGCAATGAATTGTTGTTGAGTAGTATGTGAATTGGTATTTAACAAATTTCTCCATAGAAAACTATAATCGCTTTCTAGGATGTCTTTTTTTTCTTGAATACTGCTTCTACACTTCATCGACTCTTGCAGAAACACAAAAGGTAACAATGTACAACAAGACTCACCACCACAAAACAAGTCCTTGCATAGCAAAAAACCAAACTTACTCGAACAGAAGTACAGATATGCTCCATTTACTCAAACTAAGTGTCCAAATCCATTAATATTAAAACTCCATTCAAGTTTGTCTCTCTTGCAATGAAATTTCTGTCATTTTTAATCTCATATATCTACAGTGGCAAGTAGATATGTCACACTTCAACACACCTTTATTTCAAAAGTAAAATTAACATTTTACCTCTGAATTGGGGTATTTACCTAGGATATAACTAAAAGGTGATTGTGTTTCAAAGGCTAGACAATTGAAACTCTATGGGCAATAGCAGTTAATTGTAACCCTGAAAATAATGGCAACTGATTGAACCTATGTATAACAGCTATTCATAAAATCAATAACTGCAGTTTATCAATAACTGCAGTAACTTGAAAACCCTATATGTAACGGCAGTTAATTGAAACTATGGGTAGTGGCACTTTTTTGAAAATATGGGTAAAAGCCAAAGATGGCACTTAATTGAAACTCTATATAAACTGGCAATCAACTGAAACTCTTGTACAATGGCTATAACATTTCACTGAGTGCAAAACCAAATCCATGCTGCCATGTTCTGAAATAGCTGTTACTTAGCAACACAATGACACTATTAAAGGAGCTTGTTAACCAGCAAGTACAGTATGATCTTTAATCTACAATAAGGACCTTCTGAAATCATCCCAACTGTTTCTGTTTTGTGAGCTGTCTGTAAGGTAACATCTTCCAGACATATGTTTACCACTTACATGATTTTTCAGTTTGGAATGGAAGCACTGAGACAATTTAACAAAGAGAAGAATGCCATATCTCCTGCTATGATCTAATACCCCCCTTTAAATTAAGGAAACCTTTGGTAATTAGAATAAAAATGAAGAATATGATGGAAAAATGCTGTTAAGTTTGAGACCTTGGTGTATTTGGGCATGTTTTCGGCTCACCTTGACATCTACGTAAACGCTGACAGACAAAAGCTCATTGGTCCTCTGTTCCACAAGTCCAAGGTACTGCATGATAGTCTCATCGGAGACGCCAGTGGTGCTACCCAACATGTCGTCGATGGTCGATCTGTCACAGTTGATCTTTGTGAAGAGGGAATCCACCCCTGGAGATGTTGAAATGAGGTGAGAGATGTAGAACAGCTGAAGGAACTTTGAAAACTTATTAGCTGGGTTACAATGATCGTTTCAAAGAGGAAGGTTACGATACTATCACAGAGCCAGTGAAGTGATACACACAGAAAGCACCCATTGACAGCACCAACATTCAGGAGAAACTTGATTGGCCTGGTTTATTTACATGCATAATAATGGTGAGAGACAATGGTTTGACTTATAATGTAAGTTCTGAATCACTGACTCCGAACACTGTCAGTACTTCTCCATTCAGATGTTTTCTCTGAATACATCCTGAAATAAACATGTTCTACATTAACTATTTATGAGCAGTGTCCACTGTCATATAGACTACACAACAAATGATATCAACGTCCTCTCAAGGCCTCCAACCCAAGATACGCTGAAGCACAATGAAAGAAGTGTTCTGAAACCTTGAAAAACACAAGTTGGGCTTCAAACCTTCTGAATATAGCATGCTATGATATTTCTTACATGAGACCCTTTAGGTAACTACAACACAGGGAGTAAAAAAAACACACATAAGGACTGGAAACTTCTGGGACATTTAAGTCCCATTTAAACAAGTAAATAGCACATTTCTGTACATTTTAAGTAACCAATTTAAGTTTCATATGTCATGTCAAAACTTACCAGCTTTGAGTTGGTCGAGGATTTTGTTGACGCTCTTCATCTTGGCTTCGTAATCATCTCCCTCTTTGCTGGCTTTTGTCTGTTTGTCCTCTAAACTCTTCAAGATCTTTTTCCTCTCTTCCTCCATCTCGAGTCCCTGGCTCTCAAATTTCTTTATCTCATTTTGGGTCTGCAGAGACGGTAGATATGCCGAACTTGAAAGTTTGGCTACAATATTTTCCCACCATCGATCTAGTGCTAAAGCTAAAACTCACTTTCGAATTGACAACCCTCTCTAATATTCATTTCAAATATATTTTTTAACCTGCAATCAACAACCAAGTATCATCTATGACTAGATTTAATTATCATGTCAATGTTGTCTTGAAATAGATTCTGATCTCTGCTTCAGGAAGTGGTTGGGCTGACAATGAGTCTTTACACTCCAAACACATTTCACTACTTTCAAAAGCACCAATACACATATGTAACAATACTTTTTAGCAATGTCAGCTCAGAATAGTCACTTTGAAAGGGGGAAAAAAAAATTCAATCCTATTACGTGTTTGTTCACAAGTTCTTAAGCCCAAATCTTCAGCTCTTCCTGTGTAAAGGTATACATACAGGGATTCTTTTCTAATTATTTCTATGGAGTGAAAACTTTGCTCTTAGCAGCCATACTTTCTGGGAAAGATATGCCAATGACAGATTGGGATTGTGGGGTACAATCAGTGTTAAAAAATGAAACAGGTGACTGTGTGGTTGTAATTCAGACATAATCAGCGTTAATTTAAAGAAACTGACAACCTTTAAAACTTTTAGTAGATATCGTACCTCCCAAATCTGCTCTTGAAGAGATTCAATCTGGTTGTTCTTTTCGTTCACATAGTTGAAGAGAGCAAAGTTACGATCTTCTACATCGATGAACTTGTTGACCAGGTTGTTAAGGTCATTCTCTCCAGTGACTTGGATGATTCTCTGGAAAGCATCCTCGTAGGCCTCAATGGAATCTTCCTGCCTCTCACGGCGACGCTTCTCATCTTCATCTGCTTCTGTTGTGATACCAAAAAAAATTGAATGTCAATAGATTAATGCACATTTACAGACACAGAAAAAGGAAAATTGGGTTCACTTTCTCTGGGTGATTCTCATCTTCACCATAACCTACAGACTTACTCCTCAGTCACTTTTTTTGCAAAGTAAAGGAACCACCAAACATGAAGCTGTAATTAACAAGATTAGGGCTGCTTTTCACAAGACCTGATGCAGGCATTGTTCGACAACAGCTTTTCTGTTGCTGAAGGTTAGAATTCGAACTTGAATTTCCATTGATGTCACAGGATCAAAATACAGTTTTAAAATTTAAAGTTTGCTGAATTCCTTGATGAAAGTAAACAAAAGCTTGAAGTGCTACGGCTCCCAGAACATGCATGATCATAGCTACAGTCATTGTCTTGTGTTTGCACATCAAACGTATCAAAAATTTCAAGGTAATAATCTTAATGCTTCCACAAATATGGCAAAAGCATTTAGATTATGAGATAGTAGAGGCATTTTAATGATCACAAGAGAATATTCAACCATGATCCCACATTTACCCCCAGATTTTACCAGACCTTTAAGCTCTTGATGTACACTGTTTTTTCATCAAAGAGTACACCAAAATATGGTGTCAGTATGTAGGAAGCATTTGGTCTCTTTACCTCTCTTATTTTTCAGAGCTACCAGGAATTCATCCTCTTCTCTTTCTTTTCCTTTGATTGTCATGAACTCTCTGAGTTTCTTCTCGTGGTCTATGATCCGCTGTAGTTCCTTCATCTCTTGTTGATGCTGGGCCATATCTTTGTCTGCTTTCTCTTTCAGGAGTATCATCTTGGCCTGGGCCTCATCCCGGGAGTCGTAAGCCTGGGTGGACTGATCTATGACTTCACCCATCTGGGCCCTTACGTCCGAATATTCCTAAATTTACATGATTCAACCAAACGGCACTTTTGTGTATTCTTCTAAGCCAAGCTGGATGTTCACAATCTGACCATTAGTGAACAGATGATAAAACATGCACTGACTTCAAATGCACCTAGGCAGGACAATCCTCAGATGATATCATACATGTCTCTGCATTCTTGAGAAGACAAACCCTGACCCCAACTTTACATCTGACTATCACGTCATGTCATAGCAAGCATGAAAAGACCTTTTCAAGATGGCGGCTTTCATTCAAAATGAAAAAAGTCAGCGAAGACAATTGCCACAACCATAGCAATGTTTTTGAATTGTCACACAATTACTGGGTTCGTGGATTGTCATTGCCCAGACAGTTTGTTCCAGAGTCAACTTTCCTACCATCATTCATGATTTATTTGATGCAGTGAAACAAGGAGACTGACACATACTTGTGGAATATTCAGACTTGTGGAATATTCAGACTTGAAGGAAAGGGAACACAAAGAACTTGCAGATTTGTACAAATTTACAGAAAAATACAAACAAAGGAAATAACAGAACAATTGGAGAGTAATAACTCTAATGCTAGGAAAACAACAAGAGGGTAGCAGCAGTCAAACAATTACAGGCTAGAATATAAATTCGTGTTTAATCTTTCAGAATTATGCAGAGTTGTCATTTCGAGGCTTTGCATGCCCTTCAAACTACTATGGTATGGAATAGTGTCAAAGATTGTGAGATCTAAGGCAAAAGTTTTCATGAGAGGTCTTCCATACTGGTGGAAACTTCACCAAATGAAGAAAAAAAAGGATTGAAAATGTACATAGATCCCTGTCAAGTACTCTCCAAATGGAGAGAAAAATGAAACAAATAACATAAAATAGCCAAGTTTTACCTTATCAAGCTTCTTGCGAATGTTTTCAAAGCGAGTTCTCTCCACTCTGAGGCTGTCAATCTCCTCTCTCAGTTTTGAATTTAAAGTTAGCATGTCATTGAACTTTGAATTGGCCTGACAAGTTTAAAGGGGAAAGATTGAAAAACACATGGATTAGTGAAATAAATGTTTCGTAAAGAAAACTTTTTCTCAACATGTAACAGCAAGGTATTTTTGAACAAATGCTGACATGACATGCTCTCCTATCATCAAATGAACAAGATGTTCAGGTGATATGACTAGTTGAGAAAAATAAATGAAGACATGAGGAAACTTTAGCATGGTACTCAATGAATGTATTACTTCACCTTTGCCAATTTTCTCACATTTACTTATTATTTGTAGCAAATAAACTCATGACATAACTAGTGTTTCCTCAATACAAGTCCACAGCAACTTAAAGGAAAAGATGTAAAAAATTCCCAATGGTAGTCAATAACAGATTATAATGAAAGAAAATGATAAAAAGCACACAATGCTTAATCATTGGAGTTTTGTATGCAGAAGGTTCATGGATATTCATCACTCAGATGGTGAACTGCAGCCAATCCTCACATGATATCATACACGTTCATCCCTTCTCGAGAGGTACCTACCCTAACCATTATGGTATATCTGGCTATCGGCTGATATTCTATCATGTAGAAAAGGTCTTCCAGAGACATGATTTTAGCACATTATGCAAATTCTGTGTGGCCTGGGTGGTAAACTGTATTTTCGATGAGGCAACCAGCAACAAGGGAATGACGAAAAATGTACGCTTGACACTTCACAGCAGTAACACATGTAATCCTTCCCTCCACCAACGAGCCAACACCTCAGAGGTTTTAGGGGCTTTGTTTTTTGACAAAACACTGTGTTTCTTAGATAAATTACCTGATGAAGTCTGTTTTCCTTGACCCTGATGGCCTTTTGGGTTTTTGAAGTGTGTTGTGTGCTTGCATGGACTCCACCCATCTTCTTGTGTTGCTCCCTTATCATCTTCTCCATGGATCTAATCTTTGCGTCTAGTTCTTTCTGGCGATCTTCTTCCTCCTGGATAATCTGCTTGTATTTGTCTATGAAGAGAAAGGGAAATTAACTAACTCAGTCAAGCTTTATCAGTGCAACGCTCTTTGTTCATGTACAGCAAGTCCGTTTTGAGAAAATGAATTTGAGGTACCATACTCTGTTATCTTCAGATGTGTTCAGGATTTATAAGTAAAAATATGCAATGTGGGATGAATATTTTGAAGAGATAGATACTAAAGAGTAGATGTTCTGAAAGATAAAGTCAACAGAGTGTGAGAGGTTGCCATCTTGGGCAACAATGGGCTCTAGGAGAATGAGTGTCATGCAGATATCTAATCAAGGGGTAAGAACATTCAAGGAGAGTCCTGGAGAGTGGGTGCCTGGCAATGATAGACTGAGGGTTGTAGTGCATTGCAGGATCCCATTCAAGAACTACAGGTTTTCAAATGTGTTGAATCTCATAGGGGAGAGGGAGGGGGGAGTGCAAGGGAGTGGGATTTTCACAAGGTGGGGATCAAGAAACTGCAATTAATCAAAAATGGGTTTTACTCTCAGGTCATATTTGTCTATAATCTAATCTTTTTCTTCTCACCAGATTTCAAGTAGGACAATTTATATCAATCTTACACATTTTTTTTTTTTATATTGTGTATATGCTGCTATTCAGGAGGTTTATAATAATCTTAAATAAGTGTATTATGACCAAGTATTAAATGTGTGATGCACAGAAAGTAACATTTGCAAGACGGTCAAAGACAGTGTAGTATATGTGAGGTTCCAAGTCTCATCCATATGACCTATCCATATTAACTTCTATGATTTTCTTGATTTATTTAGTTATTATTCTCACCAAGTTTTCTGTACATAACTTCCAATGTTTAGCCACAATTTTTACATCTAAGTTAGTTTCATAAAGATCCCATCAGAGTTGTTACTGTTTGTAACTGGCTGATAGCTCTGGAAGATTAACTTACCTCTTTCATCAATTAACTGGTTCAGTTTGTCTATGTTTCCATCATCTTTGCTGAGATTCTTTTGACTGTCTGATAACCGCAGATCTTTCAAAAGTTCCACTTTTTCAGCTTCCAGAGTCTTGATCTCAGCTCTTAATAAAAACACACCAAAAAAGTGGACATTAAAGAGTTGACTTCCTGTTGGGTAAATTTGTAGCAAACGAAACTACTGCACCTGATATCAAAGCAAACTTTCTTTGGAACCCTTTCTTGCCCATATACAGAACAGCTACAGGTTAAGGCGTATGTATATCTGTATGTGACATTTAATAACTTGTTTATAATACCTACTTCTTTATAATACCTACAGTATGAATCTGGTATACAATTGTTGTTATGTTGGTGAGCCTATAAAAAGTCTATAATGTGTGGGAAAGGAGCATTTTGGTCAGCCTATACAGTAGACTGATAGTGTACACTAACAGGGCACAGCAGGAACTTAAAATGAGAAACTTACAGCTGACGTCTGATAAGATCCTGTGATTCAATGTTGTATGCATTCCTGTCTCCTTCCATGATCCTGTACTGGCGTTGAAGCTTTGCCAATTCATTCTCGGCTGATAAAATATAAAGGAGAAGATAACTTGAACAGACATTTGGTGCTAGGGGCTTTCCGATGCTACCTTTAGCATGTCGATGTAATGGCTGATAGATGTTCTAGAGAAAGCCGATATCCGATCTGGTTTCTTAGGTGCCAAATAAATGCAGCAGTTTAACTAGTGACAAAATTGTTAAAACTGTCTGCTTTGAAATGGCAATGTTACCACCAGTAAACATTGGTTGACCTGCAACTGCCAAATTTGGTAATCTGATATTCTGCAAAACATTCATGTCAGGTATTGATTTACGATAGAGATGGGTCTTGAACATTACAAGCATAATGCTTTGAAGAACTTAATACACATCTTCACTGTAAAACAATGCACTTTTTAGAGTATTTGCTAAATCTTAAACTGTACATGATCAACATCAAAGCAAACCGTGGCACTCAAACTTGGACCCAAGAGCTGGTGACTGACGAATGACTATGAAGTTAGTTTCACACTTGCCAAAATTGATTTGGTAAAGTGTCTGTATAAATCAAATATGCAAATGATCACTCTCTCCTTCAGGGTGGTCAACGAACGCAACATGAATTTGTAGCTTAAGGGTACCATCTCAGAGAAAGGAGCACTTACCCAGTTGCTGGTCAGCATCCACATCGCTGATATCAGACCGTCTGCTGGCAGACCGCTGTGCTCCTCGTGGCATGATCACCTCTTTTTTCTTGCTACTTTGGGAGGCAGGGAACTTGATGTTATGCAAGACAAATGCACACCTTGATGTTACCCACCTGAAAGAGGAGTTAAATCCAATATGTAGGAGAGCTGTAGACTTAAATCTACTAACTGCAGTCATACAGTGTCTGTACAGTAGATGGGTGTTTGAAATTATCATATTGAATTAAGTGGTTTAACAAATATTGATGACAAAATTGTTCTCTGCCTTAGTATTAATCTGGTGATCTTTGTTATAATTTGTTTCATGTGTAATGATACTTCTTTAAATGACCCTATATTCACAGGTTATATCAGTAAACAGACACTTTAAGGCCTAACATAATTGGCTGTTTGACAGAAGTAACATTCTAAAATGCATTAATTTGTGACACGGCTAGGCGAACAGAGAAACACTTATGAGGAATTTCAACAAGAAAACTAACCAAAATGCGTGAGTTTTTTTTTTACTGTTCTTTCACTAAAACATACAATTTTACAAGTAGGTCTACAATGGGTAACCATCCTTTGAAAATATTTGTGGAAACCTGTAACTTCCAGTCAATTAAATTTAATATGATCAATAAGGCTAAATGACTACTTGATGCCAATGAAAGGTCAACATAACCTCTGGGCAAGTGACAACTGTGATATAGGGTTTTGCAAATGAGCACTAAGAGCCTGACAGAGTGGAAAGTTGTAATATCAAACAACTGGGTAGACTATTTAGCTGTTCGGGTGATTCACAGCAGATCTTTACAGCGATGATCATCTCATGCGCAAGCTTCCTTCATTGTAAAATTCTGCATTTAAATTGAGCTCTTGTGCAAGCCAGAAAATTTTGTGACAAAGGATCGACAAAATAGGACAAATGCTGATTTTCACTTTTTGGCACTTTTTGCATTCCCTGCAAGGGTTTCACCATGTTAAAATGCTTGAAGCCATTAACAGATTTTGAAAACCTCATCAATATTTACATTCACTAAAACATTTTTCATTCCTGACATTTGCCCAAAGACCTACTGTGCTAGTATCCCCACTAGTGCAGACCAGTTACCCGCTTATCTGTCACTCCTTTATTTTTAATTTCACTTTATTTCTTTAAATTAAGAACTCTTTTTCTGTTGGTTGAAACCATTGGCATGCCCACACAAGCAAATAACCTCTGCTATTCATATGAACATAAGCATGAACGGTAAACCAAACACTAATTACAATTACTGACAGTGGCGGCGCCAGAATGTCAGACTTGGAGGGGGGGGGGGGGCAAACTGAGGGCAGAGGAAAATGTTGGGGGGACAAAGATTTTCGCGCGAAGGGCAAAACCGACCGCGAAGAGCGAGACCTTGTGGGTGGGGTCCAGGGGCCCGCCTTAGGGCAAATGGTGTCCAGGGGCCTGCCTTAGGGCCCCTGGTGGGGTCCAGGGGGCGAAGCCCCCGGAAGCTCTGAGGTTTTAGCATATCTCTGAATGGAAAATTAAGCCCCAAGAGAGGTATATTATTTTTATATTATTTATTTTTTAAGTTGACTGTACTCCAAGGTTCCCAACTTTTTTCTTTGGGAGTACCATTTCACATTTACGCAGTACCACCAAGTACACACAGACACACGCACACATAGGCTACATACACTTCCATTCCATTCCTATATTTAGGAAAACAACGACATTCCTATATTTAGGAAAACAACCACCTACCAGCCCTTCACTTATGCTGGACAGTAAACATTTTAGAAAAAATTGGTCTGACCAGGCTGGCCTACTGTTGAAGTGGCTACGGGCATGATATGAAAACTGTCAGCCTGTGTAACATAAATTAGTCATTTATCAATCATGGTTCCACGGAAGCTGTTCTTATTCAGTCCAATGCCAATACAAAGTTTTGTGATTAAATTAATTTTGGATGAGTACAAGATCTGATTGGGAAGGGTGAGAGCAACTGGGGGGGCAAGGAAACAATCTGGGGGGGGGAAATGCCCCCTCATGCACCCCCCCCCCCCATAGCACCGCCACTGATTACTGATTAGCCAAAATCTTGTTTTTGACAATAATTACTTTCTATATGTGTGAATATGTTCAGGCAAGACTTTATTTTCAACAAAAAATAAACATAACTGCATGACGTCATCTGAAAATTTACGACTGTATGTGCTAATAGGATTACATTTACTGCACTGTATCTCAGTTAAAATTTTAAACCCACATCTAGTTCAACCAGGAGATGCTTTGAATGGACTTTTCAGAAAAGGTTCTGCATATATGCCAACATGTTGGAGTAACTGCTGAATACGCAGGCCACTTTTTTATGTAAATTTGGTGCAGAGTTGCGGTTCCAACAGTTTAAATATTATAAAAGGAAAACTTTTCAGCTTTAACCATTGTGAGAACAACTCTTTATACATCGGTAGGGGCTTTGAGAACAAATTCAAAGTGAACTGACATTCTAGTCTGGGGTGAAATCATGGTTCACTTGATAGGATTTTGACTATGACATCAATCTAAATAACGTAATTCCTGCTCCAAGGAAGGGTTATTTTGAGAATGAGTTTACATTTATGTGTAATGTTGGAGAAAGCGTTCAAAATTTACTGGGACTAAGATCTGGAATGGAGTCCGGGTCCTTGTGACCAGTTGTTAAAAATTCATCTTTCTTATACATAGTTTTGGGAAAGTCTCGGTTGTCTACGGAGACTTCAGTCTGGAGTGGAGTTGCGGTTGTGGTGATGAAAAGAAGCAATTGTGACGTCATAGTGAATGACAAAATACCTGCATAATCCATCACTGCTGACTACTTGACTGCGACTCCAGAATCTCTGTGTTAAAGGTTTTGGGACAGGGTATTCTGCAGTTGCATCCAACATATTACTATCTTGCCCTCCTTTATCAGCTGCAAATGGATTCCCAGTCATAGTCAAGCCAGTCCGACTATGACTAGGAATCCAGCCACAAATAGATTCCCAGTGATGGTCAAAGATCCCACTTCAACTAAGATTAGGAATCCAGCTGCTAATGGATTCTCAGTCATAGTCAAGCCACCTTGATTACGACTAGCAATCCAGCCACAATGGATTCCCTGTGACTGTCAAAGATCTCCATATGGCTACGAATCCAGCTGCAAATGGACTCCTAGTAGGAGTCAAGCAACTTCGACTACAACTAAGATTAGGAATCCAGCTGCTAATGGATTCTCAGTCATAGTCAAGCCACCTTGATTACGACTAGCAATCCGACCACATAAGGATTCCCAGTGACTGAAAGACCTCACACTTCAGCTTCGCCTGCCAATCCAGCTGCAAATGGATTCCTAGTCAGGCGGCCACTACAACTTCAACAAGGAATCCAGTAAAAAATGGATTCTCAATGACTGATGAAAGTGGAAGAACCACCACAGTACTTCTAATTGAAGAAACCTGGGACAAGTTCATGCAACACAGAGAATTTTTTCAAAGCAACTAGGAAGGCTCTACATGACATATCCACTGTCCAGCATGTGTTTTTTCTGAAGAGATACTAATTTAATCCATTTTAAACATCTCACGTACAGAGTCATTCTCAAAAGCAAATAGGACTAGCCTAATGTTAAGTCTAAAATGTTACATCCACCAGGAATCTGTATCCAGGATTTGGAAAAGTGTCTTTTACTGAGGCGGGGTATTCTATAGTTACTCCTAGATGCATTTCTAACTTGCTAGCTGGTGCATTGGCCTAGAGTAGACCTGACATTAAGCCTAGGCTGAATGTTTGTTTAGCTAACTTAGGCCTAGGCATTAGTATAGGTCAGGGCGCCCTTCGACAGGCCTACGTTAAGCCTAACTTAGTTAGGTTAGGCCTCCTCTTACTTGTTTCTCCCTGGGCTTAGGTTAGCTTCACATTAAGCCTTACGCTGGGTGTTATACTTGTCAGTCTGGTCGCTAATGTTTGGACTAACGCTAGGCCTTAGTTATGTTGTCAAGTTACAACTACAACAGAACAACTTACAAGTACAAATACAAGTGATCGAAGGGATATATATGCCTATTGCCTACGAACTAACATAACAATTCTGACGTTACAAGTAAAAGATATTTACTGTAGTCTATGCAGATGCGTCTCCGTGAGGCCTTCACAGATGTTGATCAGATATTAAATTTAATGCTACAAATAAACTGGTCCTGACGTCTGTCAGTGTTACTTCTTAGTTCCGACTTTGTTCGGCTTGGAACTGCACGGTACGCGGTATGGACGCGACTTGACCCAAGTTGTGCACCTGTTGGGCGAACATCGGGCAGGCCTAGCCGGCCTAGTTCGCCATATAGTACGAATACAAGACAAACGTTGTGTTGTATTGGAAATCACCATAGCAACTTTTGGCGCGATGACAAATGAATCTAGAAGGACCGTTATTGTGTGTCGTCTGCTAATGAACACGTTTGGGACAGCTGCCGTAGAGTTTGGGATCTGCAATAGCGCCGTTATGTTAAGACTTTGTGCATGAATATTACCGAAATCTTCAATTTGCCAAGGTGCATAGTTTGCTACGATGTGTACTACAAGTATTTTAAAAAATGGGGTGCCATTTTGAGTGGCACTTCCATAGTTTGACTGAATTAAATCCGCTTCGACGATCACTTCAACCTTCCGTCTAAATTGTCAGTGATAAGTTCAATACGTATTCATAAACTAACTATGAACAGCGTACGCATTATTATGAACTACACTAGAACATGAGAGGAGTATATTCGGGATGAAACTGGGAACCGTCTGTGATATCTTTTCAACTCAAAATTTTGCAGTATAGCGTGAAATTCATCAACCCCCGAACTCAAGCATACAAGCATAACACAACAAGTGTGAGTCAGTCTCATCCGTATTTCAAAAGAAGGTAGATCAGATCCTAGTCGTTGATATCATTGTAGATAAATAGTTAAAGGCTGTATTGCATCACCCTAAGCTATATTTTTACCTCCCTGAAAGCAAAATTCTCAACTGGTTCTAAGTTACAGTACTCTTAGATGACAGCAAATTCGAAAGATGCAGAGCAGCTCGTATTACACAGCGTACGCAGGGATCCATTGTTTTGATTACACATGTGGAGGAATTTAAGACAGGCTGAGGGAGGGATTAGAGGTAGGTGGTTGGGAGAATTGAAACTGTCTGGTGTGATGAGTTTTTGTCTTTAAGTGTCAACGATAAATTTCCGAAAATGCAGGTCACAGCCCAGTGGGTCCATTAATTGAAAAGATATCTGAACATTGACTCAACTTGAGAGTTGAATGGTTGCATTTCATGGTTTAAGTAACACAGAATGTAAACATGCAGTGAAACAATGATAAAACAGAGAGAAACTTGTGTCATAGCATGATAGGTACTAAGGCATACAGGTTAGAGGTATGCCGATCCCCCCTTCAGAAAAAAACAAAATAGGAAAGGGGATACCTGCTTCCAAGCTTCCTGAACATTTGTCTTTTTTTCATATCAAGTTTAAAAAATGCAATTTTTGCCAGTATAGGCTACATGATCCAGGATATATCTGATGCCAACAGACAGGCTGGTGCAGGTAAATTAAAAAAAAAAATGAGGTATGGTTAAAAAAATGTTAATATTGTGGATGAACGACACCTGAGAAAATTGACTAAAAAAATTGATATGAGCAAAGGTCTTAAGCAAGTATTTGAGTCTCATTTTGTTATATGGTAAAATGCTAACGTGGACTATATCGAGGTGCTGTTCGACTGTTAAATTTTAGCTAAATTTGTTTTTGAATTCAGGTCCATTTCTGAGCTAATCAAGGGTGAAACGGTTATGTATTCAACAAAGGAGTTTGATATAGTCACCAAAACACTCTCAGGTTGACTAGATATAGAACGACCTTGGGTCTGACACCAGGTGTTCAAATTAAATCGACCCTATAACTCGCATCTACGACGTTAACAATGACGTCATGGTGGCAAGCGAAGAAATTTATATCAGGTTGATCATCATATCGCACCGCTAGGCTGGAAGTAAATAGCGACAGTACAGAGCATGCGAATTGGCAACCTTGACCAATTCCACGAAAACAGAATTTTGAATGGGGGGAGTTCTACAGGCTCGTGACAACACAGGAAATCTGCAGGCTATCTTAAAAACAGGATATTGCGGTACTGCAAGTTAAGGAATTTTTTGTAACTTGCATCAGGGTACAGGCATATATGTCAAGTTGTAAAACAAAAAGAAAAGAATATTGAAACAAATGCTGTTAATTAAATTTAATTCACTTATGTAAACGAACGTTGACCACCAAAGAAAAGTGATATTTCATACAAAAAAAAAATCAGGAACATTTTACTCTCTTGGTGGAAACTATACCTCAATAGTCGGCCATTTTCAAAATGATAAGGTATATTGTACTATGAGAAGGCTTCGCAGAGAGGCAGAACTATATCTGAATATCATCTGTGTTTCTCTGTAATCATGACTTTCTAACAAGAAATATTACAAAAGTTTAAAAGATGCTACCTAACATCCATTTCAATTTAGTCAGTGAACCTTCAATAACACTATTTCAGTTGTAAACTCTTGTCAAATTGAAGTTTAATAAGCGCTTGAATCTCAGAAAACAGCAAGGAATTTTGCAATAATTCGCCTTTGTTACATGACATTTTGGTAACCTTGGGGCAACTAGAAATGTTTCTTGACCAGGAGGGATCTTTTTCTTTCAAACAGCAATATTTTTAGTCATGAACAAGACTATTCAAATGGGGTCTGAAATTCCTGCAATGGAAATTTATTTTCTGCCATTTAAGAGCCCTTCTTGTTAGTGGAGTCATATTCCTCTAACTCATGACAGAAGCAGGTGGCGTTAGTCTCAAGCTAACAGTAACAAGTCTTATCTGTTTAATCACTTTCTAAGTTAATCAGTGGCCCTCGTATAAAGGCAAAGATATAAGCACAAACATATATCGTACAATTTTCTTTCATACTACCGGCTTATTTACTATGGTCGCAAGGACCATCATAAGAGAGCTCCATGGAGTGTTTACCTTGTGTTGGTAAAAACTGACAATTTGCCGATTCACGCCACATACCTTCAACACACCTTCCGAATTGCTTGTCACATGTACCTGTTCAGCGAATGAATCTGTATGACTAGCTTTTCGAACTGAGATATGGGTCATCGTGTCATTACTGTCAGTCTACTTTACCATATCTTCGCATACGTCACTAATGTGGGAGAACACGTTTTTACTTATTCAATGAAATTTTAAAAGGAAACTATTCTGCAGATGTAACCTTGAAATCGTTCCAAATTGGAACTCAGCTGGCAACAGTTAACTCCCCACTTTAATTAACTACTGAAATAGGCCTAACTTTGAAAAAGTTCATTTCACACTTCACTGAGATCTGATGGAGCTGGTGAAAGGAAATTTGATTTTATGACACCAAACCCGATATACATGAATTCAGCCCAGTGTACGGTTGTAGTGATCGTTGCGCCACATTTAATGGGGACACTGATGACACCTCATCATGATAACTGGCTCTGAAAATATATATTTTTTTCATCAATAATATTCGATTGTATTATGCAAAGAAGGGTATAACCACCCATGTGGGACCACCACCTTTCACGCCTGCAGGCATTGTAATTGTTTCCATTGTTGTGGGGTTTTGTATACTTCACCTTAACCTGCAGTCTCTATAGTTTTTATATACACCATTTGCTATGTTAATTACCACTCAAGGTTAAGCAAGAGTGGTAAATCTTGATTCTGATTCGGTAAAAGCAAAACTGTTTACCACTGAAAAAGCAAATTAACAAATTATGAGCACATGTATGATCTTTGTTGACACGTTATCGAAAAATTAAACGAGATCACACACAGTTTTTAAGGCAGATTAGGCAACAGGTACAATACAGCCAAAGACTAACCATTAAATTGTGTAATAAACATGAGGGATGTGCAACGCAGTAATGTAGTGATGAACGTGAATCTTTACGATCAACCCACATTAAAACTTAACAGACCTTTTGGCATACAACATAAATGATAATTACATGTTGATATTCTTCAATGAAGTTTACATCTATGAAATTCTGGTAACATCCCTTGTATATACACCGTTCGAAGTGAAAACGTAAATTTCCGAACCTCTGCTCTAAAAGATGAGGAAAATGTTAGATGAAATTCACAACGTCAGAGAGACTGGGAAGTGCCATTCCGTGCAATCTGAGAGGCATTTGTGCCAAAACATTTTCTGTGTACGTTACGCTCCAACCGATGGTGGCGCTCCGCTTGAACAGTGACATTATTGCTCCCCAACCTTTTTTTTCAACCCTTTGCCTTCCTTCAGCTCTCAGGTCCCCTCCCTGCTTACGCCATTGTTTGCATTGATTTTATCTAGCGTGGCGTTCACAGGTTCGTCGGTAGCGTGTTGCCTGTGGAAAACCTTACAGTGAAATAAGGCGTTTCTTTTACAGAAAACTATCATATTTTTTAAAACCAGTGTTTGTGGATATAGAATGATAGATAATTCAAAATAAGGAAGACAAGTTGCCTTCGTTTCAAAAAATAAGTTTCTCACAGATAGAAATTCAGTTATTTGTTGTTGAACAATAATTTGTTCTCTATTAACAAAGTTACCTTAAAGAAGTTTTCAAGTAAATTTATTTTCGTGTCAAAATATGGTTGGCATAGAGCCACTGTTTGTGGTCAATGCTGTCGCCTAATATTAATAATTTTACTTTACTTCTCGTTGCTCTACTTGATCTTTATTAAACATACGGTGCGCATCTATTATCGATGGTACGAAGAAGTTTAGCCCAGCTACCGTACCAATTCCAATACTCAACCAAATTTGTAGGAAAAACATACGTTTAGCCCGATAGTTATGGTTCAGTTATTTGTGTGTGTTTTACACTCACGTAGATGGTTCGTCTAACGAAAAACCTTTGTTTAAACAGGGGCCTGGCTGTTAATAACAGCTTCCTGGTTTGAACAAGTGCATGCAATCTAAGAGAATTATAAGAATAACTGGACGACTTTAACCAGCTTTTCTTGCAAAACTGTGGATAGAAAACTAGCTTTCCACGTATCTCAAGATTACAAAATGCCACGATATATGGGCAAATGACTGCAATAAATATTTGTTGGTCATTAAAGTGCCTATTTAGTAACCTTGAAAACTGACGCCAGAGAAAAATTAAGACTGTTCATTGACTTAAAAATGTTGTGGAAATTGCGGTTGCAACTTTACATTATCATAATGTTTATTTTTCTACACTCAAGATTATCAAAAACGTACAAAATAAATGTGCGTATATATCATTGTGAAATCACATATTTCTCACAGTGCAATGTATAACTGTAAATCACATGTATTTCTTCAAAAATAACGCATACCATCTATAAAGAATGTGCTACTTAGATATGGCTTTCAACAATAATGACAGGAAAAATTTCACTAATTTTTGTAAAATTTAAATCTTCTCTCGAGATTAACTACGTTAACTGCGTTAACTCGTGAGCAATCTTTCATCTAACCAAGAACTACGTTGGACATAAGTGGAAGTTGATGATGTGAAGTTATTTTGTTAGATGAACTTGTTATCTCGACAAAAATTTGTCTATTTTGTTTGTCTATTTATGGACTTACGGTGACGCGATATCTTGGGAAAATGTCTCCACATTGTCGAGATACCGTGTAACAAATAACTTCTTAATGTCGATAAAATGTTTGAAAATTCTCGAGATATCGACAAACGCTAATATGACATCTCCAAAAAATTGGTCAAATTGTCGAGCTATACCGAGTTAGAAATAATTTGTTGTTTCAAATAAAACAAAATGTAACAGTAATGATATTTGTCTGGAAATGCCCCTTTGAACTCGATATGGTGCCAGATATTTTAAATTATATTTTGATTTCTATGTCTTAAAATAATGACGGCACATACCTTCTCTTCTAAGTATGCTTTCAGCTGTATATCTTCGTATATGCGAAGGTCAAACTTCGCACCAAACTTCTTTCGCAAAAAACTCTGTTTTCCTCTTCAAGTTTTCGGTAAGCTTTTGTATTTTATCCCTTCATTTTGTGCATAATTACTAATGTATGCAATTAGCCATAGATTCCATCCAAATTCATGAAATTATTGACAACGTAATAGGCAAATTCCTGTCTTATACCTACATCATGATTAAACATTAGCTAAGTTATTCAACATTGTGATGTCAAGGGAGGCACCAGTATGATGCATCTTAAGTTATCCTTTTGTTTGACTAACCTTTATTGCAAGGGGCAATTGAAAATTGCATGTTCCTCGAGGATTATTTTGGAAGCATATGTTGCCTTCTTCGCAAATATTGAGATCATTTACCTTTGTGCAAACCAGATGGCACGTAATTTAGAGGCAATATTGATCTGACAAAATTAATACCGACATTGTACAACAACCCGCATCATCTTTTTTTGCATTTACACTTTGAAAAGCCGTATTTCAAAAACGGTACATGAATACAGTTTCAACGGACTCTATTTCAGAATTTCACTTTTCATCTACTGAATGAAGACAGCTTGTCTCTCTTTTTTTCCCCCTAAATGCATGTCATGCGACCTTTAAATCATGCATGCATGCCTATGATATGTAGGTGTGGTGTAAGAAAAAGCCTGTGACATATCATAAAATCAACGATTCCCAATACTCGTGTGCGAAAAATTTATCTGTTCTGGATCTCAATCTGAGCTTGACCACAATGGAATAATTCTGTTACACCTGTTAAGAAAAATGTCATCGCCCAACTTTAGTTGCCACCGTGACGCCTTTTGTAGAATAATATTATTATTCGGAGAACAATAGTAAAAAAGAAAAACTATTATGACTATATGTTTTGTAACCTTGGTTGCTAATGTGAATAAGGTCAAATTCCGCTGTAAATAAACGCGAAAAGCCGGTTTCTTTTCTCCTTTCTGGCCATTTACTGACGGTCTATAGCTAACGGGTACCGTCTTTGTACTGCGGGAGATGGTACACGATAACCTGTTTTAAATTACATCATATTATAGGCTAGTATCACTACACTGTGTAAATGCGAATTGGATATATGAATTTATACGTGGGATGATCATACGGTTCAAACTTCGCATCCTTTTCGAGGAAAACTGACAGGGGAATATTTTCCTTCTTGAAAAACAAAGAAAAAAATTGAAAAAATGGATAACCTCCATATTAGATTGGTCTTCATCGGACTTCATGCGATTCTTGTCCATTCTCAGTGTGAGTATATTAACTTTTTGTTTAAAGAGCAGCACTGGCTCTATCATATATTTTATTTGACTTTTTTATGTTACTATAAACTTCTACGAAAAGGAGGGCAATAGATTAAAAATGGTCTGTTTCTATTTCAATAAAATGTTTATTTTCTGTACATTATGCGAGAATACTGCACTTCTTAATGTCACATTATTGCCATAAGTTCCAACATCAACAATAATAAATTTTTGATTTTTTTTAAATTTTAAAAGTAAGGTTGTGTGCTCGCCCACCGCTCTATAATTAATATATGGCAGAAGCTGGTGATCTGATATAATGGACTGATTCCCCCCCCCCCCTCCGTTATTCGAACTCGGAATCTTTAAGCTCTGATGGTAATTGTACAGAACACCTGTAATGCTTAATAAAAATTACTTGGGTACACCGGTTCAAAAACTTTCAAAGTTATCGACTTACCTTTCCATAAACTCCAAATTAGAATCAAGAAAACGCTGAAAATCAGTTATCAGACATCAAATCTGATCTGCCAACCTTTCCCCAACAGAAGAAGAAAGGCCAGTCTAGTTGGTGAGAACTCTTCCCCTTTCCTATTGTCAAGTTTGAAAGTTTCCATTCTCAATTGGAGCCTCTAAAAATCCTGCTTCACTTATTACACTGGATCAAAGGATAAGTGACTTATATCATGATGACAACCTCATCCACGGAGGTCATTTTTATCACCTCACACTGATTCTATCCCACCTAAGAACATATCGCAAACAATAACACAGTCAATCAGAGATAAAATACCTTGGTTCTCTTGAGCTGTATTTTACATAATAGCATTAGATCCTATAGTTGTCATGCCCATGAGCATAAATCTGTAATTGAGAAGAGAAGGTTTTCTAATGAAGCTTGAAAACAGGATTTTTAGCGACTTCGATTCATCATGTCTTGCCTATTTTCAGTTTGCATCCTGACGATGAGAGTGAGGGCTACTTTCCACTTTCTGTGGATTTGTTTTGATGTTATACACTCTATACCGTGTCCTTTTCTATCTATTACGAAGATTAATATCTCCTGTGGGACTTTTGCTAACTTCTATTTTTGATGATCAAGTGAACGTTTTCACATTGTAATCATTTTTGTGAAAACCCACTAGTCATTTAGTAATTTATACGTTACCTTTGTTTCAACCATTATAACGTAACATAGAGTGACGTATAATACAATAGTGACACACAAAAAGTACCGGTTAATCTTGAAGGAGTCCACGTCAAACTGAAGGCATGCCGTGTAATGAAATTAGGTTGAAGAAAAAGATGCGGTTCTCTCATGACCTTCACAAACGAAGGACTAAAGAAAAAAAAATTAAGGCCTCTTTAATGAAACGTCTTTTCTTCAGTACAGGTTATTATTTATTATTGAAAAAAAATAACGAATCTATCACATAAGATCTGTCACATGACACCAATCAACCGCATGGTTTAGATTGCAAATAACCGACAGTTAATGGCTGTGTAAATAATTTGTTCGTTTCAACGGAGATATGTGTTGTCCTTCTTCAGGTCCGGTAGATATGTCCGGGGATCCTTGTAACTCCCCCTCAGATCCTATCATAACGATGGATTTTACAAACTACGCTTCAAATATGGCTTGCCAAGAAGTCGACATCAAGTCACCGAATTACCCAGGTCTCTACGGACCGACCACACCGGCAAACTGTGAGTGGACCGTGACGGTGTCAAATCCCGGTGGATCTTACACCCTAGGGGTCAACTTCATCGACTTCGTGTCGGAGGCAGCGGACTCTTTGGAGGTAGCATTCGTCACCGGTGGGGTGGAGACCCAGAGTTTCATTGGGAACTCTGCAGACTTTGAGACTTTGTATCCTAATCCGAGAACTAAATTGATAGCGGAACAAGCAGATTCAGTTGTGGTTCGATTTACATCAGCTTCCGGAGCAGTGACGGCTACTGGATTCCATATTGAAGTTCTCGTAGCTCGAAATGGTAAGTAAATTGTTACTTTAAATAACATTCAAATAATTAGTAATAATCTGTTATAAATAAAACATAGCATATAATATTTCATTTTCATGGATTTTAATATACGAAAATTTCCAGAAAGTAAGTTCACGGTTTACGAGGTATGCTCATGAATTATTCATTTTACAGATATTTGCAGTGACGCTACTGGTCCTTCCTCTTTTGTACTATCCGCCGCTTATCCAATTGCTGTGTACGCGACCCGCAATTTTCCGGAAGCAGACACCAACAACGTCCAGTGTTTCAATGACGTCACGAGTCCAGCCGATTCCGCGATTTTCGTTCATTTTGCCGACGTGGAGCAACAGAGTCTCGAGGATTTCATTTACATATATGACACCACCGATCCGGCGGCATTAAAACTACTCCGTCTTCTGTCCCCTAGAAGGCTAACGTCGTCGCCCGCTGACTTCGACTCGAGGAGTAGTTCGATTCAGATCGTCTGGCGAAATGACCCCACGGTCAATCAGAAAGGAACTATGCTCAAATTTTCTTACACCGGTAGGCAAATCCATTCCGGTATTGCTTTAGCAGAGATTTTATTTTATTAGCGTTGAGACCGCATTAATATCATAACTTGGAAGATAACATTTCCATGAAGGAACAAACAGTCATAGGCCTATCATGAACCCTACAGGTTGCAGATACTTTGATATTGCTCGTTTTGCATATTTTCCAGATGATCCACTTGTGGTTACATCCTGTCAACTAGGTTCGAATCGATGGTCAGTACGTTAGGAGCAACATGTTTTTTCCCCATTTACATCCCTGCATTACACAAACTCGTAGTGTTATAATGTAAAAGCACTGACCAATTCTATTCCCGCTCACACGCGTCACTTGTAAAGTGCCAAATTAGCCCCTTTAAAGGGGCTCATTGAGTTCATATATTTGATTTTTTGTGGCCAGTTTGAAGGAAACCATTGCATGCCAATACTTCTAAATAGTCTCATTAGTTATGTATCTATTCCTACAGTTAATGAAAATGTGTAAAATTGTAGTATTCAATGAACAAGATTTGCCTATATGGTTAATACATTATAGTAAATGCGTCATGTCATAGACTTGAAATAAGTGATTTTGATCGTTAAATTACCCTATCATTCCTGCTTTAATCGTGTGTCAGATGTTCAGAATCTCTAGTTGGACCATTCACCATCAACATAGTAGTAATACTCAACAGGTGTAACAAAATGTCGTGGAACTTGAGAACCAACTCAGTGAGCCTCTTCAATCGATTCTGTTTCACAGGGGGATTGTATACCTGCGACGTGGACCATAGGATACCGCTCACTAAAAGAGACTTTGCAAATAATTCTTTGTTCAGCATTTTCTAGAAAATTCTGACATTAAAGGGAAATAGGGCGTTTAGAATACACCAACATGACATACAAAAGAAAATACCTTGACTCATTGTTAAGCCATTCCGTCTCATCAATAAACATCTACCAAAGCTTCATCTCCTCAAAACATCATGCATGAGATGATTAAAGGAAGATGCATCATTTGAATTTTGAAAAGTTTAGGTGAACAAATTAGTCTTGAGCAACAAATCACTGAAATTCTATCTGTGAGAAGCTTATTCATTGAAAAGAAGGCTACTGTCCTTCCTTATTTTGAATAATCTATCATTCTTCATCCACAAATATTGGTTCTAATAATATGGATATTTTCTCTAAAACAAACGCCCTATTTCCCTTTAACATAAATGCATTCCTGTGGTATAGTCAACTTCGTTTATTCGTTACATACTCATCCAAAGAGGGAAAGAAATGTAAAGCGTCTCTATAGAGGCTGATAACATTCCCTCTAAATATTATCTATCGTTCATAATATGATCATCATGCTTCCTTTACAGTTGACACTGAAGTGGTTTGCAGTGGCAATGGTTTCATCAGCGCCGCCTGTGCCTGTCCTAACACCTTGGTCAATCCGTCACCCTCATGCGCCGTGGGTATGTAAGTTAAGTCTTTAAATTACCATCACAAAGACCTTATATCCTCGTTCAGATGACACGTGTGATAAATAGATCTTACTTGTAATATTTATTCATGAACATTCATAATAAGTACGTCACTGTAATACCAACGGAACTGATCTTGAGCCTGTCCAGGGGCGGTACTTACCTTTGGTACTAGCCTACTTAACTTTTAATACTAATGATTTATAATGATATACTGACATCATTATTTTCGTATTCTATGAGATGAGGACATTTCATTTCGGTAGAATACCCATCAATACTTGAATCTCTGTTTAGCATTACATGGATTATCACATTTACTTTTCTCCCATTACACATCATCAGCAACCTCGGACGGTTATGTGGATATAAGCGGTTTAACCGCCGACACAACATGTGACCCCGACAACTCCAACGGCCACGAGCTATTCCTCACTTATACCGAAGCAGGTTCTTATCAACTCGCCGCGACAGGCGGTTATTACACTCCCGGTATGTATGACGATACCATGGAGTGCCATTGGTTGTTTACGGCTCCAACCGACAGCCAGTTGTATTTAATCATCCGCGATTTCGATGTTGACGGTTCCCGGGATCGGTTTCAGTTCCTCCAAAGGGGATCGAACGGTAGAATCTTTCGATATACCGGGGATGAAACAGAGACGAATATCCATTACAGTTCTGGCGGTGTGATGATGAACTTCGATATCGTCAATGCGCCGATATTAGGAGCAGACGATAGACTGAAAGTGGAATTCGTTCCCATGACGACGGACGCTACAGTCGGCAGAGGCGTTTTGTTCGAAGTGAGAGTGGTTGACCCAGGTGAGAAAGATACTGTAATACATGGATGGTATTGACTTTTCCTTGGTTTAAAGTATACTAAAAGTATTTCTTTGCAGCCAACTTATCGGTTCAATGTTTCCAAATGTCAATTTTCCCAGATAAAATTGTCTAAAAGAGGTAAAGTATAACCACAAAGTAATGAAATTCGTGATGGTATATGAGATTCTTAATTCTCCTAACTAAAGCTAACCTTGCAATGATCATTTTACAAACATAGTCAATTGACTTTGCCAAGTGAGGTGTGAGTCGATTCTTACTCCTAGTAGTGTCTCGTAACTGCAATGAAATTTTGGTCAATTCCTTTACTACATCAAAGAAAAATAAACACATATGACCAAAGTACAACGCAAAACACATTAATTTAGAATGATATTCGTTTCTCAATTGTAGGCAAACTTCGCAGAAAAGTATTCTCCCCTCAGCTATATGTATCGTTGCAACTTTAAAGTTGAGCTTAACAGTTCCTTAGCCCATGTATAAAACAAAAAATCTTTCTCATGTTGTTTTGTGATACTTTGGAAACTTCAAACTTGGATATCAAAACTAAGAATTACATATCAGTTTCTCATCAGAGTGTTCCTCAAAGTTACCTAATAAAGGAAGAATAGATTGTTGGGAGTGTCAGAGAACCCCATCCCCCACTTTCCTACATTTTGATCTTACTTTTCATCAGAAGTAATGCATCACTTTTCTCTCTTCTCTGTCCACGTTTCAGCTTGCCCCACCCCTTGCATAAATGGAGGAACCTGCGTACAAACGTGTGTCTGTGATCAAGGTTACCAAGGAGTTGACTGTGACGAAGGTATCTGAAATAAAAATAAGAGATATTAAGAAATGTAAAAAAAATAAAGAAATTAAAATTCAAATTGAAGTACCATATTTTCATCTCAGTAACGTAATATTTTGTTACATTAATGAAATGTTGTCTTTGTAATTGCTAGCATGCAGCGTACGCGGATTATTACAATTTTGGTTCAGGTTTCTGCGGATTATTATGACGTTAATTCAGATTAACCAATCAATGTCCCCTTTACAAAAGAAGGTCAAGTTTTAACCAATCACAGTGTTGTTTCCACAAACGTGATCTGACGAGAAATGCACACAACACCATGTAACAATATCCTTTACCATAACACTTAAGGTAACCGTCACCCTCGATTTGTAAAAGGGGTACAGATATCATAGACAAAAATGTTAGTTCGTTGTTTATCAGCACAGTATATTACCGTTTACGGAAGACCTTTTATTTGAAGGCTCCTCTCAACAAACGAGATTGTGATTAATTTTCAAACCAAACGATTAAGATGTTAGGTGACTGTAAGCGTGAGGCGTAAAAATAGGCACAGATAAAACAAACAGGCATACACACACACGCACATACACACGCACACACATACACACGCACACAAAGATGTCTACAACTCCCCAGTTTTTAACCTCTAACAACATCACTATTCATGAAAATCATGACTATTTTGTTGTAAATACATTTGTTTAACATATCGAATTGACTGTGATCCACAGCTGTCAATGTTGAAGCTCAGGTTGTGACGTCATCCGTCACAGAAGGCACCGATTCAACATTCACCCTCCAAGCTATGACCGACGTGCCGGTTGAAGAGGATGCTATCATAAGTGAGACAACATTATTTTAATAATGTTAAAAATGTTAAAACATAATGTTAAATATAAATGCATTTTTATTCGGGTTGTTGTTGGTGGTGGGGGGGGGGGGGTTGCGGAGGGGGTCAAACCAGTGGTTATGGATCACAAATTAAGACATTATTTTTTGCTTCATTCCCAACATGTTTTGTGCTTGTTCCAATCACTTGCATAATAGTTCATGTTGCACATAAAATACGTTACCCTGCTCATTTTTCAAAGTCATTGCATTTTCGACTTGTTGTTGTTAAACAAATTTACAATACAATTAAAATTCATTCTTAAAGTGGGTACCAATGTTTGATCTTTCGCTGTAAATGATTGTATTGCAGGTTAAGCGTATCGGACAAGTGGCCTCAATTCCTTGCAAGACGTTCCATTAGCTTAATCACCTTTGTTTTTTAGTTATCAAGTAGCACTATTAATTACAAAAATTCAAGTAGCTAAACTTCTCTATGCAGGTAATGTTCAACATTGTCATTTCCTGAGTTTTCAAGAGCCTCTGTATTTAGATTAATGGATTTAAAATGACTTTCTTTGAATGACCTATCATATGCGAGTCACCAGCGGACCCACGACCTTTGTTTGAGAAGGGCCCAACTGGTAGGACCGTGATATTGGATTTGGCAAATGTTTCCACATCTGGCGGCCAAACGCACTTTTTGCAACAAAAGTGTGCAATTTTAAAGTTAATTGTTTCTTCTAAAAACTTCTTTTTCCTTTTTATGAACGAATTCCACAGACATGCAGTTTCTTTGGTAGCTTGGGTTTGTTCACAGTCCTCATTGGACACCTCCCCCCCCCCCTTGGACCCGCCAGTTTATACGGCATGTTTGTCAAAGGAAATGATTTTAGATCTTATAGGACGTCTTTTTTTTTCTTTTGCCGGTGATAGCATTTCAACTTGAGCCAACAACGACAGCAGTAGAAAGTTATGATTTCGAGTCTCTGGCAACCTTCAGCTGCACTATACTGGCGAACACCGATACCTGTACGGTGGATATACCCATCATAGATGACGCTCTTACCGAACCCGGAGGTCCAGAATTGGTGGTCGTCTCCGTGGGATCCGTGGTTGGTCAGCCCGCCATCACGCCAGGGGTCAGTGCCACTGTACAGATTGCGGACGAAGTATCCGGTAAAGTTGAACAAACTATCAGTACTGTAACTATGGAAACCACGTATTAGGCCCTACTACGTATTGTCTACTGTCTTTACTATTGTTCTTTTCGTCGTAAAACGTTAGAAGTAGTACCAGATCATCCTAGGTACCTTCATAGTTAAGAGCAGTGGTCTCCAAACTCTTTCCCTGGCGTCCCACTAAAATGCAGGAAACCTGAATTAGCGTCCCAGAGCGTCCCACCTGTACTTTTTACACTGATTCCGATGGTAACGTTGTTCACGTGTTGAGCGTTTCTTTTTCAGAAATCTGATAAAGATATATACTTGTCACAAATTTCCATCGTGTCTCAGCAGAACTGAAACTTTTTTTTTTTTAATTTTTATTGCATTTACCTTATTTTATTTTTCTTTTTTCATCATTTTCATTTCTTGCTCACAGGCAAACTGTCCCAATTTTGTGGGTTTAATTGGAGTTCTTCTTTTTCTTCTTGTTTGCTTGTTTGTCTGTTCGTTGATGTCAGATTCTGGCTTGGTACAAGCTATTTTTGACGGTGCTATATTCAAGGCCAACGAAGGCGACGTAACGACCACGGCATCCATTAGGATTACATTCACCGACGAGGACGGGAATCCCACACCAATTGAAGAAACTGGCGCCATTAGTAAGATTTACATATTAATGAGACAATATACATGCAGAAAGTATTGAAGAAAGTACTGAAAATCATGTTTGATTATTACATAATCAACAGATTATTACAGATCAACATCAACGACAATAAAAAATACATAAGAATTCAACACTTTGATGTCCATACGATCTCGTTTTAGGCGTTATTTTCCGCACAAGCCCTCCCTTATCCCCCTCCTCCTTTCTTAGCAAGTGCTTATTTTCTCGATTGGGATTCTTTCTGTCTGTCTGTCTGTCTGTCTGTCTGTCTGTCTGCCTGTCCGTCTGGTTGGTTGGTTGGTTGGTTGGTTGTTGTATATTATGAGAGAGAGAGAGAGAGTAAATCACTCTGCTGTCTACCGTTATTAACACTCTGATAAATAAAATTTCTCCTGATAGAAACGTGGCCTAGATGTTATCTTCCTGACTGACATCGAATGGAAGAGACTAGTAGAAGATTTCGAATTAAAACTATTTTTATTTCCTTCGGAGAGCATAACCTGCTTTAAACCTAGTATATGCCATTCGGCGCCCTTCGTGTTGACGAATGTGTAACTGTAATGTAATCGATATATTGGGTAACTGGAGCAACATGAATTTCTAGTTTATACACTTGGTAAATTATCACCTTGTTGAGTGGGGGGGGGGGGGCTATAATAGAGACACCCCCGGAGAAGTGTCAGAGCCGGTGATGATGGCAAAATTGCAAAACAGTTGCAGAACTAAATGATGTAAGTCATAGTTTACAGCTGGAATATGAGTTGTACTGGCAATCGCCTGGTCTTCTACCTTTGTTCTTTGTCAGTGTTTCAGGAAAGAGAAAGTAGGGGAAAAAATTATCTGTCACAAAATTTGAAAGAAATCCATGTATGTATCACCCAGATATTTGAATACGAAAATTGTCTCTACATTTTTGTTTTCCCTACAAGATTGAGACTCTCCAAGAAAGCAAATCAGTCAATCACCGTTGAATCACTTGAAATCAAAAAGACCAATGGGGATGGATATGAATATTCATTTATGCACAAATGGGGCTTAATCATTGTTTTTTGTACGACATACATACGACATATTCTGCGGAATTTGATTTTCACTGACAAATTTTCAATTCGTATTCCAGTTTTACAAAAGTAGATTTTTTTAAATCTATTTAAGTCTTTTAGATATTTCGTAACAAATGATGTGTGGTAATTTAAATTGTCCTTTGTCATCAAATCAGATCTCGTCTATCCAGAAGAATCGGGTCTTGACACCGCGATTAATCTCGATGATTACATGCAAGTCAACACATTCAGTGTCACAGCCAGCGCAAACGGTATTGCCACGCTAACTGCAGTGGAAAGAATATCAATATTACCGAATACCGATATGGGCGGTGTGCAAATCGAAGAACCTGTCGAAACTTTCCGCGTCGCCCTGTCTGACTTTCCAGGAGCGACGAGGACCGAGGTTGCAACTTCCGCAGAAGCAACTGCGACGGTTTTGATATACGATGACGGTATGTAACCACACGGAATACCGTTTATCGGATAAATAAATTTAAGATAAGTATTTTGGAGACTATTATTTATATCACTGTTAGACTTTAACATGTCGGTATTAATGATACGACGCGTATGCAACCAAAGAACTGAGTTGTATTGAATCAACGAAATTATCTGTCATATTTTTAAGCCATAGATTTATTTGAAACATTTAATTTGCCTGTGTACATTGTTATATGATTGTATATGGACAGGCTAGACTGAATTCAGTGAATTTCTGGCATGATAAAATTGACGGTAATTCGACGGCATAAATGACGCTCAATCGAAAATTTGCAACAGTATTAAGTAAAAGAGGACGGTCGTTCAGCTTAAAATAGAATAGATAACAGTCATCAAATAATTCATGTCTGGTGTCTACATAAGAGGTAACATGAATTGTTGGTTTCAAATTATGTCCATTTTATTTTCATTTTGCTTTCTCTAGATTACATCGATTTTGTAACCGTCGTCAACCAGCCACTGTTACGTAAGAGGGGTTATCAAACCTTGCAATTATACGCCATAAATACAGATCCATCTTGGCAGTTACAGCTAAGGAAAACCGAACGGTTTTCGATGCCAATAGTTGTTCAACCTTTGAGTATAGACAGCATCTCTTACGGTTATCATTTAAGGATAGAGAGACCTCGCTTTCGACCAGCCAGGCGGTTCGGCACGTACACCTTCGGATACGACTCTGGTTCTAGAGTTAGAACCGTCAACGCACACATCAGCCCCAAATCAGGTAAGGATATTTTATTTCAATTAATGTCCTTCTTTACATTTCTTGTTCTTACTGAGAGTATTAGCGAGACTGCCTATTCTAAACCGCCAACATTGTTCGGAACCAAAAATTTATCGTCTCTGTGGTAATTCCTGATCAAAATGTAAGGTGGCAGTTATGACGTCATTAAAACCAATGACGTCTTTATACCAATGACGTCATTAAAACCAATTCTAAATAGGAGTTTCATGAGTAACGAATATTCATGCTCTAAAAAACATGGGAGTTTTTTAGCCTAACAGACAGTTTTTTCTTCAAGAGAAACACGTATTAAACAAATTGTTTAGGACTCTTTTTTTTTCTTCAAAAGTTGGACGGCAAGAATTAACCCAACTGTATCACATCTGCCTGATTTGTGATTTCAACGAGCTACTGGTTTAATATATTTCAAAGAGACCACAGATTAATACTTACGGTACTCTTTGTTAAGCCACCAATCTATTCGTATGCAAATGATAGAAATGCGTTATAAATATTCATGATTGTGGTCTCGACGTACTTTCCAGCCGGAAATGTGCACACCGTTTCTATGTACCGGACTGGATAAAAACCACGTAAAACATATAGGCCTAGAAGATCTGTACAGACGGTATTACTGTATACATCTAGTTGCGACTATAGAAGAAGGGAATAAATGTAAACGGATGATACGATAATCAAGTTGATGTATCAACTCTTGTCGATTAAAATGCCTTCCGAGTGTGATGTATGAAGGAGAGCAGCCGGAAATACTTAACCCTTTTCCACTATGCGTCCCATGACTTTCATTTTCATCAGAAAGATGTTTTAATTTGGAGAATGTAAGGCAAACGAATTCGTACAGCTCGATTTCCACTTCACGTCCATGGTATCATAAAAAATGACCAGTACGGCAGACCTGGACAATCCATTCTATTGCGCAATTTGGTCAATACGTAGATAGAGCTAAACAAGAAATCGTTTAAATTGAAACGCTATAGCCGTGTGCATGCAATTTCTTCATGCAAAAATGTCGTCATATTGACTACACTGCCGCAACAACGAGGCAGAATGAGTTGTTTCATAAAATTCACTTACTTTTCCCGAACCTGGCCGTTAGGTTTCCTGTACACATAGTAATGACAACAAGTGACAACACGTCAAACTAACAGAATTCCCACGTGACACACACAAATGGGCAGCTATGAGTGAATAATTAATGATTCAGTTTGGTTTTTGAAAATTCGTGACAAGACACTGACACAAATTCATATGCACACATTCACTATCAGCCAAGCGGTCAAAAATTCTTTCTTTTTTTTAACTTTTCATAACTATTGGATGTGATACTTGACTAATGTTATATGAGAAACGACATTCAATGGTCACCCTTTAAAATCCTCACAATTTCAACGATATCAACTCAATATGCCCCGCTTTCAAGAGAGAGTTAGATCTATACAGAAGCAACCATGATTCCTTTTTTGCAGAGATATTAACTTCAACAGGAGAAAATACCATAACCGTCTACCCCAGACGTGTCGGTTCTTCATTACTCGACGAGGTCCTCATGTTCGGGGTCATGTACGACGGTTCTCGTGGACCAGTCAGATGGAAAAGGAACGGCGTACCCCTGAGAAGGCTCGACCGGCCACTTTTACAGCTGAGGAGAACAGACGATCTTCCCGCCATTTTTGAAGTATCAAGGAGACTACGAAGAAGGATTGGTTGGGAAATTATAATAGAAATTATTTTATCAGGTTTGTTACTATTTGTCTTCGTTTCTTTTACATAACAGTTGCTCTATCTCTTCCTTCTTTCATGCTTAACAGACAAAGAGCATTCACAAACAGAAAAAAAATTCAATAACGGTAATTATTTGACATTGCAAATTGTTTGCCATATGTTAACGTTAGTATTCAGTTTTCATTTAAATCGATCCCTTCATAAAGCTATAACACTGATTAACGCACCCCGCTAGTATTTACAGCTGGTAACACTGGCGGATGCGTACATAGCATATTAATATTGTAGACTACCATGGCTTCATAGTTGTTTATATATGAAGGAGCTTTATGATTTGTTTCACAAATTTCACTTAACTTTTCCAAACCTGCCAAGTTTCCTTCACATACTGATGGCAAATGGTCAAAGTAAGAAGTTGCACATGTGTCAGAAACATGTATGAACATTACTGAGTGAGTAATTCAATTTGGTTTTTGAAAATTTGTGAATAGACCCTTTTCGGCGTTCGAAATGATTCATATGCATACAACCAGAACAAGCAGAGGCCAAAATTAGAAAAGCAAATGACAGTTTCGTCACTCTTGTGAATTTAACTTGACCACTTATGCTAATTGTAAGCATTGTCATGTGGTTTTGCTCTTCAGATCATCTCAAAAGTTTCTTTAGGTTTTAGGGATAATAGGACAAATCAATAAAGTTTTAAAGAAAACAAATACAGAGCAAACTCTCAGCTACTCCTATTTATTTATTATCTCTTCTTCTATAGTCTCAAATATGTCTCAAAAGAAGTAAAACTAAAGAGATAACTTCTTGCTTTAAAAGAATCACTACTTTGGTTTTTTATTTATGGTCTGAACGGTTACAGAGCAAGTATGCAGCTGTGTAACATTTACGGTTGTGAAATGTAACAGAGCCATACATCACTCCGAAGTTTAATGTAGCAGAGCGCCCTCTAACGGAGCACGCTGAACGTTTGAACGTTCATACGGCACTGACCACTGACATCGTAAAAGCAAAATTCCAGTTACATGCATACGTCAATGTGTAGTAATTAGCATATTCATAGCATGTTCTGGGGGTTTCAGTAAATTGACATTTTTCTTTTTATGTTTTATCTCAATCTATCGTCATCATTGACCCTGCAACATCGTGTTACTCTTGGTCATAAATTGCTACTTGTTATTCATTACAGACTGCCCACGTGGTCTATACAAAGACGAATCAGGTGATTGCACCAATGTTTGTCCAGAGTGTTACAATGGAGGAGTCTGTGAAGTAGAGACTGGTTTGTGTACCTGTCCACCATGTTACATGGGGAAAAACTGCGAATTAGGTAAAACAAGAATATATTCTTATACAGTTAAAATGTTTGCACATCCGCCTAAGAAGAAAACATAAACACGTGACCATTTCCATCTCTGGGCACTATTCTTAACGCACTTATCGTATGAAGTACACAATATTTACCTAAATAAAATGTGAGAAAATGGTTAAAAAAATACCGCTATACATAAAAAATAAGCTACATCAAGAACAAATCTTGGTATGAATTTTCTAGAACTGCCTTTCCTGTTTTAAATTCTATTTTTTCCCCCTACAGTCCAGTGTAATATTTACACATTCGGACAGAGTGTTCCTTTATTTTGTGAAGACCTCCCCGAGTACGATAATGGTAGACTCAGAAGGAAAACTTGTGAAGGAGTTCAGTTCTGCTACGGAGGTCTTTACGGATGTTCTTGCGGTTGCGGTTACTCGGGACTAAATTGCGAGAAAAGTATACTTTTCTTACATTATACGTTATTTTAAATGCATGTATAAAAATCTCATTATGGAAACAATATATGAGCACAAAAAGTCATCATTACAGTACTGTATAAGAAATATTAGATAGAGATATTAGTGACGAAAAATTGCTGTTTTGACTTATTTTTTTTCCCTTTATATTGTCATTCTCACATCGAGTCACCGTTCTTGTTTCGGTAAAAATAATCGGCCTGTGCTTTACTAAAAAAGTGAAACAAAGCCATTTTTAGTGATGTAAAGAAAAGAGGAACTGCTGAAAACGTTGAATCACATCTCATAGCTTGAAATTGTCCAATATTTACATTTTATAAATTTTTAACACTTAAGTTTTTATTTTGTAAATGCCTTCACAAAGTATCGTTTCGTTCTCGTTAAAAACAAATACCCACACCATGTAATTGCATACCAGGATTCTCTCTTACTTTTTGCCCAGTCTTCTCCTTCAATTCATTAAACTTTCTTTCAGTAATTTCAAGAAAGGGAGTTTCCAAAGAGTACCCTTGTTAGCATTACTTGTGACGGCAGATAGTAAACCTAACCAAATATGAAAGATGAATTGTTACGTAATGATTTTTTTTCTTTCTTCACAGCGTGTAAGAAGGGAAAAAGATTTGGCCCTGATTGCAGTCTTACGTGCAACTGTGTTGACTCCCTGTGCGACCAAGTGACAGGAGTTTGTGAAAACGGCTGCAAGGCAGGCTACACGGGTGACACGTGTCAAATACCTTTGGCACCCTAGTCGAAGTTAAGCTCAAAGGAGAAGAGGATGGCGCCATTTTGCAGCTGGGTTACATGAAGCCAACGCATTATAGGACCAACGACCAATGAGGGATGGGGTTAAAAGAGAAGGGATGGTGGGAATAAAACAGAAACCTACCGACAATATTTAGGGTGCTAAATTCTTCAGAATTGCTACACTACTAATAAATAATGACCTTCACTGCTTATAGCATGAATTGTAAATATTTCCTGTTGAGTGTATGCAACATTTCGTTGAAGGGAATAACAGGTCATCCCCTCTTTATTTTGAAAAATCATCACGATCTTCAGTGTCTCTTCTCATTTGTCTTATAAATATTTTTTTTATGATATAGTATATACTGACGGTCAGTGCTCCATAAGCAAGCAGTTATGATGCAAAGTTGAAGAATTCAACAACAAAAATTGATTTCACATAACGAAAAAAAGCCATTCATAAGTGAGCATAGATGGGTGTAATAGTTCAGTTTGAGTTGACTGAATTTCCCTTTAAGTGACAAATGGAATAGTGGTATATCGCATGTGGTTATTTTATTTCGGATTTATAAACAAAATATTAGTTTTATCAGACACTTTTTTTCCTTTTTTCTAAGAATGCAAAAAGGAGTAGCAAGAACAGAATTCAGTCTAGTCACCTTTTATTAAATAAAAGTAGGTTATCGAATAAAAGTAAATGTGAATACAATAGATTCTTTTCTTTTCGAAATCTTAATACTGAAAATGATACCAGAAAATTATTTTACTTTATTAAACTTCTTGCAGCCAGTGGCGTAGCCAGCCGTGGTGGTGTTGGAGGTTGGGGGGGGGGGGGTGGGGGTGCGATGCATGTTGCTTATACGCAGTATAAATGTATGCGGTTAGGGGATGGAATCGGCAGCAGAACGGTCGGCAGATTTATTTCAGACAGGACGCATTGGCAATACGCCCGAACTGTAATCAAGACCTTGGATATTAAAAGATGTCATGGGTGCATGCAACAAGCTCCTCTTTCACTAAAAAAAATCCAATCGGGTCTGCGTCGTTTCGTTGCATTAGATAATGTTCAACCGTCTATCCTGATTTCCATTGTTATTGTCAAGATTAAAATGGGTCACGGTAATCATCAACCAATGGAGAGCAGGAGTTTCAATGTATGTTCAAAACCTGCCTCCCCCCCTTCTTTGCCAACTTCCGAAAATAAATGAAAGACGATGAATAAATCATCCTTCATCGTCATTTTTTGTATCATCCCCCCCTCTATTTTACCAATTTCCTAAAATAAATGAAAGACGATGAGTAATTACTCATATGATTTTTATATCATCCCAATCCATCTGTTATGTATGACAATGTTTCATACATTGATTTTTATCTCATTAGGCCTAGTTGAGAAATTGCAGGCATGGAATCTCTATTTCAAGACTGACAACATGCAGCTTGGAACACCCGGAAAGTGCCGTTTCCGGCCATCTAGAGGGTTTGAAAAACAAAAAAATTTTCTTGTACGATCCGCGCCAACTGATGGTGGCGCTCGGCTTAGATAGTCTTGTAGCCTTCTCCAATACTTTTTTAACTTTATTTTAGGTTCATGCATGCAGGTGTCACAGAAAGTCAATTTTGCATCATGATTGGCAACTGAGAAGGGAAAGCATGATTCTTCTGAGGCAAAGGAGAGTGGATGCCCCACCCCTTAGACCTCTCCGTATGTCTCCTAGGCCTATACCTGTGGATTGACTGACTTAAAATCCTGGTTTAACCCTCGGTAGGGTAACACCCCTCTCCTTATACCCCTTCCCCAGGACGGCGGTCAAAAATAGGAACGACGAGTAGATTAAACCCGCTCACAAAAAAAAAAGGTACGGGCTACGCCCCTGTGCCAACCACAGCTCGTCTGACCTACTGTGTATATCTTTGTATTGATTCACTGACTTGAAGTGCATGTGGGCCCAGTTTCAAGAAAAATGTTTGGCTTAAGTAACATACATTTTAGCAAAGAAGAAATGTATTTGGAATATTGGAGTATTACCAATAGGAAAGACATCGCCATGCCGGAACCTTGCAAACGTTCTCACATATCAGTTTTAAAACTCCAACAGAGCTGAGTTTCTCGCCATATAGATTGCGGTCAAAACAGGTCTTTGTGGCGTCTTTTACTGGTAACATATGTTTCCCTGTGATCCAGACAAGGATCATTTAAAGGAACAAAAAACACCTTTAATCATCGTTAAACCATTCAGACCATCAACAAGCATCCATGAACGCTTCATCTCCTCAAAACGATACAGCATAAGCATCATTTGAATTTTTGAAAGTTTGGGTGAAAAAAATATCTTAAAGTAACAAATAAGTAAATTTCAATCTGTGAACTTATTTCTCGAAATAAAGACCGTTGTCATTCCTTATTTTGAATAATCCTTCATTCTTTGGTCTCCAATATTGGTTTTGAAAATATGATTTTCTCCTGTAAAACAAACGTCCCATTTCCTTTCAGGATTGATTGTTACAGTTACCTCATTTTGCTTGCAACCATTGGGGTGATGAACAATAGTATGAGGAAAAGTATGAGGAACAATGTGAAGGCGGAGCGGGATAAATACGAACTACTTTAATCTCGTGGTTGAAGTTACCTAAGAGTTTCCTCGTACGGCTGTTTTCGCCTTATAACAATGTCTATAAATATGCATATTGGTATGTATTCTCTACTGCTAATTTAGTTTACTTTGTGGGCCCATTTGCCCCATTTCTTCGTAAATATTAGCGAGGAAAATTCTTTAGAAACATCTCTATTGGGTGAGTGATTGACGAAGGGACAGAATTTCTTCCTGTCACAAAGCAAGAAGGCAAACACGCTAATTGAAAACAAAGGAGCATTGTTTCTTATATGACAAAGAAAAAAGAGAGAACTGCCTGTTTATGTTTCATGACAATGAAATGAATAAAATTGATCACTATTTACTTTTTTATTCTTTCACGTCAACGTTCTTCATACAATATTCATTTCTGTTTTAACAAATATGACTTTAATGGTTACAAAAACTGTATCACAACATTCTTTGGCTTCAGATGTTGTTACACTTAATGAGTGAACCAAGAATGAACCATGGTCAATGTTATTAAAAAGATACTAACGAACAGTTACAGCGAATTTCAAATTTTCATTATTCTGGTAACTGGTAGATAACATTTCTTCATGACTTATACATCGTGAATAACGTGATCATTCTTACCAGATCGTGAAGCAGGACACTTCATACGGCAAGTTACACACACGTGAGATAAATCAAACGCATTATCGTCTTACCCCCTCATTTTAGTGAAACAACATGTCTCGGATTATAAAATTCGTTCCACTCACACCTTGACGACGCGACGAACCACAATGAACATCTTCCCAAAATCGACAAAAATTGAAAGTGATTTGCAACTTTTTCCATTCATTCTACTTCTCTATGGCTTCCCCCCCCCCCTTCATCATAAACATTTTTGTTTTTTGCATACTGTGCACAACTAAGATTGTACTGTATTTTATTTGTCAGTGAAATACAGGCAAAAAGAACCTCTCACGGGTATGTCGAAGAGAAAAATTGTTTCCACGTTAAAACGTTACACACTCCCTTTGCCTGACGTTACCATATTTACCCCACCATTTTGAGATAATACTTTATCAATGCCTACATGTTTCGGTCGTCCAATAAGACGCAACAATTTCAAATACACGATAAGACAGCCTCCACACCGTACATGACATAGTAATATTTTTATGCCTCCGCGAGAGAGAAAAAACCCTAACCCTGACAACACGTCTGCTTGTCACCAGACATACTGTCATGTGTCGTCTCTCCAGACATTTTGTCGGGTGGCCGGATATTCAATTATGCAAGAAAAGTCTCACATACGGTAGACTGTAATTTCCATGTAAAAACTTAGGGATGATTTAATTAAAGCTACATTTAATGAACGCTTTCTGTCAAAACGAAAATACGAAGAGACCATTCAGCCATACACTTGCATCCACAAAAAGTGCACCTCATTCATGGCGAAATCGCCCCGAAAGACGACTCGTACAATAGTACAATTTCTTTACTTTACGATGTAGCGTCTGTAAGTCCACCAGAAAATCAATCGAGGTATGTCTCCTTCACGGTCGGTCATTACGTGACTTTTTTCGTGAACTTTTGTTTTAGATAAAGATAGATTTAGATTAACATATACAAGATGGTATTATTACATGGCTGTGAAAGTGACCGTATGTTCAATTTATACGCCTCACGTGGGGAAACCAACCACACAGGAATTTTAAATTTTACCTATGGCGAATTTGAATGAACAGTGAAACATGCCTGTAAACAACAAGCTTTGCTTGTTTGAGAGCTCAATTGTTAACTGCAACTGATGAGAAAATACAAAGAGAGTAGAAAAACAGCAACAACAACACCAACGACAAAACTTCAACTCTTAAAGCATTCATTGTCCTCATGTACGTCAGCAGCTTTTATATACAACATAAATATGTGTATATTCTAAGGTGCAAATATCCATGGTTTCATTTTGGATGACTGTGCATAGTGGTCGTCATGACAACGGAAAAGAGTAATATTGTCTGTATGACGAAACGTAGACGATGCCAGTAAAGTTGAAAGCACCACCACTTTCGATGACGTAGGATCCTGCTGTCAGATTCGATAATTGCACGATCCGAAAATGTTCTCCATCGATGGCGACAGCAGTCCATTCCTCACTGGTGGCGTCATTTACAAACAGGTCGCTGGCGGAGTAACCAACAGGGATCCAAACGTTGACGTAAGCCAAATAGTGATGAGGTAAAGGAAATATCGGAAAGGTGAACTTACTCGACGTCGCAGTGACTGCAGAAGGGACGTAAACCATGGACAGCATCCCGTCAAACGTAGGAAAGGGAATCGGGACGGTAAAATGCGCCAAAGAGATTGGTTCCGTGGAACTGAAGTCGAGAGAATGAGCGGTCAAGTGACTCATCTGAATTAAATGTAAGACGTTACCAGAGTGGCTGTATGTGCTGTGCAATATAGATCCGGGATTCGTTTGGTATCTCACCATTGTATGGGTGAAAGGCATAAGGACTCTGATAAATGACGCTTCTCCTGCACTGGGAAACCCCACCACTGAATACTTGGTGCCCCACCTTGAAACCGGAACCAGGCATTCATAAAACGGATCTTTATGTGAATTGTCTATCGCAGCCCTGTCCAAGGAGTTTCCCGCCAACGCGAAAACCGGTTTATCGGAGCTGACGTGCATACCGCTTATGTCGTAGTGACCGCCTGCGTAGTAAGTCTCAAATTTGTTCAAAATGACCGAGACCCTCGTCATGTGACTACCGAGGATGACAGCAACCCTGGTGTTGTCTTCTGTCGCGGTGACACTCATTTGTGAAACCCCTTCGGTCTGATATGTCACCGCCCAGTATTCCGTGCCAAGATCCTTGACGGGGATTATCCGGAAGGCATCGCTATGTTCTGAGGGCGAATCAGCACAGTGATGGTGGCCGTATGCGACGGTCGGTAAATCGGCCGCGACGGCTGTGGCAGTGGTATTGACTTTGCTGTTCAAGTCACTTTGATGTAAGATGGCTCTCGTGGGAACATCAAAAATACGACCTTCATTCGGGCCCAGGTTGAATGGAATATCTGGCAGGGTACCATCTAAAGGGAAAAAGATTCTCCCGGTCGTAATGTTTTCCGATGAAAGGGAACCCACAAAGACTTGAGCCAACTGGCTGCGACAGTGAATCGGTGGGAAAGCGAATATAAACTGGATGTACTGAGACTCTGATGGTGAAATGGAAGGTAAAAAAGAGAAAAAAATGTGTAATCCTCGTAGCTGGGCAGTTTCGCACTTTTATTATTGTGTGTGTCTGTAGCAATTACCTATTTTCATATGGAAGCCTGACACTTAACTATCAGCTGCGTGATCATGAGTCAGGTTTTGAAGATGATTACAAGCTTGTTGAAAATATTTGTCAAGGAAAGAAGTCAGAAAGACAGGACAAGTTAAGGGATTTAAAAGAAACTTTACTTCACTATAACCACTTCGTTAGCGCCGAACAGACTGCATATCAAAATCTGTTTGAATGTGCAATGTGCTTGATCAATCTTCTTTCTGTAAAAATCCTGTGTTACAGTTTAAAGTGCTAGTTTGCAGACTCCCATATTGATCTTTTTTAGCCGCTTCAAAACAACGATTTGATTGATTTATTGATGACAGAATTTGGATAGGCTACGCACTTGATATAGGCTTTCATCGTTTTCATAACATACAAATTGATAAAATTATTATTTTTTTTTAAATACTGCATTGTTCTTTCACTTTGATCAGCATCCGTATTATATTAGTATATACAAAACTGACATACGTTTAACGGGTGTATGGAGATTGAAGTTTGCTTACCTTGCGGAGTAATATCGTTGCTAGGGATAGTGGTGGTCGAATGGTTTAAGGTCAACAGGTCAACTGGCTCGTTGAATCGTGTCAACTGGCGTATTGCATCGGCTTGAATCATCTTCGCATCTGTCGGACTACGTTGGTAAAAACTTTTGGATAGTTCTTAGTGCATGGATATAAGACAGGGAGATAATTATTACTTACATAATGAATGTTTGGTGATATTGATACACAGTTTTTTGAAACATCAAGTTTCAAATAAAGTTCTTCACTGACATTTTTTATCCTTGCTTAGTAATGCTAGCAAATATACTAATATCCACCGTTTTTTCTTGCACTTTTTTTTTCTCCTTCTAAAACCGATCAGAAGGGGTGCTGTAACCGAATCGCAACTGGTCAGATTAAAGAAAAATGCTTACTTTGCGTAGTATTATTTCCATTGGTCGTGATCGTCGAATGACTTGAGGTCAACAGGTCACCAGGCTCGTTCGAGGGTTGAAAAGTCGACGTTGCTGAAGTACGTTGTTCGAGACGTTTGGATAGATCTAAGTTTCACGGATATACAAGATGGGGAGATAATTTTCAGAGGAAAAGATCTAACAACGTTGACGAACTTATTTATATATTGATATATGAGTAATGATACTGATAAACAGCCTGTGAAATATTCAAGATTCAAATACAAGGTAATATCCTGATTTTTTTTTCCTAACCTTGCTTAGTAACGCTAAAACAGTCGACGAAGTACCCACAATTTTCAAACTTTTTTCAGAAACCGATGATCAGGGGGGTTAGTATACCGAACTGCCGTAGTCTGAATGAGTTTGAAACATTTACAGCTTAACAGCTTACTTTGTGCAGTGACATCTTTTCTAGTGGACTTGGTCATAGAATGGGTTGAGCTTAATGGGTCACCAGGCTCGTTCAAGGATTGGAACATCGACTCGTTTGTGACATGTTGGTCCAGACGTTTGAGGAGCTCTAAGTGTATGGAAGAAAAACCATAATATTAAGTAAGGATTTCTTTTTATCTGCTACCCCCGGGGGGGGGGGACTACATAGACAGAAGTCACGATGGGTGGGTCACTTCAGTCCCAGACGGGGAAGAATTCTGGGTGACAGCCTATCGTTCTTTGGCTCGATCTATACAATGGACCCAATGTGGTCGGTTACAGCAATGTAGCTACCTCTACTGTTTCAGCGGTATCTGTTACTATGTATATTTTACCTGATATACTTGTATTTTCTCTTTCCATTAATATAATATCTTTGGCGTGATGACTGGCCTTGGTCGATGCTTCGCAACGTATTTCAGTGAGAGTTCGCGCATTCTTGTCTAGATCCCGTCTCAGATAACATACCAGATGAGGAGGCATCATTCCTGTAGTACATCGGGTAGAAGTGGCAAAGAACCACAGGAATAAAGTCATTAGAATATCAAGATAAATAAACGTCTTGGCTGCTTTGCATGTCATATAACAAAATATGTATCCATTAAAAAGATAATTCATCAAGTGAAACTGAATGTAAACGGTGTATCACAGAGATTGCCTTTTTTTCTTTCTATCGTGACCTTCAACCGATCACCAGTACTTTGTTACACTAAAAAACGTATATTTGTCTGGTTCTTGCTTTGTATAATGCATCGAATGTTTGTTGGTGATGAACTTTGTTCAGAGCATCTTCTAAAGGGATTGGTCACTGGAAGAAATTACATTCAACAAAACTTTTGTATATTTCTTCATCTTTATTGGAGAAAACTGTATCCAAATAGTGTGTTACGTTCGGAAGTTATGGATTACAAAAAAAATATATACATCTCTTTTTTCAAAGTGGTACACTGCATCATTGGGAAATTTAGGATGTCAATTATAAGTACAACTTTTCAAAGATCCTTTATATACATTTTTTTGCATCTTGACTGTCTTAAAAGAAACATTACCATAACTTCAGAGATGTTATCTCAATTTTCCACAGGTAAATCTACAATATACCCAACCTAAATTTTCACTGGTGTCAAATTTCAGGGTTAAAGGTAATTGATCGTCTTGATAATCTCATGGGACGTCAGCCTCGTTTGATGACTCTCTGCTGACGTCACTAGAAGTTTACTGTTCCCCGTTGCAAGTGCTTCTGTACTGTCAATGCTACTATGACGAGGGCAAAAGCGGTACACACCCCAACGGAAAGTATCTTGCAGCTGCTGCGTATGCAAACAGTAACCGTTAACCATACTGATGTTTGCAGAGAATTATTAAGACAAATCTGAGTGTCACATGAATCTAGGCGACCAATCACCGGCTTTTAATTAAGCGCTTTTAGCATTTCAATTTCCACGACCAATGAAAAACCTCTAACCACTATTACATGACATTTTTGTACCCTTGAGGCAACTGGAAATCTTGCATGATCAAAGTAACACTTTGACTTATAGGAACAAGATATTGGCAAGTTTGAAACGTCCACGGTGAAAAAAATAGTTACATTTGAAACCCCTTTCACTTGAACTTACCACGTTCGGTGAGGCTCCAACCGATGTGAGGACAAATTAAGAAAATACATACAAACAACATCATTCCGTCAAAATAAATCCTGAACTATGCCATGAAAAATATGTCTATATCGAATGGTATCAATAGTCACAAAGCTCCGCGGAGAAAGTATCTGTCCACAGATATTGCTCATATAGATCCAAACGGAAAGTTCCGGTCGAAGGGGCAGCCCGGGGAACGACGAATTAGTGACTAATTCGTAACAAAACGAGGAAAAAAAAAAGGGTCAGGAGGGACTTTCTGGTATACGTTGTGATCGAGAGGTACGTACACGTGTAAATGGTAAATCAGATGTGGAGTATATATAGAACAATCATATTTCTTTGTCTATAGTTCTCCATTCTGATTCTTTTTCGATCAAGTTCGATTTCAAGGTGAAACAGCGTTGAATCGATTCAATTACAAATGAAATTATGGGGATGGTTTCAAACAGTTATAAGGGAAGTTTGGAAGTACGCAGCAGCCAAAATTAAGAAGAATCGATCTGTCCATATTGATGAACGAAATTCATGTTTTGTTTGAGAAACTTAAACACTGTCAACGAACAAAGGAATTCTCTAACTGGAAAGTCCATGGCAACATCAATAATTACAGACTGAAGTTGAGGTAGTCATGTTACTTATTGGAACAGTCGTAATTTGTAAAGATATCTACAAAAAGAAAAGTTCGCTGTTGTTCACCATCAAGTACCATTGAACATGATGTGCACGATAGTCGATATTTTATATATGTGTATTAAAAGATGATGTTTTATTTTAATTATTGTTTGATTACATGTCATAGCCCAATCGAACTGCACAGACAACAGTTTTGATTTCGTTCTAGATACCTCAAATTGATCATGTCATTATAATGGATACAGCGCAATGTTAAACAGTTGTTCAATTGGCAACATCTGTTCTACATCACAAAAGTGCAAGGATATGATGATCAACATAGAAGTGGACACTGGTGGGGGTAAGGAGGGGGATAGGCCGTATGGACAGAACGTAGAGACCATGTGCTTAAGGACTAGAGTTCAGACAAAACAGTGAAAGGATCAAGTCACTCTGGGAGAAGAGACTGCGTGGGGGGGGGGGGGGGCGGGAAGTGCCGTGTAAGATATGTGGCATACGAACTTCACTATGGGGCGTTAAGCAGTTCTCCTAGATAGAACTGGTGTGGTGTGCAGTTGTTACAGGTTTCAACTGGTTAATTGGATTGTAACTCCAGTATAAACTACAGGGTATCATATTGAATCAATCAATTGGTTTACGAAACACAACGTTTAGTCTCGTAATCGCACGGCTGCCTGAGTGTTTATGGTTGGCGGCAGCGGACAAAGCGGGTGTTGAAGGTCAAACATTCCGTCTGGGTAAATGTTAATGTTTTTTTTCTACTCATGAGTAGGGGCGCCACTCACAGTTCCGGACGCTTAGGATACCTTCTAAGATTTGATCCAAAATTGTAAAGATAGGTACGTGTTGGACTTTCACGAAAATTACGCTATCAGTCTCGACGGAAAAAAAATGTATATATGAATTATATACATATATATATATATACATCAGACATCATAAGATTTTGTACTGATGCAGCTTTGTGAAATTTCTGGAAAATGATCGAGTCTGTGTGGTGGGCTGACCTCTCAATGAGCGCCTGCAGGATGTTGGAAATACTGTTTTCATATGGTTGTTTTCATACTTATGGCTGTTTTCATATTTGCCTTGCAATCCATTTACAATGTTACGTGACTGGATTCACCCGACATCCATGCTGCACTCCAATTCGTTGTTATTCAAAATCAATATGAACTTAACTCTCAGTACAGTTGACCCAACGAAATCTACGTAATATCCGGTTCAGACTTTCAGCCAATTAACTTTTCGCGTCGTCACATGTACGGCCAGGAAACAATCGTGTCAAGAGACAATAGCATCGGTATGCACGATTACGAAAACATCGCTTCATGGTGCGGGCATTGTGCAAACTTGACAAAGAATAAGAAAACATACGACTTGGCACCTGTCTTTGAAAATAGATTCAAGCACTTGACATTAATGATCGCCTGTGACATTTAATTGTAACGAGCACAAACGTACTTAAAACATAATTCATTTCATGGAAGTAATCTGTTAAGCAGAAAATTTTGCAAATGGATCGTGACCACATTCGGTACGCAGAAGGTCAAATACCACAGGATGGATGGGGCGGTTTTGTAAGTATAGCCTTGAGAAATTAGAATGCGTTCCCATGCAATCCATGAGATTAAACCTTTCCTTTAGGCCCATTTAGTCCACGTAAATAGCCAAATGTCACTAAATTAGCCTGTTTCACTTTTCATCGGGTTTTCAGGCACAACCAATGTTAGGCTTGTGTTGCACTAAAAAAATGTAGTTACAGTAGGTCTAACGTCTACGACCTTGGTCGGAGCCACTACACGTATATCCCCCAGATTTCTGTAGCACAGAAATCTATTTCATAACACCTAGGCATATAACATATAGGCTTGGGCATAAACGTAGCCTGTAAGTATAGTAATAAACTTCCTCCTTTTAAACATCGACTTAGGGGAGTGGTATTAGGCTACCATTATTCACGTAGGCCTAGACCTATATGCCTAACTTAACGTCAGTTCAAACATCAGTTCAAACATTCTCCCTTGCAATGCCGGAATGCAGACTGCTATTTCAGTACTAGTAGTACTATATAGGCCTTAGGCCTAACAAATATGCCAGAAGTGGGCCTTGGCCGTATACTACGAGGACTACTAAACTTCGCAAGGTACATGGCCTACTGTAGGGCTATAGGCCTGGGCTAGGCTGCTGTCAAACAGATGGGGTACTGGTGGTGCACAAAATGATGGGAATGCAGACTGGAGAACTATAGGCGGCCAACTTATTTTCTGGCCGGAAAAGATGTAGGTTATGCTGAACATTTCAACAGGCAACTCATTTAGGTAAATGCATGCTGGCATAAACAAAGCTTTGATTTCTAACTTAAAACTAAAAGAAGCAATCAAGAACAAAGGCAGAAAGCTCTGGCAGTATCCCTGGCATGCAGTCGTGGCACTCAGAAATTTCCTCCCAGTTGCCCCCCATGCATGATCAGCTGAAGGGGACCTGCAGTGACCTGTTTAACTTCTTCTGTATTGGCCATTTAATCTATAAACATGTATGCATGCATCTCGAGTCAAACTTTACCATGTGTTGCATGGTGTAATATTTGCATGGTAATAAGTTTCATTCCATGAGTATACAATTAATTTAAATGTTTTGTAGTCATGATTAAAGCCGTATTGACATGATAATTCACAACAAATATAAGTGCTGCAGAATCAGTGTGAGGGTGCATACAGTAGATAATTTCTAATTCACAGGGTGCCTACATGAAGAAGAAAGCTGCAAAACTTGCGGACCAGTTTGATTTAGGTGCAAGCAGTTGCAGCAAGGGAGATACTTCAGCCATTTTCAAAGGTGTCTCAATATTTGTCAATGGTTACACAGGTAAGATGAAATTATTGATGAAAATTGAAATTTGAAATAAAGATGGCAGACCAGGCCTAACTTTTTGTACCGTGTACGTCATACATGTCATGAAAATACAGATTTCCACAGAAATTATGCAGTAATTATTTGAATTGAGTCCTCCGATCAATTGTTCTCATTTCCTGTCTGCAATTTAAAAATCCGATCAAAGGCCCATACATCGGGTATTTAGAAATGCGCATTTCTGTAATGGGACATTTCATGGCATGTACAGTAAGAAGTACCCTGACCCATATACTACTGTACATAATACACATTATGGAAACATTTGCATACATCATGGTAAACAGTACGCGCCTGCACCAAAAGAAGTTTATATAATTCACATTTGCAGTAAGACTTGAAACAATTATGACAAATTTGAATACTGAACTCCTTATAGTATCTGCATGCCAGATTGAACCGATTGAGTTCGTGAAAAAAGCAAATTAAACAGGAAAAAAACAGGAAAGAAACAGAAATGGATTGATAGTATAAATCATGCATCATAGCACAACAAGTATTGAATGGTTTAGCTTGATACACTTGAACTTGCACAAACTTGTGACACTGTGTAAATAGGATGTCACTGTACTCACAAGTTTTTTTTTTTTTGTAAATCAGTCAACGTCTTAAAATTGCACTTTAAAGTCAAAGGAATCAGCTATGTGTACGGGTAGCTGTGTAGGCCTATATCCAGACATCAGCAGATGCTCTTGTATACAGTGAAGTGCAAAATTTGGAACATTTGCTCACAATTAAATTTGAAATCCCCTATTCAGCATTTTTTAACACTTACCCTGCAGAAATTGTAAGGTTATGAATATTAAACAATACGTGGATTGTTTAGATTTACACTATTTCACTTTCCTTTGTTCAATAAGACTCTCTGCTGATGTATACGTACGTCCTGCAAAGACGTGTGCACTCTTAACAAGTCTCCGCACCCCCCACTCCATTGGCAATTCCAAACATAGTCACACACAGAAGTGGCAGTCACCCCTAAATTTTGTACGCCCACAGCAACCAATTACTGCACACTTTAGTTACTTTTGTGATATACACAGTATTACCTAAATGATATGTTAATTTCCTATGTGGCCTGTGAATTGTTCGGGTCGGGGTTGTCCGTTGAAAGTTGTTTGAAGTGGGATTTTCCAGGGGTAATTTTCTTGTTGAAAATTTCCCGGTGGGAATCTTTTGGTGACAGTTCATACCATCATTGTCAGTGTGATATACCTCTCAATCTCTCAATAGCCTGGTAAAAGAAGGAAATGGCAACACAAGCCTTTCTGATTCCTTGCGATTGTTCATTGGTACCAGCTCTGTGAAAAAGTTTGATTTATACTTTCTTAAGTTGGTGTAAGCTGCATTTGTTCTTGATAATCGCATACTAGTATATTCATGAAGTGGAAGATTTATGGTTTATGTTAAATTATATCTAAGAATTAAGACAAACAAAAGGCAAAATGTAATTTCTGTGAAAGAATAGTAATTCAGAGGGGTGCATGCAAACATGAACCTGATTAACCCAACTCTGGTTAAAGCGTGGAACACTCCCGTCATAGGGTTAATTTTAATCCAGTTCACGTGATGCCACATGAAATGTACCACCGTGAAGATAGAATCCGGTGCCTTGGATCTTCCAGGATGTACATGCAGAGACGGTGGTTCTTAAGAAGCTATGTATTCTGCTCACACTGCATGAGAATCCAGTTAGCCTGAGTATTTGTTTACGGTACAAAAGTTATGCCAGACAGCTTACGTAACTTTTCTTGATTAAGCTGTAGATCTGTTGCCACGGCATATAGATGCCAGATGTTCAAGAAAGTTGATCTGGTGCAGTCAATCAATTACTCAGAGGGGAAGTTGAGTGTATCAGTTTTCACTGCACTGTGCTTCGTTTCCTACCAGGGGCAACAAGGTGTAATCAGATGTGTAGTCAGATAGAGAATCTGCCAGAAGTTTCATCATGCAGAATGGTTGGGAGTGGCAGGGTTGACTAGGTACAGGAGGATTTAGGAGGATTTATGGAGTGGTCACTTTAATACTACTTTAATTGTTTTCTATAGTTTGATGGGGGTAAAGGTAAACTAGAAGTATATGTAGGAGTAAGCTTTGCTATATGATGAGAGCTCAACATTCCTCACAACTATTACTATGAATGTTTCAAGAGGATGCCTGCAGGTATCTCGATGTGTCGTTAATTGTCTTCATTTCAGATCCTCCTGCAGAGAAGTTGAAAAGGCTGATGATGTTGCACGGTGGACGGTTCATTTACTATCCCACAAAAGCTAACACCACCCACATCATTGCCACAAACCTGGCCTACACCAAGATCAAGGAATTGAAGAATGAAAAGGTGGTCACACCAAACTGGATTACAGATAGGTACTGTACACTTATGAGTCTCAGATAAACCAAGTCTGGATTTGTTTGAGGCCTTTAGCACTGAGTGACATGCACAAATTTTGTTCAGCAGTGCAGTACATGTAATGGCTGGGGGGGGGGGGGGGAAGCGGGGCATGGGGTAATGGAATTGACTGATGTATAATCTTTCATGTAGTGATGTAATAAGTTTTTAAGTTAATGTTTATGGCCTGAAAGTGCAGTCTGCTCTTTTTTGAAATAGCAATGCCTGGCATATTGACTCTGTGAAACAGTTGGATATTAGTTCAAAGCAAACTTCTGATATCTGTGATCATGTAGCTCAGTTCCATGTGTGATTATCTCAAACCTTTTGATAATTTTCTGAAAACTTTTTACAGGATTGCAGGGTTGGCCTTGTAAATATACAACCGAGGCTGAGATCTTCATACCACTTAATGATTTTCAATCTGTAGGACATGTTCACTTCAATCAACCCAGAGTATATTTGAATGTTATCTTCAGAGTGGGAGGAAGTCACTTTTTATGAAAACGTCCAATTCTACCGAATAGTGTTTTTATTGGCTTGTAGGATTTCAAAAGATCGTCTGTATGTTTTGGGGATTGAGTCAGTTGTTATATCTCGCAATCTGTGAAGGTTATAATGTCTGTGAGAATTAATTGTATTGAACTGAAAAGAAAAAAAAATAACCCTACGTGACAGTGAGCTGATGTTGATGTTTCACAATCAGATGTAATACTTAATATTTTCATTTACACAGTGTCAAAGCTGGCAAGCTGCTGCCCTGTGCACCGTACCTGCTCTACAGACCGAAGGCATCAAATCAGACTTTGCACCGGTATAGCACAAACAAGAAATCTCCCGCCAAAGATCGATGCCACGAACGTGGGAGTAAAGATTCGGTGAGGTCACCTGACACTTGTCCTGCGCCTGCTTCCAACAAAACTGAAACAGAGAGTGACACTCACGTCATAGCCATCCAACCCAAAGATGTTGCGACCTTCCACCCGTGGAACAAAGGTAGCATCACTCCCGCCAGGGCTACCGCAAGTGAAAATCACAGTGGAGTTAATGCTGACAGATGTGATCCGAGCAAAGATGGAACGGTCGTTCATCCTGAAGATGAAGCAAGTGCCAAAACTGCAAGCAAAGGGATGCGGTCTGATTTTCGACCATTGGTTGAGACCGACCAGAAGGAAACGGATAACAAAGATGACACACGGAGAGTGACAATTGGTAGTGAAAACTTAGACCCCTCTACAGCAGAGAGAAAAGAACCAACAGCTGAGTCATGCCACAGCCACCGGGAAACAGGTGAAACTAAGGAGAGTGCTAAGACCGGTTTCACGTCTGGCAGTGAAACCGTGTCTGATGTTGTGAACGAACCATACACTAAACAGAAAACAGAATGTCAAGGCGCTGACGATTTTTCCCAAGGTGCTCTTCCAAGTGGTAAATTGTACTTTCCAAGGTCGACCGATCCGAACTTTCTGACTAGTTTCTACCGTCATTCCAGTTTCTATCACCTGACCACATGGAGGGCAGAACATAGGCTCTTTGTCAAAGAACTTCAACGTAAGAACGAGCACAATGGAAGGTTTCCGGGGAAAGAGAGGTTGATCGCTAGGTTTGGAAAGAACAGAAAATCTGTCCAAAAGGTGGTAGATGAAACAGCAAAAAATGCCAGCACAGTTCCAGACGGATCAGAGGAAGTAGGTGGTACAAACAAAGACTCGGAATGGCGCACTGATGATGAGGATCGTGTCATAATGCACATTGATATTGATGCATTTTTCGTCACTGTCAGCCTCTTGAACTATCCAGAACTCCGTGGGAAGCCCGTTGCCGTGGCCCACTATGCGGGCAAGCCTGCAAGCAAATCGTTGAAACACTGGAAGCAAAAGACCCTTTCCGAGAAAGAAGAAGGTTACAAAAATCACTGCCGGGAGTTTTGGTCTGGAGAATATAAATTGGGAATGGGATCGCAGATTGTCAAAAAGGGATCATCCACCGATGGAGAGGACTCACAGGAGGTTGCTTCAGAAGTGTCATCCTCGCAGGCTGTTGTACAGTCGGAGAGCGAAAACTTCTTGTCCCTGGCTGGGATTGCTTCCTGCAGCTACGAGGCCCGCAAGGCTGGTGTTAGAAACGGAATGGTGATGAAGACCGCCAAGGAACTGTGCCCTGAACTGAGGACAATTCCTTACAATTTTGAAGGCTACTACATGGTTTCTAGGAGACTTTACGAGATAGTGGCAAGGTTTGTTTTAGTCCTCTTGGTCTTCCTGTTTACTTGATGGCACGAGACTAGTCAAGGGGGGTGGGGAATGTAATAACATCTGTGGTTTGAAATTGAGAGATATTGGTAGAAAGGCCTTTCCATGTCCCTCTATTAAAGTGTCTTTAATATGTGCCTATTACCATGCATAGATTACTAGCTGGTTATACAAAATCTTCACAGTCAGGAGCTTGTACAGTAATACTTTCACAGAAAATCCAGCTGATCAAAATGGAATTGCTAAATTTACATTTTGTTCTTTCTTCAACAAGTGAAGTTCTTTTTGTGAGATTTTAGTTTAGGGAGAAACTGAGATAATAATTGTAAATTCTGTAGAGAAAAAAAATCTGGCAATGTAATTTAAAGTAGAGTAATTATGTGAGAAGTTCCATTTTTTGCTCTCTGCCTTAATTAAAAAGTGTTGTTGCTTCCCATCTTGAATTTGGCCTCTGTTTAATACATTTTGTCCCACATATGATTGTGCTCATCCCCTGCGAAGGGGATGGTGCTGTGTATGGTAGGAAATGGGGTGGGGGGAAGATTGGGTCAATGTAATGGAGTGAAATGTTTGAAACTTTAATATCAACAAACGTCAGAAGCTTTCCTCCTTTATAAAAATGAGCGCAAAGTTTTTCAGCCATGAAAATAAACAGTCCATACATTTTGGCAGTCTGTCCACAATCGGTCTAGCATTAGTGAAGGGCTCATGCAGCAAAGTCTAACAAAACGTAAAACTCATGTTTGCTTTTATTGGCAGTTTGCTTTTTTTGTCTGCAGTATTTTACAAGTTGGAAGGAAAACAAAAAAAAAAAAAAAGAAGAGGAAAGAAAAGAAAAGAAGAGAAAAGAGTTGAGCCATGTTTACTTTGTGAATCCATTCTTTGAATTTATACATGCATCTTTCAAATGTTGGAATGTTTGTGTGATTGAGCAAACACACCCACTCACATGTTTACAAGAAAAGATATTTTTGAAAACATTGTCATTGTGAAATAAGAAATAAGTAAAGAAATTGTGTTGAAAAATGCCTAGATTCAGATTTTTCAAAGCAACTGTTAGACAGGTCTGTCATATTTGGCCCCAAAAGTTTGCATGCCTAAAGATATTTGAAATCTGTCTAAAATTTCTCCAGTGAAAGTATTATTGATAGGCTTGAAAAGCATGCTCCTTGATGAAGTGAGCCCCGAAAGTTTTGTGTACGAAAAACCAAAAGTTACCTGTTTCTGAAGTGGACAACGCATTCTTTTATTAAAATGTGAATGTACAGCAGATGCTAAAATGGTAAATGTTCAGACCAAGGGTGCATTTTTAAGGCATACAGCCCATTTCACTTCTTTACTGATACAGGTTACACAGTGCAGTTATAGAGGACACTACAGAAAAGAAAATTGCGCGCATTCTTATGTTTGCTAACTTGACACCTTTGTACAGCACAGGCTAAAATTGTTTGCTAACGATAAATGAAGATCGTAATTTTTTTTTTGCTCGGAATACGATATTTTGGGTGATCAGTTTATCGACCATCCAGTTCCATGTTTTGATTAAAGTTACACGCACGACATCCAAGCAGCCAGCTGCGACGAGGTTATATTAGATGTCACTGACCTGATGAAAGAGACCGGAGCAACAGGGTCACAGATTGCAGAAGCAATGCGAGAGGAAATATTCAGGAAGACCCAGTGCACTGCGTCTGCAGGACTCGGTGAGATGTGTCCTGAATTTTGGATACGTAGATAGCCCTGTAGACATTTTGCTGTCCCGTGGGCATTGGTTTTTGGTCCCGTTGGATTAAAAGGATGGTCCAGCCACAGGTTTAACTTTGATATGTTTAAGAGTAAGTAAATCTGACACTTATAGTGAAATTTCCATTCAGTTCCCATGCATGGTTCCTCGAGATGTTATCAGTTGAAGTCACCCCCTTTGTTACCAACTGGGAATCTGAAGCAAGCAGGAGTGACATCATTTCCTTACACTGATGAAGAGTCTTTTGTTTTCCTCATTATTATTGTAGACCTTGAAATCAATCTGTTGACCTCAACAGGTGGTCAGCTTAATTACCTGGTTAGTACTAAATTGACTGGAAGTTTCACTGTAATGGTCAGGTTAACTTACTTTTCAACTTATCAAAGCTATATGTGTGGCTGGACTATTCTTTAAAGGTCAGCTACATACTTATCGGACGTAAGTCCAACATCACACTAACGTCGTTCTAAGGAACACCCTTTTTGTGACTTAAAAACAACGTCAGATGGAGGTTAAGAAATATTGCAGCTTTTTGCCCATGTCAATTGAACATTAAATGGATATTGAATAGTCGGATTTTGGTCCATACGACATCAGATGGCTGTCTTAATGACAATGCAATGTCGAATGGATGTTGGACCAACACAGTTGCCGTCTTAAAACAGACGTCGAACCAATGGCAAAATGTTATAGGGGAGCGTATCTGTAGTACACCAACATAGTGATGATTTTAGGTCCTCTAGTGTGACCTGTCAATCATTTTCTAATCTCAAACCAAAGCCTCCTCCCTCCATAGTCGTATCTCCATCTCCCAGTGCAAGAGAATGACGTTTACGAGATTACTAATGTGGACAACAAAGCCGGGGTTGCAATCTTAGTCTTCTTTATTATTTAGCTGTACCTTTTACTTAGTCTCATTAACTGATTGCTGAATGAGTTTGGAAATGCAAACGTACAAAAGTTGAAAAGTTTTTATTCCATTTGTGCTCTGAAAAGGTGATTTTAAGGAAGAAGGGCTCATTCACAGTCCCAACATGGAAAGAAAGTTAAGTTTTCATGAGTTTGTCATATGAATGATTCACTGTAGAAAGACTATACCAAATAATTTCACACATTAAATAGTCATACATTGTGTACTGTATTGATGCTTATTCATATATTACTTATTCAATATATTCATGCATTATATAGTGTATTGTATATTCATATATATTCATGTATTGTGTATTCTTATATTATGTATTCATTTATTGTAAATTTACAACTCAGTCATTCAACACAAGAATGTGTTGTTTGCAGATTTTCACACGCAAAATAGATGCATTTGATGGGCATTTTATGTGGAGTGGGGGATGTCAAATAATTGCAGATTTTGAATAGTGTCTGGAGAATCTAAAAGAGTCATCCAAAAATACTGCCAAATTTAATTTATCCAAAATTAAGTGCAATAAGGATTGAAAGAAATCAAATATCAATACTACAGTAAGAGCAAGATAGGTTCCAGTTGAGTCAGATGTCTCATACATGTGTTTCTGCTTTGTAAACATGTGCTGATGCTTAATGTTTATGCCCAGTTTTTTGACACCAGGGAGAAGGGAATGGGGAGGGTGGTCGGGATCAACATGGAAGCTCTATGTTGCTCTTGGCTGGTAGATTTGTGTAAACAAATTGTATTGACTGTTGTTTTGCAGCTCCCAATGTTATTCTAGCAAAACTGTGTACGAAGGCAGCCAAGCCTGACGGGGTTTATTCCCTCACCAGGGAGGGTATACCAGACTTCCTGACAAAAGCCCCGGTGGGAGACCTGCCAGGTAGGCCTCAACTTTAATTAACATGCTAAGTTTGAAAGTGGGGGGGGGGGGAGAAACTATGAGATAATACTTAGAAGTTGGGTAAAGTTAGTTTAACAGATGTGAGTTGGGTTATGGGATAATCAAGGGTCAAGCTGCAAGATGAGAGTTTACTGGTACCAAGGTAAAATTAGAAGTTGGCCAATAAATGAGGTAAGAGTGTCAGATAGATGGTAAAGCATAGGACATGAGAGTCAGGATAAAGTTAGATGATGGTGCTTAGGAGATGGAGTAAGGTTACAGGTAGAAGATTGTGATAGATAAAGGAGATGAGAGTACATAGAAGAGAAAGGTGATGTCAAGAGACAGAGGCAAGATATATGTGAAGGTAAAAGATTCATCTCATGGTTAGGGTGAAGCTGGACCGTAGGGTAAAAGTGACAAGATGTTCTTGAAAAATTGGATAAAGGTAAATTTGTAGTAGATTTTAAAATTTTATTAAAAATTTTATACCATGTTGGTGTCATAATGTAAGTATATTTAAATTAAGCAAAAATGGAGGTCACATTAAGTGTATGAAGCAACTAGATGAACTCAAATGAAAAGATGGGAAAAAGGGACAGTTTGTAGTTTTTGCAGTTGTTTCAGTAAGGTTTTCCGTGTTTTTGGAGTCCAGTTGAAGCCAACCTTTTTTTCACCCGCTGCCTATCGATTCCTCAACAGGTATTGGAAGGGCATTCAACAAGAAACTCCAGAGTATGGGTATCTACACGTGCTCTGACCTCCAGGGTGTGGCCTTGAAGACACTCCAGAAACACTTTGGTCCCAAAACGGGTCAGATTCTCTATGAAAACTGCAGGGGTGAGGACACCAGGACCCTCGCATACGAAAAAGAACGAAAATATGTATCGGTGGAGGTTAACTACGGGATTCGCTTTGATACGGTAAGGGTTTATTTTTCATTGTAAATTGTGACATGCAAATTTTGTCCAATTGTGTTGGTTATGCCAATGGGTAGAATGCTGATGTGATTCCATCTCCTGGTATTGCATGTGGTTTAGAACCTTGTGGAAGAAGGAAATGTATATAAAATAGGTTAAGAGAGGATAGAAGCGGGGCTGAAGTATTGATAAAGAAACTCAGAGCCTGTAGACCTCTCCATTCTCATCATCATCTTTCTTTTGTATGCTTCTGACATCTCCTTCTGCTTGTCCTCATGCCTCCCCTCCTCCTGGTCATCATTTTCATCTTTGTACCTTTCTTCCTCTAGTTGTATCTGATCCTCATCTTCTTCATCCTCCTCCTCCTTAACTTTTCCTCTTCTTATTTTCCAGTTTACTTTTCTCAGACCTTTCTTTGGAACATTTTTTCGCATTCCTGCATTACCTCTCTGTCCTATCTTCTTCCCCTCTCTTCTTCCCCTTCACCCCATCCCCTTCCTCCCCACACCATCTTTTTCCTTCCTGTCTTCTCCCCATGCTCTGCCATTTTCCACTGTCTTTAATCCCACACAAAATGGCACACTCACACTGGCAAGTTGATAGCTAAGATTCTTTGAATTTAAGCTAATCACTCTGAAGGAAAGGAGCCTTCTGCACACGACATAATACTTGGTTCGACTGTATATGGTCTAGTGATCCAACTGAAATTTGTGAACTTTAAACTTGAAGGGTTTTCCATGCTAAGGAAGGAAATTTCTTGTGAAACTTTTAATGTTGTGTTTTATAGTCGTTAGAGCATGACGTATAGTCGAAACAAATGGCAAGGGGAGGGGGGTGGATGGGGAATTGCACAAGAAGTTTTGTAGAACACAAAGTTTGCAAAGTGTCTTCTGGTGTCTGTCAATAGATTTTGAAGTCGTGTTAACATGCAGTCCCTTTAAACTTTTCAATCTTGTAATCATAGTACCAATCATTTCCCCTGTTTATAGTTTGGTCATCACATATAATTGCATTTCAAACCATATCGAGGGTTGCATTTCCTGGTTGCCTTTCCAATTGTTTTTAAATGCTATCTGCGACATACTCTGTTGCACTATGGTAGAACAATTGTGCAAAAGCTATTCTAATGCTAAATGTCTAGTCTTACATGATGGAAAGTCTATGGCCGTGTGGCAAAACAGTGACCTTTGGTAGCACGAGTCTGATCTGCTGCATGTTACCATAGTAAAAAATGTTTTGGAAATGGAACGGTCCTGGACAAACCAGCCTCCCACTAACAATGATAAATTCCTGAACATAAAGGAAGTCTTCCATGTAATTTCCTTGCAAGGTTTAACTCAGCAATGTCAACTATTTTATTGTTTACAGCTATAGGTAATGTCACTCTAATTAAAACAAAGTCAGAAAAAATGTCAAAATGTTAAAGGGAAACACAGGACACACTTTTAAGGTGCAACAGATGAGCCACTGTACCAAGCATACTGTGTGGATATGTTTGTTTTCAAATCGCCATACCTGCAATGGATTTCTTTTAAAATTTATACCTGATTTTATCTATTTATTTTTTTTGTGTTTTTTCCTCAGGATGACGATGCCTACAAATTTCTCCATAGACTCTCCGGAGAAGTTCATAACAAACTTAAACGGCTGTTGATGCAAGGGCGGACGGTGTCACTCAAACTCAAGGTACAGTACATATTACAACATAGTGGCTGACGGTTTTACTATTTTGGGGTCCATGCACTTTGACCTAGAGAGTTTGGAGTTCCCATCCTGTTGTTCACGTTTGTGCAAACCATGTGGGGTACAGTGGAGTGGCAGGCTGTGGCCTGTGGGGTAGGGAAGCCTGTGGGGTAGGGAAGCCTGTGGGGTAGGGAAGCCTGTGGGGTAGGGAAGCCTGTGGGGTAGGGAAGCCTGTGGGGTAGGGAAGCCTGTGGGGTAGGGAAGCCTGTGGGGTAGGGAAGCCTGTGGGGTAGAACCATGGTGTTCCCTTAACTCCCTTTTGAGCTGAAATAAAAATTAAAGAGAATAATAAGTAAAATGAACAAACAAAAAGGGAAAGTAATAAATATCTCATCGATATAAAAGCTTGTGACACTCTGTCGTCAAATCTCATCACTAAAAATGCAGATAGCATGTCAGAATGCGCCCTTTAGTTCCACTGCTGTGAGTTGGAAGCCACTGGCTTCCAACTCATGTTTGAAGGACAAATACTTTCCCTAGTCAGTGACTTATTATGTAACCGTTACCTCCCCGATGAAGACAGGTTTTTTCAGCCACACACCAAAAAGTGGCACTGTTTTTGCATGTTATTGGATAAAGGATACCAAGATAGTGTTTGATGGATCATTTGCACCTGATAATGTGGTTCAATTTTTCAATTTGGTGCAGAATTTGTCAAAATACTTACTTCCCGATGCCTAATCCTTCAAAATATCGTTTAGGGTTTGCTGTTCCCTAAGTGTGCGTCCTCCATACAAAACATCTCCTACCACACGTTTGTTTTGGCGCGAAGCGTTGCCGCAGCAGTTACGTGGTACACAGTTCTAGTGCTTGTGCTGTGAAATTAGGACTAGACTGTATGCTGTGTGACGTTGTTGGAGTAGAGAAGTTTGTAACACATTTACTGTACGTAACATAAACTTAAGGGGTGATCGAGGTAAGTTTGGGTGTTAATTGTATAGTTTTATTTTAAGGTTGAAATCATGGAGTTAAATCCATAAAATATAAGTAATAAGGTATAGAAATATAAAGTCAGTATGTCTGAAAAACCTGTAATTGAAATCTCATGTTTAATGGGGTGCAAGAACATATATTATTTTGAAAATTAACGGTAATGGTACAGTCCGAATTGAGCTAACGATAATGACAATACTGCAGAGGGGAGGAAGTTTGTTTGCGAGAAGAATACATTTAAAAACGAAAGAAAACTGTGATATTTTGTAAAATTGCTTCTTACCCAACCAAATTTTTCGTTTGAAAGTGTAATTCAATGTTAAATCGCCGTGAGATTTCGTATCTGGACATATTTTACTGCAAATTTCGCTTTTGTACGTTATATTGTAAAAACGGGGCCAGTCAGCCAGTGGAGAGAGGTACAGTATTGGATTTCTTTCGAATGATGCTGTTGCCTTGATATGTGACAGGGGCAACGATAACTGGAATGGCAGTGCGATTAAAGGGTGCTTTTTCACATGGTGCCACCAATTTTTCACAATGTTTTTCATATTCCCCTAATTGCCATGGATATGTCTGCATACTAGTGCTACTTCATTCACGCAATTGTCCGCTACTCAGTCCATGTCTCTGTGCCATGATATTTGTTTTTTAACGCCTCCCCAACAGTGGTTTTTCATGGGCATGGGGTTTCACAAAGCATGAAAGGGTGTTTGCAGAACCTGGGAAGGCAATGTCTGGTGATCTAGGGGTATTTTTATCTAAGAATGTGACAAAAACTCCAGTATGCCTGACAGATGCTGGAAGTGTGAAAGTTGGTGAAAAATGCTCCTGTGTTGATGTGGGGAGTGTTAATATCTAATGTTTCTGATTTTGTTGTACTTTTCATTTCCTTTCTTAATTCAAATGAAAAGACAAGTCTAAGACTTCAGGGGGAATGTCTCTGTACACAGCATTTAGACAACAGAAACTGCTTTGTAAAGAGGAAAGCTGTCACAGTTTGGAGGGCAAAATGGGGAATGTTTGGAGATAGTTTTGGGGGCAGTCTTTATTGCGGAGACAAGTAGAGTTCACTAAAAGTTTTGTATGGTCTTTTTAATGCAAATATGGTCATACATGGAAAGTACAGAAAAGCACACACTCCTTGAGTACTGCTATTATGTGGGATGTCAGTATAATGTTCAAGTGATACAGAGTTGATATGATATGTGTGAAGCATTGGGATTATAGCTTTAAAGTTCAAATGAACACCCTTTGAATCCTGCAAAACTCCATATGAAAATGCCTACAGCATGATAAATTTATGAGATTTGATACAGCTTGTAAAACTTCCGCACATCTAAAACTACTTTCCTGCCCTGTAGTCGACGTAATGATTTATGATTCAGTCCAAAGCGACAGAATTAGAATGTTCAGTAAACTATGTCCTTAATTTTTCTGCTGTAGAAGAGACAGTGTATGAACCATGTAGTGAATTCTGCTGTCATCGTTTCAACTGGCTGCTGTCTGCTCGCTTTTCCGTCCTAGGTTCGACGTGCTGGCACCCCCATTGAAGATCCAAAATTTATGGGCTACGGTATCTATGACAACAAAATTCGCTCCGTTTCGTTGAACATGGAGACAGACAACTTGGATACGATTTACAGAACTTGTCGAAGTTTGCTTTTGCAAATGGCTGTGTCGGCCAGGGACATACGAGGGGTGAGTTTGTCACAGCAATTTTCTTTTTGATAAGTATAGTCCCGTCTTGTGTAAAACTATTCATTAATGAGCTGGCACAAAAGATACATTATCTCTTAATTGTATTGTTCAGAATGCAGGATGTTTAAGAAGTAAACACCATAAAATAGTTTTAAAATACAAAACCCATTAAAAGTTAGGAGAATATACCTTGCCTCTCATGGACACAGCTTATGTGATGGGAAAGGAAGTACATTTGGCACTCACACACATGTATTCTATCATGTTTGCACTGACCACTTGGAAAAATATTAAAGCATCACCATCTGATTTTGCTCTGCATAGGTCTTTTCAGTCTCTTTTGGCAGATTTGGTCTCCACCCACAGATTTTTTTGGATAATACACTTGATTTGTCATGGAGCACTCTTGCACTTATCGTAACTGCTATCTTTCCAACTCCTAACTTTCTAACATACTGTATCTTTCACATTACAAATGAATGTACAAGAACAAAACTGTGCTTAATTAAGAAGTTGGTAGCTTTCATTATTTTATAATTTCTATCCTCTATTTTTTTTATCAACTCATGAACATCTGATGATCCATCATATGTTTTTGCTTTTGTCAGCATTCATGCACAGTATCAAGACAGTACAGTAGTTTACAGTAGGGGTATACCAATGTATGTATTACAATGTATGTATTACAATGTATGTATTACAATGTATGTAATTGATTCACTGATTTGCATTTGTACTAATTTTCAGGTAGAAAGTCTTTATTTACAGTGATATATACATATTTCTCCCATGCAAGAGAAAGATATAAACAGATTTTATTTACGTGGACACCTTTTGGGCTGAATATCAGACACAACTCTCAACTGCCATCCTGATCACCGAAAAGGCAGAAGGAATCTTTGTGATGGTGATGTCGTGTGTACATGTGTGTGTGATACTGTTTGTAAACATGATATCTCAAGAAGGGTAACCATGACTGATCTCATACTTGGTGTGTGGGTTGGTCATACTAAGTAGATAATCCCTACTGTTTTTGGTGACCTCAAAGGTTGTTGGAGGTCACCAGAAGTCAAAATGCAGAAACATTGTAAACACGATCTCTGTGGTATCTCTGTGAAAATGTGACAGCCTGTTGCATTTTACCCACAATGCCACTCTGTTTGGACTTAAAAGCAGAAGGTCCAAACCTGCATATTCATGTAGGTGGTTACATAACCAACTAATCCTCACATGATATCATACATGATAAGGTTTCATCGAAGGAGCAAACCTTAACCATGATGGTATGACTCGATATCACCTCATGTTCTATCATGCAGAAAAGGGTTTTCTCAAGACATGATTTTAGCACATGGAAATTCTATTTGGATGGTGTGACATAACTTACAGCTATTCCACGCAGTAAGAGAAGGTAGTCCACAATGTGCGTTTTTTGCAAAAATCTCAAAAAGAGCCATTAGGTATTAAGCCCGATGCAGAATTCTCTAGCAAATACCTCCGACCCCACAGTCTTTTGATGTAAACAATACTGAGCCTGCTAGATAAGGGTGCTTTGATTCCACATGCTTGTTCACTCCGGCTCATCTCCATTTACAAAACTTGTGGTTAAGCCCACTTGCTCTTACTAGAGGTTGTTCTCACCAAGACAGTAGACTGTTCTGTAACAAACTGAGGCAGCAAAGCTGCTTACCCTTTGCCAAGTGAACTGTGGGCTATTTAATTGGGGTCATCTAATTGATAGCGCATGCTCGATTAGACGGTTTAGTGAAGACAAGCAGAAGTGCAAACTCAGTGCCCTTCGGAGAGAACATGTCATGACTGTCAACTTTGTGATGGCCTCATTACTAGAAGTTGTACAGTCATCTCTTAATACTGCGTACACATTTTGTGTGTGTAGCAATAGCTGATCATGTACACTTTGCCATGTACACTTGCTAGCCAACAGATGCTAACAGTTGTGCAAGAGCTGTAACCTTAAGAAATACCTAGAAACTATGCAACTTATTATGGAATTATGATACAGCAAACTTTTGAATTAGAATTAATGTGGGGTTATTACTCACCACTGTCAGGTACTACCAATGCCACTGTCCGTGAAGACCCACCACAGAACCTACACGCAGCCGTCTTTGTTCATTCTACCGTACCCACACTGCAACGTCATACTCCACAACATTCTTCTTACATGTTTGCATGCCAGTGCTATTTGAAACAAGTCCCTTTTCACCACCAGGCCTCTTTATCTATATAGAGCTAAGGGTGGATGGATAGCTTGGTGGAATTAATTAATGTTTGTCAGTAGCAGTCTTAAGGTTTCTGAATCTAATCCAAACAGAACCACTGGGAAATGTTTTATGTTTCAAATTTGGCCTGTTCAGCCAACAAAGCTATTAACAGTTGTGCCGACTGGTTGTTTGGGTACCTGTTGTGCAATATAGGTCCAAGCTGCTTCAGGTTGCTTGGTACAGCTGATGGACTGCTGGGAGAGTCCTCTGTACCTTCCAGCCTTTGGTAAAGTGGCTAAAGACTGGTGGACACAGGTTAAACTGACTGTCCCCATAGGGCAGTTTTGGATCTGCATGGAGATTGTCTCCTTTCACCCCAGCTTCCCTCTGGATCAGTATTGGAAAGATTTGACTAGTGTCGCTGTTGTTCATCCACGATCAACATGATATATATGGTCCTCAATGTGCCCATTTGGACTTCCTGATCATCAGTCTTTCAAATTCCAATGTATGCCACATCACTTTGAGTGTTACTTTGACTCCATAGGGTGATTTTGGTCCCTGTAATGGTGGGGCAGAATTTTTGTGTGGAGAACCCGACCTATGTATGGGAATTTGCGGGTCTGGATTCTTTCACCACTTACACAGAGATTGACTGCCTCAGGCAGAAATTACACGCTTGGGCTGGCCCAGTAACTTTGGTCAATTGCCACTGCAATCTTAGCTGGGATATTGGTTACTCCAACACACAACTAGGTCTGTTTCTGGATGTTTATAGTCTACATCCTATTTTGTGTTCTGCATGCTTTTCAATTAATCATGGTAAACTCTCTTAAAATTTCCTTACTTTCTGTGCAGAAATAAGACAACAAACTGATAAGCGAAGTAAAACAAGGAATTTAAGTAAGAGCGTAGAAGATAAAGTTTAATGCCATTTCACCCCTGTGGGGAGAAGGCTAGGGATGATGTTTATTGCCTAATTGTCCGTGAACTGGAAAGATGTTATCACAGTGAAGGTTGTTGGAGTGAAAAAAAAAAAATCTTGCCCCATGACTACTGGGGAGAGAATCACACTATGTCTGCTGTACGTGTTTGTCAGTGCAAAAGATTAAATCTGATTTGCTTTGGCATCCTGTCTGTGTAATTTTTTTTCAAGTTCATTAATACCTGAGGGAAAGCCTCTGAAAGGAATAATTATCAAAAGTAAACATATGTCACTGTAATGAGAATTACCTGGATGGACGCCAGGTCATTTAAAGTTAGTCAGAAGAGCTTTTGTTTTGCTAAGGGAAAGAGAATGCATGCCACGATATTCAATCAAATATCTGATGTAATATGGTTTAGAATGAAGCATCCACGATCCTCCTGTTTAGCTATACGTATCCCAGCCTGCTGGCAAATGTATTTACACATTTTCAAAAGGAGGAAGGACAGAGAAATCGAGAAATCAATGATAGTTGCAGGATAGTTAGATTTTCACTTGTCGTTTTAAATTCAGTTTGGTTGTAAATACTGTACCTCCTGAGTATATATGTGTACAGAAAAAGTGGTTTGGAGTGGAAGCCTGATCTAGTGGAATTTGGGATCATTTTGGGTAGGTAAATTTCTTTCTTGCATCAGTGTTTTTACTACAGTCCTGCTTCTTGTGAAGTATAATTGTGTCTATTTTCTTTCATGTCTTTCATGAGATAATGGTGTAGGTTGTTTTGACTACCAAAGGTTTTTGTATTATTGCTGAAGGGAATAACGCAGATGGGAGATCTGCAATGTTTGACACTGACTGTCTTGAACTTTTCATGAAAAAATTCTCATTCTGTAGCAAGTTTTTTTAGTTGTAATGCAAATTTTGTCAGTAATTTACACAAACAGCTATCATAGAATTAGTCTCTCAAACTGTCCTCTTCAGCTGCACGTTTTTGATGGGGCCTTAGTAACACGTCACTTGTTACGGTTTCTAAAATTTCAAGAAACGTGACAGTATAGCAATCCAAACAACAACACCAAAGGTGCTGCAACTGTTGCCACAGAGTGATATTTTTTCTTGAACTCTTTGGTTGCATGGATGTATGGAGTAGCAAGTATATTTTACAGGTTGTTATTTAAAAGTGAATGTTTGTTTTGTAAGTTTGTTTTACATGTATGAAACAAAGGTACAATATCTCTAGCAGTATAGTCAACTTTTCATCACAAACCTTTACATCCTATATGCTTCTCAACACTTGTGTGGTGGTTATCAATGCTGTTGAGTCCTTGCAGACATTGGCAGATGTAGGCCTTGAACAGAGGCTTGTGTAACACTCTATGTATGGAGGCCTGGAGGCTGGAAGGCTGCTCATGGTCAGGCCTTAGACAGGCAGAAACTGGCTGTGCCTGAAACCTTGATAGTTTATTTTAATCACATGCAATTCTGATGGTTTATCAACCTCCCACCAGCAGTTTGATTTATTGCGTGTATAAATTTACAACATGAATCCACCTGTATGCAGTACTTCCAACTACAGCACGGTGATTGGGACAGAGCTGTTAACCTGAAAATGTTACATATGCAACAGTGGCCTTGATGTGTCCAACCTCTGTAGTGTTTTCTGTTCTATGTGTCTGATGGTATTCCCAAATCTGTATTAGAGCTCAATATGACAATTCCTAGATTACGATGTGTCGCAGCATCTTTGCCCAGCTTGTCTAAAAAAGATTTGCCTATGAAAATGATTGAAATTTCATAGAAATGATTGGAATTTATTTTGTCTTCATTGCTGAAAAACACGCACATCCTCAATAGCTTGTTCTGTTTGGCTGTGATAACATCGTGCACAATTTCTACTTTGAAGTTTGAACTGCATTATGGGAAGCATGTGATATCACAATGGATCAACCTACTGAATATAATTTGTATTTCATTCTCACTGCTATTGACTTAATACAGGGAACATTATGATAGTTTAACAGTTGTGACCAGTGCAGTATTGCTCGAACAGCAAGGAACAATTTGATGTGTGTTTTGGAGTGCCTGTTGTGAAAAAAATCCTCTTTATATGAGAACCCATGAAACTTGTCATTGAAATATGTAATTTTCCTCTGCCATGTCAGTAGCCTGTTTGAAGTAAGAACCAATACCGGTACTTTTTCCCGTCTTAGTATCGGCATTCAAGTTTTTACTAATACCAGTATGGTCCTTCACATACATGTGCATATCCTGGAAAATAAGTCATAAATTGATCCTCAAACACATAGGCCTATCCAAAATCACCCATCTGCCTATCCTACATTCAATATTAAGTGGAAAAATGTGAGCTAAGCCTGCAATACAAAGTGTCTGCAAATTATGTAAGTGATTTTGAATCACGTTAAGTTGCTTGCATTTCTTCTGTAAATGTTTACTCATAAAAGCAGAGAAATCCTGAGAATCAAATGCTAATCAAATGCTAGCAAGATATTGATGTAGAGCATGTATCAAGCTGTTGTAACAAGTTGATAATGTGATGAAATTACGTAGGCCAACATACTTTATCTCCAAGCTTTATTCCTAACTTTATAATAACTTTAGGCACCAAGGCTGTGTAACGTTACTGTGCTAGGTAAATTAGCTACAGAATTATGTCATATATTTAACTGCAAAACTTTACATGATTGATACAGAGTATAATCCTAACACCTGACAATAGCTAAAACTTATTGCTTTACACAAATATACCGCATATTTGTGATTATAAATTAATTTGGTAAAATTCTGGCCTTTTTCATATGCCTGTCGTAAAGCTAGGTCCTGGTACCTAGTAGAACCTGGTTCCCAAAATTCAGGTACCAACTTGAGTACTGGTATATACTGCCCAACCCTGGTTGGCAGTATACCTGCCAACACCACTGGTCCCTCCACCCCTTTGGTGTATTGAAAAAATCATTTAGCTATGCAGCATCATTTACAAATAGTCAGAGAGCCACAAATGACATAGTGAGGAGAGGTAAGAACTACATGTTCTCCCCAGTCTACAATGTAGGGGGTACATAGTGTGACCTACAATCTTGGACAAAATTGTTGGGACACTTTGTCGTACGTTGCAAATATAATGCTGAATCTTAGGTGAGAGGATAACATGAAACCCCGCGCCCGTTTCCAATGTTGCGCTATAGAAGTGAATGTTCCCTTTGAACAGCAATCCTATAGCCAACATTGAACTGGGGCGTGGGGTGTCCCAAGGTATTTTGTCCAAGATTGTCTGAGTTTTTTGGGAGCAATTTTGGAGCGAAATTTTGAAAGAAAATTGAACATTTTTGGACAAGGTGCATCATAAAAATTAGTTATCGGGGCCCATGGGTCTGGGGATTTTCAAATGAAAATATTCTGAATTTCGACTATGAACTGACAAGTTTAATTTTAATTTTGGGGGTTTATTTGTGTATGTTTTGTTGGAAGGGAGTGATCATGAATGGACAGATTGTTTTATGGTTTTGTATGCGGACAGAAATAGTTGCGTTTAGAAATAACATTGATGGGCAGCTGTTGCATTGCGTTGCAACAGGAGTGTTACTGCAATTGTAGAATGCTGGTAGGAATCCAGGTTATAATATATTCTGAAGTAGCTCCACGCTCTACCAAAATGCGGTAAAGTCAGAACTGTAGATTCAGCTTAATATTAAAATAATGGTAGAACGTTAGTAAAGGCTGGTTTTTTACATTTTTGGTAGCTAAATCAAGAATTGTGACTGCAATTTTTACATTGCATGAAGCTGGTAACATATGTAATCTTCAGTCTTGTGATCCACGCAATTTTCCCTTGGGTTGCTTAAATTCTCCTGTCAAAACGTTTGGTAGAACGTGGGTTTCATTAACCTAATATACTGTTGGACACTGTTATTAGGTCTAAGTCAGCTTGGATGGGGAGGCCGGGGTCCGATCCACGGCATGACCATAGTGTTTTTCACTGCTCAATTATCCATTTATATATATTTATAAACTCAAATATCTGTCAACTTCTCATTTTTCATTCATTCATATATAACATAAGGTAACATATGTATGTATGTTAATATAATGATATAGCTCAAACAACAAATATGTACTCTGAAGTCCGTTGAAACTGCTTAAAATGACTGACATATTACAGTGCACCATGTACGGTACAACAGAATGGGTGCCACAATGTCACTGTTATGTGAATATGAGCAAACGTCACATTTATTAAATTTGCATTTTACTGAGGGGTCTCTTTTGTATAATGATAGTACACTTTTTTACCCAGATTAACCTGCAAGACAGTCATAACAGTCATTAAGCGTAGTTACTTTAATACCAGACACCACGTCATCACTGTAAACAATTTGAATAAATAACACATATACATCGATCTACAACGGACCACAGTGACTAACATGTTAGTTGTTGTTGTTTTTTTGGGGGGGCATGTTTTTTGTTTTTGTTTGTTTTTTTTTCTTCTGTACCTGTCTCAATATCAGAGTTTGAGCCGAAAGTACATCATTTGTATCATACAAAATGTTTTAAAGTAGTTTCCTGGTCGACAAGATGCATTTTAGTTATGATGTTACCTCCTCAATGACTGCATTTTATTCAGCACATTTAGTGCAAATACATGGATTTGACTGACTTATTCCTCCCTTTACTCTGTAATAACATTGACAACATTCACACAATAATATTATTACAGTAAACCATCTTCAATATAGGCCCAAAACATGCCAAACTTGCACTGCTGATGTTTCTTGTTGCAAGGAATATCACCCCCATTTGGCCATGTAACTTATTTCAAACTGATGATTTTTCCTGTGCCCTGCGCATGCCTCTAAACCGTCAAAATTCTCAGACAATCTTGGACAAAATTGTTGGGACACTTTGCCATACGTTGCAAATATAATACTGAATCTTAGGTGAGAGGATAACACGAAACCCCGCGCCCCTTTCCAATGTTACGCTGTAGAAGTGAATGTTCCCTTTGAACAGCAATCCTATAGCCAACATTGAACGGGGGCACGGGGTGTCCCAAGGTATTTTGTCCAAGATTGTAGCTTAGTAGAGATACACTGCACATATCCTTGAAAAAGTGTGGGGAGGGGGAGGTTAGGAATGCCATTAAGTTTCCCCCTAGATGTCAGAAATGTTCACCACTTGTTTCTTTTAATTGCAACTGACTACAATCAGCCCTCAGTTGAGCTGGTCATCATATCAAAGAGGTCTCCCTATCTGGTGTTCCGACCAGGTCTGGGAGTTAATTGCTTTTTTATGGATCGTGGTTTGATTTAATTCTGAGCTACAGACAGAACACGTTAATTTAAAGGCTGTATTGCATCACCCTAAGCTATATTTTTACCTCCCGGAAAGCAAAATTCTCAACTGGTTCTCAGTTACAGTACTCTTCGATTGACAGCAAATTCGAAGGATGCAGAGCAGCTCGTATTACACAGCGTATACACAGGGATCCATTGTTTTGATTACACATGTGGAGGAATTTAAGACAGGCTGAGGGAGGGACTAGAGGTAGGTGGTTGGGAGAATTGAAACTGTCTGGGGTGATGAGTTTTTGTCTTTAAAGGTGGTGTGATGAGCATCTAGAAAAGTGGTGGTTCTTTTCAAAAGTTTCAGAGTGAAACCCTGGATGAAAATCCATTGGACTTTGTGTTTACATCTGTCACTGTATTTGAGATGTAGCATTGCAAAGGTTAAAATGCAAGTATGATGAGGTGAAGTGTCGTAGAGTGTCAGTATTTCTTCAGTTAGGCCTGTATATGTCATCTCTGAATTACTTATACTCTGACTAATCCATCGGCAAGTGATATCAACATTTATAAAGAATAAAATACATGTCGGTTCCAAGAACAAAAACACATAACAAACCCATGCCATATAAAATCTTCAAGTGGGACTGTCATAGAGATTAAGAAAACAAAGGAAAAACATTATGACAGATATCAGAGGAGTTCCCCTCGTGACATGATAAATTTGCACACCTAGTCTTCACAGAATTCCTATAATGTCCTAAAATCATGTCTCGAGAACACCCTTTCCTGCATGGTAGAACATGAGGTGATATCGAGATATACCATAATGGTTAGGGTTTGTTCCCTCGATGAAACCTCATCATGTATGATATCATGGAGGATTGGCTGATTTGCATACTTGCCCAGTGTTTATTCATGATGCAGACAGGAATTTACCAGTGACATTGTCCATATTCGATGGACTTTGATGGAATTTGTGGCTATTTTAACATAGTCAATGATTACTACAAGCAATATTCTAAAATGTAATTTTCATATCACACTGTACCTCTCATCAGTCAATATATTATAGATGCACTGTAAATGATATTTTACATCGTATCGAGACAGTCAGCTGAACATATTTAGCTGATCTCCTCTTCATGTTGTCATTTGTTCATTGTCATTACAGCTGTTAAAATACATGCCTCAAGTTGTCGGTCACAAACTTTATCTACAAAGTTGAACAGGTTTCAGGGTTTGATTTGGTTTCTTCTTCATTTCCTATAAAGGTTGGCATCCAGATGAGCCGGCTCAAGAAATGTAGCGGCACAACTTGCAAATCAAAGCCCCTCACTGAAATGCTCCCTAAAAAAGAAGACTGCCCCAAGCCAGCCAAAGTTCCTACTTCCCCCACCACATCTAGTGAGACGGCAAAGAAGACATACTCACTTTTCTCTTTTGTGTCAAAAAACAGCCCCAAAAATCGGACTAGCTCAGGCAGTGTGAACGGTATGAACAGCATAAACAGCGAGAGCAATGCAAGCAGCTCAGGTAACTTAAAGAGCGGGAGGGATACCTATGTCAAGAAAAAACATTTGGCACCACTCGAGGGCATTGTGCTCGACCAAAATTGTCTCATCAAGAGAAGTCAACCGTTATCAGTGAAGAAAGAAGTCATGTCACCTACTAATGCAAGAGAGGATGTTAACAAGTGGAGAGGAGAGCTATCATCACCTGATCAGCTGGGAAAGAAGATGGAGATTGATACCCACTGTGGTGAAGAGAGAAATGAAGAGGAAGCAAAGGCCCAGAGACAAACAAAACATGTTGCAGAAAAGTTGATCAAAGTTGAAACAGAAGATGGTAAAAGAAAAGAAAGTGTAAATCAGGTTTATGCCAGTTCAATGAAGAATCAAACTGGCAGAGAAAAGCAACCATCAAGCACAGACATCAGTAACATCGAGGAGGAGATCATGATTGCATTGAACATAACGAGGGACGATGCTAGCAGAGTAACAAGGGATACATCATACCACTGGGCAGGTGACTGTAGCAACAGAGTAACAATTGGAGGTAGTGAGGGAGCAGTTAAGCCTTTTGGTAAGCAAGTAGGACTGGATAAAGTTCAGCAAGGATTGACTGGTGAAACCAAAAAAGCACCTAGGGACAATGCCCACAAAGGGGGTGACACCAAAGTAACATCAAGGGATGGCACTCACAAAAGGCAACTGCACAGCACTGAGAAAGGACCAATGGTTAACGGCACCATTGGGTCAAAGGGTAACACCAAAACTGCATCGACAGATGGCACCAGCACAGGCTCAAAGGGTAATATCAAGAAAGAACGGACAGATGACACCAACACAGGGTGTAAGGGTAACACCATAAAAAGGTCAGCAGATAACACCAACTCATATCTAAAGGGTTACACCAAAAAGGAATTGATGGAAAAAATAAGTAAGTTGGCACCCAAGAGTGACACCAAAGTCATACCAGAATTTAGCAAAGCTCTCATGAGTAACACCAAGAAAAGGCTACTGGATAATATGCAGAAAGTTCCGTTAGGTAGCACTAAAAAAACACTTTTGTATAATGCCAAGAAAAGGCTATTGAGTCAAACAAAGAAAGGGTTGGTGGGTAATACAAACAAAGGATCTTTTAACAGTGCCAAGCGAATGCTTTTGGAGAGTGCACCACAATGGACAGAAGGTCACACAAAGAAAAGACTGTATGACCTTAGTGACAGGACGACCAGAAGGGATAATGTTGGCACGGCCTTGAAACCTAAGAGGCCAACGGTAAATAACACCAAATTCAATAAAGTTACCAGAACTATGGACGAAAATACCCATGGGTCTGGTAGCGTGCAAAAGATGAGCAGAAATGTGGGAAGCATTGGTGTTAAAGGCACCAAAGAAGAAAAGCACTACACTGTCTCGGAAGCAACCAAAGCAAAATTATGGGCTTTCAGGAGGCAGGATAACAAAGGAGAGCGACCCAATTTAACGATGGTGTCAGTTGGCAAAGAAGGGGACGAGACTGTTGAAGCTCCTTTAATGCAGCCAGAGAATGAGCCTTTGGGGAATCAGGGTAATTCTGATAAATTAAGGAAAGTCACAGACAAAAATGGTTCCATCAAGAGGAAAGGTTTGCCAAGACCTAAAAGACCAACAGAGGACGTTAGGTCACATGCTGCACCCACAAGAGAACCATCTGCCTGGAATGAGGGAGGAGAAGCTTCCAGATTGGATGAGGATGGCAAAGAGGTGGAAGAGACTGTTGAAGTTCCTGTAATGTCAGCAGAGAATGAGCCATCAAGGGATCTGTGTAATTCTGATGAATTATGGAAAGCTGGGGGTAAAAATGAGTCCGTCACAAGGAAAGGTTTGCCAAGACCTCAGAGACTGCAAAATGAGGATGCCAGATCACATACTGCACCCAAGAGAGATCCTTCTGCCACAAATGTGAGAGGAGAAACTTTCAGAACAGACAAGGGATTTGAAGAAGTGGAAGAGACTGTTGAAGCTCCTCTAATCCCACCAGGGAATGAGTCATCATGGAATCCTAGTAATTCTGATGAATTAAGGAAAACTGCTGGTAAAAATGAATTCACCAGGAGGAAAGGTTTGCCAAAACCTCATAGACTGCAGGATGAAGATTCCAGATCACATGCTGCACCCAAAAGAGATCCTTCTGCCACTAATGTGAGAGGGGAAACTTTCAGAAAAGAGAAGGGATTCAAAGAAGTGAAAGAGATTGTTGAAGCTCATTTAATCCCACCAGAGAATGAGCCATCAAGGAATCTCAGTAATCCTGATGAATTAAGGGAAACTGGGGGCAAAAATGAATCTCTCACAAGGAAAAGTTTGCCAAGACCTCAGAGACCGCAAAATGAAGATACTGGATCACATGCTGCACCCAAAAGAGATCCTTCTACTACAAATGCTGGAGGTGAAGCATTCAGAACAGACAAGGGAGTCAAAGAGTCAAAGGGAGTGAAAGAGATTGTTGAAGCTCCTTTACTGCCACCAGAGAATGAGCCATCAAGGAAGCTGAGTAAATCTGATGAATTAAGGACTGTTGTCAGGAAAAATTCCACCAAGAGGAAAGGTTTGCCAAGGCCTAAGCAACCCCAAAATGAAGAGGACAGATCAGGGGCTGCACCCAGGACAGACCGGAACGTTGGAAGAGGAGCTTCAAGGGTGGAACTTACACACTCGCATGGATCTGACTCTTCTGATGGGAAATCCACAGAGTCAGACTCTAAGGTAATTGTTAAACTAGGAGTTCAGACTCTGAAGTAGAGTTGAGAAATTCTCGCAAGTCCACCAGAAATGGTATCAACATTTTATTAAAGTGGCACATTGAGTTGATGTTGAAGATTTTGTGACGATTTTGAAGGATACATCTGCGTGGCAATACTCCATAATTTGTATAATGAGTCAAGTTTTGTATCCAATATGTATGAAAAGTGTAAAAAGTTCAAGTTTCACATCCAATATGTATGAAAAGTGTCAAAAGTTGTAACTTTTTCAACCTGGCTTGTTCTCTCTCTGCGTATATGAAGTAGTACCTTGTGAAAAATGTCTGGTGTAAGTGACCAAAATGCAGTGAATTATGTGAAACAACCCAAAGAGCCAACAGAGAGTTAGTTTGTCCAAATATGTTAACTGTAAAATGTAATCATGAATGAAATTACATAATGTTTAAATGTTACTCTTGGAGGTGAGATATAAAGTGGGATTTGAGATGGTTTGTTGTTTGTAAACGTACCTCAGCTGGATGCGCAGCTGCATGTGCCCAAATTTTAATCTTAAATTTGACAACTGTAAGCCAAATCTCTGTGCCCTCCAATGTTTAAATGATGATGTGAAACACATCTCAAAGTAGAATATCTATGGGAGGTTCTCTGTTCATATTTTTTCTTCCAGATAGACTCCTCTGTGCTGGTTTCTCTGCCACAGGATATCCAGCAGGAGGTTATCCGGGACCACAAGCTTGATTCTAATGATCTTTCAGATGGCGTCACTATTGAACGGTAATTTATGGTGTATTTGTTGGAACTATTGGTTATAGGTGAATTTTTTCTCCAGCCCTTCCCACTTAACCCCTTGATTTAAAATCATCAGTTTGCACTAATCCCTTTCCTTTGCTGCTTTTCAACCACTGATATTTATGTTACCATCCTCATAAATTCTTCAGAAAGTTTTCTTGTGAAAATGAAAAACTACTTTCATGATTGCTTAAGTTTCAGTTTCAAATATTGATTTTCCTGGCCAGGGAGGTGAGTATCACTCCTGTTTCTCCTTGGAGTAATAGTATAAGCTTGTCTGGTTTTGTCATCAGAAATGCAGAAAAGTTTGATCCAAACCAAGCCAGTACCTCAACAGGAATTACCTCTAAACTTGACCAAGAAGTTTTACAGAATCTTCCTCCAGACATTCTTCAAGAGGTAGTAGCAAACGAGAGAAGCCGTTTGAAACTTCCTCAAGATGAGCGAGGCTCATCATCACGAGTGAGTCAATTATCTCAAGAGGAGAAAATCCACCCCCATCTTTTTTTTATTACAAAGATAATGTCAAAAGAGTCACTGGGGCATAAAATGGGATGATCAATTTTGGTTTGTTTTCAGTAATTATTTATGTTCTTTTCTTTTGTTAAAAAGAGAAATTCTTTGTATTTTATGTTCACTAAATTTTGAAGGGGGGGATATTCCAACTTCACTTGATTTGTTTTTGAACAATGTATGCATTTGTTTCATATTCTGTTTTGCAGCAAACCCCCCTTTGGGCAACATTGTGTGCACTGTCTACCCTCAGCTGCTGATAGGACCAAATTTGGCAGAAATATGTGATCTTGTTTTGCACAAAGTATGTTTTTCTGTTTCAGATTCAGTTTTTTCTGTTTCATAGTTTTGTTGTTTTCATACAAAAAATTTCAGTTTTTCTTCTTTTGCCTGTACAAAGGAACACATGGTATTGTTTTTTCATTTACATTTATTGTAGTATATTAATGTATCATCTGCTGGAAAAATAGGGGGTGGGCAGGGGAGATGGTTGCTGCAAGGTTTTTGCATGCTGGAAATTTCCCCAAAGTTTTGAAACTCTTTTTTTGAAAGTTGAAAGTTTTTCCCAGCTGGTGATATCATTTATCTCAATAAGTACAAAACATGCAGGAAAAAGTTGGAGTCCCTTTACAACATGTACTGTCATGTGTGAGCTAGCTAATGTAATGTAATGTCATAGAAAATTTGTGAAAACTTTAAGAAATTTTGTTTCCCAAGGACTGTAAACAACTTTGCATCTCAAAAAATACAGATGCTGGCCGCATCTGTACTGTAGGCCGCCTTCTGGTAACCCCAGTTTTGAATGTTGCCCTTGCAGACTGTTTTCATAAAATCATATAAAATGTTGTGTATCCTATTAAAAAACTAAGCTGTGTTTGCTAATTGAGATTTCCTTCAAGGAGAAGGTGAAGTTCCAGAGCAGTAGGGGCGAGATGGGAGGAACAGTGGGTGTTTCCAGACAGTGGGTAAGAGATAGAGAGGGATGGAGAATATGAGGTGAAGTGGGAGTGGATGAATGTCAGACTTCAACAATTTTTCTTTGGTCCTATCCTTTCATGAAACCATCTCTCACATAGTGACTGGCTCCAATCCAGTTCAGAAAAAAAAAACAGTTGGGGCAATATTTGATGAACCATGGATAATGGCACTCAATCCATCATGGGAACGCTCCCTTGAAAGCTGGACAAACTTCCTTGTTATAGATAGTATTTACTGACAATTGAATGAAAGAGCATAATTTTCTAATGCATGCATTTCAAACCCCATGTCAGTATCTTGTTCCGACCTCAAGATATTGCTATTTGAAAAAAAAAAAAAAAATTCTCTGGTCAAGAGAAATTTCCAGTTGTCAATCTCAAGTTCACTAAAATGCCCTGTAACTGCTTGGCAAATTATTGCAAGAAGTCTTTGTATTTCTTTAAAATCGAAGCTCTAATTTAACCTTGTAATTTGACTGTAGTGAGAATGTAGATTGGGTATTTTGTAGATTTACCTTGAAACATTTTGGAAATTAAGGTCACATGTATTTAACTGTTGTTCCTTTTAATATTAGAAAGAAATGCAAAGCATATTCATGTAGTTGTGTCTGGGTGACATGACAAGTTCCCTTTTATGCAATTTTCTCTTTTGAAATAAGGACAGAATTTCCTTACAAATCTGTAACTTTCAAACTGAACTTGCTATGGAAATGTGGTGTCTACCAATAGAGAAAAACTTGCCTAAATTTTATGAAATATCGATTTCTTTCAGTGGGCAATCCCTTTAAGAGACTAAAACGAAAAGCTGGCCTTGATAGGTTCTTGTGATTTACATGGTCAGAGTAAATGTCACTGTGCCATATATAGCTGGGCTTAAGTTGTAACGCTATGCATTTGTACTCATTGACTCCATAATCTGGGCACTAATTAACATTGAAATAAACTTGGAAATAAAAAACAAAAGGTCCATATTTAGTGAAAATATCCATCTTTAAAGAAAACCTGCTAGCTATTGTTTTGTTTGACTCTCAATCTGCTTCTGCTAGAGTGTTTATGACCTTCATCCAGCCAAGGTCATTTAATCGAGTACTTGGGGTCAGACGACATCAAAGTATTGCCCAGTTTTGAACCCTTGTCGCCCAGTTTGGGTGCAAAGTTTTGGCGAGACAAATTTTCTCATTCTGTTCTTCAAAGCACTAAGACTAGCAGTACAAACAGTTGCTGAAAGATATATGTATCTGATAGATACATGAGTAAACATGTTATTCACTCTTCTTGTGCTAATGACGATACAAAGTTATGAAGTGGTACGTAAAAGGAAATGTTGTCTCAATTAGCTGGATGTTAAAAGCATTTGGCTCTTCACACTTATTTATAGTGTAAAATTACAGTATCTTACTCAGGGCAATTGATTGTTGTCTGTTTTAGTGAAAAATGCTTTTTGATCATGTTTTTTTTGTAATTTGTGTATATGTGTTTGTGTGTGTGATGTATGGACATCTTTAGTGGATTTTGTTTATCTCAACAGTTTACTGACAAGCATACATCCAAAACAGCATGCAAACGGAATATCCGGGAGGCGCTGAATGTTCAGGAGACATCGGCAAGGAAGTTGTCCTCATTCAAAATACCAAAACTTGAGAGAAACTCCAAAACTGGGAAGAAGATTGCAACAGAGTCAGGAGGCTCAGCATATAGGTCACGTGACAGTTCAACCAATCGAAGGCATAGTAGCACAAGCGAGAACAGTATTCATAGAAACCGCAACACGAGAGAAGTGCGTAGTGATGAAAATGCAACAAAAACAAAATCAGGAGCCACTAATGAAGGAGATATACAGGTAAAGGTCGCAGAAAATGTTGTCCCTCCAGACGAAAATCAAATCAGCCTCGGTGGAGCCTGCAAATTTGTAGATGTGAGGGAAAAACTGAAACAGTGGACAGAGTTGTTTGATAGTAAGTAAAAGATTTTATTGTAATTCATATAAGATGGACCAGACAAAATGAATTAAGGAATGCCATGCAGTTGTGAAAACAATGTAACAAATACTGTATGCACTCCTTGACTTGGGCAAGGGGGCCAGGGGAAGTGTTAGATCCAGAATCAAATGCCAGGGGTGGCACGTGATGCCAGCTTGCTTGTATGCCCTAGTGAATGTGTGGAAACGTTTGAAAATGACATTTTTAAGATGCTAATTTTACTACCATAAAAACTAGAAACATTAACACCTTTATTTGCATGGAAGCAGTAATATTTATCAGTCAAAGATGCCCACACATTTCTCATCATCTTGCAGGAAGGGGGTGGGAGGGTTATTGTCCTTTGTCCTTCCCTTTAGATCCAGAACAGTGAAGCGGGGGGGGGGGGGGTTACACAGTGTTCAGAATAGATGGAATAGATCTGCTTCATGTTACATACAAAGCTATATATCAACCATTGAAATGAATTAACCCTGACATAGAGCTGCCACTGTATCCATAATTTTGTTCTCTTCCTAAAGAAGCGTAGGCAGTTGTGGAATACATCTCACATAACTTTTTGCACTCTCTCCAAATCAAGTATATGCTTGATATATGTATATATAAGTATACGCTATAAATATATCTATTTAACAGATTTTTGGTAAGAAATGATCTGCCAATGACAAATTCTGTTACAGAGTGCCCCATGGAAGAGAAAAAACTGGGAAGTTTTCGATTTTTCGTACATTTACACGTGCAAGATGACATTCATGAGTGTTTTGTGACCCAAGTTCCTAGCTTTGCAGCACGAATGTTGTATGGTTGAAGGCCATCATTGTGTTTCTGCAGAGTCCAGGTAAACATTGATGACCTTTGACCAAACAACATTTTATGTTCAGTCTATTGGGAGGGTGTATTTGAAGATGGATTTTACAACCATATACCCTCCTTTAACTGAGTTTGCACATTCGCATCTTGCAACATGTATATCATAGGCCGTATACCTCACAAGGTTCGGTTACGATCGGAGCTTGGAGCTTGGAGAATCAAGCCTTCAGAATTTTCAAAATACATGATATCATGTTCACATGGGATCGGGTGAGAATTTCTGTAATGTGCTATAATTATTTCTTGTGAAGACCTTTTCTGCATGGTAGTGCATCATGTGATATCCAAATGTACCATAATGGTGAGGCTGTGTCCTCTCAAGAAGGCATAAACATGTATGATATCATGTGATTATTGGCTGGAGGTGTCTGTAATCATCTCAAGAACATGAAGGTCATTATCCACCATCCCTCTCCTCTTCCATTTTCAGTTGTGTTCTTCATGTGGCAGGGTATGGTGTAGGATACATGTGTCGTGCAGTGTATTTGGTGAGGATACACAGATTAATCAGTCCTTAGCTGCAGGTCTGCCTTCCCGTCTGGACCTATGTTAGCATTATTAAACCTGCTTTGACTTAGTTAAAAGCAGGATGCCTGTTATTCCTTCCATTTTCAAAAGAAAAATGGACTGGCTATGTTACAGTTGTAAAAAGGAATAAAATTTATAGCACAGTGGCCTATTTGTCTGAAAACAAATAAAAAAAATTGTCAAACTGCCAAAAGATTTTAAATTTTTAAAGACCTGGGTCCTGTGGTAAATTTATGGAACTTTCATGCAACAAATAACATTTCATCTTCTCATGAGAGTTGAGCCAAAAAAAAAAAGAAAGACAAATCAATTTTTGATCTATGGCAATTAACATTCTAGTTAGTGCATTTTTTCAAAGAAAGAAAGTCGGCAGAGATTTTGTTTTTCAGGTTGGTATGTATCAAATAGGAAAGAAAGTCTAATGTTTTTTTAATCAAATAGCACATACCTTGCAGTAATGACTGTTCATCACTGGTTTTCTTTAACAATCTCCATCCTCTCTCCATTTCTTCTTTCTCCTCAAGAGCCCATCGATGAGGACATCAGTCATGTGGTACATTTTATGAGGTCTCACATTCTTGATCAGAATTTGGAAATGGTCTTCCAGCTTCTCAGAGCATTCAAAAGGTAAACCTTAACATGTCTACAATTTTGTTTCAATTGAGCTTAATTTCTGAATATTGTCAGTTTTTCTCATTTATTCTCTCTTCCTTACTTATCATCTGGAGGTTAGTATTTTAATCCGTCCAAGATAACTTAGGGATTGGCCATTAAGAAAAATTGATCTTTTCTTTAAATTGGTGAAAATCACGTTTCAGTACTGTTTGGGTGGTTGTGGAATGCCTGCAGTGAAAAATTGTCATCTTTCATATAAAAATCCCTTCACTCATCCATGAAATATTCCTTTAAAAGGTACCTAAAGTTACAAATTTTAAAACATATATGTCACAAAGTTGTAATAAAAATAAATTCAAATGGTCCATCTCCCATCTCCACAGGACATTCCTGAGCAGAGTTATAAAATGTTGGAAGTTTATTGACTCAACTTATAATGGTAGACTGTGCAATAATTTGTGATGTCACGATCTGGTACAACTTGAATTACTTTCTTTCTTTCTTTTGTTTTTTTTTTCATGAAATGTGATCACTGTATTACTGTTTAGTGCAACTTGACTATACAATCCCTCTCCATACAACATGCCATGCAAGAAAATAGTGAATTTTGCATGGTTATATAAATATTTTATTTTCAAAAGGAAACAAAAGCAGGTAATGTGAGTTGCACAAGGAGGACATCACAAAAGTATGTCGCCATCGACTATTTCAAATTAAGTGAATATCTTTCAACGCTCAATGGAGCAAGCTATGGCTTGGGAGTCGGGTGAACAGCCTTTATTTTCTAACCTCTAAAATACATTTTCTCGTAAATCTAGGCCTTAATTATGCATCTTTCAATGAATGCCTTTACTCTTGCCAATGATTTAAAAAAAAAAGATTCCTATCAGATCATCAAATGAAATTTTGTCAGTTTTGTCAATTTCAAGTCAGTTTTGTCAATTTCAAGTAAATTTTGACAAAACCGCCTCAAAGATAAGTTCCTCCAAACAATTGAGATCATTTTTCAGAATGCAACCTGTTGCACCAGTGAATGTCATGTTCGACTGTATCGTAACCCCCCCCCCCGTGTTGATTCATGCCGAAATTTCTACGCTAAACAACTGCTGGTCCAACCTCACCTTTCTATTGTTTCAGTGAGGTTCAACCTGTTGCAAACCCTCATCGCCTTAGGTCAGCTTTATCACCCCATGCTGTGATAATCCACATGGTCAATTAAACATTGTTGTTGTACAGTAGTTCAGGTGTGTCAATCCAATGTCTAGGCTTTCTTGAGCTGCCTGGCAAGGGGTATGAGGTGTCATGTCCATAGGTAATACATGTGTAATCAGGCATGAAAGAGGGTCTGTTGAACATTTTAGCACAGTTGTAACATCATGTTCTCTAAATTTCCGTGAATTTAGGATCGTGTCTGCCAGTCGCAGGAGAAGATGGATGGATGCCTACTACACCATCAAGGAAAGAGTCCAGACCACAGTTAAGCATATCTATGGAGGCACCTTGAAACTCAGTGATGACCTTTATTAGTTTGTTTTAGGCATGAGAGAAGTTGTGAGGTAATTGCAAGACCAGAACCAAGAGTAGAACCAAGAACAGAACCAAGACATTTTCCTGTGGAACTATCATCAGCGTCAGTCATTTCCTCGAGTGAAGTTGATGCAGGTACATTTTGTCACTTTTTTTAGCTCTAGATTTCCCACCTTTAAAGTAACAATGAAAGTTTCAGTATGGCTTATGCAAAACAACACAAGCTTGCTTGTGGTAAATGAGGGAGTTGAGTCAAGATATTTTTATTTCCTTTATTCTGTCAATTGTCAATTCACTTATCCTATCTCATATACCCTTTCATATGTTTGACACTACAGCTAAAAGGCATATAAAAATGACAAAATTCACAATTTGTTATGGTGGCAAATTTATATGTAAGTTGATAAACAAGGAATAAGATTTGTTTTTTCTCATGGAGGAATTTATGTCAACAAAATCTTTGTGCCTATTTTGGTAGTTCCTTTCAGTAAGTGACCACTTACCAAGGTTTTGGTGATCCTTTTATTAAAGTTTTTTTGTTTCCATTTTTGTCTGGTTCAATTGTTGAGTTTAGATGAAATGAAAAGAAACTGTTGCAGAGTTTTGTATCCTCAACAGCTGCAATCCTCAGAAAGCCAAATATTTATAAAAAAACAAAGAACCAAGTGACTTTGATCTTACTTATTGCATTGGACACTAAACTTTAGATACAAGGGACACTCATGCAACATATATTTACCCACACACTGTCGCATCTTTTACTTAGCATCACTTCAGTTGCATACGTATAGCTGTGATTTATCAAGACAATGGACTATTGTTTTTTAAAAAGGTGGTGCGTTGTGCAAAGGTACATTTGAATGAAACCTGTTTCCACTAAATTAGTATAACTTCCGCCTCTCAGCGATGCAACATTGCTTATTTTTAACGGCTTTTTTGCATCTTTCTCTGCTGATAAGCTTGGCAATTAGGCAATATACTGGAGTAACTAATACTGCCAGGAAGGAAGCTTGTAAGAGTTGCCTAAAGAAATACAAATAGTGAGAGGAAATTGGGATGGTTTGAGCACAACGAGCGCAATAGACGAGAACCCCCCCGTCAGTCGAAAGAAGGAAGTGAAAACATTGAAATAACACTGTACAACAATTGTTAATTGTTTATATTTATACTAGTAAATGTACAATGCCCTTAATTGTTCAACAATACTTTCATTGTTGTAGCACATCATACATGTAGTGCTACAAAGAGAAAAAGACAAAAGAAAAGTGGAAGGGAATGGAGAAGGTCACAGACAAATACTTGTGAATTACATCCATCAGTGGTTTCCTAGAAACGATTTACTGTTATGTTGCATCAGGCTTAAACACCCACCATTATTACCCTTTAGTCTGAGGTGGGTTTTTTTTTTTATCGACAGATGTTGAGACTAGGTTCAGAAATGTTTAAGGCTCTTTGAGACACCTTGATGTAGATGGTTAACTTACAGTATCCCTTCTGTGAAGTGTGATGCATCTGGACTCATAGGTTTAGCCTTGTTTTATAAAATATGTTTAGCAATGGATTGTACACTCTCCATATCACCATATTTACTCTTACTGAGAAACATTGCTCAGTATGCTTAATACAGTTAGCACCTTTTAGGAAATTTTCGGTGCTGTGTCACATGGAGAATGTCAAAGACTATGCAAAAGAAACATTTAAATATACCTTATCATCTCTGTCGTAAAACTGTCATCAAAGCTTGTAATTGTGGCTTTCAGGGTGACAGGTTTGAAAGTCTTAACTTGGGTGGGAGGTATATTGGATGAAAGATCAAATTTCTGCCAGAGACTTAGATGGCAGTAACAGATGAGGTAGTCCTTTCAATGGAAACTGCAAGAAACGAGGCTGTTGTCTTCTATGACCTTTTGTCATCACTTTTTTGAGCTGCCCATGATCATTAGAGTGATGTAGTCAGCATAGTGTAATGGACCTCTCCTGTTCCAATTTTTGCTGTTTTTTACTCCACACCTTTTTCTTATCCATGATGATGAAATGTCCCTGAACTGTCATACCTATTTTTCCTCAGAAAGTCGATTATCTTGAAATAATCTCTGTAGTTTTGAAAAATATAAAAAGGAAAAACTATGCTGTGGTAGCTCAATACTTTTGTTATATCCATGTAATGAAAATGATGGTGATGAAATACACTTTTTTGTCACAAAGATATATTTTTCTTTATTCTTTGTGTTTCTTTGGTTTAGTTTAAACTTCTTGGAGACTTCCAAGTTTCATTAGAAACCACATTTGTGTTGTACCCAAACCTTATCTAATGAGGTTGAATGCATCTGCGCTGTTATAAACATTTCCCCCAGTTTTTTCTATGCAAAGTATGTCTTGTTCCATGAGGAAAAGAAACATAGACAGAAAAGAAGAGACAAAGTGAAAGCGAATATGGTAAGTGGCCACAAGCATAGTGATATATGTGCCAAAGATTAACTTTGTGGAAAATTTGCCAGACACTTGATGAATTCTACTCGAGGCAGCTACACTGGTGACGACACAACTGGTGTCAGAAGTGGGTAGGTATGGGACGCTACAGTTTTGTGCTCTCTTCGCCAGCATTGGTGAATTGAGGTCCTGCAGAATTATTGTGTAATTTGACTTCATGATCGAATGTCTCCTTCATATAAGCAGAGGATATTTTCTGTTGAAAGAAGATAACAATAAAGGAGCCAGTCAGAAGCTGTGAAATTCATTCTGCTTGTAAATGAAAAAAAAAAAGGTCCTCCGAGATACTCAATGTAACTGCAACATTCAGGCAGATAGAAAAAATATCCTTAAACTACAAGCAGATTTGAAAGAAATTCATTCTTACCACTTACCCAACAGGTGTAAAGCCATCTCTGTTCTTACCAGAACATTCATTTATACATAAACTGCCGACATGCTTTTATAGACATTTTTCAAACACTGCTTAATCCAAAGCCAATTATAAACGGTTTTAATACTTCGTGATATAAAGAAAATTACACACTTTGCATTTTCTGTAAAAACATCTTTTAACTCTTCAGAAGTTGTGAAATTTTCATGAAAAGTAATGGTAAGACTTTCTTCCCATATGCAATGTACAATTTGTTTAATATAATTGCATGCGAAGGAATATTACAAATTTGGGTGAAGAGGTAAGCAGTAATGCGTTCTTGTTATAGTCACCTCTTTTTCGTCGAGATGTCGTGGAACTCCACATCGACAAACGTCCTTGCATCCGGCTGGCAGACAGCACAGAAAAGAATCAGCGATTGGTCGATGGAGTGTGACGTCAGCGTTGGACGGATCATTGTGACCTTTTTTTTTTAAAGCATTAACACAAGTTCATGTGACTCATAGGGAGCATTGTATCAAAGGACATAACTGAGGTGATCACATGCAAGTTGAATTTATGAAGGCATTGTTATCGATAAATATCAATCGATCAATAAACACAATTGATCAATTTAATCCATAATTCGCACTCATTGATTTTTTACTTGTTATTTGTTTATGGAATATATTTCTTCTTTTTTACTAATTACTAATGACATATGCCTACTTTATCTTTGATCTGGCATTTGTAAATTAAATGATCAGTTTAAAATAAATGATCAATTTGAAAACTGTTCAGTGCTCATCGTCACGTTCAAGATCCCTTTGATTGACTTTAATCAGTTACAGTAAGACTTAAATCAATAAACATGTTTTGTTCTCTCACCTGTTGCGAAACTTATCAATAAACCAAAGAGAATTGAGACACAGCAGGATAAACCAGAATACCAACAATATGAAATAGCGTAGAAAGAAGCTATTGGTGGGCTGTATGAATAGACAGAGCGTGAAATCTCACATCATATACATAAAAATAAGTCTTGATACAAATATGAAAGCATAATTACAAGGAATCTTCCACTAAATTTTAAATAGACCGATTCGTTCGAAAAAAAGTCACATTTGATAAGACCTTTGTTAGGTTATTACTTACGCGATATGAAGATGTATGTATGGTGCACGTTGATAATCGTTAATGTAGTGAGGACACGTTTGATTTAATTGTTGAGGCGTTCTCTGCTGGTTAAAAGGCTTACTATATATTTGCACCGACTCCCATCCACCAAAGCAAATTCTAGTCCCATGCGCTCTAAACAAGGCCTCTCATCCTACTTTATGAAAGGAACACTTCAAAATTACACGAAATTACACCTTAACATTCGATCGTGTTTTCACGGTTTGTTTTCCAATGTTCAACACCATGGATTGTTGGTGAAAAATTTGCAAATACGAAACAAATAACTTCTAATTTTGACGAAATAACTCTCTACGGTGAGAAAATCAGAGGCACAACTTCGTAAATTCGTCAGTGCATCGTGGGCCAAGTGAATATGGACATTTTAGGTTAACCATCAGAAAGAAAAATGGTCACATGGTGCACTACGTCTACGACTGGATTCAGGTCAGTGTCCACTTACTATGGTTCACTTGTTTCTGGTGGAGCTGATGTGACCGGCGAGCTGGTGGTGTTCACGTCATAACACATAGCTGTTGAGAAACCCGGAGGGTTGGAGTCAGGGGGGTAAATATTAGCCCCAATTCCTACCCAGCATGATACAGCAAGTCCTATGAAGGCTCCAAAACCAGCACCCTGCCTCCGAGAAATGAAAAAAAAAAAGATTACTGAGTAAAAAAAAAATACTGAAAGCAGCAATTGTATCGACACGTAATAGTTGAAGCCTTTTCAAAAACATAATTTGAAAAGGAAAATATAATTTAAGTTGCCCTTTTTTGAAAGGCTGTATTATCTATTCTTATACAATAAGGTAAAAAGTGGTTATGATTAATGCTCATGGACTGAAGATTGCTGCTTTTATTTTTCAAACCGTTGTTCCAAGTTGACAATTGACGCAATTTTATATTCACCTAGGCTTTTACATTAACAGGAGAATAGTGGGGTCAATTAAACAATGAGGACCTTTAGCTCAACAGCATTTTACGATCGAACCCAAGGAGAGGAATAAATCACATGCTCCTGAATATTAAGTGTCGGGCGTGAAAAGAAGACAAAGGTAAAAGTAAATGTTTGTTTTTCTGTCTACTGGAGCAATTTCTGACTGAATTTGATGTGAGTGAATTTTTTTTTTGGCCAAAATCTGTTACGGAGACATGCCTATGCCTTATCTCGAGGAGAAAAAAAAAGGGTGGGGGGGGGGGCAAAAAGATATGTAAGATGTCTAGTAGCACGGCTAATTATTCTTCATTGAAAGCGTTTTGAGTATTCGATACATACCAGATTTCTTTGCCTTTTACGTAAAGGATAAAAATATTTAGAACATGAATATTATGTTTGCAATTCGGAATAAATGACGTCACAAGTGACATTTCTGGAACACACTCGACGTTTAAGTTTACATTTCGTGAGAAATTCTATAATACCAATAAATAATTAATAACAAAACTAAAAGTAAAAAAAAAAATCTAATTAAAGGTTAATAACAATAGAACATATAACTAGTGGTTGTAAGCCTTCGAGTTCAAGTACGAACTTCGAAGTTTGAAGTTGAATGTACACATTACTGAGAATAGTAGGAAGGATATTCGTGACAAATTTTAAATATGACATCATTTTGTAACTCACATAGGAATTAACACAAGGGAAAAACACTCCAAGGCTGAAGAGGCCGAGCAACGGCCCACCGACCATGCCAAAGATTGAGAGAGAAGCCTGAAGGAAATCAAACGATTAAGTAAAGAAAGAAAAGTAAAAAAAAAAAAAGAAAGGACCGGGACCTTTGAACAAAGAAGCTAATGATTACTTTAGGTTTGCTATTGAGACAACGTTTAAACTTGCGCCATGCCTGATTTATTTCTATAAGTGGATGAACAGTTTCCCCACAAATTTTCAAAGGGGGGGGGGGGGGGCACACGTAAATTGCGTACACGATCGCTAAGCAATCGTCGGAGCGGGATATGAAAAGAAGAGTTCAGTATCAACTGCGAAGAGTTTTGATGATGGAAATGCTACATGATGAGTGACGATTTTGTCCTCTGAAAATCCTCAAGTAGAGAGAGAGAGAGAGAGCTGGGTGAGGGATATAAGTGTTTTTACTTGTAACCACGGTGTCATAAAAGTAACATCAGAAAACATAATACACACGACGATCAGCAACCAAGAAAGTGCTTAAAACTGAAAGTGGTGCTTAAAGAGACTGTTTTGATCCCCCCAGCCCCTCTCTACTACTCAAGTACAACTTACATAACTTATAACCTGCCTTACGGTACTGTGGTGGGACTGGAGAAATACGATGTCAAAATCTTCTGCTGTTGACGACACATACGGAATGGTAATGTGTTTTAATTGCATGGAATTATTGCATGGGGGTGTGGGGGGGGGAGGGGGGGAGTGGGGTGGTGTAGAGGTGACCGAGTTTGAACAGCACTGTACCTCCAATATCGCTCCAAGTTGTGAAGCGAGAAATGTGGTTATGATTGCGACAGCGCCGAATGAACACGCTGAAGAGAGAAAAAAACAAAAATATCGTTAAATTTACTTCGACCGCACTATACGTTTTCAGGTAAAAATACTACTCAGACAGACGTAACCTCAACATAAAGAGATTCAACCGCAACGCAACAAAACGACTTCATTATTATCATTTGCAGCAACATCAGTTATCATGGACACATAAAAGAAATAATATTACGTAGTTTCATGTTGTAACATATTACATGATTGCGTCTTCAAGTATCCTAAGTCTGACTGTCATAGCTTCATGGTCTGAACGAGAAGAATCATACAGTCGAAAATGACGACGGATTAGGTCCTAATACGAAAGAAACAAGATTGACAGAGGAACGACTTGAATAAAAGAGGGCGCAAATCAGAAATGGAGAAACTCGGGGCACTGCCTGTGAAAACACCGTGACGGTTGCCTTGATAGTCTGCGTGCACCTCCCTGCTGCGTGCAACGACAGAGTGGAAATTTTTGCAACGACAGGGAGGAAATTTTTAAAATGGATCTCATTGAGATTATCAGTCTCGGTTTTGAATCGATATTACGGAGACTAAAGAAAAAAGAGTAAAAACAAAAAGGAACAGAGTTAAACAAAAAGAGAGAAAAATTAACTTGAAGTAATACTAACCGACAATTTTGGTGGCAATGGTGTAGTTTCGTTCGGAAATATCTGGCCATATACCCTTGATTATGTCTTCCCCAGTTATAGCAGCCAGAGAATTCAATCCTGAGGAAACGGTACTATGAAAATGAGGAAAAACATAAAAATAGAAAAAAAAGAGTAATAAATGACGCAATCTAGTGAAACAGCGGTTGCTGATCATGGTGTGAATAAGGAGAAAATGAGGGTACCCGGACTTCAATTTGATATAAGATGCAGCACGCAAGGCTGATCGGATGTTACGGATATGACTGCACTACCTGGTGCCCACGTATTTATATCTTCATTGACAAATATCTGGACTGAATGGCTGTATACTGAATCAGGGCGCTGGAACTATTGCATTATTTAAATTAACCGGGAGAAATTAAGTGGAATAAACGCAAAGAAGAAATTGCAGATGTGTGGGATAGAATCTGGAAGAAGATCGGAATCAAAGTATAATTACAACACAGTTAAGGTCCAATTAGAGTGCTAGTCCATGTGAAAGTAAAAAACGGTTCTTGCGTAGCCATGAGCTGAAAACACGGAGGAGGCAATGCGCGCTGAGCACCTATGGCGGATCGACGGATGAATAATTATGAAACTTTCATAGCTATAACATGGTATAATATTTTGTTCGGTTCCGTATGTATAGCGTTACCTCAATGCTGCACTGAAAACACATGAAGTAAATAACCCAGGAAGTCCGGGCCTATCGCCAAACAGCTCCATCACAAAGTACGGTAAAATCTATACGAGGAAATGAAAAAAAAAGGAAATGAAAAAAAAAAAAAACCAGCTTTACCAGTTATGGTAGATTTCGTTCAGTTTCTTCTTTTAAGAATGCAGATCCTATGTATGTAAATATAATGATCTCTTGCACCCTATAAATGTAGCTACTCGTGTGGTAATGAAACTGAAGGTGACCTTGGAGAAAGAAGGGTGGGGGGCGGTTTGCGACGGTCGTGTTTGGTATGCCGGGGATGGAAGACGAAGTTGAAGCTATATCTTACGATTTTACTGGCTTTATCATGCAGTGTACCCAGAAACTAACGGTCTTAAGTTTTGCAAGATGTTGTAATTGAAATTTAATTAGGTCTTGAACGTACATCGTTTGCCTCCCCCTTCAACTGTAAATATTACGAGTCTGAATACAATCTCACCTGGTCAATAGCTGTGATGCGTCCCTGCGTGTACGGATCACAGCCAGCGTAGTAAGCGTAGGTGACCACACCGGCTAAGCAAGCTAGACTGACCACAACTCCCATACCGACGATAGCTAAACCCAACGCGCTACACAAGAATGAAAAAAAATCCAGTTTCTACAATTTTGTACATATATATAAACATACGCTTTATAATTGTCTAGCTTACACTAACGATAGTTATTAATGCTCACTTCCAAGATCAGTCAGGGCAGCCTTTATTGTACAAATTGAAAAGGGAAATGCCGGTCTTGATATGTTCTCTTGAAATCTCTCGATTGTCCTGTACATCTTTCCTACTGTTTGCCCATGCTCATTACCGACAATCAAAATAAACGAAACAAGCTGGAAATCGAGACATAGGCCTAATCTCCACCAGTTCCTCCCTCCATCCATCAATGTTGCACTATTTTGTTGAGATCTGAAGTGGTTGATTGAGGCCTAAACAAAAAACATGGAAACTTGAGGGGAAAGGGTGAACTTTGTTTCAGTTACTTTTGGCAGCCATTGTAGCCGCCATTTTACCTCTTAGATATACCACTCACACTTCCTACAGGGAAATATTGCGTTTGCAATGGTATGACGTGCAATGAATACAACTTTAATCAATGTTAAGCCATTCAGGCTTATGAATAAACATCTGTAAAATATTCGTCTCCGCAAAACAGTATGCATAAGATGTGTTACGTAAGATGAATCATTTTAATTTTTAAAAAGTTTGGGTGAATAAATCATTCTGGAGCAACAAATACTCAAATTTCTAACTGTGAGAAAAAAGTGATTTTCCTTTATTTATTTTTATTTCCCTTTAAACACCAACCACACTTCACAGACACCATTCACGCCTCTGGGAATACCCTCACCATGCTTATAATCGACCACATGGGATACTCAGTTGCAGTTCCTCACTTATCGCAGGCGGAAACAAGTTGAACCATGAGGTGGACAACACTTATACAGATATTCAACTCGAAATTACCGCATGATAAAAATATTCCGATATACCTACAGAAGTGCGGTTGACTTCTTTCCGCAGGAGAGGTACCTCTGTACTTGGGCTTGATTGACTCCGTAACTGGAGGTCCAGGTGAAGCCCTGGCCAATAGCCAGGGCCCAGAAAGTATGGCGGACGGTGGGATTAACATCGAAACTGTAAAGAAACAAAAACACAAAATTTACATCACAAAACGTTACAATTCAGGTACAGTCAATATACCTCTGCTGTTGTGGGTGAGGAATCGGCTATATCGTATTCTGATAAAAAAGTACTTTTCAAAATGTCTAACTTGTAACATACAGACCATAATTTGTCTGAAATGATAGTAGTGTTTTAGTTTGCAGTGCATGCGGTAGGGGTTTGGGTGCAAATGGTAAGCTGATTCGATCTGAATTTCGGAACCCTTCAGGGGTTCGAATGAAAAAAAAAAATGGCGAAGATGCAAATACCACCTACTTCCAAAAGTCTATTCTGTCCCCATCCTCCGCGATCCTCCAAGCTTCTTTGAGACCGCCCAATTTAATGCTTCCTTCTATTATCACTGCAAGCAACCCGGAGACCATGATGCAAACTTGAAATACGTCTGTCCACAGCACTGCCTTTAGACCGCCCTTTAAATTAATTTGAATAATGAATTTTCATATGTACAGTTTCTTAGACACTTGATGCGTACGTAAGAGATCCTTCGAAGTTACTAACCAAAAGGAAATGCATCTCTTATGAGGTCATAAACAGAGATTGGGTTAGAAATGCATCCCCATCAGCTTAGCAGCCTCAGGGATGTATCACTTTTGTAGATACTTGAGCTGGAAGGAGGATGCGTCGAACTGGCTATCTTAGAGGCATTTGTTCCTCAATTAAGAGGAGGTCGAAACTGTACTTAAAACTATGTCGTTGATCATGGGCAGTGTTTAGGAATATTAGTTTATGCTTACATGTGATAGATTCCATTAGTCGTATCAATACTGTCAATACAATATTATGGTTATCATACGATAGAAAGCATGGAATAGCCAAGTCTTCTATAACAGCTAAATTCACGAAGGTAATCAACGGTCACTTGTCAATAACATTTAATTGCAGATAAATAGCAACTCCAGGCATTTCTTAAGTACATAAGTTAGCAATTTTAAAAGATTTAAGAAAACCTGAATTCTAGATGCGCTTAGATGCGATTTTGCTGCACATGGGCGTGAATTTCATATTGAAAGTGGGGAAATCCATTTGCCTACTTTTTTTTATCCTAAAAGTGATGTCAGCCATGACGTAACTTGGTGGAACGAAAACGAATATGGAACAAAATTTCCTGCATATGGGCGTCGATTTGTAATTGAAAGTGGGGACATCCGTTTGCCTATTTTTTTTTTTATCCTTAAGGTGGTGTAAGTAATGACGTAAGTTGGTTGAACGAAAACGAATATTGAGGAGGCTGACTGATGGATGCATGTAGCTAGACTTTAAATAGGAATCTCATGTCCGCAATTTCCCAATCATGAGGAAATTCCATCTACGAAAAAATAAATCAGATGGCCTGAGATAATACGTCATATAAAAGTCACGTAACTGAATTATGCATCCTCTTTTATGCTTTGAGAACTTGATAAATGTTGCAGCTGAACATACTCCCACCCCCCTCTCCCAGCAGTATTGGAAAACCTTGCTCAATTTCCAAATGTGTTAGTGTTTCCCCCCTCCATAAAGTGGAGGGGACATGTCCCCCCGTCCTCTCCAAATCGACGCCCATGTCCCTGCATCTGGGAAATATATTTTTCATATATATTTGCAGATTTTGGTAAGAAAATAGTTGGTCATCAAGGGGGAGGGAGGGGGGAAGCGTGCTAAGGGGGAATCCGCGCTTGGTATACACACCACACACACTCCAATTTCTTGTTCATAACTCAAGATATTACTCGAAGGCTCCTCTGTTCAAGAAAGATGTTACCTTTTTTCAAAGTTGCAAGATGTTTTGTAACACTGGTATGACTGTGGTTCTTTGAAACTGAAGGTACACTCAGCGTTTAAATTTGACACAGTTTGAAAAACGAGTTTGCATGTATTGAGGATACTATAGTCAGGATGAGTCAGGATGGTGCCTCTACTGACAAATTTGACTGGGTAGGATGTAATTAGTCTGTTGAGTAGTCGATGGTTACAAACTAGTAGGTTTATTAGTCCGGAAATCACGGACTAATCCACTCACGAGTTTGTGACCACCGACTGACTAGTATATGTTTTCTGAAAATGAATGTTATGAGATAAAGGTTAAAACTTTGAAAGTATCGCAATCCTTTTAATATAGACAGATTATACACAATTACGTGGGACACTCAATCAGGGTGCTTAATGAAAGATCACAGATGTCCCACAATGGACCACTCCTTAAAACAAAGTTGTTTGAAATTCTGTAACCTCCAAGCAGATCCTGTACCGAGTTATGGCTTAATCCCAACGAGAAAAAAAAAAGAATGCCACGAGGGTTTTATTTTGGTAGCATGTATTGCATTTTATACAAATATTGATATCACTTATCATTGTGAAACCCAGTAGTTAAGAGACAACATGGTCCAACAAAACACATACTGGCACTATATGGAAAATAAAACATCGGTTGTGCATTTTCATCAAACTTTGGAAAGCCGTATCCCCAAAAAAGTATTAGCTATATACACAATTCTAGCGAATTGCTATTCAGGTTTTCTCTTTACAACCTCTTAGGAAAGCCATTTCTTTTTGCGATGCATGTCACTTGGTGTTTAAAGTGATTAGACTACTTACGATAGTTGTGTAAAATGTACATACGACACCAATGGTAACAACAGAACCCCACAGAGACAGTCCAGTTACTGATGACGAAACAATGGTATTAAAAGAAAAATACTTATTAGAAGAGAAACAGGAGTCTCAAAAACAAAGACGGTTAAAAAACTACTTGCCGAGAATAGAATTAGGATTTGTCTCTAAAATATAATTAATCAAAAAAAAAAAAAACTCTTGAACTTTAACCTCTCCCCATATGCACGGGTGGAACTTACTCTTAGGAAAACTTTGGAGTTAAAATTGCATTTTTCAGTCAAAGGAGGGAATTTGTTTACTTTTCTGTATATTTACAAAATATCCCGTCTTTCTACTTTTCATGAGTGATCGTGGTGCATTATACACTTCCATCAACATAATATATTTTAGGTTTTGTTCCTCTCTTCTGGTAGAAATGACAAATAGACAAGACAGAGATAGGACAAAAAAAAAAAAAACTAGTTTCAACGGGGCAGAATGATCGATGGAAAAACGCTTCTAACCACACTCGTGTTAACCACCATCCTTCAATGTAAGGTCAAAATTGAAAAGAGACACGTAAACATCATTGACACATAATGATTGATTGACCTATCAATTTTATCACCCCCCTAGTATAACTTACAACCTTATAAAACAGCCGACAACTTGAAGTAAGAGGATATACGGGTAGAACCTGCATGAAGAAAAAGAGGGAGTGTTTCGACCCATTTTGTGACAACTAACAAAATGTAACAAACTTGGTCCAATATCTAACAACTTTCTGCCAATAATGAAACAACGTGAAGATTAACTTGCCTCAGACGATGTTGAAAATATCAAAGACGACGCCATATTTCTTTAAAGTGCCATAACTTAACCAAGCAAGGGCAGATTACACTAGGAGTTACACCATTCAATTTCTCATGACATACTTGACACCTGCATTTCTTAGGTGTCTTCTGTGTTGTTTTGAAAAATCAAACTAGCCGTCATAACGTCAGTTCGAACCCCCCATATCGAAACAAGTGCTGCATCGACTTTTCTCGAGGGGATACAATAAGTCTGAGTGTTTCAGCCTCCCATAGTCCCCGCAGTACACTCACAAAACGTAACGGTAAAATAAGAACTCCATAACTTTTAGGTGAAATTTTACACACAGTTAATGTAAGTCTTACATTGTGTATATAACAATTTTACTAAAATGTTTAAAATGTACCAAAATTATGTTGAATTTACACATACTGTTTACTTAAATTATGTAAAATAAAAACTCCATAAATTTTACATATAATTAATGTAAACAGTATTCTACGAAGACGTTAAGGTCTGTCCACACAGGATGCGTTACGTTCCGTTCCGGATACGACACTTTTTTTTTCCGCATCCTTCCGGATACGTCAGGACGCATGCCTATCTTAGACAGTCAAAGTCAGTCTTGTCTCACCCGAGGTGACAGAAGGAGTGAACAACAGTATTTGCGATAGTGGCAGTTGTCGTACTAACGATCTCTAAGACCCGTATGTTTCCATCGAGTGACACATACTCACAGCCTCCTATTCTACGCGGATTGGAGCTTCAATGATAGGCTATTGATGGGGCCGGGTGCCGACCGGAAATAATCTGTCCGGCGATCAATGTATTTTCCAATACCGTCTGATGTAACTCTTTCAATTTTGGGGCCGACAGTTCTTGGATTTTGGACCCCTCTACGTCTTCTCATAGTTGTTGCACTTTGAGCAAAAACTTTTGAACCACCCTGACAATGTTGTTGCATTTTGGGCAGACATTGTGACACACCTTTTGCATTTTGGTCTGAAGGTTTTTACATTTTGGATCCAGTTACTGCAAGTTGGAAAGTTTCATATAGTGGTTTGAGATATTGGCGATGGTGCATCGAAAATTTAGTCGTTTTGGTAGCTCAATAAAGCAATATGCTGTGAAATTAAGACATAGCGCATTCGACCCGACGTGCCAAAATGCATCATATATGTCTAACCTAAGTATGTCCCTGTAAGTTTGAAGATGGTCCCGTGAGTGGACTGAAATATAGCATCATGTCACTAAAATTAGTCGCTCTTCTCTCATTTCTTTTATCTGTATGGACCACACCAATATTATATATTATTTATATATATTATTAAGTTATTATGGCACTTTAAAAAAATATGGCGGCCTTCTTGGATTTTTTCAATAACGTCTGATGAAAATCTCCAAGTTGTTACATTAATGTTTCTGGGCAGAAAGTTGTTACATTTTGGACCAAGTTGCTACATTTTGGTCAGTTGTTGAAAAATGGGTAGCAACAGCGAGAGAGAATAGAAGAAACAAGGAAGGACAGTTCAACCAAGTGAGAGGATAGATATTCTCATGATACGGAAAGAAAAAGTCAATGGTATTCATGTATTTTAATGAGGTTTTATTTTGATAGCTCTCCTCCCCCCCCCCCCAAAAAAAAAATATGCAGGCACGGACCCATATGCAGGACTCATTTGATGATATTCATGGTATAAGTTCCCCGTTTGTCGTGAAATCACATTTTCTAAAATGAAATTACTGATATTATATGTACACACGTAAATCTTTACTAATTATCTGTTTTAACTTTTGTAGATATAGATTTGACAGTTATGGACTTCCTCGATTTTAAATTTCCCCAAATGATATTCATTTATTTACTTAATATTAATTTATTCTAAACCAGCAGTCACTTTAATATATTTCTGTGATTTTTAACTATTAAACGTGGAACTCATCATTTTATGTATATTTAAAAACTGTAAATGATAATTTGTTATTATTCATGTATCTTACCGGCATTCAGTGCCAAGGCTGGTGCGTAAACCACTATGCCAAGGTAAAGAACCTACAAAATTAAATTAAAAACACTTAAAATAAAGGTGAAATAATGTGAAAGAAGGGAAACTGTATAAGTACATAAGTATTAGTAGTGTGGCAGTATCTTGAAATGAGAAAACAAAACCAACCATTACAGCAGAACGGAGAGGAGGAAAGAATATAATATAAAGATAAAATAAAGATACTGATTTTTCAAACGAAGTTAGAAACTTACCATTTGAAGGAAAAACAAACCCGTTCCTACATAGCGTACTTTCTTGTTGAATCTTCTCTCCAGATACTGTATCAGATCAGGGGTAACAAGACAGAATAAAATAAAAAATATTTTAAGAATCTGTGAAATTTAAAGTACCCTAAAAATATTTCACTTAATCAAATTATGTCAGACGAATGAGCCCATACACTATGGGAGATGTCAACCGTACTTAATATGTGAAATAGTTGAATGGCGTGTGTGAGATTTGTGCCTTATGATGGATTTAAGTGTAGGTATTGGTTTGGAAAGAAAATAGTTTTGGTTCTGAGTTGCGGCATTTTTCACAAGAGTTTATGTGGAATGGTGGATTTACAAGTTCTTGGAACTTTGTAGGCAGAGGTAAAATTAATCTATCATTGCATACAACGTGTAGTAGGTATAAAAAAAAATACAAAAAAAGGACATAAATGACATAAATAAGTAAAGAATATAAGAATTTAGAAAATCTTCTTTCGTTAAGTGGAACTATTTGTGTAAGGAATGTTTGGACGTAAATGTGCGGTGATCTGATAATGAACTACGTAGGAATCCTTGGAAAGAAAAGAAAATATACGAAAAGAAAAGAAGAGGGGAGAGAAAATAGGTTATATAAGAGAAGAAAACCGTCGGGGAAAAAAAGAAGAAGTGAATCGGATAACAGACATTGCTTGGCTTGGGTTAAAAATGTGACAGCAATGTTACACTGTCAAAAGAGATCATTCGCACCGACAAAGAAAGAGATATAAGAAAGAAACAAACAGATTGCGAGAAAATGAATTACATATTTCACTCCAGTGTTGTTATGTTATTGACTAATCAGCTACCCTCTTCAGCGAAAACCCGACAACATTACTTCTGTGGAAAATCTGTAAACAAACTTTCTTGCATTACGTAACGTCAATGGAACATATCTAGTGAAGTACTTTGTAATTGCCATAACGTCAGGAGTATTTATACACAAAGTGTCTTCAAACTTCAGGCGTATTTTACACACCAAGTGTCTTCATGCGGTACTTAAAACACTCCATGTTTGGTCAGATGGTGTTGCTCTCCACTACAAAACACTTTCTCTGACTGTCGGAATGCCCATATTTAGTTTATCATTCTTGATCGCCGACAACAATCATTTCACTCACCTCATTCGTGCTCGTTATCTCATGTTCATAAAATATGGTCATGAATGTTCTCGATACAACTATCCCGGTCAGAATGTATCCGAAACATATCATCCAGAACATCGTGCCGTGACGGTACACCTCAGCTGGTGTCCCCAGCACCGTTATGGCTGAAATGAAACTGGCCACCAAGGACATGGCCACAGGGATTGGATTCATGCTCCTGTCCGCCAGTAGAAATTCCTTGGCTGTTTTCTGGCGCCCGCCTGCGAGAGCGTAATATATCCCGATGCATGTCGAAACCGCTAACACCGCAACTATGACCAGATAATCCCAAACAGTGAAGGTAGCTATTTCATCCGCCATTGTTAGAGACTCTTCGCTGGTATTACATTTGGGGTATTCTGTGAGGAAAGCTTAAAAAAATGAAACTTATACAATATATATGTAACTAACGGATGAAGAAATGAAGAAGCTGTGACACTCGAATCTACTGGGGATAATTTACTCAGTCTAAGTGCATGTTGCCAGCATACTAGAGCATCACACAGAGTCCTAGAACTCCGGGCGTAACCAAAGACGTGTGTATACATTAGAGTCTTTTATAGGGGTATGAGTGTTACATGCCGACAACATAGGTAGGTTATCTTTCATTCTTTGTTGACATTGATCACTTTATGTCACTTTGCTGGCTCATATGATGAACAGTAAAGAGAATAAATATTTTTATCTGTTCACTTTGACTCGGCGTCGGGGTATATTCAGGTTGGTAATGGCATATATGACTGAGATGGCATTGTTTGTGATTATCTGAGTGATACTGTTTACTGTATAAGGTAATTGTAAATTGTGAACAGAGCATGCCACATAGAAGGATGGTATAGTCCTACGTATATGCTGTAAGGGTCTGTCTTTTGTACGAGTCGGTTGAACCAGCATATTGTACTTGTATACATTTTGTTGTTTGACTGTGTGTGGAATTTCGTATACATATAGCCATAATAATAATTACAATGTTCCGGGTTGTTCACAGGATTTAAGGTTATATCTTGCAAGAGAATTCCACATCAATCAAGCATTTCAAAACATTTCTTCCGATGCTGAGTGTTCATTTGAAAACGGGGGGAAACAGCTCTTTCCTTTAGCAGGGGCCAACCTGTGATACAGTGATACGCGGGAGGGAGATTAATAGGCCGAAGGGGTGTTCCTGCCCTTTTTTTTTGGTAATTACTGAATGCCCTTCGACGCGGTTTAGTGCAGCAAAAGAGTGCCATCGTAGAGTCAATTTTCTTCTAAAAAATTCCGGTCCTTAGGTCTAAAATGTACCGACAAGATTTTTCTCTCACCTTTGGATGGGGGCATGACTTCCGTTGCTCTTGGGTCCGCAAGTGGATCAACAAAAATGCTGTAATATCAACCTAGATTCCAAACACGTTTTCATTGATTAATGTCATCCAAATGGAACGAAACATGTTGTTAAGCCCGATGACGAACCTTTGACCTTTGAAGGGAGTTTTTATTAGAGTCTAAACGTAGGTTCACAAAATAATCTCGGTTTCGCAATTGTTACTTCTCAGTAGTTACTTTTAGTGTAACTGAATGTGTCACAGAGACCTCTACATTAAAGAACACCTCACATTCCGATCAACAACGGTTTCTTGTTGTCAAGGGTTATGGTACAAAGTAAACACGTTTGTGTTAGAACAACACAAATTAGTGTTTTTCTCGATTTTCCAAGACTTTTGATACCATTGATCATATTATTTCGTTACAGAAGCCTTATGCTCATGGTACTCGAAGTGGGCAGCTTACCAGTTGTAAGCAATGATGTTTGTTCTCATAGTATATATTGGTGTTCCTAAAGGTTCCATACTAGGACAGTTATTATTCTTGGTACCTATCAACAATATGCATGTGTCGTCACCCAAAGGTACTTTTGAGTTGTTTGCTGATGATAATACTGTTCCTTTTCGACAGAAAACACCTAATAAAACTGTTGCTGAGGTAGTGACCAATAGGTTGCCACATATATAATTGGCTATGTGCAAACAAATTATCCCTCAACTTTTCTAAAACGAAAGATGTGATATTTGACTTGATATTTGGATATTTTGACCCAAGTACCACAAACGTTCACCTTAATCTGGCAGAAACACCCGTTTCTCCTCCGTAAGTTAGTACTTAGATTCTGGGCACTATCATTGACACTAAATTAAGCTGGAATGACCATATCTTAAATGTTAGACAAAAGTAGCTAATTCAAGGCGTATGTTGTGTAAGGTTAAGAATTTTATTCCCAATGTACATTGATTACTCCCTACGATACTTCAATTTTACCTCATGTTAACTGTAACATAGTAGCATGAGGGAACGCTTGTGAAACATATTTAGAGAACTTGCTACATCTACAGAAAAGAGTTGTCAGGAATATTCACAATGGTCAGTTTGACTGTCCATACAGGTCCTCTCTTTAGAAATGTTAATATTTAAATATCGGTGAGCTTTACAAGTATCAGTTGGGCACATTCATGCACAAATTTCACAATGGACGCCCATTTACTTATTGTAGTTTTTCTCTTTACCTATGACAATGCTTTGTGTAACAGTATCTCGTCTTTGTTTATAAGTGCTTGCAATCATCTCCATGCATTTGACTGATGATGGACGGAAAATCAGGACGAAAGATAGTAATGTGACCACTCTGAAGTTATTCGCTAATTTTTCCTATATATATAGTTGTAATACCCGATCACGAATAAACAATTTCAACGTTCCCCTCTCTAGGACAACAGTAACAGTTACCTGAAGTCAAATTCAAACGTGTTATGCAACCTTATAGAATTCCCTGTCTAATGAAATTAAAAAATAAGAAACCTATTCATTTATTTAAATCGTCTCTTAAATAGCACCTCCTTGGTGTCTGTGTTGGCCATTGACAGTTAACTGCATTTGTTTACAGTATGTTAAGTCAGTAACGACTTTCCTTGCATTTGTTTATTTGTTTCTTTCTTTTCTCATTTCTTTGTAACCACTCCTTTATTTATCGTAAGTATTTTTCTCAACATTTTCTTTTGAAAGGGCCAGACTAGATATGCCTGAATTGCTTATTTCTAAGTTGCTCCCCTACCCATCAAATTACTCAGTTACTTATACATAATCTTCGTACGTAGGCCTAACTTGTGTCATGTAAACCACATTGTGCAAGATTCCACACAATGCCTACGAGACAGATATCATGCTCTTGTATAAGGAAGTTACGTATGTTAATAAGTAGCGATTAACTTGTAAACAAAGCATGTATATTGCGTAATCATGCATGGTTCTTGGCTGTATCATGTGCCAGCTTCCTGATCATTGAGTTTGTCATTCCTACTCCATTACACAATAGAACCCCCAATGTTTTTTCCCCATTGTTGTCATCGTTATTGAGCAGCCGATTTCGGAGTTGATTGTGACCGAGTTCATGCAAAAGTCTTATGTGCTTCCAAGACAACAGTCTTTTCACATACTTGTCAATTAATTTCTGATTGTAGCTGACCTTAGTGCTTGAATCATTACACGCGACCATAATTACAAAAATAACCTCTCCCATCCTCCTGAGATTTTCCTTTCTCTTCATCATCACCATCAAGCTCCATGTCAACATCTTTTAGTTTCAATCGTAGTTATGTATTCAGTGTTTCGCCAAATGAACATCTCCTGTTTAATTCATGCTATGTTCAACGGTACGTATGGCCATACTTCACTACAATTTTAATATTTATCGGTCCTGTCGACGGTATGCTGGTACTGGTTTACAACCTTGCGCTGCATATGTAGTACTAAATATTGTATGGAATCAGCGTTTTTTTCTTCTTACCCACAATCAACCAAAAATGCTAGGCAGAGAAGCAATCATGCTCCCCAAAAGGACAAAATAAACAAATTCCCTTAAAAAAACAGCAACTAAAAGATACATCAAAGAAACTTACCACTTTTACGATCTTCGTACTTTTGAAAGTGTAATTTCGTCCTACTTCTCCGATATGTCCTCACCCACTGGTAAGCCCACAGGTAAAGTTTAAATGACTAATAGACGGATTTGTTTGAAGTGTAAAAACCTCCATCATACCTACCATCATATCTTTACAAAATAGATAAAGAAAAGTGAGACGGATCCGTTGCTATAGAGCCTCAGTATATCTCTTCTCTTCAAAGTTGACAAGAGACTGATGGTTGTGTACCATAAATCGAGAGGAATACTTAAAGCAACACCATCCCTTACGTGATACGTGTGCTCCATTCATCACGTAATTTTTGTACTCCATTGTTTAGACTAAAGTCGTCCCGAAGCAGTGCTGATTGGTGCATTTATATATGTGGAATTTTACATATGTGGAATTTACTCTCGGATTTTGTGAAACACAGCGGATATTTGAATACATTTGAAATCAAGGTCAAAATCAACTTAAGTTGTAAACAGGAATGAGTCACTGGTTGTAAGTCTTCGTTTCGTGTTGATTGTTTTCCTTTTTTTTTATATGATCTGTTTCTTCTTTCTCTTCACTTCTCAATTTGTATTTCATAACCTGTTTGATTTTTGTTTTGTCTAAACCTGATTACCACAAAGCTTTTCCAAGCTTCAGTGTTTTTATCTAGTTCAAAATTAATCTATAAATTTTCCAGCTGTATAAAGTAATACTGCAAAAATACAGTTGTATGTAGATACGTGATTTTCATAGCTGAAGTACGTCTAGTATTGCATGATAATGTAATAAGGTAATACGTCCATGTTAATAGAAATGTCATAAAATATAGGTTGATCACCCTATGACATTGTGAACGCTGTGCTTTTCATTTTTTACATTGCTTGAAAGGAAGAGAACCTTCGAGGTGAGGGGAATTACACGTTGCACCTAAACATCATATCAGGTAAGAATGCCGCCTTTGCTAGATTAAAGGGGCTCATTGAGCTGGTGCGCAAGATGCTTTTGTCACACCTGTTGAGTGTTACTGATATCTTGCTGGTAAATGTACTGAGAGACTCTGAACATCACACACACAACCGAAGCAGAAATGATTATTAACGATCATTGTCACTTTTTGCAAATCTGTGATCAGACAGTTTTTACCAGGTTAGGTATCCTCTGTTCATAAGACACTAAAATTTCTAGTTTTTGTGTAACTGTAGGAACAAAAAACATGACTCATGAGGATAATTAGGAGTACTGGCATATGTAGGTTTCCTTCAAACTCGCACGAAATAAACAGTATCAATTCAGTCCCTTTAGTGCTACCAATACTCTCAAAGTCACCACTCTGTGTAAGTCTACCGCAAACTCAGGTGAAGAGATATTCAAAAGGGAAATACATAGCCTTATGTGTACTGAGTAGGATTAGCAGGTGTCTATACAAGTCAGTTTGAAGTTTGCTTACATACGTATATACGACTGTTTTATATTGCAACAACAAGAAATGGGGACTCTCCATTTGGAAAAACAAAAGACAGCGGGGAATGGCGGTGGTGGTGGGGGGGGGGGGGCAAATGTAAATGAAGTCTATGAACATTTAAATTGAAAGAGTAAATTTCCGACTTCAATCGCCATCCATGAGTTCTGGTTAGATGGTCCGTATAGCTACAAACAGTGTGTTTAATGGATTATAAGTTAATAACTTGAAAAACGTGTGCTTTGAATGTCGAAACAGTGGAACAGTTCTCACTGGTTATGTTTATTATTAGCCAAAGGAATTATGATAATAAATGACGGTACAGACCTAACTTGTGTTCTGCTTATTTCTTGTTTCTTTCTTAATTATGTTGTGCTCCTTTAAAAAAGAATTGCATTTTCATCGAGTTGTAACTTGCCTGATTGTTTAATCTCAACAAACAAGGAATAGTTAGGTCAACTTAATCGTAAAATTAACAATCATTCATTGTGACCTCTGTTTTTTTTTTATGGTCTTCGTCCAAATAGACGAATAATACCCACCAAGATAAAACTGAAGTACGTGTTTGCTGATGCAATCTGTGTCCATGTGGTGATGTTGGACTTTCAAGGTATAACGTTTTTTCCTTCTCCGTTGACTTACGAAAGACTCACAAATATTACCTGGCTTGGGATTGACCTGAACCTCATTTCAAAATTCGCAAGTGGTTACAAAGTGGTTACACCATCGCAATTGCTGTTTATGGAAGCAATTGGTTGTGAACCTAATCAGCGTAGCATACTGCTGACATGCACTTCTTTCAGATTTTTGCTTGTGCATTTCCTTGAAGGAAAGTATGGTGTTTACAATGCACCAATAGGACATGCAAAGAGAATAACTTTACTCATAATTAATCCATTCAGGTTCCATTTACAATAAGTCCATCTCATGAAAACAATTGGATAACGTGACTCACGGAATATAAATCATTTGCATTTTGGAAAATTTGAGCGAAAAAATTATTATTATCGAGCAACAAATTACATCATTTTTATGCGTGGGTAATTAATTAATTAAAAATAGAAGAATACCGCCCTTCCTCATTTCGAATAATCTATAATTCTGTGTCCACAAAATTGGTTTAAAACAAGGTTTTGTTCCGTAAAACAACACTCATTTTCCCTTTAATGAGCTCTAAATTTACCAGCCCAACCAAGATTTATTTAAATCCAATAAATTTAGTATGCACTACACTATTGCTTACCTCATTGACATGACTTGGGATCATCTGATGGGTCTGTTTGGTAGTTTTCCTCCTAAGAGATTGGTGTCAGATTCGATCTTAGAGATCTTAAGTTTGCCTGGTAATGTGCAATGATGCAACCGTCTGACTATGATGAATTTAACAACAACTTGAAGTTGAACTACCAAAGAAAGCGCCAGATGCAAAATGCAATTCAACGAGAATGTTTTAAGTAGAAATTGCAACACCCATTGCAAACCACTATAGTAGTTTCTCAATTACGGAATCACAAACGGTACTAGTGTTTACAATCAAAGAAGTTTACTATGATTAGCAACACATGCAGATTGCAGATCACATTGTAGTGAAATGCAAAGATACGAATGAATTGCAACCACACATGTGTAAAATGCTAAATTAACCAAGTACGATAAGGCACACGGAAGAGTAAATGGTATGGTAACTTTGGATATAAAGAAGTACTGAAACGAAGTGTTGCGCGGTATTATGTAATACTGCCGTGGCTGATTGTGTCTTATCGTCTAAGACCGGGAGCTGTTATTTAGTTTGAATTCTAACTTTTTCATTTCAGCTATTTCTACAAGAATGCATTTGCATTTTTCACTGAACAGGCTATCGTTTTGTCTGTTGCAGTGCCATAGCCATCTACATGTAATAACGAAAACATTTTTAAAATGACAGAGATATTGATAAATAAATGTAGCAGTTTGATGTGAGGTCGTATGTAAAGTTCGTATGAAAGAGAGTGGACTAGAGTGACAAAGTATGTCGTACCAGAGATAATTCGGAAGACAAATGGACCTTGTATTAAATAGAAAAATCATATTGCAGGTGGAGAAAGAGATCTTTTCTCATGGAAAATATATCTAGCTGTCTTTTACAATAAAAAGATCTTTAGACATTTCTTAACAAAGTCAGAGCCAACGATCCGTGACAGAACACGATGTGGAACACCCAAGAACTTGTAGTTGCCGAAAAAAAAAGCCAACGAACGGAACAACTCTGGACAAGAATACTGTATGGTTGTTAATGGAAACTGATTATTAGAATTATGAAACAAGTATTCAAATGACGTTTCTTGAAGTTAACCAATCAGTTAGAAGAGGGCAGTTCAATATCAGGCGTAACTTTGTTTATTGAAGCGATAGCGTTCCATAAACATATTGCTATCTGAAGAGCATGTCACGTGACATATTTCTTGTCCCATAGATAAACTTCATAGTTTATCTATGAAACTAGACTATTACCAGACACCCCATTTACATGGAACATTTGCTATCATATGCAAATCATAATGAAGGGGACACAGTTGAAATAATTAGTCATTCACCAAACAATGTTGAACGTGCAGGTATTTCATTCTGGAAACCTCTGAATATTGTAGGTCTATTTGGGGAGATTGTTAGGCTTTAATGGCAATAAGTAATATTTAAACATATATTTCTTATTTTAATAGATCATATACTTTCCCCACGGTAATTCGATTTATTCAAATATTATAAATGATTAATAAGACACCAACATCACTGTAGTTAGCTATGAAAATGCAATTAACGTCTATAACGGAATGCCGAATGTTTACATGCACGTGAATGTGTCATCGAGCGCGTAAAGTTTACCTGTATAACCCCTTGGTACGGTCAGGTGGAATGGTAAGGTGACATACATGAACTATAGACGACTGATGATCATGGAATTGAGTTGTTTGTAGGAGTGTTTTGTTTTTCCTTTCGTTAAGTGTCGTTTGGCAATTGCATTTTGTTCGTCAGAGCTAGTTCAAGTAAAACGTTGTAGGCCTACGTAGACTGAGAAAAAGCAGGCCAGGCTTAGTAGCCCTTGAACAGGCTGTGACTGAGTTCCGTTACATGATCTGCTCTCACGTTTTACATGCCCCTTTAAGCGGAGTTTAAAAGACTTAGGACATATATTACGAACACACAGCCATGTTCCTGGGCTAGCTACTAGTAGGGTAACGGATGGAGGGATATGGATGGCAGATACATGGAAAACTAGCTTTACAATCTATCGTCATTACTTACAGTGGTATCCGAAACCACATTTTTCTAGTTTATCAGTGTTACCATGTCTTTACCGATATGTAGAACAAGGTCTCGTACAGAGAGTCATAGGCCCTACAAGACCCCAAATTTATCCATGATGAGCAATGGTCTGAATTACAAACAAATTGATATCGTTCTAATAAGTAAAATTTTAAAACCAGGATAGATCTGTACCACATATGAGCAGAATAGTTTGAGTGATTCCAAGTTCTGAAAGAGATAAAAAATCATGTCCCAAAACCTGCAGCAACTTTCTCTAATATCAAGTGAATCTTTAGTTGTGTTTGGAGGAAGCGTGATGAATTATTACTATGATTATGATTATCATTATTACTATGATTACAATTACGGTTACTGTCACGATGATGGTGATAATTATGATTACGATATTATTATGATTATTCTTAAGCATGACATTATTATGATTTTTCTAAAGCACAACAACTATGAAACATATAATCTCAAAGGAAATTTCATTCTGAACAAAACCTCACCTGTCAATTCAATTGACTTGTAAATGATAGTATGAATCTGTTTTATTGTGATTATTATTCACGGTTTTATTATAAACTATTGATCTTTGTATTCACCGTCAGTATGACTGTAATGTTTAAAATGTAACTGAAAGGTACCGCTCACATATCAGAATATTAAGGATTACCGTGCCCATATTAAACTCTTTAGGCAAGTCCTCATTGCTACAATTCTTTGGAGAATGGCATATATACCAAGAAGCTATGCTCCATGCACGCACATTAAAACGTGAAAAACGTTTATAAAAATTAGCAACCTTGACGACACTTTATGAGTTTGTTACAAAAATCGCAAGCATTTGATTTTTTAATTTTCCTGAACATTTCTTTAATATGAATATCGACAAGGTCATTACCGTAACACAATCATACAAAAGAACGTTGGAGGAACGTTTGTTGCCCATCTTGTTAATATAAATATGTAAATGTATGCATGTATGACTCTCATCATCTTCGTAAATTCAGATGAGAAATTTAATCATTAACGTACCTTTGAAGCTCACTTTGAAACAACGCATAACAACTCATAACGCTTTTTAAATATTTCTCTCTATTATTTTGCCTGCCTGACTAAACTGAATATGGATTCTGCATATCTCCAGTTTAATGAGTTACTTCCTGAAATTTAAAAATTTAAGATTTTATAGATTCAAAATACAGTCCAGTAAGAAAAAATAAAAAAGTAAGAGAGAGAGAGGACAGAGAAAACAGAACTTGTTTCAAGCTTCTAGTTACCAGATTATGCAAGTGAAATATTTGTTCAAGCTAACATCTAAGTTAGATCTACTAATAATAGTACACTTATAACATAGTGTAAACGTTTAATGTGTATAGTTCTAAAGGGTATAACACAAAGGACTAATAGATGTCTACTTGCACAAACTTTGCATTACGTAACACTAAAGTAACTTGAAAAACAGATGGTATCAGAACAATGATACCATCATATCATTACGTATCCATACATTCTCTAAGTACATTTCGCACATTCATGGCAAAAACTCCTAGAACAATAGAACAAGAGGGCAATCTCCGGAGTTGCAGATATCATTCCTATCGTTTTTCAGATCATTTGCTCTTTAAGATGTATGTTACTATAGTGAATCGAGAGCTTAATCCAACACACCGCGCGATACACATACACAGTACAGAAGTAGACGTGCAAGGCACACTTAGCCACCGATGGAAAGAACGTATCAGTGTGGTGTGTACAAGTCACTTGTCGCACATTGAAAGTTGTACATCCTTGTATCCAGATAGTCTAGAGCCAGATGACGGCCATCCTGTGATACATGGAGACTGCGCAGGCTGTGAGACCTATCTTTTGAACACGGTACACAGGCACTTTCAGGTTGAATGCAAGCAGCGGAAGAAACATTTGTCAGGTGTGGCAATAGGGTATTCATGGTCACGAAGACGTTTTACCTCTACATGTACCAATTTCGGATTGTCACATATTACAAATATATATATAGATCAAATATTGATACACTGGCAGGAAAGAATATAAAGTGATAAATATGTCGTATCTGTTTACACAATAAGATTTACAAGCGGTTACTTGATGTTGATGAAACTTAAAAACCAAGCCAAAGGTTGATTGTAGAAAGCAACATTGAAACATTACACTTCAGACGAATGTATAATACAAACTGAGCGCTATTACTCTCAAGGTATCGCTTGTAAGTGAGGCATGTAAGCCATACTGTGCGCAAATAAGGAAACGCATACACACAGCAGCGCATTCAAAGATGGTTAACAAGATGGCTGTATGTTTTAGCTGTACATAAGCCTACTCATTAGGAGTCGATTGGTATGGTATGGTGTAGTAAAATTTAAAAAAAAGTTGAGTGATACACAAGGTCAAACAGTCAAGTTATGAACATTTCTCTCACGCTTTTCACACGTATAAGTCTTTCAAAAGCAGGGAGAACCCCCGACAAAATTTAAAAAAAATGGTGGCGCCAAGCGTGAAAACAAGTTGAAAGAAATTTCATTGAAAAGAAAAACACCTCATGGATCGAACGATCATATTACTGGGGTGGTCTCACAGGACCAATCACAGGTTAAATTTGGAAAGAATGTGATGTTTAAACCTGTCTTTTATAGAGAGTTTGTGTAATCTTCATATTCATGTAGTTTTGTGTGAAATTAAAAATAAAAGTCAAATAAACATCAGGTAGAATATATCGCAGACATGTGACAAAATGTTGATTTTGTAATTACTGTACTTCCACCAGTGCATATGTTATTACTTGTTATCTGCATCAAATGAAGGCAAGACAGTACAAACTACTGTGTCAGATCAGTGCATCAGTCATTCCAGCACAGATTTAAAGAGGTAATTTGGTAGTCATTTTGTTGATGACATCATAACTATATGATTTTCCAGTCACATGTTTTGAACATGGTCAATGCATTCAAAAAGAATTTTTCCCATAGCAGCTATTTTTGTATTTTAAAATTGTGGCATTCCTACCACCAGCGGTAAACAGTTCACTGAGGTGATTGACATATAGCTTGAGTAGTCTAACAAGCTTAATTGTGCTTTTCAGAGTCCTGAAAACTTAGGCTGGAACATTAAGTACTCCGGCCACCTTCTTGTCGTCTACAGTGCATGTATTTCGCCTTGCCATTCCACCTGACGTACCAAGGATTTATACAGGCAACCCTTACGCGCTCGATTACACATTCACCTGTGCGTAAACTTTCGGCATTCCGTCATAGACGTTAATTTCAAGATGGAGGAAGGTCTAAATGATCAACTTAAATACGAAGTGTATTTTCAAGAATGTATGACATCATAAACGTTGTCTCACAAGTGTTTACCTCCCAAGGTACTTATAACTTCATATGTGAGTAAAATGTCTTTACCTGTGCCAGCCATTTTGAATTTCAAGATAGTCGCCTATTAAAATGTTTCGCAATTTCAGAAAGATGTACCAGAATGTCTGACATTCGCATACCACCTGTTTCAAATTTGAGCTTTCTTCAATGGTTACAACGTGACATACTTGTCAAAATACAATTTGATATGGCAGATTTTGTCAACTTGAAGATGGCAGCCGAAGACCTAAGTATATTCAGCACCCCCAAATTAATAAACGTAGCTAAACAGAAAGCCCAAAGGCTTAGTGATTCCTTGCTGACCAAACGTTGGTTTGAAATCTTGACATAACTATCCAGCTGGATTGTGCAGAGGTTTCATATTAACTGTGGTAATTGGGGGTAACTCATATGTTGTAAAGAAGGTTTAGCTTTTATGCAGTACTTACAATGGTCAAAATGGTTTGTTGAAACTTGAGATCTATTCAATATTTAGTTCAGTTTAGAGATAGTGCCCTAACAAAACCAGAATGCAATTAATCAAATATCTCATAAAAATACTTTCTTCACATGACACTTCAACCTACTTGTGTACTGTATATGAAGAAATATGGTCGAGTAAGACACTATTCGTAAGCCTGTTTCAAAGGACGTTTTCAAGTATTCAAGCTAACGTTACTCACTTATCGAAGCAACGTCACAGTCCTTTCTTCGATCTTTTTACACAGTAAGTCAATGGCACTATTTTGACATTGTTCTCCGAGAAACATCAAATCAGACTTGCTTCTAATCTTTCTCAAATTCCGCTACAGTATTGAATTATATATTAATACGTAAATCACCATTGTAAAAGTAGCACTGTCCAAATGTGGACAAATAGAAAGAAGCCGGTTAGGATCTCGCAGAACATGTCACTTACGAAAAGGGGTTTTAACACTATCAGGGCTTACAACAGTTTTCAGGAGGCAGGCACCATTTGTCATTGATGTTGATGGATATGTTTACCACACAAAGTAATAGACACACTGTACTACATTACAGCTGCCAATGTCGGGAGCCGAGACAAGCTTCCAGTGACAATTTGGAAGCCAAACACTGGGATTAGTAGAACACAATATGGAAAACCAACACTCAAAGTATGATATCAGTCTAGGTTACCCTTCTGGAGAGTTTTTACAGTTTGACATTTGTTGACCTCAAATGACTTTTGACCTCTACACAAACAATAGGGATCATCTACTTCGCATGGCCAAGCAATGTTCCAGATATAAGATCATTCGAGTTTACCTTTCTGGTGATATTGTTTTAACAATGTTTTCATAGTTTGACCACTGGTGACTCTGACCTTCACCAAAAACAATGAGGATCATTTGTTATGAATGACCAACCCACATGTCAAGTATGAGGTCAATCAAGCATATTCTTCTTGAGATATCGTGTTTACAATGTTTTCTAGATTTGATCTGTGGCGACCTCAACTAACCTTTAACTTCCACCAAGAATTACAAGGATCATGTCCATATAAAGTCACACAGTAAGAATGAGATCAGTCAACATTACCCTTCTTGAGATATCGTGTTTAGGAGGTTTTCATAGTTTAACCTTCGGTCATCTCAAATGATCTTTGACGTCCACCAAAAACAATAGAGATCATCTACTCAAAATGACCAACCGACACACTAAGTATGAGATCAGTCAAGTTTACCCTTCTTGAGATATTATGTTTACAATGTTTTCACAATTTGACCTCTGGTGACCTCAAACCTACTTTGACCTCCGCCAAAACAATAGTTATCATCTGCTGGGTATGACCCACCCACACACCAAATATGAGGCCAGTAAATTTTACCGTTCTTGAGATATTATGTTTACAAGGTTTTCATAATTTTCAATTTTTCTCAGATACCCCACTATCTGTGGCCATTCCTTTTAAAATGTATGATTTAATGTCAGTATAAGTTATAGGATGACAAGGGAAAATGTTTCCAGCAGTCATGAGTTTTTTTTTTCAGAAATTTATTGCTTACATAGGCAGCTGAAATTATTTGTTTGCTGATTACTATGCGTTTAAAAACTAAAATAGTGATGGCGGTCTTCAATTTTACTTAAATGAAAAGACTAAGACTGATATCGTCTTTCGGTTATTAACCACAAATGTAATGGTTATGGATTTTCCCAGAAAAATAGCTCATTGTGAATTATGTATCGTCTGGTTTTGCAGGTTGTCCCAATGTTTATGTCACTAAAAGATTATATCGCTATCATTGCTGATTGGGAGTTGCTACTCAGTAGAAACTCCCTGGTAGTACGAACTGATAGTAGTCACGGGAAAGAGTTTTAAGACAAACTCAAAACTTACATCAGGCAGTTGCTACTGCTTACATTTTGATCATTAAGCGCATTTCCCACAGTGACAAAATATAAGCGGCCTGTTTGACTTTCGTGCATCAATGTCTCCATCCCGTAGTTCCCGCAATTTGCTAGCCTTAGGATTAAGTGAGTCAGATGAAATAGCGGTTAAAGATGGTACCGGTAGCTTGGTGTGGAAAAGTATCCATACCTCGGTAGAGGAAGTTAAAGTTTCTAATAGAAAAGTAAGTTTGAAGCAATTTATACGTGTCAGTGTTCCTCTGAACTCTCCCTAACTTAAGAAAACAACAAAAAGATGGCGTGGCGTTCTTTGGGAACTAATTTGCAGTTGGGAGGCTATGCGGTTTTAGTCTAAAACATGTGTAGGTGTCTACCACAAAAACTAGACTGAGAACGAACCAAACACTTCGCGCATCTTTCTTTGAATGGCTCCTCATACGAATTTCATGAGAACGTCCTACAGCAATATTACACTTATGGTAACACACCATCAAAATGTATTCAATATTCTTCACTTTGGACGGTATTGGCAAATGCAATACCCCATACATGTGTGAGACAATTCCTTCTTTTTAACGACACATCGTTAACCAACATGTTTACCTTTTAGTCCTGAATGTCAACTGGCTTCTGCTCATATATAAAAAAAGAAAAATAAGGTGTTGTAACTTCAATGGCTTTCATATAATCATAGTTAAACCAAGCCAATCGAACCAGATCGTTTTTTTGGAGGGTGAAATTGGTGATATCATGTACTGAATTTAAGTTCGTCCATCATTGGTATACCATGAGTGTTTCATAAATGCATTGAAAAATCCAGCAGATGTTGGTGTTGTGAATTGTTGTGGTACAGTAAATAAAGGAGGAAACCAAATTCAAGAAAATGTAGCTAAGGTAAGCCATGACGTTGTGTTGAGCATATTCTACTTTGTAACTACTTAGGTACACATATGTTACTTTTTCTTTTAGTTTCTACGAAGCAGACAATGGCAGCCATATAATACGATAGGACTACATGTGTACCGATGCTACGTGGACAACTAAGAGTAAAGTGTGAAATAATTGTGTGCATAAAACTTTTCTTTATCACCTCTTTAAAATAATATGAGCACTATATTCTTTGGAATCAAAGATTGCATTACTCTGCACCCTGTTGTCGCAAACATCCAATGTGTGCTCCTGTTGATAATTAGCACTTTTGTATCCACTGTAAAAGAAACAATCGATAAAAAGAAATAAATACAACAAGAAATAAACCAAACTGTGGTTGCATTCAAAGAGAGTCCTGCTTGTAATCGTTCCAGGATAAGAATTTTTTACGGTGGCTTAAAATTGTATTGCATGTTCGCCTTTGATGTCGGATTTTGCACATCAATATTTCGTAGATTGCAAGGGAAATAGCCACTCTCCCACTTCCCCATACATCCAGGAACCATGCTACAGCAAAAGTAGCTCGATGTTCAAAGTATTTCAAGTCAGTTAGGGTTCATTGTTTGTTTTTTTGTTTTAAGATGCTCTTAAACAATGAGAAACACCTTTTCTGGTTAAAGCTAAATATCTGTTTAACGGTTGTTTCTCGCACAACAGGCCCCCCAAAGAAGAAACTGTATGCTAATTGTGAGAACGGCGTTTTACATCCTCAAATATCAGGTCGATTACGAAAGTCGATTACGAAATCAGAGAACTACTTGTTATGACAAATACTTTACGTGATGATTACAGTACCGTGGTGTCGTTTCACAGTAACTTTCGTGGTTCTATTGCAATCTTTGTTCGTACATCTCTTCGTAAAATGGCATAGAATAATCTATGCACTCCTTCAAATCATCAGTCAACTTCCATTCTGGTTTACAACTACCTCGAGGTAACTTTGGAGGTACAAAATGGGTCGACTGAACCGCTCGGGATGTTGAGTTGGTCTTAGAAGCCGTGAAAACGAACTGACTCGAGCCTCTCCACGAGGAGTACACGAGCTCAGGGTCCCCTTCCCATTTCAAGTATGAATCTTTGTAAGGGATACCCAATTTAGCGAAAAATTTCGGCAGGATTTCTTGGGGTCTCCTGGCGAGATCATCTCCGTCGAGGATAATGACGTCAGGATCCACTTCGCTCTTGATCTTCTTCCATAGATCCCTGTGAATCTTGAAGAATTCCTTGACCGGCATGGTCCGTGTAAATTCAATCACATTCGTCTGTTCCCAAGGCAGCTGACCAAAGTCAACGTTGTTGGTGACTAAATTCTTGAACGACGGGTAAACCGCCATTGGGTGTCTGATCAGGAAAACGTGTCGTGTTGGGACCTGAGGTAGATATTCCATGTGTTCGTAGATTGCACATGACTGATCTTTGATGAAAATCAGTTGTTTGCCATCTGGAGGATCGACTTTGAGTTGATCTTTCAACCAAGGGTACCTGCATGGAAAGGATGACAGCAAATGTAAACTGCAAATTTCGGATTTGTGTGACGCGTTAACATTATTGTATTTAATAGTGAAATATTGGATTTTACCTTAATGTTCATTAAGTGTGTGACGATCAAATGAGATCAGGAGAAATGAGCGTATAAAGACTCACAGTATATCTTATATCATAGCTGAGAATGAAGACACTGAACCTAATCTATGTGTTATATGACTTTTAACAAAAATATGTTGAACAAATAATTGTAACATTGCAACAAGTGATCTGCACAGCTTGAATGTTCTCTGAAATTATACACCCAAGCTGTTAAGTAATTGCGTATACAGGGAGGAAAAATTGTACTTACTTGAGGGGTAAAAGTCGCCAAAAAATGAGACTGAAATGGTATCCCACCTGACACCTCTTGTCGTATTCAACCGAAACTTGGTGGGCTCGTAGCCCTTATGTGGGGTCCTCATGGTATACAAATGACATGGATCGGGATTACCCACTGGAGTTAGAGGGGAGGTCCAAATATCTGTTTGTGAGTGTGTGTGTGTTTACAGTAGACAATACGAGAAGTTTCATTAAAAAATTGATGACCTCACCAGGTCAAAGGTCACATGATTAAAGGTCAAATCGACAAAATGCTTTAAAAGTGTGTCACGATCTCCTGCTAGACGGTCAGTTGGATTAATTTGAGACTTGGTGGGTAGGTGCCAGGGTATGTCATATAGTGTCCACCCGACCGATGACGTCAAAGGTCAAAGATCAAAACTCATGACAACGAAAAACACATTTTTAGCATTATCTCAATGTGTGAATATTGTAGAGTTACAAATACCATACAACAATTACCATAAATGGAAAGAAGACATTATGAGGAACGTTTTTTGAAAATATTGATGATTTCACGACGTCAAAGGTCACGTGGTAAAAGATCAAAACGGCAAAAATGCTCTAAAAAGTGTGTCACGGTCTCCTTCTAGATAATATGTTTGACGAACTTCAAACTTGGTGGGTGGGTGTCTGGGGGTGAGATGTTGTGCCTACCAGACTGATGACGTCACAGGTCAAAGACAAGGATCATGATTACATAATACATTATTAGTGATGGTGGGACATGGTGTCAACATAACTTTTACACATTTGACTTTCCATGAACGTGACACGACATTTCAACCTATACCACCAGTTCTGGGCTGAATGTTTACGTCGGGTAGCAATTTCATTTCCCATGCACTGATGATAACTTCACTCAGTATATACTTACAACATATATATGTAGAACTGTTGCACAAGCTGCACAATTGTACAAGAACTCGATCTGCAACTTAGTGGATTGCCCACTTGCTACTTACTACCATTATAAGTACTATCATTGTTAGTGCTTGTCTAAAGAAAATACAAACAGGTATGTCATGGACTGATTTTCTGTGTATGCACGACCCCCCCCCCCCAAAAAAAAAAGAGAGAAAGAGAAAGAAAACACATCCTCCTTTTCTTTGTTTAAATTTAACTACCTCAAAGTTTTACAGTACAACTGTTACTCCTAAGTTGAGACTGGGAAGGACCATGTGGGATTTCTTTTACACTAATGACATGCACACCATTTATCCTTTGCACTAAATAGTGAGCACTGTAAAGTTATCGTGCTGTTTATTGAGAACATCACTCTTATTGTCTACATCCTCTCTTCTGTTCAGTGAGCTCGGATTGATCCTAAAATTCTACATCACTGTAAGTGTTGTACCTATTAAATACGGTGGGGAGACTGCCGCTTGAACACTTATTTGCTGTTTGATTTGTCCAGGGAGCTGTTATACTGTTTTAAATACAGCTGTAAATACTTTAAGTCCCACCAAAGCAAACTAAGGTTATTTGGCTCGTAGGTATTCCTTTCCTTTATTCGGCAGTCTCCATACCATTCCCCGAGCAACACCATTTAAGTCTAACATGATCCTTAAACAACAAGCTCGGTCAGAAAAATGCTTCGAAATTTGGTTTACATCGTCAGCACTTAAACGTAGGTGGAATAAGACTCGAAACGACTGTTTAACTAACGAACTATTTTGCTCCTTCCTTTTGACAACTGTGTGAGAAGTTTCCCCAAGGTTTCCAGAAAAAGCCCGAGTTAGATCTTTTTCATATTTTGACATGCAACATAAATGTTACATTGTCAAACACTTCGAAAAGTGTCGAAACGCCCGATTGTTGTTTATTTATTTATTTATCTGATTTATCTGATGACTGACAATACCGTGGCAATAAAGCAAACTTATAAGTATAACTGTAACTGCAGAAAACGACTAGTAATACATTGTGTCCACTTTATAATCCTGTTTAAGGCTCATAGAACTGCGAAAGGCGATGCAAAAGACTGATTACTCTGTGACTTGGTACGACACCTGACTTTAAAGTGTTGTATTTCCTTTCATTATACGCAGCTGTTTCGTCATGCATGTTTCTAGTGCGTCAAATAATATCGTAATACGATGAAGAAAAAAGACCTGCCGAGTAAAATGAATATGCACTGCTTAAACCACACAACCTATGAAATCTGAAGCGAAACGTTACCTGAATTTGTCTTGAGCAGTGACGTTATTGTATTTTTTCAAAGTTTCCATTTCTTTCCGCATTAGTTCTTGATATTCTGGCTTAGACATAAAGTCTTTTCCATACTCTTTCAGTTTCTCGACAGCTGGGTCCCCTAGTCCCCACTCCGGGTTATAGAAAGTTTCGTTGAGGTTACACGCCATAAAGGGTTCCATCCACACTTCGGTTTTATCCACGAAGGACATGCACTTGGTAAATACAGTGCTATTTGTTCGGGGAATTATCCACGCGAAGACCCGTAATGGCCGTTGTTTGACCTGTTCCTCTGCCATACTGATTGTTGACTATGACAGTTACTGAACAGAAAGAGGCAAGTGTTACGGTGCTACTACCTGAAAATGGACAGAAAATCAAAGTTTTTTCACATGGGTTCGCAGTCTCAAAGAAAGTACACCAGCAATCTGATAAAATACTGGTGAATGGAAAAGTAATTGGCAAGGGGATCGAATCGGTATGGGGGTGGGGAGGGGTGCTGGGGACTGGATTGGGTGGGGTGACAATGTGGGGGAAAGCCGGGGAGTTATTGCGTCAAGTACATATCCGGTGCAGTGAATTGTGAGTCCATCTGTGAAACTCGAGATGATCTCAGTGCTCATCTGCACTACCTTCATGTTTCAGGTCAAATTATTTTTACTACGGCACATGATACAAGTGCATCATAGTAAATTTGTCATGCAGTAATGTTTTGAGACAAGGTAAAATCTGACGACCTAATGACAAGCGAGGCAATTTGCTAATAATTAAGTGCCAATATACCAAGTACGGAAATGGACAGACACGATCAACACACTGACATTACTAGCTCCTCTCCTAACACTATGACGTACACCAGCACTGGAACCACTACAGGATCAGCTACAAGTAAAACGAGTTAGTTAAGTTTGCGTCCTACTCAATGTTGGGAAATTTTGACTAGTGCCAGGTATAAACCAGCCTGTTAGCTATCACATTTTACATAGAAAACCGTTGCTATTAATTCTTGGTGAGGATAAATGGACTCCATAAAGTAACCCGGTCATAGCGTAAACCCATATGGAATGGTAATTTTTATATGATAATGAACTTCAAGTCGCATTTCAAAATCACAACATTACAGGGATCAAATGGCTACAGGAACACATGCTGTAAGATGGGAAACCTCGATACCAAGAAATTCAGGCATCTTTGAGTTCAGTGTTTGGTGCTTATCAAATATCGAAACAGCCAAGGACGGATGTCGAATATAGGGATGTCGAATATAGGGATGTCGAAGGAGTCACATGTAAAAGTATTTTGAGGTTGAGCCTTTCTACACACAATGGAGTTCATTCTTGGCAAACACACAGTGCTATAGGGTAGACCACGGCACTTGTATAGTGACAGTACAGCTCTACCATATTGAGACTTTGCCCTCATATTCTGGTTTATTTGTCTAAATTTTCCTAGACTGTTTTTATCTGATGTCGACTGATTGTGCTCGTGTGGTTTCAAACGTGCAACTTCTATGTCCCAATCCTATAGTGCAACGTCAGCTCCTTTTCTATCTCAGACAACGATAACTAACGTTAAGCAGACTATTTTTTGAGCTCTTCAAGTTGTGATGAAATTTCAAACTATGATTATTCTTCTCAATTTAGAAAGTGAGACATTTTGCACAGATTGTTACGGATCTCATAAACAGAGTTTTATTTAATAATAGAGAGAACGGTTATTTTGATTTTACCTCGTCACTCTGCTTTATTTAAACTGTAAATAGAGGGATCGTGTCAAGAAGCCCCCATTGTAAATGCAAAATAATGCTTTTGTCACTACCTGCAATGGCAACATGCATTTTGCGGACCCGATGTTAGAAGGACTAACATGAACCTAATAAAGTCCTATTGGAGCTGACTTACTGTACTGCAATTTGGATTATCTTATCACCCATGCAATTTATCATACAGCACTAGTGGGTCTAATGTACCTTTTACATATAATTGCTAAGCTCAAAGACAATAGTTGTCTTCACAAACTTCACGTTGGCTATTACACACAGACTGTGAATAATGCCTAAGAATTCCATGGGGTTATTATTGAGGAACCAAAGGATCGGAACGGTTGAACACTTCAACTGATGAAGCAGAAAGAGCTTCGTATTTCATTCCGTCAGGAATAAACTATCATTGAAAGTAGCATCAAAGTGTAGCTTTTCTGAACATAATATATTTCTGCAAATTCGATAGCAAACTCCATTCTGTGTCACTGACGTAACAGAGATGACAGTTCTTCCTTGGCAAAGTGCACTAGGGGCAGAACCAGATAGAGGAGGATAGCGTTGAGACTTAGATGCATAATTCATTGTGATTTTTGTATAATCTCAACCTTTCTGTTGAACCTGATTATTAACAGAATATAACTCAATTTACTTAAAGCAATCTCTCGTAGCTTTATTTTGTGACGTAGTTTTAACACTACTTGAACTAATTGAGTAATTTGATATTTATTATTGAAGATGACAGTCTGTTACTTCTTTATTGCTACCAAAGTCTATCATTAGTATTGTATGATGCTAATTTTCGTTTCTGTTGATAAGTGCTTACAAAACCAAAACAAGTTGAATGCGAATGCAGTAAATCACTTGCATAAAAAAATCGAAAGTTCGAAAATTGTCAACTACAATAGGCCAAACAGTTCATTGCAATTGGTTTCTTAGCAAAGGTGGTTACATACACAATATTATTAGTCTTAGATCAACATAATGTTTACTATAACGGTCGAAAGATCAGCATATATATATATAAGAGCGATTCTGATTCTGAACAGCGACTCACTAGCGTTAGCTTTTTTTTCAAAGGATGAATGTCAATAATGATAAAATGGCAATAAATTCAGTACATTTATGTCCAGAGGAATTTATGGTGATTCAGGTAAATTCACTAGTTTCATATTTCGATATGTAGTACCAGATTTAAGATTCATACTCACGTATGGCTTGTCTATACTTGTCTTTCCCCTCTACACAACCTCTGCGGGTGCGTGTTTGCCTGTGTAAATGTACTGCGATACTGTCAATGCCGACTGAGTCTTTGAATTGTCACATGACAGTCAAACCTCTGGCCTACTGCCGGTTAAGCAAATATTAAAGGTAAAAACTAAGACAGTAACAAATGAATAACCACATTTTCATGTTGAAAATAGGCTAGTAAGAAGAAATAATAATACTTGTATCGCCAATGCCATAGAATAACCATTGATCACGCAGTTTTTTGTTGGGGTGTGTTTGTGACTATATTTATCTTTTCTGGCAATCCTCGAAGTTGTGCTTGGTTCACTTGTCGATCAACTGGTTCTGTCACCAACCATCTGTTCAAGACTGTCACCAAGCATCTGTTCAAGACTGTGTGCATCCTCCTGTAACAAATATGGGTATTGTTATTTGGTGTATTGTCTGGTGTTAGGTTAATTTCGGTGAATTCTTAGATCCACGTTATTGCTAAATAACTTTCCCGGGGGGGGGGGGGGTGGTGATTATCCCACCTTGCACATTACCAGCTTTGATCTCAGCAGGTGTCAAACTATCAAACTATAGAATACATTGCATTGCTCTATGGTTAAATTCACATTGTTTGTAACAACATTCTATCCGAGGATTTACAGTCCTGGGAAGGAGACACAAACAGCAGGGTTCCTTCCTAGCTATTGTTTGGGTAATCTCTTAATTAACAGAGTAGGAGATAAATGATCACAGCTGCTGCTATTTTTTACCAATGACCAGCCAGCTTAGATTTAGACTCATGAAAGGCACATCTCCATATTCACCCAATTCTACTTGTTTTGACTCATTCTCACCTTTGGAGTTGAAGGTCCTTGAGCACTATCAAGACTCAATTATTGGCTAAGCAATGCTGATCCACCTCGTTGATCTAAATGACTTTTCACGTACTATCAACAACAACCGGATCGTCAATGTTGGTTGAACGTTAGGTTAACACGAAAAGAATCGGAATTATTTTAAAGTATAAGTTTTACATTAAAACGGCAACTTTAGACATACTTCTCAGGAGCACACGGCACTCCAAATTGACGGGTTTAATGTAGTGGTCGGTACCTACTTCGCTGCTCGACATCCTTGTTAACTTCATGCTTTATCTCATGCTCAATGACCGTAATAATTAAAATCAAGTGTTGATGTGTGTGGTGAAAACCAGAAGGATAACATTGTTTGATTTAACTTTTTCTTTATTTTTAAATGTGTACACGTGAGGTTGTGAGGTTGTACATGGACTGACCACGTCTTTCAGTGAGCAAAAAAGACAGTAAGACAGTAACTACACTGAAAAGCAACGAGATTGGCATGAAAACAGTGAAAAACAGAAATCATATTTAAAATTGACCGGTTCGTACTATGATCGCCCACGTAATGAATATGCAACAGTACAGGTTTGGTGTATCATACGACCCAAGTATAATCGTTTCTTGTTCGGTATCGGGAATTGTCGTATTTGGTGAAAGGAAGCACTGTACTTAACAACCTACAAACTAATCACATTGCGGCTTCAGTGATCCTCAGTCGTTTTGTTTAACTGAATATTCAACACTAGACTAAGTGTACTTCCCATTGGTAGGGTTCAAAGAACTGCACGGTTGGTTTGACTGAAAACTGTCTACTACTACATTATCGCTTTTTACACTTTTTGTCTTTATGGTTAGAGGAACCTGAAATTATATATGGCAGAATTAACCACTTGAAATTATCTTAATGGTGCAATAAGCAATTAAAAGCCGTAACAAGCGTTTGGGCATGAAACTCTAATGGTTTTACCTTTGTCTATGCACGCAATCACTTTAACTCTATACTGTTATTACCAAAAGTGTCGGAAAAAAGAGTATAAATTGATTCTCATATAGCTGACAAACTTCGTCGTCCTTATATTTATTAAGGACAATAATTTTTGTTGCATATTTACAATATTCTTTGCATACAAAGAAAATGGTTGGATGATATATAGACGATTGTTTCAGGAACGTTGAACCAACATTAATGTCGCCGGCAATATATCGCCAACGTAGCTGTAACCATTTACTTTCAAGATCACAATCTGAAATAGAGATATTAAAACAAACTTAAGCCAATCCAAATCATATGGTTTAGAGTCTAAAACTATTGATATCATGTACTGAGTTCAACTTTACCTTGGAAATTTCCTGGATTGCACTATTCATCAATAAACTGAATAATTTAAGCAGATGTTCAATAAACTGTTGTTTGAGAATTGCTCACGAAAAGAAAACAAATGGTGGTAGGATTTACTAGTAAAGTCATAATGAAACTATTTTGTGTGCAGATAGTATGTTACGAGTTATGAGTTTCTATGGAGCAGACAATAGCAGGCGATAGACCAGTATGGCATGAGCCATACCTATAATAGTAAGTAGGCAAGTAAGCGTGCACCTCGAAATATCTGTATGCATAAAAATCTCTTTATTGCACTTTTAAAACGTCACAATTGTTTTGAGCATCAAAGTTCGCGTGTTGCCCTTCCTTCATTGTTGCACACATTTACTATTTACTATTATTGCACAATTAAGTCATCGCAAAGAAACAACTGACCAGTGTAAAAACAAATGAATACAACATGATCTATATACCTCAAATACCTGCACAAGTAAGCGTGAACTGTGAAATAACTATATACGTAGAACACCTAATAATTATATTCTCAACTAATAATAATAATTATTATTAACTATATTAGTTACTGTTGCAAACAGTCAATGGTTTCTGGTATTCGTAGGTACAGCAACTTATTTACTCAATTTAAAGGAACAATCACAAAATAGAGACAAATATAACAAAAACTGAGATTGCATTGGAATTAAGGTCTCGTTTTTATGTTCTGTGGATGATATACTCCTTTACCGTGGCGAAGAATTGTACGTTTGCTTTCGATATCGGACTTCATAAACACTTAAAGGGAAATCACCACCCCAGAACACACTCTTTTAAAATAACGTACGTACTCAATGATTTTTCATTAATAATAGTTTTAAATGAAAAAAAAATGGTATCAATACCGGTAGTTTGTTTTTGTTTGGTGTAAAGATTATCCTGTTCCATGAAGAAACATTCACTATTGTCCAAGCTTGGCGTCTACTCAATGATTAATATTCACCCGATGTGTTTACTCAAAGCGATCAAACGCAGATGATCCTGTATGCTAGTTTTAAGAACACAACATTTTACAACCTCAAATGTCAAAGAAATTACGTGAACAGAGACTGCTTACATAACACCTTGCTATGTCAAATCCTTTACGTGATTATTTCATGGTCTAAGGTCGTGTCACAGTAACTTTCACGGTTTTATTGTAATATTTGTTCGAACATCTCTTCATAAAATAATAAAAAATAATCTACGTACTCCTTCAACTCGTCTGTCAACTTCCATTTTGGTTTACAACTACCTCGAGGTAACTTTGGAGGTTCAAAGTGAGTCGACCTGACGGCTCGAAATGTCTCGTGGGTTCCAGAAAATGTGAAAACAAACTCACTCAGGGTAGAACCCAGAAGGACTTTACAATTTGAGGGTCCCCTTCCCATTTTGATTAGGAATCCTTGTGAGGGATCCCCATGTTAGAGAAAAATTTGGGCACAATTTTTTGGGGTCTATTAGCAAGATCGTCCCCGTCAATGATGATGACGTCTGAGTCCATTTCGTTCTTGATCCTCTTTCATAGATCTCGATGAATCTTGAAGAATTCCTTGACTGGCATCATCTGTGCAGTTGCAGTCTCAGTTGTCTCGTCCCACGGCAGCTGAGCAAAGTCACCGTTGTTGATTAATACATTTTTAAAAGACCGGTAAACTTCCATCGCGTGCCTGAGAAGGAAACAAGTGCCGTATTGGACCTGGAAGTTGTATTCTATGCGGTGGTAAATTCACATGACTGATCCTTGATAAAGATCAGTTCTGTACCTTCTGAAAGATCGACTGAGTTGATTGTTCACCCATGGATACCTGCATGGAAAGGATGAATTTTTAAAAAAGCTACATTACGGTTTGTATAATGGATTTGCACTATATATTGTATTTAACATTGAATATTGGATTTCACATAAGTATGCAATACGTGTGTGAATGCTAAATCGTAACAGGAGAGATAAGTATATTTAGGACTCTTTTTACAAAGTACGTTATATCAAACCGAAGAATAAAAGCACTAAACCCAATCGACGTCCATTCGTGTATTGACAAACATATCCTGAACAAACAATCGTAATATCTCAAGACCTATGCCATAGACCTACAGTTTTGAATATATTCTGAAGTTAACTATCTCAGCTGTAAAATAATTAAGTACGTAGGAAATAGGCTGGATTGGTGTAGAAGTAACACACAAGTGAACCAGGGGCTGGTTTTCTGTGTATTAAATAGGCTTTTATAGTCGACAGCCGTCCCCCAAAACAAGACACCATGCATTTCCTGTTTTAATGGAACCACTTTAACGTTTTCCAATACTTCTACTTCTAATACGTTGGTCGTGTTGAAAAAAGAAGAAGAAGAAGAAGAAGAAAAAAAAGCAGGGGATTACTCTGACAATTATAAAATTTCTGAAACATGCACATAAGTTATCGTTTATAACAAGCAGTGGACACTGTCAGGTTATTTTGTTGTGATAGTGTTGTGTATGATCTAGAAAGTGACAGCCCCACAGAGCTTTAATATAGACTTCGATAGCTTGCTGTCTTTCTGAAAACACATAAAACGTTTACTGAAAGCGTTCCAGTAAAGTCAATCACTCTGTTCGTAATTAAGGTCTAATACGGTCTCATAATTTTTGCACTGATTTTAGAAGTAAACATGTCAGCAAAGAAAATTTGTAGGTCTATACTTTGATTTGGATAAGAATCCGTTGTGCTTATCAACGGTGGTGAAACTGCTGTTGGAACGTTATTGGCTTTTCGGTTCGTCATGCACGTTGCCGATGCCTCAAATAATATCTTGCGGAGATGAAAAGGAGAAGTATAGAGTAAAAAGAAAGTTGAGAGCCTACGCCAGTCAGTCTATGATATCCGGAGTAAAATATTACCTTATTTTGTCTTGGACAGAAATATTAGGGTACTTTTTGAAACTTTCGATTTCTTTCTGCAGCAGTTATTGGTATTTTAAAGTAGACCTGGCCCGTTTCATAACCTGTCTCAGTTTTTCGACAGCTGGATCTCCTGTCTCAACTTGGGATTATACAAAGTTTCGTTGAGGCAACACGCCATTAAGTGTTCCATCCACACTTCGGTTTTATCCACAAAAGACATACACTTGATAAACAATTGGCGGAACTATCCACAAAAAGACACTTAATGGCCCCTGTCTGTTCTGTCCGTCTGTCATATTGATTTTTTACTATGGTGAAGATTGAACGAGAGGAAGAAAGTGTTCACCAAAATCAAATCATTTGTTTGGTAGAATACAACTTTTAATTGTCACATTAAAGATGAAATATGAGTTGAAAGAGAGAAGGAGGAAGCAAAGCAGGACATTTGTAATGGTCCTGGGGTCTCCATGAGAAGGACCGGGGTAACTTTGGTCAAAATTTGGTCATGGACTATTATAAGCGAAAATATGGAAATGTTGTATATTAAAACATTTCATCATTCCATACATTTGTGGCTTAGCCGTTAGTCATCCAGTATGCAACCTGGCAACCCTGGTGCACATTTACACATTTACTTCACGAAATGGTCACGAACATCATCTCAACCCCTCTGAAATGTATCTCTATTCTTCATAGATTATTTTTCTCTTTAATGAAGAAATAACGTTCATGAGATCTCTAGCTATTTTAAAGGTTAATATACGCAACTTAGAGCATCCAAGAAGTGAGGTTTCCGTACTTCTGAGGGGCCTGTGAAGCCAAAATTCTCTGCGCTCTTCTACGCTTCTACACTCAAAATTTTGTACGATATTCTTGTCAACACCTGCCCCCATTCCTTTCTTTGCTGTTCCACGGCATCTGAATATGTATGTCAACCCCTCATATCAGTATAAGCGGACCGGTGCTACTGCTCTGTACCCGGATCGTCTCTCAGTGACAGTGGATCTGGATCATACATGACTGTTCTCCAACGTGGGGTGGGGACTACCAGTCATTCATTATACTTTAAATGATGCATTCATGGGTCTTTATGGTGGAGGGAGGGGGGGGGGGGCATTTTTGCAAAACTCCTTGAGTCTACCCACTACTTCATGATGTTCTTCCAAGTAAGATGTTTTTCCAACTAATTTGTAGGCTAGGTAACGACCACGACTTTGTATGTATGTTCTTTGTCTCAATATCATGAACAAATCGAGGGCCAACAATACATTTGCAAGAAAATTTATTGCCCCTACAATCTGCCAGACACTACTGCAGCGTTAAGGCAAGCAATGAACTTACAATGAGAGTGACCATGCTGTTCTCTCTTAACATAATTACTATGAATAGCTAAAGCAAGCCTACTGGCGCACCTTTAGTATCAGTAAGTTACATAATGTTCATCCATGGAGCTACTTCAGATAGCTCATGAACCATCTCACCTCGTATAGATAGGATGAAAACGTCAGTGTCAAAAACTGTTCAACCTCTTATTCTCACCTCGCGTCGTATTTCTTGGGATTCTGGAACTAACTACATCACACAGCGTCCTACCGTGACATTTGTTTGAATGGATTTACGTTTTATATCATGACAGGCTGTTCGTCAGCATAGTCGCGTGTTATTGTCGTGGCGTCTACTTGAGCACGATTTGCGCGATCGTCTTGGCTAGTTGGTTGTTGTAAACATGGCATGTTGGAACATAACCACTTAAAACAACATGCACCGACGCATGCTATGGCTGTTGGGATGATAGGTCTAATTCGAACCGATTGGAGAAGGTCACTGAAATGATTGTGGAAATATCCAGCCCTTACTTCCTCTGTGACCATCATTTATTGCTTACAAAGCCTGTTGTTGTTGTTGTTGTCAATGTCAAACTGATTAAAAGACCCCGATAAACGATAACCTTTGTCGATATGCCTCGTGATCATACATAATGTTTTTCAAACCAAAAATCATATAGCATTACAGCCAACAAGGTATTTTGCGACTTTGGAGTCGTAACCTGCTCTGAATTTAGTGAAAGTTTGGTATTCGAATATCAGCCTTCTACCAGGAGTTCATCATATCAAACCTAAAGACGTTTAATACATATCTGTATCAGAACTATGATCAAATGAGGCAGGACACACTGTAAAAAAGCGTGATCAACATTACCTCACTAACCGTTGGGATTTTAATGTAACGAATTTCAGAAAACAACATTCAAAGTTAATTTATGAAAGAAGGTTGGTCCTACAAAAGTTAGTCAACTGATGGTGTTCCTGAGCAATGAAAAAAGTACGCTTGGAAAACTTTTAATTAGCCAAACGTTCGGATTTTATTTGTGAGAAGAAATTGAGCTAGCATTATTCAGCCAAACGTTGGCCGAATAAGTAAAAAAAAAGAATGAAAAAAAAAAAAACCGGAAGGCTTATGTTAGTTAGCAAACCGTTGGGAGTTACATGTTAAAGTAATTTTGCACTAACACGAACCAGCCAATCATCGTTCATGATGCTTATGTGAAGCTGTCGTTGAACCAAATTGTCAGCCCAGTAATTGGATGGCACTATTGTGTGTAAATCGATGACGTTTGGCCAATGACATGCAGCCAGTCAATTGTTGGGATTCTAGTGGAAAATCAGCCTCGGCCAACACCAGAAATATTTGTTGAACATCTTATGTAAGCACAATATTTTACAGTTAGTCAACAGTTGAGTAAACCTTGACAAATACAACAGTTGAAAGGTACCCTATAGCTGAATCATGTGTCCTCGGCCACTTACGGTTTTATATTGAAGTCCCAACAAACTTCTAAGGGTTTGCCCACCGTTAGAATAACATAGTAACTACTAGTATTACCAGTTGTCACTATAAGTTCTGCTTATCCAACTCGTTAATACAAACGTCTCTTTAGATATTGACAGTAACAGTTTGGTCATCAATTTTGACCGAACATTAATATAATATTAAAAAGATAGTGTTACATAAAAAGTCAGTTTTATATAAAAACGCCTACTACAAGCAGGCCAAATTACGTGTACTTAAATTTGTAGAACTCTTGAGACTCCAAATTGAAACTTTTTTCGGGGGATCGGTAACTATTTTGCTGGTCAATATCTTGCACAATGTAATATTTGCTTTTAAATAAACTAATGCCCAATGACGGTAACATTTTCAGTGATTATAATTAAACTTAAAATGTTGTCGGTTATAACAGAAGACTAGATTACAAACAAAAAGCGAAGAAAAAAAAAGAATTCAAAAATGTGTTTTCTACCTAAAACATCTGTTAACTTTCTTCTTCGTTATGCTAATAAATTAGATCAGCTAATTATTGACACAATTCCTACATTGTCTGTCAATCCCGAATATACTTTTGTATATGTTTTGGCTAGCATTGTAAGCCTATAAATGCTCTGTGTTATACACACACCAACACAGGCTACGATTTTGTCGCTTTTATAAACCCCCTGTGTTAAATCTTCAAGGTAGTTATTGTCAATGACTAGATTGGATTATATGTATTGCATGTATTTTCTGACACCCACCGAACAAATGCACTCTCGTAACGTAGTGGGGTATGCTTAAGACTTGGATGTGCCTGTTATCTTGACATCTCAGCAGATCCGAACACTTAGACAGCATATATATGCATCTTTACCTGTAATAAGCTTTCATATGCTCGTGTTTTATAGCATGTGTTAACCCCGGGGTGCTTAGAAAAGCTACAGCTGTAAAATTATAGTGTTAGTGTGTTATAACACATGGCATTTATATGCTTTTTATGTTAGCCAGTAGAGGCATATGGAAGGTAAAGTATATTCGGCAAGGATGTTAACCTATTGGTCCTTTCTGATATTTTGAAGAGAGAAAAAACTTTAAAAATCATTCCAGTCATCCCTAACAACAGTTTGTCCGCGTTTCCGTTTTAGTCCACAGAGACATTTACCTCGCATAGCCTACGGTTGCCAAGTTCTCAGTCGTGGTTTGCTTAAGAAAATAATGGATAATATTTAAGAGTCTAGTGGTAGCGTTCCTTTTTCCCAATTTTTTTTTCAATTTTTTTGAAAGGAAACATTTGTCAAACCGCACCAAGCTCTCCAAACTTTTATGTCATGCATCAGAAATTATCTTATAGTGCATTTATATATTATCTGGTTTTAAAAGGTAAAGTGAACGTTTACATCGCGGATAATATATCACCAACAAAACTGATTGGTCATCACGAACAGGTAGTAGGCGACGAAATGTAGTTTTACGAAAGTAAATTCAAACTTGCATATTTGATCATTAATTTTTTTTTTTTCTAAAGGTGAGAAAATTGAACCGGATTGGAAAACTTGCAATGCAAAAATTCCCCTTTTCCAGGTTTTAGTTGAATCAAGTGAGACAGCGATTATAGGTACAGCCCTTTCCTCTGATGTAGGAAAGTTGTCGTACCCCCTACTATACGGTGGTTTAATTAACATTCCATTGCGAAAGACATGTTTAAGTAAATTGTGCTTTTGGGCCCCGTCTCATGGGGCACCATAACACAATCAGGGGAAGGACTTGACAGTGTACAGTAAGAAGGCGATAAAGATTATAGTGGATAATATCTGTAGGTAGCTACCATAAAAATGTAGCCTAACAACTGAACAAAAGTGCACGGCAATATCATCCTTGAAATGGCACGTCAATATGACAAATAAATTGACGTGACACCAGCAGAATGTGTTCAACATGCATACAATTTCCCTGGTCTGGAACTGGCAATTATAAATGCCCCGAACCTTTTTTGAAAGGGAATTGTCAAGCGACATGTCTTTTTTTTTAGTCTTGCAAGTCACCTTCCATCTGTTTTAATATCAATTAAAAAATAAGATGTCTTGCCTTAAAATGACTTTCACATAATTATAGTATATATAACAAAACTTAAACGACACTAAACCAATTATTATTATTTGCACTGGTGTAGTCAGAATTATTCAGCAAAGGTGGAGGGGGGGGGGGCAAACGTGAATGATCGAGTAGGTGAAGGAGTATATAGGTCAAAGGGGGGGGGGGATCATGTACTAGCAATTGTGAATAAATCTCGTCCAAAAGGAATTTATATGGTGTAGAAATTACTTGATTGAGGCAATAGCTTTCACATTACCATCAGTTGGCGCTTATAGCGCAAGAGAAAATTTGTGACAAAACTAGTTGCCAGATGGAATACAATACTACTTCGCAAGTTTATGTTCCCATGTATATTCACCGTTGTTCTTGACATGCTGTTATTCAAACGTAGTGTTGATGTTTTTCTCTTACATATTGATATTGAACTATAATATGTTTATATTTTCTCTGGCACATTAATATTACACTGTAACATGTAAATATAATTCTTAAATTTATGAAGCAACGGTGCACTGTTCACACAAATAATAATATTTTACGGCGTTTCTCTACAAACGCGGCATATAAAAGGTCTTCGTGACATGCTTGTAGTTTAATTTAACACGTTGATATTCTTCTCTCACATATTGATATATGTTTTTAACACATTGATTTTTCCATTGACATATTTATGTTAAAAAGGTAACATGTTGATATTTATTGTGGCATATTGATTTTCTCTAAAATTTTGACACACACATGGCGCTACTTACATTTCACAGCAAAAAAGAAAAAAAAAGAAAAAAAAAAGAAGAACACTAGTAAAAGCTAGTAAATTTTGAAAATTAAAATCCTTAACGATAAAGATAAAAGTGACAAGGTAAGAATGAATACACAAACTAAAGCATAGAAAGACCATCACTTGAACTATTTAAAGTTAGTATGATAAAATAGAGAAAAGAAAATGATTTTGAAGTTACTAAAAGTTGATATGAAGAAAGATAAAGTAAAACAATACAATGCAATTAATATCTAAAAGTGCAAAGTTGACATATCACAGTAAAAAGTTCATAAAAGTTCTGACAAAAAAGGCGGAAAAAGATCTCGCACCACGAATGTTGGCAGGTATATATTGTTCCAGAGGCGACAAAGCATCAAACACTATACCGAACCTAATGTTGGACCCTCGGAACTGTTAAGTAAATTTGCTGACTTGGAACCCTCAGTACGTCTAGGCATGTAAGGATAAATGAGTTCACTTACGAAAGCCGGAGCTCTGTTGGTAGCATGTAATGACGTGTGGAGATTACAGTGAGCCTGGCAGCATTAATTTTACAACTTGCCACCATCTGAGCAAGGAAATATTGATTGGAAGAAGGCGACTATGAGTATAATCAATACATGAGATAATTTATGCACGAACAAGTATTTTGTTTGTTTGTTGCAGGAGTTGCATGTGACGTATACGTGAAATATTGCTAATATAGTGTATACACGACTCGACTTATCATTAATGAAATGTTTCATAAGGAGCGGAGGCTCTACGCAGATACCAAAATCTTTGACGTGGTAATGGATAAGGGATTCAGATTGTCCGGGAACCAATTAATATCAGTTGACTTTTTTAGGCTCAGGCATTGAGTGTAAGAAGGTTTAAGGACAACCAGTCACATGGGTAAAGGAGGCAAACCTGGAGGATACATTGCTTTGACGTGGTCAAAAGTGTTGACTGTCATGAGCATAAAAGTGACAATCGACGTTATGCAAGTGTGCAGAGTTCCGGTACATGATCTGCCCTCACTGTTTTACACGCCACTTCAAGCGAAGTGTAAAACGCTTAGGCCATATAGCGAACACACAGCCATGTTCCTGGGCTAGCTGCTAGTAGGGTAACGGATGGACGGATATAGATGACAGATACATGGAAAACTAGCTTTACAATCCATCGCCATTAACAGTGGTATCTGAAACCACATTTTTCTAGTTTATCAGTGTTACCAAGTATTTACCAGTATGTCACAAAAGCTCTCACACAGAGCCATCGGTCCCATAGGACCCCCAATTTATCCATAACGAGTAGTAGTCTGAATTGCAAACAAATTGATATCGTTCTAATAAGTAAATTTTAAAACCAGTATAGATCTGTACGACATATGAGCAGAATAGTTTGAGTGATTCCAAGTTCTGAAAGAGATAAAAAATCATGTCCCAAAACCTGCAGCAACTTTCTCTAATATCAAGTGAATCTTTAGTTGTGTTTGGAGGAAGCGTGATGAATTATTACTATGATTATGATTATCATTATGACTATGATTACGATTACGATTACTATCACGATGATGATGATGATGATGATGAGGATGATGATGATGATGATTATGATGATGATGATGATTATATGATGAGGATGATGATGATGATGATGATTATGATGATGATGATGATGATGATGATGATTATGATGATGAGGATGATGATGATGATTATGATGATGAGGATGATGATGATGATGATTATGATGATGATGATTATGATGAGGATGATGATGATGATGATTATGATGATGATGACGATGATGATGATGATGATTATGATGATGATGATGATTATGATGAAGATGATGATGATGATGAGGATGATGATTATGATGATGATGATGATGATTATGATGATGAAGATGATGATGATGATTATGATGATGAGAATGATGATGATGAGGAGGATGATGATGATGTCGATGATGATGATGTCGATGATGATGATGATGATGAGGATGATGATGATGATGATTATGATGATGATGACGATGATGATGATGATGATGATGATTATGATGATGAGGATGATGATGATGATTATGATGATGAGGATGATGATGATGAGGATGATGATTATGATGATGAGGATGATGATGATGATTATGATGATGATGATTATGATGATGATTATGATGATGAGGATGATGATGATGAGGATGATGATGATGATTATGATGATGATGATGATGATGATGACGATGATGATGATGAAGATGATGATGATCGATGATGATGATGATGATGATGATGATGATGATGATTATGATGATGATGATTATGATGATGATGATAATGATGAGGATGATGATGATGAGGATGATGATGATGATGATGATTATGATGATGATGATGATGAGTATGATTATTATAAAGCACAGCAACTGTAAAACATATAATCTCAGATGAAATTTCATTTTGAACAAAACCACACCTGTCAATTCAATTGACTTGTAAATGTAAGTTCGAATCAGTTTTATTGTGATTATTAATCACGGTTTTATTATGAACTATTGATCTTTGTTCTTACCATCAGCATGACTTTATTGTTTAAAATGTAACTGAAAGGTGCCACTCACATATCAGAATATTATGGATTACAGTGCCCATATTAAACTCTTTAGGCAAGTCCGCATTGCTACAATTCTTCTGAGTATGGCATATATCAAGAAGCTATGCTCCATGCATGCACTTTAACACGTGAAAAACCTTTTAAAAAAATTAGCAGTCCAGACTTTATGAGTTTGTTACATAAATCATAAACATTTGTTTTTCAATTTTTCTGAACATTTGTTTAATATGAATATCGTCAAGGTCATAACCGTAACACAATCATACAAAAAGGGCATCGGAGAAACGCATGTTGCCCATCTTGTAAATATACAGATGTAAAGGTGCATGTATGTCTCTCATAATCTTCGTAAAAGCAGTAATCGTTAACGTATCTTTGAGGTTCACTTTGAAACAATGCATAAAAGCCCATAACGTTTTTTGAATATTTCTTTCTATTATTTTGCCTGCCTGACTAAACTGAATATGGATTCTGCATATAGGCCTATCTCCAGTTTAATGAGTTACTTCCTGAAATTTACGAATGTAAGATTTTATAGATTCAAAATACAGTACAGTGAAAAGAGAGAGAGAGAAAAAAGAACATGTATGAAGCTTCCACTTACCAGATTATGCAAGTAAAATATTTGTTCAAGCTAACATCTCAATTAGTTTTAGTAATAATAGTACACTTATAACATAGTGTAAACGTAATGTATATAGTTCAAAAAGGTGTAACGCAAAGGACGAATATATACATATGTCTACTTGCACAACATTTGTATTACGTAACACTAAAAACATGATGATATCAGAACAATGAAACCATCATATCATTACGTATCCATACATTCTCTAAGTACATTTCGCACATTCATGGTATAAAACTCTTAGAACAATAGAACAAGAGGGCAATCTCCGGAGTTGCAGATATCATCCCTATCGTTTTTCAAATCATTTGCTCTTTAAAATGTATGTTACTATAGTGAATCGAGAGCTTAATCCAACACACCGCGCGATACACATACACAGTACAGAAGTAGACGTGCAAGGCACACTTAGCCACCGATGGAAAGAACGTATCAGTGTTGTGTGTACAAGTCACTTGTCGCACAAGTTGTGCATCCTTGTATCCAGATAGTCTAGAGCCAGATGACGGCCATCTTGTGATACATGGAGACTGCGCAGGCTGTGAGACCTATCTTTTGAACACGATACACAGGCACTTTCAGGTTGAATGCACAAAGCGGAAGAAACCTTTGTCAGGTGTGGCAATAAGTTATTCATGGTCACGAAGACGTTTTACCTCTACATGTACTAGCTTTGGATTGTTACATATTAAAATATCTCAATGGGAAGCTGAATCGCTCTCAAATGTTGATATATCGACAGGAAAGAATATAAAATGATAAAGATGTCGTAATTGTTTACACAATAAGATTTACAAGCGGTTACTTGATGTTGATGAAACTTAAAACCCAAACCAAAGGTTGACTGTGAAAAGCAACATTGATACAGACTAACGGTTCAGACGTATGTATTATACAAACTGAGAGCTATGACTTTTAAGGTGTCGTTTGTAATTGAGGCATGTAAGCAATACTGTGCGCAAATAAGGAAACGCATACACCCAACAGCACATTCAAAGGTGTTTAAGTTGTCAAGATGGCTGTATGTTTTAGTTGTACATATTCATTAGGAGTCGATTGTAGGTATGGTGTAGTAAAATAAAAAAAAGGTTGAGTGATAAGTGGTACACTTTAATAATTCATGGATAATTTGTAAGGCAGGTGAAACAGTCAATTGATAAACATTTCTCTCGCGCCTTTCACATAAATAAGTCTTTCAAAGGCAGGGAGAACCCCCGACAAAATTTTAAAAAATGGTGGGGCCAAGCGTGTAAAGAAATTGAAAGAAATTCCCACTGCAAAGAAAAAAAATCACTGCTTGGATCAAACGATCATGTTAGTGGGATGGTCTCACAGGACCAATCACTGCTTACATTAGGGAAGAGTGTGATGTTTAAACCCGTCTTTTATCGAGAGTTTGTGTAATCTTGATCTTCATATAGTTCTGTGTGAAATAAAAATCCGTTAGAATATATGGTAAAAATCAGAAAAAAAGTTAACTCTGTAACTACTGCACCTTCATCAGTACATATGTTATTACTTGTTATCTGTATCAAATGAAGGCAAGATAGTAGAAACTTCTGTGTCAAATAAATGCATCAGTCATTCAAGCACAGGTGTAAGGAGGTAATTTGGTAGTCATTGTGTTGTTGACATCATAACTACATGATTTTCCAGTTACATGTTTTGAACATAGTCAATGGATTAAAAAAGAATTTTTCCTATAGCAGCTATTTTTGTATTTTAGCATTGCGGCGTACTTACAGCCAGCGGTGAGCAGTTCACTGAAGTGATTGACATGCTTGCAACATGCTTGATTGTGCTTTTTTCCAGGAGGTCGCCAGAGTAGGAAGCCAGTGGCTTCCAACTCACGGCAGTGGAACTACTACAGGGCGTAGTCTGGCATGTTACCCTTCTTGAGATATCGTGTTTACAATGTTTTCTAGATTTGACCTGTGGTGACCTCAAATCACCTTTAACCTCCACCAAGAATGACAAGGTTCATGTCCCTCTAAACCCACACAGTAAGAATGAATCAGTCAACATTACCCTTCTTGAGATGAGATATCGTGTTTAGTCGGTTTTCAGAGTTTAACCTTCGGTCATCTCAAATGATCTTTGACCTCCACCAAAAACAATAGAGATCATCTACTCAAAATGACCAACCGACACACTATGTATGAGGTCAGTCAAGGTTACCCTTCTTGAGATATTATGTTTACAATGTTTTCACAATTTGGCCTCTGGTGACCTCAAACAACCTTTGCCCTCCACCAAAACATTAGAGATCATCTACTCGGTATGACCAACCCACACACCAAATATGAGGTCAGTCAATTTTACCCTTCTTAAGATATTATGTTTACAAGGTTTTCACAGTTTGACCTCTGGTGACCTTAAATGTCCATTGTCCTGCATTAAAAACAATAGGGATCATCTACTTAATATGACCAACCCACACACCAAGTATGAGCGTCATACACACATGTATGCACACATACACAGGCACGTATACAAGCACACACGACATCACCATCGCAGAAATTCCTTCTGCCTTCGGCAAGGAATCAATTTGCCCACAATATTGCCCACTGCAAATAGACTGAAGTGCCACTACAATTTAATATTCTGCACTCCCCATCAGATTGTATTCAATATTCTTCACTTTGGACGGTATTGGCAAATACAATACCCCATACATGAGTAAGACAATTCCTCCTTTTTGACGAACATTGTTAACCAACATGTTTATCTTTTAGTCCTCCATGTCAACTGCCTTCCGCTCAAATATAAAAAAAAGGAAAATAAGGCGTTGTAACTTTAATGGCTTTCATATAATCACAGTTAAACCAAGCCATTACAAACCAGATCGTTCGGAAAGTGAAACTGGTGATGATATGTACTGAATTTAAGTTCGTCCGTGATTGGACACCATGAGTATTTCATAAATGCATTGAATAATCCAGAAGATGTTTGATGTTGTGAACTGCTGTGATGGAGTGCGTAAAATATGTCTGACGTTGTGAATTGTTGAGGTAGAGTAGGTAAAAGAGCAAACCAAATAAAAAAAATTGTTGCTAATGTTAGCCATGAAGTTGTGTTGATCATACTCTACTTTGTAACTACCTTGGTACACATATGTTACGTTTTCTTTTAGACTCTACGAAGCAGGTAATGGCAATCATATACTACTATAGGATTACCTGTGTACCGCTGTTACGTGAACAACTAAGCATAAACTGTGAAATAATTTTACGAATAAAACTTTTCTTTATCACCTCTTTCAAATAATATGAACACTATATTCTTTGCATTACTCTGCACTCTGTTGTCGCAAGCATTCAATGTGTGCTCTTGTTGATAAGTGGCACTTTTTTATCCATTGTAAAAGAAACAATTTATAAAAATGAAAACAACAAGAAATAACCAAACTGTGGTTGCATTCAAAGAGAGTCCTGCTTGTAATCGTTCCAGGATAAGAATCTTTTATTGTTTCTTAAAATTGTGTTGCATGTTCGTCATTTCACTTATAAAGATTTAGCAGAGTTCAAAGGAAATAGCCACTCTTCCACTCCCCATACAGCCAGGAACCATGCTACAACAAAATTAGCTCGATATGCAAGATATTTTAAGTCACGTAGGGTTCATTGCTTGTGTTTGGCGTAAAAATTCTTTTATTTTAACCAATGAGAAACACTTTTTCTTGTTCCAGCTAAACATCTGTTTAATGGTTTAATGCTTAACGTGATGATTACAGTATGTGGTGTCCTTTCACAGTAACTTTCGTGGTTTTATTGTAATCTTTGTTCGTACATCTCTTCGTAAAATGGCATAGAATAATCTATGCACTCCTTCAAATCGTCTGTCAACTTCCATTCTGGTTTACAACTACCTCGAGGTAACTTTGGAGGTACAAAATGGGTCGACTGAACCGCTCGGGATGTTGAGTTTGTCTTAGAAGCCGTAAAAACGAACCGAGCAGAACCTCTCCAAGAGGAGTACACGAGCTCAGGGTCCCCTTCCCATTTCAAATATGAATCTTTGTAAGGGATACCCAATTTAGCAAAAAGCTTTGGCAGGATTTCATGAGGTCTCCTGGTGAGATCATCTCCGTCGATGATAATGACGTCAGAATCCACTTCGCTCTTGATCTTCTTCCATAGATCCCTGTGGATCTTGAAAAATTCCTTGACGGGCATGGCCCGTTCAAATTCAATCACATTCGTCTGTTCCCAAGGCAGCTGTGCAAAGTCAAAGTTGTTGGTGACTATATTCTTGAACGACGGGTAAACCTCCATCGGGTGTCTGATCAGGAAAACGTGTCGTGTTGGGACCTGAGGCAGATATTCCATGTGTTCGTAGATTGCACATGACGGATCTTTGATGAAAATCAGTTGTTTGCCATCTGGAGGATCGACTTCGAGTTGATCTTTCACCCAAGGGTACCTGCATGGAAAGGATGACAGTAAAATGTAAACTGCTAATGTCAGTTTTGGGTAACGCGTTAACAGTATTGAATTTAACTGTGAAATATTCGATTTTACCTTAAAATTCATTAAGTTTAAGTGAGTGAAGATCAAATTAGATCAGGAGAAATGAGCGTATAAGAACTCGCAGTATATCTTATACCATAGCTGAGAATGAAGACACTGAACTTAATCTATGTGTAATTTGACTTTTGACAAAAATATGTAATTCGACTCGTGACAAAAATATTTGTTGAAGAAATAATTGTAACATCGCAACAAGTGATCTGCACAGCTTGAATGTTCTCTGAAATTATACACACAAGGTGTTTATTAATTGCGTATAGAGGGAGGAGATAGTGTACTTACTTGAGCGGTAAAAGTCGACAGAAATGATACTTAAATGGTAGCCCACCTGACGGCCCGTGTAGTATTTAACCGAAACTTGTTGGGCCAGTAGCCCTTATGTAGGGTTCCTCATGGTATACAAATGGCATGGATAGGGATTACCCACTGGGGTTAGAAGGGAGGTCCAAATGTGTGTGTGTGTGTGTTTGAACAGTAGACAAGTGGACAACACGAGAAGTTTCTTTAAAGTACTGATGACGGCACCAGGTCAAAGGTTACGTGATTAAAGGTCAAATCGACAACAAAATGCTCTAAAAGTGTGTCACGATCTCCTCCTAGACGGTCAGTTGGATAAATTTGAAACTTGATGGGTAGGTGCCAGGGTATGTCATATAGTGTCCACCCGACCGATGACGTCAAAGGTCAAAGATTACAACTCATGATAACGAAAAACGCATTTTTAGCAGTATGTCAATTTGTGAATATTCTAGAGTTGCAAATACTATATAACAATTACCATGTATGGTCAGTAGACAGTACGAGGAACGTTTTTGAAAATACTGATGATTTCACGACGTTAAAGGTCACGTGATTAAAGGTCAAAACGGCACAAATGTTCTAAAAAGTGTGTCACGATCTCCTCCTGGCTGATAAGATGAACTTCAAACTTGGTGGGTGGGTGCCTGGGTGTGAGATGTAGTGCCCGCCCCGCTGATGACGCCACAGGTCAAAGGCAAGAATCATGATTACTGTAACGCATAATACAGTATTAATGCAACCAGTTCTCAGCTGAATGTCTACGTCTGGTAGCAATGTCATTTCCTGCGCGTTGATAATAACTTCACTCAGTACATGTTTACAACGCATACATGTATAGAACTAATGCACAATTTTACAAGAACTCGATATGCAACCTAGTGGATTGCCGACTTGTTACTTACTATCTTTATAAGTACAATCAGTGTTAGTGTTTGTCTTAAAAAAAATACAAACAGGTATGTCATGAACTGATTTTCTGTGTATGTACGACCCCCCCAAGAAAAAAGAAAGAGGAAGAAAACACTATCTCCTTTCTTCTTTGTTTTATTGGAACTATCTCAAAGTTTTACAGTTCAACTCCTAAGCTGGGAAGGACCATACGGGATTTCTTATACACTAATTAACATGCACACCATTTATCCTTTTTACTAAATAGCCAATAATGTAAAGTTATCGTGCTGTTTATTGAGAACATCCTATACGTCCTTTCTTCTGTTCACTGAGCTCTGATTTATCCTAAAATTCTACATCACTCTAAGTAATGTGCCTATTAAGTACGGTGGGGAGACTGCCGCTGGAACACTTATTTGCGTTTGATTTGTCTAGGGAGCTGTTATACTGTTTTAAATACAGCTGTAAATACCTGAAGTCCCACGAAAGCAAACTAAGGTTATTTGGCTCGTAGGTATTCCTTTCCTTTATTCGGCAGTCTCCATACCATTCACCGAGCAACATCATTTAAGTCTAACATGATCCTTAAACAACAAGCACGAAAATTCCAAATTCGGTTTGCATCGTCAGCACTTTAAACGTAGGTGGTACAAGCCTCGAAACGACTGTTTAACTCAACGAACGAATGTATTTTGCCCCTTCATTGACAGATTACGCATGCAAATCAGCTGAAGCGGTGGAAGTGTAACCTTTTGACAACTATGTGAGAAGTTTCCCAAGGTTTCCAGAAAAAGCCCCGATTGTTATTTATTTATTTATTTATCTGATTTATCTGATGACTGACAATGCTATTGCAATAAAGTTAAGTTACAAGTCTAACTGTAACTGCAGCAAACGACAAGTTACACATTGTATTCACTTTTATAATCCTGTATATTGCTCATAGAAATGCTAAAAGCAATGTAAAACACAAATTACAAAACCTGACTTCAGAGCGTTGTACCTGGCATTATAACGCACCTGTTTCGTCATGCATGTGGCTGGTGCGTCAAATAATATCGTAATACGATGAAAAAAGACCTGCCGAGTAAAATGAATATGCACTGCTTAAGCCACACAACCTATGAAATCTGAAGCTATCCCTTACCTGAATTTGTCTTGAGCAGAGACGTTATGGTATTTTTCCAAAATTTCGATTTCTTTCTGCATTAGTTCTGGGTATTCTGGCCTAGACATAAGCCCTTTTCCATACTCTTTCAGTTTCTCGACAGCTGGGTCCCCTAGTCCCCACTCCTCGTTATAGAAAGTTTCGTTGAAGTTACACGCCATAAAGGGTTCTATCCACACTTCGGTTTTATCCACGAAGGACATGCACTTGGTAAATACAGTGCTATTTGTTCGGGAATTATCCACGTAAAGACCCGTAATGGCCGTTGTTTGATCTGTTCGTCTGCCATACTGATTGTTGACTGAGAGAGTTACTGGAAGAAGCAAGTGCTTAGGTGCTACTATCTGAAAATGGACAGAAACCCGAAGTCGTTTCACGGTGGTTCGCAGCCTCTAGGAAAAACTTACACTAGCAATGTGATGAAATACTGGTGAATGAAATAGTTACCTGCACCTTAGCATCAATCGGCTTTATGCCACGCGCGTCGATGTGATGACCTAGAAAATCTAAAGAATCAACACGGAGTAGACACTTAGCAGGGTTAACAATAACACCGTACTCTTCTAAACGTTTAAAAAGTAGCGCTAGATGCTGCATGTGTTCAGCTGCACTAGCGCTCGCGATCAGTAAATCGTCCGAACAGGGAGGCGCTAGGGCACTTCCCTGGTCTAAATAAGCAAAACAGAAAGGAAGTCCTTGAGTGACCTAATCAATGAACCTCCGAAAGCATTGTGCCGAATTACGTAATCCGAGCGGCCGGCGAACAAATTCGAAGAGGCCGAAGCAAGTTATTACAGCTGTTTTGCAGAAGGATTAACTGGAATTTGTTGGTAAGTTTGAACTACGCATATTTTAGAGAATATCTTTCCACCGTGCAGTGAAGCGGAGAGGTCATGAATATGTGGAATAGGTTAATTGTCATGAACAGTATTGTCACCACAAGGTCGCCAGTCACCAGCCGTTTTCTTTGTAACCATGCATGTGTAACGGGGAAGACCAATTACTCTTAGATGGCCTGATAATGCCTAACTGAAGCATGTGTTCGAACTCCTGCTTTGAAATAGACTCTGCAGAGTCTGCTTGGGCTGGAAAGTTTCTGTAAATCTTGGTTCCGCCACCTCTGAACACCCACACTGTATTGCTCTTCCGGAAGAGTGTTTACTCCCCCCACTGATAGCTGCCCTCGCAGACTCTGGACACGCTTTTAAATTATGCACACAACTTTTAACTAACACCATTGTTTTTCGCTACCGAATTCGGTAGAAGCCAATCACGGCCATCGTGAGAAATGATGGGAGTGATGATGGTGAAAGGACATACGACTGATTAGTTACGTAACTATCATGGCAATATTCTACTCTCCTTCAACTGTTTGATATCCTATTTCTGCCGTAGGCAAATCTGGTGACACGGTGAAAGTTAGCCTCGGTACCATTATTTTCTCTCATTGTTCGATCGCTGCTATTGGCTCATTTCATGAGACCAACGCGTAGTATTTTAATATGTATTAACTCTAACGTCAAACGTGACTATTCATTTGTATATAATTATATCGAGTGTCCAAAGTCTTTCCGGGGGACGGTGATCACAGGGAAACGCTATTACTAGATGAGTACATATCCTCGGTTGGATATAAGTAGGCTGCAGCTCAAATTGTGAGGATTGTATCAAAGGAGGGGAATTCATTCGCCGAGAAAGACTTTGCAAAGTCTAGCTTTGAAATGGCTAAGCGATCAGGTGCCAGTCTGCGAGGTCGTGACTTCACTGGTTGCCGGTGCGTGACTATGTGATGAGTCATGATGTGTTTTACTGGTCGCTAAAGAAAACATGGTTTAGTAATGCTGGGGAATTTTGCCAAGAGTTCCGAGAAACGAGAAGCGGGGTAAATAGACGAAAAGGTTGGAGATAATGACGTAGTGTTGGTTCTAATACCTTTGACATACATATGAGCGTTGACGTCAATAAGTCTGTAACGGCGGACATCAACTAGAAAACCAAAATGATTCAGAAAATCTATTCCTGAAAGAGGGGTTTCTATTTCTACATCTGCAATAATGAAAATCCACTGGCAAGTGCGCCTCAAGCCTAAATTTAAAATGAGGGAGCGCAAACCAAAGGTTTTAATAGGGGATTTAAGCTTGTAGCGATAATCCTGTATAACCTCGCGTGCGATCCTCGGGTCGCGGCGGGATAACACTTACTTCGATGGCTTCGGAGTTTTCCGAACACGGCGTGCGGCATTTGGTAGCTTCATCTCCAAATCTCGCATGATACAAACATTTTCCATGTGGGTTTGAGTTTTCGTTTTTGTTTTTATTGTTTTCGCTCGGGGAGCGGGATCGGCCGCGATCGTTTCTTCCGTCTTAGCGCGCTGCGAGCTTCTGAACTTGTCGCGTCAGTTGCTCCACTTGGTCGGGCAGTTTAGTGACTTCCGAAGCGTCGTTAGGTGGAAGTGGTCACCGAACTAACAAGTAGGGTTGCCACTTGACTATCCTGTCTGCCAGCTCAGCTAATTTTCCCAACTTCACTTCATCGCCACTAGACGCAAGCACTAGTTGTAAGTTAGAAGGAAGGCGCTACAGAAATAATTGTTTGAAAATAGACTCCCCCAATTTATGCGTACCGAGGAGTTGTTCCATATGGCGCAGCAGTTGGGTGGGTTTGCGGTCGACTAAGTCTACCTCCGTTTACAATTTCTGCAGTCGTTGCTGCTCCGATAAGGTCGTGCGTTTTATTAATTATGGCTGCCTTAAAGGCTGTGTTGCATCACCCTAAGCTATATTTTTTCCTCCCGGAAAGCAAAATTCTCAACTGGTTCTAAATTACAGTACTCTTAGATTGACAGCAAATTCGAAAGATGCAGAGCAGCTCGTATTACACGGCGTACAAAAGGATCCATTGTTTTGATAACATATGTGGAGGAATTTAAGACAGGCTGAGGGAGGGACTAGAAGTAGGTGATTGGGAGAATTGCAACTGTCTGGCGTGATGAGTTTTTGTCTTTAAACTTATCGTATGGGTCCTCGTCAGGGGGGGGGGGGGGCAAAGAAGTAAGTCGCGTACTTCTTGTGCTGTTTCGGCAGAAAGGGACGATACTATATGAGCGTATTTTGTTTTCTGGGCCGAAATGTTCTTAGTACTGAACTGGGCCTCAACTTGGGCAGACCAAAGCCCTGGGTCGGCCGGCCAGAATGTGGCAATTAGTAGGCTAACGGCTTGGATCGTTGTGAAGTCGGAAGTAATTTCAGGCATCTTTACACTTATTGGAAGGTTGGAAAGACAAGAACAAATATGGATGGAGATAAACCAAAACTATTGCTTCGATCTGTGTGTTGATTAACGTAGGGCACGTATATCACGTCGGGGTCACCAGTTTAGGAGAGTATGGGGACAACTATACAGATCGAATAAGGAAATCAGAAGTGCACTCACCAAAAAAAAAAAAAAAATCTAAAGTCCGTTTATATACAATCGCTCTGGCTAAATCCGTGGTCGATATATTCCAGTCCGGGTCGATATTCCAAATTGCAAATTATAGGTAAAATATATAAATCGGCGAAACAATGAAGCGATGCTGTAAAGAACTACTTTTCGCTTTCCTGTCGCGAACCACGTGGCTTTGGTAAGGGAAAGTTGAAATAGTTCTCCGGGAAGTATAGGAAGTGAAAAGCGTCAGTCACTCCGCGATATAAGACTAAAGGATCTTCAAGCTAAATGGAATAATATTATGAAGACGAATATGCAAGAATTATTGGCGTCAATAATCGGGCGTTTAATGAAAATTTGCTACTCTCACTAGAGACGGAGGCTCGTGCCTAATCGCTGAAAGGTAGGACCAAGAGTGTTATGAGTTCTTTGTTCATCTCCTCGTGTGAAGTAGAGGTTTCGGCTGATACATAATGAGTCATTCGCCGAAAGAAAGGGATGTCCATACAAAACTTGGCAAGGAAACTTTTCGGGGAATTTGGAAAAATTTGTTTGCCAAGTGGACACCAGAAGTGAGGGCAGGCTCCCATCCTATGAATTCTGGATGAAACCGCTACAATAGTCACTTGCAGTGCATGGGGTATAGGGATAGGTAGTTGGGGTGCTGGAGGCGGGATTGTGCATGTGGAGTGATAATTTGGGGTGAAGCCAGGGAGTTGTTACGTGAAGTACATATCCGGTGCAGTGAATTGTGAGTCCATCTGAAGATGAAACTCGAGATGATCTCAGTGCTCATCTGCACTACCCTCATGTTTCAGTCAAATTATTTTTACTACCGCTCATGATGCAAGTGCATTACATTTGTTATTCAGGAATGTTTGGAGACAAGGTAAAAGCTGACGACCTAATGACAAGCGAGGCAATCTGCCAATATATAATTGCCAATATACCATTTACGGAAATGGACATGCATGCACGTTCAGCACAGTGACATTACTAGCTCCTCCCCTAAACCATGACGTACACAACCACTACAGGATCAGCTACAAGCAAAACGAGTTTGTTAAGTTTGTCCTACTCAATGTGTGAAAATTTTGACTAGTGCCAGGCACAAACCAGGCTATCACATTTTAGGTGGCAAACCAATAATTACAAAATGGCAATAATTCAGTAAGTTCATGTTGTTAGAAATTTATGGCGATTTGGGTAAACCTACTAGTTTCATATTTCGATAAGTAGTACCAGATTCAAGATTCATACTCATGTATGGCTCGTCAATACTTGTCTTGCCCTCCACTCAATCTCTGCTGGTACGTGCTTGTCTCTGTGCATGTACTGCGATACTGTCAATACCGCCTAAGTCTTTAAATTATCACATGACAGTCAAACCTGTCCTGTGACAATTTAACAGTCAAATCTGTGACAGTCAAGTCTGTAGCCTACTGTGGGTTAATTAAACATTACAGGCAGTAAATGAATAGCCACATGTGTATGTTGAAAATAGGCTAGTAACAAAAAGTAATAATAGTAATAAAGTAATAATACCTGTTTCTCGAATGCCATAGAATAACCATTGATCACACATTTAAAAGCAGTACGGTGAACTGCAAGAGGTGCGTTGGCATCGAACTATTTGTAGATCTTTTGTTGGGGTGTGTTGGTGGCAATCATTAGCCTGGCAGTCTACATATTTGTGTTTGGTTTAGTTGTCGATCAGCTCGTTTTTTTTTACTTAGTATCTGTTCAAGACTGTGTGCATCCTATTGTAACAAATATGGTGTATTGTTATTTGGTGTATTGCCTAGTGTTAGTTTACTTTTCGGTGAATTTTTAGATCTATTTTATTGCTAGATAATTTTCCCAGGGGGATGACTATCCCACCTTGTGCATTACCAGCTTTGATTTCAGTAGGTGTCAAGGTATCAAACTATAGGATACATTGCATTGCGTTATCGTCATAGGCACATTGTTTGTAACAATTTTCTATCCGAGGATAGAAGGTCCTATGAAGGAGACATAAACAGCAGGTTCCTACCTAGCTATTGTTGGGTAATCTATTAATTAAAAGAGTATCTGATAAATGATCACAACTGCTGCTTTCTTTTACTAATGACCAGCCAGCTGAGATTTAGACTAATGAAAGTCACATCTCCAAATTCACCCAATTCTGCTTGTTTTGACTCATTCTCACCTTTGGAGTTGAAGGTCCTTGAGCACTATCAAGACTCAATTGTTGGCTAAGATATGCTGATCCACCTCGTTGATCCAAATGTCTTTCCACGTACTTTCAACGACAACTGGATCGTCAATGTTGGTTGAACGTTAGGTTAACATAAAAACTTCAGTTTAACTTTAAATTATTAGTCTTACATTAAAATGGCAACGTTAGACAGACCACTCATTACGTGTAACTTCACAGGACATTTGACATTCCAAATTGACGGATTTGATGTAGCGATCGGTACCTACTTTGTTGCTCGACATCTTTGTAAACATGATGACAGCTTTAACTCATGCTGAAGGACATTTCGAATCATTATTGATTAAAAAAGTGTTGATGTGTGTACTGAAAAACCAGAAGGATAAGATTGTTTGAATTTAAGTTTTTCTTTATTTTTAAATGTACACGCGAGGTTGTACACGGAGGTACCACGTCTTTCAGTGAGCAAAAATGACAGTATAACTACACTGAAAGCAACGGGAATGGCATGAAAACAGTGAAAAACAGAAATAATATTTAAAATTGACGGTTCTTACTGTGATCGCCTACGTAATGAATATGCAACGGTACAGGTCTCTTTGGCGTGTCAAAAAAACCTATACGACTCAAGTAGTCGCTCCTCGTTCTGTATTGGGAATTGTAGTATTTGGTGAAAGGAAGCACTGTACTTACAAACAACTTACAAATTGATCACATCATTGCGGCGTCAGTGATCCTCATTTGTTTTGACTAACTGAATATTCAACATTAGTGTACTTCCCATTGGTTTATTTAAAGAAGTACACGGCAGATTTGTCTGACAAATGTCAACTAATACGTTGTTGTATTTTACACTTTTTGTCGTTACGTTAGAAGAACTTGAAATCATATATGGCAGAATTTACCACTTGAAACCTATTTAAAGTCCACAATTATCTTAATGGTGCAATAAACAATTAAAAGCCTTACCAAAGGTTTGGAGATGAATTTGTAATATTTTCACCTTTTGCCGCAATCACTTTAAACTTTATAGTGTTATCACAAAAAGTGTCAGAAAAAAGAGTGCAAATTGGTTCACATACAGCTGACAAACTTCGTCGTATTTATATTTATTAAGAAAACTTATTACGGTTAAATATTTACAATGTTCTTGACCTTCTCTCAATATTGTTGTCGAGGGATCTTGTGTTACCTTTGACGGGAGAAACAAACTATAACATTCTAGCGTATTTACTAACCGAGAGTTTGTTCGACGTTTCCGTTTTAGTCTATTGGGATATTTAATTCATACAGCAAGTTCGCAGCCGTGGTTTTCCTTACGTAGAAGATGGATGGATGATATATAGGCGATTGTTTCAATAACGTTGAACTAACATTCATGTCGCCGACATTTTATCGCCAACATCGCTGATTGGGCAGTGCGAAATGCCTGTAGGTCATTAAAAAGTGGGTGTTCTCACTCTATAAAAAATCACATAAGGGTTAAGGTAACTTTCTCCTAACATGACAAACGGGAGTATGTTAATTAGGAGATGAACAAGATGCTTTTGTTGGCTTTTGGTGGACAAGATGCGTAGGAAACTATTACAAAAATATTAAGTGGAGGTGGAAATTATATACGTTCCATGAGGAAGGCTCTGCTCCTTTTTTTTTTTAAAGAGGATTGTTAACGGTCATGTTTATTATTTCAAGTCCTGTTTGTCAACTGCCTTATGTTAAAATTTCAAATATAAAAAAGGTTAGTGATTTTCACCATCAGAAAACTTTAATGATAATCAAGGAATTTTGAGATTGTAATCATTTACATGAAGATCACAATCTGAAGTAGAGATATTAAAACAAAATTTTACCAATCCATATCAGATGGTTTAAAGTAAAAAGTGGTGATATCATGTATTGTTCAACTTCACCTTGGAAAGTTGCCGGATAATACTATTCATCGATGAATTGAATGATTTAAGCAGATGTTCAATAAGCTGTTGTTGTGAATTGCACACAAAAAGAAAAACACGGTGCTAGGATTTACAGTAAAGTCGTACTGAAACTATTTTGTATTCACATCGTATGTTATGAGTTTTAAGTTTCTATGGAGCAGGCAATAGCAGGCGATAGACCAGTATAGCATGATCCATACCTAAAATAAGCCCACAAGCATTCATGAACCTCGAAATAACTGTACATTTAAAAGTCTCTTTAGTCTCTACTCTTTTAAAGCGTCCATTCGACGTCCATTCGAGTATTGACAAACATATCCTCAACAAGCAATCGTAATATCTCAAGACCCATGCCATAGACATACAGTTTTGAATGTATTCTGAAGTTAACTATCTCAGCTGTAAAATAATTAAGTACGTAGGAAATAGGCTGGATTGCTGTAGAAGTAACACAGAAGTGAACCAGGGGGTGGTTTTCTGTGTATTAAATAGGCTTTTAAAGTCGACAGCCGTCCCCCAAAACAAGACACCATGCATTTCTTGTTTTAATGGAACCACTTTAACGTTTTCCAGTACTTCTACTTCTGATACGTTGGTCGTGTTAAAACAAACAAACAAAGAAGCAGGGGATTACTCTGACAATTATAAAATTTCTGAAACATGAACATAAGTTATCGTTTATAACAAACAGTGGACACTGTCAGGTTATTCTGTTGTGATAGTGTTGTGTATGATCTAGAAAGTGACAGCCCCACAGAGCTTTAATATAGACTTCGATAGCTTGCTGTCTTTCTGAAAACACATAAAACGTTCACTAAAAGCGTGTCAGTAAACTCAATCATTCTTTTCGTAACTAAGGTCTAATAGGTTCTCATAAGTTTTGCACTGATTTAGAGGGAACATGCCAGCAAAGAGAATTTGTAGGTCCATACTTTAATTTGGATAAGAATCCGTTGTGCTTGTCAACGGTGGTGAAACTGCTGTTGGAACGTTATTGGCTTTTCGGTTCGTCAGGCACGTTGCTGATGCCTCGAAATAATATATTGGGGAGATGAAAAGGAGAAGTATAGAGTAAAAAGAAAGTTGAGAGCCTACGCCATTCAACCTATGATATCCGGAGTAAAATGTTACCTTATTTTGCCTTGGACAGAAATATTAGGGTACTTTTTGAACCTTTCGATTTCTTTCTGTAGCAGTTATTGGTATTTTGGAGTAGACCTGACCTGTTCCATGACCTGTCTCAGTTTCTCGACAGCTGGATCCCCTAGTCCCTACTCCGGGCTGTAGAAAGTTTCGTTGAGGCTACACGCCATGAAGTGGTCACACTTAACACTTCGCTTTTATCCACAAAAGACATACACTTGATAAATAATTGGCGGAACTATCCACAAAAAGACACTTAATGGCCCCTGTCTGTTCTGTCCGTCTCTCATACTGATTTTTTCCTATGGTGAAGATTGAACGAAAGGAAGTGTTCAGCAAATCAAATCATTTGCTTGGTAGAATGCAACTTTTAATTAACACATTAAAGATGAAATATGAGTTGAAAGAGAGAAGGAGGAAGCAAAGCAGGACATTTGTAATGGTCCCGAGGTCTCCATGGGAAGGACCGGGGTAACTTGGGTCACGCAAAATTCGGTCATGGACTATTATAAGCGAAAATATGGAAATGTTGTATATTAAAACATTTCATCATTCCATATATTTAGGGCTTAGCCGTTAGTCATCCAGTATGTAACCTGGCAACCCTGGTGCACATTTATACATTTACTTCACGAAATGGTCACGAACATCATCTCATCCCCTCTGAAATGTGTCTCTATTCTTCATAGATTATTTTCCTCTTTAATAAAGAATTACGTTCATGAGATCTCTAGCTATTTTAAAGGTGAATATACGCAACTTACAGCATCCAAGAAGTGAGGTTTCTGTACTTCTGAGGAGTGTGTGAAGCTAAAATTCTCTACGCTCTTCTACGTTTCTACACTCAAAATGTTGTACGATGTTCTTGCCAACACATGCCCCCATTCGTTTCTTTGCTGTTCCACGGCATCTGAATATGTATGTCAACCCGTCATATCAGTACGAGCGGACCAGGTGCTACTGCTCTGTACCCGGATCGTCTCTCAGTGACAGTGGATCTGGATCATACATGACTGTTTTCCAACGTGGGGTGAGGACTACCAGTCATTCATTATACTTGCTGCATTCACGGGTCTTTATGGTGGGGGGGGGGGGGGCATTTTTGCCAAAAATCCTTGAGTCTACCCTCTACTTCACGATGTTTTTCAAAGTAAGATGTTTTTCCAACTGATTTGTAGGCTATTTAACGACCACGACTTTGTATGTATGTCCTTTCTCAATATCATGAACAAATCGAGGGCCAACAATACATTTTACACTTATAACAACATGCACCTACGCATGCTGTGGCCTTTGGGATGATAGGTCTAGGTCGAACCGATTGAATAAGGTCACTGAAATGGTCGTGGAAATTCCCAGCCCTAAATTCCTCTATGACCATCATTCTTGCTTACAAAGCCTGCTTCAGTTGCTGTAAATTTCAAACTGATTAAATGACCCCGATAAATGACCCTTTGTGTATATGTCTCATGATCATACATAATGTTTTGTTTTTCAAAACAAACATCACATAGCATTACGTTGGCCAAACGTTGGCCGAATAAGTAAAAAATAATTATGAAAAAAAGGCTAATGTTACCAAACTTAAATTTGTAGAACTCTTGACTCTCCAAATTGAAACTTTTTTGTGGGAACTATTTTGCTGCTCAGCATCTTGCACAATATAATATTTGCTTTTAGCTAATGACGGTTATATTTTCAGTGGACTATAATTAAATTTAAGTTTATAATGTTGTCAGTTATAACATAAGACTAGATTGCAAAAAAAAAAAAAAAGAAGAAGCGAGAATTCAAAATGTGTTTTTTACCTCATACATCTGTCAACTTTCTTCTTCTTCGTGTTAATAAATTAGATCTGCTAATTATTTACACAATTCCTTCTGTCAATGCCGAATATAGTTATAGATTCTATATGCTTTGGCTAACATAATAAGCCTATAAATGCTCTGTATTATAACACACCAACACAGGCTACGAGTTTGCCGCTTTTATAAACCTCCTGTGTTAACTTCAAGTTAGTTACTGTCAATGACTTGATTGGATTATATGTATTTTCGGACACCCACCGACTAAATGCGACTGTTATCTTAACATCTCAGCCGATCCGCACACTTAGGCAGCATATATATGCATCTTTGAGTAAGCTGCACTAAGCTTTCATAAGCTTGTGTGTTATAAGATGTGTTAACCCCGGGGTGCTTAAAAAAGCTACAGCTGCAAAATTATACTATTGGTGTGTCATAGCACATATCATTGATATGCTTAGTATGATAGCCAGTAGAACCATATGAAAGCTTTAAGTATATTCGGCAAAGGTGTTAACCTATTGGTCCTGTCTGATATTTTGAAGAGAAAAACTTTAAAAATCATTCCAGTATCGTTACCGACAGCTTGTTCCGCCTTTCCGTTTTAGTCTACCGAGATATTGACCTCGCATAGCCTACGGTTGCCAAGTTCTCAGTCGTGGTTTGCTTAGGAAAATAATGGATAATATATGTAGGAGTCTAGTGGTAGCGTTCCCTTTTCACAATTTTTTTGAAAGGAAACGTTTGTCAAACTGCACCAAGCTCTCCAATCTTTCATGTCATGCATCAGAAGTTATCTTATAGTGCATTTATATATTATCTGGTTCTGAAAGGTAAAGTGAACGAAAAGTGAATGTAGTTTTACGAAAGTAAATTCAAACTGACATATTTAATCATTAAATGTTTTTTCTCAAGATTAGAAGATTGAAGGGGATTTGAAAACTTGTAATGCAAGGATTCCCTTTTCCAGGTCTTAGTTGAATTAAGTGAGAAGTGAGACAGCTTATAGTGCACGAGAAAATTTGTTACAAAAATAGTTGCCAGATGAAATAAAACAGTACTTTGCAAGTATATATTCTCATGTGTCATCACCGTTTTTCTTGACATGCTGTTATTCAAACATAAAATGTTGATGTTTATCTCTGATATATTGATATTGAACTATAATATGTTCATATTTTCTCTGGCATATTAATATTGAACTGTAATATGTTAATATCATTCTTGAATTTATGACGCACTTTCAGTCACCTCGAATAATAGGTCACACGAATAATGATATTTTATGGCGTTTCTCTACAAACGTAGCATATAAAAGGTTTACATGACATGCTTGTCGTTTAATGTAACATGTTGATATTCTTCTCTCACATATATGATTTTAACAAATTTATGTTAAAATATAACATGGTGATATTTATCCTGAAATATTAATTTTTTCTAACATTTTGAAACACATGGCGCATTTCAAAGCATGAAAAAAAAAACTAGTAAAAGCTAGTAAAATTTGAAAATTAATGAGCCCTAAAGAGAAAGAAAAAAGTGACAAGGTAAGAATGAATACACAAACAAAAGCATAAAAAACACATCACTTGAACTATTTAAAGTTAGTGTAATAAAAAACAGAAAAGACAATGATACTGAAATTACCAGAAGTAAAACAATGCAAATTGAATGAAATTAACATGTAAAAGTGCAAAGGTGATATATCACAGTAAACAGGTTCAATAAACAGCAATTACAGGTCCTAACAAATCCTAAACAAATGTGTCTGACAAAACGTCTTAAAGAGGATAAAGATCTCGCAGCATGAATTTTGGCTGGTCTAAATCGTTCCAGAGGCAACGGAGCATTTAACACCATACTTAATGTGAGACCTCGTAACTGTTAAGTAAATTTGCTGACTTGGTACGGCTAGGGTACGGCTAGGCATGTGAGGATAAACGAGTTCACACACGAAAGCCGGAGCTCTGTTGGTAGCATGTGATGGAGTACGGAGAATACAGTGAACCTGCCAGCATTAATTTTTACATGTTGCCACCTGCTTAGCAAGGAAGTATTGATTCGAAGAAGTCTACTATTAGCATAATCAATACGTGAGATAATCAATGCACGAAAAAGTACTTTGTTTGTTTGCTGTTAAATGTAACGAATACGTTTAATTTTGCTAATATAATGTGTATATGACTCGACTTATCATTAATGAAACGTTTCATAGGGAGCTGAGGCTCTAAGCAGATACGCAAATCATTGACATGGTAATGGATAAGTGATTGAGATTGTCTAGGAGCCAATTAATATCAGTTGATTTCTCAGGCATTGAGTGTGAGAAAATTTAAGGACAACCAGTCACACGTGTAAAGGAGGCAAATCTGGAGGGTACATTGCGTTGGCGTGATCCAAAGTGATATTGACTGTCGTGAGCATAAAAGTGACAATCGACGTTATGCAAGTGTGCAGTGTCAGCCAATGGTGACACCTACATTGAACATGTAGTGGGCCTAGTGAAGATCCTCGTGGATCGCCAAAAGCAACAGTTTTTATTTGCAAGCGTGTCTATTAGCCAATATTCTATGAGAATAATTATTTAAATATCATTACCACAAAACACAATGTGGCTATCACGACATAAAGCCGGCTAATTCAACATATAAAAAGATGAATTTCTCATCAAATGGCCACATTATCCAACGTAGAGGGGTAGTAACAATAGCTTGAACATGAGGAAAACGTGACCGTTACTAGGTGCGACGGTTTCTCTGGAACGTAAACATTTCAGAGACAGGGCAATGAGCCATCTAATTACTAATTATGTAGGATAAACGTTTAGTCGTCGGTGACTCAAAGGTGAGTGTTCACTACATCACAAGTCACAGAGATCAGGGTAAATGACTAATAACGGCCTTATCCTTCGTATATTTACATAGTGATACGAACTCTGATGGGCGGAAGGTTTCAACATGTAATATTACCTACAAGTAAGTTCATTTTAAAATACCAGGAATATATATGAATGACTTTTTTAAGTGGACTACATCAATTAAAAGAAATATTTCTTGCATGGAATTCCAATGTAATTCTCACCTCAGGTGTTTATACAAAAGGTATCCAAACACAGAGAAGAGTGTATGATAATTTGACGAACATTAAATTATACAACCTCATATGCCAGGAAGATTACGTGATCAGAAAACTAATAAAAGTGTTTGATTACATGGGCAATGTAATAATTTCATTACATAATATATGTATTCACATACGCTTTCATGGGTTTATTGTAATCTATTTTCGTACATCTCTTCATAAAATGGCATAGAATAATCTATACACTCTTTCAGATCGTCTGTCAACTTCCACTCTGGTTTACAGCTACCCCGGGGTAACTTTGGAGGTTCAAAATGAGTCGAATCGATGGCCCGTGATGTCGCAATGGTCTTAGAAAATGCGAAAACGAACTGACTTGACCCTCTCCAGGAGGAGTACACGAGCTCAGGGTCCGATTCCCATTTCAAGTAAGAATCCTTGTAAGGGATGCCCATTTTAGCGAAAAATTTTGGCAGGATTTCATGGGGTCTCCTGGTAAGATCATCCCCGTCAATAATGAAGACGTCAGGATCCATTTCACTTTTTATCTTCAGCCATAGATCCCGATGTATCTCGAATAATTCCTTGACAGGTATCGACGCTGCAGCTTCAACCACGTTCGCCTCGTCCCACTGTTGCTGAGTTAAGACAACATTGTTGATCACTGTATCTTTCAGCGACGGGTAAACCTCCATCGGGTGTCTGATCAGGAAAACGTGCCGTGTTGGAACCCGAGGCAGATACTCCAAGCGTTCGTAGATTGCACAGGATTGATCCTTGATGAAGATAATTCTTTGCCATCTGGATCGACTTCGAGTTGCTCTCTTACCCAAGGGTACCTTCATGGAAGGATGAATTCGTGAAACGCTTTATTACGGTTTGTGTAACGGGTGACAATACAATACATAACAATACAAACATAGCAATACAAACAAGATACCCTAACTGTGAAATTACTAAGTTTGTATGAACAAGGTGTACCACTGACTATTCCACTGTAGAAGGTACATACAAACAAGTCATAGACCGGTTGTCTGTGTATCCAATGAACTATTAAATGTCCTCTTCATGTCCAACAAACATATTAATAAAAGTACTAAAGCGGACATTTCCTACTCGCTATTTCCTATTGGATAGAGATAATAGACAGATTTACTCATGATAAAGGACATACATGTGGTTACTCGTACTGTAAAATGGGATTCACTTCAACCTCACTCTTCTTTTGTTCGAGTGAGGTTCAACTTGTTGCAAATTTTCATAGAAAAAGGCCAGTTTTATCACCTCCTGCTGTGATAATCCACAGTCAATTAAACATCGTTCTGGTAAAGTAATTCAGGTGTGTCAATCCAATGTCTAAACTTTCTTGAGCTGCCTGGCAAGGGGTATTAGGTGTCATGTCCATAGGTGATACATGTGTAATCGGGCATGAAAGAGGGTCTGCTGAACACTTTAGCACGGTTGTAACGTCATGTAAATTTATTCTGTATGAGTTGTTGTGTGTACACTTATTGTATTAATAGTAGCAGCAATTAATTCAAACACAACATCATAACACTCAACAGAGTAAATTGCTTCGTAACAATTATTGATACAACCGCTGGAAGTCGCTCTAGAGCAACTGCTACATCTGCCAAGTCCCAAAGGCTTTGGAAAGTAAACTTGTGGAAGAACGTCACAACAATTTGTACTTCATGCTTATTCTAAGTCTCCAACATCGTATCATTTAGGTTTGCTTTCAGTGCATTACTGTTTGTTTGGAGGAGAGGGGTATCTTCCTACATGGTCACTAGCTGTGATATAGTGTCCTCTGTGTATTGGCCTTCATATGTTTGTCAATGCATAATGCACTTCTTAGGTAAACAGGTAAATTTTGTAATGCACACAAGAAAGAAATTTGAAATAGAAACTGACAATCGAAAAACAACAGCAAACCTCAAAAGAAAAAAGGAAGAGTACTTAATATCCTTTCGTTTGTTTTCAGCAACTTCTTCAATGTTGCTACAGAACATGAGATTGCTCGGATATTTCTGAAATTTCTAAAACATACACATAATTTATCGTTTCTGATAAATAGACACTGGCGGCAGGATTATTGAGTTGCTATAGTATTGTTCATGATACAGAGGATGATGTCACATGAACGTTAGTAGTGGCTTCGAAAGGGTATTGTATGTTTCTGAATGTACACAAAGTCTATGGAAAGTGTCCCTGTAATTGGTTATTCAATATTCTCCTTTTTCTAAATTAATGTCTGATTGGTTCTCATAAGTTCCAACCGATGCAGGCTGAGCATGTCAATTGGAGGGTGTCAATGTGAGTTGCATTTGGATGCTTCTTCGCAGATGATGTGACAGTGATCAGCCTGTTGCAGGGAGACGGTTGTCGTTGGTTTGTCATGCATGTGGCTGATGCGTCAAAAGAAATCGTGAGGCGATGAACCTGTCGAGAGATCTGTCGAGTAAAATGAAAGTTCACAATCTAAACCACTCAAACCTATTATATCCAAAGTGAAATTTTTACCTGAATTTCTCTTGGGCAGAAATATTCGGGTGTTTCTTCACATTTTCCATTTCCTTCTGCATTATTTCATGGAAATCTGGAGTAGACCTGGTCTCTTCCATAACCTCTTTCATTTTTTTGATAACTGGATCGCCCAGTCGCCACTCTGGATTATAAATGGTGTCGTTGAATCTACACGCCAAGAAGGGCTCCATCCACACTTCGGTTTTGTCCACGAACGACATACACTTCGTAAATATAGTGCTCTTTGTCCGTGGAACTATCCACATGAAGATACGTAGTGGACGCTGTCTGTCCTGTCCCTCTGACATATTGATTGTTGACTGTAATAACGATTGAAATGGACGAAAGAAGTGTCACGCAAAAGACAAAACATGTCCTTGCTAGTACACCCATATCAGTTGTAGTCTTGTAGTTTCGCCACATATGAGGACCCACTCCACTGAAAGTTGACATTTTGACCATTTATAAGAGTTTCATTTTTCCTTATCTAGGGTGATTATATTTTGAGCTAGAATTCAATACACGTCTCCACGTGAGTAAAAAGAATGCCATGAATTCTCCACCAATTTAAAACTTTGGTTTTAAGACGACAAGGAGAAAGTACCCACAGAGAGAAAAGTTTCGTCAGACGCTCTAAGCTTCCACCAGATCAAAAATTATCATACTCATTGCATGGAGGTTTGCACTATTGTCATGCACGGATTAGGCCGTTAGTTATCACATTAAAGATAGAAAACATCTGCCGTAACTTCTTTTGAGTTCCTAAAATTAATGGAGAATATGAATTGCATGGTGAAATGACCGACTGAGGAAGTGGACATAATGTCCTTCTCATTTGCTACATGAGCAGAAATATTGAATTCGAAATGTGTTTACAGCATTCATTTGTCTGTAGTAAATGAGGCGTGCGTTACTGCACCTCCAGCATAATTATTTTATCAGGTTGTGTCCCAAGGCAACATTCTTGTTTACAGAATGTGATGTTTGATGAAAATAGCCTGTAACGTTAATCTTCTATCTTTCTCTTCCTTTTGGTACCAACCTGGGAAAGGGGCATCTTGGTGACATTTCTTTCAGGGAAATTCTATCAATTTGAGTGCTAACTACGGTAGAAAGAACACCGATTTAGTTTCTTCAGCGAAAGTCTTAGTGGACTAACCTTAGAGTCATGTGGTTATTATACCGGATTCCCTTACGAATTTAACCACAACGAAACTCGTACGCAAATCAGTCTTTGGCAAATTTGGAGTTTGTTTATCTCCGGACAAAAAGTTCTTACAACTTTTCACAACCGCAAAAAGTATCACCAGCCCTTTGGCGCACTTATGAAAACAACGGAATAACAGCACGCCCTTCCTTAACTGACTTCATCGCAGAATATAAACATGAAGATACATCCACCCTGCGACTTAAGCAATCTATCTATCCAACCAACCGCCCGCTCACTCATTCATCCATCCATCCATCCATCCATCCATCCATCCATACAACACTTTCATGTTATCATAGTCGCACTTCAGCTTAGACTGAATCGCCATATCTCAAAATGGCTAATAGAAACACAATTCTAACGGAACTTCATTCAGGATTTTAATTTTGAGTGAGGCCAGCTCTTTTCTAGATGCATGTCACACAACCTTCAATGATCTTGGGGCGGAAAACCGTGTGGTGGGGCTACAGAGTACATACAGCACATGCCGTACATACAAACTTAGTTGCGTGAGATGAAAGAAATATAAATCTTACCTCAAAGAGCAATGACAATCACAAAGTTAAGAAGTCTTGCTTGAACTCAACGGTCAAATGAGCTGATGACGTGGCGCATCGAGAGACTTAATTTTTTTTTTTTTTATGACGGATGCAAGGATACTCAGATTAAAACCGTGTGATAAATGCAATGCGCAGGAATTAATTAACACCGAAATAAGAGTGTGCGTAAGTACTGATGTTTTTAGACGCTTCTTTAATATACTTCTCACTGCATGTTCCATTGGTTCTGTCTACATTTTTGCTGTTTTTCTTTTCCTATTTGATCTTTCCGACTATCCATGTAAATGCAACTGTTCAGAATAAACCTTGTCCGCAACAAAGGAGTGATTGCACAAACTGACCTGTAGCAACACGGATAGCAACTGCGTATCGACTGCAGATGCTAAGAAGATAGTTTGAGACAAAAAGTAAGACGAACTGTATAATTTTCACTTCTGTTGTGAAATTAATTGAATTGCTTGTTTTAGCTTTTCTGTTACATGACATTAATGCGATATATCTTAAAAAAGATCTCTTGTAAGGGTCATACAAAATCGGTTTTAGGAAATGCTAACATGATTCAGTTGACGACATATTTAAGTGAGTTTATTCTATGCACAAAATATTTCATGGGTGGCGTTCCCCCGGAGTTTCAAATAATGAACACCATCGAAATAAAATGGAAATTGAAAAAAAAAAAAAATTTGGCACAATCTTTGTATTTTCTCCAAAATATAATATATACTATTCCTTGTATGTAAGCCACCGAGCAGGAGAGGAGATCTTCGTGGTATGCGTTGCCATGGTGCACTCAGCAAATCCTACATTCTGTATGTACATGTGATCACTGCTATTTACTCGCAGAACAAAGATAGATGAAGCAAAACTTTACACTCAGATACCACATCAAATTTATCGTGATGACCGGAAAACGGAATGCATTACGCATTCGTATTATACGTTGGACCCCTGTTGTGTAACTTATAATTAGGTAACTGTAACCTAATGATAAAAAAAAAGTTCAGTTGTCACACATTTAACTGACAGTCATTTCTCATTTTATTAACATGATTTTCAGACAAAAATTTGAATGGATACTAAGAATAACGATAGTCATTTTTTATCTTTTCATGAAATGCTACTTCAAGGATATAGGCAACACAAAACAGGGGAAACACTCGCAACTGAGAAATCCAATTCAACTTCCACAGTTTCACAATCGTTACGTAGAACGTACGACACAGCCACATTCGAATCGAATTACAGCAACATACGTTGAACAGAAGGGGTCGGGGATCTAACGGGCCGGGTGTCTCCCAGGGCAATAAATAAAAACATCTTGATTAATTATTTGAGCCGAAAGTCATTATAAAATGCCTGCAAAATGGGTAGAAGTTTATTTAAAAAAAATAATAATGTATGGTAAATGCGTATGATTTTGTGGATACCGATTTTACCATCACGATATTAGGGTAAACTCAGGGCCGGAAAAAAGCCACACGAGGTAAGAGACCTACATATATGCGTCTTTGTGGTCGACTGGATTAAAAATTTTAGCTATATGCTCTCATAACTGACGAAGAAATCTTCTGCATATCTCCAGCACATGTTGTGAGTTCTATGTCCATACGATTTATGAAAAATAGTACTTTTTCATGAACTTTCATAAAATTTACGATTGAGTTTCTGATCGTCTACACCACCAAAATAGATGAAATAACATGATAGGCACTTTTAAGAATAGGATAGGTAAGGAATGTTGGTATTGAGTTTACGTTGTTCCAATAGTGTTGTCACATATAAAATGATTCCCACTGAGGTAAGAGGTCAAATATGCTCTGGCGTGAAAAGCAAATTCAGACACATTAACCCAAAATGATCGGATTTTACCCAAACATGGTCATATGTACCAAACAAATACGTCGAGACTCATACAGTTCAAGTATTTTCTCTTGAACTCTACTCAAGTACTTTACTGAAAAAAGGACGTTTTATTGTGTTATTGCGGAAGGTACGTAATGTAGGCTTATACATTTTCCTTTCAAGATAGCCTCTTTTCCCCAGTCTACATATCCGGATATCGGTAGTGGAAAAGTAGTGATTTATTGGTCTGGGTAATAAACATGACCTTTATAGGGACATTTCAGGGTACATACAAAGATATAAACATGTAATTGTATGTAATGCTGATTCACGAATTTCCCGAAATCGAAGTCATGAGGGTCATACGAAACAATTTAATGTTGTACAAGCTCTCTCTTATGAAAATCTTACTCGAGGGTGTTCGTTTTATTTATTAATGTTTTGTTTAGGTCACTAGATATAACGGTTCATTGAAATTCCACTGTCACACATTTTTTTTCGTCCATCAGCATGCATTGTGATTCGAAACAACACACTACATCTCGTGAGGTATCGAAAGTATGAAATGTAATCACTACAGACAGGCACGACAGGCGACGTGACGTATATGCAACGCATAGGCACCCTATTATTTTGTAAATCATTGGCCAATACCATTTCAAATTTATGTTACCAAATTTTTGCTGAGTAATGTTGTTCCAATGTTCCTTTCACGTAAACATAGCAACTGGTTTTATCACCAGGTAAGTAATCGCAACAGTACTGCTACCCACAGTATAAGAAAAAAAATTAAATAGCAATGTTCAAACTAGATTTGTCAGTACTTACGTCACAAGCGATCGAGTTCTCTAGAACCAGGTCCGCACGTAGAATGTTTACAAAAACAATTCATTTTCCATTTTTCTTTTGAGATACGTGTTAAAAATAAGAACGATGACTTCTATACACAAATTTTTACATCTTTGTAAGAGACATGAGAATTAGCGGTGGTGGAGAATTCCTTTAAACGCGGTCGGAATTTGTCGAGAGTATCCTTGAACGTGGTGAAAAGTTGGAGTCTAGATGCTTTGAGATATATGACAATTAATTAGCCACAGAAAGAAAATTCAAAACTACAACATGAGGTAATCAACTAGGCAGTATCACAACTGAAGATGCAAAAAACACTGGATGAAATGGAGTAGAACTGAATCTCGAAACAATCACTGGGTTTTGGTATTAAATAAAGTGAGTGTGAGTATACGACCAAAAGTATCTATAAATCAAAAAAAAAAAAAAATCTATCACTAAGTTCGGAAAATTTTTGACCTTAGCCACCATGTTCGTAGTGAATACCCTGGTCATTCTAAAATCAAAGTAAGAGTGATTGTCACCCCGGTGGGGTGACAATTCACTCCTCAAAAAACTCATGTTTCGCTCCACACCTATGAAATACCGCTTATTTATACATACGCAATCGGAAATTTGTGTTCTGTCAACATCATTCAGCAAAACGGTATCCAATTCAAGCAACATGTAAATTGACAAGCACCGGCATAGTAATTACAGAAGAGTTGACTCAAGAGAACAACAAACTCCTCAATGAAACCGTCTAGCCATGGTAGAGTAATCTACTGTTGGACCTTTAGATGGAATATGAAAACTTTGATAAAAGACAGAGGATCAACGAGAAGTCAAGTTAAAGTTAATTTAAATTTCTTTGCTGATAAAACGGATCGTTAATTTACATATTGCCACTAACTAGTTTTACATAAATCACAAAAGTTTTTCATTATCTTACTCTTCTAATTAATAAAAAAAGGTTGCCTTACTTCCTTTAAGAAGAATAGAATTTTGTTCCTACAGTACACCAAACACTTAGTGTTTTTTCGGTAGGTTGTCTCGCGGTATGCATATCATACCTGATAGAAATGGCAAGGTTAGGTGATGGTCGGAGATGTTTCCGAAAGTTAGGTGGATACAAGTCTTGAGACGATATAAGGAAACTTTTAATGAGACAAACTACAGTTTTTTTTTATCATAAAGGATATAGGACGTGAACGATAACTCATTTAACATAGTTAACTTGAAGTTTAATTACTCAGATGAACAATTAAATGAGAAATTGTACGTTAGAAAAGGATTATCCATCATTCAATTGAATTATATAGAAGTGCCAATGCTAATGCAATTAGCAGCGTCTGACGTTGGGTTAGTAGCTTGATACCAAAGTGTCTATAGGCCTACATAGAAAAAAGAACCTTGCTAAATCCGTTTATTAGAGGAAGGGTAATCCAAGAATAATCAAAAGGCAATTAAAAAGTTTACAAATAATTCAGTATACATCAGACGTCTTGGAATCAATGATGGGTTATTACCCTGCGGAACCTTGCGTCAAGTCTCTTTGTGTGGGTAGCCTCAAATCTCCTCACGTAACAGGAGTCATTCCGTGCCTCTCTGGTGATTACTTTAACGGTAGGGTACGTCACTCGATCAAATCTTCGTGCGTAACCGTGCACTAATCAGTGAGTCAGTAGCGTCACCACCCCAAGAAACTCCAAAGCTCCAGAGTCGTGAAAAAAAAACCCCGCAGCTCCTACCAGGTTGTTGAGTATCTTAAGTTCCGCAAGGCATGATCAACATGCCAAAGACTGCTCCTACATAGGACAGCCACAGGTCCTTGCCTGGACTCCATCAGCTCTACCTTGGGGTAAAAATTTCATGTCCAACCCTTCCTGGTGCAACCAGAAAGGGTTGGACATGCATTTTATACAATGGATTTACATGCATTTTACCGTACAATGGATTTACCTAGGGTCTTAACTTTAGAAAAAGAAACGACTGTGTTTCCTACCTTGAGATAGATTCGCTTTGGCCTCTTATAGTACTCTTCTCAAATTTTCAACGTAATGTGTTGTCTGTATCACCTGTTGCTCCAGAGTAACAAAGTGCCTACGTGACTCTATCTTAAGCTTGTCAGCGTCTGAGGGTCAGAGGTGAGTGTTTCTTCAATGAATTCTCAAATGAAAAATGAAACGCTAGAAAAATACAAGCTCAACTATTGCAGTCTATATTTATCTAGTTAATAAAATCGGGGGAGGCCTGGGGAGGGATAAACGAATGTTCGCCTCAAAAACATAATGTAACCTACAGGTAAGAACTGCATTTTGATATCTTAAACCTGTAGGTGTCATTTGACAGTTTTATCTAACAAAAAAAAAATGGCCATCTAGATCTCACCATCCGGCATTTGAGCACACCTTATGTTTTTTGGTTACTCTACCCGGCAGCATATCGTGCTGCTCTGCTTAGATAGTGCATGGCATGAACGCACAACCGCTCGGAAGTCTTTGGCCCACAAATTAATTTCAAATAGTTTTCTTGCTCGTCTGACACATTAATTGGGAACCCTGCTACATAGGCCATCACTTATTAGTTAGAACGCTATGGATCCATGTTGTTCATGATTGGCAGAATAGTTACTTGTCCAACAGAAAGCAGTTCGTCCAAATCAATGATTTAAGAGCGGAGTTTTTTTTAAAGCAAAATCTGGACCGCCACAATGGTCAATTCTGGCACCAATATTTTTACATTGTACAAGAAGGATATGCAGTGTATTAACTTTACTGTAATTGCAGATGTTAGAATGTTAGATCTTGAAGAATTCCTTGACCGGCATCGTCGGTGTAGCTACATTCACGTTCGTTTCGTCCCACGGCAGATGAGCAAAGTCAAGATTGTTGATTATCATATTTTTAAAAGACGGATAAACCTCCATCGGGTGCCTGAACAGGAACACGTGCCGTAGTGGGACCTGAGGCAAATATATCTTTGCATTTTGACTTAAGGTCCACTTTAATACTTGATGCCACATTAGTATTCATTGATTGTTTGAATGTCAAGTAAAAATGGGAGACAATCGTGAATTTAGGATTCTTTTTCTATCAAGGAGGCTGACATAAACCAAATATGAAGACACTGAATCCAACTTACTTGACATGTGACTAGTGACACAAATATGTTGGTGACGCATTCATAATATCTGAAGAACTATGTACTCAGTTGCGTGTGTAGGGGGTGAAAGTTACACTTACTGATGTTTTTTTTTTATTTGAGGAAATTACACAGGCGAACTGGTTGTATCATCTTTGACCATAACATTTTATACTACCTCTGACTCTGATAGGACTACACTGCGAAAAAACGGTTACCGGCAGTGTGGCGCGTTAACCGAAGTTATGCGTGTGGCGCATTCAAATAATATCGTTCGGTGATTGAAATAAAACCTGTCGAGTAAAATGAGAGAATTACTGTCTCCACCACTCAGCGTTTGGAATCTGAACTAAAATTCTACCCGAATTTGTCTTATGCCGGAATATTAGGGTATTTTCTTTGCATTTTCGATTTCTTTCTGTACGAGTTCTTGGTATTCTGGTTTACACATGGCCTCTTTCATAATTATCTCATAGCCCTATTGGGGCTAGAAGAGATATTGTAGTCACTTGGCTAGTGGAGCTATATATTGTAATGTGCACCCATGGGAACGCTTGGAGTGGATGAGTAGCGACACCCCAGGGGTACCCCATGGTAGAGTGACCATGGGTACAGGAGGGTCCTGTTGGGTGGTAAAAATGAAAACATGTTCGTGCTAATGTGTGTGCGTGTGTGTGCGTGCGTGTGTTTGTGTGTGTGTGTCTGCGTCCCGAACTGTCCAAATTGTGGTTTTTCCCGAATAGCGTTTGAAAAGCATATGAGCGATTAAGTTGGAACTTGGTAAGGTTGTGCATGATGCCAATATGTGTAAGATGTATTAGTTGTAGGGTAAATTGAGTCAAATTTGCTGATTTTTTAGAAAAAAATGTCTATTTTGCCCCATAATTGGTATTTCCAGCATATCTTGAGAAGTATTTGAGCATTTAATGCAAAATTTTGCAAAAACTTACCTGAGAATGAAAAATATCAAGGTATATCACTTTTGTAGTAAAGAGAGTGAAATTTGCTGATTTTTCAGAAAAAAAAAAAGCCAACTTTGCCCCAAAATTTGTATTTGCAGAATTTCTTGAGAACTACTAGATCAATTAACTTACAGTTTTGTAAGTACATACCGGAGAACACATTGTTCAACATAATAGTACTGTAATGGTAAATCGAGTCAAATTTCCTGATTTGTGAGAAAAAAAGCCAATTTTGCCCCAAAATTGCTATTTCCAGCATAACTTGAGAAGTATTTGAGCATTTAATGCAAAATTTTGCAAAAACTTACACGAGAAAGAAATATTCAAGGTATATCACTTTTGTAGTAACGAGAGTGAAATTTGCTGATTTTTTAGATAAAAAGCCAATTTTGCCCCAAAATTTGTATTTCCAGCGTATTTTGAGAACTATTAAACCACTTAACTTAAAGTTTTGTAAGTACTTAGCAATAAACTATTACAAATTCCCATGTGCAGGCCCTGTATTGCAATCAGTGTGCATGTTGGTGATGAGATACGCAACTCCGTGGATTGCCCTCTTGTTTGTCTTTGTTTTTGGACAGCTGGGTAAACAAACGGTTTCCTACGGGACATAAAATTCTTATAATTTTACAAAATTCTCTAACCGATAACTCGATAGCAATTTCGTGTTTACCTGGTTTTAGACAGAGTTAAAGTGCTGTGTATCTACAGAACCAATTGTCGTCCACGACCTACAACTATTGTAATTTTACAATTTCATTTCCAAAACAATGTTCCTTTAACAAGTTTGTGTCTTAACAAGAAGATTTGTTGCGGAATAAAAATTCCTTAAAATTCTGCAAACACAAACGTTCCCTTTATGGACGGTCCGTTTTTTTTTTTTTGGAGACGTATAAAGTTGCTGTAAATTTACAACCATTGCTGGTAACCTGTGCTTCGGCTGCAAGTTTGTTGCTCTACAGGAAACAAATGGCTTATGAAAGGATATTCAATTACAATTAAGTAAACATTCATGAATTGTAAATGTACAAAAAGTCACGTATAATTGGACAAAAAGTTATTGTAAATGTACAGTGTTTTTTCTGAAATAATACACATTCTTTTTAACTTCAAACAGAAGGCAATTACTGCTGACATCGATCAGTTTTGAAAGATTCAGCATGGATGGTTCTTTAGTAAATTTGTCACTGAATTTCTCAGAGATTAAAATATATTGTTTCTCAGACCATGCATTCAGAGTATTCTACTTTAATAATCATCACAGGAGAGTATATGTTTATTGATTAAAAGTTACATGAGAAAAAATATATACTGAAAGAATCATACCACCGAAAATTAAAATTGTAACACAAAACATCTCGAAATTAGGAAGCCTTAAATTTAACCTCAATGCGTGGGACATGCGTTTTTCGGGGCGTTCTGAACTGTATTTTAACAAAAAGCATTTACGCAGGCTATGAGATTGTGGCGCTCGGTTCAATTAGAGTCGTGCACTTATCAAGATTTTTATCCGCTTCTCGAAACAAATCTAGCCTCCCCCCGTGGCAAGATCTGGTACTGATCCAGTGAAAATATTACCCTATAAGAAATCCTCGCGAGATTCTCGCCAATAAGTTTTCATGACATTTTCGTAAGACTCTTGGGAAATGCGGAATTCTTCTGAGATGTGCTAATTTATGCGTTCCTGGTGGCATTGATTCCGTATTAGACAGCCTGGGATGAAGCTGGTGTTAAATTTGAGCTGGTGATCAATTTGAACCGACTGAACTAGTTGCTGTAAGTGGACCGTTCTCCTTAAAAAAGACACAACTGTTATGAAATACGAAAAATACATTTTGGGATTTATTGTCTGTTTTAGTCATTAAGAACTTAAAAAAATAGTCACAAATGTCATAAAATCTATAGCATATTGGACGATTTAACAGACACAAAATTCCTGTCTTACAACTGCATCCGCGTAAATGGGCATTGGCTAAGTATGCAAATATATGACGTCAAGAGAGGGACTCGCATCATATGTCTTATGTTATCCCTTATTTCAAGGATATTCGTTGTGTCTTTTGTTTTGTTTTGTAATGGTAGCATGTATTTTCGTTTTTACATGATATTGATATCACTTACAAAATGTGAAACCTTTGTAAAATATGAAAATGTTCCCTATAAAGACATATTGACGCTGAGAACTACCCCACGTTATCATATTTTCCATCAAGCTTTGGAGAAACGGGTATGTCAAAAACGGTGACAGATATTAGTACAATTTCACAGGACTTTGTTCTGAGTTTCCCTCTGCAAATTTTGAATAAAGCGAGCGTTTTTCTAGATGCATATCAGATGGACTTTAAAAACAGGGGACATATAGCTAGATACATATGTGTAATGATAACGTTCACCCCTGATCACCCTCACGAAAGGTCCTGCAAGGGAGTGTGGATGAGCTGCGTGTTGCATTTTTTTCCCTTCTTTTCTTTTTAAGGCAAAGCTATCCATTGGCAACAATGGATTAGCCCTTCAAATGAGGATTGTCTTACAATCACGCTGCATTCTTAAAGAAACTGTAACAATTCACTTGTAAGGTAATGGAAGTGAGACGAGAAAGGAATGCGGATTAAGGGGAGAGGAGTTCCTGCATAATTACGATGCTTTGGGAAATGCATTGTATCAGGTTGGTATTTTAGTCGCTGGCGTTCAGATCCACTACCTTCAACCGAGTTGTTGTTATCCTTGTAAAGTTTCAAATGTTAAGGTCTCTAAACAGGGAGCTCCCTGCTCTAAAGAAATGAAAAAAAAAAGCGTATATTGCGTTGTCAGAATTGTGAATATGTAGACCTACCTATGTAAGCAGGGGCTTTACGAGCATGCCGATATGGGTTGCAACTTGCTTGAATTCTGTTCAGAATTTACTCATTGGCGTCTTCTATAGTAAAGGACGTGACGGATTCTTTTCTTGGAGCAATCTTGATATCGGACGGAACATCGGATTTATCAGAGAGGCAATGGAAATATTGCAGTTGTGCCAATCCAGCAACGAAATGGCAGATTTATTGCATTGCCGTTTGTTTCCGAAAGTGACACCAAGGAAAGCTGCACTGGGAAAGGCTCTAATAAAAGCATTATAGACAAGTGCACGGTGTTTTTTTTTTCAAAAAAAAACTTAAGAAAAGAAAGTATATAAAGAAAGAGTATCTTACATAGAGAAAGAGAGTATATGAAGAAAAATCAATTTCGAGACGTCAGTTTCATGAAGCACCAGCTTTCAAGGTAAGAAATTGTAAAGTTCAGTGGTGTTTTTTTTAGGGGGGGGGTCTTTTTTGGTGCGTTACAGATCATTATTATCGGCATACTGCCTGAATTTGCAGTTTGTAGCCTGGAGAACATTCGGGTTAGGTAAAGGGATCCCTGGGTTCAGGGTATCGCTCGAATAAGATTTGCAGTGAATTTGGACTTCCCTGTTTGAGAAAGAAAAAGAACAGTCTATTTAAATCGTAAGGTTGAATTTGGCATTTTGCATTTGATACCGGTGTGCGACGCTTTATTAAAAGCTTTTTGCGACATGTAGGAATGAACCAGTTGTAGAAGAATATTTGATAAGCCCTCGGAGAGCCAAAAAGTCTGATATATGTTGGATTTATCTTGGCGAAAAAAGTAGATGTTCTGTTCCATGTGGGTCGTTGTGCGATTGCCGATTATTCTTTCGATTTTTGCTAGAGGTAGGGGTAGGCTGTTTGAAGTTGTGTTGTTTAGTACGATGTTTACTAACTTACTGATTTAAATTAATACCATTTTGGCCGAATTCCTGATGGCCGATTGGGAAATAACCTATAATCTATGAAGTTCATTAAAACTTACTTGTCTGTACTTACTTGTCTGTAACTTGTCAATGTTTCGGTTATGGATAGGGTTTATGAATGCTTTCAACTCCCTCCAAAATGTTTTGAGATTTGTCGTCGTTAATAGTTCATGAGCTATTATTTTGGATGCGGATAATGTCGCCCGTTCGATTTTTTTTATTTTGAAGGTGGTTATATCTCATCCCTATGCGTAGTATAATAGCCTGGAGATCCTTTACTCCACTGAGTTGCTTTAGTGAACTTGACACTTAAATGGTTGACCACCTTACCACGGTCCCTTAAGTATTCAGCTAAACCAAATGGCGTTAGTGGGTTTTCTTCGGATGCGCAAATCACATGGATCAGGATTACCGATTGTGGTGAGGTGGCGGGAAGGGGTATCCAGATGTGTGTGTGCTTGTGTGAGTGCACGGTATGTTTCAAAGTATACCATCTCCTCCTGTAGACGGTAAGTCGGATGAACTTGATAAGTAGATGGCCGAGGGTAGGATATAATATCCGCCGATCGATGATGTCATTGGTCAAAGGCCATGGAACACAATTTTTAACACAGATAATACAGTGTGTCATAGTTGCTGTAAGTGCAAGGTGTCAACATGACGTTTTAGATATTTTATTTTCCATGAATGTCACAAAGTATTTCAATCTATGCAGACATGCTTTTAGTTGAAATATTAGACATTATGTCTGGTAAAAATGTAATTTTAATGCCGTGTACGTTAGAACACTCCTCCCCATTGTACATGGGAGGAGTTGAAATGTTTACCTATTTGTAGGGAACAAACTGAATAACGTAAGACGCTTTTTTCAGGGGCTGTTGCAAAACGCTAACAGTGACCGCTCGTGCCGATCTGTTGATTTCTTTTTCTGGGAATACTTTTGACGCGCACTTTATGCGATTTTAAGCTACATTTGCAAGAAGTTGTGTCGAATGTGATGCGCACATCAGACCATTAAATAAGTCTAAATATTCATTATGCTCTTCTACACATAACTTCTGAATGTGAATCATATGTATACGTTAACGCAGCTTGGGATACAGTACAGCACGATGGGTATCCAATAATGATGGGAAACGATACTGCGAATGTTCTTCGAAGGACAAGTCCAGAGACTAACATGACATTACTTATTTGATGGCAAACATCAGGATATTTACAATGTACACAAAAGATTATAATGAAAACACTAAGTGTCTCGGAAGGTCAACTTCCATTGTCAGGTTATTAATAAGACTAAATAAGACAAAGTGAATGACTACCAAAGAAAAAAATACTTAGTAGAAGTAATACTTTGTCGAATAGTGAAAATAATGGTGATTCCGGTTGCTTGTTCAGATTAGGCAGATTCCAGGTAATACGGAGCATTTCCTTGAGCTTAAACTGCGAAGAAAACGATATGGATGAGAAAACGTATATGTGATGAGGATTTCAACTACTCCACGAATTGCATACTAGTTGTTTTGATGGAGGGATCACAAGAGACCATTTCTATTCTGTGAATGAGGCGTCCGAGTTTACAGTATTTGACATAAGTTTACTCTCTGTTTTTGTTTTAAGAAGCAGTGACTTTTGAAGTACTGAAGAAAAGATTTGGTACAATGCTCGCAATAAACGTAAATGAAATCAATTTGGTTTTTGTGGTGAGAGGACTTAATTTGCATGGTGCAAACTTGGTTAGGTAAGATATGCAGTCTGTGTCACGTAATAACAATTCAATTCTTTATTTCCGTGAGCTTTGGTATCATGCTTCTAGACTAAATAGAAGAGAAAATTGTCACTAGGCAGCCATCTTTAAAGAACAACAACTTTAAAAAGTTTCTTTTTCCCTTTCAAGTAGCATTAATTAAAATTTTAAGACGTACAAGTTATACGTGTTAGCTTTCCATTAGGTGTGTTGTGTTGTATAGGTCGCGTACTTCACCCACCCAACAGCTTCACTACTGGTAGGAATTGCAATAACTACATCTTACAATATAGCTGACGATTGAGTTGACTATTTATGTCACTTCCACTTTGCTTTCACTTTTTGTTAAAAATTTCATTACAATTTTGTTCCCTTATTTAACATTTGTCTTTGTTATATCCTTCTATAGATTCCGCAAATCAGATAACAAGACGTTATTACAGGTAAGTGCTAACGCATAACATTATCAGACGTGCACATGACAACTTTATACGTTTTTGTATACGTTTTGTAAGTTTACATGATCAAGACGACTAAATCCCACCTGTTTAAACGAATGGATTTCTCATGTGGCTCCAATTAAAGTTATTTAAATAAATAGTATTCCATTACACGATAAAAACGGTTTCTATATTTACTGCAATCATCATTTAATAGGAAATTTCTCAATAAAAAGAGAAGTTTTTAATGTTTTCATTGAGACCAGATTCATCTACCTTTTAAATAAAACGTTAAGAGCTCAAAGGTTCAACGACCATCGAGCAGACTCACTACAGGTAAGACGTTAGAGTTATACTTGTTAGCTTTCCAATAAGTAAGGTGTATTGTACAGTTCGCGTACTTCAACCAGCCAACCCCTTAACTGTTGCAAAATTTGAACATATTCAAACACAGCTATCTCTTAAGGAAGAGATTTCTGCATCCACCTTTAATTTTTCACTACTGGTAAGAATTGCAATCACTAGAACTCACGATATAGCTGAAATTGAGGTGACTTTAATGTCACTTTCAAGTTACCGTACTCTGACCATGAAGTCTTCAGTTTAGTTGCAAGAGGTCAATATTTTGTTCCATTATTTAACATTTGTTTTTGTAATCATGTCATTCTATGGATTCCAAAATCAGGGCACAAGACGACGTTATTGCAGGCAAGTGCTGACACCAAATATTTTAAGACGTGAATATCGCAACTTTACACGTTTTCATAACGTTTTCTTAGTTTACATGATCAAGACGACTAAACCCCACCCCCTTAAACAAAGAATTTTTTCATGGCTCCAGTTTGTGTTTTGTAAATGAATAGTTTCCGATTACACGATCAAACCGTTTCTATATTTCATGTAATCATGATTTGATAGGAAAGGTCTCAATAAAAACAGAAGCAAGTCTCCGAGGCTTCTGTTTTTATTGAGACCAAATTCATCTATCTTTAAAATGAAACATTTGTTTGGAGAGGAAAAGCAGTTTCTAATAAATATTCATAAGTTGTTTTTTCTTTACAAGGTTTTTTTTTACAATAGTCCTTATCAATGAAACCTTTTCAAGGGGTTGGGGGGAGGGGTTTATTAGGTACGAACAACAGGTGGCTATTGTCCTCGTTTCATGGTGAACTGATTGTTAAAGGATGGCAGAGTGAATAGACGCTTGCGAACAATAGCAGCACACAGTGAAGGTGGCCTTTTCTCTGAACAATAAACTCAAACGGAGAGAAATCCACAAATACTGTTCTGTAAACTTTATGTATCTGAATAATAATTCTAGGTGTTGAATGAAGTAAAAGAAAAGACATCCACAATAGGCTTTGTGAAAAGTTAATGTAGCTTAAAGGTTCAACGACCATCGTGCAGAATCACTACAGGAAAGACGTTAGAGTTATACTTGTTAGCTTTCCAATAAGTAAGGTGTATTGTACAGTTCGCGTACATCAACCAGCCAACCCCTTAACTGTTGCAAAATTTTGAACATATTCAACCACAGTTATCTCTTAAGGAAGAGATTTCTGCATCCACCTTTACGTTTTCACTACTGGTAAGAATTGCAATCACCAGACCTCACGATATAGCTGAAATTGAGGTGACTTTAATGTCACTTTCAAGTTACCATACTCTGACCATGAAGTCTTCAGTTTAGTTGCAAGAGGTCAATATTTTGTTCCATTATTTAACATTTGTTTTTGTAATCATGTCATTCTATGGATTCCAAAATCAGGGCACAAGACGACGTTATTGTAGGGAATCCGTTATAAAAAGAAATCGATGGTGCTCACTAACTTTGTCTTGTTTAATGTTTTTATGGAAATCTCGTAATATATCCATATATTCTTATCAATTATGGATTTTTAAGTAATCTTGACTTTGCAGTAGGTTCTGCCTTTTTAAAGTAAATACATATTTAATAATGAATGTCTGCAACTTACGAGTCATTTTAATAAACCCTACTACATTGATAGTTTAAAGTCAAAGTTAATCAAATCTTCTATTTTAATCATTTTGAAATTAGTTATAATCTTTGTAAAATAAAAACTTTTTTTGTTTCTAAACTACACTACAAACGATTGAAGCATCCCTTAAGGACATCCTGAATGTACTGATGCACTGATAAGAACATATCCAACTTGATATTATACATTACATACTTTTTCAAAAGAAATAAATGACGCCTACTAGTCGAAAACTCAAATTAATTTCATTCATCTCCATTATTGTTTTTTCCGTTTGTATTGTAGTATTGTGGAGCTCTGTTTGATAGTAAAATCGGATTTTTAAGCGATGTTCAAAACCATGTCCCGGTAAGAGTGTCTGGAACTCAGCAATCATGAAGGTAACGTTTCGTTCATGAATGGGAATTATCTTGAACGTACCGATAAGAATATCTGGAACTCTTAAAAAAGGACATTCTCCCTTTTAAAGCAATTCGATGGTGTGTACTGAATATATCTGTTGTAAGGTTGTTTTTTTATACCATGCTATTACTACATCCATAATGAATGTTAATTTGTGAATTTTCAAGTGTTTTTTGACGAAAATAGTTGGTGTCTTCTTTGAAATAAAAAAAAAAATCGTTAACTGCAATCTAAGCATTATCGTGACAAAAATGTCTCTGACTTAGCGTCATTGAAACAAACATTATTATGTTGATGTTGTCACCTGCTTTGGAATTCAAGAAATTTATTGAAATCCTCCCTTTCAATCCTGCTGCTAAACAGTGCTACAGTAATCTTTGTTCAAAAACTGGATCTGCACTTTATCAACAATAAGTATATTTTGACACTCTGAATGTACCGATAACTCGTTATGAATTCGTTTTTTCTTTCAAGAGGAAATTGTTGGTGCTTACTGACTATTAGTCGTAGATCTATTAACTTTATGTAACCCCTTTATGTGATTTTCGATTTTCGATAATTAATACATGTCCTCTTACTCATGAAATAATATTCTGAAATTGTGGTCGATAACGAAATAGACTGCTAAGATACTATTCTATTCATATCCCGGTAAGAATGTCTAGAACTCATCAATGATCGTAAAGACGTTTTGCGCATCACTGGCAAGCATTTTGAGTGTACCCTTCAGAATACCTCCAATTCGTTGACAAATTAACATTTTTCTTTCGTCCTTTACATAAGAAGATACACTGTCACAAGTTATTGTTCTACTCAACTGAAAATTTGTCTTTAATAAAATCTCCAAGTGTCTCGAATTATAAAGATATCATTGCAATGCCTTCAATTGCAATTTCTTTTATAATGCTTCCAGTATGTTCCTGTTTTTTATACTTAATTCTCGTAGTTTTCTGCGACTGGCTGATAGCCAGTGTTTAAATGAGGGCTCTGTTAGAAAACAAATAGACCTCTTTGACAATTGACCAGGCAGATCCTGTTAGTCAGGGAGATATATAATAATTTTTTTTACAAATGCTCGCGTTACATAAAGTGTGTAAATGTGCCTACTGGGTTATTTTGATATGCCGAGTTAAAAAAGTACCGTCACCTTTCTCAAACATTTCAAATCAATACGTTATAAAATTCAGCATGTCAAATTGCCCCCCCCCCCCTCCCGTGTACTAAATTTCTGTTTGCAAAACATTGTTTGGTTGTATGGTAACTTGAGTCAAATTTGCTGTTTTTGAAAACAAAAATAGCCAATTTTGTCCCCAAATTAGTATTTCGAGCATATCTTGAGATCTATTTGAGCATTAAATGCAAAATTTTGCAAGGACTTACCTGAGAATGTAATATTCAAGGTATATCAATTTCGCATTAAAGAGATTGAAATTTGTTGATTTTTGAAAATGAAAAAAGCCAATTTTGCCCCAAAATTTGTATTTTCAGCATATTTTGAGAACTATTAGACCAATTGAAGTTTTGTAAGGACTTACCTAAGAACACATTGTTCAACATTTTATTACTGTAATGGTAAATCAGACAAGTGAAATTTGCTGATTTTGTTAAACAAAAAGCTAAGTTTGCCCCCAAATTATTTGTATTTTCCACCATATTTTGAGAACTACTTGAACAACTAACTTACCTGGGAACACATTGTTCAATAATATTAATATAATATAATTATTATCAATGTAATGGTAAATCCAGTGAACTCTCAGAGCTGATATTTGAGAAAGCTAATTTTGCCTCAAAATTTGGATTTCCACCATATCTTGAGAGCTATGAAGATAAAGTATATCACTCTTACAGTAAACTGTTGAAATTGTATGATTGTTTAGTAAGAAATAAATAGAGCCGGCATCAATATGCACCACCTTCTATCTTCAGCCAAAACCACTTAAGCAGAACTGGTCCCTGTTGGTAATGTCTTTGAACATTCCTGCAAATTATGATAACGTTATTTTTAAGTTAAACAATAAGTTTAGAAGAACCAGGTTCTGTACAGGTATATAAGAGACTAATGTGCAAATAACCCATACAGGGATGCTTTTATATCCTGCACCTAACTCTAGCCACTAAGCCTAACCTATATGTAATAACCCAATGTTGTAATTGTGTCATGTAGCGTAATATGCACAGATACTTTTGAGCCGTTATTGTTATCGTTACTTGAGCCTACGTAGTGGCACCAGGGTATAGGCTTAAGTTTGCTACATTGCAGTGGATATCAATATTACCATTTTATGTTCTCTTCTGCTTACCACCATTTTACGTTTTCGGAATATTTGGCTCTAATTTAGAATCAGTGTCAGGAACTAGGTCTATGTGACATGTGGTTGCAGTAAACTATTAAAAATCACAATATGCCGGACATTTATTGAATCAATGCATGTTGGCGATGAGTTACGCAACACCGTGGATCATCCTCTTGTTTTTAAATATACATTGATATTCAAAACTTCCCCTCATTGTACCTGTGACATCCTTCAAATATTACGCAATCAAAGTTTTCAGTTTCACAGTTGGCAGGTCCTTTAGGTTTCTGTGTGAAGTCATATGATGCCATATTAGGTGCAGATTCATGCATGGGCTATCTCTCCACAATAAGTCAAAATGCTTCAACTGGCACGTAACTTTCATGGATTTGTTTGAAACTTGCACACAATAATTCTCAGTGAATGGGTCATGTGATGTATTCATTATCCACTTTATGAAATTGTCCTCCTACAGATTTTCATGAGCAATCTTATTTGTTTGTCACATTGATGCGTTGCTAGTGGTACCTTCAGGATCTTTATGAATTTTTGATCCAAGGTCTGGACCTGTGGCCCATTTTATGAAATTCTGCAACCAAAACCTTGATCAAAACTTTCTGGACACCCCAAAAGGCCCACGCTCCAAGAAATATTGTGTGGGAGCAAAGCCATCAAGTCGTTTGCACGTAGAACGTTTTGAGTTATTCTGCAGCAATAGTTCGTGTAAGCGAAGAATTCTAATATGATGTCATAAGCTTGCCTGAATTGTAGAAATGAAGATTTTTTTCAGAAAGAACTTCCAACTGTGAAGCGTTAAACTTTGATGGTATACCATTGAAAGACGTCTCAAGGATACCAAAGGCAGTTTTGGCTGTCAATTTGTCCAAATATTTAGAAAATCCAGTTTTCATTGATCTTTAGTCTACGTGTCATGGCCGCTTAAAGGTCACGAAACCATTCAAATAGGTCACATACACTGTTTTTTTTTTTATATAAGAACGCAGAAGATGTGATTGATGTCAAATTTGTATTTCATTTATTTTTGAACGGAACCATATTCAATAATAATTGATATAAAATGAACAAGAGTATGGGCAGACTTTACACACACTGAGTATAGATTTTCGCTAGCGAATTCACAAAGTACGTTCAGTTTGATTGAATTCCAGTATGAGGTGAAATCAGTCCAAACTATTCCTTACAAGTGCTGGCAGGGGAAAGGGGGAGTGTCACACGTCTGTCCTCCCTCACTCGCAGCCTGTAACTAGCGTACTGTAGCTACCCGAAAGAAATCCGTCGCTGCCGGGAGGTCTCTCAAATGAAAAAGCGGGTGCCGAACTCTCTGCCGGCAATCCCGTGATACCTTGCACTAACCGGAAAAAGGGCGAATTCTAGTCACTTCCTCTCTGGACTTTCCTCGTTTCCCGAGAAGAAAATGAATACTAGAATGTGCTGTGTGTTTGTATGTGTGTGTGTGTGTGTGTGTGGGGGGGGGGGGGGGGGTTGGTAATTGTGACGACATGCTTTTCACGATGTCATATCACGATGTCATATATCACGATATCAATATGACAACCTTAGACTAATCTCATATTTAATACGTAGATGTGCCACACTGAGTGCAGGATCGATCTATATTGTTTCTGTCAATTTTGCACATTTATGAGATTGGTGTGGAAATTTAGGAATCTTGCGATATAAAATACATTGATTTGTTTATAATATAATGACAATCATACACAAATAAGAAATAGTATCGTTCTCAGAGTTTCTTTCTGGTTATATTTCTAAAATGTTATATTTTGTTGAAAGTGATGCATGGTCAGGGCTAAGTCACTTCTGTTTCAAAAAAAAAGATAATAAATTAAAAAACCTAAAAAACCTCAAAGCAATGATAAAGAAACACGTAAACCGATCATAACCATTAGACAGCCCACTCCATGGGCTTTATGGTATCATGCATAATATCAACGTAAGTAAAAATCCTAATTTTTTTCTCAAACACTTATTCCTCTTTCCAGCAAACGTAAACTTTACAGCATACAGATACTTGTAGGAATTTGCTAAAAGATCATCTCTCCTGTTCACCTCTTAAATATTTGTTACTTTTTACTGGCGAGTCCTCTGAAGAAAAAAAGTCAGCTTTGATTTGCTACAAAATTATGAATCTCTCGGAAGTCTCTGCCGTTAAAACGGACCCAAGTTGCCCGGATCATGTTTAACACACTACTGAAAACCACTACACCACTAAAAATCCCCCCCCCCCCCAGTGGTTATCCTGCGTCCATATTCTCAAACAAATATGGCAGAGTCACCTGTCGAATACCCGCAACACATTGCTTTAACAATAACATGGTAGCTACACAACACAATGAAATATTTAGCACAATTTGAAACACTGAAACAGGAAAAATGATTTTTTTTTAGCTCTTAAAATAATAACGATAATAGTAATAACGAATGATACAGAAGCAACGCAAGGCAGAACGACATGCAAGACAGAGTGACACACAAAACAATGGACATGATTCGCTGACTTCACACTACCGCTGAAATACGCCAAACTATACCGTGCCTGAATCGAAAGGACTGCTGAAGAGGTCTTACGGAAGTCCAAGGACAATGAAGTCCTGAACGACCACAATAAGCTTGCCGGACTTCAGGAGTACATCACGTCACCAAAATACACAAGCCCACTGATAGAGGCAATCACAATGGCGATAAACGGATACGAACAGGAACCGAATACGGATACGAAGGATGAATTGGAGGAGTAGAGGACCGGGTATATCAGCAAGTCGTCCAACGCACAGTTGGGTGGTCAACTTGAATACAAACGGCAAGCCCCGAAGGTGACATCCACTGTAAACACCTACACAACGAGAGGCAGCATATGACTGAGGATTGCAACAAAAACCCTGCTGACAGTTGCATAAGACTAGGTCCAAAGCAACAACAACAAATGCCACAGGACAAAGGTACTCTACAGTGGGAATGATCCCTGGTTCCCTTGTTCTATTTGCTCAGGCTGTTTGTGATGATATTTTACCCTTGTAGGCTCTTGCAAGCTTTCTGCTGAGATAAATTTCGGAAACGGTTAACGTATTCTTACTTGCAATTCGTAAACACTGATTTACATACCCCTAAGCATGTAGTGTGTGCGATCTAACATGCCATGTGGATGAGAGACAAAAAGGATTACAGAAAACGATAGGGACTGGATTAATCACTCTGTGAATTGCCCAGCTCTACCATTATTAAATGGTAATGAATTTCAAATTGTTGACTCAAGTCGGCGAGATATATTTTTCACGATGACAAATATATATATTTTTTTCGGAGTTAAAGTGACGGAAACCTTTCACTCCAACTCCTTCTTTCATCGATTGTTTAATGAATAACTATATTGTTTAGTCATAGGATCGTTATCATAATACGACTATGCTTTCACTTTGCTATTGTTTAATGAATAACTATTGTTTGGTCATAGGATGGTTCTCATAATAGGACTATGCTTTCACTTCCTTTATAAAACTAACGGTTGGCCATTGCTTCGTCAGTGTTCAAACCACACACATAAGCTGATCAACTCAATCCATCTGAACAGTTATTACAAATGATGATTAAATAAAAGATCGAGTTGCTGCGACCATTTTCACTTTAATTTCGCCTTTGTCAAAGAAAGAAGTCGGAGAACGGGGAAAATTGTTCTCAATATGAATCTAGAAAGGAAAGATTTGTGCCTTATTGAGTTGCTGTTAATCTGCATACTTGGATCATCTCAGTGTGTCGTTTATTCCGCAGACACCAATTCAAAGGAAGGCTCATGTCCCATAATAACAAGAGGGACAGTCGGTGCATGCGTAGAATCGTGTTCTGACGATATGGATTGCAAAGGTGTCAAGAAATGTTGCACCAACGGGTGCGGTTACGAATGTTCTGACCCAGTGTTAAGTAAGTATAATTAATATTGGTGAGTGTTAAAGAGAAATGAGACGTTTGTTTAACTGAAAAAAAAAATGAAACCAATGTTTGGAAACACAGAATGATAAATTAATCGAAACAAGAAGGACGGTGGTCTTCTTTACAAAACAAAAATGTTTCTCACATATAGAAAGTCAGGTGTTTGTTGCTCAAGAATAATTTTTTTCCCACAAACTTCCAAAAATTTCAATGATGCATCTTTCGTTCCTCATCTTATGCTTAACGTTTTAAGGAGCTGAATCTTCTGTAGATGTCTATTGATGGCCCTCAAATAGTTTAAAGATGATTAAAGCTATTTTGGTATGTCATGTCGGTGCAATGTAAATGTCATATTTCCTTTTTAATTAAGTACCTATTGCAGTTAATTTCAGATATGAATAAAGCATTTTTACAAACGTAGTTGCCTCAACAGTGTGCTGATGACAATTGTGAAATGCCCAAAAGAGTGAGATAATGGATCACATAGCTGCAATTTTATAGACTTCTTTAATTAGTGAAGGAAACAATGCCAGATATCAACCATAAGAGGATAAGATATGTGATTGACATCGAGTCTATTGTATGTCACTTAGCAACCAACTATCTGAAGACAGTCTGATTGTGCTTTCACAGAAATATTGCACCAGCTGGTATAAGACTAAAAATGAAACAATGAATAATTTTAATCTTGATATTTTCGATTAAAATTTTACTTGTTACCAGTATTTTATGAAACACTGAGTGGAAAAACAGAAATGGAAGTAACGGTGCAACTTTCTGAGGGGGAAGAGTGGGGGGGGGGGGGGGGAGAAGATTCCGACCTAGTGGAGTCCATCATCACTTACCAGATTGATCGAGCTTGGACCATTGCTGAAGATGACTTCACGAATAGATACATAAATCTTCATTCGATTGGGAGAAGTTTTCGAGATCCTTTCAGTATTACAGCGGACGAGAGCAACTAGAGAAAAACACAAACACCACCAGAAGAGGGCATTCTTCATCCACAACCCCGCAGCAACGATGACGTTGAAATGAATGAAAATAAGATTGTATCGTATTAATTATAAGTTATGCAAAACCCACTAAGAATTTAAGTAGATTGTATTCAACTTTTTAAATAGTCTTCATTGTACACTTTCCAACTCAAACAAATGTATCCTTCAAAGGGTAGACACCTATACATGTAGATCGAACAGTTTAGCAGGTGAAAAATAATTGTCGAGAGAAACATCATAATCCAGACAGGACATATGTGACCAATATTTTGTGAAGTGATACTGTAACTAAATGGAAGGTTTGATTCTGTGAAATTACATGAGCTTTAAATTCACAATTGCATCCTTGTAAGTAAAGGATTCTTTTCTCACTTTGTCAATTGGTTTGCAACTGGGATTCTTTTCATAATAACGGCTATTCCATATACGCAGCTCATAATAAACGAATCATAGCTTTTTATGCTTATGTGTGCGAAGGGTTATGCTAGTTCAGTGACCATTAGCAGTTCATGGAAATGTGGTTACACGTAATTCAAGTAAAACACCCACAGACGATGAGAGAAATCGATGCCTCCTCAAAATTCACCCATCAGTATTCCACAACACTTTCGATTCGCTCAGAAAAACGTATTAATACAATGTGGTTCAAATAAAGGTTTAAAACCAATAAAGGAAGGGGGAGGTTATCACTGAGGAATAAACGATCATGTGTCAGGGACTGTGTACTTACTTTTTTCACAAGATGTCACGATTAACCTGTTACAACATAAAACGAATACAACACAACATGACACTAATAAAACTAATGAAAAGTATTGTATCTTTCTGTCGTCTGAAAACAGTGTTTATTTTTTACCGATATTTTTGGCGGTCACTGTGTCAGAGAAAAATGGACATATACTGTGTATAGTTGAGACTATTCAACATACGATTTGTTCCAGCCGCAGTCGTGCTGTCCACAAAGCGCTGAATTGTAGCAAGCAATCGTTTGGAAAGTAACATGTATACCGATCTTAACTTGGGTAGTGTAATGGAATCAGGTGATCAAGCAGGTTAATTCTAATAATCTGTGGTGAAGCATCGTTTTAAGAGAGCTTTTTGTACATATCACGTCCTTTTGAACGTGTATTTGTGTTGAGCTGACTCTCAAGTTTATTTTCCGGAATATATGTTCTTCCTTCCATTTCCCCTTTACACCGTTTCACGACTTCTGACGGCCAAAGGTAAACTTAATTTCAACGAATTTTTATCCTTCAGAGCTGTTCGTCATATTTGCAATCGAACTACCTTAGTTGTCCCTTTTCCAACCTAGAGTTTTCACTTTTACGATTTCAAACTCGTTACAATGTTTGAATTGTTGGTCTCTTGTTGATATGACAGCAGAAATGGGTTGCTTTAAACAACCATGCCGTTATTCGTTAAAATGGGATTCAGTTCCACCTCACCCTTTTTTGTTCTACATGAGATTCAACTTGTTGCAAATTTTCGTCGCCTTAGGCCAGTTTTATCACCATGCTGTGATAATCCATAAGGTCAATTAAACATCGTGTTCCTAACGTAATTCAGGTGTGTCAATCTAGGCTTTATTGAGCTGCCTGGCAAGGGTTATTAGGTGTGATGTAGATAGGAGATACATGTGTAATCGGGCATGAAAGAGGGTCTGTTGAACGAACACTTTAGCACGGTTGTAACGTCATGTATATGTTCAGATGACTATACAATATCACAAATAAAACTTGTCATGCTCTTACACCTCATTCTGACTTGAATATTCATAACGTCATCCAGTTTATTTCGTTCCAAATGCAGGTGGGATTCCATCCCTGGTTTTCCTACTGTATTAAAATTATAAATAATTAGAATAATAAAAAGTTAAGAATCAAACATTTTTAATATTTTCATGATACTCTTCTATCATGTTCTAGTGTAATTAATGTGTTTACATGATTCTTAATTGTTTCTCTTTTGTCTAAAATTTAAACAAAGTTACGTGAAATGATACTCAAAAAGGATGAAAAACCTTATGAGAACGAAAAAAAATTTCCCTTAACTTTTTGTAAAGGCACACATGTTGTTTATTTTGCAGACTTACGGAATGTCTCTTGTCCAGCGATTAATTCAACAAGTTATGGTATTTGCATCGATGAATGTTCGGACAAGAATCCTTGCGGATATAACCAAATATGTTGTCCTAATGGATGCGGCCATGTCTGTACGGAGGGGAAACCTATCGAAAGTAAGTCTAATGCTGTACCATTTCTAAATTTGGTTATACTACTTCCAAATCTATGATATAGGACTTTTTTCTTGTCAAGATAAAATTAGATTTAGCCCACCCTTATGGTTGTGTGTTGCTTTTTTTTTATTTTGACTTACACTTTCTTTGAAACATACATTTCCCCCTAGCTACATGTATTGCTGTGCGACGGAGAGAGTCGGAGGGATGAAGTGCCGTTGTATAAAGAAGGCCAATGGGGGAGGGGCTTCAATAGTTACATGATCGACTGTACAATTCACTTGCGTCATTATTATGGGGTACTGGATATGTTGTCAGAAAATCAGAGATACTTCTAATGGAAAAGAAAAAAAATGACTTAAAACCGATTACTTTAACTCCTATCATCAAATGCTTAATAAGTAACTGATATATTCTTGCAGACGATAAATCTGAGTGTATAAGGAATATTAGCTAATCAAATTAAGATATCTAAGCCAATTTAGCAAAATGTTGAAAGAGTGTTAGAATTGCTGCATATTTTTCGTTTCGGCATTGCCAAAGAGAGAGAGACAAGGAAACTGGTTTGTACAATGAACGTAAAAGAGAATGATCTGCTTGATTTTGAGTTACAGTTAATCTATCTTCGTTATACTTGGCTTTTTATTTTGCATAAACCAACATTCTGTAGAAGCCACGCTAGTTAGTATTTTAAAATTTCCAGAAGAAATTTTTTTAACACAGACTTAACTGACAGAATTAAACCAAAATCTTGGCATCTTTTCTAACTAAATGGAAAACATATGAAGTTTTAATTGCCCTGTGGGTATGTTCTTTGTAGAGCGATGCTTCTTTTCAAAGTTTTACCATCGACTTACTTTGTACATATTAGTTGAAGAATTCATGCTTGTAGGTCATGTGAAAAAAAAAGCCTGCATTAAGTTAGCCAGACCAACTGTATCATCTAATACACTAATGATATCATGCAATATGCTCGTGCTTTCAAATGGATGTATTCTACGTCAGAGGAAATTTATATTTCAAGTATTATGAGGTTAACACTTCAGTCATAAGAGTTATAGTCCAAAAGAGAAAATGAAAACCTAGGAAAACAATACAAAGTCCTTGAACCATGTGAAACGTGTGAACACAAGGAAAACGTTACACTAATTTAAATCCTTGTCAAAGATACACTCAAGTCAAGGGGTTGTATAACCTTCGGATGGAAAACTTCCCTATGAAGAATGACATAACAAACAACAAACGAAAACAAATCAGGCTACGTTCTGGGAGTGGAGAGGTCGGGGGAGTTGACAGCGATTAAAACTGTACCATTTATATTTTCCCTTATTATTTAATTACTTGTGATACCCTGTCATACGTGTTTATGACGGTAAGCTGACCTCTGAATACAGTTTGTTTTGCTTTTGACATTTCCATCTCCTTACGAGAGTCACGTAGGAAAAGTCCAAGACAGTGTATGATCTTGCATAGATGCTGTGTGAGTTACTACTGATGGTTAGTGCTGTAGTGCGCAATTGCAATGAGTATTGCTCCTTACGTTGCTTTCGATCAAATCGTAACCTTTGAAATCATGCAGGTGTATGTGTGTGTATACGTTTGTAATGTGCAGAGACGGGACGCTGCTTTAGCGGGTCCGTAGTCTGGCCTAAGACTAAGAGCCTCTGACATCCATTCTCGCTCACGCACAACTAGCGTAGCTAGCCGGAAATTCCGTCGCTGCAGGGAGGTCTCTCAAATGAAAACCCGGACCCCGACCTCTCTGTCGGCAATCCCGTTACACTGTAACTTCCGCTAGTCGGAAAAGGGCAATTTCAGTTCACTTCCTCAACCGTGGCTTTTCTCGTGTCTCAATAAGAAACACGATATCCCAAGAAGGGAAGCTATTACAGATCTCATATTTGTTATGTGGGTAAGGTAAGCATTATTCAGGAAGAAAAGCCTATTGCCTTTGGTGGAGGACAAAGGTCATTTGAGGGTCAATAGGGGTCAAATTGTGAAAACTTTGTAAACATCATATCTCAACAAGGGAAACATGAGCGGGTCTTATATTTGGTATGTAAGTGAGCCTTATTTAGGACAAGAATACTAGTGTTTTTGGTGGATGTCAAAGATCATTTGGGGTCGACAGGGTTCAAAAAGTGAAAACATTTTAAACACGATACATCAAGAAGGGAAACTTGTACAGATCTCATAATTTTTATGTAGCTTAGCCTTATCAAAGAAAAGACCCCTATTGTTCTTGGGGAGGTGAAAGGTCTTTTGAGGTCAACAGGGATCAAACAGGGATCATGTAAACAAGATATGTCCAGAGGGAGAAACTTGTACTGACCTTATATTTGGAATGTGGGTGAGCCTCATTAAGGACTACAATATTTTTTCAGGTGGAGGTCAAAGCTCATTTGGGGTCAGCAGGGGTCAAACAGTCTAAACCTTCTACACGCGATATCTCTAGGAGGAGAATATGTACAGATCTCATATTTGGTATGTGGGTGTACCTTATTAAATTCCCTCAAACTCCTTTCGATATTCAAAAGACATAGAATTTTCCCAAGGAACTTGAGATAGCCATCACAAGCCAAGTGCTTAGCAGAGGCATGGCTGGTACCGTCACTGTTTTTTCTCATATATTACACATGCTGGAAGGGTTATAGCCACCTGTTCAGCTCTGTCGTGGAGTGGCCACAAATTTTACACGGTTTTGACATAGCAATTCTAATTCAACAGGTTGTAACTCCAAAAAACCTCCTTTTTGGGGGAGAAATTTTGTTATCAAGCATACGGGACTGCCACGGCGATCGGAATAACCCCTTCAAATCATGGGTACTTACGAGGGATTGAATCCTTATATAGCCTCTCCGACACTAGTGAACACCAGAGGAGAAAGACCGGATGCAGCTGATGTCCATGGGATAGACATCCTGGAAGGAAATGACCTACCGGACCCTCACCATCATTTTACACCATACGCCTCTCTCACTTTTCTTCAACCTCTCCTCTACTTTATTCCCCTCTTCAATCTTCATGTTTTTATCCTTCATTGACGATCCTCTCGTTTTCATTTCCACAGTTTATTTTTTCATTTTTTATAGGTCACCTTTTTTTCTTTCCACCGTTTGTCATCTAATCCTTTAATTAGTTATCATGTAGTTCTGTGTAATTAGTGCTAGTTTGTTGATCTTTAAAAGCTATTTTCAAAATAGAAGCAGTAGTAGTTGTAACAATCTAAGTGGTAGACCTAAACCTACAATCTTGGACAAAATACCTTGGGACACCCCGCGCCCCCGTTCAATGTTGGCTATAGGATTGCTGTTCAAAGGGTACATTCACTTCCACAGCGCAACATTGGAAAGGGGGTCGTGGTTTCATGTTATCCTCTCACCTAAAATTCAGTATTATATTTGCAACGTACGACAAAGTGTCCCAACAATTTTGTCCAAGATTGTCTGAGAATTTCGACGGGTTAGAAGCATGGGCGGGGCACAGGAAAAATCGTCAATTTGAAATAAGTTTAGGAGCAAAATGGGGGGTGATATTCCTTTCAACAAGAAACATCAGCAGTACATATTCGGCATGTTTGGGGCCTATATTGAAGTTGGTTTACTGTAATAATATTATTGTGTGAATGTTGTCAATGTTGTTACGGAGTAAGGGAGGAATAAGTCAGTCAAATCCATGCATTTGCGCTAAATGTGTTGAATAAAATGCTGTCATTGGGGAGGTAACATCATAACTCCAATGCATCTTGTCGACCAGGAAACTACTTTAAAACATTTTGTATGATACAAATGACGTACTTTCGGCTCAAACTCTGATATTGAGACAGGTACCGAAGAAGTAAAAAAGAAACAAAAACAAAAACACCCCCAACAAAAAAAAACAAAAAAAAAACGAACATGTTAGTGGTCGGTGAAGAAGATCGATATATATGTGTTATTTACTCAAATTGTTCACAGTGATGAAGTGGTGTCTGGTATTAAAGTAACTACGCTTAATGACTATTATAACTGATTTGCAGGTTAATCTGGGTAAAAAAGTGTACTATCATTATACAAAATAAACCCCTAAAATGCAAATTAAAGTAACTACTCTTAATGACTATTATGACTGACTTGCAGGTTAATCTGGGTAAAAAAGTGTACTATCATTATACAAAATAAACCCCTAAAATGCAAATTTAATAAATGTGACGTTTGCTCATATTCACATAACAGTGACATTGTGGCCCCCATTCTATTGTACCTCACATGGGGCACTGTAATATGTTAGTCATTTTAATTAAGCAGTTTCAACGGACTTCAGAGTACATATTTGTTGTTAGAGCTATATCATTATATTAATATACATATATATATATATTACCTTATGTTATATATGAATGAAAAATGAGAAGTTGACAGATATTTGAGTTTATAAATGGATACTTGAGCAGTGAAAAACACTATGGTCATGCCGTGAATCGAACCCCGGCCTCCCCATCCAAGCTGACTTAGACCTAACAACAGCGTCCGACAGTATAGTTTAATGAAACTCACGTTCTACCAAATGTTTTGACAGGAAAATTTAAGCAACCCGTGGGAAAATTGCGTAGATTACAAGACTGAAGATTACATATGTTACCAGCTTCATGCAAAAATTGCAGTCACAAATCTTGATTTAGCTGTCAAAAATGTAAAAAAACCAGCCTTTATTAACTTCTACCATTTATTTTAATATTAAGCTGAATGTACAGTTCTGACTTTAACGCATTTTGGTAGAACGTGGAGCTACTTCAGAATATATTATAACTGGGATTCCTACCAGCATTCTACAATTGCAGTAACACTCCTGTTGCAACGCAATGCAACAGCTGCCCATCAATGTTATATCTAAACTCAACTATTTCTGTCCTCATACAAAACCATAAAACAATCTGTCCATTCATCATGATGTCACTCCTTTCCAACAAAACATATACAAATAAACCCCCAAAATTTATATTAAACTTGTTATGTTCATAGTCGAAATTCAGAATACTTTCATTTGAAAATCCCCAGACCCATAGGCCCCGATAACTAATTTTTATGATGCACTTTGTCCAAAACTGTTAAATTTTCTTTCAAAATTTCGCTCCAAAATTGCTCCCAAAAAACTCAGACAATCTTGGACAAAATACCTTGGGACACCCCGCGCCCCCGTTCAATGTTGGCTATAGGATTGCTGTTCAAAGGGTACATTCACTTCCATAGCGCAACATTGGAAAGGGGGGAGGGGCGTGGTTTCCTGTTATCCTCTCACCTAAAATTCAATATTATATTTGCAACGTACGACAAAGTGTCCCAACAATTTTGTCCAAGATTGTAGCTTAGGCTTTCATGTCTCTGTCATTCCCTATGGACTCATTTAAATCGTTTCAACTTTTTGTTCAATTTCGTTGTTTCAAATTGTTAAATCATTCAATTTTGTTAGAGCTATTGAACTAAAAGCCTCAAATATCTTTTAAAATAACTCTCAAACATCATCTTATTACAAACTATTTATATTTAATTTCCTTTCTTGTGTTTATGCTTGTTACTCCTCTATCTCATTTAAATTAAATTTTTCTTTAATTTTTAATTCCCCGTTTTTTATATTTACTAATTCTAAAAGTGAAAGAAAGTCGTATGAAATCAAGAGGAACGAAATAGAAATGTAGCAATCTTTACACGAATGAGTTACGTGTTGTTGATAAAACGTGTTTTCAATCGTTGAAGCTTTTCGAATTATACCCTGTCCAGTCTGGGGAAACCTGTTGTATGATTTTCCAGTTGACAAAGTCTCGTGTAATTTCTGGCTTTACATTAATTGTTTACAGTCTTGAAAAACACCACTTGTCCTCCAATAAATCCATCAAGTGCCGGTATTTGCATCGATGAATGTTCGGACAAGAATCCATGCAGATATAACCAAATATGTTGTCCTAATGGATGCGGCCATGTCTGTGTAGATGGGAATCCTGTAGGAAGTATGTTTTACTCCATTTTACTTTAACTCTTAATTTTTTTTCATCTATGATATTGAATTTGTTTTTTTGTAAGGATAAATGTTGCCTCAGCGTGAAACATTATTAACAATTGATACCAGTGACAGTGTTAGGCAGTTCCTAATGGCTCGTAAGTCCTAATGTATATCATATGATATTTGTCTCGAAAAAGTAACAGCGAAAGTGTCTATTCGAACACTTGTGTTTCATATCGTACAGCATCTTGTATTCATTATAGCACTATTTTTCATACTTAACAGCAAACGGTTTGTCCCATGGCAAAGCAGGAGATTGGGGACAGCCAGGAGAGTGGTGGCAGGTTTAACTACGCTTCTCCGCTGGTCATGCTTCTCTTTGGTTCTGTCGTTACTGCAACGATTACAGCAGATTAGTTGACGTCTTTGTAACCCGCGAATGTGACAATAATCATAAATGTAACTACTCACCATCAATGTAATATTTTCTACCCATAAGTCTAGTTTTATTTAACATTATTGTAATAATTTTGACCGTAAATGTAATCATCTGACCCCACAGTAACAGCGTAATATATTTTTAACCCTGAATGCAATAAAATCTAAAATCGCCAAAGTGGAGCTGGGTGATCTCAGATCCACAGTCAGCAACTTACTTTTTGGGAAAGCGAATACAGAGGAGGGGTCCAAAGGATTCGGTTCCCCCTTTTCTTTCAAAAACCCTGCCCCTTTTTCAGAAGCAAAACATTTTCAGAGAGAAACCACGAGACTCGAAGTCTCTCCCGTATTCACCAGAAGTAGTAATCTGTGAAATGGGGTTACAATCAGAAACTTCAGCAAGTCGTGTATAGCCATATAGTTTGTTAACTAGGTGTAACCATATACGTTGCATGTCATCAATTGCATTCTCGGTCGACTCAACTGCTTCTGGTGATCTAGGCAATTACACCATGTTTCATTTTTTTAATGTTGGAGTGCGAGTAGGTACAGTCGTACTCAAAAATAATACGGCCATAAAACAGTGACACAGTTGTATTCTGGAGCAAAACGTTAATTCAAAGTATATCCCATGCACTTTCGATTCCAGTCTGTCTTTATTCACAATATGTCGTTTGCTGGAACTTATTGGTATACAAGGAATCAGTCACACCAGAAATCTGACAGCGCTTGAATCAAACGTACACTGTACCCTGGTCAATCTGACAGAAGTGAGGTGTTGAGGGGAGCCATGGCGAAAGACTGACGGCGCGGCTCCTTTATCTGCAATCATCCACAAGTTTAAAGTGACTCAAGTTATCCAAGGAAGGAAAAATGTTATGGTCTCTCCACACACATAAACTAGAAATACACCCCACAGATACATGAAATTTTATAAAACGAAAATTTAGCCCGTATGATCACCCCACATACTCCAACATTAATGCATCATCTCGTTAATTGTAATGATCCTCCTCTTAAGTATGACATAACGGCTAATTGCGTGCTTTTTATTGGCTATAATTTTGTAAGGGTCCCTTTAATGGGGGTCAATGGGAATGGTCCTGATGTTCCACGCTTAAATCCAATCCTGCTCAGTGCACACTGACTGTTACTCTATGGCCGATGAATCGCTTACAGTGTGATTGTCACTCTTAAACATTCTCTCTCACCGTTTTCATGTTTAATATCCACCCACAGTGTACCACACACGCCATTCGTTTGGTCACCTCCTGTCTCAGGTACACTCTCTTCATTGCCTATAGACCATATTAAACATCCACCAAAACGACATGCCTCACCCAGCCCCGCTATTTATCATTGTTACGTTTATGGTTAAAATTATGGGATTATTACAGATTATTACATTTGTATTTGAAATTATTTCTTAGATAGCACTAATTTTTACTACACTAATGGTGGGTATTACATTTATGGTTAAATGTGTTGTAGAAACGTCACTCCATCAAACCTTTTAGGAAAAGTAATACACATTTTTTGCCTATCGTGCTCAATGAGATCCTTTCTGTTTCTTCTGTCGTTTCTATCATAAAACGAACCATTGTGAACTATGATGCAGAAATAATTTGATTGAAATTGTTTTAATGTTTTATCCATATTGTTGTTTCAAAGTGGCTTCAGAGATGTCGCCAATCTTTTGTCCCGCACTCTTACACACCAAAACTCATATTGTAGAAACATACTACTACGCTTTCGTATAGTTGACCAGAGTGTAAAATAGTCACAAAAATTATAAAAGTGGGGAGATAAGATAATACTAAACTTTATTACATTTATGGTGGATAAAAACCATGGTTGATAGGAGGCAAAACCTTCAATCGATCAGATCAGGTTTTCTTTTTACTCCAGAAAGAGCTTTGATTCCGTGGCGTTACCAGCTTCTGTCATTGTGAGATATTTTTACCAACAACTCTACGTCTTATCCCCAGGGCTAGCAAAACGGTATGTAAAACACTAGCCTCTTCCTCCTGATGCTGTTTAGAATGTACAGAGCCGTTGAGTGGTAGAGATGTCTCAACAATTCATGTCCGAGTCAGTGAGATCAGTAAAATCAATTTGTGGGATTCATTGTAAAGATAACGATTTTAATCTCGATTACTTAATTGATTTAACTTTTACTTAACCTTCATGTATGACTTTCCCTTCAGTATTATTATGTAACGAAATGAAAGAAGCAACATACGTAGCATTATATTCACATTTACTTTTGGTCACATCGTAAGAAACCACGTATAAAGCAGATCGACAATAAATAAAAATCCGATTTTTTTCGATGTTCGAACTTCATTCTAATTGCTATTTTCTGACACCGCTTCCGTTGATGACAAAGAAAGGAGATTTGTCAAGTAATCTCTCTTGATGAGAATTTCAACAAGTCCGGAGGTGGGTGATCCTGATAGGGAGTAAGTATCTCAGATTCCCCGACTATTATTTCGATCACTAAATCGATTACTCATGGATTCGATATTGAACTTTTTTGTCACTGATTTCCCCTTTCCTATGTACAAAATACAAGTAAATCACATCAGAACGATGAAATTTCAAGAACTCCGGAGTGAGTCTTCAAAATTCTGCAATACTTTTGACATCATATCAGGAGGGCAAATTTTCCTTTAGGCTGGGGAAGAGATAAAATGAAGGCAATGACATCAAGCAATAAATATAATAATAAATAAAGATGAAATACTTTTCAAAACACTACAAATCACTTTACTCAAGAAGAGCTTTTTGTTTCTCGTTTGCTTTGTTGTGGATTTATTTTCATCTATCTGATTTTCCCAATGTAGGGAAGACGAAGTATTTTTACACGGATAGCTAAGCCATGGAGGCCTGATGATGTATTTGTTGTTCAAGTAACCGATACAGTGTATGTTTATTGCCCTTATGTATTTTATTGTTTTAACTTCAGAATAAATACCTTGATACCTTTAAAATCTATGGTGTTTAACATTTTGACAGTGTAACGTTGTCATTCTCATACTTTGTTAGTCAATACTCACAAGATACCATGCATGATAAGGTTCCATCGAAGAAACAAACCCTAACCATTTTGGTAAGTCTCGATATCACCTCATGTTCTATCATGCAGACTAGTGTTTTCTCGAGACATGACTGTAGCAAATTACAGAAATTCTGTTAGGATTAGGTCACACAAACTGAATCACTTTACAAACAACTCAGGGCAGAGGGAGTGCCTGTAAGATGCCTGAAAGCAGAATGCACAAAGCTAAATCCGGTTATTGTAATAGTGCACCACTGGTGGTCTTTCCACATTGCTAATGTACAACGGAACATGTGTGTCAGTTAAGAACTATTATGGGAAAATTCAGATACGCAACTCCTTGGATTGCCCCGTTGTTCTTCGCTGCAACTTTTACGGGAGATTACAAATGATGCAGTGCAACTGGCAACAAATTGCATTCCAAGGACTGACTTCCAGCGTAAAGAACTGAGGCCCTACTACAAGTAACAAACAAGGACGGCAATTGAACTACATATTGCTGTCACGACTTAAAAATTTGCCCATGTCATGTTACGTCATACACTTCCATAAGAGAAATAACTGAATAGGGAATGTAATTACAGTGTCACAACGAGGAGGCAAACCTTCGCGTTCTTTATTTAGGCCCTGGTAGCTGGTAGTTTTCCACGAGGAAGACTAGAAATATAGACTGAGACTCTGCAGAGGGTGTGTTGGTATTTAGGAGCTTGTGAATGTTAGCAATGTTATTCTGCCTTCGGTGGGAGATTTACAATCCAAATTAGCGAGAGTGACGGACTTATTGCTTCAGCCTGTAGGAATTGCATGACTTACACTGCATAGAGTCGGGACCGTGAGACCACCTAACAGCTTACCTCTGTACTGTAGCTCAACCTGTTGGCAGCCATTGCATCGTAAGTTAACTGTTTATTTTCTTGAAGTTGAAAGTAAAGGAATGTTCTGTGTTAAGCTTGCCTATGATATAAGCAGTGTTAAAAGTCACAGAATTTTTTCGACCAATGAGTAAATTGACATGTCTTGTGTGATGAAATTTTGAAAGCACTTTTTTTTTCTTCTCCTAAAAAAAGCTTAGAAATAGGAAAATGTTTCAAATTTTCAGATTTGGAGAGAAAAATCAATTCAAAAGCGGTATTTGGGTTCATATTGTGATAAAAATAATTTCGTCGAGTAGATTCGAGGGTTATCAAACCTATGTTGGAACAGTGGAAAATAATGTAAATTTTTTACATGAATTGTATACCGGTATTAGTTCTCTACTAAATTGCAGAGCTGCGATGAGACATGATGTGTTCCAACTGCTATGTCACGATCCCGACACTACTGGTTGGAAACAATACCCGATTAGATGAAATGTGAATACTTTCTCTGTTTCGCTGTTTCTATTGAAGGTAATAACATCTGTGACATCTTTCAGTGTCTCATACAATTAACTGACATTTGAATCAAGAGGGGCATCAGTGGCGTAGCCAGGTTTTTCTTGTCAGGTCGCAAAATTGACTCGTCATCCCTAACTTTGACAGCCGTCCTGGGGGAGGACTATAAAGAGGAGGGAGGTTGCCCTACCAAGCCTTTAGCCAGGATTTCAAATCAGTCAGTCCCGCACAGATATGCCTACGTGGCATGAGGAGAGGTCTAAAGTGATGAGGCACCGCCTCCCCTTTGTCTAAAAAGGATCATGTGTGAGGTTTCTTAGTTGCTCAATCATGATGAAAAATTTACTTTCTTTGACACCTGCCACCGTGAACCTAAAATAAAGGCTTGGAAAAGAATTGGAGGGTGCTGAGTGCGCAAGCATTGGTTGGCGGGGAGCGTCCAAGAAATTTTTTGGCTTTTCAAAAAAAAACCTACAGATGGCCGGAAACGGCACTTCCCGAGTGTTCCAAGCTGCATGTACCCAGCCTTGAAATAGGAATCTCATACCTGAAATTTCCCAATTAGGCCGAATGAGATAGATGTCAATATATGAAAGATGGGTTGATACGATACAAGAATCATAATGAATTATTCATCCAGTTCCATTTATTCTTGAAACAGTTTGTAAATAGTGGAGAGGAGGTGCTGAATATACCTTTAGACCCCACTTTCTCATTAGTTGATAATGACCCATTTTAAGGTTGAAAAGAAACATGAAAATTGTGGTACTGCCGGTTGAACAGTATCTCATGCAACGGAGCGACGTAAAACCAGATTGGATTTTTTTTTTTTTGGGGGGGGGACGTCCGGACAAAACATGAGTTTGTTGCATGCACACCTGGCGAAACATTTCCAACTTCATTTAAGAAGGAAAATTAAGTACTTTTTAGAAATAGAACTGAAATAATCTGAGATAGTAATATGGAAAATCTGCCATAAACCTGAAATAAGTAACATGACATAATATTGATTCATATTGGCAATAGCGTTAGCTGGCATTGACAAATCATTTTATTTATTAATTTACCAGTGTAACGTTGTCATTCTCATACTTTGGTAGTCAATACTCACAAGATACCATGCATGATAAGGTTTCTTCGAAGAAACAAACCCTAACCATTATGGTGTGTCTCGATATCACCTCATGTTCTGTCATGCAGACTAGTGTTTTCTCGAGACAATGACTTAAGAAAATTACAGAAATTCTGTTAGGATTAGGTCACACAAACTGAATCACTTTACAAACAACTCAGGGCAGAGGGAGGGCCTGCAAGATGCCTGAAAGCAGAATGCACAAAGCTAAATCCGGTTATTGTAATTGTGCATCACTGATGGTCTTTCCATATTGCAAAATTCAGATACACAACTCCTTGGATTGCCCCATTGTCCTTCGCTGCAACCTTTACCGGAGATTACAAATGATGCAGTGCAACTGGCAACAAATTGTATTCCAAGGACTGATTTCCAGCCGAAAGAACTGAGGCCCTACTACAGGTAACAAACAAGGACGGCAATTGAACTACATATTGCTGTCACATTTCCAACTTCATTTAAGAAGGAAATTTAAGTACTTTTTAGAAATAGAACTGAAATAATCTGAAATAGTAATATGGAAAATCTGACATAAACCTGAAATAGTAATATGGCATAATATTGGTTCATATTGGCAATAGCGTTAGCTGGCATTGACAAATCATTTTATTTATTTAATTTACCTTTAAAATTGGAAGAAACAGACACATTGTTTCTGATATCCATGACGATATTAATATTCAAGGTTTTGATTGACTGTCCGGGTTAGGCGTATTTGCCATTTGATGTATCCGGCTTCGTGAGATGAATATGCCCATCGTTCTGCTGAGGATTCCATTCCCCTAGTTGCATACTCTGCCTATAAGCAGCATGGCATATATGGCCAATCGAAACCTTGAATCAATTGACAATTTCACACCTTATGAACACCTTGTAGCAAATTGCACCGTTAACCTGTTTCGTTTTAAGTTTTCAGTGGCGTAAAAAGATTACATTTGTAAAGCCCGGCAGCTTCCCAGTTTCCCCTCCACTCAGATTAAGCCTACCAGTTCTCCCAACTCCATCAACTTTTCATAAGTAACGCAGAAAATCGCGTGTCCTTCACAAATGATCCTTAGTTTTATTGTTTCTTAGATCAGCGCGCCTGGCGTTTTGTAATCGTTCTAAGGCAGCTCGTTGATTATCTTTTCATTGAAGTTGAAGTTTGTTAGATATTGTCTAGAGGGAATCGTGACACCTTTTCAAACGATTTTGCCGATTTTACATTGACCTTTGCCCTTTTAAATATGCCTAGCCTCGGCATAACATTAGCCTGTTAGCTGGTCATCGATATGAATATGTGTGTCGTCTTGCTTTGCGTCTTCACCATGTTTGTTTATCTGGTCATCGTTTGAATTATCTCCATTGTATGGATTTATATCTTTATTAATTGAGGTATCGCCATCATAATACCACTTATCATAATATCACTTTTCATATCATCGGTCTTCGTCGTATGGATTTATATCTTTATTAATTGAGATATCGCCATCATAATATCACTTATCATGTGATTACTCTTCGTCGTATGGATTTATATCTTTATTAATTGAGATATCGCCATCATAATATCACTTATCATGTCATTAGTCTTCGTCGTATGGATTTATATCTTTATTAATTGAGATATCGCCATCATAATATCACTTATCATGTCATTAGTCTTCGTCGAATGGATTTGTGTCTTTATTGTGCCATCATCACATTGATTTTCAAAGTTGCACTTCCGAAAATTGTTTGTTGTAGCACTTTTGTGTTCTCCATCATCAAAAAATGTGATCGTCATCATCTAAAAAGTAGTCGTCATGTATAAGCCTTCTTACCCCTTGTGGTGATCACCTCAAAAGAGATCGTCATCATGATAAAATCTGTCCTATGTGTGAAAAGTCATGGTCGTTCCTGATAAAAGCCGGTCGATATATCAGTTGTTTTCCCTGTTGGCGTTCCACATTATCGACACTGAAGTCTATTTAAGAGCTTGGCTTACATTAACATTTCAGTATCAAATCTTGCCTTTGACCTCAAAATTCGTACAAACATGTTTTTTTTTTGTGTGTAAAACTTTGTATACCTGTCATACATTTGAAGTTTCCATGAAACTGGATTAAGACATACAGCAAAAATAACATTTTCACTAATTTGACCTTTGACTTCTAACCTTAGACCTTTGACTTCCGACCAATGTGAAATATACCCCCCTGCAAACACGTACATCATTTCACGATTTTATCCCTTCTCATATGGGGGTGTTTTGGGTCACCTTTAGTATTATCCAAGGTTGGACCACCCATGTATGAAAAATCAACCACACTTGATGCTACTATGGCAACTGAGAGCCATGAGACTCTATAACCATCAAGCAACTACAATATCTCATCCCTGTACATTACACGTAGTAGGATGAGATGAAAATACACTCACCAAAGGAAGCTACTTGCCAAACAGGAGCAGCAGAGAAGTAAACAGGAGTGTCGAGCTTATCCCCATTCCATGTATTGATTGAATTATCGGAACAAAAAAAAAATAAGTGAAAAATAATATTAATGTACCTTAATGACATTACACTTGTCAGATACTCCAGAAATGCGTCTCATGCTAGTGCCTTCCTTTCTTTTATTTTTGTTTCCCTCGTTTTAATGTAAATAACTTAATTGACATGTAATCAATTAACATTTATGAGTCATTAAGACACCAATATTTCTTTATCACTAAGATATAAGATCATATGTGTGTCTGTAAAAATAAAATCATGTTACATTTCATTAATTGAAAATATGCAACAGCAATTTAACTCACAGCTGTAAGTGAGAACAGACTTGACACAAGTGCTGCAGTTGACGGGCTCATAGTTTCCTACTTCAAAGGCAGATTCCAGGAGAGCTACGGTTCCTTCGCATAAAACCCTCTTGGCCACATTGGAAGAGCTACAATCCAAGCCCTTGGAATAGTAGCACTCTATCAATGATCTCACTTGAGAAGAGAACGCAATCAAGAGCGGATACATAAGAACACAAGTGAACACACACATATTCAACAGTCGACAAGTAATATCCACATGTGTATTGCAAGGGACGTTATCGGATCAATCGAGTACGTACGTTGGCTATAGATCTCCGGGAACGAGTTGTTACTTAGGTGATAGGCAAATGATCATAGTGGAGGATGGAGAGGATTACTTAGAGATACAGAGTGAAAATGAATACCAACCAATTTTTTTTTTTTTTTTACAACGAACTGAAAATGTAATGTAACTAAATGAGCATGGGGAAAACACAGAACCGTTATAACGATAAATTTTTAAACACATATCACGTCTCGTCCACTTTCCAAATCGAGGACGGCAAAACCACGGTTTTCGCGTTCTTGATTTGTGTAGTGGACGAGGGAGACGACGAGACGCATGCGTATAGGCTATAAAATGACGTAACTATCGTAGCAGTCGACTAGTGGACGTATCAATCGAAACCTCTCTAATATATTGAAGTCAACTCATCCTGAAACAATAAGGCAGCTCCAAACAATGCTTTGATAGGTAAGGTCTATGTCAGCCCCTGGTGAAACTAAGGTTTTATCACCAAATAAGAGACCAGAACAGTACTGTCACCCACAGCTCGCGATAAAATTCAACAGCAATGTTTCGTCTAGATTTGTCGGTACTACGTCACAACCGACTGATTTCTGGCACCAGGCTCGTACATCTGAGATTTACTAAAAGAAATCATTCTGACATCTTTGAGACATTTCCTGAGAATGAGAGCGATGACTTGCCTGCAATAATGTTTGCATCTTCATAAGAGACATGAGAAGCGATTGTGGAGGATTCCTTCAAATTGCAGACTGTGTGTTTGCATCACATGCTATTGAGAGCAGTTAACTTAGAGCTTGCTTCGGGTGTGATAACGATAGACAAAGTAAAGCATGGTGTGCAGATAAAGAAACAGGCATGTACTGTACTTGTAATTTATAGACAAAGATCTCCAATGATATAAGCCCGAATGTAAATAGGGTATTGTATTGAATAAGGTATATTGTGACCGTTGGTTGCAAATGCAACAAGTGTCCTGAGTAGAGCGCAAGAAAATGTTAACCTTTAACACTATCCTTGTAGTGTTTTATGAAGGGAAATTAATTTCATTTGATTTTCATTAATTTCATTTTCCTGGTATACTCAAAACGAGTTCACTTGTGAGCGTCTAAATTTAACTGTAGCGGTTGCAGATCTCATACATGTGTATTTTTCATAGTGTAGTGTTAAGTTTTTTCTCTAACAGTATATCAAAATATCGGATAAGTGATTTCAGGAGAAAACGTTGCAAATCGTGTGCTGACGATTACAGATTTGTTGCTGACAGTTTCAAGTAAAAACAGGTTTCGGTTTTGACAGGTTTGTACTGGCTTAAAAGAAAACACACTTATTTGGTAAGGTTTATAAAGAAAAAAAAATAAACCACAGTTTTAATAATGTCTCCAGTTCGATACGTCTCTTGAGGATTCATTAGAAATACAAGAAATACAAGAACCCAGGAAGGAGAGAGTTCGAGAGTCTAATCTTTGTGACATTCATTTTTTTCCCCTATTTTTTCGCTTTTCTTGTCGTCTTCTTTAATTTCATTTCCTGGTTCTTAAAACGTCAGATTCTATACATGTGTATCTATCCCACGGCATACTGTTTTAAGTTCCCTAACAGACATTGTTACAGAATAGGATGATAGTGAATTCACATGAAAAACAAATCTTAGTTGTGCTTAACGGTTACCAATTTGTTGCTGAGTAATAGTTTCGTAGTTCGGTATCGATATATCTTTCCTGGTGAATCATGCCTTACAAATATTTCCTTCTGGTCTAACGACTATGCCAGACTCAAACATTTAAATTATTGTTCTCGTTGGTCTGAACTGGGAGGAAAAAATGCTACATACTTAGAGACAAGAAACAGAATGGTATCACATCTTAATGAAGTCTTGATATCTTGATACAAATGTTGTTTCGCCTTGAATGAAGTTAAGGAGTATCATGGAAACTTTTATTCGAAGGATGATAATTTTTTTTATTTTTGCATTATGTTCAATCTACCCACAATCTTTATGATAACCAGCAACGTGCAAGCTAACTGAGAAGGGTTTTTTACACATTGTAAATGTACCAGATCTGTGTCGTTTTTGCCAGTGAGCCCTGGAACAGATCGACGTGATACAGCTTTTTTTGTAAAGTATTTATGGAATGAAACTGACCCATTGACAGCTAACTCATGCGATTATACATCCAGTAAAAACTATACTTCCGACGAACAAGGGAGAGCTTACATTGAACTTAAAACGATCATCGCTTTTGAATCGAACTAGGCCCCATCCCTTCTCCTTACATCATTGGAAGTGCTTGCATGCTATGTTGGAGACCGAAACATAATTTCTTAAGTTCATCTTTCCATGCAGATGAGGAATACTGCAGCTTGCATTTTGGTTACCTTTTATTCCATTCTTTTCTCATTCTTACCTTCCTATTTTTTTCTTTCAATTTCGTCAACGTTTTCGTCCCCTGCTCTTGTAGAGATGGGAGACTCCCCCTTCCTCCCCCATCCTTGTTCCGCCAATGATTGTTATTGATCTCACTTTATTTTTTGCTCTCCCAGTGTTTTCGCCTGCAATATACATTAAGATCGCTAATAAGCTGATCCTCCGAAATCTGATTCGAGTTAGTCACTTTAGGTCTAGTTCGCATATTTTACTGAAAGTTAGTGTAATAGGGTTCTTTATTTTCACGCTTTCTTTTATAGTATGAAATACGGTATTTAAAAAAAAATGGAGAATGAATCCTCTTATTACTGGTGAATGATAACTTAAAACGTTTATCAATATTTATTACACACCCACGCTGTAACGCAATTGCCTGTAACTACGTCATATGGCAGAGAATTTCAAAACCCGTTGGCATTTCTATATGGGAATGTTTTGATAGTCACAATTTTTGCACTGTTCCATTCAAAGCGATTGAACTACCTAAAGATCGTACTTTATTCCCCTACATTTACAGAGAATGTTAAGCACTAACGAGTTGCTTGCATAGGAGAAATAAGATAAAGCTCCCAACCCACCCGCCCACCCTTCCACTAGGAACTTTCTGCTTTCTGCTTGGGATGGTGGTGAAACTTTGGACTTTACCTTATGAATGCAACATATTTAATTTCCGCTGTAAGATTTTAGGAAAACTTTTGGATACTTACTGGTTTTCGTTTTAAATTTCATTTCTCACTCGATCTATATAGAGCATTACATGTTACAGAAAACAAAAAAGAGTGTGAGTTGCTTCTTTTAGTATAATTGTGCACACTACACGTTTGTTGCAGTGATTTCAAGGAGACTTCAACTATAGACACAATTGGTTCTAGCATGTTGTATAATTGACCGCTGAAAAATTGTTCTTCAGCTATAATAGGTTTTTCATCACCGTTTTCCAATGGGCATGATCTCATAATGGAACTTCCTGAATAAACGAGATCGAAAAAAAAAAAAAAAAAATGTCCAGCTATTGTATTGTATAGGCCTATACCCCACTTATTCGCTGTTTCATTGCTTTTGAGAGAAAAAAAAAGAAGAGCATAATTACTTAAACTTCAGTCCATCCCACATCCATCGGGGTGGTGAATTAGCATAATTGGATCGTAACTTCACACTCAGTTTACTCTGGACAGGGGATAACATATTGGTGTGCAAATGAAACTGCGGGCGGTTGTCACATTTTGATAGTAAGCTCGACCTAACTGTGTGCATGCGCATGACTATCTGTGTCACGTGGGGTCAGGAAGTATGTCCATTTAATAAGTTCATACTAGGATATCTTAGTTATCGGTCGACACTGTGCGGCTTAGCCATTTCCGTGTCACAGTAGCACCTGCTGAAGATCGCAGATCTATTTGTCTCAACCGTACAAAAAAAAAACAAACAACAACAACAAAAACCCAGAATGATATTGGGCTAACTACTCACACGTTGAACAAATGAAGTCGAACAAAATATTAGGCGGCGTCCTTGCTCTGTATGATCAGAGCCATGTATGGCCCTGTGTATGGCAGAACAGCTCTGCCTTCAATATTTGCCATAATGTTAAATGCACGAGAATGTGCTTGTTGGATATCTATTTACATCTTTGAGAAAAACAGAAGTAAATACAACCATTTGAATTTTTCAGATAACCTGTTAATATGCAGTTAAAACTGCGTGCCAACGTTTAGATGTTTGCAATTTGTATTATCCTAAAATTTCTGTCGAATTTATGTAATGCGGTATCATGAGAACGCCTTTTCCTGACAAAGTTTGGGCTCCACTTATTTTTAACATGATTTCATTCTGGTTTATTTATTTCTGTGTTTTCAATTAAGATCCAAGGTCTCTATCTTTGAGTCTTTCTTCACGTTTGGTGATTGACTCAAAAAGTGTGAATATTTATATCTTAAGAAGGAAGTATTGAAATGTTACTGAGTGTAATTCAATACGTTGGCAACATGAATTTTAATAACGTACAATGTGTGCGCAGATTGAGTCGGAGTCCAAGCCAAAGTTCAAAGGTTACTCCCTTGTGAGTGCAGGAAAAGCTGGTGCGTGAATAATACACGTCCGGTGTACGGGCTAGCAACTTCTTGACCTGTTATGTGTTTGCCCTCTGTACTTCACTGCAGGTGGAATTGTTAAGTCATAGAAAGCGGATGTAGAAGTAGAATGAGGTATAAGGTTGAGAAATTGCTGATAGAAACAATGATGAAAATCAATCAAAACAAACTTAAAAAGAGCTTCCTGTAAAAAGTCAAAGTTGAATTACCCACTGTAGAGATGGAGAAGAAACACATCTCGATTGTTTGTTTTGTTTTGTTTGTTTTTTTCTGTCTGTTTCTCTCGTGTTTCTTGTCAGGGGAAGGCAATCTAGAATGTCCGTATCCTGGCCTGATTATCAGTAGTACCGACCAAAACAGTCAGTGGTCGTGTGGGGAGCCTCAGAGGATAGAGAGGGGTGCAGAGGATAAAACATTCTGTTATAAGTGGTCCATCCCAGGCTAATCAAGAGGGGATAACCTGGCGAGAGAAGTCCTTCACTTCTGGACAAATTCGACAGACAGCTATCCACTTGATATCAAATACGGCTCACTCCGAAATGATGGAGACTATGTTCTGATGAGAATTTGGATATTCCCCACCGCGGTGCGCGTGAATTCCACTTCGAAGTGGAACACTGACTGATCCACGATTGGAGGGGGGATGAGAATTGTCTCATTCAAAGTTTTGCCCAAAAAAAAATGTTCAAAGAATTTACACTTCAGGGAACCAAATATTTTAAAGGATAACTGACTTCACAATTGTATAATATTGCTGCCTCAAATCCCATCTCAAGGCATTCAGTCATAGAAAAACGTTCCCGAGTCAAAGGGAACGCCCTCTCCTCCTGAATCCTCCATCCAAACAAAGGACTTAGAACTGCCATTTCAGGGGGAGTAACAGGAAAAAAAATCTGACCAGGCTAAACCTTCGGTTCTGGTAGATGAAGAGGGTTACCCTGGAACACCCGGCCTGCTCGCTTAGTCTATTACTTAGTTATTTTCAGAGAAGTTGGTAGCAACTTTTGCATCGTTCGTGCTTGAAATGCCTACTAGTGTGATTTTTCCACAAGCTATGGAGTGTCTGCAGCATTAAGTTTTCCTTTTTGGGGGTGATTTGAGGGATGCGTCTTAATGACATCCTTTAATACCAACTGATGCAAAGTTCTACTTTTCTCATGAAATGAATAACTCTTGAGCCCTCCCCTGGTCCAGTCACCCTTCCAATAAGTTTACATGCAAATGGACAAAGTGGAACCCTCATTGGTGTCCTGCATGAGATGTCATACGTGAGAGGATATATGGGAAAGGGGGCTAGGGGAAAAAGAGGGTGTATTTTGTCGATGGCTGGAAAAAAGCGTAGCTACACAATAATCACAAGCGAAAGGATGTTCTGATTGATTGATTTTCTTTCTCACCTTTATTTTCTCACGCATAAATAGTTTTTTCTTATATATCTTACATTGCATACAAATTTACATTTTGCATTCATGGAGAGAGTATAGAGTTACGAGTCATTTATTTTTTGTCATAATTTCCTACTTCTGTCAGGAAAGATGAGAGGATTTAATGAGCATTTAATGATTTAGAGGAAGGACAGCAGATGAAGGGGCCAGTTACAACTGTAAGGACGGTTTTCTTTGATACAACCTTCAATGCTATTTGCTTTCTTATCTCTATGTGAGGGATTGCAACCTCCGTTTTCTTGGTGAAATCATGGGAGTGAGGAATTTGGGAGGTTGATTTGTTTTCTTACTGCTGTAAAGGTTGCTTGAATGAAAGGTCGGGGGGGGGGGGGTAAGCAGGGGTCTGGGTGTAGGGGAAGGGCTGGAGAAGGGTATGGTGCTACATGTGACCAGTCTTGAATAAGTCCTATCAGTTTGTTGTACAAATGATATCCAGATTATGTAGGAATAATCAAATGCGGAGAGAGACAATTGGTAAAAGAGATCAATAACAAATAAGTGATCAAAATTAAGTGAGTTGGTTTGTAACGGAGAGACATACAGATGAATTTACATGAAAAAAAATTGAACAGAAGATTGAAATATCTATTTTCAAATTTTAAAGAATACATTCAAATTCCAGTTTCATAAAAGTATAATTAAAAACCAAATTTAATTTGTCATTTCTACTCTAAAAATCAGGCTACAAAACATTTACATAAAACGGCATGCCAGGGCTGAAAGGAGAGCCGCCATCAACACGACGAGGGGTGATGCGAAGACGAAGGCACTGCCGTTTCCGTTTGGATTGCCAAATTCTTCCGTGATACCCCCTTCGTTGGGAGGTCCTGTGCAAGAGAAAAGGAGGACATCTCTTAGATCTTAATTGCAATGGCTTTACAAAAAGTTTCAATATGTATCTGCTAAGTTTGATAAAGTACAGGCTATGAAAAATGGCGAGGAATATTTGACTCATTTTCTCATAAATTGCATGATACTGACCCTTGAACACTTATTGGTAAATGTTAAATTGCATGTTTATATATAATTTCTGTAAACAAGCTCATATGAAACTAATTTTGATAAATTTGATAGATTTCCTGAGGTAAAAGGGAATGGATAAATCGATATTGGTATCAAACAGGGTGTCAAAATATCTCAAAGATTCTATCTATAATGATCAAATAATGGCCATCACCTCTTTCTGAGCTTACATTTTTCTTCATTTTGAAGGAAAAGTTCAGATGGAAAAGTAAAAAGAAGGAAAGTTCAGAAGGAAAAGTAAAAAATAAACATCACAGTTTTATCTATAATGATGAAATGATGGCCATCACCTCTTTCTGAGCTTACATTTTTCTTCATCTCGACATGAATACATAATGATCCGGTGGGAAAAAGGTTGACGAGAAAAAGTCAGGAAGGGGGGACAAGCAAAGACAAATGGTGGAAGTGGCCCAGGAGATGTAAAGAAATGATTAACTCTTACTGGAGGACGGTCCCTCCGAGGTGCCTTCTCTCTCCGGAGGTTGACACGTATGTCCACAGCCGTTGCTACAGCACTTGAAGTCATCCGGACAGCTGAGATCAGTCCCAGCATTCTTCCGTGCAAGCCCCAAAGACGTCACCCTGGACGGCTGGGCAGGTGCCACTCTTCCTAACTGTGAGGGAAAGGAGAGAGATCCTGAATGACATAATTGATAGTATTTCATGAAAAACCTTGAAGAGACAGTGAGAGGCAAGTGCATAAGTCAATTTCTCATAGGTTTCGGCAGCTACAAAAATAACTTCATCATCCTGAATCTTACAAAAGCGAACAACTTTAAAGTTTTGTCTCAAAAGAAATTTCAAATTTGGCAGCATGGTGTGTTTCATTTATGGTTCACAATGAATAATGTGTCTTTTTTAACTCACATTTGAACGGGTGCTTCACAGGTCTTGCCACATCCGTTGGAGCAGCACTTCTCCTCGCCGCTGCAGGAAGAATCGTCCTCGCAGGCATTGATGCAGATTCCGACGAAGTTCTCTGGAACAGCTGGGCAACTGCCTTGCTTGACCACTGAGATGGGGAAGGAATATTCAGACATGGCAATGATTCTTGGTCAGAAAAAGAATCTCAAAGCATTAAAAATGGTGAATAAGTGACATTTCAAGTTGCAAATTTACATTTGTGACTGCCTACGGGTGGGAGAAGCGTACATGGCAGCAGAGGGGCAGAGGGGGTTGTATAAAAGGGAGAATGACCGCTTATAAGATAATGTGCCTTCATTAAAACTGCATTCTCTACCGATATAGGATTTTATTGTGACTGTATCAATCAGCTGATTATCCTTTCACTTCAATTTTTACAAGACCCCATCTTCTCTATTGTATTCTCATCAGACCATCGCACTCTACATTCCCACCATCCTGAGTCCACAGCCCCCCCCCCCACCACAAGTCAACTTAAAATGAGCTATATGACTGAGAGAATCTACCTGGTGCTGGCTTGATGCAGATGTGTCCACATCCGTTGGAGCAACACTTCAGGTTGTCGGGGCAACCGCCGTCGTCTGAGCAGTCTTCTACGCAGATACCCACAGTTCCAGGTTCTAAGGCTGGACATGAGCCTGATTTGATAACTGTAAGGAACAATAAAAAAAAACTAATTGATCCAATACTGTCTCGTATTCAAATGTTTTCAGTCATGGATGATCAATACTAATTTGGCAACCTTCCCATCTAAAATCATGGACATGTTAACCAGAAAAAAAAAAATACACCATCAATTTGTTTCTATTTGTCTTTTGGAGCTAATTTTTACAAAAACTCAGTCCAACATATTTTGCTATTCCTTATAGGGGTCAAAAGCATTCCCATTTTGAGTAAACAATCACAAAGTCACAAGAAATACAGAACACACCAACAAAAACACTGCAAAGTCACTCGGCATCCCTCTCTGTAGAGGGCAGCTCACATTTTATTCTTAACCTTGTTTCATGACCCCCACAGTAACTGAAACCTGCAACAGTACGTAGTCAGTGAATTAATTACAAAACAATTCCTGTTCAATTTATGGAGAATGGTTTAAAAAAAATTACCAGGGCAGTCAACTGATGAAAACTTATGGCAGTAGTTACTGGAGAACGTGGTGAGCAATAAACATCTTGTAGAGTGTGCCTAATAATGTTGAGAACAGGGTTCCTGCACTTTCCAGAAAATCTATTTTTGTTTTCATGACTTTCCCAGGACCAAAGAAAATATTCGGTGACTTTCCTCCTGACATTTTATGTACAGATTTCAGCCATAACAGCTAAGGCCAAAACAACAGGTGGATAGGATTATAAATTTGGATATTGGAAGTGACAATACATTTTTATCACAAGTGAGAAAGAAACAATGTAACTTTGTGAAAATTTCCAGGACTTTTCCAAGAATTCAAACAACCTCCCTGAATTTCAAACCTTTTCCAGACCTTGAAATAGCTTCAAAGATTTTTCACCACTTTTCCAGGTTTTCCATGATTCCTTGAACTCTGTTAGAATGAGGTTCATGTGGCTCTATGCCCCAACAAATGAGCTCACACATAAATGTAGCAGTTGTCTGAAAAACAGGGACAACTGGAATAACCACTGGCCAATCAAAATTGCTGGTTGTCGGACAGACAGCTATGGAAATTTGTTCAATTCTTATACACTGTTTACACTTGTCAGTTTCATCTTACTAAGATGGAACCTGCAGCAGCTCCAACTAGACATACTCTCAGCACCATTTAAGGGCAGCCATAAGGGAACAATGCACGCAGATTTACAAAAAGTGGTCAGAGGTATTTCGAGAGCAGCCTCTGTTTTCTAAAGAAAAACTATTTATCTTTGTTAACGTTTACAGTAGGGAGAAAGACTTTTTCACAGTTGTATCCGACAGACAAATCATCTTATTTTATTTAAAAACACACAGATGCCTTGTAATTCTATCAATATGTTACTATCAGTATTTTTGCTTCACTGATTTTTTTCAGCACCACTGCTGCTGCTGGTAGCAACTCATGTCACAAGCCATGATAACTTAGGTTTTTATATGTACCTGAATGTGTTTTTGGTGGCAACCAGAGTAGGATAAAATCACTGAGAAGTGATAACTGAAGGTGATGTGGTTTGGTGATAAGTAGAAAGATGAAGTTGTAAAAAATAGGATTTTTTAGTGGCTTTGATTTAGCATGATAGCTAGTTTTCAAGGCCATTGAACATGAGCAAAAACTGCAGCTCTGCTTAAGCTAGTTCACACTTTTCAAGTGATTGACCTTAGTTGGCAGTATAATTCCTTACAGCATCTCTACATGATGTTGTAATTGCGCTACAATACTCAAGAGACCCCCTCCAGTCTGGATAACCCATTTTGTCTATAGACATGACTACTCCATGAAGCTCAAGAAAACCTAGACATTTGATACAAGAACTATTACTTTCAAAGAGATGCAATGCATGGAGTCAGGAGCTAGCAACTTCCTGGTTTAATTGACTATGTGGATCATAGCATGAGGTTTTGCAACATGTTCTACCTCACTAAAACAAAGAAGTAGTGTGGATGGGGGAACTGGTTTCTTCGGTGTTCACAATGTGTCATGTTAGCAGCTTACTTGATTTTCGGTAAAGAGCTAATCACAAACAGAGACTCACCTGGCTCTGGATCTATGCAGACCATCCCGCAACCGTTGGAGCAACATTTGCTTCTTCCTGAGCAGTCATGATCGGAGGAACACTCAGTCACACAGGGGCCGAGTCCAACTGGGGCAGGACAGGTACCTGGTTTAGGCTCTGGTTCTTGGTTTTTTTAAAAAAAAAAAAAACAGATACATACAAATTACATAAATTGACATCCCAGTGACTCAACGAAAGATAAAACATGACGTTTAATTAGACAGACATCTGAATATTTCCACCCCATCTCCTTTTCACGCCTTCTCCTATTCAACCCCCTGCCCTCACCCTAAGTGAACCACAAGGCCTACCTGGTGTAGGGGTGATGCTGGCAGTGCACACCATGCCACAGCCATTGGAGCAGCACTTCTTGTCATCTGGGCAAGCAAAGTCGTTGTCACACTCATGTTGGCATGTACCCATTTGGTCTGGTTCCGGAACTGGACAGTATCCTGGTTTAAATTCTGAAAATGGAAAACATACTCTGTGCATAAATCCCCCACCATCATCATCATCATCATCATCATCATCATCATCATCATCATCATCATCATCATCATCATCATGTGTGACATTATCACTTTTATTTTCTATCTAAACTTGGTTTATTGATATGAACAGAGTCACTTATAAAATCAACGATGGTTAAAATGTGTATTTATCTATGTCACCGTGAATAATAATCACTACTAACACCATAATGGCATACCATCACCTTGCACGTACAACTCACATGAATGAAGCTTTAGGGAAGTTGCAGTACAGACATACATATAATTTAGATTACCTTTCAAATCTCTGTTTAAAATTTTCATGCACCATACTCGTGTCTGATTCTTCCTTATTTCATCATTTACACCAGCATTTCGCAATATTTTTATCAGCTCACCTCCCTTTCACAGAACAATACTGGGAAACGACATAATGGGACACTCAATTGAATGTTGCTGAAGCAACTCCTTAAAAGTTAAACGAGTTGTTATGTACGCCATAAATATTCTCACCACACACACAGTGATACCACGACAAAGAAGTGTAACATAACTTGCTGTGGACTTCAGATCAACTTACGACACCTTCTGTTAAATTAATTTGGAGACTACCCACGTTTTATAATCCACAGTTAAATTTAGTCTTTCATTTTTTAAATGCCTCCCCCTTATGTCCCTAGCATTTATTACCTCTGAGAGACTGAAATGCTACCTATGGGGCAGTACCACCCCTGTTGCTAACCACTGATTTACACTCTGTTGACCACAAGTGCCCTTTAAACGACAAATATTTTGGAGAGAAAAAGTTCTTAGCAAAGCGATTTTCAGTATGTTAAGAATAACACTTCTTGCTGTTGTAGTGATCACAATAGGAGGGACGAGGGAGACAAACATACCTGGTTCTTGTGCAGCGACCATACACACATGTCCACAGCCGTTGGAGCAGCACTTCTCGGTGGACTGGCAGTCTCCGTCGTTGGTACACATCTGAGCACAGATGCCCATGCTGCCTTCCGGTAGCATCTGAATGGGGCACATGCCAGGATGGATGGCTGCAGCAAAAATGGTGAAAGTTAAAGTGCTTTGATTGCCAGTTTTTACAGAAGACAGATAGATATCAAGAGGCTGTAACACTTAGTTCTTTTTTATTTTGGATACGCCACACAATGTGAGTTTGATTTGGCTGTATTTGCATCTAACAATGCTGGACTGAACAGGAGGATTCGCCTATGAACATGGCACAATACCTGTACCAAAAAGTTCTGACACTGACTTAAAGTGGAGATCACTTTCAGCCTCCGTTTATCAGTAATCAGTGAGTTTGTAGCTTAAATCACAATGAATGGATCAGACTTGAAAGGCAAAGTGTTAAATGATTTTGATCCTCACCTGGGGGTTGGTAGCATTCGCAAAGCTCGCAGCCGTTCTGATCCCTATGGAATCCAAATAGACATTCCTTGCTACAGTGGACTGGCTCGCATACGACTGGAAGTGAATTCACAAGGTACAATGGTTATAGTAAAACCACAACCTTCGGCCGTCAAAAGGAATTTATTTGCTTACCGATGTATAGGTGTATACAATGACAATGGAATGAAGAATGAAAATTAAAAAAAAAATAAAAGAAAAACAAAAGAGTTCAGTTCTTAACTAATTATACAATGGCAATGCTGGCAAAATACTTTCTGATCAATGACTCCTTTTCATGCCCTCTCTTATGAATTCAGGAACCTTAGTTTTTCATAATGACCTTAGTAATTCATAAGAGTTCTATTTGTATCGCAGTCCACACCTAGTCTGCACTGGCTCCAATGCAAACACATGACTCAAAATGTTTTACCCACAATATCCCCATACAATGAAAGCTGTGATGCAGGTCAAATTTGTAATCCTATGAGGTCACACTGCAGCACAATAGAAAATGAAAAACAGAGAGAACTCTGAAACAGAGAGGAGGGAAAAGATGTACCTGGCTGGATACAGGCACAGATCCTGCAGCCGTCGTGGTCCCTGTCATAGCCGTGTTCACACCACAGGTTACAGAAAATTCCAGGACAGGAACCTGAAATTAATAACAACAAGGAAACCATTGAACATATGAAGCAAATACATAAAGTACAAGCAGACAGATCCAGACAAGATGTTTGTGTCCCAAATTTCCGATTTGTGAAAACAAGTTAAAAATTTAAAGAATTTTTTTGTTGTTACAAAACAATATTTAAGTGTAAATCCTTCTAATTTAAATAACAGCTGAAATGCATTCTTTGGTGTTTCCCCCAATATTTGCTATTACTTTTAGAAATTTGATGCTACATTTTTTCTCAAAATGGGACAGACAGGCAACTCGGGGCAGGGTAATGATAATAATCCATCATTTTTCTCAGTTTGACGATAAAAAGTAAATCTTTTAAATATTTGTATCAAGGGGGGGGGGGGGGAAGGTTGTCCAATAGAACCTATTACAGATGATAATGAACACGATGGACAAAGCATAAAAAACAGAAAAAAAAAACAGTGAACGATAAAAAAACTTCTCCATAGTTTGTCTGCAAAAAGCACTGCGATATTAAAGGTTTCACTGTTTAAAATCACATAGTCTGATGCTGCCAAAGATATTGCCACTTTCTGTAGTTCACAAAATTTGATAGCTGTAAAAGCAGACCTACAATACAAACCAATAGCTGAGGATCACAATTTTCTTTTTTTCACCATATTATAGCACTGATTTGGTCTCTTTAAAATGGTCACTGTCTCCTACTGAGTCTTGGAAAGTAGTGTCACTCACAAAAGATGTTGCCATGACATCTTGACCATCACAAATTAATCCAAGTGGGGAGAAAAGTTTACATGCTAAAAAATGAAAAAGTTTATATGCGAAAAGATGAAAAAGTATGAGCAGGACAGATCTCTTCCTTCCCTTTACCAGTTATCATCACAAAAAAAAGAAAAAAAAAAAACAGAAGCTCTGTGTCCATGCCTGCCAAGGTCAATTAAAATGGTGAAAATTGGTAAAGTTTGAGACATTACTGGAAACTCACTTGGTTCCTCCAAGCAGAAGCAAGTCTTGCATCCTTGGTCATCAAGCTTGAAGCCATACTCACAGTGCATCATGCAGTACATGTCTGGACACTCAACTGTCAAAGACACAGACAAAGGGATGAGAGATGAAGACGGATTTATTAGGGAACGACGAAGAGTGGCCGAAGTGCAGAACATGTCATAACTGATAATAGTAACTATTTTGATTTACAGAGTGCACAGATTCATTCTGCAGAAAGCTTAAGGTGCTATACATAAAGTCTGTTCACTCCAAAGTTCATCACACACCCCTGGCGATGATGCAGCTATTGCAGGACATTTCTCACCTTGATCAATGTTGCCGAAAGTGGTCATCAATTAATTAATGACATATCTACGGTCGAATGACACGAGTCAATGTTCAGGTTTTCAGGTTTTTCACTTTCAACTGGACAGAGAGGATATTATTAAATCTTCTCAAACTTCAGAGACTCAGCACCCTTCATCAAAGCATTATCTCCAACATCAGTTCTAAGCTTTGATCTAAACACACAAATAGCCAAGAGGACTGAAAGTCCTCTTTCCAACAATATTTTTTTTGTCATATTTACAAGCCATTTAATTTCAATATTACTCTTTCACTGGGCTCATAAACAGATAAAGCAATGTTCCCTTTGTCAACCAGGCCTTGCTATGCAATATACATTGCTGTATTTTGTCTTTACACCGCCAGGGCTTGGTCTAGGCGGATCGCTTGACGTTTCTTCATCCCCAAGATACCTGCATCCCTTCCCACAAATCCCCTCTCACCTGGAGGTGTCTTGCACACGCAGATTTCGCAGCCATCGTCGTCTACTTGGAAGCCATGCTCACAGAACATCGCGCACATCACCTCTGGGCAGACGGCTGAGGTATAAAAAAAAATGGACATAATCGATGACATATTACACAAATCAAGACAAAAATTGAAGAAAAAAGAAAAAACAGCCAATTGTTTATTACATGTTGGCTGAATGGTTTGATAGTTCCCCCAAATTTTTCCCTTTCAACAAAACATTGAAGTAAGTTCATTTTTCACAAGCCTGTTGGGTCAAATACTTAATCAACAGGAGCCTCATTTCTTTCCTATTATCATTTGCTCATACAGCCTAGTTTACTCTTTCTCTACCATCTTGAGAAAATGTTTGACAAAACACTGATATTACAGTGTCTTATGTGTGGTAAGTGTCACAGATATTTCTAACAAAATTACCACATTAACATAAAGTCTCCAATTCTTAAATTCAACCATAAATTCAATAACCATCCATCAGCTACGGGATCAAAAGCGGACAAAAGATCGATGCAAAACAGAGAAGAAACTAACGGGGAACGTCGACTGCTGCCAAGCAGGCGTGTCCACAACCGTTGGAGCAGCACTTCTCATCCGAAGCACAATCTTCATCTCCGGAGCACATCTCTGAGCAGATGCCAAATGATCCCTCTGGGAGGAAGTTAACAGGACAGCTACCAGGGTGTTTGACTGGTGAAATAAAGAAAAAAGCATTTTCAGAGATAAATCTCTGTACAATGTAAAGGTCCTCACTCTTGGCAATAGAGTATTTTTTTGTCAAAAGAGCTACCGTGCAAGAGAAGATTTCTGAGCCATTTTTGATTTCCCTCATGCTGAACTGTTTTAGAACAAATACCTGGCTGATTTCAACCAATTGACACCAATTTGACACAGTAAGTCTTAAGACTTGATTTAAAAATACTTATAGATGAGCATCGTTTAAGATTATCTGGAAGCAAGTTCCAGAGTCGGGGACCAGCAACTGCGAAAGCACGTTCTCCGAAAGAAGTCGAGAAGCGAGGGACAATTAAACTGATGGAAGAAATAGAACGCAGCTGGTACTTCAAACCCTCCCTCTTTGACAATAAACAAGATAAATAATCAGGGGCCATATTATTAAGAGCTTTAAACACTAAAAGGATCACCTTAAACCGAATTCTATACTTCACCGGTAGCCAGTGGAGGTCGTGCAAAATTGGTGAGATATGACAAAATTTGGGGGTAAGAGTCACCAGTCTGGCTGCAGCATTTTGAACCCTTTGCAGTTTGTTAATAACACTGTCAGGGAACCCATATAATAATGCATTACAATAGTCAAGATGACTGGTTATAAAAGCATGCACCAAAGTCTTACATGCATCCTCAGAAAGCATCTTCCTTATGAGTCTTATCCTACATAGCTGGGAAAAAGACTTACTGCAAATTTTACTGACATGAAAATCAAATTGAAAATACTTATCAAACCAAATACCAAGATTACGAAGTTCTGTTACAGCATTGATTTGCACATTTCCAACTAATATAGAGTTCGTAGAAATCTTGGAAAGCAACCTTTGGGAGCCAATAATTAAAAACTCTGTCTTATCATCATTAATCTTAAGCTTACTCTTAATTAACCAATTACGAACATCAGAGATACAACATTGCATGGCATTTAAGGCTTCAGTCTCCGAAAATTTGTCATCAGGTTTAAAAGATAAATACAGTTGTGTGTCATCCGCGTAAGTGTGGGCCCTTGGGAGGTGGGAAGACAAGACATCGAAAAGCTTACCCTTCCAGCATTGATGGTACAAAGGTAATACATCATGTTTCTGGCTACTGACCAGCACGATCAAGACGCATTTCCTAACCCCAACTCTTGTGGGATAGGAGGTGCATTTTCTTGTAGTTTGTTAGGGTTACAAAGAAACTCTCATGTACCCACATGACTAATTAGTTACACTCATGTTTATTCAATAACCTCTGACATGGGTAAGTTAAACACAGATAGTTTGTGACAGTCTAGCATTCTTCAAAAGCAGAACAAGGATGCCAAACCTTAGACAACATGATTGAAGGTCTTAGCTGCAACATATTACTACAGAACAGCCAAGAGAGACGAGCATAGTGCAGCATGTCATATTTAAGGTTAGCCCTTCCTTAGAATATAAAAAAATAAAATATTTTTTTGTTTTCTTTCGTAGCAACAGCTATCCTTTGAATGTTAGTGCAATGAAGGCCAAAGAAGTTACAACACACAAACTGCTTCTTAACACTTACTTAATGTTTCCAGATCCTTCATGTGACATAACGCTCAAGTGTAAAAAGAACATCACAGACGATACGCTACTGGCAAACGTTCCCAATAGCGATGGCCAATACTAACAGTTTTCTGCAGAGGAAGCTACACAACACTACTGCATAACAGCTACATTAGGTTCATTTCACAGAACATTCGAAAGTATAAAAACAAAACAAATGAATCAGAGATATCAAGCAAATGTTTGCCATAGCAACACATGTACTTTAAACACTAATGCAAATTAAGGCTAAAAGCAACTAAAATTTCATACGACAAATTACAGAATTACCGTTACTGCTGATAAAATTGTCCATTCTGAATAACAAACAAAGGGAAGAGAGAGAAAATCGAAGACTTCGTTCTCAAAATAGTCGTCACTGAAGGGCACTCATCTATTGTGGATGAAAGCAAACTGAATTCTTCACCACAACGTGTACTTTGACCAGGGAGAACCTTGTATGAAGAAATACTTCTGATACAGACCCTACACCAGTTGCATGTTACACCTCTGCAAACTATTTCATCATTTAGTTTCATCTAGTTACCTGTTTCAGGTCAATGATTCTTACCAATTTAGAACTACTTTTACATTAAATTGATTTCGCACCTGGCACATTCTCTGCTGCCATACAGACATGTCCACAACCGTTGCTGCAGCACTTTTGGGTCTCAGAGCAGTCGTCATCGTTGGAACACATCTCGACGCAGATGCCCACAGTGTCGGAGGAGACCATCGGACAGGTACCGTCATGAACGCCTGAGAAGAGAACAGATAAGTGAGCAGGTTTAAATGAGTCAGGAGAGAGGCAAGCAATGGACTGCAGAATCCTCTTTATTTTGATATCCTGTTTTTACGGTTCTTGATGTAGAGAAAAAGCTGGTCTACATGCAGGGAATTGCAAAGCACGTTGATAAAGTCACAACACAAAAATGTGCCTTGGAAGAAATTTATTGAACACTCTAAAGACTTATCTCTTGGAGACATGTACTGCTCCGATCAAATATCGCAGTAACCTTTGTTTACTTTGGCTTTGTGAGGATGAACAAATTTGTAATATTGTCTTACCTTTTACCTTTTAAAGATATGCAACTCGTTGAGTCCATAATATGAAAATGGCAACAAACCCAATGTTTCATTCAGAAATAGAAAGTGACGAACATGATGGCCAACATCTATTTCAAAGTTTGAACGACCACTGGTGAAAACCCAATCGTAAATCAGTGACAGCTGTATAACACTTGAGATAAACGAACATTTGAAAGTGTCAGAAAGTGTTTTACATTTCTGGAAAAATATTCTCTTAAACAATATTGTACTCTGCTAGACCATTCTTTTCTTTCACAAACACATATCATGTGCATGGTTTCACAAACATGATTCAAGAACTTACTCGGTGGATCATTGCAGACACACATCTTGCAGCCAGTGGACGTCTATCTTGTTGCCGTACTCGCAGAACATCATGCAAGTCATAGAGTCACAGCCCACTGCAGAATATACAAAACAAAGAGACTACGTGTCACCATCAGAGAGAGAAGATAGCTAACTTTATGTGTGTGGGTCTAAAAGCTACAATTACCTTTAGAATCAGAAAACAATGAGGACATTACAAGCATGTCACCATCAGACAGAATGTAAAGCACAGTTAATCTAAAAGTGGGTTTAAAAGCTGCAATCCACTGACGAATCAGAAAGGGAAGAGATGATACAAGCATGTCACCATCAGACAGAGAGTAAACAAAGTTACTCTAAATGTGTATCGAAAACCTACAATCAACTGAAGATTCATCTTAAATGTGGGATCTAAAAGCTACAAACCACTGTAAATTAAGAAGAAAAGGAGATATGTCACCATCAGACAATGCAAACTTCTTCTATTTGTGGGTCTGAAAATTTCAACCTAAGTCCAGATATGGAAACCAAAGAAAGGACATGTTTGTCACCTGATATCATGGATCTAAGAACCACAGCTTAATTTCGAGAAGTGAAAAGCAAAGAAAAGTTTAGAAACACATCATCTCTAAACACTGCAAACAAAGTTTGTATGTGTGTCTACATGCTACAAACAACTAGAATGGGACATGAAATGAGCAATTACAAACACATCATCACCAAACCTGGTGAACAAACTTTCTTCCTATGAGCGTCTAAAAGCTACAAACGACTCTCGTACCAGAAAAAAAAAGAGGACAAAAAGACATCACCAGTAAACACGGTAAACAAACTTACTTACACAGGCAAACAAACTTATATGTAAGCCTAAACGTTACAATCCACTCTAGAATAAAGAAAGACAGGAGAGACTACAAACACACCACCATTTCACATGGTAAAGAAAAGGTTCTTCTACATGTACCCAAACGATAGTTCTTTGCAATCAATCATTAATGACAAAATCGAAGTTTTAATTTAAAGTACAAAGTCACTGCAATTTTCTGTTTGGCATACTTTCTCCATTTTCTCAAATCAAGACTAAACTATGAGTCATTTATGTTTAATGGCTTCATGCCATTCTTGCAAAATGGAACACCAAGGAGGTAGCTTTCTGATGTACTTGACATTGTAAAAAGAAAACCACCAGGAGAAACACCTGACAAGTTAAAACACACACAAACACACACACAAAAAAAACATATAAAACTGAATTTGCATGCAGATATGGAACTATATGTCATTGCTATGGCAACAACGATCACCTGGCTCATCCACCACTGTCATGCAGACACGACCACAGCCGTTAGAACAGCACTTCTGGCCGACAGAGCAGGCGCTGTCGTCACTGCACATGTTGACGCAGGCTCCCAGCATGCCCTCTTGGAGTTCGTCGTTGACTGGACAGGTACCGGGACGAACGACTGCACAGAGGTAGGGACAAAAGAATAACATCTATGAGAAATATGGACTGAACTATTATTCAAGGGGTGAAAGGGAATTGGTGGTGTATGGAGTCATCTGCAGGGTGGGAGGAATAATGAAAGATATATCTGTAAAATTGTTTGTGCTCCAGTGAAAGGCATTACAAGAGAAATCGAGAAGGGCAGGTAGGAATGCTTGAAAAAAACAGGATAATGGACAATATAGCTGATAAGAAAAATGACAAAGTAGATTTAAAGTCTCTCAGTTTTAAAATAATTTTTTTTTTTTTTCACAGTTACTGTAAACACGGCATTCCACATTCATTCACTAGGTTGATACCACAGATTCTCTTTTGCTCCTTATTTTGGTAAAGGGAAGAGGCAGGGGGAAGAGGCAGAGGGAAGAGGCAGGGGGAAGAGGCAGGGGGAAGAGGCAGAGGGAAGAGGCAGGGGGAAGAGGCAGAGGGAAGAGGCAGGGGGAAGAGGCAGGGGGAAGAGGCAGAGGGAAGAGGCAGGGGGAAGAGGCAGAGGGAAGAGGCAGGGGGAAGAGGCAGAGGGAAGAGGCAGGGGGAAGAGGCAGAGGGAAGAGGCAGAGGGAAGAGGCAGAGGGAAGAGGCAGAGGGAAGAGGCAGGGGAAAGAGGCAGGGGGAAGAGGCAGAGGGAAGAGGCAGGGGGAAGAGGCAGAGGGAAGAGGCAGAGGGAAGAGGCAGAGGGAAGAGGCAGAGGGAAGAGGCAGAGGGAAGAAGCAGGGGGAAGAGGCAGGGGGAAGAGGCAGGGGGAAGAGGCAGAGGGAAGAGGCAGGGGAAAGAGGCAGGGGGAAGAGGCAGAGGGAAGAGGCAGAGGGAAGAGGCAGAGGGAAGAGGCAGGGGGAAGAGGCAGGGGGAAGAGGCAGGGGGAAGAGGCAGGGGGAAGAGGCAGAGGGAAGAGGCAGAGGGAAGAGGCAGGGGGAAGAGGCAGGGGAGTGAAGATGACAGTGATGAAGACATCCATCATTTGAAAGTGTTCAGTCTCGTGCCAAAGTTACAAGAAGTTTTGTTACCATTTTCAGAAAGAAGAATGTTGGTTTTGGTAATTTAAAACCACAAAAAACCAACAAGGAATGTTTGTTCCCACACTCCATGTTGATAGTGTAGCCCTGTATACTGAATTATCAACCACAGCAAACCAACTAGTACCGAGTAAATATCACAGAAAGCAAAGTTGCATGGTGACGTTTTTACCTGGTTTGTCAGCAGGATCTCTACAAACATGGCCACATCCATTGGAGCAGCACTTCTGGTGTCCATGTGCAGTTCGTGTCGCTGGAGCATTCTTCGACGCAGATACCCATCTGTGTACTGTCTACAGCTGGACATTCTCCAGGCTTCACTGCAGAATGAATCCACCAACCGAAGAAGGAATAACACAGTTGCTTTGATAGTAAATTGTGATATTGAACTAAGAATTAAACCTGAATTCTTCGATACATACTGCAAGCCTTGTTAAATACCGCCTGAAAAGTTCTGATAAATAATAGCTCGGCAAGATTCAGAATGCCAGTAGTGTTGTCTGGGTCAATACTGGGTCTAAAAATAAACTCAGATTAGATACTCATCTTGAATTTATTAGTTGGTGATGATCCCTGCTAATCCTTTTTCTTTGGGGGGGGGGGTCAATAGCAAGTGGCATATTGCCATGTACACCACCTGAAGGTCACAGAAAGCTTTACTTGATTTGCTCCATCCAGAAGAGCATTTTGATAAAATTTTATAAAAGCAGGGTTAAAACAGAAACTTCTGATGGGATACTAAAATTTGATCATCTCTTGTAATGAAATTGATTTTGCTATCCGTGTGCAGCTGAATGACATTTCAAATTGAATCACTTATTTTCAAATAATTGGATCAAAGTGCATTAAAAATGTTTTGTCTCCATATGATACACTTTCTGTATAAGTTTTGAGTACGGCAAAATGTTGGCCAGAACATCATCACCAGTCAAATTTAATTCAATACCACCCCAGGACTCCACCGAGACCCCCATACATCGTCAAGTGAACTCTGAGGCATTGCAAATCAGGAAAAAACATACCTCCATGGAGGGCATCGATGCAAACATGTCCGCATCCATTGCTGCAGCACTTCTGGTTGGTAGTACAGTCACCGTCATGTTGGCACATCTCGGCGCAGATACCCATACTTCCTGGGGGTGGCACGGGACAATGTCCCTCGTGGATGACTATCAAACCAAGAACAAGTTGGAAGTGTATTAATGGAAAGTAGAATGATCATCACATGATCACATGATCATCACATGGCAAGAAGAATGATCATCACATGGTTACAACAAGATCAAAATATCAGTCTTTTCGAGTGATGAAATTAGAAAAAAAATATGCTCTTCCTCTTGAAAGTCTCTCCCAAAAAAATATACATCCAGGCTTTCAAGTAGACAAAGGCAAAAAATAGGTAGGATGGTAACTGGCGATAAAGTGGGGGAAAACAAGGATAATGCATACCAAAGAAGGACTAAAGTAGGTCTTATTCAGGTTTACAAATGTAGTTTTCATCAATACCTACCACTAGTGCTGACAATGTTTTATGTCACTCTTCAATTTTTCCATACTTGCAACTTTGATTACCATCTCCCCACCATAGTTGACAATAATCTAATACTTGAAGACCATCTACAATTATTGTTTTTTTCTCCTTTTTGGGGGGTGGGAAGTTGTGGCAAATCTATAAGGCAAGAAAAAGTAGATGCTGAATATTCAAGAAAGCATAAGCAGTTAGAGGAAGCTCCAAAAAGTAAGGGAAAGCAGAACTCACTTGAAAGCATAGATACCACTCACCACAAGAGGGGCTGCCCATTCAGCTGAATCGGCTCATTTTACACAAACTTTTCTTATTAGTTCTGGTATAAGAAGAAATTGCCCCATAATGCTATTAAACACCAATAACATAGAAAGGCCTTTTCTTTTCTTAAAATGGTATTTCTAACATTATCATGGGCTCTCTGCAAACAGCAAGTAATGTCAGACAGACCAATATAAATATTGACATATTGGGTAAAAACACAACACAATTTCACTACAAAATTTGGAGAATTATTGAGCAAAGGAAAAACTGCAGTTTACTAATTCTACCCCTGTGACATCTCATTCTGTCTTTGCCAATATCTATTCTGAATCAGTCCAAGTTCAATCTGACTTGGTAACTCTTCGCTCTGATTCATTCCCAATCTTTTTTTCACTTTCTAGTGTGACTCATTAAGTATCCATTCCTTTTCGTAACTATACACTCTCATCTATGTAACTGTCTTTTCAGTATCAGAGAGTTTCCATCAGTTCACAGCCAATATGTGATTGTGTGCTTTCTATCTTTCTCACCCGTTGGTTCATTGCAGAAACAGGTATCACACCCATTATGGTCCTTCTTGTAACCGAACGGACACCACATGAAACACATCATTGTGGGACACTCAACGGGAACGTTCTCCGCCGGCGCGCAGGTGTAACCGCAACCGTTGGAGCAGCACTTGTGGCTCGAGCTGCAGTCGGCGTCATTGTCACAGAGGTTCACGCAGGAGCCTACGGCGTCGTCTGCCAGTGCTGGACATGTGCCGGGGTGGATCTCTGTGACGAAGTGATATTAATGGCATCACATGACTGACACGTGTACCTCGAGTTATCAAGAATGGACACCATTTGTTACAATTAACCAATCAACACTGAGTAATGAGGTATAAGTGATCATTTCTTATCGATTACTCAGATAATGTGGAATAAAGACGAATGATAAGATGATAATGAAGTCAAGAGTGATAATGGCAAACTTTTGTTTGTAAGGTATTACTTTTAAACATACTAAAGACTGGTTTCATAACCAAAATAACGATGATGGGAAAATCATACTTTTGGCCTAAAAAGAATATCATCGGTGAACCAAAGCAGTGGTTGAAGATTCTTAACAAGGGACTTGGCAAACTGATGTTGAGTCCATAACAGCATGATTCCACTGACACCATATAATCCTATATGTGAAACATGTGTTTCTCAAAAAGTGAAAACAGTTATTGGAGGCTGGGCAAGTTTTAGGTTCTGGTTACGTATTAATTTTCCTGTCCAACCATTTCAGACTGTAGCTCTGTTTCATGCCCATTTTGTGAACCTTGCAAAAGGCTAAATATGACTCAATAAACTTTAATAGAGTTTAATATAAAGGAAAAGAAAAGAGCGCACATCAGGCAAGAATCTGCCTCATGCGTCCATAAAGAAAAAAAAAGACAGGCACAGGCAACATACGTGGCACTTCTGTACACTGGCATATCTCGCAGCCATTGTCATCACGCTGGAAGCCGTTTGGACAGTACATCATGCACATGAAGTCAGCACAAACATCTGAATTGGAAGCAGTTAGAGGAAAGAAATTATCGTTATAGAATTGATACACTAAATTCAAGGTAAAACATCTTACTCAACTTTGACAAGAAAGAATGCACTAAATTCACTTTTAAAGATGTGAAGTTTGTAACTGTCAAGATTAATGAACGAACAAATTCATTCTGAGTGAAAGATACAGTAAACAACTGCAAACTTTGAAAGGGTACTGAAATACGGCAAAGCTTAAATTTGCTATTTTGAACTATTACGTTATGTGGTTCAAGGTGCAAGGGGAATGACCTGTATCATATCCTCCCCTTACCACACACCATTTGAAATTTAAAAGTACTTTGATCAACCATTAACATCTCCTAGTCTCATTATACCATACAGTGTTATGTAGTACATCTCCACATTATGTGGAGTCATGGTTCACAACCTGGAGCACTTGTACCCCTTGGGGTGCCAGCAAACACCATGGGGGGGGGGGGAACCTGGAAGCTTCTTAGATAATTTTAAGAACTTCCATTTCTCCACATGTTTTTTCAACTGTTCATTTCAAGTCCAAAATTCAGTTTAAAAGTAATTCCAGTCAGTGTACTAAACTGCCATTTAGTGCACAGTGCCCTACACTGAAAAAATTTACAGTGTGACTGTATTAAAAAGAAAAACATGCTGCATTGATAAAAGAAAAACATGATGTCAAAATATTCATGAAAATACACCTGTACACCAGTGTTTTCTTGTTTTTCATATCGTGGTCATTTCTTATGATGGGTATAAGGGGTACCAGGTGAGTTAGCGTAACAAATTAGGGGTACAAACAGTTGAGACCCACTGCTACAGTATAGGGGTCACATTACACGACGAATTGACATTATTGTACCTGGTTTCTCATTGCAAAAGCAAATATCGCAACCTTGGTCATTCTTCTGGAAGCCATATGGACAGTACATGTTGCACATGACAGGTGGACAAGGTGCTGAGAGTGTGAAAGTAAAAGTGAAAAATAAAGAAAGGGATCCATTGAATCGAATCAACATTGAGGAAATAACAAGAAGTCATAAGAACACAACAAGCAGGGTCCTAAACTAGTATCAAATTACAAACAAGCATTAGTTGGGTGCTTTTAGTGTAGAACTTGTAGATGACTGCGGAATGTGGATAGAGGGCAGTCAACAGTATGGCACTCAGTGTCTTTCTTAATTATTAAAAAACAGTGACATGATGAATTGATAACATTAAAATAGTCAGCAAAATTTCCTTCTGTTAGCAATCAGATGTTTTTACCTACAGGCATGACAACTACCGTAGTATTTCCTGTCATGACAAGAGATACGGCTCAAGAAAATCTTCAACACAATTGATACAGTACCTACTTCACTGTGTTTGATGAAGTAGGCACTAAACAAGTTCATACCACACTAAAACAATAGAAGGGTGAAGTCTAGTAAACAGCAGTTTTGGCAGCTTCTTATCTTCATGTAGAATGAACCATAACTTTCTAAACAAAGTTACAGATCAAACTTTTGAGGGTTTTAAGTTCTAAACATTCAAACACTTCCACTGTTTAAAAAGGGGGAAGAGGTATACTTATCACTGCAGTGGTTAAAGATTCCTAAGGCACCCGAACAGATGAGATACAAGCATGTAACACAACAGTGATGTATGTACGTTAATGTTATCATGTACTTTACAGGTGCTGGAGACATAAACAGCGACACCAGTAGTTTCTTCCTTACAAAACAAATTTGTACATAAAATGCTGCTTACTTAAGTCATTGTCTCTCATACATATATATATGTACCATGTGGTCAATAACCAGTTTATCAGTTTACTAAGCATCCAAATTACGTCTATTTCTGATAAAAGTGGTCACAAACCTGGCTTGCAGAAGCAGGTATCACAGCCATTGTCGTCCTGTTCGAATCCGTGCTCACAGAACATGGTGCACATGACCGGTGGGCAGGTGTTACAGACGCAGACCTCGCAGCCGTTCTCGTCGGTCTGAAAGCCGTGTTCACAGTGCATGGCACACATCACCGAGGGGCACTCTTGGCACTGGCAGATATCGCAGCCGTTTTCGTCGGTCTTGAATCCGTTCGGACAGAACATTCTGCACATCTGTTGAGGACAGATAGCTGTAGGTAAAAAGAGTACACAGAAAACAGAGATTTTAAAAAAAAATTCATCAGCAAAAATTCCAAATTGAAACAAATCTCTGATACTATTCAGAACAGTTTTTTCAGAGGTGAATTGACAAACGATGGCAAAAGGAATAACAAGTGAATAAAATTGTGGGCGAAAAAACGATTTACAGGTGAACCGAGATGATGTCATGGCAAAAGGCCTCAAGCAGGATAAAAAGAGAATGCCAGTGCCGATGAGGGGACATGCTGTCCAATGTGGCAATCTATTGGTCCACCATATCAAAATTCCCTGACGGAAAGAAAGATGTTGGTCCACTTACCGGGTGGTGGGTTGCAGACACAGGTGTCACAACCGTTGGCATCCTTCTTGAAGCCATGTTCACAGAACATGGCACACATGACCGGTTCGCAGGTATTGCAGGCACAAATCTCGCATCCGTTGTCATCGGTCTGGAATCCGTGTTCACAGAACATCATGCACATCATCTCTGGGCAAGTTGCTGAAGATTTCGAAAGAACGAAAAGGAAAATACCGAGATTAGACGAGTCGGAAAGGAAAGCTATGCCTGTACCAACTGTAAAACTTGGCAGTGTGTGAAGGGTAATGGGGCGATGATACCCCTGAGCTATGGGCAAGAACCTCCGCTGAACTTGCGGACGAAACTAAGGGTGATGAAGATATATTTCTGCACAATTGAACTTGGGATAATGTAGAGCTATCACCTACAAATATCAACTGACTGAAGGAGAAGGATCATTTCTACGAATGCAGGATTCATAAGGCAAATATGACATCAGAATGATAGAACACTTGCCATAAAATAACCGACAATTAAAACACATTCTGATACGAATTATTTCAGTAAATTTGCAACATCTTTTTCCTGGTGAAAACAATTTTGGCACTACAGATTACAGCCAAAGGTGAAAAAAAAATATCATCTTTTTAGAAAGTGGATGAAAATACTTTTTCTTCCACTCTGCTGATGCTACACCCTGAAGAAAAACTAAAAGATTATGGCCATTCACCCGAACAAACTCATGCGAAAAAAAAAACACATTATTGGAATGAACAAGACTTGGCCAACCAGCAATCGTTAGTAGGGTTATATTTAAGGTTAGAGATTAGGTTTGTGTGAATAACAGAGGTCATTTACCCGAGTGTCGCCAGTTGTTGTGCAAATAGTTTCAGCTAAACTAAACGCATACATGCTATTCATGTTATAATATATTCTTTGATTTACTTGAATGTCGGTCTAAGACCTGTTGCATATGGATGTGGGGTGGAAATGTGGAGTAAGGATAAATTGACACTCATAACTGGACACTACCAAGCTGCCAAGGAAAAAGGCAGCTTTTAAAAATGTTGTGAACAGTGTCAGAAGGTAACTCACGTGGTGGTTTGCAGGCGCAGGTGTCGCAGCCGTGGACGTCCGTCCGGTAGCCATGTTCGCAGTAGAGGGCACACATGACCGGCGGGCAGTCATTGCAGGCACAGATCTCGCAGCCATTTTCATCAGTCTGGAATCCAAACTCGCAGCCCATCCTGCATCTGACCCCCGGACAAGGAGCTAGAATTTGATGGGAAGGAGGCAAACCCCATGAAATGGGTAGATTATGTACAGAGAGAAAATACCCATGTAAAATACCCATTTAAAATATCGTGGAAGTAAATCACACTTCTTGGTGTCTGGGCAAGTTTTCTCAGAGGAGTTGGATGTAAATGACATTTTATAGCCAAAAGACCAACACCACCAACCCCCACCGAAGCAATTCCCCTTGTCCCTAATTTCTGACTATCCACTCAAGGTCCCTAAATTCCTCACACACACTCCTTCACTCCTCAGCTCAGCCTGTCTGTCACGTTTAGGGTTGTATTTGTCACACTGAATGAGACAGAGCAACACACACAGAAGATTTTCATAAGTGTCTAAAATAATGTTTGGAAAACAAAAACAGCAAGTACTTCAGAAATCTTTCATCAGGAGAACTTTGTGCCAGAACTTCCCTGAGCATGCTTCATTAATATGACTGACACAGAGCTGCAGAAATTGGCAACTTTGTGTATTAAAAAAACGAATTGTGGTCAAGAGACGGAAAGAGCATGAACTAGCAGCAGGAAACATGTTGCTATGGCTACAGAGTCTCTCTGCTCTCAGCAGCTGATGTAATACTACTTTTTTGTAAATACAGTCCTGGACGGTAGTTGAAACTGTGATATTTAAGAAGTTTTGCCACCAGGGGCATTATGTACCTTCCATGGTGCATTTTAATGTGTGATCACCTTGGTACTTTGAAGTGTAGCTGTCAGAAATTTCTACTATTTAGTGGGACCGTCACGGCACGACAGACAATATTCCAGCCTGCAGAGACCAATATCAAAGGATTTTGCTACGTTGGAATCCAAAAAAGTTGAAATCTAAGAATAAGGCAGACCTGGTTGACAGACACAGATGTCGCACCCGTTGTCATCTTGCATGAAACCGTGTTCACAGAACATCGAGCACATGAACTCTGGACACACTGGAGGAGAGAACATACATGAAAATAAAACACATGAAGCTGTTATGCTGACGGAATCCTTCAGAGAATTTAGGAAACAATTTAGTTATTACAGTTCCTTTGAAAATCAAATGAATCAAGAATCATTGATTTTGCAACACTCCAGATATCATTGAAAGGATTTACTCAGATCCAATCACATAAGAGGGAATTCCCCATTAGCTAGCCTTCCCCAGACATGCCGTGTGGTTGACCGCTTATTTATCCCTGGGTGCAATCTTGGCAATTTGTTTTTCCAAAGTAGCTAATGGGAAATTCCTCTCATGAACGACTATTTCTGCACAAAATAGTAGAGCATTTTATACACAATTTTGTGGAAATTGTCAGTTCTGATGCAATTTCTGAATGTGCAGTGAGCATTGACCTAAACACTGTGTGGATTGAGCATGATTTGTGACCTGATGGGTCACCATAACGAGGGGCCTTTGAGGAAACAAAACAAAATTTCAAATTTACCTATGACATGACGGATACCTCACCACATGCATCATTGACTGGTATAACAAGGGATAAATACCTAGTTGTTTGGAAAATGTTTTATTCAGTCAAGCATGTCCCTTGCACTTCATGTCATAATGGAATTCAAATTGTTCACATATTAAAATGGCAGTTTTAATGGTTGTGTAACTGTGAGTGACTTTCATATAACTTAAACCTTTCCAGAAAGTTTTTTGAAAATCTGTTCCAATGCAGTCTCCATACCTGGAGCATCATTACAGGAACAGATGTCACAGCCATTGTCATCCTTCTTGAACCCGTGTTCACAGAACATGGCACACATGACCGGTGGGCAGGTATTGCAGGCGCAAATCTCGCATCCGTTGTCATCGGTCTGGAATCCGTGTTCACAGAACATGGCACACATGACAGGAGGACATGTTGCTGAGGTAAATAAACATCACTTGTGATTACTAGACTGCTAGTAATTCTTGCTATTACTTAGGCAATTGGTAACTATGTCTGAAGTGCACGGCATACGATCAGGTTATTGCTCAATGACTGCAAAAATGCGAAATACTAAATGAACAAACAATCTGAAATTGCATTGACACATTGGTTTTACACAATCAACCTCTTCAAACGACACGTTTTTTCACTACATCTGTAAAACAAGGAATCCAGGGACTACAAAATTTCTGCATCAAAAAATCACTTCCGTTGCCTTGAAGGTTCAAACTCTGGTTCTTTCATTTTCAGAAAACTTACTGGTCAGGGATATCATCTTTTGGTAGGAGGTGGAAATGTTTCCCTTCAAAACAGGTGGTTTAAATGGATTTTGGACTCTCATGTATTTTAGCACCCACTGCATTTAATCTAACCATCACAAAACATGGAATTTCTTACTGTGACTCCCCTTTCACATTGGTCCTTCTACAGCCAGTTCTACATATATAGCTGAGGTGATTCAATTAACAAACGTAAAGTCAGTACTGAAACATGATCATCAGTTTCAAAATGGCAAAAGATATAAGGCTACTGTCAGCAAAGTGGCATGTGGGATTCCCCCATATGACATAACTTCAACAGGACTAATTGTTTGTTTTGAATATTCAAAAACAAAGGGTGAAGTCTCACTGAAGGATCTATGTAAGATTAACAGCTTCTCATATTCACAAGTTTCCCGATATCCAACATATGCCTTCTCTAAAAATATTATTTGCAATTGCTTCGAAAACAGGTAAACACTATACAATAAAGTATATAACCCAGGAGTACACTTACGGGGTGGTGGGTTACAAACACAGATGTCACAGCCATTTTCATCCTTCTTGAAACCATGTTCACAGAACATGGCGCACATTACTGGCGGACATGTTGCTGAGGGAAATAAAAATCACTTTTGATTATTAGACTGCTAGTAATTCTTGCTATTACTCAGGCAAATGGTATCTATATTTGAAGTGCATGGCATATGATCAGGTTTTTGCTCAGTTACTGCAAAAATTAGAAATACTTAATGAACAAACAATTCAAAATTGCATTGACACGTTTTTTCACTACATCTGTAAAACAAGGAATCGAGGGACTACAAAATTTCTGCATCAGAAATCACTTCAGTTGCCTTTCAGAGTTCAAATTCTGGTTCTTTCACTGGCCAGGGATATCATCTTTTGGTAGGAGGTGGAAATGTTTCCCTTCAAAACAGGTAGTTTAAATGGATTTTGGACTCTCATGTATTTTAGCACCCACTGCATTTAATCTGACCATCACAAAACATGGAATTTCTTACTATGACTCCCCTTTCACATTGGTCCTTCTACAGCCAGTTCTGCATATATAGCTGAGGTGATTCAATTAACAAACGTAAAGTCAGTACTGAAACATGATCATCAGTTTCAAAATGGCAAAAGATATAAGGCTACTGTCAGCAAAGTGGCATGTGGGATTCCCCCATATGACATAACTTCAACAGGACTAATTGTTTGTTTTGAATATTCAAAAACAAAGGGTGAAGTCTCACTGAAGGACGTATGTAAGATTAACAGCTTCTCATATTCACAAGTTTCCTGATATCCAACATATACCTTCTCTAAAAATATTATTCGCCATTGCTTAGAAAATGGGTACACACTATACAATAAAGTATATAACCCAGGAGTACACTTACGGGGTGGTGGGTTACAAACACAGATGTCACAGCCATTGTCATCCTTCTGGAAACCATGTTCACAGAACATGGCACACATTACTGGTGGACATGTGTTACAGACGCAGATCTCGCAGCCGTTGGCATCAGTCTGGAATCCGTGGTCGCAATGCATGGCACACATAACATCTGGGCATGATGCTATAGGACAAACATGTCATTTAATATTTAAGCACTTTTCTCTGATAAGGAAAACACCAAAACTGGTGCATCTTTTTTTTCTGAAAAGAATCTGCATAAATTACTTCCAAAATACAGGGCTAATAACCAATTATCTATTCTGGCCCCCAAAACCAACAAAAGCATCTCCTTTACATGCCCATATTAGAACAATTTCTTTAGATTTTGTCTCAAGACCTTTTGCGAATTAGATTTGACAATACTCCTCCTCATCTCAGTAAACAACCGGCAGAAACAAGTTGAAGTTTCTACATATAGTAAACTGCAGGAGGGTTGTTGATAATTAAAGCCAATTTTCCACAGACATGGAAACCTGCCCTAGAAGCCATGGAGACATTGAGCCTCGAGCATACACAAAAGTTCTTTCACATCCCATAGTAAATGTTTTGTTCTTGGGTGTGTTTTTGAAAATTCCTTTGCCAAAATTGGGCCATATATCACAAGAAGAGTTTGGAAAGAAAGTGATGCATGATTCCATAGTCACTTACGTGGAATGGCCTCCAAGCAGGAGCGGCCACAGCCGTTGGAGCAGCACTTCTGAGAGGCGGAACAGTCATTATCAGATGAGCACTCTTCTACGCAGCTGCCGACCGATCCTGACGGGACCCGCCCGATAGGACACTCTCCTGGATGATCAACTGATGATGAGGTAAAACGAGATGAGAACAATTTCATCCAATTGAACAAAATTTGTTATCAACTTTAGGAAAAAAAAAAGGTCCATGACTTATCAGGTTAATATTCATACTCTCAGGGGCTGTCTCACAAAAGGGTGGGGCTGGGGGAAGGGAGGGGGGACAGAACAAAGAGTGACTCTGGGGCATGCCTCCTGAATTACAGCTGGACTTGGAGTGACTCAGCATTTATCATCGACCAATACCCTACGGCTGGATAAACCTGTAATCACTGCCCTCTGAGGGTCATTCCAACTTTATTAGTACTTGAACGGTGAAGAAAGATTGGGGATTACATCATGCCCTTTTCATGACGGTGATAGAGCCACTAGGAGAAATGAATTTCGAACTGAAATGCAGCAAACGTTTAAGAGTGGACCAAAGGTTACCTTAGACAGGGAAACACGTCCAAAATTTTTGAACATCCAGTGAAATAATTCACACGAATGACTACCGACAGTGGAAATCTGTCTTACCCACTGGCTGATGGCATCGGCAGATCTCACATCCTCGTTCGTCCCGTTCGAATCCGTGAGGGCAGAACATCATACACATGAAATCGTCGCAGACAGCTGAAAAATGGAAAGGAACAAAAAAATATGATCAAGAACATTCAGAGATACCAATTTTGGAGGATTTTTAAATCCTGTCACAATGTTTTGTGTTTTGCACAATAGAACACTACCCTGAGTTCATTAGGGTTACCAGCCAAATAAATTACTGTTACAAGATTGACAGAGTTCCATTTTATGAAAATTACACGAGAGTCTTACTTGACTAGGAGCTCAAAACATTGTAACTTTAAATTGGCAAGATACTATTTCTTTCATCACTACATAATAGCAGAGTAAATAATGTAACAATTATTGTTCTTATCATTACATACTTTTATTACACAAAATTATGCAACATAACATATGCATACCATCAAATATGGTACAGAATTTTACCAAAATTTGGTTTTCTTGGACTGTAGGAACAAGAGCCCAAGGGCAATGTGGTTCCTTGCACAGATGTACAGTATAGCATGTAAACTATGAACTAAAAGGAGCATTTTGCATTATTTTGTACGATAGCCCATATGGCCCATTTCTGATCATGAACCCTAACTTTCGGAACATAAAATTTGTAGAGAAAGAAACACTTTTCATGATCTTATAATATGGCTCATACGGCCTCATTGGAACTGCAAACATGACAAACACAGACATGTAACCACTTCCATAGCACTAATATGACCAACCATCAACAGTGTTATATACTGTATCACACACAATCTGTAAAAGAAGAAGTATTTTGCATGACTTCACAACAGTCAAGGGCACTATGGTTCCTTGTACTTGGAATATGCATACTGCAAAATGATGTGCCTGAGTTCATAAATACCAAAGAAGCCATTTCAATTAACGCAATGAATTGAAGATGTTGATTCTTACAGTATACAGCAATATCCCATTCATTTTACAAAACACAAACAGCTGTGAATCTTTCATTTTAAAGCCCTAAAGAAGGCGTTCTGCAAATTGTAACAAGGCTTATCACATCTGTCGACACTTACGTGGTGTATCCACTACGTCCATGCAGGTGTGTCCGCAACCGTTGGAGCAGCATTTCTGGTTGACGCTGCAGTCGGTGTCACCGATGCAGGCTTCCACACAAACCCCGCTGACTCCCTCTGGGAGGAAGTTGACAGGGCAGGTACCCGGGCGAACAACTTGGAGAGAGAGCGCAAAAAATCATTTTTGAGTATATTGCAGAACATTCGTTGTGACCAATGATTATTCACATATTTGCAAATTTTCTTTGAATAATAAAAAAAAAAACCAAAGAAAAATAGATGATAGATACGGCTTCCAAACTTTCTTGGTTCAAGTGAAGTATTCTGTGTCAATTGATAATCATTTCATTCCAGCAAAATGCACCTGAATTGTTAAAAAAAGAAAATAGAAAACTAATGCACATAGTCATATAGTTCTTCTGAATGACACCAAGAAATCTGGTTATGCATTTAACTTTATGTTGCAGCTGTTTCTCCACGTTTGACGGTGGGCAGATAGTGCACAAACAACTGCTTTCTCAAATATTTAAGCTTCTGATCCAGGTTAAACTTCCCGCCCATTTCAAGCATCGTCACATTCACAGCCCGATTGATTAAATTTTTACAAAACACAGCAGGGCAGCTCAGCGTGATGTGGTCGTTCTGAACCATCAACAGAGTTGAGTGACTGTGCGTTGACAAAAAGAGAAACCGTCCCTTTAAATTTTTTTTTTTTTTTTTTGCAACACAGTCAAAAGTTTGGAACAAAAATAGGAACTATCAATTTTAAGTTATTTATTTTGCAGCACAGTCAAAAGTTTGGAGAAAGGAAAAGACTACAGTCACCACAGCGTATGAGTCAGCGGTGAAAGAACCGGTCCGGGTCATTTAAGGCATAAATGCTTTCACCTAATAATTATAATCTGACTTTAAAGGATCTAACTTTGAATAATCTGACTTTTCCATGATTCTGCAAAATATGCTTTAATTTTACAACATATAGTAATCTTAATGAACAAGCATGATTGCATCAGAAACATGTTTTTTTCTTTTTACCTCCCCCTACTCAATGAGTATGTTTAATTGTGCAATGCTACGATTGGCATTTAAGAGTCAAATGACCACTACCCTTAACAGATCTTTAATACCCAGCGAATATTAAAAACTTTTGAAGTATTTACAGTTTTACTGAATATTAACTAACAGATGATAAATATGACTGGCATTTATACAAAAATCACTTTTTTCACTTTTTACTATTATTTTATTTACCTTTCATTATTTTTTACTTTTATTATTTTTTGATTGCTCTCTTTCCAATTAGCAAAAGGGATATAGGTAGCTTGGCATTTAAATTTAGTATAAAACTCACCAGACAATGGGTCCATGCAGGTGTGACCGCATCCATTTGAGCAACACTTCTGGACACCGCTGCAGTCTGAGTCACCAGAGCAGCTTTCCATGCAAAAACCGAATCCCTCTGGGGCGGGGCAGTCTCCTTCTTTGACTATAAACAAAACAAGAGAATAAGCAATTAAACAAAACCATCGGTTCTGCAGAGACGAATGAACTGCTTCAGTGTGTTTAGAAATTCCAGATAAAGAAATTGTGGATCTTCAGTCACTAAAATCACTTGGCATTCAAGGGTATAGACTACTTAAATAGATTTATTTTGTTTTTCTGTAAGGAAGGTGGGTGGAGGGAGGGAGGGAGAGATGTGGAGATAAAATTAAGGATCTGTAAGTACCTGGAAGAGAATCAAAGGTTTGACCCTGACCGTGACTAAATCTGAGATTTAATCATGCAAAAGTGGAATCACATTCTTGCAATATAATGCATACCATAGAGATGCCACAAAATGGCACAAATCTGAAATGATGACGTATGGACCCATTTCATGAGGGGGGACCCCACCCCATGCTCCCAGAGTTCACTGTTCCCAGGGTTTGATGTTCCCCGTTTTGTATCATTTCACTGCTTACCGATTCGTTCAATTTAATAAAGGTTCATTATTCCCAGGGTTTCATGTTCCCAGAAATGTCACTGTGATTCACCGTAATTGTCAAAGGGTTTTAAATTCTCGGGAACATGGAACCCTGAAAACATCAAACCACAGAAACGTTGAACCCGGGAAGAGAGAACCTGAGGAACATTGACATAGCCTCTCATGAGGATGTTCTATTTATACTCTCTGGATGTTGATCATGCCCATGTTCAGAAACTGCAGAAACCACACACCAAATCAGAACAGGTCTCTATGTCCTATTTTGATTAAATTTTTCCAAGAATTATATTGGCTAATATATCACCTACACTTAAGAAACAAGGGATTTTTACACTACACAAGTGCTCTGTTTCCAAAGTTTAGAGCAGCATTTGCTCCAGGAGAATTCGGGTGTTGTATATGAGTGAAGTGCTATATGCTGTATATGGCTAAAATCGGTTTTACATCACATGCCATTAAAAGATTTCCTGCCATGTAAAATTGTGCATTACCACGAAGATCGATTATGTCTCCAACATATCAGACAGTGCTAAGAATACAAAACAGGCTTTTAGTTTACACAGCTTCGGACATAAATGGGAGAACTTTGACGACGACAGGCAAAGTGAGCTGGAGAAAAATGACGTTTCCACTCACCGAGAGGAACAGATGGAATGCAGATGAAGAGACCCTCAGCAGAGCAGCACTTCTCGTTGCTGGCGCAGTCGCCGTCGTGGTGGCACTCTGGCAGACAGAGGAAACGTGGTTCGACGATGACATCCGGACACTGGCCATCATGGATGACTGAGAAGAACACCAGCGAAATGAGGATGATAATGATGATGATGTGGAAAATGATGAAAATCAAAACGACACCGACAAATGTTATTAATGATTGAAAAATGAGGAAACGGTACCTACAAGAATAAATGGTACCCTACGAAAGTGATGGCCACATGTACATGTATTAAAGTGTGCAAACGAAGGTAAATATATTCAGTAATGCTCACAATGTGATAACTGCTACAAGGGGAACCACAGCATGAGTCAACATATGCAACACAAGGAGCACCCAAAAGCTACCCAAAGCAATTGAAGAAATTCCCAAATGAGTAAGGATTACACCCAAGGCAACGACATTCCGAAGGCAAGATTACAACTGATGGAAGAGCAAAGAGCAATTTTCCCCATCCCAAAATGTAAGAACTGAAAGTGAACAAATTTGACAACCACAAATCACAAAATTTCAGAGAGTATGGTTTGCAAGTAGAAAAACAATTCAAGACAGTGTACACAAAGTATGTCAGAATTTGCAAGTGTCACTAGTGCAAAAAGATTCTATTCTTTTCCTCTTTCATTAAATTAGATTTATTTCTATATTTCCTCCTCTAGATTTGGTAAAGGCTACTGGTGGAAAGTATTTCTATTATCATGCTATGAATGATTTCATTCAAAGTTTTACCCACACTCAAATAAACTTTGATATTAGGAACACAACTACAAAGATGCTGCTACAGGGACACTGCTTCAAAACTCACCTTTCTGGGGTTCGCATTCACAGATCTCACATCCCTTGGCGTCCACCTTGAAACCGAACGGACACCACATCATGCACATGATGTCGTCGCAGGTGACGGGGACGTCTTCGGCCGGCTTGCAGACGTGGCCGCATCCGTTGGAGCAGCACTTCTCGTTGGTCAGACAGTCGCCGTCGTTGGTGCAGAGGTCGCTGCAGATGCCGAAGACGCCTTCTTCCACAGCTGGGCACGTGCCCTCGTGGATGACTGCAAAAAGGGGAAGAAAAAAAAAAAGAGAATGTTAGATGAACAAGTAGAAGAGACAACTGGTAACATCAGGTGAAAACACTTTCGGACAAACCTTAATTTGAATTTGCACAAAGTTTACCAGGCGATCTCCATCCGTTCTTTTTCTACTGTACGGACATTGGACGAACTTTTGAGATTGCTGCTACAACGCCTTCTGAAAGCGCAGGCAGCATGAGCTATAAAAAAATGTCAACACGACAGTGACATGTGCAGGACAAACTTTGGTTACAGAATCGCACTAAGTCAAAATTTGGACAAAAGATGGTCAATGCGTTTGAAGTTTTGTATGTGTATATTCCCTTCCTTCATTTACATTTTGTTTGCTACGACTTATTAAGTTGTTCCTACGAACTACTATGTTGTTCCTACGATCTTATATGTCGTTCCTATGACTTATTATGTCATTCCTCCTAATTATTATGTCATTCCTATGAGTAATTATGTTGTTCCTATGACTTACTATGTCGTTCCTACGAGTTATTATCTCGTTCCTACGAGTTATTATCTCATTCCTATGAGTTACTATGTGGTTCCTATGACTATGTCGATCCTACAACTTATTATTTGGTTCCTACGACTTACTCTAATAATTATTATTATTATCAATTACAATTATTATTATAATTATTACTATAAGTCGTAGGAAGGACAAAATAATTTGTAGCAATGACTTCATAAGTTGTAGGTGCGACATAATAATTCGTAGGAATGATATAATAAGTCGTAGGAACGACATACAAGAAGGTTCTTACCTTGCACTGTTGGGCCTTCATAGGAATCACACCATTTTAGTTACACCACTGACAAATTAAAACTGCAACCATAATTTGAACACCATTGACAGGATGGTTAAAGGGGTATAGGGCGTTTGTTTTACAGAAAGCTACCACATTTGTAACACCAATGTTTGTGGACACAGAATGATAGGTTATTCACGATAAGGAAGGACAGTAGCCTTCGTTTCAAGAAATAAAATTTCTCACTGATAAAAATTCAATTATTTGTTGCTCAACAATAATTTGTTCACCCAAACTTTTCAAAATTCAAATGATGCATCTTCCGTTACTCGTCACATGCATAATGTTTTGAGGAGCTGAAGCTTTTACAGATGTTTATTGATGAGACCGTATGGTTTAACAGTGGATAAAGCTAGTTTCTTTGTATGGCATGTTGGTGTTTTACAAACGCCCTATTTCCCTTTAAATGACAAAGTATAGACTACCATCAGCAAAATCAACTTAAAATTCAATCTTTGATCAAGTTTTACAACAATTCCTTGACTGGCTAAAACATCATGCTAACACAAACTAGCAACATCCCCTCCCTGAAAACAGCAAGGAGGTGAGGTACAGTTCGAGCAGGGAGGTACAGTTCGAGCAGAGGCTATTTGCACAGTTTTTTGAGGCAGAAATAAGTGTGGAAAATGATGTTGTTTGTAACTTTTTTTTTTTTTTAGATGGCAAGGAATCCCTGAGTCATTCTCACCTGGTGGGGATGCGCAGTCACAGATCTCACATCCGTTGCTGTCTTTCTTGAATCCGAATTCACAGAACATCATACACATGACCTCTGAGCAATGATCTGAAGATGAAATTGAAATTAATTGGGCATCAGTTTCAAGAAGACGTCGGGAGGGTTTCCTCATCACAAAATTTTTGACAGCTGAACCAGAATAGGCTATGAGGATTAAATACAGCACTGAATTTCATCCACACACAGAGAAGATCCAACTCAGTTCTGACAATCCCTGAGTGGAAATAGATTAAAATCAATCCATAAAATGAACAAGACTCAGTTGGCTTGGTAATGCAAGTACTGTATGAACTACAATCAGTCGTGGCTAAAGACTGCTGTGACAATCCCTTGGGGAAAAACAAACTTGACTGAGGTCCAAGTCGGAGTTGATTGTGCAGCCATCATGTGAAAAACACAGCAGAAATGGTGTGAAATGATATTACTAATGACCGTCAAACCATAACTAAAGTTGCAACATTCAACAGTGAAACACTGGTTGCTATTATGATGGCAGATTAGTCTGCAGTCTGCAGTTCACAGCATCATATTTTAACATCTTCGCACGTTAAAAATCTATAATTAAGTTATTTAGCCACTAAACTCTTGTGACTTTGTTTTGAGCAAAAAAAAGGGGACAGGGAGCCTAGTATGTTAATGTTCACGACAGAGACTGGGAATTTAAGAGTAATTTATCCATTCACCTTGAGAATGCAGGAGAAAAGGAGGGTGGAGGTGGTGGACGGACAGGTAAATTACAGTACAGCATGTCTGGCTAAAGTATACTGGAGAGGTCTTCGGGCACAAACTTCTGCTTTTTATGTGCAAACCTCCTTTGCTATAATTGCTGCAGTACTGTAAAACATAGTTTCCAATTTTTCAGTACTTTGGAGATTTAAATGAAGTGAACTAAATGGTAATTAACTTGGAATAAGAGACAGAAACTTACCGGGAGTGTCCTTGCATTCACAAATGGGACAGTCTGTGGTTGGATGGGTCTTGTATCCGTATGGACAGTACATGGCACACATGACATCGTCACATGGTTCTGCAGATAGAGTACATATTTGGGGATTGTAAACTCAGATTGGGGAAAATGCTTTGGTTGACATTACGAACTGTGCTCATTTCACATAAACTCTATAGAACAAAGGATTTAAAAAAGTGTTCCTTTAGTAGGAAAGGAAAGTGTTCCTTTAGTAATGGAAGATAAATTAGCAGCAAAACACCTCAAAACATCTGTAGATTAAAAGCTATAGTGCGGACTTTATTGAGCTAAGTGTAGCATTTGTTCTCTGAAAAAAATCACTCATAGAGTCCAATGTGTTGCCTTACATTCTAGTATGGAAACTGCTATTGTAATTCCAAGGCACCTCCCTTTCGATACGAACCCCTCTTACCAATTCTACCTGAAGTGATCAATTAACTGGACGCGTATCAAGGAAAGAAACTGGTGAAAGCATTTGAATGTAAGACAAATTCTTTCTGGAGATACAGAGACAAACAGAACAACCACCTCTTTCTTCAACGCGCTTTGCATCCATATATCCCTCACTAAAAACACAATTCTGTTTCTTCAAAGAAGGTAATCAGGATTTAGAACAGGCCAAAGATCTAAATAACTGTTTTTTATTTCAAGAAATTAGATTTTGCCATTCATTTCCCATCTTACATGTAATTTAAGGAAAATTTAAAGCTGGCATATGAGTTGTATTGGTAATAGACTGATCATCTACCTTTGTTTTTCGTCAGTGTTTCAGGGAAGAGAAACTAGAGGAAAAAATCACATTGCACAAAACCTGAAAGAAAACTATGTTGAAAACTCATCTTTCAGATATTTAAATATGAAAATTGCCTCAACACTTTTGTTGGCCCTACAAAATTCAGACTCTCCAAGAAAGCATAGCAGTCAATCGCCTTTATTTGAAAGCAAACAGACCAATTGGGAATGGATATGAATATTCATTTATGCAAAAATAGGGCTCAAGCAATGCTATTCTGTAGTGGCAGTGACATGATCTGCAGAATTAGACTTTCACTGACAGACTGACAAACTCAGATTCCAGCTTTAAGGAGAAACTGCACTTTCAGTATATTGTCATCAAAGTTTTCAAATAACTAGTACAAATAAGAAGTGATCCGCAATGCAGCAAAAAGGTAAAATTTTATCACTTTTTCTCTCTTTTATTTTGATTTAAAACATCTCTACTGAGGGAACCATACGTATATATTGAAGAGAAACATCCCGCTAGATTAACTCACTCTCATTACAGACACAGATGTCGCAACCGTTGGCATCCTGTTTGAATCCGTACTGGCAGAAGAGGGCGCACATGACGGGAGGGCAGGTTGCTGGAAAATATTAAGGATATCATATGGAACATTAAAATGATGGTTTAAACAGATGTTCATTATCGTGTGTTTTTTCGCCGGATGACGTGACATTTTCTGATTCCTTTCTGTGCAGTTCATCGAGGGGGGGGGGAATGTCCCATTTTATTATTTTATTACATTTGATTCTCATAACTTTGGAAGTGGCACTTTGAAATGATTTTCCCTTTCAGGACTCTTCTTTTTACAATTTTAAATGAAGGAACTACGTCTCAACAAGAAATCACAATAAAATGTCGGATGTCCCAATGAAATCTGACACAAGACTAGAAATGCTTAACACAAAAGCTAATATTACAGATGGTACAAATTTTGGCAAGTACTCTCCCTCCAATCCTTCCTCCAAGACGAATAACAATTAAGTACAAGCTGCTTCCCAACACGCACTCTTAATTCTTGAGAACCTACCACTAAAATGTGTTCGAAGTCCAGTCCTTTTGTTTCGTCATATATTACGTTATTCTTCCCATTAGGTGAGGTGGAGTGAGAATATTAAAGAACTGAACAAAACTTATATCTTGAGTAAACACAATTCCAACTTGATTTTCCCTGGGTGCAGTCAAACGATTAGTAAGGACAGCAAGGATTACTTACTATACTGAGCAGGTAGAAGCAGGGTGTAAATTGCAAGTAAGAAACAACACAATGTTGAAGTCACTGACCATCACTAATTACACTTCCCCGACTTGTGCCTGCCAGGTTGGGGAAGAGGGTCTACTGAACATTTGAATAGCACATAAAATGCAAAACAAGGCTATTATGAATCCTTTGCTTTCGCATTTGCATCTTGGCAAATCAAAGTAAGAAGTCCACAGCACCACAACTTCACAAACTGGAAGATTTTGTAAAGTTCCATTAAGCTACATGCATAATGCTTTTTGTTTTCACATCAAATTACATGCTGCTTCTGCAAAAACCGACCAATGTGCTACATTACGTCAAATGATGAAGTACTTCCTAGAATGATATCTGTGAGAAGTTCGCACATAAATTCTCCTAGGTGGTCGGTAAACAAAGTCAACAAAGTACAGTGTATCAGCGATAGTCCTTTTTTGAAGGAAGACAAAACGGCCTTTCTTTTCTTTGTTCTTTTCTTTTCAGTTACAATAAAATCTGTGAAAGCATCCTTAAGCAATGCAAAATCTAACTCTGTGGTCATTGTCTGCGGTGAGGAAAAGTTTTCTTGAGAGATGAAACTGACACCGAAATGAGAGGAGAATCTCAGAGCTTTTGATCTATGTCATATCAAATCACATTACATAAATTGCATGGGTCCCCTTAACAACACATACGAACTCACGGGTGACAACCTCCGCAGGCATACACAGATGGCCGCAACCATTGCTGCAGCACTTCTCATCGGCTGAGCAGTCGTTGTCATTGGAGCAAGCTTCTGAGCAGATGCCCGAGACGCCCTCTGGGAGGAAACCGATCGGGCACTGTCCTGGATGGACGGCTGTTGAATACCAAATGTATAATTTAAGATAAATACATTTGCATTTCTAAGAAAAGTTACTTAATATCTGTTTTCCTTTTTGAGAATGTGCATATTTATGGGGAGGCATGAATGCGATTTCTTCTTGGTGGGATTCCATTGCGGATGTACACCCAATACCAACAAATAACACAGAGGGGTATCATGGCAAAAAGTTGTGATCTTTTCAACAAAATTATGTGTAATTCTCTGTTCTGATTTAACGTGTTATTAAACATGGTTTGATCAAAGGAGACTGCATCATAAATTGCCATCATAAGGTACAACATCATAACGTTCACCCTGCCTTAGAACATTTTAAATTGGGTATCTCTGACAGTTATTCCTGCATCAGGCAATCCAAACATACAGTACTTACCATACAGTTAGGGTTTTATATTGGGCAGTTTCTTTTCTTTTTTATGAGAGCAGCAGCTGGTCAAAGCTGACTCTCCTTTTTGGAGAATGCAGTGAATTTACATCACCAGGGTACTTTCCAAGTAAGAGCATAAACTGAGTGACAACTTACAACATTGTCAGAGCTGGAATATGAGTTGAAAATTTTTCAGTGAAAGTCACATTCCCTGGAATATGTCATAGCTACTACAAAATAACATTGTTTATTAAAGCCCCATTTTGGTATAGACGAAAATTTCTATCCTTTCCCATTGGTTGTTTGACTTCAAGAAACAGTGATTGGCTGCTATGCTTTCTGGTAGAGTCTGAATTTTGTTAGGGACAACAAAAATGTTGAGACAATTCTCATATTCAAATATCTGGAAGATGAGTACACAGTTCTCTTTCAGGTTTTGTGACAGGTGATCTTTTCCAGATGTCACTGAGATGACATTAATACTTTGAACAGATGTTTTTCAAAAGATTCATATGTACAAAAACTGACCAGGAAATTTTTCTACCGCATAGGTAATGACGAACTCAACCGTTCGTGTACGGACGACACCAAGGAGACCAACTTCACATTGGAAATCTATTATAAAGGCGTGTTGATGAAAACATCTACAGACCATTGAATGAGGAGACACTTACGTTCATGGCACTGGCAGATTTCACAGCCGTTGTCATCGCGTTCAAAGCCGAATGGACAGAACATCATGCACATCATATCTGGGCAGGTGTCTGTCAAAGTCAGATGAGAATGGGTTTGTTGACTATTTTAATTTTAGAGATGGGCTACCTGCTGCCCGAAGAAACTTTTATAGATGCTGAAAGTGTCTAGATGTGACCTGCGCTTTCAAAACTGAGCTCTTAAATTCAGATTGCATGTTTGCATACTGCACTTTATCAAAAGAATGGCGGTGCTTTCACAAATCCTTAACTTTGTACTTTATGATAATATGCCTGAATTATTATCACATCCGCCAATATTTAAAATGATACCAATTAACAGTTTTTTATGTAAACTTCAATAGTTTTATTTTAATTACACAAAAGCAAAGATAACTAAATGAATGTAACATGATGTAAAAATAAAATAATCTTACTTACACCTTTACTTTACATCTATGAACAAACTACAATCATTCTTTAAACATGCAAATAGTTTAGAAAACTGCATAAGTCATAATATACATAGAATCTGTGAATATTAACATTTGTTTTGTGCATATTAATGTACAAACCAACCCATCATTTTGGGTGCAGTCTGTTGTACTTGCAGCAGTTTGCAGTTATCAAAAACTTGTACACAAAAAAAAAACATAAAACATCAGAGCAAAACTCAAACAGGGAACACTATGCTTTGGAAAGGATTTTACCTTTCTCTGAAGTAATGCAGACATGTCCACAACCGTTGGAGCAGCATTTCTGGTCCTTAGCACAGTCTGCATCACTGCTACACGAGTCAACGCAGATTCCGGAGATACCGTCCCCTAACAGTCCAACTGGACAGGTGCCTTCATGGACTAGAAGAAATAAAAGAAAAGGGTTGTCACCTTTCAAGGAATAAATGCTGACAACTGTCCTGAAAAATGCAACAATTTTTAATACCACAGAGCAAATTGGTGATCAGGTGATTAGCTCCAGTCCTTGGCTGACACAAATACAGCATGCTGCTGATACCCCCATGAACAACCTCTCTGGTTATATGGCAATTAAAGCTATACACAGAGCATGGTATTTCAAGTCTGGCGATGAGCTCAGGTCAAAGGTCAGGAATTTAGGGCTGGATTGGGTATGACAAGTAGTCAGAAATTTCCTGAGTTGTCAAGTCAGTGTGGGGTCAGGAATTTAGTCAGGAATAAGCATGACTGGGGACAGAGTAATATGTAATATGAAATCAAATTTCGGACTTAAATCACACTTATTTTGTACTAATGTCTTACTCGATGCAGACTCTATTCCGACTAAAATTTCTGAAGGGATGCACGTACCGTAGGATATGATAAATTCCTGGTTATGAGATGACTAAGTTGGCATTCCTAGCAGTATACTAATGTGGGAACTTGAAAACATGTCACATGAATGGATTAATTTCAACTATCATCAAGGGGGGAAAACAATTGCCTCCCTGACTTGACCGTTACATGGTCTGGTTCTAGCCAATTCAGTTTGGGCAAATTATCAGAGAAGAGACCCCCCTTGAGTGTCCACAAATACATCTGGGAGGACAATACTGCATCACTGCAGCAAAAAAGGTGCAGTAGCTAATAAATCACTGGTTTCATCATCAACTACAAACAACTATGAGATGAGTAATGCATAGTCTATATTTCTTTGATCAAGCCTGTCTTATGGAGATCAATCGATGACAAAGGAGCACATTGATTGCCTTATCTCAAGCATTTTATGTTCTCAATGAAGGCTCAAGAAATACATGTGACGCAGGAACAAGACCAGGGATGCAATTGATCAAACCTCATATACCGATCAAATTCAATGAAAGGAATAGCGAACAAATTATTCTCACATAGCAACCAATCTGTACATAAAACAGTGCCAGGCTGAAATTGTGACTTTTGAGAAAAGGGAAATAACAAAGAATTTTGGTAGAAATACTCAGGGACAGATATGTCTGGTAATATTAGACAAACATTTCGTTAAATTCAACTGTAAGGCCACAAAGTCTGACAAGGAAGATCACATATATACCAGAATTGGGTAAAAAATACTAAGACCAAAATATATTTCCGTGGACACTCATGGGCCTTAGCATCTGCCGGTTATTACACAAGAAATCCTGGCACCGCTTTGGCAGACCCAACAGGTAACTTGCTCACCCTCTTCCTCTGGCTCTAAGCAGACATGGCCACATCCGTTGCTGCAACATTTCTTGATGCCGTCGCAGTCGTGGTCAGACGAGCATTCTTCGCTGCAAATGCCAAAGTCACCTGGTGCCGGGCAAGTGCCTTCCTTGCCTGGTGCTGCAGAATGAAATAAAAAAATTCAGCAAGTGTCTTGAAAATAAAACACGTGTATTAAACCTTGAGGACTATGCAGAGGACCAGCTTATGATCTTGGAATTGTAAGCCCTTGATCTCTCAAGTTTATGAGCTACCCAACCATTGAGATATTAGCTAAGCATCTTCATATACCAAACCGCTTTCTGATAGCATTACATGAATTAATTTCATGAGATACTTGAAAATAGGCAACATATTGGATTGGCCTCAGTACACACCTAACCCCTTTTAAAATAATACATAAATCTTGGTGTATTAAGCTTCACAGAGCATGCCAACTTTGTAAAATGTTGTTTCAGTCCTTGGATTGATACTCTGTGGGAAGCGGAGAGGGGGAGCTATGCACCGATCAAAATATAGGTGTTTTTGTACAAAATCAAAGTGTTTTGAATTTTACAACTGACTTGGAAGAGGGTTGGCATGCTATAACATCTCTAACCAAGTGCTCCAAATTTACAATCCTCCTCTAGAATACTGTACCTTGTTCCACACTGATGAAACAGAGCAATGCTGCAGACACCACCTCTTAATTGAGCTTTTGATACTTTCAGCAAGGATATCTTTTTCTAGCTCTTTAAAAGAACTTTACACAACTGTTTTCTCTCAACTTTTTTTTCTTTCAATTTTTGCACAGTGATCCGGGCATCACCGATTACGTGAGACACTCGTGAAAGTACTCACGTGGTGAGATGGCTGCCAAACAGACATGTCCGCATCCATTGGAGCAGCATTTCTCGTGGGTGCCGCAATCTCCGTCACTAGAGCACATCTCTGCGCAGATGCCCACGGCGTCCGAAGGAAGCGCGGGGCATTCTCCCTCGTGGATGACAGGCCTGGGGATGCACTCGCAGATGTTGCAGCCGTTGTCATCCTGCTTGTAACCGTTAGGACAGAACATCATGCACATTATCTCTGGGCATGGTTCTAATGGAACAAAACCAACAATGGCATCAAATCTTTGCCCATTAAATATGACATCATGAAAATGCTGCAGGATAATTCTGTGACGATGTTTCGCTTTTGCAGTTAAATTCTCAAAAACTGGTGTCAACCAAGATGTCAGTGCTACATATTTCCTGCTGATAAGAAAGACTTTCATTACTATATGTTGGCAGATGAAACCTTCCACATTACTTAAACTCCCAACCCGGCATCCATGGGGATATTTGTGTCTTGCTTCCAAACGATTTAAAAGTTACATCATCAATACATAAGGCACCACGTCTCACAGACCTTCTCTTGGGGGAGGGGGGTGGTAACGATATCCAACAAAAAAAAAAAAACAGTGACGAAATCTTTTCCTGGTGAAAAGAGAGTAAATTCATAGTTAATTGAAGGAGACTCCTGTGATATATGGTGATGCTCTTGTTGTTTCATACCTTTGTCTGGTATGGCCCCCACACAGGTATGTCCACATCCATTGCTACAACATTTCTGATCAGCGGCACAGTTCCCGTCATGGTTACACATCTCGGCGCAGATCCCCACGGTGTCTTTGGGTACGGCGGGACAGGTACCTGGGTGGATTTCTGCGGTAACGACAAAGGTGAAACTGTGGCTTTGACCACTTTTTCGAAGGGAAAATCCTCTACCGACTCAAAAAATTGTCAATTTTTGAAAATGTCACTCACTACAATAGCAAAGTGGATGCATGTCTGAAGCCAGTAGATTGCATCCCTGACATTCCTATGAACATGAATAACTTCTAGAGCCACATGAGCAATGTATCACAATCATGTTTAACACTAATCCCTTTAATTTTCTTCCTCTCCAGATCAATTTCGAGATCTTATGAAACTAACATTTCCCTTTTTAATAGTTTCTTCTGACATCGGTCCATCAATTCAGCAAAGTTATTACATCAAAAATAGAGATGAACAAGAACACAAACCTTGAACTCATGGCGCTCACTGCACTGTTAAGGTTCTCCTTGACTTGACACACCTGATTATATTTTTACAAACGTAACATACATACATACATACATACATGCATACATACATACATACACACATACACATACATACACATACATACATACACACACGCACATACATACACATACATACATACATACATACATACATACATACATACATACATACATACATACATACATACATACATACATACATACATACATACATACATACATACATACATACATACATACATACATACATACATACATACATACATACATACATACATACATACATACATACATACAGAAACACTTTGCCTCTCCCCTTCCACTATAATTCTTTCAAACCTTCCTTACCTGTTTGAGCGTTGCACTCGCATATCTCGCAACCATTGCTGTCGAGTTTGAAGCCCCATGGACAGTACATCGCACACATGACCGGCGGGCAGGCGTTACAGATGCAGGCATCGCAACCGTTCTCGTCCGTCTGGAAACCGTTCTCACAGAAAAGATTGCACATGACCGGCGGACATTCGTTGCACTGACAAATCTCACAGCCATTCTCGTCCGTCTTGAAACCGTAGGGACAGAACCTCGCGCACATCACTTGGTCGCAAACAGCTGCAAAGAGTTCCAGAGATCCAGGGTGGTAGACATACAGACAGCTGCTCATGAGTTATGAATATTGGATGTTAAACACATCATTATATCTTGTCTGACCATACAGGTAAATTTCCTCACATCAAGATATACCTTACCCATCCTATGACAATGCTATAAGCTAGTATCAACCACACATTCCATCTGACCATTTGTTTACTAGTCTATGAGCTAGCAGTTTACAGATTGTAAGGAATAAGTGAACTCTTAAAAGGAACTGGGTTCTTTCAAAAGAGCTAAAGGGATGCAGATTTACAAAACGGTGGTTACGATATGAGAGAAAAAAAAAAGGGGGGGTCCCACTCACGTGGAGGAGGGTTGCACATGCAGATGTCACAGCCATCAGCATCGGATTGGTATCCATGCTCGCAGTAGAGGGCGCACATCACCGGTGGGCAGGTCTCACATTCGCAGATGTTGCAGCCATTCTGGTCCGTCTTGAAACCATTCTCGCAGAACATGGCACACATGACGGGAGGACAGTCGTTGCACCTGCAGATCTCGCAGCCGTCTGCATCCGTCTGGAATCCATACGGACAGAACATCCGGCACATTTGGGTGGGGCAGGTTGCTGCAAAAAAAAAAAAAAAGCAATGCACGAATTCAGAGAATGAAGTGGGATTATGTAGCTCTAGATACTAATCTCATTACCTGAGGTTTTATATGGGATGTTTAACATGCATGGATTGTCCATAACCACGGTTGATCCTTTAATGCTTCATAATTTACCATAAAGGGATAGTCAAGCAAGATGAAAATATTTGGGAGACATCAATGCAACAGGAACAGGAAGTGACGTGACATAGCTACAGACGTGGTATAGTGTATGAAAAATCTGAGAAAAAGACCCAGGCAGGATGTAAGACAACTCAGTCATAGGTGTGGGACGAGATGTAAGGCAACAAACTGTAGCTATACTGTAGGTGTAGCATAGCATCTGCGACAGTAAAGAGACATGCCAATTGCGCACTGACAATTTTGACGCCTAAAAATGATTTCATCAAATGCTCTAAAGATGTAACCTCATGTTACATATCTATGGCAGATATAATGGAACATGCTGAATGTTGAATAACTGACTAATGCTACCTCAACATATCAGAAAATTTTGCAGATTGTGGAGATACCATGTTATGAATGACTTGCTACCTCGTCGAGATAGCAAGTTATTTGTAACTCGGTATATCGACAATTAACAAAAGTTAACAAAATTTTTCCGAGATGAGGACTTAGCAAAAGTCGGTAACTCGACAATTTGCAAAATTTTGTCATGATAACAAGTTATTTCAACACAATAACTTTACATATTGCATGTCACCTTATGTCTGCAGTACAAATCTGAAAAATGCTGTCAATTACTTATGATCTAAGACAAAGTTCTACCAGTGGCGTCTGATTAAAGCACTACATGTAAAACACAAACTGAAAAGACAAGATGGTCCTACTTAATATCTACAAAACTAAGAAACAAAATGAAGCTACATTTCCCAAGATATCGGACCTATGGATAAATGTGCTAGGAGCAAAGTGTGACCATTAATAACAACTTTTCTGATTGAAGCGATCAATTACAACACAGTAAAAAAAAGCATGCAAAAGCATGTAGACAATGCTTACAAATGATAGTCAATTCAGTAAGTAATCAGTGGAAGCTGTTGCATATTCATGATATCGTTTTGTTCAAATTTGCCTGGTATAAATGGTGGAAAGTTTTAACCATTTTAATGCACTCCTAAAGCAACTTCCACCAAAATCAATAGCCTGAGTTTGATTTTCAGATTATTTTCAATGTTTCAACTGAGTGTGATTCACCTTTTCGACAATCCTTTTGAATCTAACCCATTCAGTCAACATAAGTTTTCTGGCACACCAATTTCACCAGATTTACAATGCCCAGAAGTATGAGGGCAGTCAATTATTGCTGTAGACTATAGACACATGTAGAATAATTATTTGCTCATAAAAAGGAAGTTGCAATGTTGATTTTCTACTGAAGGAAGCTTTTTGGCTAGTAATTTTTTAAGACTTTGCATTCTCTCTGTTTCCTTCCATATTCAGTCACGTTGATCATGATCCACGAAGTACAACAGCAAATCAGAGTCGAGAGGGAGAGACCAAGGGCGAATGGATTTCTTCTGCTGCCAAAGGAAAGCCACAACTAATGGTCTTCCTCCCAGTGGCTCGATCGCAGTTGTCGCCAGATGTAGCTCCAGTACTTACGTGGATCTGCAGGCATGCAGGCATGGCCGCAACCGTTGCTGCAACATTTCTCTGAGGAGGAGCAGTCGTTGTCGTCTCTGCACATTTCCGAGCAGATGCCGTTGGTGTCATTCACCGATGGGCAGGTTCCTGTGTGGATTTCTGTCAGTTTGAAATCAGAACGATGATGACGATGATGAACAATGTCTCGATATCACGCCAAAAATCTTTCCACATAGCAAAATTACAATACAGTGGCATCACTACATGTCACAAATGTGTTTTGAAAAAAAGAACAAAAATATATTTTTAACTTTGATGTGTCTTTTATTAAGGATATTTGTAACAGGTCACCAAGCGGGACAACCCTCCTCAACTGTAGGCTCAGCTAATGTCCATGCAGTTTCTCTCCTTCCACTGTCCATTTACCTACTATTCACCTACTGTGCTGTTCTAATACATAAATAATTCAAAATAATACCCTGTTGTAGTGAGACATGTACAGTGGCATGTCTGAACAAGGTCATGTTCTTTTCCACCTGTATCAAGAGGTCTACCCTTACATCTATTGAACACCAACTGTATCACCATGCACTCTATACCTAAAACAGCAACAATGATTTTGGCAAGACATACACTGTGGAATGAATTTGACCACTGGCTCAAGTCACCGATGTTTTAAGGGGAGATCAACGTACAATTGTCAACGATCCAGTCCATGATATCGCACACTGACAGCCATCTAGGAAGGTAATTTACTGAGTTTTGATTTTGCTTCTTCCATTAGTTCTATCAATACACTTTTCACTCTACTCCCATGTGCATCCAATTTCCAGTTCTATTGAGGTGCAACTGCTGTTCCATTATAAAATTAATACCGCCAAACTTCATTTTTTTTTTCGAGGTCATGAACTGTCTATTCACTTGATGGTGTAACTGAAGTGACGTTTGCAATTCGTGCATTGTTACAATCTCATACCTCAAACTACCTCAAGAGTGCACATACATAACTAAGCTTGGAAGATACCAACCGAGGCACTCGCAGATGTCACAGCCACTGGCGTCCTTCCTGAATCCATGTTCACAGTACATGGCGCACATGACCGGTGGACAGGTATTGCAGACGCAAATCTCACAACCGTTGTCATCGGTCTGGAATCCGTGTTCACAGAACATGGCACACATGACAGGAGGACATGTTGCTGAGGCAAATAAAAATCATGCACTTTTGATGATTAGACTGCTAGTAATTCTTGCTAGTACTTAGGCAAATGATATCTATATTTGACGTGCATGGCATACGATCAGGTTATTGCTGAATGACTGCAAAAATGAGAAATACTAAATGAACAAACAATTTGAAATTGCATTGACACATTCATTTAACACAATCAACCTCTTCAGACGACACCCTTTTTCACTACATCTGTAAACAAGGAATCGCGGGACCACAAAATTTCTGTATCAGAAATCCCATCGGTTCCCTTAAAGGTTCAAACTCTGGTTCTTTCATTTTCAGAAAACTTACTAGTCAGGGATATTATGTTTTGGTAGGAGGTGTAAATGGTCTCCTTCAAAATGGGTGGTTAACTGGATTTTGGACTCTCATATATTTTAGCACGGACTTCATTTATCTAACAATCAGAAGACATGTTATTTTTAACTATGACTCCCCCTTTCACATTGAATTTTGTGCAGTCAGTTCTGCATATATAGCTGAGGTGATTCAAGTAACAAATGTAAAGTAACAAAGTCACAATATCCAACATATACCTTCCCTACCAATATTATTTGCCATTTCTTAGAAAATGGGTAAACACTATACAATAAAGTTTGTAACCCAGGAGTACACTTACGGGGTGGTGGGTTACAAACACAGACTTCACAGCCGTTGTCATCCTTCTGGAAACCATGTTCACAGAACATGGCACACATTACTGGTGGACATGTGTTACAGACGCAAATCTCACAACCGTTGGCATCAGTCTGGAAGCCATGTTCACAGTACATGGCACACATGACAGGTGGGCATGCGTTGCAGACGCAAATTTCACAGCCTTGGTCATCGGTCTGAAATCCGTGTTCACAGTGCATGGCGCACATGACTGACGGACAGACTGCAAAAGAACGAATTGAAATCAACAAATTGAAATCAACAAATTGAAATCAATAAATTGAAATCAAGCATGGCCGCATTCTATGTAATTAAAAACATGGATCAATTTGAAATTGAGACGAAGTAGATAGGTAATGTTTTCTTTTTCTTTTTAAGTCAAACTTATTTCACAGACCTGGATCTTGGCAGGAATGTCCACAGCCATTGCTGCAACACTTCTTTGTTCCATTGCAAGCAGAATCGTGATCACATTCTTCGGCACAGGCGCCCATCTGATCCTGACCCTTGGGGACAGTTGGGCAGTATCCAGGCTTCTCGGCTGAAAATGGAACGCCAGTAACGACAATGTAGTATGAAACATCACAGATGCAGGTCTTACAAAGGCATCATAATCACATGAAACATTAAACCACAGTCCACAAAATAAACATCAACAGACCATTTTAAATTTGAACATATGGAGGGTGGTCAGCTTCAAAATGGAAATTTGAAGCCTAAATTTTACCAAAATTTATGAAGCTTTCTTTAAAGGTAGCAACAGAGTTAACTTCCATGATTCTTGGCTGGAAGACTATTCTACAATAAAATGTTTTTTTTTTTTACTGCTTATTTCTGCACATCTGGCTGACACTGTTGTTTTGTGAGGATTTCTGAATCATGTGTTTATCTATATCGGCCACCAGTTCTGCATTCTGGTCTAGGCACCTCAGCACTCAACAAGTAGGACTACTAGAATGAACATGATGAATGACATTACTTGTATGATTCACAGTATGAATTCGCTTTCTTAAGCAGCATACATTTAACATTAACAACTTACATAAAGTAACACATTCTTTTCTCTTTTCACTACCAATGTTCAGTCTCACTGCTGAGATAGGCCTACACCTTTCTAGGCTTCAGATTTTGTTTAATTTCACACCTCTGGCAGAAACATCCTGTGTAGTAGGGCTAATGGCTTCATAGGTTGGATACACTGCCAACAAGGTCTAGAATACAAGGCTGCCACCAACAGAAGTCAAGTAAATTGTACAGTTTCCATTACACTAACCCATCGTACCTTACATATTAGCCTCCAGCCTTTGACTGCAACTCAACTGCGTAACTGAAAATTGCAATTTAAGGTACTGCTTGTCTTAACTAATATACTGTAATGCATACTCTTCAGGCAGTGAAGGCAATACTGTATTGGATTATTTTCTGACATAACAACCCACTTTTCCAGTGTTTTGTACAAGTTAAGGTTGAATAGATTTTTATACATCCCAACAGCAAGGCTACTCTTATACTACAGACCAACTCAAGATGTTACTGTCCAACAGAGCTAACGTAACCATGAAAAGTGAAAGAGTAAGCACTCTTTCATTATATATCTAGCACAACCACAGAAGTTGCAAGATGAAGACCCAAAAGCTCTGCAGTATCTGTTTCAACAAAATTAAGAGAATTACAGCACAACAATTGAGGTAGCAAAAATACACAGAATACACCAAGCATGCTGTCGACAATAGTGGGTGATAACAGGAACTATACGCCAGCTATTCCTCTACAAGTTCTTCACATTTGAAACTTGGATTGCCGAAATGTCGTATTTACCATTTTCCTGATATCTCTAACACATATACTGTTCCCTCGCAATATGATTTTGACATGTCCTTGACAATGGGTTAACATCACAATGACGTATGTACAGTGCACCCTCACTTACGAGGTGGATTACAGACACAGGTGTCACAGCCGTTGTCATCCTTCTGGAAACCATGTTCACAGAACATGGCACACATTACTGGTGGACATGTGTTACAGACGCAAATCTCACAACCGTTGGCATCAGTCTGGAAGCCATGTTCACAGTACATGGCACACATGACAGGTGGGCATGCGTTGCAGACGCAAATTTCACAGCCTTGGTCATCGGTCTGAAATCCGTGTTCACAGTGCATGGCGCACATGACTGACGGACAGACTGCAAAAGAACGAATTGAAATCAACAAATTGAAATCAAGCATGGCGCCATTCTATGTAATTAAAAACATGGATCAATTTGAAATTGAGATGATGTAGATAGGTAATGTTTTCTTTTTCTTTTTAAGTCAAACTTATTTCACAGACCTGGATCTTGGCAGGAATGTCCACAGCCATTGCTGCAACACTTCTTTGTTCCATTGCAAGCAGAATCGTGATCACATTCTTCGGCACAGGCGCCCATCTGATCCTGACCCTTGGGGACAGTTGGGCAGTATCCAGGCTTCTCGGCTGAAAATGGAACGCCAGTAACGACGATGTAGTATGAAACATCACAGATGCAGGTCTTACAAAGGCATCAAAATCACATGAAACATTAAACCACAGTCCATAAAATAAACATCAACAGACCATTTTAAATTTGAACATATGGAGGGTGGTCAGCTTCAAAATGGAAATTTGAAGCCTAAATTTTACCAAAATTTATGAAGCTTTCTTTAAAGGTAGCAACAGAGTTAACTTCCATGATTCTTGGCTGGAAGACTATTCTACAATAAAATGTTTTTTTTTTACTGCTTATTTCTGCACATCTGGCTGACACTGTTGTTTTGTGAGGATTTCTGAATCATGTGTTTATCTATATTGGCCACCAGTTCTGCATTCTGGTCTAGGCATCTCAGCACTCAACAAGCAGGACTACTAGAATGAACTTGATGAATGACATTACTTGTATGATTCACAGTATGAATTCGCTTTCTTAAGCAGCATACATTTAACATTAACAACTTACATAAAGTAACACTTTCTTTTCTCTTTTCACTACCAATGTTCAGTCTCACTGCTGAGATAGGCCTACACCTTTCTAGGCTTCAGATTTTGTTTAATTTCACACCTCTGGCAGAAACATCCTGTGTAGTAGGGCTAATGGCTTCATAGGTTGGATACACTGCCAACAAGGTCTAGAATACAAGGCTGCCACCAACAGAAGTCAAGTAAATTGTACAGTTTCCATTACACTAACCCATCGTACCTTACATATTAGCCTCCAGCCTTTGACTGCAACTCAACTGCGTAACTGAAAATTGCAATTTAAGGTACTGCTTGTCTTAACTAATATACTGTAATGCATACTCTTCAGGCAGTGAAGGCAATACTGTATTGGATTATTTTCTGACATAACAACCCACTTTTCCAGTGTTTTGTACAAGTTAAGGTTGAATAGATTTTTATACATCCCAACAGCAAGGCTACTCTTATACTACAGATCAACTCAAGATGTTACTGTCCAACAGAGCTAACGTAACCATGGAAAGTGAAAGAGTAAGCACTCTTTCATTATATATCTAGCACAACCACAGAAGTTGCAAGATGAAGACCCAAAAGCTCTGCAGTATCTGTTTCAACAAAATTAAGAGAATTACAGTACAACAATTGAGGTAGCAAAAATACACAGAATACACCAAGCATGCTGTCGACAATAGTGGGTGATAACAGGAACTATACGCCAGCTATTCCTCTACAAGTTCTTCACATTTGAAACTTGGATTGCCGAAATGTCGTATTTACCATTTTCCTGATATCTCTAACACATATACTGTTCCCTCGCAATATGATTTTGACATGTCCTTGACAATGGGTTAACATCACAATGACGTATGTACAGTGCACCCTCACTTACGAGGTGGATTACAGACACAGGTGTCACAGCCGTTGTCATCCTTCTGGAAACCATGTTCACAGAACATGGCACACATTACTGGTGGACATGTGTTACAGACGCAAATCTCACAACCGTTGGCATCAGTCTGGAAGCCATGTTCACAGTACATGGCACACATGACAGGTGGGCATGCGTTGCAGACGCAACTTTCACAGCCTTGGTCATCGGTCTGAAATCCGTGTTCACAGTGCATGGCGCACATGACTGACGGACAGACTGCAAAAGAACGAATTGAAATCAACAAATTGAAATCAATAAATTGAAATCAAGCATGGCGCCATTCTATGTAATTAAAAACATGGATCAATTTGAAATTGAGACGATGTAGATAGGTAATGTTTTCTTTTTCTTTTTAAGTCAAACTTATTTCACAGACCTGGATCTTGGCAGGAATGTCCACAGCCATTGCTGCAACACTTCTTTGTTCCATTGCAAGCAGAATCGTGATCACATTCTTCGGCACAGGCGCCCATCTGATCCTGACCCTTGGGGACAGTTGGGCAGTATCCAGGCTTCTCGGCTGAAAATAGAACGCCAGTAACAACGATGTAGTATGAAACATCACAGATGCAGGTCTTACAAAGGCATCAAAATCACATGAAACATTAAACCACAGTCCATAAAATAAACATCAACAGACCATTTTAAATTTGAACATATGGAGGGTGGTCAGCTTCAAAATGGAAATTTGAAGCCTAAATTTTACCAAAATTTATGAAGCTTTCTTTAAAGGTAGCAAAAGAGTTAACTTCCATGATTCTTGGCTGGAAGACTATTCTACAATAAAATGTTTTTTTTTTTACTGCTTATTTCTGCACATCTGGTTGACACTGTTGTTTTGTGAGGATTTCTGAATCATGTGTTTATCTATATTGGCCACCAGTTCTGCATTGTAGTCTAGGCATCTCAGCACTCAACAAGCAGGACTACTAGAATGAACTTGATGAATGACATTACTTGTATGATTCACAGTATGAATTCGCTTTCTTAAGCAGCATACATTTAACATTAACAACTTACATAAAGTAACACTTTCTTTTCTCTTTTCACTACCAATGTTCAGTCTCACTGCTGAGATAGGCCTACACCTTTCTAGGCTTCAGATTTTGTTTAATTTCACACCTCTGGCAGAAACATCCTGTGTAGTAGGGCTAATGGCTTCATAGGTTGGATACACTGCCAACAAGGTCTAGAATACAAGGCTGCCACCAACAGAAGTCAAGTAAATTGTACAGTTTCCATTACACTAACCCATCGTACCTTACATATTAGCCTCCAGCCTTTGACTGCAACTCAACTGCGTAACTGAAAATTGCAATTTAAGGTACTGCTTGTCTTAACTAATATACTGTAATGCATACTCTTCAGGCAGTGAAGGCAATACTGTATTGGATTATTTTCTGACATAACAACCCACTTTTCCAGTGTTTTGTACAAGTTAAGGTTGAATAGATTTTTATACATCCCAACAGCAAGGCTACTCTTATACTACAGACCAACTCAAGATGTTACTGTCCAACAGCGCTAACGTAACCATGAAAAGTGAAAGAGTAAGCACTCTTTCATTATATATCTAGCACAACCACAGAAGTTGCAAGATGAAGACCCAAAAGCTCTGCAGTATCTGTTTCAACAAAATTAAGAGAATTACAGTACAACAATTGAGGTAGCAAAAATACACAGAATACACCAAGCATGCTGTCGACAATAGTGGGTGATAACAGGAACTATACGCCAGCTATTCCTCTACAAGTTCTTCACATTTGAAACTTGGATTGCCGAAATGTCGTATTTACCATTTTCCTGATATCTCTAACACATATACTGTTCCCTCGCAATATGATTTTGACATGTCCTTGACAATGGGTTAACATCACAATGACGTATGTACAGTGCACCCTCACTTACGAGGTGGATTACAGACACAGGTGTCACAGCCGTTGTCATCCTTCTGGAAACCATGTTCACAGAACATGGCACACATTACTGGTGGACATGTGTTACAGACGCAAATCTCACAACCGTTGGCATCAGTCTGGAAGCCATGTTCACAGTACATGGCACACATGACAGGTGGGCATGCGTTGCAGACGCAAATTTCACAGCCTTGGTCATCGGTCTGAAATCCGTGTTCACAGTGCATGGCGCACATGACTGACGGACAGACTACAAAAGAACGAATTGAAATCATGGTATAGGCATGGCCCATTGCATGTAATTATGTGGACACATTTCTGAAAAAAAGGAAAAGGGGTACATGAGATCGTGGTATGGATGGATCAAATTTCACACAGTTATCGTATAGCTTTGAATTTCCCATCTGTGGAAAATGCATAATTCTTACGAACTCTATGACCTTGTTTGAGTAAGATATTTTTGAAAATTACATCCAATCTAATAGTATGCTCAGCTTAATTTTCATGGCTCTCTGATTATCCAGAGCTATAAAATTCCATACAGACAATCAAAAATTCAAAGATGATTGTCCAAGGGAGTAAAAATTCTATCTCAGTAAGAATTGAGGCATTTTTAATTATTTGCTTGAGAACTAAATTGCTTTCTGATTTCAGTTTTCATCGCTGTGTCTTCACTGATCAAAGTTCCCTGCTACAACTAAAAGCAGTGAAATGGTTGTTGGAAGGGCAACCATAAAATAATCTGAAAATTTAGGTCTGGAAAGGTTACATTTATATCTATCATTTTGGCCAACACCTGCTTGAGTAAATGAAATGGTGTGAAAAATGTCAAATTTCACACACCTCAAATGTTGGTCTTTCATTTCATTACAGTACACGAGGAGTTCCGTTGTATTTAAACAAATCCTGCACAAAAATGCACAGCAATTACAAGATTGTGACAATAATGGCCATGAATGTGGGTTTTGAATGGTCAAAGTCATGACTTAGAAAGCTGCATTAGTTAGTCAACTGCAAATACTGTAGGCTTAGAGTAATCCACCACTCGTGTGACAATGCAGTACACTAACGATGACTAACCAGGCAAGGACAATGAAACTATTAGTGTTCGTATGTACTTTCCTTTCATCATTATTACAAGGTATGATACTTTCAATGAGAAGCTGCTAGGGTCATTGAATTTTGGGCTAATTTTAAGGTTGCAAAAAAGTTTGGCAGTGAACAAAATTTGCTACAAACTTCTATTACCCTAAGGGCAAAGCACATTCAGACATCAAAATACGTAACAAGGAGAATACATTTAAAACTTAGAGAGTACAGAGATTCAGATGTAGATAGGTAATGTTTTCTTTTTCTTTTTAAGTCAAACTTATTTAACACACCTGGATCTTGACAGGAATGTCCACAGCCATTGCTGCAACACTTCTTTGTTCCATTGCAAGTAAAATCATGATCGCACTCTTCAGTGCAGGCGCCCACCTGATCATCGGCAACAGTTGGGCAGTACCCAGCCTTTTCAGCTGAAATTAACAACAAGAAAAGTTTCAATGTTTTACAGTTCTCTCATCTTCATCCGTCATCTAGAAGAGTGCCAACTTCAAGAAGTGAAGACTCCTCCACTAGAGAGACAAATTGGCTATGTGGGAATACTGGTGACCTGAACAAAGTTTTCGAAAGCAGATAAACTCGAGGGAACCTTTGTGACATTGTCAAGGAAAATGACGTGAATTTGGGGGTTTCCAAAAGGTACTTAGTTGGATCCATGGTGACTGGTTGCTAATTTTGAATCCTGTAAAACATCAACAACACAGCTATTCATTTTAGCTAGCCTTTAACTTCAAGGAACCACGATGCAATATCTGCAACATCATCTCAAAACTTAGAAGTGAGATTGTAGCGATGGAGGAGCAAACCTCACAGCACGTCTCTAAACCTTCTCACTTTGGTTCATCAGGTTGTTCGTATAGGGATGAAACTGCTATATTTTGTACATTCAATAATGAATCTAAACAAGGAACTAACACATTTTCAGTTTGACATTAGAATTTCTGATGTAACTACGAAGAAAATTTGGGCATTTGCAGCCTGCATAGTGATTTAGTGATGTTGTCGAAGTGCTTTTCTCAGCAATGATCATGTCTGTCACTCAAGTGATGTTGACTCCAAGGAGCTTCTAAGGAGCTATGTTTGCAAATATACATAGGCCTAATGACTTTGTACAAATTTGTCACACTGAAGCTCCATCAATAGGTCTGGGTGAAGCTCTATCACCATCTTTTTTCTCAATGTTGCAGAGGGTCTCCCTCTTCTCACAATAATTTGGCATTCAACCATTTTTGCACTGAAATCATATCTGATCATGTATAATTAGCATCAACTACTCTGATGTCTACACACAATGTGTTTGCATTGGGTACATGCATACAAGAATGTTTGCACACTGCACAGCATTACGTTAATTTGTAAGAATAGGGAAATGGTCCATGAGCCTGCAGAATCATCTAATTCTGTGGGCCTCAAGTCAGTGTCATTCAATAACTGAATGTAATGGCTCTTTTCATATCTTCACTCTTGATTTTCATTAGCCAAAAATTGTGAGAAACAAGTGTTAGTTGGTAAGCACATGATTACGTAAAATTCTAGCATAATCTTGTGGTTTCTGATTCATTAGTTAAGAGTAATGGTATACACTGATAACACAGTTGACCACGGTTGTGTTAAATCAAGCATGAAGGCAACTGATAAGAGATGGGCAGCTACTGTAGGACAGTTATTGGGTTCAATTTTTATCATGAGGGAATATTTTTTAGCAAATCAAGACTCACGTGGGGATAAAATTTCTTCTTCTGCAAGAGTGTAGAGAGAGGCTATTGTCAGTATCATCAGAAATCTATCATCAGTAGGCCTACTGCACATAGCCTATAATGTTTGCAGGCATTAGGGGATCACACAGACGAAGTTAAATTTTGGATAACTAGCTGCATGGACAGTCATCGCACTGATAGCTTATCTTTGTTCTTATTTCTGCACTTGGGATTTCTCCCTGAAAATAACATGCTTTCCAATCTGGCCTGGGTGTAACGGCTTTATCCAGAAGTCATATATCGTGAAGCCTGCCCTCATTTCCAGTGTTCGCTTTTTTGGCAAATTCTCGCAAATGCTCTCGTGCCACGTTTGATATACACATTACTTTGTTTTGGAGGAGGACTAATTATGCAACAGCTGAAATTCCTTACTTTAAACAAGAATTAGATGAACAAAGAACTTATCACTCTTAGTTCTACTTCTCATCGATTAGGCACAAGCCTCCATCCCACTTGAGAGTTGCCACCCATTAAACCTCAGAATATCTCTTTACAATAATTTGCCGAAGTATCTTTGAACCTCCATCTTAGCATTTGTAAATTATATTTTAGCATTGCTTAGTGAATTAATGATCATTCACTTCACGTCGAACTCGCTTTCAACTTTTCTAAGCAATGCCACATGGTTCACGAGAGGAAGGCAAAAGTTTTTCAGTGGGCCTACTCCTCAGTACCCACTTGAAATTTTACATTAATATTACACTTTCCATTATTTGGATATTGAACTGGACTGGCTTATATAAACTATGGATTTAGCAAAGTGATTGTTTATAAACAGACTTCATCAGATTTGTTTTTGATAAATGCACTTCTGATTTCTTTAATTGATCTGCATAGTTTCCCCCATACAGTATCTCTCCTAAACAGGTACCTGGTCCACGATGTCAGGATGCAGTCCTGAAGCTGAGACTGCTATCCCAATCCAGTTTCACATATTGTGCACAAGTGACAAATGACTTAAAGTGTTACTTTTTGTAACTTAGAAAACTTTAAATTTGTTTATTCAAATGTCGCTATGTATGATACACAATGGTGATATACGACAATAAAATCTTGTATTATGACTTTACGACAAAAACTTCTATGTACCATATAGCATGAATGTATCAAACTTTGCGCATATAACGTAAAAGACCTTGGAATTTCTAGCTGCTGATAATTCAGACATTAACAAATCAAATTATCTTGTTTTCACAAACTAGTCAAAACTTCAATTTTACTGCTAATTTGATCCAATACACTATGGATTGTACCTCGAAATCTGTTATTTCAACCACCATTTACTTGGGTTCACAATACGATGTAAACCTGCCAAACTTTGAGCACCTCACTAACGTTATCATGACAGTCATTACATGAAAAGTGTCCTTTTAAACGAATCCCATGCCTAAACCTACAGCAAAAGCCTGTGAACAAACTAGAAACAAAATGGTCAGGAGAAAGTTCCATTGAAGTGTCAAAATCATGAGTTGAAAATTTGCAACATTCGACGGAAACTTTGAAAGGATGCTATAGTCTAGGCCTAGTCTACCCCTGGTATGCAAATGCAGTACTGTAAAGTTGACTAAACAGGCAAGGGCGGTTAAACAAACAATGTCTCAGCTTTCTTTTCAGTCATTTCAAGGCATTGTAGTCAAAAATTTGTCCAGGTATTAGATCATTGCATTTTAGGGCTTATTTTTTTTAAAGGTGTGCAAAATTTGGCAGTGTGCGAAGTTTGGTGTATAGACTATAAAAGACGTACAAGTTATTATCTGATTACTACAGCTATTTTTTGGTAGCGCCTATACCCTGATACTGTATCTATTGACCAATCATGGACCTTGGTGACCTAGGGTTGAATTGTGGACCCCATGTAGAAGTATGTGTTGCTACTATCATTTGATACCCTGTAGCATAATTTTCAAACAGTAGCCTAACTCAGGCCTTGGTGACAGAATGAATGATCTTGGGCAATGTCACTGCAGGCCTTGGCCTATGGTCAGTTCCTAACCATTACATAAAGTCAATGTTTTAGGCTAACCCTATACTCCATACACTTCAAGGCCAGGCTAACTGTATAGTATAGGCTGTAGGTCTTGGCATAACTCTAGACTGTAGAACCTAGTCTTAGGACCATCGGCATCAGCACTCAGCAATAGGTCGTGGTTAGCCTAACTTGAAACTGAATTAACGTTATTGAGCTTGATGAAAAATATGTATGTCTACGGCACCGTAAAGGCGGTATAGGCTCAAATTAATTGAGAACAAGATCTCCTCAGTGCTCAAGCTAAAGTACTATGTACTGTAAGTTAGTGAGTGAATTCAGCCTCGGTAAGTTAGTAGCTACCAACAGTAACCTCACACAACAGTGGCTATAGCCTGGCTAGGCCTATGCCGTAACAATTAACAGTTGTAAGTTGCAACCCTCGGGCTTTCAACGTGAGCTTTCTGCCCTTCTCACGGTTTCAGACATTATTTCAAGGTAAAAATGAAATGTCAGATACCACAATAAGTTAACTTTGATGCAACACAAGTTCCCCACAAGACGGTAGACCAGCAGGGAGCTTTCAGATGGCATTGCTACTACTGTGATGCAGTGCAGCTCCCTACTGTACCTGCGCTGGTTATTATTCCTAGCTATTTCTCTCATTCGCAACTTTAAATTGATAGGCCAATCTGGCAACCTTACAACCATCGATGAAACTTTTTAATAGGTAGCACACTACTATTAGATATTCTGCGCCCGACAGACGCACGTGCGTCCTCACGTTACCGTGCTCAGCAAACGTAACTAACTATAGGGTTTACCATAGGAACCCTAACATAAGCCACGGTGACCTCCTTTTGTTATGTTCTTAGTTCGGCCTGTAATCACCATTTTCCTTTTTTTACTACTCGGATGTGGCGATTTGAAAATCGGAGGACTACAGATTTAGATTATAAAATCGAACTTGTGTCGTAGTGATATTTCTTTAGCTTACATGGGCGAGGGCCTTATCAATAAATGAGATCAACCACTCAAAGCTTCCACCCTCAGCTTTCTAGCCCAAACCCTTAATGGTTGACTTAGGTAATTTTTCAATGCCATGATAGGCCAGGTCGTAGCATATGATGTGATAAGTTGGGAAACTCTGATACGAGATAGTATAATCCTCGCAAAGGTACTTGTACTTCGGCCTCATTCCGATTCCTAAAACATGTCGTTTATTAAAGTCTCCATATTTTCATTCCAAAATTTCTGTTCAGGCATTGAAAACAGTGATCTTCGGTGTAAAAAATATCGGCAGTTGCTTTGAAAACTTTCTCTACGAAAAGTTATGTTTTTGGTCGATAAACAATTGTTTTTCTGTCATAGATCCATGATTTGTTTATGCAAAACCCTGTTTATGATTGCATGTATGAAATTCTTTTTTCTTTCTTTGTTTTTTGTTATCGCATCTTAGGTTTCTCATCGCCTGTGTCCACACACCAGGTAGTAGATCGTCAAGCCATATAGGAAGCAGTCCTAATCAGTTGGGGGTGGGTTTGAATATTATGGATCCATGGTAATGATGTCTGAAAAGGCTATGGCAAATCGTTTCTGTGGTTTTAAAAATGTTGGCCCACTACACCTTCCTTTCTGAGCGACCATGCACTCTGACGATGCTGAGCCCTGAAATGACCTTCAAATGTTATTCCCCGAAATGACTAACACGATATTCGTTCGAAGATTTTGCGGGTCTTGGATCTTCTTTTCAGATGTCTACGGTTATGGTTCTTAAATTGTTTAAGACACGTAAACTTGGCCCACAAGTGACAACAACTGAAATGTCGCGTCAACTACAACATGTAACGTCCACTGATGCCATATCATGCTCACTGCCCCCAACACAGTTAGGCTAAGTAGAGCTGCACCACTAGAGTTTCAGGGTTTTATAGACAGCATACGAAAATGAGTTACCAACGTCTAGTGGAAGCGCCAATTGGAATAGAAGGCTACTTTTACTTCGTGATGAACAAGCGCTGCATATCCTGCCTTGCTGCCTTAATTCGTCATTTTAGTTAAGGTATTTGTATTTATGGCTTACGGTCGTGCAAATACAGGTAGGCGGCAATAACACTTGATGCAGACAAATCCTTTATGGCAATGCACATACAATTTAATTTGATAAATATGCCATGGCTATGCCATTAAACTTGATATGAAGATTTCAAAGAGTAAGGACGATGACACCGTACAGAGGAGACAATAACCGTCACAGGCTGCCATCGATACTGATCTCACCATAGATATTGACAGACGCTTGAATTGCCACACCAGGAAGTGTGCAATTTAGATCACAAGGTTGGACTTAGCAAGTGACTGGCCTGCTTTACACGACTGCACAAAACTATACGGCACTGAGCGGCGGTGTGGTCTAGGACTATCCCATGAGGGAAATAATGCATTTGTTTCACGATAAAGTTCATAGCCTTAAAAATAAACATCTACGGACAACGGTTGAGAGATGATTCAGAATGAAGCAGGGGGGGGGGGGGGTTACCACTCCCGTTGAATAAATATTTCACAGGTAGAAACGTAGTTCCGGTTGTTCAAAATTAATTTGTTCACCTAGAATTTCAAATATTCAGAAAGACACAACTCTCGAAACTCTTCTAATGCATTGAATGCAGATAAATTCATTGCTGATATTTATTGGATGAGACCAATTGACTTAATAATGATTAAAGGGATGTTATTTTTGTGCCATGTTTGTGCATTTCCTATACATTATCTTTCTTGAAACTGAGGGGTATACCTCTAAATAAACCCTTCATTAATGACGGACCGAGAACTGACTTTCGTGACATTTTCTTGTTTTAAAATTTGGATAAATTTGGTTAATGATATTTGCTAATGGGTAACTGTTGTATCAAAATGGAAACAAAAAAGCAACCGAAGATGAAGCATAGAGTACAGCGTGTTACCAGAGACAACATCATACAAACAAATAGGAACAGTTATATATGTGGAGACTGATTTTTTTTAAGCTTAGGGTTCACATTTTTTAGTTTTTTTTTCAGGGTCTCGTTACGAGAAAATTGTCAAATCCTGATTTTTTTCACTTAGCCTATCTAAGTTAGTTCCGTGGAGCCCCGCCAATACTTGACCTAGGCTTAGGTTTGTCACAAATTGAAACGTATGTCACATTAAATACATTGCCCGATTTTTAAATGTTTAAATATGCTTTCTGTACAGTAATTTTTTCTAGAGAGTCACGCTTACGACCACACTCGGAAGAGAGGTACTGCGTTGAAGCCAGGTCTAGAAGATGACTGTGATTTGTTCGATCGGTAGTAGGGTCTATGCTTCGATCACAGAAATGGCGGGACTTGGGTGGAAGGCGCCAAAGCGTGAGATTCTGAAAGTTATACGCTTCTGGGTATTGTCAGACGAGTGCTGATATGAAAAGCATCGAATGGTATGAGTGGAAAAAAAAATCTGAATCTGTTCTTGATGTTCGCATGATGACTCGGTCTCACTGAGATAGTCAGACCAAGGAGGATCTACAACCTCCTTGGTCAGACAGCCCCCTTCTCTCAATGACGCACGTTTGTCTACCGCTATGACAACTATTATCCCCTGCCAGCCTGGATATTGAAACATAGCTCATAAAATCTTAGGCTATTGAACGGAATCACCGTGATGGGGAAAAAATGACCTACGAAGCGATGATTTTGGTGACAAGATATACCACACTAATTCTTTGTCTAAGTGTGGTATGAAAAAAAAAAGATTTGGTTTCTGCGATTGGGCATGGTTAACATACTAACTTCACCCCACTACGTCGGGGTTCCCCGTGCTCACTACTGGTCGTTAGAATCCTTCTTTCATCATTTTATCACTTCATTCGTTTACGTTGATTACCGTGAAAACTTCCCTGATAAAATTATAAGATCGAAAAGTCAGGTGAGTTTCAAGATATATCAACCTTCGTATCACTGGAAGGTTTTGTTCCCTATGGAAATAACATTTTTAAATGCTCATTCCAGACTTAAATTTCTAAACTAGTAGATAGTAGTTAAGTAGTCGATATCACACATACGTAATGCTGGTGTGCCGATGTGAGTGGGTGTGCCTGATCACGTTTCGGTTTTATCAGGTTGTAAAAAGAGAGATACAGATTTGGCGCTGCTTTTATTGTTAACACGAAAATCTCACCTGGCGCCATGCAGGTGTGTCCACAACCGTTGCTACAGCATTTCATACTTCCGGTGCAGTTGGTGTCACTTTCACACATTTCCACGCATGAACCGACTTGGCCATCTTCAACGGTCGGGCAAATTCCTCTCTTCTCTGTTAAAATGACGACCGAGAAAAATCAAAGCATTCATTTATTGTCCGTCCTCACCACAGCTTTAATTAATGAATTACATAACAACAACACTGAGATCTCACATTTGTATTAAATAATCCAGTGACAAAAAAAGGGTGAAACTTAGCTTGTCAAAGACATAGTGGACAAGCGATGACGCGTGTATGATATATTCACTGACTTAAGTACTATAATACTGCTCTCCGATATTTGACCAAAATAAAGGGGGGATTTGAAAAAAAGGGGATGAAGCTAATTGAATTTTCTTCTTCATCAATGGGGACAATTGGGAGGAGACTTACTGGTTTTTTTTCACTGTAAGCAAAGAAGTGGCGAATTTAACGAGTGAAAACTAGCTGCATGCCGGAAACCAATTTCGAAAGCCTGTCGCGTCAGTACTACGACATCTCAGAAAAGCACCCTTTAATTTCATCGCGCCACTTCGGTTTCCATTGCCTGGGGTACTCATAAACGCAACAATTGAAATTGGCGGGAAATTCAATAAATTCGCGACTTACATGGCCTTCCATTGTTACATGGCAAGAAAAAAAAATCATGTGTGCATAAAGTATATGAGAACGGTGTCTGGTCACGAATTTACATAAAACACATTTGAATCACTGACTCTTGAATGTTTCTTTGTGTGTGGCACATGGGGATCCGCTTATTTTTACCATTTGTCAGTAGTATGTAAATGAAATGTAAAAGGGTTATTAAAATCCAGAGAATTTCTCTAAAAAGCTCAATGTATCTTTTAAATGAACATTTCACTGACAAAGTCAAAGGGTTTTGAAATAAAATCAGTGAGTAACTTTTATTGCAGAGATTTTAAACATCATGTTAATGTCAATCTTGTTCCTAACTCAAAATGTGCGGAATACAATTTTTTTTCAATTTGCCACAAATTTACAAAATAAAATGCCATGGTACAGCGGCATATTTTTGTAAAAAGTCTTTGCTAGCATTTGAAATTAAAACATTAATGTAACCTTGAAGTTCGATACCTGTGAAATTCAGACTTTATATATTGTAAATGTACTTGACAATATTGTGAATTTAGAGTCATATCTCTTAAATTATTGTAATGTTTCTTTTTTATGACAGTCAAATTGTAAATAAATACAAAGGATATTCCAGTACTTTGGCCGTGTGTTATCACAAACTTCCCTTAATGCATTTCACTACTGTATTTTACTTTATTTCCTGAAAAAAAAACCCGCTAATGCCAAACAGACCATGCTACTAAGGCATGGTTTTTACCAAAGAGAGAAAAAAGTATTCCTTAATTTTGTCAAATACCAATTTTCTTTGGTGGCCAATCCCTTTAAGAATGTATCGCAACAACAATAATAACACTTAGGCAATCCGATCCAGAGTTTCATATCTCATCCCTATCGTTTTGAGTATCCATTCTCCCTAATTACCCTGAGCTGTATATTTCATCAGTCATTCAGATTGCTCGTTGTGGATAGAAATGATGAATATTCAAGTTACTTAATGATATAGTACTGCAATACAGCGTAAGAGTAGAAGAGCACAGATACCTGCATGCGCGTACGCATGTGCATAGATATCGAGCGTGCGTCAAAAGTATTCCCAGAAAACGCGTGCGCGTCAGGGTATTCCTCATATCCTTTTAACCACGGGAGCTTTGACCTTGTGACTTCATCAATATTTCCCAACAAAAAATCTTTTATCCTCTACTGTCTATATATGACAGTTTTGCAACTCTTAGGATATATACTCACACATAGAGAAAGTGCTAAATATTTGTTTTTCTCTTTCCTGTCCTATGACGTCATATAAATCTGGGGGACACTTAACGACATACCCGGGCACCTATCCACCAAGTTTAAAGTTTATCAGACTCACCGTCTAGGAGGAGGAGATCGTGACACACTTTTAGAGCATTTTTTGCCGATTTGACCTTTGATCACGTGACCTTTGACCTGGTGACATCATCTGCATTAAACAATTTCGTATTGTCTATTTTCTATGTATGGTAGTTTTATAACTCTAGGATATTTAAACATTAAAATAATGCTAAAAATGTGTTTTTCGTTTTCATGACCTGTGACCTTTGAACTATGACCTCTTCTCTCAAGCGGACTCAATGAATTTGTGCGTTCTGGCTTTACTACTTAAGTAAACTTAGTAACATCGGTTCGTTTTACATTATCGGTTGATCGTTTGCTACGTTATCGTTTCGTTCAATATTTTCGATTTATTTTTACATTATCGGTTGTAACAACTTCCACCCACCCCTCCCGTCCTTTTCACATGTAATCTAGATTTCGTTACTATGTGCAACTACAAGCCAACAAAATTCGCACGATCTGTCCAAAGTCGACATTAAATTGCCTCACAACCGTTGTATCGATCGTGCGACTGTTCGAACGGTGACTACCTTCGTTCTTTAATATTGTATACCCCTTTACAAAAAGAAACAATGTAATTGTGTGAAGTTTTTTTTTTCCTTTCCTTTTCCCGGCACACAGACAAATTCCCGGTAACCCATACTTCCATCTGGCCCTGCCTCCATTTTTTACATTTGATTGGTGGATCAACAATCCACATGGAAGGAAAGTTTAGCAGCTACTTTTGAAACCTTTCTACAAAATCTCTAAGGTAAATTTGCAGGTGCTTTACAGGGAAAAGGGTTTTTATTGTTCGGTCAAACCTTTGCCATTAAATCCAGTTGATTGCACAACTAATTCTTTGTATATTATTTAAATATTATTAGCATTCCAGGGTCTCATATATTCATCAAAGGTGCCATTGGCTACTCACTGAATACTTGCAGATCATAAATTCAAGGGACGGGCGTCCACTTTTTGGCTTCATAAACATTGGCAGATGAATGAAATAACAGCACAACAACCGTACTTTTCATACAGTGGGTGTGTGCTAAATGTATACTTTAAACGTTCGTAATCTTGTCTGTTGCCTTAGTTTAACGAAATATTTTGAGGAAAAAATTCACGAGACGTCAGAAATAAATAGCAATGCTATTTTGGATGTTTACGAAAACTAGTCACGTGACTGATCAATTTTTCGAACTTGATAAACGTTCTAGTGATGGTATAAGTTAACATATGCTTAACCAAAACATAGCTACTTGTTAATTTTTGGAACCACAAAATCGGTTTAGCTAACACTGCAATTCTAAGGTACATTATTTCTAAATTACAAGTAAAGACGTCCATCCCGAAGCCGTTTATGGAATTGCACGTATGATAGTGTTAAAGTAGACTGAATACCACAAAACCTCGAAATATAAGCCTATAATCACCATTAACATTTGATTCAGAATTACAAACTTCTCTACCAGCTTGTTTACATTTTAGTTCAAGTGTTTTTTTTTTCCTACAACTCCAAAGCCTTCAATAATTTGAACTATTTGTTTTGCGGCTTTTGATCAATGGAAATATTTGATTACCGTTTGACAATTCTTACTAATTTTTTTGCAGATAGCGGGTACAAGTGAAATGCAGTAATCCGTCTTTTTTTTTCCTTTTAGTTAATTGGCCTATTGGATGACTGAAACAGCTGTAACTGCTTCAACTTGATCAGAGCATATTCTACTCAATGTTAGGAATAGGTTTGTCAATATAACGTAATGTAACGTATCAGAATCAGTTGCTCATGAATTGAAAACAAGCGGCCGTATCCATGGTTCTTGACACGTGATTAAAGAGCCCACTGTAAGTGGAAGATTTCCCCAAGTTAAACTTGTGACTTCTCCACGTATGCAGTTCAAGTCACACATGAATTACGGTCTGTTGTAATGGCGCATGTGCATTCATCATGAACACATTTCAAGCCTAGCACGTATATGCGCTCTATGATAGGACTTAAGATGTAATGTATATCAGGTAAACATGATCCCGATGCAAATTGAAAATAGGTGATGAAAGTACGTAATTAATTTTACCCTCTTACAGAAAAGGGTGATTTATTGTCCTGCATGAAGAAGCATTTAGGTGTCTTTGAGAATAATTTACCGGAATTACTTAAATAAAAAATAAAGGTCCTGCTAGGAACTTTTCGTCGCCGAGGAAGGATAACCCATTGTTTTTTTAGAGTGTATAAAATACATACGATGCAATCGCTTGAGACATGTTAATGAACCGTGGTGGATAACGTATTGTTTACGACCAATGGCGTCAATGACGTCACAGAGAAACTAGATAAAACGTGCGGTTTATGATTTAGTTTTGTAGTTATATATGTTGGTTTGAGATATCCTGCTCCCCAGTGTAAAAAAAGGAAGAAGAATTTTCACTTGCCAATCAGGAACGCCTGTACCATTAATTACATCTTAGCAGATCCATTGACATTATCTGGGAATTCATATAGGAATGTTTAAATTGGCATAGGCATACAGGTTCAAAGAACGACAACCAAAGAGTTTTTTTGTCAGTTGGCAATCTGGAGTGGAACACATTTTGGACGATCGGAGCTATTAAAACAGAAACAAAAGGTGCTAAAATCCACACGAAACGCGTTTTGTTGTATTTTTTTGCAGCAAACTTTTCTGTTTGTTGCTTTACATTTCATAAAACAAAAATTGCAAAGTTTGGAACATGCAAGTGACGTGTTAGAATTTTAAAAACGGTGACTGTTAGTTCATTTATATTGTTTATTGCAATGTTTACCCTCTTCACTACCTACACTGGCAACACAAAACGTTTTTACAACGTTTCTAAAATGTTGTACAACGTTTATAACGATTTGAAAACGTTGTAAGAACGTTTCGTGCATATTCGATTGATGAAAGACCACACGTTCTGCCATAAAGAGGGATATTTTTTCCTTCTAAAGTTCTATTTGGGTCACGACATGAAACAGCACCTGTCGATCCTTCCACTACTGAAGCGTACAAAGGACATGCAAAAGAAAAAAAGAACCATCTGGGCAAAATGACGGACGATTTTCGTCAAAATTGACATTTTGATGATTTAATGAATTCGTGAAAAAAAGACAAAAATCTAAAGGAATGCAATTTTACCAATGTGAAACTCATCGTCAAAATGGTTCAATGCCTGTTTTGCCAACTGATCAAAATAGCAAAATTAGGAAAATTGCCACTTTATGACGATATGACGCATTTCGTCAAAATGGCAAAATTTGAAAAATTTTCCTTTTGGTTTGTTAGATCTCGTCAAAATGTCATTTTTCATAATTTTGTCATTTTAACGAGATTTCCAAACTGGTCAAAATGAAAATCTTCTGAGTTTATCAAATCCCCAAATATCAGATTTTTGTCATTTTGACAATTTAATGTAAACCACAAAAATGACAACTTTTCGAAAACTGTCCTTTTGCCGAAATGGATCTTTTTTTCTATTGCTTTCCCTTTTACAATTAACCAAACTTAAAATCATAAAGTTACTGATGACGTAAACACTTACTTAAGTTTAGTGAAAGGCTTGCTTGGATTAATGTTTTCCTGGAGAATGTTTTTGCGTAAACTGTACCGTGGATCCACAATCAAGACTAACAAATATCTATACTTAATTGCAAAACTCCGTGTGATACAGTGGTCATGATCTTCGGAGCAAAATGGAAAAGCTTTACCACGATAAAGTTCCATGATTTGAGAATGAAATAAGATGTAACAGGATCTTATTTTCTTGTGCAATCCCTATCAGCTCCTATCGGGTGGGGGTGGGGCGGCAAAATAGAAGTATGGGGAGATCCACAGACACATGTGACATAATGGTGAATTTTGCGATTTATTTGTTTTAATGTCTACGGGGTTAACATGAGGTGTCTTAGACATATCTGGGGGTGAACGTCAGGTGGGGGAGGTGACGGCAAATCATGAAATGTTATATACTCAGTTAAGCAGATACAAGGAAGTGTTCCTTCTCATATCGACGGTATTCACCCTTGAAACAATTTTTTTTTAAACTTTTCTTAAAGTACTAACTCGAGAATTCAACAACAAAGAACAACAATTAAAACAACAATAAACTGATTTAAAAGAAACAAAGCAAAAGAATTAAAATCAAGTCACATCACCCTAAAATGTACTGACGCTAAAATCTTTGACGCTGAATTCGTTACGCGTCTATGCGCTCTTTTACTACTTCTTTCCCGCCAAGAAAAGTTTTCGTATCATAACAATACACGCTTGTCTCCCATGTGAGCAGTCAAATTTGCCGTACACAGTTCCGTAAAAGCTACGTCATTTTCAGTATCCCGCAGATAGCGCATACATGATTCAAAATAGAACAACATACTGCTATTAGGGAAAGTGGGGGAAACGAAAACCAAAATAATAGTAAACCAAGATAAATTTCTTACCGGCGTAGGTCACCGCTAAGAGGGCTAATACCAAGAAAACGGCGGTCCTCATTTTTTCCCTGCGTTTGTGGAGTATCGTACACTTCAGTTTCCCAAATTCGAGTGAGCGTCTCGTTTTGAAACTCCACTTGCCGCAGCAGTAACCAAAGTGTGATCATCAAACCATAAAGTTGGACTTTTATAATAGGTGCTGCAAGCCTCTTCCCAATCACTGTGCATGTTTACTCTCCTCAACTTCCATTGGATTGTTAAGAGTTAGTTACACAGTGTTGCAGGATATGTACATGTGACCTTACCCTATACTGCATAAACATGTATAGTCAGCAAGGCAACTTGGCACCAGGAGCCTTTTTTTGTTGTTGTTGTTTTCTACTGCCTTTTGGAAAGTTGGGTTTTACGTCTTTCATATTTCCATATTTTGGCAGTTCTATGTGTTAGTGCATAAGTACAGAAATACGAATAAACAATTAGTCAATTATCATAAAGACTGATGTTGACATCTCGAAATTTGCATATATGCGAATTAGTATGCATATAAGTCCTCTGAACCCGAAATTTTGAAATATCTGTATAGGACATGCTTTGAGACGTTGGTTTGCAACAGCTCCGTTGTAGTATTGGTATTTATATATATCCTACATATACATAACTCTGTGATATCAGGTCCCCATTATGAGTAAACGTTGTCGATCGGAGTTCGAGTAGGTGTGATTGCAGCTGAACAAATGTAGCTCCATCCTTGCACAGTGTTAAGTTTAAGTCAAATACGGGCATATCACTAAAAACAAACTCTCTCACTTATAGCACTATATCATTACAGTGGATAAAACTAGTTATCTACATGATTCACTTACTAACTGAAGCTGTTGCCTGCCTATACTTTGTTAAAACCTTGTTAATTGCAGTCCTACCTGTCCACCTAATTAGTCTGTGAGATGTGACTTGACAAGTTCCCAGTAAAGCACTAATGATGTGCATTTTCAGCCTAGGGTTGGGTGGAACTTAAAGGTTATTTTTTTTTCTTTTTTTTTCTTTTAGACACCAAAGCTTTTTCGTCATATCACTCTCTGTTCCGAAAAGTGCAACTGTGTGATGTAGCAGGCCGATAATCACACGTCGGAGCGGTAGTCAGACAGAGATAAATTTAGTAAAATCTTTCCCCACCAAAAAGTCAATGATTTGTTGCATGGTGGTGTTCACCATATGCTGTCCATCACTACCTTTTTCCAATGAAACTATCATCCATAGTGCCACATGTAGATGTAAAGATACCCCCCCCCCCCTCCCGCCGTGATGTCAAGTAGTGTTGGATACTGGTTCCCTTAAAGTCATCTGCCGGAATAAGTATCCGGTGACCCAGCTAATTCTTAAATGTTATATCAAGTAAGATATGTATTGATAAGATTATAGATTACAGATTGATAGATATAAGATTATAAAGGGTGTCCTTGAGTTGATATCAGTAACTCTGTTACGACTTTGACTGGTTAATCCACATGACAATGATAATTAAAATAGCTTTAAAAGTTTCACATCCAACACTCACATAAAAAGTGTCAAATTCTTTGCAATTTTTGATCCCCGGTCGTGGGCACATGAATAAGCACTAATGTGTAAAAGGATCTGGTCACGAATTCTGAGTCAAATTAACTTTTAAGAAAAATCACTTTCCTATTTTTTAAACTTCACTTTTATGTGACACATGCGGAACTGTTTTGTTTACTATTTGTCATTAGTATGTTTTAGAAACTTGACAGGTTTGGAAAAAAAAATAGTAGAATTTCAAGAAACAGCACAATCCAATGTGTCTCTTTTAGACAACGTAATAACACTAAATATTATAAAATATGAGACAATGTAAATAAGGTGTAAAAATTCATTGCAAAACTTTCAGAAAATGTAAAAATGGAAGTCATTGACGAAATGCCTACCTGGTAGTTGATTCCCAAAATTCATTATATTTTGTCACACCTGTTCAGTATTATTATTCACATGTTAACGGTAAATGATCAAACTAAGAGATTCCGAACATCTGACCAGCACAACTGAAGCAATCATGATAAGGTAAGTCATGATTAAAACCACTTATCGGAATTTGTGTGACCAGACACGTCTTGTCATATCATGTTTTCCATTGGCAACTGATGTTTATAAAGATCTAAACTTCCTCACATTTTCAGTTACTGTCAGAATGAAATCATGGTCAGTGACGTTATTTAGAAGTTTTGGCATGCATTGGCTTCCTTCAAACGTGTTACAAGGTAAACGATATTAATTAAATGAGCCTGTTTTATCATATACATGAGAAAATGACGTAATCTTTGGAGCAGGCTGTGCTCTTGTTCCTTCATTTTCAAAAGTGCACCAAAGGATTTCATAAAAGAATAAAGTCATGAAAGAATAAAAATGGCCACATTTAAGCCAAATAGTAATTTTAACAGAAACAGATCCTGTGGTGAATGTATGGGACGTCCCGGCGAAAAAACTAAAACTTAGCAATAAAACTAAATCAATCATCATTCTTCGGACGGAAGTTTACGCTGCGATTTGTGAACTACTCTCCTGAAATAAATGTGGGCTATATACTGTTTTCCAGGTTGGCATCAAACGAAGGGGAAAAAATGGGAGATGACACTACCGATTAAGGTTTTCTTTTTCATCAAACAGCACATCCTGCTTTCATGAGCATTGTGCTTGAGTGTCACTTGTGAATACATGATCAATAATAACGACATTTACAAGCACGACACTCATCAATTTGCAGTGTAGTCACATTTACTAAAACTCTGCAATCTAGGGTCATATGTTTAAAGTGGTGTGAAGGTCCAAATTCCGACTTGATGGATTTTTCTTTTATGGTGGCGACCCAGTCTCTAACAGTAGGAATACCTAATAAATGTGTATATTACATATTTATTTTTCTTCATTTTAAATCATTCTAAGAATTTTAAGCGAAACGTTTTTATGTTATGCGATGTGCTAGACTGAGATATGAGAAATTTCAAATGGTATATCAAGTTTTCCGACTATCGTTCTTCTGAATTTGTTTTTTTTTTGTTGGGGGGATAAGAAATCTCTGCATCCCCACGATCCTAACAACCCTGATTGCATGTGTTCATTAATTAGTTCATTCTCAGATTCATCCGCCTGATCTTGTTCCTTCGGTTCACTTCTGCAGTGAATCGTTTGTTAATTCATTCAAATAATTCCACAGCATGTATTCGTTTGTTTCATTTATTAGTCCATCAATACATCCGTCCACTCATTTCCTTCGCCCGTACATTCATCCATAGTAGACGTTAGTCTCGTGTGGTTTGGTAAACCATTAATTTGTGTAATCTAGATAAGATGGATAAAATAAAAAAAAACCGATTTAGGATTAACGGGGATCTTTTTTTAAACTTCACCTCACAACATCCAATCGACACAGGATACTTACATAGCACATTGTACGCAATCGGGTGCCATGATTTACGTATAGCTTACAATAATTTCATTATCATATCTTTGTGGATGTAACTGTTTTGTTTTTGTTTTCATTTCATTTTAATTAGCCTATAATTAATTTGTATTATTACGTCTTCAGAAACTTAATGTAATAAAGGCAGATAAACTGCCGAATGTTTGGGTTTTGCCAACGCAAATAGGTAGAAACATATCCACGGTGACGTCAAATATTTTTTTTTAGTACAAGGTCAGTCAGATGTAAAGTCCATATGGCTTTCTAACCATGTAATGTTTTGTTGATCTCGGACCTTTTCTTGAAGTAATCCTTGTATAGTGATTCTAACGTTTTGATGAATGCTTTTGACAAAACACAAAGGGCAATGTCTCATGACTGAAAAGAGCCACAACGGACATGACAAAACATCAACATGAGATGGCCATTTCATGGAACACAGACGGGACTGAGAAATGATGCTTTAGGTCCAAAATAAATACTAAACGGTAACTTAAGACATGAAAACAAAATTGTCAATAGAACCTGTTTTTTGTGCCAGCTGTAAGATACTAAATGTTGATGTATTACAAGGTCAAAGCTAGTGAACGTTCTGTGACATATGTATTCAGTACAATCTCCTCGTCAAAAGGATTAAGTATATAAGCTAAGATGTTGACTTTTTAATTTGATAGCAAAGTGGGTGGGCAGTTTTTTTGGTTCCCTTTTTGACGAATAAATGCACGTACTAATAATATGTTAATCAGATGCAATTGACATGAAGTGGCATAGAGGATTTTCACACTTGAGTAATATTGTGTAACGTTACTAAACGGCCTGCACAGTATTTACTATTTGGTATTGATAAATTGTTGATGCCAAAAAGGCCTGATTTTGTCTTTTAGCACCTAGGACAGAAGGTCATTTGAACCAAGAGATAAATACACCATTTGTTGAAATCGGATGAACTGAATTGTCTAATTGCCTAAGTTTTCTACAATACCACATGCATTTGGCAATCATGGAAAGAGACACAAACGATGAAATTTTGATTTTACATTTACGGTCAAGGTTAAATCTGATCATTGGCAGTAGCCTACAGTATCTGACTCACATACATCCAAATATACTTCAAAATTTCAAAACTGTTCATATGCTATCAATTTCGTTTAACAAACGTCACCTTTTGAAAACAAAATCTTCCCTTTGTTTGTCAACCAATCGGTACAAAGCACGGGGTAGCACAGTCATCCGAAGGGCGTAGACATAAGGCTTTATTCGCATTGATATCAATGAATGGGTGACAATAAAATGGACCAATTTATGGAGTTTATGCCACCCTCATTAAATCATAAAGCGGATAAGTTATGGCTGTAAAAAGCTTTACCATATTCTCTGAAATAGTCTATCCATATTGCTCAAAGAAAGACAAACACCAAAATGCTTTGACAGATGATAGAACCAGGCAATATAGTAATAGTCACCAAAGGGTACCAGAAGCATTCATTACACTTAACTGAATGAATAGTCTTTTCAGCAAGTTTGGTTTTCCTTTTTTTTTGACATGCCAACATTCTGGAAAAAGAGTAAATTATAGAACAGTAATATGATGGCTGAGGATATCCGTACTCGGTAATCCCCAGCCCCCAAAGAGGCCGCAATGGTGAAATGGCCCCTGTGGAACCTGAGAATACGATTTCTGGCCATGAAGGGATATTTTCATTCAAAAATTCCTGGTACCGTACTCTTCGCGCTAACAGATGGTGGCGCTCCGCTTGAATAGTCTTCCTACAATTCTAGCTATCATGCAACTGATATTGGGGGTCCCTTGAGTACCCCCTCCATGAAAGATGCAAACCACACAACACTACTGCCCCTACTTGGGTCTGCCTTCCTTTTCTACCTTTGACATTCCCTTCGCCAGATCAGACTCCTGTCTTCTTTCCCTTCTTAAACGACCAATTTAATGGCAAAAGAAAAGAGGAACTGAGAATAAAGCCACTAAAACAGATGAACATTGCAGGAAACCCTTCAAGTTAGTTCTCAAGATGGCATAACTTAATTACAAAGCAGACATCCTGCTCATTACATTTTGCGTTCGATATTCGTAACAGTATCTGATCGGTCTATAAACAAGAAGATTCTGTCTGTCAGCCGATTTTACAAAGATGAAAAACACAACGGTTAATAAATGCTTTAAACTGCGACCAACCCATGCAGGTAAGCCAAATTCACTACACGGGACATGTTTAAATGCACGAGACGGAAATTCTCGCCTAACATGAGCGATCTCCTAGGAGACGCTAAGTTAGGTTATGGTAGAATGTGTTAGTCTTGGCATGGTACTTCAGTGTTACATATTATTATGTTATAGGCCTAACTGCCTATAATCAAATGAGTGCAAAAGTAGATTGAATACAACGGGAAAGAAATATTGTCTTCCCTTCTTTCAGTGAAAATGTGAAAGATTACGTGATAAAGTAATAGGAAGTGTGTAGTATTTTTGTTATAAAATATAAACAGAGTACGAACACTGAAGAACAATCTTCTTGTAAAAGGAGGGATACTTACGAACAAACGTACGATCTATACCATCTAGTAGGACTAGTAATGGCAATTAAAACGACTTTCAAAACTATTTAGTAGTGCTCTAGTCATCCACAGTTTTAAGCAGATTTCTTTCATATGTTGAAGGCTCTGATAACTATATAGGTCAGTGCAAAAGTTTCCCAGAAAAATATAATGCAAGTGCAGAACTTAAATTTGTTCCTTTCTTTTCAAGAAGCCTCTATAATACCCACCTAGCTTCCCTTTTTTTAGGAATGTTACATATTTTATATACTTTGAATTTTCCTTGTAAATTATTGTTTGTACAGCATCTTACAGCACTAACAATCAAAGGTAGGTAACACACTTAGAGACACTTATTTTTTCGTCCAACATGAATTGTCTTTATTCATTATTAACAAAACAGAAAATCTTTTGGAAGTTCGTCGTAAAACATAGGAAAATTGAAGCACTCAAGCCAAATAATAAAAATGTAAATAAAAATAGTGTAACTACTAAATCTCCACCATTACTCACGGGTACACAAAGTTCGATTCTCGCTTTTGTTTTGTTTGCTCGTAACAGGCCGGCTCGTGATCAAGTTAATATCCTGTCCAAATACGTTGTTAAACAATTCAAGGAATATCTGCAAATATATACGATGGCCTATTAGGGCCATAAAATATAAATGTAAAGTCCATAAAAATATAAATATGAAGGGAAGGAAAATATTGGTAGATTAAAAAAAAAATACAAAAACAAAAAATCTGACCTGTGCGTCTGTTTTAAAATTATCATTTACACATCATCTGTAATTTTCTGAGATGGAAAAATCCACAGGCGGGGAGAAGTACCGCAACGTCTCACCCACGTTACTTTTCACACCAGAGCAAGCACTGTTTTACTATTTTATTAAATTGACTGTGTCTCTGTTTTACAAAATCAACTGTTTTTCTGTTTTATAAAACTGACTGTTCTTCTGTTTTATAAAACTGACTGTTTATACATTTTATAAAAGTGACTGTTTTTCTGTTAAAAAAAATGACTGCGTCTCTGTTTCATAAAAGTGACTGTTTCTCTGCTCTATAAACTTGACTGTTTGTATGTTTTATAAAATTGACTGTGTCACTGTTTTCCAAAATTAACTGTTTTTCTGTTTCATAAAACTGACTGTTTATACGTTTTATGAAATTGACTGTTTTTATGTTTTAAAAAACCTGACTGTTTTCTGTATCATAAAAGTGACTGTTTTTCTGTTTTGTAAAATTGACTGTTTCTCTGTATTATAAAATCAGAATTCTATAAATAGTAACCAAATGTTTTGTAAAAAAAAAATTCCGGTACTGGCACATTGAAGTTAGCAAACAATATCAGGCTGCAATGGTTATAACACGAATCCTACGGATTTGCTTAGTGAACGTCTCTTCGGTAAACTGTAATAACCGACGTCCATCCAGAGGCTATTCAATACCGTGGATGTAGAGTCATGTGTCAAGTCCATCCTTATTCACATTCTTTTCCACATACACATTCTTATTCACATTCGAATGGTGGAGGAATGGGGGCACAGTGCCCCCAGTGATGTTTCTGACCCTCAAAATAGATTAACTTGAAAACGAATTGAAGCTATATTTATTTTAGGGAGTGGGATAAAGCCATAAAATTGGGAGAAAACATGGGATTAGAAATGCCATTTTTAGTAAATATGGATGGTGTTTTTCAGCAAAATGCTTCAGGTGCGCTCTGCTCTAACTGATGGTGAATCTTGTTTTTATATGGTATATGCAGGCAACTTTCTTTTGTTTTAAAGGTTAAAACGCTGTCGGCGAACAAGAGAAAAAGTGATTGAGTAGGTGGACATATAATATTGGTGTGTTTTTTTCTTTTTCTCATCAATTGAGTAATTACAGAAATGAGACCCATATTTCAAGGCTGGGTGCACACAGTGTAGCACATCCGGGAAGTGTGCTCGTTTCCGGTCATCTGGGAAGTTTACAGAACCGAAAGTTACCTGTACTCTTCCCTACAACTGATGGTGGTGAAAAGTTTAAATAATCCTGTCTGCGAAATGTCCTCATGCCACTACCACTGCTAAAAATCCTGGACACGTACGTGATGTGTCCTCTCGTAAATATAGTTGGCCGCAGCGGACAAAATTACTGATTTAATGTCAACATTAAATCGAATTAATCCTGACATCAAATCGAATTAATGTTAATTCATTCCACCAAGACAAGTTGTTTTTGCTGAGGAATGCCAAGGCTAAGCTGCAAAATAAGCCTTTTTTCTTAACTGACGACCTGACACAGCTGGACCTTAAAGAAAAACGGAAATGGACCCCCCAGGTGACGGCACTTTATCAAGCCGGGACCAGACTACGTTTCTCTGGAGGGGTTTGGAGACAAGACGACGGCCGCCCTTATAAGTTTACTGAGTAATCTAATCTGCAAGTATCTACCTACTGAGTACCTTACTTATATTTGTCTGTATAGGCGTAATCTACTGGAAAATGAAGACGACAGAGGAAGATGTTTCTGTCGTTACTTGGTTGTTGCGTTATTGGAACAGTCTGGAACGTAGAGGTTCTGTCGCTTTCTGTACCTTTTTTTAAACTCTTTTACGTTACGATTACTAGCAGGAGCTGATTTACTTCACTTTGTATATGTTCATGCATCCATCCTGCATGTTCCTCGTGAGTCCTCCAATGTTTGCTTTTACTTACGGGAGCCTTTATCTCTAGCAGCTGTGTTATGACTAACGCTCATTTTGACCTGTTTGGATTTAGGTCCTTTTCCAGGAAGATTTTGTTGGGAATTTGCAACCCTATTTTTCTTGTTGGATTGACTGTTTTTTTTGTTTTCTCTTAGGTTTGTTTGTTTTTTTTTCGTGTGTTTTTATTTCATCCATCTCTGATACTTGGTTTTTCACTGCAAAAGTTTTCAGAATATCGTTTAATTATAATCATGTTTCTCGTCCTTTGCATTAGTAATGTCTGATCTCAGAATATGTACTAGTAATGTCAGAGGAATGAGGCAATCAACTAAACGTAGAAAACACTTCGCTTATTTTCATCGCCACGCTTTTGATATAGTCTTAGTACAGGAAACACATTGTACTTCAGATGTTGAACATTTTTGGAAGAACGAATGGGGCGGGGAAATTATATTTTCTCATGGGACTGCTCTTAGTAAGGGGGTTGCCATTTTGTTTAATCCAAAACTTCACTTCGCACTTCCTAGAACTCATTGTGATCAGTATGGGAGATGTATTGTCACCGAGATCTCTGTCAATACCGTCACTTTGACACTTCTTTGTACCTATGGTCCAAATCTCGATGACCCTGCCTTCTACAATGGTATAGCACAAAACCTAGATACCTTTAATTGTAATGCCATTATTTGGGCAGGCGACTTTAACTTTGTGTTTAATCTGTCTTTAGACCAGCAAGGTGGGGATGCACGAACAAATTTTAAAGCAAGGGAGGAATGTTTGCATGCAATGTTTGAGTATGACCTTATTGATGTCTGGAGAGATCGTAATCCCTTCACTAAAGCTTTTTCTTGGCATTCCACCATAGCAGATATTCACTGTAGACTTGATTTCTTCCTTGTTACTCGGTCTCTGGTGTCTAAGGTCATAATGTGTCATTTTCAACCCCCAATTCATTCAGATCATTCTTTAGTTATTCTCGGCCTTCAATTTTCAGAAGAACCGAGAGGAAAGGGGTTCTGGAAATTTAATAATTCTCTTTTGGCTGACAAAAATTATGTTGATTCGATTAATGAATTGTTAGACCGTGACATTATTAACACTGTTCATCTCAATCCTTCATCCCACTCGGGAATTTATAAAGTACAAAGTTCGGAATTTTACTATTGGTTATTGTAAAAGAAAAGCCCAGTCTCTTAGGAAACGGGAAAATGATATTCTTTTGTTGAATTCTTCTCTGGAAAAAAAAACAGCTCACTGATGTTCGGCTTAGCTCCCTTGAAACGAATCGTAAACTTAGCAAAGCCAAAAATGACCTGAATTTACTTTACAAGCATAAGCTTGAAGGTATCATTGTTAGATCTAAAGCCCAATGGGTAGAGTCTGGTGAAAAAAATACAAGATATTTTTTAAATTTAGAGAGAAGAAACAAGGTTAACAATACTATTTATAAGCTTAATACTGGTGAGAGATATATTACTAAAAATGCTGATATTTTAGCTGAACTTTACAATTTCTACAACAATCTGTATTCTTCTCGTTCGGTTTCTTGTTATGATATATTCACATCTATCCCACCCTTTATGTCAGATGAATTTAATTTCGAAATATGTGAAGGCCGGGTTGCTATTGATGAATGTTATAGTTCTTTATGTTCAATACCGAAAGGCAAAACTCCAGGATCTGATGGTTTTTCATCAGACTTTTATAAATTCTTTTGGACGAGAATTGGTCAACTGGTTGTTGACTCTCTTAATTATGCTTACGAAAATCATTCATTATCTAACGAACAAAGAAGGGGTGTTATCACTGTTTTATGCAAACCTAATAAAGATCCTTGTTATGTAACCAATTATAGACCAATCTCACTGTTGAATACAGATTATAAGATAGGGGCTAAGGCCTTGGCCAGTCGACTAAAGAGGGTAATAAAACACTGTGTTGGGGATTATCAAACCGGGTTCATCGCCAACAGATTTATCGGGGAAAACATAAGATTCATTTTAGACCTCATTAACTTTGCTAATGATACAAATTTGCCTGGTCTACTATTCTTTTTAGATTTTGAAAAGGCATTTGATTGCATTGAACCGGGTTTTATTGACAGGTCATTAGCCTACTTCACGTTTGGCCAGATTTTTCGTCGTTGGGTCTCAACTTTGTATATAAATAGTACAGCTTGTGTTTGTAATAACGGGCATTCGACTGGGTTTTTCAGTGTTACAAGAGGTGTAAGGCAAGGATGCCCTATGAGTCCATATTTGTTTATATTGTGCGCTGATATTTTGTCAAGAGCAATAATATATAACAATAATATTAAAGGTATCAAGATTCATGGTTGTGAAGTAAAGGTGATACAGTATGCTGATGATACGGTTCTTCTTGTAGACGGAACTGTAAACTCGTCCACTGAATTGTTCAATACCCTCAATGAATTTACGTTGTCTTCTGGACTTAGGGCAAATTTTCAGAAAACTCAGATTTTCCCTTTGGGCCCCCTCGTTGCATCCCCTCCCAATTTCCTTATCGACCTTAACCTTAGCCTCAGCAATGGTCCCATAGAGTTCCTGGGAATTCGTTTTTCCCATGATGGTAATGATCTGTTCCGTTTGAATTATTTGCAGAAACTGTCGAGGCTCAAAAATCAATTGAATCTGTGGAAATCACGAGATCTCACCCCTATTGGCCGTAATATTATTGTTAAGTCCTTTGCTATTCCCCAATTGGTTTATCTTTTTCAGATTCTCCCAAACCCTCCTAAACATTTTCTGGATGATGCTCAGAGTCTAATATTTGATTTCATTTGGCATGGAGCTCCTGACAAAATTAAGAGGAAAACTATGATTAACCCCATCGATCAAGGTGGGCTTAAAGTTATTCATGTGGAGTGTTTTGCTAATGCCTTAAAAACTGCATGGGTAAAGCGTTTTTTGGACAAGTCCAATACGGGCTATTGGAAGATTTTCTTTAATGCCTTTCTTTCCCCTTATGGCAAGGAACTTTTATTTAACTGTAATTATAGCGAAGCTGATGTTCACAATATTAACAATATTTTCATTAAAGAAGTTTGCATGGCTTGGGCCAGAGTATCGTTTGTCATACCGTTAAAAAATTTCGCCCATCAGATTATTTGGAATAACCATTTTATAAGAATTAATGATTCAGTCTGCTATAATAAAACGATTCATAAAGGGGGACTTATGTATGTTAATGATATTTGGTATAATTTCTGCAATCCCTCGCAATTGGAAAATTTCACTTCGCAGTGAAACTGTAACTGTTCCAGACGGCCACTTCATTCAAAACATTTTTAACGTCAAAAGTACTTCCAAGTTGGCCTATCCTCTATTAATAGCTCCTTTAACTGTCCCTCCTCTTGCTTGTAGTAAGTGGAACCGTTTATTCAACTTTGACAATGACAACTGGTGCATTATTTTTAAAATCCCCTTTATTACCCTTAGTGAAACTAAGATTCAGTATTTTCAGTTTAAATTCCTTGATCGGTTACTTGCCACTAATAGACTTTTGTTTTTAATGGGAAAGAAGGATAGTCAGATTTGCACCTTTTGCCACAGGGGATCCTGAAATCTTAGAACATTTGTTTTGGGAGTGTCCGATCACGTCCAGTTTCCTTTTGGATTCTGATCAATTATTTTTTGGCAATCAATTTATATTAACAAAGCAAGATTATTTCTTTCGATATAATTTACTGTTAAATCATCCGATGAATTATTTTATATTGCATTTGAAATATTATATCTATAACTGTAAATTAAATGAAAGATTACCAAGTTGTAATGAATTTTGGTATAAGCTGAAATTTGTGTTGAAAGTGGAAGCTTACATTAATTCAAAGCCCGATACATCCCAAAAGAAATTAAGAAAATTTAATGCTTTAAAGAATTCCTTTGCTCACATGCCTTCATTGTTTGAAAATTAAAACAAAACGTTTTCACGAGTTTTGTTTTATCCTTTGTGGAAGACACAATAACACAAGAGTTCAATTTTCTTTGAGGTTTACTTAAAGAAGGTCATGTTTGTTCTTGTTTATTCGAATTTGTGTTCATAATCCAAATCAGTGTTTAACTTCAGTTTTCTTTTCGATGCCTTGTTTTCTTTGGTCATGTCTTATTTAACCAAGTTCAACTCGTTTGTATTTATATCAATATTTTGTAAACTAATGTTATCTTTGCCTGCTACATCTATTTCATCCGATTGTAAATATTGAGAATAAAATGGAGATGAAAAAAAATCGAATTAATGTTGACATTAAATCAATTTAGTTCTAAACCCATCAGAGAAACTTTGTAAATGTCTACATTACATCTATTTAATGTAGACATTTAATCGATGAAATGTCTACATTAAACCAATTTATAGACATATTAATTAGATTTAATGTAGACATCAAATATTTAATGTCTACATTAAATCGAGTTAAAGTCTACATTACATACCCTCGTTGATATGGTTGGCCGCATTAACATAAAATCAATTTCGTGTTGAGCCAATCAGAGTACATTTTTAAATGTCTACATTAAGTCGATTTAGTGTTGACATTAAATCTATTTACTGATTAAATTTATTTAATGTACACATTAAATCAATATATACGTAGGCCTATACATGAATTGGATTTAATGTAGACATTAAATCGATTTAATGTAGACATTTCGTCTTAGCACGAAATCGATTTAATATCAGCTTTAATTCTATTTAATGCCAACATTAATTCGATTTTATGTGGACATTAAATCGGTAACTTTGTTCTCTTCGGCCAACCATACTCGATTGCCATTAAAAAAAATGGAAATAATGAAATCATTGGCGGATGCTCCTTCTCCCCACGCACACATACAAATTTGCTCATGCTCGTTTAAGTTACCCTGGTTCAAGCAATCCTCAGAGTATCGAAATATTGCTGGGTCGTTAGTCCTTTTAATTGACCTCTCAGACAATTTCGGAAAATAATTGGGTTTCAGGTGGCTAATTCTGCCATATGAGTTTAAATTCTTCTAGCAAACGACAAAAAGTGTAAAACACGATAATGTACTGGTTTGACAGTTTTCATTCAAATCAGCTGTGTGCTTCCGTCTTTGAACAGGCCAATGGGTAGTACACTAGTACTGAATGTTCAGTTAGTGAAAACAAATCATGATCACTGACACTGCGTGATGAACAGTCTTGTCACTGTATGCACAGCGAGCATTCTGAAAACAGTTGGGTACCTATAGCCCTACTAGGTGGACTCAACTTAAATTGGATGTTTTGTTTTTACCTAGCAGTTTAGTTAGAGGTATACGTAACCATTCTAGGTTAAAGTAAACCCAAGTGGTTTTAGTCCAGTGTATTAAACAGCCCCTGGTTGGTTATCTCACTGCTATGCGCAGAGTGTGTGTGTGTGCGGGTGCTACATCAACAAAAATTGTATTAACTAGAAGGATAAAATTGAAAATATAAAAATCAAGTGGCTCCTTTTGGTTCGATTGGCTTTGAACCCTCCTCACAAATCCATCCTTTCTTATACTCCAAAGTGTGAATTTCACAGGCATAAGGCCTCAAATACAGAAATACACAAGACAAACATATCGTATTCTGATTCTTACCTGTATTTAGAATGCAACTTCTGAGCTTTGAAGTGACTTGCGTTTACTGCAAGGTGAACTCAATACGGAACTAAAGTGTAACACCAATAAGTGGGGCATTAATGCTTCAAGATCCAGGTAAAATTCTAACCAATCTTGATATGGAATTCGATGGTACTCTGAATGGTTCATGTCTCAGCTATAAGAGTGACAGGTGTTACAGTGCTTGACCAACAGATAAAGGTACATTTTTATATTAGTTTACAACGGATCCTCACGACGTAGGGAATGTGGGGTGCCTCATCCCTCCCCATGACAGGTGAAAAATTTCTTATGGGGACGGGCCTCTCCCAGTAACACCTTCTATAGGGTAGTGATGACTTATCGGATGCTTATGAAATGAAATGAAAATGAAATTAAAGAATGCACTATTGATATTTGTACATCAATACCAACACAGGTATAAAGGTATCCCACGCATATGCATACATACGTAAGCACTAATAGTTTGTCAGTACGTACAAACAACCAATAAGTTCTATCATACAAGCAACATTTTACATTAATAGACCGCCTAACTGATGCACTGCCAAAGTCATCGGCCATGAACGCTACCGCGTCCACTACAAGCAAAAATGCTGTTTAGCTTGCCTCACATGTTGAATTGTATCCACAAGAGTGTGGATCACTGTCGTCAACAGCCAAGACGAAAAATTGTCACTGAGTAATATGTGAACTGATAGTTCAATTAACAGCTAGGGAATGACAAGTAGGAATCATTTCAGATAAAGAAGCTACTCTCATTGACCAACGTAACTTCTGCAATTCATAGTTAGGCCAATGTTACAGGGACATGCATTTGGGGTTTAATTTACAAACGGTTTGTAATTCAAGTCACAATGTAATGGCGACTAGACTCCTCCGTAGCAGCTTTTCATACGGAATTTCGTTCAGGGTTGCTAGCTGTTGTTGCTTACCTGTCAACTCCAGCAACGGTGTACGTCACGCGTAACGTGCTGCCTACTGGCTATCCCTATATAAATGTATATGGGCCGTACATAAGCACACGAGGTGTCGACTTTAACGTGTTCAGATTATTATATTTCTGCATCGAACAAGGCAGCGTTAAGGTAAGAAAGGAACTCATCAAAGAAATATTCTGGCCATCCTGTCAGTTTGAAATACGATGATCAGATTGTCAATTGTATAAAACAGAGAAACAGTTAATTAAAAAAAAAACAGAGAAACAGTCAACTTTATAAACAGCCAATTTTATAAAACAGAAAAACAGTTAATATTATAAAACAGAGATACAGTCAAGTTAATAAAACAGCAAAACAGTCAACTTTACAAAACATATAAACAGTCAGTTTTATAAACAGAAAAATCAGTTAATTTAATAAAACAGAAATACATTCAACATTTTAAGACAGACGCACAGTCAGATTTTTTTGTGTTTGTATTTTTTTTTTTAATTCTATCAATATTTTTTCTTCCCTTTATATTTATATTTTTATGGGCTTTATATTTACATTTGTATGGCCCTAATAGGCCACGTAAATATATGCCACGACCCTTTGACCACTAATCGTGAATTTCTTTCGTGAAAATTCAAGTGTCAATATATCTTACGTTTTAGTTACGAACTTGAAAACTGACTCCTTTCGACATAAAATTTTAAGAACATAAAAATAATTACCTCATACCGAGCAGTCAATAAATTTTCTCAGAAGATTTTTATCTCGAAAATTCGATCATATCACTCCAATATAGCGAACATGGTCTCCAAAATGGAAGGAACGCCGGGTGTGGTTTCTTGTGCAAGAGGCCATGGCGATGTTTACAAAGGACCTGAATGAAGCTACTTGTACCTGTCATTACGTACAGTATATTCCCATTAAACACTAAAGACATTTGATTAACACACGAGATGAGGAAAAAAAGGGGGGAGGGGGGTTCTCAGCATCACAACACACTGAACTGCAGATCAAGACACGCATTGTGGGAAGACAATATAGACAACGAAAATGTAGGTGATATTAACTCATAAATATCAATTGCTACAATCTGGCTTCCCAAAGGAGATAAAAAAAACTTAGAGATAGGCTGATGGTGTTTTGTCTTTAACAGCCTGTGGAGTGAACAATGAACAATACTGCCAAAATACTGGGACGTCAGGACTTTGACAGAGTCCAGATTGAAGAGATGGAGTCATATCCCACTACCCACTTACACCCCACCGCACCCCAAGATGCCATACAATCATGCTTCAATGATACTTTTCGAATACGAAAAAATCCTTTGACTGACAGATCGGAGTCTGCATGAAGGCTCTGTAATGCAGCAACGTAAACTAACGTAGGCAAACTAGCGAAAATGGAGGTATTATTTCCTGAAGTTATTATCTTTTCAAAATACATATTTGTTCTTAGAAATTCTGAATATTTTCATTTTGCTTCTGTACCTTTAAGTCTGCAACATGTCGTCAGACTATTACACAGAGAGAGAGAGACGAATACAGAATGGATTTTTTAAAGTGAATATCTTCGGTGTGGACATTTTCCACACATGTACATTTTGTCCATGCCAACAGAAACAACGTTTGTCTGCATGCCGATAATATGAAATCCAATCAATTTTTCTGGGGACTCCTTTAGAAGTGGGAAACTTATTGTCATAAGTTCCGTCGCAGCTGTTTAAATCTTGAACAGTGACAGGAACGTACACGTCACTGGCTGTGTGGGTGCATCTTTCCGGGGTGTGTGTATGTGGGGGGGGGGGGAGGGGTGAAGTTGCGCCCATCATCTCGTACATACTTGTTGGTATTCGATAAGACTATCAGTGAGCTGAGGGCTGAGTGGTGCGAGTGGGTTGTGCGAGCCTACCAGAAAGTTTTTGTATTAAAATAACCATAGATCGCCGGAAATGTGACAGTTAATTGGCAGTTGTTAATTTGGCCATATATTGATTGTAAATTGATGCTTTGGCGACTATGAGGCATTGAGAAAGTTGTCAAGTATCGACATAAATACATCGAATCACGTGGTGGGGGGGGGGAAGTCATTTTCGTGCCGCGTAATGACTTACTGCCCTGTTGGTTTAAGTCAAATTTATGTCCGTTTTGGTGTTCGTTATAGACGTCAGATATACTCAGCTTTGGTGTCACTATTGATGATTGAAAACCACAATGAAAGCAAACCCCTAGGTCTTTAAGTGACCACCGTTTGGTCCAACATACCAGAAAACGTGTTATTGTCAAGTTATTTTATAAGTGACAAATTAATGCAATAAGGACTGAGGACAAGTTACATAGTAATGTTGCTTACTGTTCCCTAAGATGTACACTTGTTGTGACAAAAGCAAGTGTACCTGTACCTTTTAACATGAAAAAAAAAAGAACCTCACTATGCTCCATGAACCCCTCTTGGCCTTGGGTCTGTGTGGTCCATGCATGCAATGTGTAAGATTGAGTCGCTGTCATTTAGAATCGTCCGATCTCTAAATTGTACTCTTTCAAATACAAACAATTATACCTTTTCAACTGAACAAAGTCGTTAGGGGCCATGAAAGCTTTTGGACTACTGTCTGGTCCCATGTGCAAAACAAAGTTTCTGCTATCGGTATTTTTGTGATCCCTTAGACGAACTCTTTCAAATACAGAAATACAGAAATAACTATACCCATGTATCTTTTCAGCTGAGCAAAGTGCCTTACCGGTCACGGGCCACTTTGTGAATACTGTCTGGACCTATGTACAGCATAAAGTTGTTGTCATTGGTATGTTTGTAATCCCTTAGATGTACTCTTTCAAATGCAAAAAGACTGTTCCATGTACCTTCTTAGATAAGTTAAGATGCTGCTGTCCGAGGCTCCGCACAGGATAAAATTGATGTCACACACATTGTGATTATTGGTGAGCTCTATCAGACATCTTCCAGTTTTAATTATCTACGTACCTTGTCAGTTGAGTAAACGCATATTTCGACACACATTTTTAACCCACTAGACCAGATTTGCACTTGTTTTACAGCTTTGCACTTATTATCGATGAAAACAGAGTAATTAAAAACTCAAATCTTGGTGAAACTTCACAATTATTGTAAGGAAATTCACACGTTCATCTGAAATAGTTCTGCTGTTTGTAAAGTGCAAATAATCCTAACATTATTTTTTTCTTCTTTTTGCTTCAAAAGTCAATCATTGTGCACACTTACCTTTTGAGGTTCCCACTAAGTAAGTTGTTCGTACGTTCCTTTTTTTTTTATTTCACATTTTTGTGACATAGGGTCGTGGTGTAGTATAGGCCTACTGACCTCTGGTACACCACAAGTCACAAGGCCTTTATACCTAGAAGGCTTTTTTATTATTTTTTTCGAAGGACGTACACGTGTTCCAATCTTACATATGGAATGCACATCGTATTACTGTACATTATGAATGTTCCTGAAAAGGAGAAGGGTATAGCAAAAAGAAAAATCCAAATCCTATCGTCAGTTGGGACGCAGCCTTGTGAAACTATGGTGACACGTACAGACAGATTACAATTTTATCTGCTAGAGAGTTCGTTCAAAGTTGTTTTCGTCTGGCCAACACGCTACTGGTTTCACAACAAACCGACATACGTACTTTTACAGATTCATTGGAGGGCGAACTTGATCATACCACCGACTTTGTGGATGTCCACTCATCGTATATTCACTTACATTTGGAAGTAAGGCTTCTCACTGAAATAAATACCAAATTAATCCAAGTTGCATTGTTAGTCTTTTGTGCGATGACAGGAGAACGTGACCGCCAAAAGGGTCCGCGAGACGGTACTAACCTTTGGCACACAGCAATTTTCCAAGGATGCTGGAAGCTGCTTCACCATACATTACTACTACCTTATTCACAAGAAGGAGCTCTTTAAAAAAAACATGTGTATTACCTGGGGAAGTAAACTAGGCTTTGTTGCCAGTTTGTGAGATATTTTGAAGGAATTAAAAGCAGCAGATTACGAGACATGCTTCGTCATAAATTTTATTATTTTTTTTATTACTGAGAATACTGGTAACCACGCCAAACTTCAGTAGAAAAAGTTAACCTACGGTACGTAAGATCGTATCATGGCGGAGGATCAGTGTACATTGCTTTCTCTTACACTTATTTTTATACCCCCCCCCCCATGAATCATATTCTAACTTGCCACCTAATGACATGTAACCCACCTTTCATTGGTATAGATGGAAAAACCCAAAATTGTAGTACGCCATATCCGGGGAAGTTACCGATTTTGCGATCAAGGTGATATTATGGTAGTCCTAAAGAGGTTATTTTTCTTTTCATTTACACCTATATTTTTTTTTTTGTTTCACATATTATCCCATTTTGCTCACATATTATGTATTACACCCTTACGTCATCACTCTCTGAAGTCAACAAGTCGGCAACAGTGAGCTACAGAAACAACAGTATGTGGATCAAGTTCTTTGTCGCTCAAGTTGTTTGTCACATTTTTAAATCACTGACTTATAAAAGGAAGCACATTTACAGGACATCATTCTACCTTTGAGCAAAGATAAACTGCAGTTTTTAATGTATGATAATTTCTTTGTCTCTCTATCAAGTCAATTCTGATACCACCAATCATATCTCTTCTCATAATCGGATCCACGAGGGTTTCGATAATGCTGATATGATCCACCGTAGATTTTGTTTTTTCATTAAATTGCGGTAAAGGTTAATCAAATCACCGTTGACAGAACAAGTAAAAAAAAAATAATGGAACCTATCTTTATGACAACCGTAAAATGAAATAAAAGACTGGAGGCTAGAGGGTGTGCATAATGGTAAATGACACTTGCACCAGGCTGTACCAAGCACCAACTTGCTCATTTTATGACTTTTTGATGGCACTTGTGAAGAGCGCTCTGAGCCACTCCACAGTAGTAAACTTAACAGGTAGTGGCGTTTACAAGAGGTAAACAGAAACAACCTCCATCCAAACAGCTTCCATGAGCATTGTGTAAACATCGGCAAACGTGAGCGTTTGTATACAGCAGGAGGTATAGTATTGCTGTTATGCTTCCCATCCACTCTCCGTAGCAGACTGACTAAACCAGAGAAACAATTGATATTTAGCAAACAAAATGAAATGTCGGACTGACAGCTCAAAACCAATGAACCCCAAGCACACCGTCCGCCAGGCACAACATCGGTTAAATAAAGTGACTCCGCAGAAGGGAAAACGGTAGCTTTTTTGGCACAAAATGGTAGACAAATATAGGATAGTCCGCCTTCAACACAATCATTACATTGTATCAGTAATCTCCACTTATCAGTGAAACAAACTTAACTGGCTGTTTAAGTGTTGCCAATTAATCTCAGAACATACCAAAGTAAATAAACAAGATCCCAAGATCTGTGAGTTTCTCCGATAAAACGACTGACAAGAAGGCTAACGGCTTACCCCCAGTATAATTATATCATTTACAGTGATTGCGTGTGTACTGAAAAACCAAAAAGATAAGATTATGCATGATCTTAAGTTTTTCTTTGTTTTTAAATGTACACTCGAGATTGTACATGAATGGACTATGTCTCCCAATAAAGGAAAATGACAGTAATTACTTCGAAAAGGAACGGGTTTGCATAAAAACACTAAAAAAAAACTGTAAATTATTTTTGAAAATTAACGGTTCTTACTATAAGCGCCTACATAATGAATATGCAACAGGTACAGGTTTCACTAGTGTATAAAAAGTAATCACTCAAGTCGTCACTCCTTGGTAGGTATCGGGAATTGTAGTATTTGGTGAAAGGAAGCACTTTATTTACAGACAACGTACGAAGTGAACACAACATTGCGGCGTCAGTGATCCTGAGTTGTTTTACCTAACTGAATATTCAATACTAGCATACTTTACATTGGCCTGCTCAAAGAAGCACACCGTTGATTTGAATGAAAACTGTCAACCACTACATTATCGTATTCTACACTTTTTTGTCGTTATGTTAGAAGAGATCGAAATCATATGGCAGAATTAACCAACTGAAACCTATTTATTTTCCTAAATTGTATGAATGGTGTAATTAAAAGCCTTACCAAACTTTTGGAGATGGAAATTTCAATGTTTTTTTATTTTTTGCCTATTCACGGAATCACTTTAATACGGCCATGACAATTTATTAGTTTGTCCCCACCGTACACCATCAGATAAGTAAACGTCTAAATTTGAAGACGAAGAAGGAAAGCAGCTTTCTCAAGATGAATTATTTCCTACAAAATACAGACACATTTTGTGAGTCTGAAAACTTTTGTTTACAAAAAAAGTCGCTCAACTTTAGAGAGCACGATTGAATCCCTTGAAAGGTAAAAGAAAGAAACAATGTTGTTGTGTTTATTCTACACTCATACAAATTGCTACGTATTTCGGAATAAGGCGAATGAAACCAGTTTTCAATCAATTGACTGACTTACTTTCTTAATATCAAATTCAAAAGATCTTACTCAAAATGCGCTACATCCTGAAACATTTGTAGACGCCGTTATTTGTCGGAGAAAATATCAAGACTCTCGTGTCTCGTGGGCACAAAAAGGGCTCAAAGATTTAACATAACATTTGTTTTACTTTCTTGAAATTTATCATGGCAATTATGAAGAATCAAAACACGAATTACGTCATATTAAATTCTGAGATTACCGAAACGTTTTGTTAAGTTCAGTTCACTTCAGTTCAGTTTATTTCCTTCCTTTGCAGGTAATAAGAACAATACAAGACAAGCAAGTGTGGCATAAGCACGTAACATACGAAACAAAAATAAACAATAAATATACTACATGAAAGGAAGAGCAACCAGAAGGAAGTTTTTACTTTTCTAGTCTGGTCCCTATCAGAGCAATGTACAGTCTGTGAGTATATAGTAACTTACAGAAAAGAAAATGAGAGAAAAAAAAAGAAAAGAAAAAAAATCTAACAAACAAAACCAGAAAAGGGGAGGGGGAGAAAAAACATAGATTTGCAATGACGTAGTTTGACAAGTACTACTACTATCCTTCATTGTATTTATCGAGCAAGTGATATTTCAGTTTTTTTCTTAAACACGTTTAAAGTGCAAGACTGCCTAATGGGATCGGGTAATGAGTTCCAAAAATTTACACCTGTAATTCTTACTTGGGAATGGGCTAAAGAAGTCCTAGTATATGGAAAGAGAATTCTGTCTTTGAATCTAGTAGAGTAAGAGTGGAAATCACTATTAGTCTGGAAGAATGAGGTTAAATCGTAAGGGAGATTGCTATGTTTGTGTTTATATAAGAATATTCCCCGGTGGTATTTATAAATGTCGTCCAAGATAAGAATTTGGTTTTGGAAAAAGAGAGGCTATGAGTGCTCATTGAAAGGGGCATTACAAATAAGCCTTAAGGTTCGCTTTTGCAAAATGCGAAGCTGATTGAGTAAGTAATCAGAGGAGTTACCCCACCGTAACATGCTGTAGTTAAGATGTGGAACCAAGAGGGTTTTGTAAAGGGTTAGAACCGTATTGCCGGGCAAGAATTCTTTCAGTTTAGCGAAGAGATCTGCTATTTTAGATAATTTTTTAGTGATTCCACAAATATGACCTTTCCATGATAACTGATCGTCAATTTGAGCTCCCAGAAATTTGGTACTGTGTACTCTATAAATAATCATATCATTAATCGTAATCGTATAATTTAGAGAGGTTCTTTTTGGACTTGCAAATACCATCAGTTTGGTTTTAATAACATTTAAAGATAATTTTTTTGCCGTTAACCAATCATACACTTTCTTAAATTCAAAAGAGAGGGTTTCTACAGCTTTATCAATACTAGGATCTTGAATATAAATGGTTGTTCAAGAGGTATGACGTTCTTATCAATAAAATTCCAAAGCCTATATTGTACACAAGTCTTTCGTAAATCTTAGATAAAGCTGGAAGAATAGAAACTAGGGGTCGATATTTTAAAGTAACTCTCTCGTTTCCAGACTTATGGATAGGGATAACTTTTGCAAGTTTTAACTCACTAGGAACAACTCAAAAAAAAAAAAAAAAAAGGACAAGTTTATATAACATGAGAGAGAGGTAACACAATAAAATTACAGACCTCTTTTAAAATGTCATTGTTGTCGTAACCAGGTGATTTTCCATTCTTTAGCTTGCTGATGGCAACTAAAACTTCCTCTAAAGTTACAGGATGGAAAGCAAATGAGTGGAATAATGAAATAATGGAATATTTAATTTAATATAACGAGTAATATCAATGTCAACTGGATCGATTTTACTAGCTAACTTTGTAGCCACTGTAAAAAAATAATCATTAAAGTAATCTGCAATATCTACAGGATTTTCTATAGGACCATTGTCACAATCAAAAGAATTACCCATAAGATTTACGTTTCTATTGCCTAATACATCACGAATTCGTTTCCAAGTTTTTCTGCTGTTTGATTCGTTTCTTCCAAAGTACTCCGCAAATAAAATTTCTTTGCTATTCGAATCGTTGAGGAGTGAGGAATTAGGTTGCGTAGGATTTGATCTATAACTGCAGTATAAACGGTTTTTAGTACGAATGGACTTTAAAATTCCTTTTGTAATCCATGGAGACTTCTGTTTACTTTTCAGGTTTTTAACTTCACAAGGAGGACAGTTTCTACAAAAGGCAACTGTTAACTTGCTATTAAATTTGGTGAAAGCCGACTGAGCATAGTTATCAGAAAGCACATCAACCCCTGCAGTCAGTAGAAGCCAGGTCAGATTTTAAATTAAAAACGTTAAATGGTTTAGTATTTGGCCTAGAGTGTCCCTCAGCGGACTCACAACAAGTCTTTGATTTGGAACCCAAACATAAAGTGCAAATAGGATAATGATCTGAAATATCCGTCTGAACTATAGCTGATTCTATTTTTACACTAAGCATGTTACTAAAGATATTGCCAATCAGTGTTGCGGAATTATCAGTGGCCCTAGTGGGTTTACTAATTGTTGGATAGAAGCAATTTTGAGTTAAAATATTTTCAAAGCTGGCCACAGAAGAATCACTGTCTGCGTCGATTAGGTATATATTAAAATCACCAGCAATGACCCCCAATTTCCTTTCACTAGTTATACAGGCCAAACTTGTAAGAAATTCATTGTTAAAATCATCAATGCTATAGTCCGGAGGACGATAAACAACTCCGATAACAAGATCCTTAGAATTTGCCTGCAACACTTCAATGAATAAAGATTCAGAGTATAGTGTTCTACTGAGATGCTCTCTTTCAGAATATTGTAAATCATTCCTGATATACAACGCCACTCCACCACCTCTTCTATCATTCCTGCATTGACTGATAAACAAAAAACCATGTATATTATACAAAGAGGTGATTTCATCCCTATAAATCCAGGTTCCGGTGACTGCTATAACAGAGAGGGGATAGTCAATACTCTTTAAAAAGAAGCAGATACTGTCGAAATTTTTACGTAGGCTCCTAGCATTTGTATGCAATACAGAAAAGTTTTTCCCCTCACGAATAAGAAAATCAATGAACTTTTCAGGGTTTGTATAAGTACAATTTGTAACAGGTAACAGATTTGTAATATCAGAATCGTTTGGATTTGTAGTCATCACTTACAAAAGTACAATAAAGAAAACAAAATTCAAAAATATATCTCGCTTGAAGAAGAAGAAAGGGAAGGCAGCGAAAGTATCCCCTTAGTCATAACAAACAATACAAAAAGCAGTGAAGGATTGAGGATAGCGATATGGAGAGAAAGACTTATAAGGTCTTCGGATCATGTAGACCCGTTATTCTTCGTTTGATTTCAGTGCCACCACTTCCTCTGAGTAGTCCGTACATGGTGCCATCAATGGACCAGGTCCATGAAATTTTAGGATGTTGCCCTGCTTGCTTCAGTAGCGCTAAGTTACTCGCTGTCAGGTCTTCGTGTATAACAATTCCGGTAGATTTCAACTTTCGTCTAGATTTAATGACTAAAGAGCGAGTGGCGTAGCTTATAAATTTCACAATTATATGGCCCGCATGCCCTTGTTGTTTGGCTTTCCCACCCTATGGCTACGGTCAATGTCAGCTTTAGTGACCTTCACTCCGAGCTTGCTTTCAACCAGATCTATTATAATTTGATCGGTATTTTCATCCTTTTGCTACCCTATGCCAGAGATCCGCCGGCAGTTCCGTCTCGAATACTGTTCAAGAGTGTTAACTTTGAAGCAGAGTTAACTCATTTTGCTCTGAAGCTCAGTATTTTCTTCTGTGCACTTTTTCAGCTGTTTTTCACTTTCTTCCAGCTCACCCTCTAACTGATGAATTCTCCCCTCTTGGCGCTCCATCCCCTTCTTCAGACTGTCTAGGTGTGATTTCATTGTGTCAGATACTGCCGAACATGTTAAGTCTCGTATTTCTCGACTCTCCAGCAAAGACATGCAGAATTTCGGCCGTCATTTCACGGCGGAGTTAGCTTGTTCCCGGATCTGGAAGACATTTTCCTAGTAGTAAGGCAGTCACTTTCGGAGGGTATTCGTGTTTGGCGGATAAGCACACCCAACAGAAGACCAGGGTACTGAAAAGTGACTTTATCCAAGGCACTACAATAGTGGGATTTAACTTAAGCCCTGTGGAGATCCTGGGACAGAGATCGTTTGGTGAAAGAACCTTCCAGGAGAATCAGATAGCCAAAGACGAACTGACAAATTAGGAAAGCATGCTTTAGTGACGGAGAACTTCTTAGGTTGCAGTAAGAACCCGCATCATTTTTCTATTTCAAGTTTTGTATCGCCAACTGAACATAATTGCGAGTTTTGAACTTCCCTAACTTCAGGAAGTTTTAGTTCTTACATTTCACCTTCAGTGTTGGTAATTGTATATCCCACAAAAAGTGAAATCTGGGATACTCGTTCTCCTTGCTCTGCTTGCTTTCTGCTTTCTGTTAGATCAAGATCTTTTTTGCTGACAGCCTAGTACCGTTTCTAAAATAAAGAAACACATTTAGTAGGCAGAACATAAAGAACATGTTACATCGTTGTAAAGTGTTAAAGGGGAACTAGTAGACTGCGAAGACATACGGTTTTCAACCAAGCTTTGGGGATCCATGTCAAAAGCAAGAAAGACTGAGAACTGAGGTACCGTGAAGTTCATATTAACTTCACAGGTAAAGAAGATTTTACAATGAATTCCACAACTTGGTTGGAGCAGAAAAGGAGAACATTCTAGACTCAGGACAAACATTTTATGAAACTTATGTTAGAACCAAACAATACCAAATGTATAGATCACAAGCATAGCACTGTGTATGATGTACGTTGATTTACTGTAAATCCCACACTAGCTAGAAACTGCCTGGAAATATAGACAACCCCTTGCAATGACGTCACATAAGAAGAGACAAGGGCGCCCTCCTTGATGTAAGCAAACGATCATTACATTTTGCTAAGATTTAGGAGCAAATGGCACAGACGCAGTACGTGCAGATGTGCAGATGCAAAATTTAGTAATTTATCCCCAAGGAGGATGCTTCACTGTGACGTCACATTCAGGAGAGTCTGTTTGGGATGAACATACAAAATGACGTGATACTTGGGACCCTCCCATGGTATGTTGCTGTCTGTCTACTACACCACAGAAGCTTAATTGAAAGTCCTGCGCCCTCCTGAATTGCTTGCATTAACCCCGATTGTGCATTATCCTGCTGTTAATACACAGGTCCAAAGTTGATTAACCTTATTCATACATACAAACCAGATTTTGATAAAAAAGGACGAAAAGAAGGGATTTGCTTCTTAAACAATGGCATTTTTATTGAATAGAAACCCAGAGGGAAGGTAAACAAATTTACAACATGTCAATAATATAAGTGCTCGAAACAGAAGGTAACACCGAAACTAAATGAATAACAATAACAATTGACATAGCAACAATTGACTGCCTGCTTTAGTTAGTTTGCTCTTAAGTACTGTACTAATGTGCGCATGCTGTGGTTCAGTTTACGTGTATTCACTGTGCAGCGCAAGTACAAACTAACTCAGAGTACTTATTTACAGAGCGTTGTACAGTACAGGGACTTGCTTTGTGGAATTTACCTACTGATTAGACTGGCTTTGGATAAAGACAGTGACAGACTTATTGAATATACGTTTAGAAAGCTTGCACATGTTTGAATGTCTTACTCTCAGTCCTAACAGCAGCAGTAAGTGGAATACTTGTAATTTTCCTGTGTGTGTGAGTTCTCAGTAGGCTATGCAAAATTTCGGAACTAGGCCTACAATCTCGGACAAAATTGTTGGGACACTTTCTGGTACGTTGCAAATGTAATACTGAATTTTAGGTGAGCGGATAACATGAAACCCCGCGCCCCTTTCCAATGTTGCGCTATGGAAGTGAATATACCCTTTGAACAGCAATCCTATAGCCAACATTGAACGGGGGCGCGGGGTGTCCCAAGGTATTTTGTCCAAGATTGTGGGTTAGTTGAACAAACTTTATGGCTGGATTAGGATAACTCATGGCAAGGCCTTTTCTGTTTATTTTTTTAACCATGTAGGGATGAGTTATACCTATCAATAGACCTAAATTATTTGTGCTGTGGAGTTCTCTGTCCTTAAGAATAATTATCCGGTTCATCCGGAGACCCTCCAAGATGGCGATGTATTGCAGTCCTTAGTCCTCTTTACGATTTTATTGCAGAAGGAATTGTTCTTGAACATCTTAGCACAATTCGACAAAGAAAGAAAACTTGTTCCGGTAGACTATCACACGTTCGAATTTGTTCAAAATAAATAGAAGAAGTTTTCACCCGACACAATTCTGATATTTAGGTAAGATTAATTCAGAAGAATTACCTGTGACAGTGTACTGTCCGGTTGTTACGTGGATCTACATACATTTACATTTTACTTTTTAACAGGTTTTGGCCCTATACTCCACGTTAACGTTAGATCAGTTTACGAACTTCAAATCGAACATTATTTTATTAGTAGGCCAATTACTAGAAATACTGTATTAGCTGTGATTGACCGTGATTTAACCAGTTGGGTTATCGGCGTCTAACCCAAGGTCACTTGACTGAAATAGGCCAATAGGAGTTGAAGATTCTTTCCAAGTATGTATGAACATTACTGCAACACACGCGCCGCAGCCATGGTTTAGACAGTGTGTCGATGGATTGATTCGCGCCCCTCACCATAGCTCCCGCAATCTCGTCACCACCACACCCACTAAGCCAAACATTTCTCCTCTCATTTCAAGCTTACTCAGTCCAGAACATTAAAAATCTGTATGCCCTGCTACGAGAAACGATCACAAATTACAACCTTTGCAAAAACTAAGAAGCATGGAAGCTTTTGGACTTCTTCTGCTTCTTTTTTTTTTTCGGTCAATTTCTTGGTATGAAGCTATTGTGGGCATCAAGTTGGTAATACCTTTCCTTGGATATAAATAATCCATTGAAACAATATTGTGTCCATCATGTGAAATACCTCCACAAGAATAATTATGTCTGACACCTGAATGATACTTCGTCGGGTGAACTGATATGACCTATACGTTCGAATTTACAACCAGGGGTTCCTCCGCAGCATGAGTGTAGCAGAGAGAAGTCATAAACTTAAGGAAAAAGTTTAACCTTTTCCAGTGGACGTGTAAATTTGCAAACAAAGAATACCTTAGTTGATATTCACAAGACCAGAGACACTTCTAAGTACCAGTTGGTGCATTCTGAGGAGCATGTTTATCCAAAAAACATTTTCTGACTATACTATTGGCCAACTAATGGTGGCGCTCCTCTAACATAGTGTTTTCTGTATAGAGAACCGTAATGGTGTCGTTGCCACACTTGCCACCCACTTCAACCCTCGCATCCAGTTCAGCCCACCAGCTAGCCGATGAATGAGGGCTGCTTACCCCAAACTGCATTTAATCTCTTTCGGGATATGATCAATTGAAACTTATTTTCGATTCAGTCATTTTTATACTGCGAACACTCTCATTGTCGATGGCGCATCATCTCATCAACTCTTTGGTTGTTGCCAGTCGTACCTTGCTTTGTTTTCTCTCTTTCTCTCGTATAGTCTCCTAAAATTGTTTGTTCTTTTGTTTTCGAGAGTTAATCAAATAACTTGCGGACATAAAATTCAGATTTAGAAGAGTTCAAAACTTAGCAATATGACTAATGAGGCATTTACGACAATACAGAAACAGATGATTAGTGCTAGAATGGATCATAAAAAGATTATCATCCGCTGTTTGCAAAGTTTGTAACAAGGGCATTGGGTTACATCATCGGGTGTTGATTATTTAATCACTAACAGACCATCTGAAGACAACAGATTACCAAAAAAAAAAAAAGAATAACAATGAACGGTTATAAAATTCTAATAAGATCAAGGCTGGAGCTAGAGGAAAAACAAAAAGAAAAAACAAACTAAGCAACAAACAGAGAAAGAAGAGCAATTAATGACATTCCACACTAACACAAATCAGCTTATCCCATGGAATTTTCTGAGGAAATTCACAAATGGTAGGACAAACAAGTATTGGACTTTGCCTACTGGAACTTACGTCATTCTTAGTACGCTTTGCTTACATGATAAATTGCCATTTGCATTGCACCCTTCAAAATGTTATGTGAGGAGCAAAAAGATAAAAAATTAAAAAAAAAGGAAAACTGTGATTAAGAGCGATGACATTGCAACGTTATATATACAGCATATAGTAAAAGTTTAGAAGTCAGAAAGTTTAAAGGATGTTAGAAGGCCTCGTTGTGATGAGATTCAACTCCTAGGTGAGGGGTATACGGCCTAGGGGACTTTTCAATGCTGATATCATATGAAAACGATTACGTACAACCATGTAAGTACAGTTGGTCGTTGAACTACTGTCAGTGTTTCCGCCGTCGAAATGTGGTATCGAAACAAAACAACTGCTTTGTTTAGCCGTCCATTCACTAAACTAAGTCAAGTATGAAAATTGAAATTGCATGTGCAGTGAAAGCCACAACGAAAAGTGATGTAGTGCAGTTGGTCTATGTGAAGAAATATAAACGATAGAAAAAAAAAAGAACACCCGAATCTCTTGAACCCACATCTACAACCGTTTTAAAGTTGCATCTGCTTTCTGTTTTACTCTGTGTACAAATCTACTCCATTAAATATCACCAAAATTTGCATTATTTTTTTTTTGTATAGCATGGCTTCGTACTGAGTTTTAAAGTCTTCAGTGCCAAATACCAAAGACCCTATACTACAACTAGTGGAGCCTCAGTTGTCTATTTTTGTTGTTGTTGTTGCTGCTGCTGTTGTTTCTTTTTAAATAACAAAGTTGGCCGATCTAGTCGGATAGTGTGCTTACAATATATACGTTCAGCCCCTCCAATACTTTTGAACCTTTATATTAGGCTCATGGGTGCAGATGTCAAAGAAAGCCAATTCTGCACCATGATGGGGCGACTAAGAATGGCAAACATGATTCTTTCTAAGCAAAGGGGAGAGGATCACCATCCCCTTGGACATCTCCTCATGCCTCTTAGGTCTATCTGTGGTCTGAATGATTTCGATTCCTGGGTCAGACATTGCACTGAGGGCGACACTCTGCCCTTGTACCCCTCCGCTTGGAGGGTGGTCAAAAATGGGGATTATGAGTTGATGTTTCCACTTCACCCACAAAAAAAAAAATCCAGGCTACACCCCTGAAACAAGATGAAATGTCCGTTCAGGAGGTGAAATACATTGTGATGTATTCAACCCAAAGATTTGGCACCAAATATTGCACCAATTTGCATCCAGCCTATATGACGTTATAGCAAAAACACTTTGTCACGTCGTGTAGAATCGTGGTGAAACCTCGCAACGTGAGGCAGGCATTCGGATTCATGGCAGCGTATTCGCGGTGTTACATCATGGGGAGTTGATATATACATGCGAAACCTGTACATGATAGAGATTACTGTATGGCTTGGTAGGTTGACTCCACACCTATCGCTCTGAGGCAGCAGAACTCGTGATTTTGATGTTGCTCTGTGCATACCGTGTGATATGTCATGTGTGTGTAGACCTAGCACTTGCAGATAATTAAGTCATTAACTGCTAAATAGACCTTTAATAGGACACAACATTGCATGTATTTACAGCACATAAAAGGTATGGAACTGGGCACAATAGTCAATAGGCTATGGGTGCAGGGCAGCCTGCATCAGCTATTCGAGTGGTGGGGGGGGGTGGGCATTTTCACCGCTCGTGTGGGACACATTGCGGAAAACATCATCATGGGCAAGTGCAGTGCGCCTTTCAGACTCGCTCTGAATAATATGGTATTTTGGTGGTTTTCGCTGGTTTTTGTGTAGTTTGGCTGCTTTTTTCGGTTGGTTTTGCCTGGTGTCATGTTTTATAAATGCCCGTTTGACATAGAAATCTGAGTGTTATTATGGGTTATAATTCACCGTAATGACTTAGAAACAAATATTATACGTTGTTAGACTATTTTCTTTACAGCCTATAGCAGCTACATTTTCTGGTTCCGGAAGCTGAGACGTGTTGTGTGTCGGGGAAGTCGATATACTGGTAAACCCACTGATGTGTCTATCCTATTTTTGGAAAACTTGTGCAAAGTACGAGGCAAAATATGTGAGGGAGTACTTCAAGAAAGGACTATAACGTCGTTAACATTTGCAGAATCCTGCTAATAAATAAACTTGTCCAAACTTCAACCAAACCCACATTAAGTCTCGATTACGTTCAATGCACGGTTTTCATGTACCGGGCAACCACGTTGGTTGGCGGGATGAACCAAAATGAAGCAGAACCTCTGTTATATTCAAGCGTTCCTTTGGTTTTTGTTTGTTCACGTCCACTTACTTCAGAGGAGGATGTCACAGAATGTGGACGAAGAGGTCGTCATTTCATGAGGGATGAACTTATCTGCTTCTGTTTTTTCTCCATTAACATATTTTCCAAACTCGGGATACACACAACAATGCTTTAGAAGCATGTCGATTTCCCCAACAACACCACATCTTCTTGGCTTTCGCAGGAGTCGATGAGACGTGGTTATCTCCGGAGTCAGTTATCGGTCCAACCACATCGAGCTGAGGGGGAACCCTTCAAGCGCCCTGATTATTTTGTTTTAATAATTTACAAGTTTTTAACCTAATTAACTCTCAAGGTTGAAAAATCTCGACAAATATTAAACGTGTTCCAGTCTTAACGTGAAAACGTCCCAATCGGTGTACAAGCCTACCTCTTCTTTTTCACGTATTCAACAGTAAGATTTCAGGAACCTTTCAGGTAATTAAAATATTGTTCTCATATTTCGATTGTTTCTTTTGTCTTGTTTGTTGTGTTAAGACTCTGGGGGGATGCGCAAACTCAATGCTGTACGTCACATTGCGACACCTTTCTCTTTAAGCTTCCCTCCCCCCCCCCCCAGCATGATCAACGTACGAGATGAAGTTCCTGTCAGCTTCTTCTCGATTGTTACAAATATACTTTAAAATGCTCACTTTGAGTCCATATGAACAGGTTTTGATTCATTGACGAATCCAGACATCTATTCGATGGTGGTGGCGTGTGTGTATGGGTGTCTGTGTGTATGTGTGTCTGACGCTTTGGCTTTTAAACACGATATCTCAAGAAGGGAAGGTTGCTGTAACTTCAAAAATGGTGTGTAGGTAGTCCATGGAGAGTAGATGGTCCATATTTTTTCATGTGGGTCAAAGGTCATTTGAGGTCACCAGCAGGGATATTCTGAAAACCTATTGAGGGTGATATCTCAGCAACTTGAAAGTCGCTGGAACTTCAAACTCAAGTAACATTGCTTGCTCTTAATGATTAGATGATCTCTGTCAGGTTTAAGGGAGGTCAAAGTCACACAAGGTCAGTACAGGTCATAGTTTAGAAACCTTGTAAACACTTTATCTCAGAAGGAGAAACGGTTCCTGGGACTTCAAACTTAATGTATAGTTTGGCCATTGTGAGTAGATGACCCCTATTGTTTTTCGGGGAGGTCAAAGGTCATTTGAGGTCACCATTGATGATCAGCCGTGGAGTTTGAAGACCTTGTAAGAAAGATACATATCAGTGACTGATTTGTTGAAGACATGGTATCTCAAGGAGGGTAAGGTGAGTGAACTTGAAAATTGGAGGTATGTTGGTTATCCTTTCTTCATCAAAAATATTGGCAAGGAATCACAAAGTCCTTTGACTTTCTGGCTTTTTCAATTGGGGCGGTCATTTTCAAAAATTCATATGTATAATTGAATTATATTTATAAGGACATGCTGAGGTATCTATGCTTCACTAAGATCAAAAGCAGTTAAAACGGTGACAAATATTTCTCATAAATGTTCTGCCACTCGGCATACCCTTATATATGCACTTTGTAGTAGATTTTGGCAGCCATTTTGCAAAAAAAAGGGCATTCTTAGAAAAGGTTAATGCTTTTCATCTCATAGACCTTTGTTACTCATGAAAATCTCATGATCTAGCTATTCTCAAGTATTAATCCATTACGATTTAGAACAATGCCCTAGAATTACCACTTAGTTGCGTCTCTGATTTTTACTTGTTAATGTTTGAAAACGGGGGACTCGAAGATGGTGGGTTTGGGTGAGGGTATTGAAAGTGATCTTTTGCTTTTCCGTTCTTTATTACTTTCTCTCTCTTTCTCTGTGGATGTTCTTGTTTTTCAACCGTTGAAGGATTTTAACAATTTTTTTTTTTTTTGCATTCACCAAAATACTCTTATTAACTTTGTACTAATAGAATAATATATTTTTATGTTTACATTTAGTTGTGATAAAACGAATGAAATAAAACAGTTTAAATTTTTTTTCAGTGTGGATTGATTGAAACATTCTTGTGTGTGACCATATTGCAACAGGAAATTGTTTATGGTTTCTTTTCCTTGGAAAGGGAGGGAAAGGACAACGCCTTAAAAATGTAACGATGAAAATATAAAGGAAAGACTCATTAGCTAGTGATTTCTGCTATTTATTGCGCCATTCATATAATATCAATTTTTACTTCTCGGATTGATATTCTGCAGTAAGAAATAAGTTTTATGAAATATAATTGCAATGCTTTTATCACAAAGGTATTACAAAGAAAAACCAATCACTTCTGAGTGTGTAATTTGTAAAAAGGGCTCGTCATGAAAAGGGGTATGCTGAAAATTGACAACATTTAAAACCTTTCAGTTTGATAATTATAACGTTGGAAAAAAAAATAAAACATTTCAATGGATGATCCCACAATGATGGTAGATCGTAACGATTTTGCGGTACGAAATTGAAAATAAAGCCTTGCTTTAGCTGTAATCAAAGTGTATATATGCCTACGTTTGGTAGATATACGTGGATGAGCTTTATGTAGGTGGCTAGTACTGAATACGTTTCTCTTGGTTAAATGAATGATACATAATGCGTATATGTCTACGCTTAAAAGGTAGTAACTCATCACCCCATTGCAAGCTATACTTTTGGCTTCCGGGTGGCAGAAAGCTTAACTAGTTCCACTCTTTGACAGACAGCAAATTCGAAAGATGGAGAGTATCTCAGATTACACAGCGTGTTGAGGAATCCATTGCTTTGATTACATTTGTGGAGGGGGTCCTTAGTCAGGATGTGGGGGGGGGGGCACTAGACGTCAGTGGTCGAGGGAGCTGAAGCTGTCAGGGGTGATGAGTTTTTGGTGTTTAACGAATAGTCACTACTGGAAATGAGAATGATAAAATAGTTGAAATCAATTATGACAGATAAAGAGGTAACTGATTGATAGAACCATTTGATTTTGCCTGTAATACTAACGGAGATAAATTCTGAGGTAAGATCTTAATGTGGAAGCTACTTAAAACGAAAACGCAAAAATATTACACATTTTTCATCGGAAACAAATTTGAGGTGAAAATTAACTTGTCAGAAATTTCGGTATAAGATGTAGCAAACCAGAGCTGCAAAGATGAACCCACTCAAAACGACCCAAGGTGATGGAAAATCTTAGGCACCGCTAGGTGGTTGTTGCCAACGAGACAGCACTGGGGTATACATGGTGGGTTGTTACCACCAATCTGATGGATGAGAGAAAAAAAAAAGGATGAAACGGGATGTAAAGATAAGATGTGATCGTATACTAATGTGCACCCAAAACCACCGCAAAGGAGAAAGAGGTAACCAACAAAATCACAATGCATGATTACAGGTGGAAGCGATGTGTGTATGTGTATTAGATTTAGTAGAAGCAGTAGCAAGCCATAGCCTACTCAGTTAGTCTTCAGGGAAATGACCGGGTGAGGAAACAGGGCAATACTAGTATCAGAAGTTACATACATTGACCTCGCTTGCTCCAACCATTTAACTGACCTCTTGCAGCACCTACGATGCAGCACATTAAAACTGTCACAATAAACACATAGACACGACTGCGGACGGGAAGAAAGGCTTTCGCCAAGGCTTATGACAAATTAAAATTCAAATATTTATTCATATTTGATTGAAATTAGAAATTTCTGATTCATGAACAATTTGCAATGACAATTTATTAATTTGTAATAACAAACTAAGAAATTAATAGCAAATTGTCACTTGGTATTAGAAAATTAATTAATTTGTACTTGTGCAGCTCTAGGCGGTCATGTCAACCTAAGGATTCTAATACAGAGTCCTTTGCGTTGGATTACTAGCCTTAAATATTGAGTAAATGCTTAGTCGTCGTTTCTTCGGCCTAAAGATATGCTTTTTAGGTTATTAGCGTATACTTTTTAGCACAGCATAGCCTATTGTATATGGGCAAGGGCGAAGTTTGATTTACTCAAGTCGTTTGTCTGCAAAGTAGTAACATACATATGTGACCATAGTTATGTGATCATATGTCAGCCAAATCACAACAAGAATTGACAATAAATTCTCGTACTTGTCTACATGATTTACTCCACACAATTAGTCGAAATGCATAGCAAGTCACCAGGTTTAAACATTGAATTTACATGTAGTGACCTCGTTTGCTCCTTAACTGACTTAAAGTGCAAAAATACTACAGAACATTCCATTATAAACACAAAGACAAGACTGTCCCAAGGCTTGTGCCAGGTTTATGACAAATGAAAAGTACTCGAGACCTTTATGCAAATTAGGGGATATACTTCATGCAAGTCAACCTTACATAGTCAAGAGAGCGTAAGACTTGCAGAGAAAACGAAGAAGTAAAGGAACATTTTCAATGGTAGATTTCCCAATCTTAACATGCATACGAGAAGGGGTGCAGGGGAGCAAATGTCCGGGGGCAATTTGGGGGATCCGCAAAATTAGGTCATGGAATAATCCCACCAGAAAAAAAAATACAGAACAATTTTTAATTAAGCAACTACTTATTATTCCATACATTTCCGATCGAGTCGAATGCCCACCCCTGGTGCACATTTGTAAAGTCTACACAACCTTCCCATCCTCTTAACTCAGATAGATAGTCCAGTCTTTGCTTCGCCAAACGCCCCTCATATATGACTACTTTCTAATGGAGCCTACCATTAGTTTTTTTATACCCAAAGTGTTATCAGCGGCTCTTGACAGAGCATTTTTCCTAGGGCGGAGAAAATCTTTGAGATGGTCCTGTCTGTGTGTGATCCTCTGCCAGAGGGTCTGAAAAACAGCACAACTTCTATACGCCTGTATTTGAGTCTATTACAGTATGTATAAAGAAAGGATGGTACTGGGGAGACATGACGCTACCTAAAGTGTACCTAAAGTCAAGAATTACAAACAAATTTGTATGAGCTGTTGGAAAATTATTTCTGTTCATCCAAGTCACATTTTCACAGCGTGTTCTGTTGCTGAGATATAAAATGTGGGAAGATATCCATTTAATTTGAAATAGTCAATTACACAAGTTGCCAAATTCACATTACCTGCTTTTGTTTCTTTTGCGATTGTAAAGTTTACTGTTTTCTTGAATGGCTTATTGTATGGAGAGCATGTATAGTCAAGTCACGCCATAACACTAAGACAAGGCAGTGATAACATTTCGTGACGAGTTGAAACGGTTTGAAAAAACAGAATATATAATATTTTTATTTCATTGAATAAACTTTAATATTTAATATCTCGGGCTAGGAATGATATATGAATTCCAATGAATACTATTTGTATTCATATCGTAAGCTTTGTGAATACATTTTTTTTAAAATATCTGACTTGATGTACCTTTAATGGTCGCTCCCTTCGTTCAGGTAATTGGCTATATTTTGAGTAAAATTACTTTGGTTTCTCTCTGAATGTCGATATATTGTAATATCGTCCTTTGTTGCTGTAAATGTATGTCTTAAAGTGATTGCCAGCCTGCTTACGCACTTATACTCATACCACAGACTGCGTAAGCAGGCTGTGGTATGAGTGTTTTACTTGTTTCAAAGAAAATCTTACTTTTTGATTAAAAAATATAAACAAAATCCACTTTCGAAGTATAGCAATATTTCGGCCTACATGGTACACCTACAGGTCTATGTATAGCCTGAAGAGGCGGTGTAGTATGATTTCTGAAAGAGCGCCAACTTAAAGTCAGCTACTACAGCGTCCGCTCGGAAGGCTAAGTGATTGCGTGCTTAGGCTAAAGGAAAAATTATTGATGGTGAAAAGTTTGGTGACGCTTTTAATTGCATTATTCAGACAACTTGGGAAAATACAGGTTTCAGGGGGCTATTAATGCCATATGGCATCAGTTCTAACATAAAGACAAAAAGTGTAAGATATGCTATAGTAGTGGTTGACAATTGTCATTCACCTCAACGGAGTACTTCTTTAACAATTCAATCAGAAGTTTTATAGTATTGACTATTCAGTGAGTCAAAACGACTCAGGATCACTGGAACCCCATGATGTAATCAGCTTGTAGCTTATTGGTAAATAATGCTTTCTTTCACCAAATGCTACAATTCCCGATACCGACCAAGGAGCGACGACTTGAGCGCTATGTTTTCGATACTGTGATTACTTTCTTTAGTACTGTCTCATCGAAAAGGTGATTTTTCCAGAAAATAGTCGAACAAAATATTCTAGAAATGTAACTGGCATTTAAGTACACTCATGGATAGAGAGAATTTGATTTTCTAATCCATCTAATTAATGGAACACCATAATCATTTTCAAATTCAAATATGAATCTGTCTGAGCTCAAAGTCTGAACCAGTAAACAAGTACCAATTGAAACTTAAATCAACCCTCTCAACTAATCTGTTGTCTGCTTGGGTACATATTTATTTGCATTCTTTTCGTTAACCTTCAAAAAGATCTTGAAGTCGGCTAAGGCCTAAATATTATGGTCGCTTGCATAGAGGATAACTGTCTAGGCGGAATCAGAATATGATTGGAAACACGCTGCCATCCCAACTATCTAATCCCCTACCCCTCTGTGGCGGCACCACTGCACTCAAGAGGATTTAAAAGTTGGCAAAACTTGCTCAGTTATTCAAAATAATACCTTTGACGCTATCTAAGGGGTGAACGACTATCAGTTGACAGGGAGTGTAAAGAGAAACTTTTTTTTTACACAAGTACTTGCCAGATGACCGAAAATTACATTTCGCAGGTCAAATTTCAGCGTAACTCAAATTTCATTGAAGAGGTTTTAAAGGGAACCGGTGGGACTGACAACACTTACTTCGTTGTTTATGATGATGATACCTTTGTAGCGACACTGGACACTGCCTATGCGGATCATTTTGGTCGGTTGGAGGGCTTCCCTTATGAAAAATTAACAGGTTTTTTCGTCGCTTGGCTACATTAGAAAGTACACAACCGCCTACCACAAATCTCCATTGCTTTTCGTGTCACTGATAATGTACTTACGCGCACTTTCGACGGCCTGCAAGGTTCTGTACACCACGCATGGTAGGCAGACAGGGAATAGACAAGGCATAGCGACATGCGGTTTTATGGGATTAACGGGTGGCGTGACATCAACCGCCGATGGCCACTGCGGTATGGGGGAGTTACCTCCACACTTTTCTGAGAATTGTTTTTGATATTATTTTGAAACAAAGCACTGTACTACTGTGGTAAATTTATGTGGTATGAATCTTTCCAGTTTTTCATAGCAGAGGGTCTCAGACAACTGTAAGTTGATCAGTTCGCAAAATTCCTGCCTCCATAGAATGATAAGGACAATTGTAGGGAAAGTAACAAATTTAGGCGTTAATCGCGAAGAAGATACAGTCATTCATTGGCCAAATGGGGATATTTGCATGCATATTAGCAGATAAAGACCTAATAATATGTCGATACACTGCAGAGCATGACTACAGGTTGAATTAAATCAGCAGAAACAGATTTGCAGATTTCTTTTTTGATCTCCATGTGATATTGTTGCAATGACCCCACTCTTAATTTCACCCTTGGAGAGTTAATTCCTCTACTGTTCCCCCTTTGACATGTAGGCCCATTTTTCTGTTTCCTTGTTGTCAACGTCACGTACTCTGCTGCCTTTAATTAGTTACAATCATTATTACTTCATTCCCAATTTATTTTCGTGTGAGGGTCGAATCAATAAAAAAAAGCACAGCGATCGTCATAAATCCAATCGATTTCGCAGACGTCTCTTCAGCTGTCACTGTAACTTTCCCCTCTATCAAAGACCGTAGGTGGGAACGTTTACTACAAATCATTACCCCTGTCATGGCAATAACAATGCTCAGTCGCTTGGAAGATTACACAAAAATCCAGGCATTCGAAACGAACAACATATTTTACAATAAAATGAAAACTAAGATGACCTGCCAAATGAAAGATGACCATCAAGATAATGAAAAATTAAAATGGGGGGGGGGGTAGGTGGTTGAACACTAGGACTTCCATAAAAGTAATTGCGTGTGTACCGTAAAAACAGAAGGATAAAATTCTGTTTGATCTTTAGTTTCTTTAGTTTTAAATGTATACTCAAGGTTGGTCATGGACGAAATAGGTCAGTCTTTGATCGAATATGACAGTTACCACTTTTGAAAGTAACGGAAACGATATAAAAGCAGTAAAAACCCGAAATCATATTTTGAATTGAACTGTTCTTTTAACAAGCTCCTGCGTAATGAATATGCACCAGTACAGGTCTCACTGGTACATGTAAAGCACGTGCTACTCACGTGGCTGTTCTTCGATCGGAATCGGGAATTGTGGTACTAAAAAACTAAGCACTGCGTCTACAAATATCCCAGAACTAATCACCCGATTACGGCTTCAGTGATCAGTTGCACCTAGCCTTCACAGCCCTACTAATGAAACCAGTCCTGTAAGTTTGACCAGACTGTATCTTTTATTTTGCGACGGGTAATCACAAAATAGTATTTAAAAAAAAAAAAAAAACGAATCGTCCGGCAATAATTCCTTTATCCCTTCCCTTTCTATCCGTGAATCAGTCCATTACATACACATCGTATGTGAGCATCATGCACTCACGCTTTTATCTGGTATTGAGACAAATTCTGGTGCCAAACTCCATGCGTTACAATCATTGGAGCAACGTACGCCCACACTCTAAATCCACTATGGTCAAATTGACCATAGACTGGTCAACTATGCACCGACCCAAAATATGGTCAAATTGGCGTTGACCATATTTTGGGTCGGTGCATAGTTGACCAATCTATGGTCAATTTTGACCATAGTGGATTTAGAGAGCAATGGCTACTTAGCAAAGCAACCCAGGCCGTACAATCAACTCTTCACCTTCAAACTTACAACTGCGATATCTGCAAAATGGTAATAAGTAAGCACTACAGTTCTGACATGGTAATCAGTAACTGTGATAAAACTACAAACCTTTGGGCCCTTGGAGTGTTCTCCTGCAACTTACAAGTCTTTTGTACTTTTCAATACTTTTGAAATCTCAGATTGTTACAACAATTGCTGTAAGAAGTCTCACATGATGTGTTCAATTGTGCAGTAAGTTCGGTCCTGGACCTGACAATGTTCTAAATTCGCCATTGCATTCATTGTTAGGATATTGCTAACCTTTATTGATTGATTGATTGATCAGTATGGTCTCTCCAATGAAAAAGCAATACAGATGAATGTTGTCATTTACACCCAGTAGAAAACTCACCTGTCACCGGAGTCATACATGAGTGACCGCACCCATTAGAGCAGCACAGCTGCCCACCAGAACAAGGATTGTCATCAGAGCAGGACTCTACACAAATACCGACTGTACCAGGGGGCAAGGCTGGGCATTTTCCTGGATTGGTTACAAACAAAACAATCAGACACTTGTTCAAATCAATTGGTCTGAGGAAACAGATGAAGTAGAGTCCAGTTGTGTATCTCACATGCAGTGAACTTATAGAAGCATTTGAGCAGTTATAATTATATTATATTAACAATAATAATAATAGTTTGATTGATTACTGTATGAATTTGGATATTTCTGGCTTCATCATGTTCGTTGATTTCGAAAAGGCATTTGACACCCTTGAGTGGAAATTTTTACATCGTTTAAAAAATTTGAATTTTGGTGATGACTTTCATTAATTGGATTCTCACTTTTCAGACTAACAGTTCAGCTTGTGTAATTAATAACGGATATTCTTCTAACTATATTAAGTTAATGAGAGGTGTCAGACAAGGGTGTCCCCTTAGCCCATATTTATTTATTTATTATTGCAATTGATTTTTTGGCTCAAAAAATTAATTCCAGTACTATTATTAAAGGTCAGCAAGTTTTAAATAAAGAAATTAAGATAGTGCAGTATGCGGAAGACACTACCATTTATTTAGACAACACCCCAGATTCTATCCGAGAGGTTCTTCGTGTCCTGAATGATTTTGGGTATGCTTCTGGACTAAAAATTCATTTTAATAAAACTTTTCTCTTCCCCCTTTTCCCTTTTACTCGCTCGAAACCGTGTTTTGTCAATGACCTCCCTTTCACCTGGTCAAAAGGCCCAGTTAACCTATTGGGAATCACATTTACTTGTAATAGAGAAGATCTCTTCCGTTTGAACTTCCCCCCAAAGCTGTCTCGGCTTAAACGGTCATTAAACTTATGGAATCATAAAGATATTACTCCAGTTGGTAGAAACATTTTATTCAAAACATTTGCATTCTCGCAAATTATTTTTTTGTTCAAGATTCTCCAAAATCCCCCTAGAAGTTTTATTTTGGATTTGAATTCAATTCTTTTCAACTTTATTTGGAATGATAAGCCTACAAGGTTAAACGCCAGACAATGATTAACCCTATTCATTTGGTTGGTCTGAAGGTAATTCATCTCTAGAGCTTTCTCCAGTCTTAAGATTACTTGGATGAAAAGATATTTAAGCGATAATAATGGTGCGTGGAAGATTTTCTAGATTATCATTTGAGTGATTTTGGAAAAGATTTTTTCTTTCAATGTAATTTTAGTGAACACGATGTTCCCAATATTAATAATTTGTTGGTAAAGGATATTTTTAAAGCTTGGTCAATATTGAATTTTAAAGAACCATCAAACAAGTTTGAAAAGGAGATAATTTGAAATAATTCCAATATAAAAGTTGGTAATAACATCGTGTTTTATCAATTTATGCACTCTAAGGGAATCGACCATGTATACAATATTTTTAATGATGATAATAAGCCAATGCAGTATAATGATTTTGTGGAAGTTTATAATTTAGACGATTTTCCTTTTACCACGTATAATGGAATAATTTCTGCCATTCCAACTTTGTGGAAGCAAAATTTGAATAAAACAGACCATTCTCTTAATCATAACAAGGACTTACTTAATAGGTTGCTCAGTCAAAAAAGTGTCTCACAATGGGCAAACGGTTGTATAGTTAAAGAATTTTTTAGCCCTCCAACAGCTTTGCATAAATGGAATTATAAGTTTGATAAGGGCAAATGGTCAAATATTTTTGCTAATGTCTGGTTTATGGTGAGGGATGTTAAGTTACAGTACTTTCAATTTCGTTTTTGACATAGAATTTTGGGGATCAATAGTCGCTTAAATCTCATGAATCGAACTGTGAGTCCGTTATGTTCTTTCTGTAAAATTCATGAAGAGACTTTTGAGCATTTATTTTGGAACTGCCACATCGTGTCCTCCTTTTTGTTGGATGCTGAGAGTATGTTTCTTGGTAGATGTTTTGTTTTTTCGAAGGAAGATGTCTTATTTGGTTTCAATCAGTTGCTTAAGCATCCCTACAACTTCTTGATTTATAATTTGAAATATTTCGTTTTTCAATGTAAGCAAAATGATAAACTGCCAACTCTATATGAATTTGAAAATAAATTTAAATTTGCTTTGGAGGTCGAGAAGCATATTTCAAAGAGAAATGTCAGTAAGAGATACTTCACCTATAATGAATTGATGGAAGCATTTTGTAATATTTAGTTGCAATCCATGTCTTCAGTATGTGCTTAAAGATTTTCTGTTTATGTTTAACCAAGTGGAAGATTTTTGTTTTGTATAAGTTATGTAAATGCAAAATGAGCAAAAGTTGAAATAAAATATGGATGGAATAATATTAATAATAATAATAACAATGTAGGATTATACATTTGCTGCACATACCCTAAACTTGTACATTCGGAAGACATGATTATGAAAAAATCCTGCAAATATTCATTTTTAAACTACAAAAACAAGGCAAAAGTAGGAAACAATGCTTGTACAAATAGATGGGGGTATACACTGTTCATCATTATAAAATGGCAGATATTCACTTCTGTTTCAATGTAAATTTTGTTGTTCAAAGATCAGCTAGACGAAGATATGTCCTCCTATCGTAAATGTCCTGCTAATGTTCAATTTTTTTTCAATATGTCCAGTAAAGGTGTGATCTAGTGATGTATTTATATATATATACATATATATATATATACATATATATACATATATATATATGTGTGTGTGTGTGTCTGTAAGAATTACAATAATAATCAGTAATGTGTTGTCATCTAGGCATTTTGCAGAAAATTGTCAACTTGCGGGAGAAGTTTTTCTTGCGCATTAATTTCTTGAGATATCTTGATGCTACGTTTAATCTTTCGTAATTAATATTCATAGCATGTGTAATCAACATCAAGAAGGATTGATCTTTGGTTAAACGTCTATAAATATAGTTCATTCATGCCATGGATAGTTGAACAACCAGTTGGTAAAATCGAAGTTGCAGTAGTGGCAGATTCAGATTGAGTGGGAAGATCAATATTTTTCATCCCAACATGTTTATTCCGTTCTTTAGCGTGTGCAATTTCTTTAAGAACGCCAAGAACTGAAGCACATAAACTGCTGGACGTGATCGCTGGTGAGTGATGGCTAAATTGGCAGATGTGACGGGCTGAAAAAAGTGCGGACAAGCAAAATGCAAAATCTATCGGAAATACATAGTGCATAATATATTTATACTAACGGACTGAATCTTTGCACAAAGGGTACATCGGTTATTCGTTCAGCAAACATTGTCCGGAACTTTCGCTAACCTCTGAGTACCTTAAATTATGACTTTTGACATCTTACAGGAAAACAAATCTAGATTGTCCACTCATGGGCAACCTACAGACCTACACACCACGTTTGAACTTCCTTCAGCTTTCCTTTCTTCTGATATATTTTTCACGACGTTTTAAAATAGCTCATCTAATCTCATGTGACTTTTTCCCTCCATTAAAAAATATGTCATATGTTTATCAAGAACTACCAATGATTTCAGTTTGAAATTTCAGCAATATTCATTCTTGAGATATCTTATGATATCCCCCACATTGTATCAGAATTTACATGTAATGACCTCGCCTACTCCAACCTTGACTTTTACTGCAAACATTCTGTTGGGCATTCTATTACAAACACGATCATTATCACCAGTTCGCCTCACGCTGTTTACCAGTTCGCCCCAAAGACCTATCAGTTTGACCCCAAGTGCAGACCAGTTCACCCCCAAATCTGTCAATGTACATCTTCATTGCTATGTTAGTTATAATATTGCTACTGGGCTTTTCATAACATTTCATGTCTGTGGTCTCTTGTGTTCATTTTGTTGTTCATGTGTTTTCTCCCTTTCTCAGCTCGACACCTGATTGGTTGTTGCATGCCTGCTTATACATGCTGGAGGCATTCGAGTGTGCCAGTTTTTGTCGGAATTTCACCTGACATAGTCCTATACTGTTTAATTAATCATGATTTTACTTGGTACGTAAATTGACAGGTGTATTGTAAGCAGTTGGATAAAATGTGACTTAAAGCAAATATATCAAAAACATCAAATAACTAACACGGATATTGAGCACAACATTGTCTGACCGCTGCCATTTTGTAGAAATGGTGGAGGTATTCTAGTTAAAATTTCCCCCATTTTTGCCACAACCTGCCTACATTGCAATTGTAACGGTTTTTGCTACCGTAAAAACGTTTTTCTATCGTGCAAACTTGTAGTTGAAAATTAATACAATTTGATATCCTTGATATCAGTTACTTCAAGGGGACGAACAGGTAGGTACTTGGGGGCGGAACGACTTTCACTTGGGGGTGAACTTGCAAGGGGGTAAAACGACTGGTAACCGCTTTAGAGATGGATATCTAGCAAGATTCTAACAATTGAATGTGCTTCGGTTGTAAAGTAGTTAACAAAAAAGTGTCACGGCTGAGTCAGTCATTGGCGTCTGTCTCTTTTTGTGGTCCACCAGTAGCTAATGAGTTTCCTTTTTCGTAGCTGACAACTGCCCAGGGTGTGCGCGGGTAACTGTCCTATAGCTCATGGACATGTTTGATGTACATTGTGAAGTTGTGTAATCAGGAGTGCAATGTATGTGACACACTATACACTCTGTCGTAATCCCTGGAATTCAATGTAAGTGTTTGAAATAACATATTCCAATTAACTTACGTTAACTTATGAACATGTCTTTTTTGGCACTGAAAAGCCCATCTACAATAAACCTACCGGTAATAGCATGCCCCCTTTTGAATGGAGTTTACACTTACAGATTTGCCCTCCCCCTTCACTTTTTGTGAACTGAAACTAAAAAGTAACAAACTATTCTGAGTGGAAGTGGTAATTTCCAAATCTTCATTCTGAAAAGAAAGGCAATTTAGCTAAAATTGACAATTTCAGAGACACTGGAAGTGCCGTTTCTTGCAATCCGAGAGGTACTTCATAAAAAAGGTATATCTTTGTGCTACGCGCCCACCGATAGCGGCGAGCGGCTGATGGGAGAGCTTCGTTAGAAGAGACTTATACTCCTATCTTCACTTCAACCCTTTATCTGGGCCCCGTCAAACCTCTCATGGATAAAAATTCTGATTACGTCACTGACAGGAAAGACTGAAGTTTGGGTCCAGATGTCCACCGTGCGAACACTCGGTCATGTCAGATGTTAAAAGGCGTTCACGAGCTCGGGATGGATGTAAGTTACACACCTTCCTCGTAAATATCTAGACACTTCTCGAAAAGTAATATATCAGTGTGCCTATCTCTCCAACGATGAAAAAGGAAAACATGGAGATAAAGCTTTTTAAACACTTAACGTTTGAGATCAACTGATGCTGTCCTTGTATCTTCTTTAGTGTGTTAAATAGGCAATATTGAATTTATCTTATATAATTTACGTGCAACAACTCAAAGATTTTAAAATAAAGTAATTTAAAAGGTGAAAACTAGATCTAAGTTTCCTTGCAAATTCTCAACTCTCCACGAATATTTGGCACGTAACTTGTTACGTAAAAAAGGAGTCGGTAGTGAATGTCTGAAAGTGCTGAAACAGTGAAATAAAATCTACACATGTAGCAACTTTTCTAGTGAGGAAACACGCACACAGCAGCGATTGTCTCCAGTGAAGTGGCAACTAAAATGAAAGATGTAGTTCAATAAAGTACTATCCAATCGAATCACTGTGTTATATGAAGCAGCAACTATAATTTCCCTTTTATATTGATATTACATGTTTGTGTTCGTTCGTAATTGCACTAACAAAACAAATGAGAATGTTTTTTTCTTTGTTAGCAAAGTCTAATTTATTTATATCAATTGTGACTTTAGATAATTATCTTGGAAATTTTGGAATATTTTGCTTTTTGACCAGGGGTGACTCCAAATAGCAACCTTAAGGAATTCTTATAAAAATTTGCTGTTTGACATCTGGAAACCTCAGATGATTAGACTTCATATGACATATATTTTTTTCTGTTCTCTTAATCATCATTATTGGTCCTCGTAAGCTCTGAACTACACCTAAGACACATGTGTCAAAATCAAGCTTATCTTCCTTCTTTGCAGTTACATTTGGCAAAACCTTCTTTACTATGTGCAATGTCTTATCCGTGGTCACATAACATATCACAATCTTCCAGTGGTGGTGGAGAGCGTACGGTACTAAATGACGAAATGACTTGTGAACAAGAGATAGTAGAAGCAAGTACACGAAATTAAGAACAAGGATCATGTTGAATGTTAGAAAATCCAGAGACAATTTACATACTTTTTTATCACTATTTTACAGACCTGGATCTTAACAAGAATGTCCATAACTATTGCTGCTGCATCAATGACTGCTCTGTTTCATGGCAAGCAAAATCTTGATAGCATTCTTCGGCACAGATGCTCCCAGGTATCACACAGGCTTCTTAGGTCAAATTCATAGTTGGAAAACTTTAGTCTCTAACCGTGCTGGCAAGATGCTGCCAAAATGGACTATTGAACATGCCTACAACATGCCTACACCTAGTATCAGCAACTAGTTCTGAAACATAGACACAGCAACACATCCTCTTTGTTTTTGTTTCATCGAAAGTGAAATTATGATTGAGATATTCAGCACATGTTATTGAGCATTTAAAAATTAATGTCACTCTGGATTAATTTTTCGTGTGTACTACAACGCATACAAGAGTGGCTCTATGCCACCATGAGGTCGAACAAGTTTCTGTATCACACAGTAACACACGCAAATTCTTGTCAAAATCACAGAGGCTGTTGCAGCATATGTTCTACACCACCTTTGAGATTTATATCAGGAAGTTAACTGGAATGCAAATGAACCAACATCAATAGAATTGCCATATGACCAATGACATCAGGTAAGCAACACGTGTGAAACAATAGAAATTAAACAAGTACAATTATAAATGGTGGCTACAAAATATGTGCAGATATTGACAGCAAGACTGTAAACTATGACAGTAATTGTCCAAGTAACTGTATATGATCAAGTTGTTAAACTGCCTCTTATCAAATATGGTACAACGAGAAGAATTACACCAACATCGAAGTTGACAAGAAATGTTGCAGAAAATACCTTGCGCAATAAAAATCAATATTTGCATCCGCAGTTTGTTTAGGGGAATCTCAGTTGTTTAATAGTGTATATTCTACAAGAGTTCCTGCTACTTGACATGCATGTGGCTACAAATCATTTGTGAAATTCCTACTGAAGTTTGAGTAGTGTTGACTGCTGGTAGGGACTGCAACACCAGTTTCCTACAGACCATAAAAAGCACCGACCATAGAAGTGCCGGCTAGTTATATTATTTACTTAGTTCCACTACACCTGATACCTATTGCTTCTTGTAAGTTCTGAAGTACACTCCAATTCGACTGAAGAGATTTGTGTTAAAATCAAGATTATCTGCTCGACATTTGTGACTCATCATTTGCTTTTAATGGAACGTGACATATAGGCCTATAAACAACACATAGGGCATGTTTATACATTACGTACACATGTCAGGCAGTTACTGACAGCTTTCAATAAATCTAAAGGAGAAATGATATTCATACCGAAACAGAACAAATTAGAATCATAACGTTCACAATATGACCTCGCTTCTCAAGAACTTAGACTCTGCTAACCCCAGATGCCCAAACTTAGCTAATGGGTTTTTGTTTTTGTATATAACAAATTGATGTTTGTGACGATGCGAAATACAATCTAACGCATGAAAACGTAGAGTATAACGAGATAAAACAATCAGTATCATAATTTATACCTAATGACCTTACTTGTTCCAACTTAAAAATCAGGGTTGCATGGAAGCATACACTTAAAATTCAACAATAAATGCATATTTGGTACACTGAATATCCCTGCGTTATTATTATCACTGTAATTCTCTTAGAAAATACATACTCTTTGTTTCACGTGTAACAGGCCTACGCTATTTAGGAATTACCTTTTCTTTTTTATTGTTGCGTGTCAGTAGAATGTCTGACTCATCAGGCTACGTCAATTTAGATAGTAAGAGATCAATTTCTCATTGAATATAACTGAATTATCAAACAAGATAACTTCTGACCCACCTTATAGCAAACTAAGTCTTATACATATCAAAAGGATATTCTACAGAAAAGGCATGAGTTAATTATTTACATTCCTGTTCTAATTTTGATGTTGTTGGAGTCACTAAAGTATTGTTAGGGTCGAATACACGGTTAAATGTCATTAATATCCACTTACACATTTATAAATATAGAGGAGATTACAGACTTTGTCTTTATTGCAAATTACACTAACTATATGATCTTATGATCTTAAACAGCTAATGTGACTTTTCAATCCTTGTTTATTCAATCAATCTCTAATCAACATAAAAATGTGATTATTGGTAGTATTCATGGTCAACCATCTAATTTGTAATCGATAACCTTTCTTCTGGGGGAGAAATTAATAATGATAGAAAACAAAGCATCCCTGTGGCTAATTACAGATATTGAAATGATTAAATATGGTACTGACATATATATACTACTACCATTGTGGACATGTCATCACTGAAGATTCTTCAACCTTCATTGACAATTTTTGCAACATTCATAGTAGCTCAATTTTGTCTGGTATTGCTAATTCCGACATAAGTGACCATCTACCAGTTTATCACATTCATCAAAGGACTCTTATATCTTTAAATGAAAAATTAAACATGTTGTTCAGCTTTACTAATGAGCTTAATTAAGGTGTTCAACTGGCATTGGCTGAATTAATCAAAGTCAGCAGAACCTACAATGGTTGCTTAATGAATTGTTATCAATCAAGTCAATCAAAGTAATCTCATGAAGAGGATTAAGTGTAACAATAAACGCAAGTACTCGCCGTGGATAATTTCTGGAACACCTTATACTCAGCTGAAGCCCGCATTAAAAACGCAGCCCACTAAGGAGTATGATTTGGATTAACTCATCAAGGAGGAGTGAAACACTGTCCACTTGTAATTGCTTTCTAGTGGAGCCTAACATTAGTTTTTTTCATATCCAAAATGTTAGCAATTAATGTTAGTGCTTTTTGAAGGGGACGTCCCAAAAACATTTTGCCTATGGCCGAGAAAATCCTTAGGTCGGCCGTGTCTCTGTGTCTTCCTCAACCAGAAGGGCTAATCAACGGCACACTTTCTATATGCCTGTATTTGAGTTTATTAAAATGTTTATAGACACGGTACGAAGACATGTCGTGACTTAAAGTATACCTTCTTTCAATCCAGAATTACAATGAAATATGTTTGAGAGGTTTCTATTATCACCAGTCCCATCTTCCTCGCTTGTTCCCATTGTTCATATATAAAATATTCATTTAATTTGTACAATACTTTGGGATGTCCTTCTTGTAACTACCAAAGATTTCAGTTTAAAGTCCCACCAACATTTACTTCACGACATATCTAAATTCATCCTCTGGTGACCTCAAATGACTTTTCACCTCCTTGAAAAAAGTAGGATTATCTACTCCCATTGTATAATAATTAATATGTAACGACCTCGCTTGCTCCAACCATCAGCTGCAAACATGCTGCAGCACATTCCATTACAAACACACAAACAACACTGTGTAAGACCTTTGACAAGTTTATGACAAATCAAAAGTACTTCATACCTTTATGCAAATTAGATTGACATTCTTGTGCTTACAATTACTATACAACTTGTTAGTGAGAAACGACGACAAATAAGTTCTACAGAGTTTTGTCATTGTAATCGATGATAATGATACAACATTGCAACCCTTACAGTAGGCTGTATAAGAACCAACAAGAGTTTATTCCAAATTGATAAGTAAAAGTAAATTAAAGGTGACTACCTCCAGCGAAAATCAACTCAGTTCAGATGTGTTTTCTCAATTGTCCTTGTTCTCTTCAATCAGGAAAGGATACAGAGGGTTAATTGACATTTGCACTTACCTTCAGGATCCTGGCAGGTATGTCCACATCCATTTGAACAGCACTTCTGTTTACCAGTGCACTCATGGTCATCAGAGCATTCTTCTGAGCAAATTCCGAAAAAGTCAGACTCAACGGCAGGGCAGTTTCCCGGTTTATCTGCAAAGAAAACATTTATATACAATATTTAATCAATTAACCTAATGAAACCGACGAAAGTAAACTACAGTTACGCATAGGAGACCAAATTGGCAGGGAATCATTCATCTGTTATTGCGCTGCGTGTGGTCACAGAAAGAGGTCCAAAGGGGTGGTCTGGGCCTACGTTTTGGGGTTAGTATATAGGAACGAATAACATAGTGTCCTGGATGTGAGTTCACTGTCTCACTATGCAGGGCTTCAAGAATTTCGTATTCACCTTTCAATACTAAGTTAGGCTGTTAAGATATTTTCATTTATATTATTTTCTTGCCAGTACACGGAATTCGCCATCATGCTCGATATATATATATATTCCGTTCAACATTATTTTACAGGCCTGAACCGTCAGGAATGCAAACAGCCGTTGCTGCAATGTCTGCAGTACCGAATGAGAAGACCAAAATTGTGCATTATAGCATGTATATTGTGTTCGTTGGTGAGTTCAAACTACACCAAGTATTGCTATAAGAACACCAGGTAGCATATAAACTACTGGAAGTAATGGCTAGCAATTGATGTCTATTAATTGGACAGTTGTGCATGCGGAGAGAGCAGAACAAGTACAATGTAAAATCTTTTTCGATATATGGTGCATATAATCTTTACACGGACGGATTGACTCTTCGCATGGAGGGTATATCACTAATCGTTCAGCAAACATAGTCCAGAACTTTTGCTAACGGCTAGGTACCTTAAATGATGACATTTAGACATCCCACATGAAAAAATAAATGATTGACTTCTCACAATGAACAGCCTATTCACCAAGGTTGAAGTTCCTGCACTTTTCTCTCTTTAGATACAATGTTTTATAAACTGTCACGTTTTCTAATCTCATGTAACTTTTGCCCTCCCTAAAAACAACAGATATTATTTATTCATCAACAACACCCAATGATTTCAGTTTGAAGTCCCACCAATATTTACTTCATGACATATCTAAGTTCAACATCTGGTGATCTCAAATGACTTTTCACCTCCTTGAAAAAAGTAGGATTATCTACTCCCATTGTAAAATAATTAATATGTAATCACCTCGCTTGCTCCAACCATTAGCTGCAAACATGATGCAGCACATTCCATTGTAATCACATAAACAACACTGTGTAAGACCTTTGACAAGTTTATGACAAATCAAAAGTACTTCATACCTTTATGCAAATTAGATTGACATTCTTGTGCTTACAATTACTATACAACTTGTTAGTGAGAAACGACGACAAATAAGTTCTACAGAGTTTTGTCATTGTAATCGATGATAATGATACAACATTGCAACCCTTACAGTAGGCTGTATAAGAACCAACAAGAGTTTATTCCAAATTGATAAGTAAAAGTAAATTAAAGGTGACTACCTCCAGCGAAAATCAACTCAGTTCAGATGTGTTTTCTCAATTGTCCTTGTTCTCTTCAATCAGGAAAGGATATAGAGGGTTAATTGACATTTGCACTTACCTTCAGGATCCTGGCAGGTATGTCCACATCCATTTGAACAGCACTTCTGTTTACCAGTGCACTCATGGTCATCAGAGCATTCTTCTGAGCAAATTCCGAAAAAGTCAGACTCAACGGCAGGGCAGTTTCCCGGTTTATCTGCAAAGAAAACATTTATATACAATATTTAATCAATTAACCTAATGAAACCGACGAAAGTAAACTACAGTTACGCATAGGAGACCAAATTGGCAGGGAATCATTTATCTGTTATTGCGCTGCGTGTGGTCACAGAAAGAGGTCCAAAGGGGTGGTCTGGGCCTACGTTTTGGGGTTAGTATATAGGAACGAATAACATAGTGTCCTGGATGTGAGTTCACTGTCTCACTATGCAGGGCTTCAAGAATTTCGTATTCACCTTTCAATACTAAGTTAGGCTGTTAAGATATTTTCATTTATATTATTTTCTTGCCAGTACACGGAATTCGCCATCATGCTCGATATATATATATTCCGTTCAACATTATTTTACAGGCCTGAACCGTCAGGAATGCAAACAGCCGTTGCTGCAATGTCTGCAGTACCGAATGAGAAGACCAAAATTGTGCATTATAGCATGTATATTGTGTTCGTTGGTGAGTTCAAACTACACCAAGTATTGCTATAAGAACACCAGGTAGCATATAAACTACTGGAAGTAATGGCTAGCAATTGATGTCTATTAATTGGACAGTTGTGCATGCGGAGAGAGCAGAACAAGTACAATGTAAAATCTTTTTCGATATATGGTGCATATAATCTTTACACGGACGGATTGACTCTTCGCATGGAGGGTATATCACTAATCGTTCAGCAAACATAGTCCAGAACTTTTGCTAACGGCTAGGTACCTTAAATGATGACATTTAGACATCCCACATGAAAAAATAAATGATTGACTTCTCACAATGAACAGCCTATTCACCAAGGTTGAAGTTCCTGCACTTTTCTCTCTTTAGATACAATGTTTTATAAACTGTCACGTTTTCTAATCTCATGTAACTTTTGCCCTCCCTAAAAACAACAGATATTATTTATTCATCAACAACACCCAATGATTTCAGTTTGAAGTCCCACCAATATTTACTTCATGACATATCTAAGTTCAACATCTGGTGATCTCAAATGACTTTTCACCTCCTTGAAAAAAGTAGGATTATCTACTCCCATTGTAAAATAATTAATATGTAATCACCTCGCTTGCTCCAACCATTAGCTGCAAACATGATGCAGCACATTCCATTGTAATCACATAAACAACACTGTGTAAGACCTTTGACAAGTTTATGACAAATCAAAAGTACTTCATACCTTTATGCAAATTAGATTGACATTCTTGTGCTTACAATTACTATACAACTTGTTAGTGAGAAACGACGACAAATAAGTTCTACAGAGTTTTGTCATTGTAATCGATGATAATGATACAACATTGCAACCCTTACAGTAGGCTGTATAAGAACCAACAAGAGTTTATTCCAAATTGATAAGTAAAAGTAAATTAAAGGTGACTACCTCCAGCGAAAATCAACTCAGTTCAGATGTGTTTTCTCAATTGTCCTTGTTCTCTTCAATCAGGAAAGGATATAGAGGGTTAATTGACATTTGCACTTACCTTCAGGATCCTGGCAGGTATGTCCACATCCATTTGAACAGCACTTCTGTTTACCAGTGCACTCATGGTCATCAGAGCATTCTTCTGAGCAAATTCCGAAAAAGTCAGACTCAACGGCAGGGCAGTTTCCCGGTTTATCTGCAAAGAAAACATTTATATACAATATTTAATCAATTAACCTAATGAAACCGACGAAAGTAAACTACAGTTACGCATAGGAGACCAAATTGGCAGGGAATCATTTATCTGTTATTGCGCTGCGTGTGGTCACAGAAAGAGGTCCAAAGGGGTGGTCTGGGCCTACGTTTTGGGGTTAGTATATAGGAACGAATAACATAGTGTCCTGGATGTGAGTTCACTGTCTCACTATGCAGGGCTTCAAGAATTTCGTATTCACCTTTCAATACTAAGTTAGGCTGTTAAGATATTTTCATTTATATTATTTTCTTGCCAGTACACGGAATTCGCCATCATGCTCGATATATATATATTCCGTTCAACATTATTTTACAGGCCTGAACCGTCAGGAATGCAAACAGCCGTTGCTGCAATGTCTGCAGTACCGAATGAGAAGACCAAAATTGTGCATTATAGCATGTATATTGTGTTCGTTGGTGAGTTCAAACTACACCAAGTATTGCTATAAGAACACCAGGTAGCATATAAACTACTGGAAGTAATGGCTAGCAATTGATGTCTATTAATTGGACAGTTGTGCATGCGGAGAGAGCAGAACAAGTACAATGTAAAATCTTTTTCGATATATGGTGCATATAATCTTTACACGGACGGATTGACTCTTCGCATGGAGGGTATATCACTAATCGTTCAGCAAACATAGTCCAGAACTTTTGCTAACGGCTAGGTACCTTAAATGATGACATTTATAAACTTAGCAAAGCCTTCCCAAAACTGCGAATACATGCGGGAGTAGGATGTACGATAGATGGTAGTAGTACTGGTTCTTGGTAAATATTAACCTAGTTTATCAACCTAAGATTCCGGGGTCCTTTGGACCTCAGTCCCAATGAATGAAGAAATAGAGGGATAAAGGTACGTTCAGCCACCGTCTCCTCCCCCCCCCCCCCCGCCTTATTTTGAAGTGTTCCATGAGTAATTGAAAGACGATGCGTAATTCATTATGATTATTGTTAATCTCAACCAATCCGATATGTATTACCATTCTCCAGATCGATATTTTTTCTCATTTATTGAGAAACTGCAGATAACATTAGCTCGAAACACGAAGGAAGTGCCATTCCCGGCAATCTGGAGAGTTCGTAAAGTTTAACACCTTTTTGTACGCTCCACAGAACATCAACGGTTTCTCTCCGTTCAAACATTCCTGCATGGACTCACCCTACCCCCCACCATTTGTTTTTTCAAGTGAACTCGTCACTGAACTCGTCGTGAAGGGCCCCGTGTTCTCTACTCTGATTGACGGTTCTGCCTCTGCATCCCCAAACACTTTTCGTGTACGGCTGTTTTCCAATGAAACCTGCAATTAGTTTGTTAGTGTAGTAATAACAGCTCTAAATGGGGTTGTCACCCAAACATTTGCTTAGAGAAAATCCTTGCGCATTGTGGCACACAAATGTCAATCTCGGTTTCATGGCAATTGTCTGAGTTTGCTAGAAAAAACAATCAAATGCATCATAAATCAATTGAATTGATGAAATAAATGGAACTAGTAAATACTGGTTGCTGTGCAAAGACACGCAATTTTAAAGAAATTAATTAATTAATCTCATTCTTAAAAATGTAACGTATATGAGATATTGCAGTTGCTTGATGGTCAGAGGTTATTGTGTCTCTCCCAGTTGCCATAACAACGTGGTAACATTAAGTAGGATTGATTTTTGATACATGGGGTGTTCAACCTGGTATCTTATCTAAAAATTATACTTATATGTGTTTTGAGACCAACTTCAAGTTCATAGGTCAAATTTGACACTCGTCTGCAACTCCAACCGCAACCCCAGTGCCGATGAAGGTCAAAGTTAGCAGATAGATGAACCGTGGTCTCAAGTTGTGGCTCCCATCAAAATTTAAGGTCAGACGTCAAAGATTAAATAGTGGAAAATCTTATTTGGCTGTTTTCTAAAAGGAATATTTTTATTGCACCTTCAAATATATCACCGGTATACAAAATTAATCTGAAAGTCATGTTAACATATTTTTTGAGGTCAAATGTCACGGCAGAGGTCATAGGTCAAATTTGACCCTGCAAAGTTTGCGTCCGCAAATCCTTCTAGACGGCAATACTGATGAAGGTCAAAGTTGGAATACAGGTGACCTATTGTTTGAAGATGTGTCTCCAATCGAAATTGAGGGTCAAAGGTCAGAGGTCAAATCTGAAATCGGAAAAATGTTTTTAAAAAGTGTATCACTATTTCCCTCTCGTCAGTAAATCGACTTAAAGGGAAATAGGGCGTTTAGAATACACCAACATGACATACAAAAGAAACAGCATTAGTCATTGTTAAACCGTTCAGTCTCACCAATAAACATCTGCCAAAACTTCATCTCCTCAAAATATTATGCATGTGATGAGTAACGGAAGACGCATAATTTGAATTTTGAAAAGTTTGGGTGAACAAATTAGTGTTGAGCAACACATAACTGAGTTTCTATCGGAGAGAAACTTATTTTTCGAAAAGAAAGCCACTGTTCTTCCTTTTTTTGAATAATCAATCATTCTGCAACCACAAACATTGGTTTTAAAAGTATGGATGTTTCCTGTAAAACAAACGCCTTATTTCTCTTTAACTCCAAACTTGGTTGTTAGGTCCCTTAATATGAGATGTAGTACCAATGCAATTGACGGCGTCATAGGTCAAAATTTGACACTATTATTACAGCACGTAGTACAGTTCGGTAATTTCTGGTAGTACTAGTGAGTTTAGTATTTCACCCTGCTTGCATCCATGTTTTGTGCTGAACGATTGTGTTTGATACCAACGTCATTTTCTCATGCTTTGGTAGTATCCTCATTCATTTTTTTTTTCAACCGTAGGTCTATGTTCTAGACAGGTAGTGATGTACGGTGCGTTATTTTGGGGAAAAATATACAATCACGCATGTGATCTTGACCGGCCTTGTAGAACTGTTATAAAGCGTTCAGAAAGGTCGGGTAGCTGATCTTAGGAAGGAACTCAGTTTTTTAATCACATGCGATTTCGGTAGACACGCACTCAACTCTTGCATGCGTAAACGCACCCACATCACTTGCTCGTCCTTTGTATTGGCATGGTCAGGTATAAGTGTGTCTAACTATGTGCAATCTGTTATCGTAACGTGTATAATTAAGTGTAATCACATAAACAACACTGTGTAAGACCTTTGACAAGTTTATGACAAATCAAAAGTACTTCATACCTTTATGCAAATTAGATTGACATTCTTGTGCTTACAATTACTATACAACTTGTTAGTGAGAAACGACGACAAATAAGTTCTACAGAGTTTTGTCATTGTAATCGATGATAATGATACAACATTGCAACCCTTACAGTAGGCTGTATAAGAACCAACAAGAGTTTATTCCAAATTGATAAGTAAAAGTAAATTAAAGGTGACTACCTCCAGCGAAAATCAACTCAGTTCAGATGTGTTTTCTCAATTGTCCTTGTTCTCTTCAATCAGGAAAGGATATAGAGGGTTAATTGACATTTGCACTTACCTTCAGGATCCTGGCAGGTATGTCCACATCCATTTGAACAGCACTTCTGTTTACCAGTGCACTCATGGTCATCAGAGCATTCTTCTGAGCAAATTCCGAAAAAGTCAGACTCAACGGCAGGGCAGTTTCCCGGTTTATCTGCAAAGAAAACATTTATATACAATATTTAATCAATTAACCTAATGAAACCGACGAAAGTAAACTACAGTTACGCATAGGAGACCAAATTGGCAGGGAATCATTCATCTGTTATTGCGCTGCGTGTGGTCACAGAAAGAGGTCCAAAGGGGTGGTCTGGGCCTACGTTTTGGGGTTAGTATATAGGAACGAATAACATAGTGTCCTGGATGTGAGTTCACTGTCTCACTATGCAGGGCTTCAAGAATTTCGTATTCACCTTTCAATACTAAGTTAGGCTGTTAAGATATTTTCATTTATATTATTTTCTTGCCAGTACACGGAATTCGCCATCATGCTCGATATATATATATATTCCGTTCAACATTATTTTACAGGCCTGAACCGTCAGGAATGCAAACAGCCGTTGCTGCAATGTCTGCAGTACCGAATGAGAAGACCAAAATTGTGCATTATAGCATGTATATTGTGTTCGTTGGTGAGTTCAAACTACACCAAGTATTGCTATAAGAACACCAGGTAGCATATAAACTACTGGAAGTAATGGCTAGCAATTGATGTCTATTAATTGGACAGTTGTGCATGCGGAGAGAGCAGAACAAGTACAATGTAAAATCTTTTTCGATATATGGTGCATATAATCTTTACACGGACGGATTGACTCTTCGCATGGAGGGTATATCACTAATCGTTCAGCAAACATAGTCCAGAACTTTTGCTAACGGCTAGGTACCTTAAATGATGACATTTAGACATCCCACATGAAAAAATAAATGATTGACTTCTCACAATGAACAGCCTATTCACCAAGGTTGAAGTTCCTGCACTTTTCTCTCTTTAGATACAATGTTTTATAAACTGTCACGTTTTCTAATCTCATGTAACTTTTGCCCTCCCTAAAAACAACAGATATTATTTATTCATCAACAACACCCAATGATTTCAGTTTGAAGTCCCACCAATATTTACTTCATGACATATCTAAGTTCAACATCTGGTGATCTCAAATGACTTTTCACCTCCTTGAAAAAAGTAGGATTATCTACTCCCATTGTAAAATAATTAATATGTAATCACCTCGCTTGCTCCAACCATTAGCTGCAAACATGATGCAGCACATTCCATTGTAATCACATAAACAACACTGTGTAAGACCTTTGACAAGTTTATGACAAATCAAAAGTACTTCATACCTTTATGCAAATTAGATTGACATTCTTGTGCTTACAATTACTATACAACTTGTTAGTGAGAAACGACGACAAATAAGTTCTACAGAGTTTTGTCATTGTAATCGATGATAATGATACAACATTGCAACCCTTACAGTAGGCTGTATAAGAACCAACAAGAGTTTATTCCAAATTGATAAGTAAAAGTAAATTAAAGGTGACTACCTCCAGCGAAAATCAACTCAGTTCAGATGTGTTTTCTCAATTGTCCTTGTTCTCTTCAATCAGGAAAGGATATAGAGGGTTAATTGACATTTGCACTTACCTTCAGGATCCTGGCAGGTATGTCCACATCCATTTGAACAGCACTTCTGTTTACCAGTGCACTCATGGTCATCAGAGCATTCTTCTGAGCAAATTCCGAAAAAGTCAGACTCAACGGCAGGGCAGTTTCCCGGTTTATCTGCAAAGAAAACATTTATATACAATATTTAATCAATTAACCTAATGAAACCGACGAAAGTAAACTACAGTTACGCATAGGAGACCAAATTGGCAGGGAATCATTTATCTGTTATTGCGCTGCGTGTGGTCACAGAAAGAGGTCCAAAGGGGTGGTCTGGGCCTACGTTTTGGGGTTAGTATATAGGAACGAATAACATAGTGTCCTGGATGTGAGTTCACTGTCTCACTATGCAGGGCTTCAAGAATTTCGTATTCACCTTTCAATACTAAGTTAGGCTGTTAAGATATTTTCATTTATATTATTTTCTTGCCAGTACACGGAATTCGCCATCATGCTCGATATATATATATTCCGTTCAACATTATTTTACAGGCCTGAACCGTCAGGAATGCAAACAGCCGTTGCTGCAATGTCTGCAGTACCGAATGAGAAGACCAAAATTGTGCATTATAGCATGTATATTGTGTTCGTTGGTGAGTTCAAACTACACCAAGTATTGCTATAAGAACACCAGGTAGCATATAAACTACTGGAAGTAATGGCTAGCAATTGATGTCTATTAATTGGACAGTTGTGCATGCGGAGAGAGCAGAACAAGTACAATGTAAAATCTTTTTCGATATATGGTGCATATAATCTTTACACGGACGGATTGACTCTTCGCATGGAGGGTATATCACTAATCGTTCAGCAAACATAGTCCAGAACTTTTGCTAACGGCTAGGTACCTTAAATGATGACATTTATAAACTTAGCAAAGCCTTCCCAAAACTGCGAATACATGCGGGAGTAGGATGTACGATAGATGGTAGTAGTACTGGTTCTTGGTAAATATTAACCTAGTTTATCAACCTAAGATTCCGGGGTCCTTTGGACCTCAGTCCCAATGAATGAAGAAATAGAGGGATAAAGGTACGTTCAGCCACCGTCTCCTCCCCCCCCCCCCCGCCTTATTTTGAAGTGTTCCATGAGTAATTGAAAGACGATGCGTAATTCATTATGATTATTGTTAATCTCAACCAATCCGATATGTATTACCATTCTCCAGATCGATATTTTTTCTCATTTATTGAGAAACTGCAGATAACATTAGCTCGAAACACGAAGGAAGTGCCATTCCCGGCAATCTGGAGAGTTCGTAAAGTTTAACACCTTTTTGTACGCTCCACAGAACATCAACGGTTTCTCTCCGTTCAAACATTCCTGCATGGACTCACCCTACCCCCCACCATTTGTTTTTTCAAGTGAACTCGTCACTGAACTCGTCGTGAAGGGCCCCGTGTTCTCTACTCTGATTGACGGTTCTGCCTCTGCATCCCCAAACACTTTTCGTGTACGGCTGTTTTCCAATGAAACCTGCAATTAGTTTGTTAGTGTAGTAATAACAGCTCTAAATGGGGTTGTCACCCAAACATTTGCTTAGAGAAAATCCTTGCGCATTGTGGCACACAAATGTCAATCTCGGTTTCATGGCAATTGTCTGAGTTTGCTAGAAAAAACAATCAAATGCATCATAAATCAATTGAATTGATGAAATAAATGGAACTAGTAAATACTGGTTGCTGTGCAAAGACACGCAATTTTAAAGAAATTAATTAATTAATCTCATTCTTAAAAATGTAACGTATATGAGATATTGCAGTTGCTTGATGGTCAGAGGTTATTGTGTCTCTCCCAGTTGCCATAACAACGTGGTAACATTAAGTAGGATTGATTTTTGATACATGGGGTGTTCAACCTGGTATCTTATCTAAAAATTATACTTATATGTGTTTTGAGACCAACTTCAAGTTCATAGGTCAAATTTGACACTCGTCTGCAACTCCAACCGCAACCCCAGTGCCGATGAAGGTCAAAGTTAGCAGATAGATGAACCGTGGTCTCAAGTTGTGGCTCCCATCAAAATTTAAGGTCAGACGTCAAAGATTAAATAGTGGAAAATCTTATTTGGCTGTTTTCTAAAAGGAATATTTTTATTGCACCTTCAAATATATCACCGGTATACAAAATTAATCTGAAAGTCATGTTAACATATTTTTTGAGGTCAAATGTCACGGCAGAGGTCATAGGTCAAATTTGACCCTGCAAAGTTTGCGTCCGCAAATCCTTCTAGACGGCAATACTGATGAAGGTCAAAGTTGGAATACAGGTGACCTATTGTTTGAAGATGTGTCTCCAATCGAAATTGAGGGTCAAAGGTCAGAGGTCAAATCTGAAATCGGAAAAATGTTTTTAAAAAGTGTATCACTATTTCCCTCTCGTCAGTAAATCGACTTAAAGGGAAATAGGGCGTTTAGAATACACCAACATGACATACAAAAGAAACAGCATTAGTCATTGTTAAACCGTTCAGTCTCACCAATAAACATCTGCCAAAACTTCATCTCCTCAAAATATTATGCATGTGATGAGTAACGGAAGACGCATAATTTGAATTTTGAAAAGTTTGGGTGAACAAATTAGTGTTGAGCAACACATAACTGAGTTTCTATCGGAGAGAAACTTATTTTTCGAAAAGAAAGCCACTGTTCTTCCTTTTTTTGAATAATCAATCATTCTGCAACCACAAACATTGGTTTTAAAAGTATGGATGTTTCCTGTAAAACAAACGCCTTATTTCTCTTTAACTCCAAACTTGGTTGTTAGGTCCCTTAATATGAGATGTAGTACCAATGCAATTGACGGCGTCATAGGTCAAAATTTGACACTATTATTACAGCACGTAGTACAGTTCGGTAATTTCTGGTAGTACTAGTGAGTTTAGTATTTCACCCTGCTTGCATCCATGTTTTGTGCTGAACGATTGTGTTTGATACCAACGTCATTTTCTCATGCTTTGGTAGTATCCTCATTCATTTTTTTTTTCAACCGTAGGTCTATGTTCTAGACAGGTAGTGATGTACGGTGCGTTATTTTGGGGAAAAATATACAATCACGCATGTGATCTTGACCGGCCTTGTAGAACTGTTATAAAGCGTTCAGAAAGGTCGGGTAGCTGATCTTAGGAAGGAACTCAGTTTTTTAATCACATGCGATTTCGGTAGACACGCACTCAACTCTTGCATGCGTAAACGCACCCACATCACTTGCTCGTCCTTTGTATTGGCATGGTCAGGTATAAGTGTGTCTAACTATGTGCAATCTGTTATCGTAACGTGTATAATTAAGTGTAATCACATAAACAACACTGTGTAAGACCTTTGACAAGTTTATGACAAATCAAAAGTACTTCATACCTTTATGCAAATTAGATTGACATTCTTGTGCTTACAATTACTATACAACTTGTTAGTGAGAAACGACGACAAATAAGTTCTACAGAGTTTTGTCATTGTAATCGATGATAATGATACAACATTGCAACCCTTACAGTAGGCTGTATAAGAACCAACAAGAGTTTATTCCAAATTGATAAGTAAAAGTAAATTAAAGGTGACTACCTCCAGCGAAAATCAACTCAGTTCAGATGTGTTTTCTCAATTGTCCTTGTTCTCTTCAATCAGGAAAGGATATAGAGGGTTAATTGACATTTGCACTTACCTTCAGGATCCTGGCAGGTATGTCCACATCCATTTGAACAGCACTTCTGTTTACCAGTGCACTCATGGTCATCAGAGCATTCTTCTGAGCAAATTCCGAAAAAGTCAGACTCAACGGCAGGGCAGTTTCCCGGTTTATCTGCAAAGAAAACATTTATATACAATATTTAATCAATTAACCTAATGAAACCGACGAAAGTAAACTACAGTTACGCATAGGAGACCAAATTGGCAGGGAATCATTCATCTGTTATTGCGCTGCGTGTGGTCACAGAAAGAGGTCCAAAGGGGTGGTCTGGGCCTACGTTTTGGGGTTAGTATATAGGAACGAATAACATAGTGTCCTGGATGTGAGTTCACTGTCTCACTATGCAGGGCTTCAAGAATTTCGTATTCACCTTTCAATACTAAGTTAGGCTGTTAAGATATTTTCATTTATATTATTTTCTTGCCAGTACACGGAATTCGCCATCATGCTCGATATATATATATATTCCGTTCAACATTATTTTACAGGCCTGAACCGTCAGGAATGCAAACAGCCGTTGCTGCAATGTCTGCAGTACCGAATGAGAAGACCAAAATTGTGCATTATAGCATGTATATTGTGTTCGTTGGTGAGTTCAAACTACACCAAGTATTGCTATAAGAACACCAGGTAGCATATAAACTACTGGAAGTAATGGCTAGCAATTGATGTCTATTAATTGGACAGTTGTGCATGCGGAGAGAGCAGAACAAGTACAATGTAAAATCTTTTTCGATATATGGTGCATATAATCTTTACACGGACGGATTGACTCTTCGCATGGAGGGTATATCACTAATCGTTCAGCAAACATAGTCCAGAACTTTTGCTAACGGCTAGGTACCTTAAATGATGACATTTAGACATCCCACATGAAAAAATAAATGATTGACTTCTCACAATGAACAGCCTATTCACCAAGGTTGAAGTTCCTGCACTTTTCTCTCTTTAGATACAATGTTTTATAAACTGTCACGTTTTCTAATCTCATGTAACTTTTGCCCTCCCTAAAAACAACAGATATTATTTATTCATCAACAACACCCAATGATTTCAGTTTGAAGTCCCACCAATATTTACTTCATGACATATCTAAGTTCAACATCTGGTGATCTCAAATGACTTTTCACCTCCTTGAAAAAAGTAGGATTATCTACTCCCATTGTAAAATAATTAATATGTAATCACCTCGCTTGCTCCAACCATTAGCTGCAAACATGATGCAGCACATTCCATTGTAATCACATAAACAACACTGTGTAAGACCTTTGACAAGTTTATGACAAATCAAAAGTACTTCATACCTTTATGCAAATTAGATTGACATTCTTGTGCTTACAATTACTATACAACTTGTTAGTGAGAAACGACGACAAATAAGTTCTACAGAGTTTTGTCATTGTAATCGATGATAATGATACAACATTGCAACCCTTACAGTAGGCTGTATAAGAACCAACAAGAGTTTATTCCAAATTGATAAGTAAAAGTAAATTAAAGGTGACTACCTCCAGCGAAAATCAACTCAGTTCAGATGTGTTTTCTCAATTGTCCTTGTTCTCTTCAATCAGGAAAGGATATAGAGGGTTAATTGACATTTGCACTTACCTTCAGGATCCTGGCAGGTATGTCCACATCCATTTGAACAGCACTTCTGTTTACCAGTGCACTCATGGTCATCAGAGCATTCTTCTGAGCAAATTCCGAAAAAGTCAGACTCAACGGCAGGGCAGTTTCCCGGTTTATCTGCAAAGAAAACATTTATATACAATATTTAATCAATTAACCTAATGAAACCGACGAAAGTAAACTACAGTTACGCATAGGAGACCAAATTGGCAGGGAATCATTTATCTGTTATTGCGCTGCGTGTGGTCACAGAAAGAGGTCCAAAGGGGTGGTCTGGGCCTACGTTTTGGGGTTAGTATATAGGAACGAATAACATAGTGTCCTGGATGTGAGTTCACTGTCTCACTATGCAGGGCTTCAAGAATTTCGTATTCACCTTTCAATACTAAGTTAGGCTGTTAAGATATTTTCATTTATATTATTTTCTTGCCAGTACACGGAATTCGCCATCATGCTCGATATATATATATTCCGTTCAACATTATTTTACAGGCCTGAACCGTCAGGAATGCAAACAGCCGTTGCTGCAATGTCTGCAGTACCGAATGAGAAGACCAAAATTGTGCATTATAGCATGTATATTGTGTTCGTTGGTGAGTTCAAACTACACCAAGTATTGCTATAAGAACACCAGGTAGCATATAAACTACTGGAAGTAATGGCTAGCAATTGATGTCTATTAATTGGACAGTTGTGCATGCGGAGAGAGCAGAACAAGTACAATGTAAAATCTTTTTCGATATATGGTGCATATAATCTTTACACGGACGGATTGACTCTTCGCATGGAGGGTATATCACTAATCGTTCAGCAAACATAGTCCAGAACTTTTGCTAACGGCTAGGTACCTTAAATGATGACATTTATAAACTTAGCAAAGCCTTCCCAAAACTGCGAATACATGCGGGAGTAGGATGTACGATAGATGGTAGTAGTACTGGTTCTTGGTAAATATTAACCTAGTTTATCAACCTAAGATTCCGGGGTCCTTTGGACCTCAGTCCCAATGAATGAAGAAATAGAGGGATAAAGGTACGTTCAGCCACCGTCTCCTCCCCCCCCCCCCCGCCTTATTTTGAAGTGTTCCATGAGTAATTGAAAGACGATGCGTAATTCATTATGATTATTGTTAATCTCAACCAATCCGATATGTATTACCATTCTCCAGATCGATATTTTTTCTCATTTATTGAGAAACTGCAGATAACATTAGCTCGAAACACGAAGGAAGTGCCATTCCCGGCAATCTGGAGAGTTCGTAAAGTTTAACACCTTTTTGTACGCTCCACAGAACATCAACGGTTTCTCTCCGTTCAAACATTCCTGCATGGACTCACCCTACCCCCCACCATTTGTTTTTTCAAGTGAACTCGTCACTGAACTCGTCGTGAAGGGCCCCGTGTTCTCTACTCTGATTGACGGTTCTGCCTCTGCATCCCCAAACACTTTTCGTGTACGGCTGTTTTCCAATGAAACCTGCAATTAGTTTGTTAGTGTAGTAATAACAGCTCTAAATGGGGTTGTCACCCAAACATTTGCTTAGAGAAAATCCTTGCGCATTGTGGCACACAAATGTCAATCTCGGTTTCATGGCAATTGTCTGAGTTTGCTAGAAAAAACAATCAAATGCATCATAAATCAATTGAATTGATGAAATAAATGGAACTAGTAAATACTGGTTGCTGTGCAAAGACACGCAATTTTAAAGAAATTAATTAATTAATCTCATTCTTAAAAATGTAACGTATATGAGATATTGCAGTTGCTTGATGGTCAGAGGTTATTGTGTCTCTCCCAGTTGCCATAACAACGTGGTAACATTAAGTAGGATTGATTTTTGATACATGGGGTGTTCAACCTGGTATCTTATCTAAAAATTATACTTATATGTGTTTTGAGACCAACTTCAAGTTCATAGGTCAAATTTGACACTCGTCTGCAACTCCAACCGCAACCCCAGTGCCGATGAAGGTCAAAGTTAGCAGATAGATGAACCGTGGTCTCAAGTTGTGGCTCCCATCAAAATTTAAGGTCAGACGTCAAAGATTAAATAGTGGAAAATCTTATTTGGCTGTTTTCTAAAAGGAATATTTTTATTGCACCTTCAAATATATCACCGGTATACAAAATTAATCTGAAAGTCATGTTAACATATTTTTTGAGGTCAAATGTCACGGCAGAGGTCATAGGTCAAATTTGACCCTGCAAAGTTTGCGTCCGCAAATCCTTCTAGACGGCAATACTGATGAAGGTCAAAGTTGGAATACAGGTGACCTATTGTTTGAAGATGTGTCTCCAATCGAAATTGAGGGTCAAAGGTCAGAGGTCAAATCTGAAATCGGAAAAATGTTTTTAAAAAGTGTATCACTATTTCCCTCTCGTCAGTAAATCGACTTAAAGGGAAATAGGGCGTTTAGAATACACCAACATGACATACAAAAGAAACAGCATTAGTCATTGTTAAACCGTTCAGTCTCACCAATAAACATCTGCCAAAACTTCATCTCCTCAAAATATTATGCATGTGATGAGTAACGGAAGACGCATAATTTGAATTTTGAAAAGTTTGGGTGAACAAATTAGTGTTGAGCAACACATAACTGAGTTTCTATCGGAGAGAAACTTATTTTTCGAAAAGAAAGCCACTGTTCTTCCTTTTTTTGAATAATCAATCATTCTGCAACCACAAACATTGGTTTTAAAAGTATGGATGTTTCCTGTAAAACAAACGCCTTATTTCTCTTTAACTCCAAACTTGGTTGTTAGGTCCCTTAATATGAGATGTAGTACCAATGCAATTGACGGCGTCATAGGTCAAAATTTGACACTATTATTACAGCACGTAGTACAGTTCGGTAATTTCTGGTAGTACTAGTGAGTTTAGTATTTCACCCTGCTTGCATCCATGTTTTGTGCTGAACGATTGTGTTTGATACCAACGTCATTTTCTCATGCTTTGGTAGTATCCTCATTCATTTTTTTTTTCAACCGTAGGTCTATGTTCTAGACAGGTAGTGATGTACGGTGCGTTATTTTGGGGAAAAATATACAATCACGCATGTGATCTTGACCGGCCTTGTAGAACTGTTATAAAGCGTTCAGAAAGGTCGGGTAGCTGATCTTAGGAAGGAACTCAGTTTTTTAATCACATGCGATTTCGGTAGACACGCACTCAACTCTTGCATGCGTAAACGCACCCACATCACTTGCTCGTCCTTTGTATTGGCATGGTCAGGTATAAGTGTGTCTAACTATGTGCAATCTGTTATCGTAACGTGTATAATTAAGTGTAATCACATAAACAACACTGTGTAAGACCTTTGACAAGTTTATGACAAATCAAAAGTACTTCATACCTTTATGCAAATTAGATTGACATTCTTGTGCTTACAATTACTATACAACTTGTTAGTGAGAAACGACGACAAATAAGTTCTACAGAGTTTTGTCATTGTAATCGATGATAATGATACAACATTGCAACCCTTACAGTAGGCTGTATAAGAACCAACAAGAGTTTATTCCAAATTGATAAGTAAAAGTAAATTAAAGGTGACTACCTCCAGCGAAAATCAACTCAGTTCAGATGTGTTTTCTCAATTGTCCTTGTTCTCTTCAATCAGGAAAGGATATAGAGGGTTAATTGACATTTGCACTTACCTTCAGGATCCTGGCAGGTATGTCCACATCCATTTGAACAGCACTTCTGTTTACCAGTGCACTCATGGTCATCAGAGCATTCTTCTGAGCAAATTCCGAAAAAGTCAGACTCAACGGCAGGGCAGTTTCCCGGTTTATCTGCAAAGAAAACATTTATATACAATATTTAATCAATTAACCTAATGAAACCGACGAAAGTAAACTACAGTTACGCATAGGAGACCAAATTGGCAGGGAATCATTCATCTGTTATTGCGCTGCGTGTGGTCACAGAAAGAGGTCCAAAGGGGTGGTCTGGGCCTACGTTTTGGGGTTAGTATATAGGAACGAATAACATAGTGTCCTGGATGTGAGTTCACTGTCTCACTATGCAGGGCTTCAAGAATTTCGTATTCACCTTTCAATACTAAGTTAGGCTGTTAAGATATTTTCATTTATATTATTTTCTTGCCAGTACACGGAATTCGCCATCATGCTCGATATATATATATATTCCGTTCAACATTATTTTACAGGCCTGAACCGTCAGGAATGCAAACAGCCGTTGCTGCAATGTCTGCAGTACCGAATGAGAAGACCAAAATTGTGCATTATAGCATGTATATTGTGTTCGTTGGTGAGTTCAAACTACACCAAGTATTGCTATAAGAACACCAGGTAGCATATAAACTACTGGAAGTAATGGCTAGCAATTGATGTCTATTAATTGGACAGTTGTGCATGCGGAGAGAGCAGAACAAGTACAATGTAAAATCTTTTTCGATATATGGTGCATATAATCTTTACACGGACGGATTGACTCTTCGCATGGAGGGTATATCACTAATCGTTCAGCAAACATAGTCCAGAACTTTTGCTAACGGCTAGGTACCTTAAATGATGACATTTATAAACTTAGCAAAGCCTTCCCAAAACTGCGAATACATGCGGGAGTAGGATGTACGATAGATGGTAGTAGTACTGGTTCTTGGTAAATATTAACCTAGTTTATCAACCTAAGATTCCGGGGTCCTTTGGACCTCAGTCCCAATGAATGAAGAAATAGAGGGATAAAGGTACGTTCAGCCACCGTCTCCTCCCCCCCCCCCCCGCCTTATTTTGAAGTGTTCCATGAGTAATTGAAAGACGATGCGTAATTCATTATGATTATTGTTAATCTCAACCAATCCGATATGTATTACCATTCTCCAGATCGATATTTTTTCTCATTTATTGAGAAACTGCAGATAACATTAGCTCGAAACACGAAGGAAGTGCCATTCCCGGCAATCTGGAGAGTTCGTAAAGTTTAACACCTTTTTGTACGCTCCACAGAACATCAACGGTTTCTCTCCGTTCAAACATTCCTGCATGGACTCACCCTACCCCCCACCATTTGTTTTTTCAAGTGAACTCGTCACTGAACTCGTCGTGAAGGGCCCCGTGTTCTCTACTCTGATTGACGGTTCTGCCTCTGCATCCCCAAACACTTTTCGTGTACGGCTGTTTTCCAATGAAACCTGCAATTAGTTTGTTAGTGTAGTAATAACAGCTCTAAATGGGGTTGTCACCCAAACATTTGCTTAGAGAAAATCCTTGCGCATTGTGGCACACAAATGTCAATCTCGGTTTCATGGCAATTGTCTGAGTTTGCTAGAAAAAACAATCAAATGCATCATAAATCAATTGAATTGATGAAATAAATGGAACTAGTAAATACTGGTTGCTGTGCAAAGACACGCAATTTTAAAGAAATTAATTAATTAATCTCATTCTTAAAAATGTAACGTATATGAGATATTGCAGTTGCTTGATGGTCAGAGGTTATTGTGTCTCTCCCAGTTGCCATAACAACGTGGTAACATTAAGTAGGATTGATTTTTGATACATGGGGTGTTCAACCTGGTATCTTATCTAAAAATTATACTTATATGTGTTTTGAGACCAACTTCAAGTTCATAGGTCAAATTTGACACTCGTCTGCAACTCCAACCGCAACCCCAGTGCCGATGAAGGTCAAAGTTAGCAGATAGATGAACCGTGGTCTCAAGTTGTGGCTCCCATCAAAATTTAAGGTCAGACGTCAAAGATTAAATAGTGGAAAATCTTATTTGGCTGTTTTCTAAAAGGAATATTTTTATTGCACCTTCAAATATATCACCGGTATACAAAATTAATCTGAAAGTCATGTTAACATATTTTTTGAGGTCAAATGTCACGGCAGAGGTCATAGGTCAAATTTGACCCTGCAAAGTTTGCGTCCGCAAATCCTTCTAGACGGCAATACTGATGAAGGTCAAAGTTGGAATACAGGTGACCTATTGTTTGAAGATGTGTCTCCAATCGAAATTGAGGGTCAAAGGTCAGAGGTCAAATCTGAAATCGGAAAAATGTTTTTAAAAAGTGTATCACTATTTCCCTCTCGTCAGTAAATCGACTTAAAGGGAAATAGGGCGTTTAGAATACACCAACATGACATACAAAAGAAACAGCATTAGTCATTGTTAAACCGTTCAGTCTCACCAATAAACATCTGCCAAAACTTCATCTCCTCAAAATATTATGCATGTGATGAGTAACGGAAGACGCATAATTTGAATTTTGAAAAGTTTGGGTGAACAAATTAGTGTTGAGCAACACATAACTGAGTTTCTATCGGAGAGAAACTTATTTTTCGAAAAGAAAGCCACTGTTCTTCCTTTTTTTGAATAATCAATCATTCTGCAACCACAAACATTGGTTTTAAAAGTATGGATGTTTCCTGTAAAACAAACGCCTTATTTCTCTTTAACTCCAAACTTGGTTGTTAGGTCCCTTAATATGAGATGTAGTACCAATGCAATTGACGGCGTCATAGGTCAAAATTTGACACTATTATTACAGCACGTAGTACAGTTCGGTAATTTCTGGTAGTACTAGTGAGTTTAGTATTTCACCCTGCTTGCATCCATGTTTTGTGCTGAACGATTGTGTTTGATACCAACGTCATTTTCTCATGCTTTGGTAGTATCCTCATTCATTTTTTTTTTCAACCGTAGGTCTATGTTCTAGACAGGTAGTGATGTACGGTGCGTTATTTTGGGGAAAAATATACAATCACGCATGTGATCTTGACCGGCCTTGTAGAACTGTTATAAAGCGTTCAGAAAGGTCGGGTAGCTGATCTTAGGAAGGAACTCAGTTTTTTAATCACATGCGATTTCGGTAGACACGCACTCAACTCTTGCATGCGTAAACGCACCCACATCACTTGCTCGTCCTTTGTATTGGCATGGTCAGGTATAAGTGTGTCTAACTATGTGCAATCTGTTATCGTAACGTGTATAATTAAGCTCGATCATCATAACATAGCCTTTGCATGGAAAAAAAAACGAAAGAAAAAAAAACAAAAAACGATAAGGATGAGATATGCCACTCCGTGGATTGCCCTCTCATCCCTGTACATAAAATATACATGATGAGATATTGTAGTTGCTTCGGGACGTTAAAATGTATTATGGCTCTCTCAGTTGCCCTAGCAACGGTTGCCATGGTAACATTATGTATGGTTGATTTACATAATATAGGTCTAACCTGGTATGTGACTTAAGGTGACCTGAACCCCTTTCCCCCAATCTGGTAGGGGTCAAAATATGTGAAGATGTGTGTGTGTTCGTGGGTGTGCGTGTGCCAAAGAAAATTTCAAAAGTTGGGCCCCCAACTCCTCCTAGACGGAGAAGCCGATGAGGGTCAAAGTCGGTAGATAGGTGACCCATGGTCTAAAGTTTTGTCTCTCATCAAAATTTGAGGTCAAAGGTTAAAAGTCAAAGGTCAAATACGTGAAAATTTTATTTTTGTTGTATTTCTTAATCCAAAATAGTTATTTACATCGGACCTTTACATACATATGACCGGTATACAAGATTTTATCTAAAAATCACGTTTGCGTGTGTTTTGAGGTCAAAGGTCGAGTTAAGGGATCAAAAGCCAAATTTTCTGAAAAAAGTTTCTGAAAGTTTCTGCAACTCCTCATAGACCGCAAAACCAATGAGGATGAAACGTGGTAGATTGGTGTCCCATTGTCTGAAGATGTGTCTTCCATCAATATTTAAGGTCCGAGGTCAGAGGTCAGAGATCAAAGTATTTAAACTGATTTGAAAAATTGTGGTGTGATTTCCTTCTAGACAGTACTAGACAGTAAGTCTAATGGCGTGCAAACTTGGCCGTTAGGTATGTTGTTATGATATGTACTGGTGTAGGTCAATAGGGCACATAATACAACAGGGTAGGTTCTGATAATCCAAGGTGCGACACAATTTATGATATCTTTGCTTTCAATACAATGTGACTTAATATTTCAACCTATGCAACCATGTTTGGACTGAGCGGTTATATCTGAAAGTTGTCATTTTACGTTCTTTTCGTAATACTCTTTCTCGGCATGTTTTTACTGTTACATGTTGTGTATAGAGGTTCGTCACTGACGTCATAAAACCACGTAACTTGTCGTTTACGTTTTGACCTGGCCGTGTAAGAGCGTCAAGACCAGAACTGCATGTAATATACATTACTGTACAGCCATTAGTACAAAGCAAGTCTTTACTGTAAAATAATTACAGACAGACAATAATTATCGTGACATATCATCAATTTGGTCACGTCAATGAGTTCTGGAGAGTCTACCATTTCTTTCACACGTTTTAATTAATATTGGTGCCTATTGCATAACATAGAGATGTGAGCTTTACATTTTTATTCTTAGTGCCAATGAAGTATCCGAGGAGGCACTTCACAAAGGGAAAATGTCAAGTTCTACGGGACATCCCATCATTCTATTTCATGGTGAAAGTTTAGATATAGCAAACTGCTTCCTTTTTGATGGGGTGAGAAAGGAGTTGGTGACAATTTTTTTTAATGAATTGAGCGAGCAACTGCATATAGCAGAGGTTAGCTTGTTCGCATAGTTGAAGAGAAGAGGTGGACTGAGCAGCTGAAAACTGAAAGTACTAAAGTAACTTTGGTTGGGATACAATATCTTAATTGGACTTAGTTATCATTTAGATAATGATGAGGTACTGCAAACTTCTTATTTTCGCATCTGGTGTAGAAAGTCTTCAGACTTTTTCTCAAGGACATTATGAGCAAGGATTTGCATCTGCATTGAGATGCAACAAAGACGCTCAAGTCTCAATATGACTGAAAGTGAGTGCCGAAGTCTTTGTTGACCACACTTTCAACAGATACTGGAGCCCCATTTCCAGACTATAAATAGCATACAAATGGATTGTAAGACAATCAGGGACAGATTGTAATAGTTAACGAGCAACTGTTTAAAATATTAGAAGAAGTTTGTTCTGCATTGGATAGAGTCAACATATAGCTTAATTATTAAATTTTTTTTATTGAGCACACTGCAACAAAGGATGGCATTTTAGGCTGGGAAAGGTAGGATGGTAATTTGTTCCAAGTTTTTCTTCCACATCAAGAGCAAGTAAGGTTATTGATGATGTCCAATGCTTTCTTAATATGAGAATTGAAGCAATCCTGGGGTTCATGTCATAAATAGAAGGACTAAAAACCAACACCAATTTTTACACCAGTTTTACTGTGTACAAAGGGTTTCTATTCAGTGTAACAATTACTCATTACTGTGTCTCATTGTTTAGTTGATAAAATATGGAAATGTTACATGTTATTAAAAAAATTGGTTGATTTGCTCTATGTGTGTGACAAGGTGAAATGGTTTTCGAACAAAGGAAGAGACAGGAAGTCGTTTTAGACAAGTTATTCTACCATTGTAATTTCATAAGTTAAATCAACATTCAATATCTTGGACTACGAATGTACTGTGAAAATGGTAGTCAACCATTTGTCTTCATTCTTAAGCCTCGTGAGAAGCGAGACTTACGTTTAAAATCACTGACTTTAGAGACCTTTCAATGCCCTCTCCCTTATCGTTAGAGGGAGCAATTTTGCGTGTAAAGGTGCTCGGCTATGTTGCAAGTAGTATTCCTGTGGGTGATATGTAATGTTAATATGTAGTAACGTCGCCCTCTGCTGGCATAACGGTGTTTGCTTAAGTACTGGCTTGATGTCCATCGAGCGAGGACAATGTCCTTCGAAAAGTAATCATTGTTTCCCTGAAAAGATTACTTCTTTACTTTTAGGGCTACTTGTTTTGAGAAACATGCGAACATTATGAGAGGAAAGATACATAAGTGGAAGTAGTTGAGATTCTACTCCTTGGTTGCTACGTTTTAAACATTATTGTTTTTTTTTTCTTACTATTTCTAAAATTAAAAGAAGTTCCGATTGGATTTCATCGAATCGTATACGTGAAATGGGTGACGTGTGCTTCTTTTAATCATCTCCTCTGGAAACTTCAGCAATATACGCACTTAATCTCAGTGCAAAGCAATTCCAGCAAATAGGATTACCCATGGAAGCAGAATAACGGGAGAGTAGACAAGGACTTCAGCTATGAAGGCTTTTGAATAACGACGATACATAAAGCAACTAAGCACTGACTGTTTCTTGAAATCTGAGAGGTATTTCTTAAAAATATATCTTTGCGCTACGAGCCAACCGACAGCGCTCGGCCTATGAAAACGCTTCTCTAAGAGAGAGTTATACCACTTTCCTCACTTACACCCTTTGTCTGGGGCCCGGTCATACCTCTCATGGATAAAAATTCTGGTTACGGCACTGGTAGGAAAGACTGAAGTTTGGGTCCACATTTCCACCGTGCGAACACTCGGTCATGTCAGATGTTAAAAGGCGTTAACGAGCCCGGAATGGAGGTAAGTTACACACCTTCCTCGTAAATATCTAGGCACTTCTCGAAAAGTTATATACATATGTCTATCTCTCCAACATGCAAAATGCAAACATGGAGATAAAGCTACTTAACACTCAACGTTTCAGTTCAACTGATGCCGTCCATGTATCTTCTTTAGTGTGTTAAATAGGCAATATTAAATTTATGTTATATAATTTACGGGCGAAAACTCCAAAATTGTAAAACAAAGTAATTCAAAAGGTGAAACTAGCTCTAAGTTTCCTTGTGAAATTTTCAAATCTCTGTCAAAAATATTTGGCACACAACTTGTTACTTAAGAATAGGAGTCGGTAGTGAATGTGTGAAAGTGCTAAAACAGTGAAATAAAATCTACGCATGTAGCTACTGTTGTAGTGACTCAAGACCCACAGAGCAACGATTGTCTCCAGTGAAGTGGCAACTAAAATGAAAGATGTAGTTCAATAAAGTTCTATCCAATGAAACACATCAAACACTGTATTACATGAAGCAACAACTATAATTCCCCAACTATAATTCCCCTTTCATTACGATATTACATGTTTGTGTTTTTGTAACGTTTTTTTTTTTTTTACTTTCATCCAATCAACAAAATCGTTCGTAATTAACACTAACAAGACAAAATGAGAACTGTTTTTTCTTTGTTAGCAAAGTCTAATTTATTTATATCAATTGTGATTTTAGATTACTATCTTGGAATTTTAGGAATATTCTGCTTGTGGACCACAGGTGTCTCCAGATAGCAACCTCAAGGAATTCTTATGAAAATTTGCTGTTTGTCATATGGAAACCTCAGGTTATTAGACCTGATATGACACATATTATACTTTTCTACTAATCATCAGTATTGACCCTCGAAGGGTCTGAACTACACTCAGTACACATGTGTCAAAATCAAGCTTACCTGGTTTGCATGCACATTCGGCACAACCTTCTGCATCATACTCAATGTCGTGTCCGTGTTGACATACGCTATCACATTTTCCCAGTGGTCGACAGCATACTAAATGACGAAATGACACGTGAACAAGAGATATTATAAGCAAGTATACGAAATTAAGAACAAGGATCAACTTGAATGTTAAAAAAAAATCAGACACAATTTATGCACTTTTTTATCACTATTTTACAGACCTAGATCTTAACAAGGATGTCCATATCTATTGCCACTGCATCAATGACTGCTCTGTTTCATGGCAAGCAAAATCTTGATCGCATTCTTCGGCACAGATGCTCACTTGATCATGGTTAGGTAGTACCGTACACAGGCTTCTCAGGTCAAATTTATATTTGGAAAACTCTAGTTTCTAACCGTGCTGGCAAGATGCTGCCAAAGATGGATTATTGAATGTGTAGGTCTACACCTGGTATCAACAACTAGTCCTGAAACATAGACGCAGCAGCACATCCTCTTTGTTTTTGTTTCATCATTCGAAAGCGAAAGCATAATTGCAATATTCAGCACATGTTTAAAAGGAGCATTTAAAAGTGAATGTTACTGTGGATTTATTTTTCATGTATACTATAAGATACACAAGAGTGGCTCTATGCTACCATGAGATGGAACAAGCTTCTATATCACACGGTAACACATGCAAATTCTTGTCCAAATCACAGAGGCTGTTGCAGCATATGTTCTACACCACCTTTGTGATTTACATCAGGAAGTTAAATGCAAATGAATCAACATCAATAGAATTGCCATATGACCAATAACATCAGGTAGGCAACACGTGTGAAACAATAGAAATGAAAAGATATACAATTATAAATAGTGGATACAAAATAATTGCAGATTTGACAGCAAGACTATAAATTATGGCAGTAAATTGTTCAAGTAAATTTATATGATCAAGTTGTCAAACTGCCTCTTTTCAAATATGGTAAGACGTGACGAATTGCACCAACGTCGAAGTTGACAAGATATGTCGCAGCCAATACCTCGCGATAAAAATCAATATTTGCATCCGCAGTTTGTTGAGGGGAATCTCTGTTATTTAATAGTGTATGTGCTACAATAGTTTCTACTACTAGACATGCCTGTGTCTACACATCATATGTAAAATTCTTATTGAAAGGTTACATAGTGGTGACTGCTGGTAGGTACTGCAATACCTTTTCCTACAGACCATGAAAAGGACCGCTTCTTGTAAGTTCTGACGTACCCTTTAATTCGACTGAAGAGATTTGTGTTAAAATCAAGATTATCTGCTCGACATTTGTGACACATCATTTGTTTTTAATGGAACATGACATATAGGCCTATAGACAACAAATAGGGCATGTTTATATGTTACGTTCACATGCCAGGCAGTTAATGACAGCTTTCAATAAATCTAAAGGAGAAATGATATTCGTACCGGAACAGAACAAATCAGTATCATAATTTACACAAAATGACCTCGCTTCTCAAGAACTTAGACTCTGCTAGTCCCCAATGCACAAAATTACCTGATGGTTTTTTGTTTTTGTACATAACAAATAAATGTTTGTGACGATTTGAAGTAAAATCTAACGCATAAAAACGTCGAGTTTAACAAGACAAAACAATCAGTATCATAATTTATACCTAATGACCTTACTTGTTTCATTTTCAAAATCAAGGTTACATACAAACACACACTTAAAATTCAACAATAATTGCATATTTAGGTACACTGACTATGCATGCGTTATTGTTATCACTGTAATTGTCTTAGAAAAGACAGACGTTTTGCTTTCAAGTGTTACAGGCCTACGCTTTTCAGGAATTATCTTTTCTTTTTTAGTGTTACGTGTCAGTAGAATGTCTGACTCATCAGGCTACGTCAATTTAGATAGTAAGAGATCAATTTCTCATTGAATATAACTGAATTATCAAACAAGATAACTTCTGACCCACTTTATAGGAAACTAAGTCTTATACATATCAAAAAGATATTCTATAGAAAAGGCATGAGTTAATTATTTACATTCCTGTTGTAATTTTGATGTTGTTGGAGTCACTGAAGTATTGTTCGGGTCGAATACACGGTTAAATGTCATTAATATCCACTTACACATTTATAAATATAGAGGAGATTACAGACTTGGTCTTTATTGCAAATTACACTAACTGTATGATCTTATGATCTTAAACAGCTAATGTGACTTTTCAATCCTTGTTTATTCAATCAATCTCTAATCAACATAAAAATGTGATTATTGGTAGTATTTATGGTCAACCATCTAATTTGTAATCGATAACCTTTCTTCTGGGGGAGAAACTAATAATGATAGAAAACAAAGCATTCCTGTGGCTAATTACAAATATGGAAATGATTAAATATGGTACTGACATATACATGCTACTACCATTGTGGACATGTCATCACTGAAGATTCTTCAACCTTCATTGACAATTTTTGCAACATTCATAGTAGCTCAATTTTGTCTGGTATTGCTAATTCCGACATTAGTGACCATCTACCAGTTTATCACATTCATACCTTCCAACCAGCACCTCAAAGGAGTCAAAGGACTATTATATCTTTAAATGAAAAATTAAACATGTTGTTCAGCTTTACTAATGAGCTTAATTAAGGTGTTCAAATGGCATTGGCTGAATTAATCAAAGTCAGCAGAACCTACAATGGTTGCTTAATGAATTGTTATCAATCAAGTCAATCAAAGTAATCTCATGAAGAGGATTAAGTGTAACAATAAACGCAAGTACTCGCCGTGGATAATTTCTGGAACACCTTATACTCAGCTGAAGCCCGCAGTAACAACGCAGCCCACTAAGGAGTATGATTTGGATTAACTCATCGAGGAGGAGTGAAACACTGTCCACTTGTAATTGCTTTCCAGTGGAGCGTAACATTAGTTTTTTTTTTCATATCCAAAATGTTAGTAATTAATGTTAGTGCTTTTTGAAGGGGACGTCCCAAAAACATTTTGCCTATGGCTGAGAAAATCCTTAGGTCGGCCGTGTCTCTGTGTCTTCCTCAACCAGAAGGGCTAATCAACGGCACACTTTCTATATCCCTGTATTTGAGTTTATTAAAATGTTTATAGACACGGTACGAAGACATGTCGTGACTTAAAGTACACCTTTTTTCAATCCAGAATTACAATGAAATATGTTTGAGAGGTTAGAAAATCATTTCTATTATCACCAGTCCCATCTTCCTCGCTTGTTCCCATTGTTCATATATAAAATATTCATTTAATTTGTACAATACTTTGGGATGTCCATCTTGTAACTACCAAAGATTTCAGTTTAAAGTCCCACCAACATTTACTTCATGATATATCTAAATTCATCCTCTGGTGACCTCAAATGACTTTTCACCTCCTTAAAAAAAGTAGGATTATCTACTCCCATTGTATAATAATTAATATGTAATCACCTCGCTTGCTCAAACCATCAGCTGCAAACATGCTGCAGCACATTCCATTATAAACACATAAACAACACTGTGTAAGACCTTTGACACGTTTATGACAAATCAAAAGTACTCCACACCTTCATGCAAATTAGACTGACATTATTGTGCTTACAATTACTATACAACTTGTTAGTGAGAAATGACGACAAATAAGTTCTACAGAGTTTTGTCATTGTAATCGATGATAATGATACAACATTGCAACCCTTACAGTAGGCTGTATAAGAACCAACAAGAGTTTATTCCAAATTGATAAGTAAAAGTAAATTAAAGGTGACTACCTTCAGCGAAAATCAACTCAGTTCAGATGTTTTTTTCTCAATTGTCCTTGTTCTCTTCAATCAGGAAGAGATATAGAGGGTTAATTGACATTTGCACTTACCTTCACGAACCGGATCCTGGCAGGTATGTCCACATCCATTTGAACAGCACTTCTGTTTACCAGTGCACTCATGGTCATCAGAGCATTCTTCTGAGCAAATTCCGAAAAAGTCAGACTCAACGGCAGGGCAGTTTCCCGGTTTATCTGCAAAGAAAACATTTATATACAATATTTAATCAATTAACCTAATGAAACCGACGAAAGTAAACTACAGTTACGCATAGGAGACCAAATTGGCAGGGAATCATTCATCTGTTATTGCGCTGCGTGTGGTCACGGAAAGAGGTCCAAAGGGGTGGTCTGGGCCTACGTTTTGGGGTTAGTATACAGGAACGAATAACATAGTGTCCTGGATGTGAGTTCACTGTCTCACTATGCAGGGCTTCAAGAATTTCGTATTCACCTTTCAATACTAAGTTAGGCTATTAAGATATTTTCATTTATATTATTTTCTTGCCAGTACACGGAATTCGCCATCATGCTCGATATATATATTCCTTTCAACATTATTTTACAGGCCTAAACTGTCAGGAATGCAAACAGCGGTTGCTGCAATGTCTGCAGTACCGAATGAGAAGACCAAAATTGTGCATTATAGCATGTATATTGTGTTCGTTGGTGAGTTCAAACTACACATGGTATTGCTATAAGAACACCAGGTAACATATAAGCTACTGGAAGTGATGGCTAGCAACTGATGTCTAGTAATTGGGCAGTTGTGCATGCGGAGAGTGCAGAACAAGTATAATGTAAAATCTTTTTCAATATATGGTGCATATAATCTTTACACGGACGGATTGACTCTTCGCATGGAGGGTATATCACTAATCGTTCAGCAAACATAGTCCAGAACTTTTGCTAAAGGCTAGGTACCTTAAATGATGACATTTTAACATCCCACATGTAACAATAAATGATTGTCTTCTCACAATGGACAGCCTATGCACCAAGGTTGAAGTTCATGCAACTTCCTTTCTTTAGATATCGTGTCCACAATGTTTTATAAACTGTCACTTCTTCTAATCTCATGTAATCTTTGCCCTCTCTAAAAACAACAGATATCATTTATTCATCAAGAACTACCAAGGATTTCACTTTAAAGTCCCACCAACATTTACCTCATGATATATCTAAATTCATCCTCTGGTGACCTCAAATGACTTTTCACCTCCTTGAAAAAAGTAGGATTATCTACTCCCATTGTGTAATAATTATTATGTAACGACCTCGCTTGCTCCAACCTTTAGCTGCAAACATTCTGCAGCACATTCCATTATAAACACATAAACAACACTGTATAAGGCTTTTGACACGTTTATGACAAATCAAAAGTACTTCATACCTTTATGCAAATTAGATTGACATTCTTGTGCTTACAATTACTATACAACTTGTTAGTGAGAAATGACGACAAATAAGTTCTACAGAGTTTTGTCATTGTAATCGATGATAATGATACAACATTGCAACCCTTACAGTAGGCTGTAGAAGAACCAACAAGAGTTTATTCCAAATTGAAAAGTAAAAGTAAATTAAAGGTGACTACCTCCAGCGAAAATCAACCCAGTTCAGATGTTTTTTTCTCAATTGTCCTTGTTCTCTTCAATCAGGAAGGGATATAGAGGGTTAATTGACATTTGCACTTACCATCAGGAATAGGATCCAGGCAGGTGTGTCCACATCCATTTCGGCAGCACTTCTGTTCACCAGGGCACTTATGGTCATCAGAGCATTCTTCTACGCAAATTCCGAAACCGCCAGGCTCAACGGCAGGGCAGCTTCCCGGTTTATCTGCAAAGAAAACATTTATATACAATATTTAATCAATTAACCTAATGAAACCGACGAAAGTAAACTACAGTTACGCATAGGAGACCAAATTGGCAGGGAATCATTTATCTGTTATTGCGCTGCGTGTGGTCACAGAAAGAGGTCCAAAGGGGTGGTCTGGGCCTACGTTTTGGGGTTAGTATATAGGAACGAATAACATAGTGTCCTGGATGTGAGTTCACTGTCTCACTATGCAGGGCTTCAAGAATTTCGTATTCACCTTTCAATACTTAGTTAGGCTATTAAGATGTTTTCATTTATATTATTTTCTTGCCAGTACACAGAATTCGCCATCATGCTCGATATATATATTCCTTTCAACATTATTTTACAGGCCTGAACTGTCAGGAATGCAAACAACTTCCTTTCTTTAGATATCATGTCCACAATGTTTTATAAACTGTCACTTCTTCTAATCTCATGTAACCTTTGCCCTCTCTAAAAACAACAGATATTATTTATTCATCAAGAACTACCAAAGATTTCAGTTTAAAGTCCTACCAACATTTACTTCATGACATAACTAATTCATCCTCTGGTGACCTCAAATGACTTTTCACCTCCTTGAAAAAAGTAGGATTATCTACTCCCATTGTATAATAATTAATATGTAATCACCTCGCTTGCTCCAACCTTTAGCTGCAAACATGCTGCAGCACATTCCATTACAAACACATAACCAACACTGTATAAGACCTTTGACACGTTTATGACAAATCAAAAGTACTCCAGACCTTTATGCAAATTAGATTGACATTCTTGTGCTTACAATTACTACATATCTCGTTGGTGAGAAGTGATGACAAATAGGTTCTACTGAGTTTTGTCATTGTAATCGATGATAATGATACAACATTGCAACCCTTACAGTAGGCTGTATATAACAACCAACAAGTTTATTCAATATTGATAAGTAAAAGTAAATTAATCGTGACTACCTTCAGCGAATCAAACTCAGTTCAGATGTTTTTTTCTTAAATTACTTGTTCTCTTTAATCAGGAAGGGATATAGAGGGTTAATTGACATACATGTAAAGGTACGTTCAGCCTCCGTCTCTTCTCTCCTTATTTTGAAGTGTTCCATGAGTAATTGAAAGACGATGCCGAATTCATTATGATTATTGTTAATCTCAACCAATCCGATATGTATTACCGTTCTCCAGATCGATATTTTTCTCATTTATTGAGAAATTGCAGAAAACATTAGCTCAAAACACCAAGGAAGTGTCATTTCTGGCAATCTGGAGAGTTCGTAAAGCTTAAACCTTTTTGTACGCTCCACAGAACATCAACGGTTTCTCTCCGTTCAAATATTTCTGCATGGACTCACCCTACACCCCCTTTTTTTCTTTTTTTTTTTTGTTCTTTCCAAGTGAACTCGTCACTTGAGTGTGAAGTGCCCGTATTCTCTACTCTGATTGACGGTTCTGCCTCTGCATTCCAAAACACTTTTCGTGTATGGCTGCTTTCCAATGGAACCTGCCATTAGTTTTTTTTTATATCAAAAATGTAAGTAACGGCTCTAAACGGGGTTGCCACCCAAACATTTTGCTTAGAGATAGTCCTTGGGCATTGTGGTACACAAATATCAATCCCGGTTTCAGGACAATTGAGTTAGCTAGAACAAACAATCAAATACAACATAAATCAATTGAATTGATGAAATGAATGGAACTAGTAAATATTGGTTGCTATGCAAAGACACGCAATTTTAAAGAAATTAATTATATCATTCTTAAAAATGTAACGTATATGAGATATTGTAGTTGCTTGATGATCAGAGGTTATTGTGTCTCTCCCAGTTGCCATAACAACATGGTAACGTTAGGTAAGATTGGTTTTTGGTACATGGGGTGTTCAACATGGTATCTTATCTAAAAATTATATTTGCATGTGTTTTGAGACCAACTTCAAGTTCAGAGGTCAAATTTGACACTCGTCTGCAACTCCAACCACAACCGCAGAAACCGTGCCGATGAAGGTCGAAGTTAGCAGATAGATGAACCGTGATCTGAAGTTCAGAGTGGTCTGAAGGCTCCCATCAAAATTTAAGGTCAGAGGTCAAAGATCAAATAGTGGAAAATCTTATTTCGCTATATTTCTAAAATGAATATTTTCATGGGACCTTCAAATATATCACCGGTGTACAAAATTAATCTGAAAGTCATGTTGACATATTTTTTGAGGTCAAATGTCACGGCAGAGGTCATAGGTCAAATCTGACCGTGAAAAGTTTCCGTCTGCAAATCCTCCTAGACGGCAATGCTGATGAAGTTCAAAGTTGTTATGTAGGTGACCCATGGTTTGGAGATGTGTATCCAATCGAAATTTAGGGTCAGAGGTCAAATCTCTGATCGGAAAAATGTTTTTAAAAAGTGTATCACTATTTCCCTCTGGTCAGTAAATCGACTAAATTCCAAACTGGGTTGTTAGGTCCCTTAATATGAGATGAAGTACCAATGCAATTGACGGCGTCATAGGTCAAAATTTGATACTATTATTACAGCACGTAGTACAGTTCGGTAATTTCTTTTAGTACTAGTGATTTTAGTATTTCACCTTGCTTGCATCCATGTTTTGTGCTGAACGATTATGTTTGATAACAACGTCACTTTCTCATGCTTTGTTAGTATCCTCATTCATTTTTTCTTAACAACCGTAGGTCCATATTCTAGACAATTGGTGATGAGATGTTTGCAGTACGGTACGTTTTTGTTTTTGGGGAAAAATATACAATCACGCATGTGACCATGACCGGCCTCTAAGAACTGTTATAAAACGTTCAGAAAGGTCGGGGCACTGATCTGAGGAAGGAACTCAAAGAGTTTTTGACTCACATGCGATTTCGGTGGAAATACTTTGACGCGCACGCAACTTTTGCCCACGTAAACATACCCACATCACTTGCTTGTCCTTAACATTGGCATAGCCAGGTATACGTGTGTCTAACTATGTGCAATCTGCGTATGTATCGTGTATAATTAAGCTCGACCATAATAACACAGGCCTACGAGGGTAAAGAAAAAAAAAAACTAAAAAAAAAACCCGATAAGGATGAGCTATGCCACTCCGTGGATTGCCCTCTTGTTATCTCATCCCTATACATGTAATGTACATGATGAGATATTGTAGTTGCTTCGGGACGTTAAGATGTATAATGGCTCTCTCAGTTGCCCTTGAAACTGTTGTCATGGTAACATCATGTATGGTTGATATATGAGACATAGGATCTAACCTGGTATGTGCCTTGAGGTGACCTGGAACCCCCCGTCGTGGTAGGGGTCAAAATGTGTGAATGTTTGTGTGGGTGTGGGTGTGGGGGTGTGTGCGGAAGTAAATTTGGAAATTTCAAAATTTGCGTCCCCAACTCCTCCGCAAAGCCGATGAGGGTCAAAGTTGGTAAATAGGTGACCCATGGTCTGAAGTTGTGTCTCTCATCAAAATTTAAAATCAAAGGTTAAAAGTGAAAGGTCAAATATGTGAAAATTTCATTTTGCTTGTATTTTAATTCAAAATAGCTATTTACATAAGACCTTTACTTATATTTGACCAGTACACAAGATTCTAGACAGTAAGTCTAATGACGAACAAACTTGGTCGTTAGGTACCTGATTATTTTATGTACTGTTCATTCGATCGGTGACGTCATAGGTCAATAGGGCATATAATGCAACAGGGTAGGTTCTGCTGGTTCAAGGTGCGACATATCATATTACATCTTTGCTTTCCATACAATATGACTTAATATTTCAACCTATGGAACCATGTTTGGTCTGAGCGGTTATATCTGAAAATTGTCATTTTACATTCTTCTGATAATACCCATAGTCAGCATGTTTTTACTGTTACATAGCTTCGTCACTGACGTCATAAAACCACGTGACTTGTTGTTTACGTTTTGACCTGGCCGTACACCGGCGTCAAGACCAGCACTGCATGTATGGGCATTACTGTACAGACACCAGGATGACTCCGCAAATTCATTCTTAGGAACATGGACGGAGGGGAAGATCTGGGCGCAATTAACTTGAGAATGCACACCGTCTGAACAGGCCTGCAAACTTCACCTTGCTTCCAAATACTCTTTACTGACTAACCCTAGACCACTACAAAGCAAGTCTATGTTGTAAACTTGTATCCAAGGTAAAAGCCTGACGTTATGTTATTACCGTCACTGTATCGGAGTCAATAACCAAGCTATCCATAGTCGTAATAACAATTTAGAGATGCTAGGGGTTAGGTCTTGAATCGAAAGAAGAAAAATGAAAGAACTGTTGAACTTGTCCTTGCGGTTTGCATGCGACAGAAAGTCCATTTTCTGCCTCTGGCATTGTGGTGTAGGCCGCGTAGGTTGTATTTCTATGCAGAATGTGTAGCTAACGTAACATTTTGTCGTGAGAATGTGCCCGAGGACAGGTCCTGCCACAATTGTCACTCCTATTGCTTATAATAACGTAGGCTGTCTATACAGTAACGCCTACAAATAACATGAATTAAGATCGCTACTATTTTGCTCTGGGGATTAGCCTACTGAGTATGAGAATGCTCCATCCTTTTTAGTGGCACACAGATGAAAACTTTCTTGATGGAAAGTAGCATGGTTTCTAATTCATATTTACAGTAAATGGTTTTGGAGACATACCACAATGCCAGTTTTATGCTGGACTAACATTGGACTGAAGAAAGGGAAGAGGTTGCTGTACAAAAGCCTCATACGTCACATCAAACTGGGATTAAAGTGTCGATTTATGCAGACTTTACTTATGTTAAAAATTTCTGTCTGTCATGCCCAATTTATCTGTGGTTCTATAGTGAAATCAAAACCAGCGTATTGCCTTAACAGGCAGTTTGGATACGATCACTAAAAACAAATTGGATATGGTCTTACAGGAAAACTTGTGTTAGGAAATATGCACCTTATCCCAAGTCCAAATGTAGCTTGGGTGATGACTGATTGCCTATAGTGTAAGTGTGTGCTTCTAGAAATTTAGTGTTTTAATTAATATTGGTGTCTATTACATAACATCTAAATGTGAGCTTGATCTGTTTTTTCTTAGTGCCAATGAAGTATCAGAAGGGGCACTTTACAAAGGGCAGATGTCAAATCTAATGGTCCAGACTATACAGGAGGTCCCATCATTTTATTTCATTGTGAAAGTTTAGATACAGCAAAGTGCTTTCCTTTTTAAGTGGTGAGAAAGAGTTGTTGACATTTTTTTCTTTCATGAATTGAGAAAGCAACTGCATGTAGCAGAGATTAACATTGTTCGGTTAGTTGAAGAGAAGAGGTAGAATGAGCAGCTGAAAACTGAAAGTACTAAAGTAACTTTGGTTGGGCTACAAAATGAATCTGCAGAATCTCCAAGAATCTATCTTGATTGAACCTAGTTATTACACAGAGAAAGATGAGGTACTGCAAATTTGTTATTTCAGCATCTGGTGTAGAAAGTCTTTAGACTCAAGGACATGATGAGCAAGGATTTGCATATGCATTAACATGCAACAAAGACGCTCAAAGTCTCAACATGACTAAAAGTGAGGAAGAAGCTCCTTGTAACTGCTGGCTACTGCATGTTCCATAGAAATTGTTGAAAAGACACAGAGTGGTATAAACTATAAAGTATTGCCATTTGCCATGGCTATACTAAGTTTTGTGAAGTGCGGAAGTCTTTGTTGACCACACTTTCAACAGATGCAGGAACTTCATTTCCAGACTATAGGCTAATTAGCGTATCAATGGATTGTAAAACAATCTGGGAGAGATTGTTGTAGTTTAACTGTTGTTCAGAACAGTGGAAGAAGAAGTTTGTTCTGCATTGAATAGAGTCAACATATAGTCTAAGTATTGAAATATGCAATTTTTTTTTATTGAGCACATTGCAACAAAGAATTTCATTTTAGGCTGAAAAAGGTGGGATGGTAATTTGTTCCAAATTTCTCTTCCACATCAAGAGCAAGTAAGTTTAATGATGTCAAATGCTTCCTTAGTATGAGAATTGAAGAAATCCTGAGGTTCATTTAAGTAACAGAAAGACTTACAACCCAGCCTCCAAACAGAGGAGGGGGGGGGGGGACTGACCACAGTATAACTAAGGATATATAATGTCTCTCACTGTACAGCATACTGTACTGTGTAGGCATGCAATGTTTCGTTCTTGAATGCACTCTTCATGCTGGATGTGGCTGACTTGATTCAAAAAAATGTTTTTACATGTATGATTAGTACAATAAGTCGCTTTGGAAAATTGTAATTCTACACTTGGGGATTATATATTTCTCTTTTTAGATGTGGCTATGTGAAACTGTTAACTAAGTTGAATCTTATAACCACTTTAATATAAAAAATTGTACATTGTCATTTTGAAAATGAAAAAGAAAATTGAAGTAGGCAGTGAACACCATTAAGCATAGTGAAGCAGCATAGCCCATTGGAACCCTAGGAAAATGTGAACTTGTTGCATACACCTGAGGTGAAACACATTCATTTTTTTGTTTTGTTTTAATAGTATTTACGTAATTAAATGTAGGTATTTGTAAATCGTATTGTAACAGAAGATTGGTTCTTATTACCAACCAGACTTGTTTCTGTTCTCATACTCAAAATGTGGAGGGGCTACATCAGTATTAAATCCATTAGTATTTTATATTCTGTTGTAACATTTTCATTGGCATGGTATTTCCATTTTTCCATTGTTGTCATCATTAGATGAAGATTCATCAAAGTTAAATCTTTCAGTTTTTGCTGTTCGCACTTTGATTTTTTTAATTGGGATTATCAGTCGAGTTGATTGATAAATGGAAATTTCAATTCAGCTTGAACACTTTTGTGAAGTTTTTCACCTGCTGCTGTTTTGCAATTAAGCTCAGCTGCAGTGTCCCAAGACTGCATAAGGCCCCTGGGCTTGACCTTTTTTCCAGCTGAATTAAAGTTATGATGCAGTGGATGTTTTTACTTTTGTGAGAGAGGGTCAGAAAGGAAAATGTCCCCAAAGAGACCCCTACGTCAAAGTTAGGTGTCACACGTATAAAAAATTAGATCAAACTAACATTTCACCTAACCTATAGTTGGCCCCACCCTGACCAAGCTTCTACAGTAGACCGTGCTAACGTTACTGTAGGTCTACTGTATGTTTAGAAAATTAAATTACCTAGGCCTTAGGCTAGACCCTAATTGAACAAGATACATGCCCTTCCCCCAATTGAATTGTTACGATTGTTTGTTTCGTCTGACATTTTGTTCACAACCTATGCCCCTTCAAGAAAGCAGAACATTAGTTGAATGGTCGTAGTAACTAGTAATTCAACTTCCAAGCCCTATTCTTCATATTCAAACATACAACTTTAGTCCTCGCTCAGTCTGCTTCTAACGGCTAGTCCTTTCGACGCTGAAGAAAAACTGGGTTGTAACATGACGAATCTCTATACACTAGCCAAGGGATTGAGTGACTGACAGTACGTTTTGGCGGGGGAAAAAATTGAGTAATGCAAATGATTGTGACGTATTTCTTAGAACTATTACAAAACTGGCTGAGTGGTGGCGCGCTGACCTGAGAAACAAAGGAATCAAAGGATTATTTCGACGCACACGCAATCTGCATGAGAATATCTACTTTGATGCGTACACATGATTGCTACACATTTACACACGGACTTGATCGTTATGTGCACATCCATGGCCGAGTGTGCTGCGCTTAGCTACGTGTACCCATGAACATGTATCATGTAAAGCTCTGGGTGTTCAATAAAACTTTTGCTCTACTGTAACACATAACCTACATGTAAAAGAGCGAATGATCATGGAAAACGATACGGATGAGATGCAACTCCGTGGATTGCCGTCTTGATTATCTGTTACTGCAATGCAGCTGTTTGGTCAAAGAGGTCAAATTACGACGCAAAACAAATATGAGTTGATGAAAAATCAACGGCGAAATAAAAAAAAAAGTTTACATCCTTGGTAACTGGTTTCTCAAAAACTAATGGAACAGCAAAAGAATAAGAAGAGCAAGGTACTATAATAAGCACACTAACGCGACTACAAGGCAAAAATATGGAACCACTGAAAAGATTATAATTGGACAAGTTAATGTCAGGTGTATCAGATTTACATCAAGACGCAGTAATTCACAGACTAGATATAGTCATCTGGGAATATGGTAAGGAGACAGAGCAAAGTAGTATCACCTAATACACACTCCATGACGTGCTCCAACTTTGAACTGACTTGCATACAAACGTAAATTTAAAAGTTCGCGGTAAACACGTCAACACATGCTTTTGTGAAGGGGTTGGGATGGCTCAACCCCTACTCGCAAAAATTTGGCTCTCGCTGGGCAAAATTATCTATTTCGCATGACAAAACTGCGAGATAAAAAAATAAATAATATATTTTGATCGAAGGTCTCAATATTTTTTGAGAATTTTTTAATGAGTTTCAGACCAAAATAAAACAATAGGAAAGAGATAAACATAAGTTTTACATCCAAAATGTGGGACCCCCCATACAAACCTTAGTTCATTCAAAGAGTGGTGCACTTCTCACGGAATTACTATCAGAAAGTTCCTACGGATATTGCCCACAATGTATGTTGGGAAGTGAACACATCATCCGTTACTTTCCTCCATTCAGGTGAGTCGATGAAATTTTTGGACACATGGTAATCACACGCTAGGTTAATCTAATGTTTAACAATCACATTAGTTCATAATTGTGAAATGCACTGATGACCAAGATTTCTCATCATTCGGAATCTCATAACATTTGGTCACTTACAAAGCACATCATACCAGATTGTTAGGTTATCACAACCAGAAATGATGTGGAGCCTGGGTAAACGATTTCTGGCGATCTAGGGGGATTTATATTCAAAACTTTTTTGGTGCGCTCCGAGCATTAATTATTTACTTTTCTTTTTACAACATGCGGTCGCGGGTCACTGACTAAGTTCGCAGGGCGAACATATCTTCACCCCCCTCCAAATAAATAGTATTGAGTAACCCTCCTGAGTGAGTGAAGACTATATAGACAAACTTTTGACTTTATTTTATTTACGAAGAATGAGGCAATAAGTGTCCAAAATGGACTAAAAACCTATTAAATTAAAATCTAAGCAAAACAACTGTTTTAATGTTAAAGTGATTGCGTGTGTAATGAAAAACCAAAAAGATAAGATTATGCTCGATATTAACTTTTTCTTTATTTTAAATGTACATGCGAGGTTGCACATGAACGGACTGTGTCTCTCAATGAAGGAAAATGAGAGTAACTATACTTCGAAAAGCAACGGGATTGGGATAAAACGGTAAAAAAACAGACATCATATTTGAAAATTAACGGTCTTTACTGTAAGCGCTACATAATGAATATGCAACAGAGCAGGTCTCACTAGTGTATAAAAAACATTCTTCTCAAGTTGTCGCTCCTTGGTCGGTATCGGGAATGGTAGTATTTGGTGAAAGGGAGCACAAATAACCTACGAACTGAACACAACATTGCGGCGTCAGTGATCCTGAGTTGTTTTGACTAACTGAATATCAATACTAGTATACTTCCCATTGGCTTGTCCAAAGAAGCACACCATTGATTTGAATGAAAACTGTCAACCCCTTCATTATCGTATCCTACACTTTTTCGTGTTAGAATGTTAGAATAATTTGAAATCATATGGCAGAATTAACCAACTGAAACCTATTTATTTTCATAGATTGTCTGAATGGTGTTATAAAAGCCTTTTTGGAGATGAAATTCAATGTTTTTTACTTTTTGCCTACGCACGCAATCACTTTAATATTTTAATGTAGATTTATAGATGTTTTCTTTTTAAAGCCGGGTTATTCTTACAAGAATGCAAGGGATACTCTGTATCTGTGGGGCATGGAATAAGATCACTATATAATTACTATACAAAATATGAGATAGGTTAGAAACAAATAATTGTTGTTTTTTTTTCTTTAATCAGTTGGTTTCTATACGTAACTTTGTCGATCTTTTAATATAATGTTGTGGTGAATCCACGAACGTAAATTTAGTAGATAGATTTAATGTGGCATATGACATGTCCGCATCAAAAGGTAACAAATTAGATTGTTAAAGGGCATGCACGTGTAGATTTCTATGAAGAGACAGTGACACACATACTTCAGATAGTCTTCAGCAGAGTCGATAGAGAGACGAACGGAGCTCAAACTACTATCAGGATTTAAATATAATACTTTTGTTTCAAGGATTCAAATCCTGACAATTCCAGATGCACAAAATTATCTTTGTAGGAGTATGATGATTGCAATGACCCGTCGAGAAATAACAAGCAAATTTACATTGAAATTTGACTTTTACTGACGCTGCCGTCATCTCTTCTTTAGAGTGTTTATAGACAGTATTAAATTACAGAGTTTACCGTAGATAATTCAATATGGTTGCAAAAATGTCATTCAAAATGTTAAGGTTGAATGTTTCCTACTTTGGATTTTTTTTTAAATTTCATTCATCTCTTGGTATACAATGAACAGAGAGAACTTCCTGAGGGGTTTTCAATTTTTTTGACTTGTTAGGCAGCAGTGGTTGTCTGACAGTTATATATATAAGAACACTGAAATAAAATCAAAACATGTAACAACTCTTCCAGTGAAGCAACGCCCACAGAGTAACTACTGGTGAAAAGACACCCTAAACGAATTATACAGTTCACGATGCAGTTTCATTGTAGTAATTACAACACCACAAATTTGTATTTTGACAGGACAATTTATTGATTTTTATATATATCGATGTGTACCCAGAAAAAGATCTTGTGAATTCAAGGGAAATTTTGCTTCTCGAACTCTGATGAACCAAGAAAATACTCTTGAGAATTCTTGGACAAATTTGTTGTGTGACATTTAGAATCTCAAATAACTAGACCTGAGATGACAAACTTGTGTACTTATAATCGATGTTGGTTCAAGCAAGTTCTAGCTTATATATTGAAGAGATCTGCGTTTAAAAACAACGTACCTGGAAGGTGGCATTCACAGATAGCACAACGGTTGTCATCAAGCTTGTATCCGTACTCACATGGCTCACAATCATCAGCGAGTGGTTGACAGATTTCTAAAAATCAGGAAAGAATTGAAAGGCAACATACGGTAAGAAATATAAAGGTACACCATAATTAACCCAAAAGAGGGACTATACCACAGTAAGGCTGAATATTAAGTCAATATATATATATATATCACTATATATATATCACTATATATATATATCACTACATATATATATATCACTATATATATATATCACTACATATATATATCACTATATATATATATCACTATATATATATCACTATATATATATATCACTATATATATATATCACTATATATATATATATCACTATATATATATATCACTATATATATATATATATCACTATATATATATATCACTATATATATATATATATATATATATCACTATATATATATATCACTATATATATATCACTATATATATATCACTATATATATATATCACTATATATATATATCACTATATATATATATCACTATATATATATATCACTATATATATATCACTATATATATATATCACTATATATATATATCACTATATATATACATCACTATATATATATATATCACTATATATATATGTATATATATTCATATATATATATACGCTACATTAGTGTATATACAACAAAATAATCGAGAGAAATCAACATCAATAGAATTTTCAGATGACGTAAGGTAAACAGGGCATGCAAAACAAAAGAAAATAAAATTTAAAGAAATAAGGAAGGTATTTCCACAGTTTATATGCTAATAAATGATAGATACAAGACTATGACACATTTACCCAAGTAACAGTTTATCACCCATATTGTCTCTAAACATATACTCTACACTGGTGAGCATGAGTAACAACATGAAAACCATTGAAGATGTGATGAATTGCACCCGTAAGTCTATCATAGTTGAAAGGAAATGTGCTGTAGCCAATACATTGCAAAACCCGTATTTGATACTATCCCGGTTCCCGATACTAATGGATCAATTTCGCAGTACATTATTTAACTCATTAATCAAATAAGATGACTTCTGGTCCACCTTCTGGCAAAATAAGTCTTATACATGTCAGTAGAATATCTTATAGAAGAGCTATGATTTAATAAAGCATTTACTTTCCTGTTGTAATTTTGATGCTGCTAGAGTCACTGAAATATTGTTAGGGCTGAATACACCGCAAATGGTATCAATATCCAAAGGTGGTCTTGTCGCGTAACATATCTTGAACACCGAATCAATGTCATGATCTTATGCAAACAGCTAATGTGAATTCTCAATGTATGTTCATTGAATTAATCTCAAATCACCATACAAATGTGATTACTGGTGTTATTTATGGTCCATCATCTAATAGTTTTTTTTTTCTCATTTTTCATCGACAACCTATCTTCTTTGCTGCACGCATGTTAAAAATGCATCCCTGTGGTGAAGTGGAACCCAGAAAGAATTATGTCGTTCAGTAATTTGCAATTACGTTTATTTTGGAAAATCTTTGTATAAAGAGTTAGTACTGCGAAAGTTTTCTACTACTTGACAGGTGACTACACATTGTATGAAATTTCAGATTGAAATGTAATAGTAATTGCTGGCCTGTGCCGCAATATCAGGTCCGGACACCATTAAAAGCACCGACGACGTAAGTGCTGACTTTTCTATTTCAAACCTCTTTGCCGCCAACATTCATGTGATGAAGTCTCCCAAGGCAAAAAAAAAGAAACAATGTACCAGGTGTGTAATATCCAACTAAAGTAATTCAGTTGTAGAATTAGCAATAAGCTCCACTTCTCTAATCACTTCATTCTTCATTGGAAATAAAAGAATAAATTTGTTGTTATTATCTACATTGATTAATCAATTGACTGATTTATGGATATGAATCATAGTAGTATTACCGGACTCTAGACCAGTTTAAGTTTCATATTCTTTGCTTTTTATTTGATTAACAGACATGTAGCAATTACAGCAGCATGACAAACTTGCGTTTTGAAAGCGCAATTTATTGATTTTTCACATATATTGATGTGTACCCAGAAAAAGATCTTGTAAATTAAAGGCAATTTTTGCTTCCCGAGATCTGGTGAACCCACAAAAAAAAAATCTTGAGAATTCTTGGAAAAATTTGACAAGTTTGACATTTAGTATCTCAAATGACTAGACCTCAAACCACAAACGTGTCTACTTATTATCAATATTGGTTAAAGTAATCTATAGCTTATACATTGAAGAGATCTGGTTTTAATTTCAGCTTACGTGATGGTGGTGACGCGCATTCATGGATCGCACAACCGTTGTCGTCGATCTTGTATCCGAATTCACATTCCTCGCAATCAACGATTGGGTGACAGATTCCTGCAGATCAAGAAAGAATTGAAAGGTGATACACGTACGGTAAGAGATATAACTGTACACCATAATAAACAACAACAAAAAAAAGAGAGGCTATACCACTGTAAGGCTGAATATTAAGTTACTGTATATCAAAGTAACACTGTCAGTTCTTCACTGTACAGTTCGGTCCAAATCACTGAAGCCGTTGCGACCTTTTTTCTACGCTACATTAGTGAGGTATAAAGGAATTATTAAGAAATAAATCAACATCAATAGAATTTACTGATGATGTAAGATGAGGAATGCATGTAAAACAAACGAAAATAAAATTTAAAGAAATGTAGGTATTTCCAGAGTTTATATGCTAATAAATGGTAGATACAAGACTAAGACACATTTGATCAATTACCAGTTTATCACCTATACTGACTCTAAACATATACGCTACACTAGTGAGCATGCGCGACAACAGGGAAACCATTGAAGATGTGATGAATTGCACACGTAAGTCTATCAGAGTGAACAAAAAAAAAAAAAAAACTTGTTGAAGCCAGTACGTTGCATAAACCGTATTTGCGTCAGCAATTACGTTTGTATTGTGGAATTTTTATATAAAGTGTTTGTAATGTGGCAAATTTCTGTTACTTCACAGGTGACTATATGTTGTATAAAATTTCGTATTGAGATGTAATGGTAACTGCTGACCTGTGCTGCAAAATATCAGAAAATATCATGAAAAGTACCGACGACGTAAGTGCTGACTATTCCATTTCAAAACTTTTTGCCTCCAACATTCATGTGATGAAGTCTCGCAAGAAAAAACGATGTATACATATATCGAAGTGAACCCAGAAAAGATTTTGTGCATTGACGAGAAATTTTGCTTCTCGAGTTCTGGTAAACCAAGAAAATAATCTTGAGAATTCTTGGAAAAATTTGTAGTTTAACATTTGGTATCTCAAATGACTAGACCTCAAACCACAAACGTGTTTACGTACTATCAACATTGGTTCAAGTAATGTCTTGCTTATACTGTACATTGAGGAGATCTGCGTTTAAATTCAGCTTACCTTCTAGAACGTTGCATTCACAGATAGCACAACCGTTGCAATCAAGCTTGTATCCGTACTCACATGGCTCGCAATCATCGGTGATTGGTTGACAGATTCCTGAAAATCAAGAAAGAATTTAAAGGTGATCTACGGTAAGAGATGTAAATGTACACCATAATAAACCCACAAAAGGGGCTATACCACTGTAAGGCTGAGTATTAAGTTACTGTATATCAAAGTAACACTGTTAGTTCTTCACTGTATACTTCGGTCCAAATCACTGAAGCCGTTGCAACCTTTTTCTACGCAACATTAGTGAGGTATGTAAAACAAAATAATCGAAATAAATTAACATCAATTTCATTTTAGAATTTCCAGATTACGTAAGGTAAACAGGGTGCAACAACATGAAAACCATGGAAGATGTGATGAACTGCACACGTAAGTCTATCAGAGTTGACAAAAAAAAAAAATTGTTGCAGCCAATACGTTGTATAACCCGTATTTGCGTGAGCAATTACGTTTGTTTTGGAGAATTTTTGTAGTACAGTGTTTGTACTGTGACAGATTTCTACTGCTTGACAGGTGACTACATAGTGTACGAAAATTTCGTATAGAGGTGTAAAAGTAACTGCTGGCCTGTGCTGCAATATCAAGTCTGTAGACCATGAAAAGCACCGACGACGTAAGTGATGACTATTCTACTTCAAACCTCTTTACCCCCAACATTCGTGTGATGAAATCTCAAGACAAAAAAAAAAAACACAATGTAAAAGGTGTGTAATATCCAACAAAAGTAATTCACTTGTGTAATAAGCAGTCAGCTCACTTCTTTAATCACTTCATTTGAAGTAAAAAAAAGTACATGTGTTGTAATTACCTACATTGATTGATCAATTCACTGATTTATTGATATGAATCATAGCAGTGCTACCGGACTTAAGACCACTTCACGTCTCCTATTATTTGAAACTAGAAGCTATTATGAACATTGACGTGTCTTTGCTGTGAGACTTGGGAATGACAACCTTGTCTTCTTGGGATATATACCTATTGATGCTTGTAAGTTCTGAAATACACTGCAATTTGACTGCACAGATTTGTGTTAAAATCAAGATTACGTGCTAGGAATTTGATACACATCATTTTATTTTGATAGAACGTGACATATACACCTATAGACAACAAAAGGTAACAATATGGCATGTTTATATTCACATTTACACGAAGAGATAGTAAATCACAGATTTCAGACAGTCGAAATGAGAAATGATAGGGTAAGGTAACGAGAAAATTAGTCTCATAATTTACACAAAATAACCTTTCATCTCAAGAATTCAGAGTTTGCTAATCCCATGCAAAAAAATTATATAGTGGGATTTGTTTCAGTAAATTACGACATTGCGATGATTCAAAATAAAAATACAGTACGGCCAGTCCCCAATGAAACCATAGGGTATAATAAGATAGGACAATCAGTGTCATAATTAACACTTAATGACTTTGCTTTTTCGAACTTCTAAGTGACGGTTGCATGCAAGAATGCACTGAAAATTCAACTATAATTGCATATTCACGTAAATTGCCTATGCGTTTTCTTGTAATTGTCTCAGAAACGACATACTTTTTGATTTTGCGTGCAGCATCAGGCCTACGCTATGTAAGAATTATCTTTTCTTTTCTTTTTTCACGTGTGCAAGGCCTGACTTATTAGACAACATTAATTTAAATAGTAATGGATCAATTTCTCAGTACATTATCTAACTGAATTATCAATAAGATAACTTCTGATCCACCTTCTGGCAAAATAAGTCTTATACTTTTAATGTTTTATAGAAAAGCCATGATTTAATGAAGCATTTACTTTCCTGTTGTAATTTTGATGGAGTTGGAGTCACTGAAATGTCGTTAAGGTTGAATATACCGTTAAATAAAATCAATATCCAATGATAACATTTATATATCCTGACCGTGGACCAGAGGGAGTCTTGTCGCGTTACATATTGAAAACCATATCGACATCATGATCTTATGCAAACAGCTAATGTAAATTCTCAATCCATGTTCATCATGATGTTTATTACACATGATGAAATCAATGTGGTCGATTACAAATATCAACATCATTTAATATGTTACTGACTTATATACTACTACCATTTGCAGACATGGTATTCGCACCGTCGCATTTTTTTTTTGCCACTAATTTTCAACAGCACTAGTATCTCTGAAGATGCCTTAACCTTTAAAAGGGCAATTTTCCTCCTTTGTAGTTGATACGTAAGTGCGTATCGTTTGCGGCTTAGCCGTGTCCTCTTGCGGATACTGGGGTGAGTTAGGATTCATCCTACTTAATCCTTCAGTATTATTTGATTTTTCTTTAAAGGAGAAGGAAAGTCGGGACTTTTGACAATGTTAAATGTGAGACTAGTATTTGGTGTACACTGTCACCAAATTTCATTAAAATATGTTGTTTACTTTCCAAGATATTATAATTTAAATGCTCATGAAAATTAATCAGGAAGCTGCCATTTTGAGATTGTGATGACATCACCGGACCACATGTGATTGAAAAGCTTTTGTTTTCTTTACATAGCATTGTCAATATATTTCCAACAGTTATGCTTAGATTTAAATTAGAGTGTTAATTGCTTGATTATTGCATTATACACTTCAGTAATTCAACACAAAATGTGTACAAGTGTGTGCAGATTTGTGTAATGTTTATCATTAGTTGTGAAGCAGTCACTAGGTCGTGACATGTAATGCTCAGCCAAAGGGAAGAGAATACAAGTTTTGAAGTCACAAGCTGTTGCTGGTGTATTTGTTTGCAATTTGATGTACGCAGTTCTAGTGGAAGTTTTTACGAAGGTAAGTTGTGTATGTACTATAAACCTTATGTAACGTTGTGCCTGCACGCTGTGAATTTTGTTCACCACTCAAGTCTTTTGACTTTTATCAAAAAGAATATGGTTCTCCGTTCTTGTAGTTAACATGACCATGTCCGTACCATACATAACATGAGTCCAAGTTCCATCTTGTTTACAACGTTCTCATAGGTTGACATTTGTTTACCTTAACAGACGATGTCTGATATTTACCGAAGCCAATAGGGCCATGTACTTAATATGGTACACATGCCAACCAAGTACGAGATCAGACAATCCTTGTGCTTGTGAAATATTGTGTTTATAAGCAAGGCATCATATAAAACATACACACACGCCATCGTGGCTTCATAGCTTACGATATGATCACAAACCAAGACGGCCTATACACAGATTATATCCACCATGATGTAGGCAGAGGACATCTTGAAGTACACTATACAAAGCATGCTAAGTGCAGTTCACAGATTAAAACCTTAGATTCGGATTTTTCCTTAGGGCCAACATAACCGTCACTATGTATTTATGTTCTTCACGCTCATTCCATTAGCAAACACACCTTTCAATTCATTTTTTTTTTTCAATTCAACTAAACTTTATTAAAATCAGACAACGAAAACATGAGAACATTACAAAGATAAGCTATAAGTGATTAAGGAGTTATACCAGAAAGCTAATTAAAGCTTGTACAAGGGTACAACCCCTAAGTCAAAGAAAGCAAGTTCATAAAAAACAAGGAAACAAAATCGAACAAACAACAAAACACAAAATCCCTTTCAATGAGGTACTTGCGATGATGACGGTAAAAATAAGAGCTTGTGAAACACAGACGGAAGCATTCGCATAATTTGATATCTCAACGATGAGTCACTAAACGAACATACATTTTGATAAACAGAAAACTTCTAGCAGTATCACATATTCTTCTTGAAGAGACAGGTGCCGAACAAGTACATGTCACAAATACAACCAATTCTGTTCAGCATTTGGAAAGCATTTGGATAACATGATTCATGTCTTCCTCCTGTGAGACCTATAAACCAAACATATCTACAGCTTAACTCGAGATTGTGGAGGACATTGGACACAAAGATCAACATCCAGCCCAATCCTCACATGTGACGTTAGCAGGAAATATTTATATCTCATCTAACTTAGTTCCGTATCAGACTGATTATATACAATGAATTGAACAGATTGGTCACAACTAAGTCAAAAATGGCTTACCACGATCGTTGCAAAAATCATCCAAACGATGATTTCTTATACAAACGACATCCCGAAAGTCGCCATGAAATTCCAAGCATGTTTCATCCCGTGAACACTCGTTCCTGTTCCTGTCACATTTTGTGACGAAGTTATCTCTCTCTGTTGAAAGAGACCAAAAGTGTAAATTTTTAACATATTCTCTTTGAAATATTGTTATTCTTGTCAAAGAAGTAAGCAGCACCACCCAGTTGAGTCTGTTGTAGATAACTAAGTTGTCTGATTGATTTACATTTTATACTTCAGGATTGTTCTGCCAACATTTAGTTTGTTGGACATGCAATCTGAATTAAAAGGTATTAGATAATAAAACGTAAATCATGCATTCGTACCGAATAAATATATAGGAATTACAATTACGTTTGTCATTATACAAAGTCATGCTATTGCAACTTACTAGCAACAAAATGCATTTCACCATTTTTATTTTAGATGTTTTGTCTTTGTTCTGAATGTAAATCCAATCCTATGGGAATTCAATCTCAACTGCCAACAGCTCTCCCACCAAAATAGGAAACAGACAAAAGTCGTATCAATATAATAGCTTTTCGATACACTAACATAACCCTGTAACAGATTTTCAGACAGTATCGTGCACTTTATAATGTTCCTCCTAATTCAACCGAACAGTCCTATCATAAAGTAACAAGTAACAGTGTGCCATTGCGGTAAAGGTGGGGGTTGAGGGGTATACCCAGGGACGGCAGAGACAGTTTTGAAAAATGCCAGCTTATTATTAAAGCGGTCCAACTATGTTCAAGAAAAAGCCTTACATCTACGCAATACAAACATTGTATACATTTGCAGTAACCCTGTCATTGTGTAAATGACAGGAGTGGCAATTCGCAGATGCATTTTCAACATATCAACTACGTTTCATTTCGAGGCGATATCACCTGCTCCATGATCTGAATGAGAGCAAATTTATGATGGCTATTTAATATGGCATCTTTGACATTGTAAGGAATGAGCGCAACCACCACTGGTTGACGAGTTCCTTACCAGAATGTTGACACAAATACTTGCCAGATAGCTGGAAATGACATTTCACCCTGGCATTTATGAGTGCAATAAATTTTATTCAAGAAGAATTCTGAAGAGGCAAAAGTTGATAGGCCGCTACTTTGGATTATAATGTGAAGGATCAACTAAAGTTAAGTTTTTGCAGAAAAGGACCATTTTTAGGATCAAGATTCGGTCAGTATATTTACTCTATTACAGTTAGATATAGATGATCATAACATGGTTTCTATACCCACTTCCAGTACAAACCATGGAGGAAAATAAAAAATTGACAGTTCATAATTATTGGATGTGAATAGTGATGCTAATTATAAGCATTGTAATTTGGTAGTATACCCATCAAACTTTTCACCAACGTATCAATAAAGTTCGAACTTCCACACCTTTTGTGCTTATGAAATTCTACAAATTGTGCAGTCCTACAGATTTCTCTTGTAAAATGCTTATGATTTTGTGTAATGATATTGGTTCCAATGATTTGACTTAATGATATGCAAAATGGTACCTTCAAGCTGTTCAGGTGTTCGCATCTGCAGACTTGGTGCTCTAGTTTCGATTGCTTTTTGAGAGTGAAGGGGTATTTGAAGCAGAATACCAGGTGGACGCTGACCGCGGGGGAGGTGGTTGCTCTCTTTCTATCTTTTGAATTTTCGACTTTTTTGGCCTTCTAACTTTCTTTAAAGTATTCTCTATTTTGTAGAACACAGGTTCGGAAACTTACTCTTTCACTACGTAAGGCATTGACTCGAAAGAGTGTATAAGTAAGAATATGTACTGGTAATTTAAGTTGTACGTCAAAATGCCCAAAGAAGGACCTATACTTTCTTCCAAACAAAAACTAAACCATAGTGCTTTCAACCAGTGTTACAATACAGGGACGGCCATAGGATGTTGGCGAGTAGGCCTAATTGTGAGATTGTGAATAAACTCGGCAAATTTGCCCGTATACGTACTGTGTATCATATTACGTCATTTTGTGTATTACAAAGGCATTGCTACGGGAAAGAAAACCAACTAAAAATTTCAAAGACCCCACTCATGAAAAGTTATAAAAATAATATTTTACGGAGTGTATTTTTTTTTATTGCAATGGCAACTTCTTACTTCTGTGAAGGGTTAGAACCCCCCTCACGCCCCTCCTTCTCCCTCTGAACGGTTCCATTTATTCACCATTTATTTATCTAAGCAAAACTGGCAATGTCAATCAAGCGTTGATAAATTTTACGAACACGCAAAACTCGACAACCCGCAGTTGGTCTCCCAATCGTGCCAATACACATTAAGTGAATTCACTGGCGTGACATAAGAATCGTTATATATTGTTGGCGAAATGGATTGCCAGTTTCAACTTCAGGTCTATCTTTCCTCCTACAAAATCGAAGCCCACTTATGGAAAAGTGGGGACTATGGTCACTTTTTCGCAGTCCTGGTATATCTTAATGACAATACCGTGTTTTTGTGATTGCTATCCTGCACACAGTTTATTACTCTAGGCAACTCTACGCAGGATAACTACTGTTATCCTGCAGTCTTATTATTACTCGGTCAGTGCAGATGAAGCCCAAGTGGGCTGATCATTTCAAAATGGTCCATTCAAGCTAAAGTAATTACCGTTTATATAATTTTTTATGATAATAATAAAATTATATTAATTATTAATACAAGTATTGCCAAAAGAGTCTTCACCTTTTAAGATTCTATTTAAAACGAGACCTGTTAACATTTTACTATGACAGACATGTACCAAACAAGAAACAAAAAAAAATCTTATATGGAAAAGATTAAAAACTACACAAGCAAAGAAGATTGTTAATCGAAATAATATCTTACCCGGATACCGGAATGCCATCGTCGCAACAGACAGGCATAGAAGCAAGAAGATAGCGGAATGCATTCTGTCCATGGTGGAGTCGGTCGGGCACGTCAGTTCCTAAAATCTTCAGCCGATCGAAGCAGTTTTGGAAAATGTGAAGACGAATTGTAGATTTTTACTTTTATATAGCTTGACGTTAAGGATTGTTGGGCTCCTCCTCTCTAGTCGTTTGCTCCAATCAACTTCCAAAGCGTTAAGAGGAGTTGATCAAACGAGATATTCTTATACAACCTTATCAATCATAAATATCGTCAGCAAGTCAACTTTCAACTTGTTTTATGGTCACTTCAGTTCTATCAGATTTTCCTCTGATCTGTGTTCTTCATTTTCGTTTGCTCTATTTGTTTACTTTTGTTTTGCGTAACTAGTCTGTCCTCAACAAATATGTACACGTAAATAAAGTCTCACAAAGAATTTACATGCAGTCCCACCTCTAACACCCCCCCCCAAAAAAAAAACCCTCTCAAAGCCATCCCCACCCACCTCCCTAAAATTCTGTCATTTCGGTCATAACTGTTTACCAACGATCTATTGCAACTCACCAATGACACCCGATATGTTACATTTGCTCTGTTGCTCTCCCTGCTTTTTTCTGTCTGTCAGTATGTATTATAATCTTTGTTTTTGGTTAGTTTGCCCGCCTTTCCCTTCATTTGATTTAGGCTATTGTGGCTGCATGTATATGTCAACGCATGAATTGTAGAATGATATTCAATTCATGTTCCCTGTTGGCGTTGTCTAATATTGGACGAAAACATTGGACTGGTAATATGTGCAAAATGCTTCATCTTTCTTCAGAACAGGGATTTGTTTAGAAACTTCTCAGCTGGAACGCAAATCCAGCTGGTGATACTTACGCCTTATACAGCTATGCAAATTTGGGGACTTCAGCAAGAAAGTCCTCACAGACTGAAATCTTTCACTAGAAGTTTTTATAGTACATTCTGTGAAGTTACGGCTAGTAGTACCCCTAACTCTGCAGTTTAATCGGAGGAGCTATGACGTACAAATTATCCCAGAAAAACGGCATATTTAAGGTTGATTTTTATGTGTGTGTTTGTGCCTGTGTCAGTGTGACATAATAAAACAATCTTGAGCACAATTTGCACAAAGTGTTTCATCTTTTTCTTAATTTGTAGACGTGACCTGAAAAACACATTGTAAAGTATTGACAGAATTAATGAAAAGCGTTGAAAATAGCCACAATTTTCAAATTTCTGTTTTATCGTATCATGAATATTCATAAACTAAATATGCATATTTGTGGTGTCAATGGAGGGAATCCATATGATATTCCTTATACGATCTTTGTTTATTTAATGCTTACTTCGAGTTTTACATCAGGAGGGTCTCATCTTTGAAGCATGTTTTGCCTCCTTGCCGTACGTGTGTTTAATGTTTGCTTTTCCAATTCTATTGATGTTGATACAGTTTTACATAAATTCCTTTATGCCTCTACGATGTGATGTAGGGAAAAAGTGAATTCATCTTTGAAATAATCTTGACATGCACAAACACTACAATTATTTCTTTTGCATGTTACAACCCATTTTGTAACAACTGGCCAAAATGTAACAAGTTGGTCCAAAATGTAACAACTGTCTGCCCATGATGTAACAATGTGAAGATTCTATCAGACGTTATTATTGATCGTGATATTTGGTGAGCGTTATTATTGCCCAGGGGCTCATAGCCTATGGTGTTTTCAAGAATATGAGGTAAAAGTTATCATAGGGGTCAGTATCGGCTACCGTATTTAGTTGGAGTTGTCAGAATGCTCCCTTTCGTGAGGATTAAATTAGACAGTACATTTGTGGTGTTCAGAGTCAAAAGATGAATATTCCAATGCCCCCTCCCCTGTTTTTCAATCTGTTACTTACTTTGGTAAAATTCGGAAAGAATTCCTTGCGACAATCCATTAGAGGACTTGAGGACCTGGGATTAGTTTAGTAAATTTTAGTTTATTACTGTAAATTCAGTATTAATGGTGTACCGTTTTTGAAATATTGGCAGTTGTGAATAGACTTAAGAAGTTTTGAGTCTCCATAACTCAGTAACGGAATGTCCTATGAGCGCAAAGCATAATTCTTTCGATCCAACTAGCCCCACCTGGTTATTTCTCGGTGAGTCACCTTGAGACAAACTGCAAACAGGGAACCCAAACACCGTTTCATGTCTTTCCGAGCTTCAAGTCGGCTTCAAAATGGCATTTTAGAGCACTCTGTATGTGACTTACATACCATACGGATCAGGGCACGACGTCATCTCGAAGAGTTGCAAATAGTATCACGGGACCGCCGGTTTGATCCAAATTTAATCCAATTTCCAAGATTTCCACCCAAAATTTACTGGGTCTGCCATTTTCTTCCCGCATTTCTCCCATTTCCTATTGTAATTTATGGGAGAAATAAAAAACAAAAAACGTGATCCGAGGGAAACAAGGTACGAGAATTCGGAATGTGCAACCCTTTAGATCGATCCGGCCTTGTTTGGCCAAGTTACTACAGGTTCAATGATTTTTTCGGCCGTTTTAGATATTTAAACACCAAGGTGGACGACCGGGAACTAGACTCTCCTAATGTTTTATACCATTCTGAGTTCATTAGAGCAAGTTTTATCTCGAACTTCAGCGGCTGTTTTTTTTTCCCTCAATTTTTCATAACAACACTGATGACACCCAAGAAAAGATATAAATATTTCAGGTGTAGAGTACGGTATGTCATGAGAAATTGAATGGTGCAACCTCTAATGCGATATGACCTTGTCTGGTTATGTTATGGCACTGTGAAGAAATATAGCGGCCATCCTTTATATTGTCAATATTTTCTGATGTTCATTTTTACTTTGTTAAACATTTTGGACAGAAAATTGTTACATTTTAGGCAAAGTGTCAGTGTTGTTACACTTTGACAAAAGTTGTTACATTTTGGACCAAGTTTGTTGCATTTTGGTCAGTTGTTAAAAAAAACAATAAGTCGTAACATTGCCGCATTATAACAAGAGCATCGAGTACTTCCGATCTGCAGATAAAGTTGTGAATAGAGTTTTAAATTTTTTTTCTCCAAAAATTTGTATTTCATATTTTCTTCTCTTTCGAATTTCAGTCTGATAGGTATCTTTTTATTCCAATCATTCACAAGAAAAAAATTGATTATAGCCTTTACACTTTGGCAATGCATTAGCCACGAATGAAGTTGTAAGATATCTTACTAACACGTAAAAGAAACATCAAAAGACATTTCTTTACCCGGTCACTTATTACTATTTATTTAAAACTTCTTTGCAATGTTCAAACTACATTTTTCAAACACAGATTTTATTTGTTCTGAAGGTCGTCAATTTTTATCACCTGTTGAAAAAAAACATTTTTATGAATTGTAACAATCGAACGATGTAGACGCTATGTACAGCGTAAATTGCATCTGGGGCCATATTTTACTTGGCATTTTTCCTGATATTTTATTCATATTTTAAAACACTGCTCACATTAAAAACATCGTTCCTCAGAATCACAGTATATATCATTAAAAGTTTTCAAACAAAAAGAATTGCTTTCCACAGAATTTTCTAGAGAGGGGGATGCCAGTTGAGGAGCGATTACCAGAAATTTGAGGGATGTGGTTCAAATTCACTCTCATAATTTTTTTTAATGATTTGAAATGCTTAATGATGCAAACTTATGCCACTTTGAAATGATGTCTTCGTGTGCTGGAAATAGCCTGTAGTCAACTTTTATTTTATTTTCTGTTGAGTGAGTCTTTGTAACCGGGGGGTTCTCATTTTTAGTTGATCGTTGCTTCTTCTTCAGGGATGCAGTAACTCTCACCCAAGGAAGTGTCGCCCTCACCAAATTTCTTCTAGTCGATCACTCCATCTCGTCTCTTCACCTTTCTCTTTCAACCCTTTTCTGCAGAATGAGCATAACCGAATTTTTCATATCGACCACAGTAGATGCCGTGCCGCAGACGTCATATATGCGAGGAAACCGTGGGACTTCTATGAGGAAATATTGCTTTTTCTTGGACTCGGGAATATAAATTAAAAAATACAGGAACATACTCTGAAATTTTCAATAGATACTGATAATTACAGCGGCGGGATGGGGGGCATGGGAAAAATAAAAAAAATCTTTTTCGGTTTTCTTTTGATGTTTTCAACATTAATATTCCTTTTGCTTACTTTTTTTTTCATTATTTCGACTTTTTTCTTTTGCTAAGTTTATCCCTTGTTTTTCTACCCTTTTCTTGTTTTTATTTTTGCTTTCATGACTTTTCTATTCGTTTTTCCGACTTTTCTTTCGTTATCCCGATTTTGTTTTGTTTTTCGTTTTTCTTAGTTTTATTTTCGTTTTTCTGAGTTTTTTTCCTGACTTCTTTCTTGTTTTTCTAAGGTTCTTCTTTTCGTTTTTCTGATTTGTTTTCGTTTACTTTTTTTCGGAAGAAAATCAGGAAAACAAATAAAAAACGAAAAACGGAAAAAAGTTGGAATGACGCAAAAAGTCAATAAAAAGAAAATAAATGTGAGAAAAACGAAAAAAGGGAGAAAAACGATTTTTTCCCCATGACCCTATCCAGACGCCGTAGATTATGACGGTAAACCATTCTGCACTACTAACCGATTTCAGATACCGAAAAGAAATGACAGTCGGTTAACCGACAATTTGTATCTCAACATAACTGTTGATCAAGATATGGGAATACGTTTCCAAATCATGAGCCGGAGTCATGAAAAGATATATTGAATACAAATTATCTGTTTAGTAAAGGGATAGGAAATAAGGAGTCTTGGGTTACCTCTTCGTAAAAGCAACATCACACTATACTGAGGTACATAGTTCTGACAATGAGACAAACAACGCCCTGAACTGAACTATTTTAAAACAGTTACCCTGAAAAATAAGTTCCATACAAGTGATGGACTGCGCTTTACAAATATGGGTGTGTGTGTGTGTGCCCTTGTTTTCGGGTGGGATCGAACCATAGATTTTAGGTCCTCTGAAGAAAATTCAATAGATTTCTGAGGTCGTCTCAAGATTAACAATAGAGAGTCTCTTGTTAAGGTTAGGGTTGAGGAAGAAAAAACAAAAGAAAGCACAATGGGGTTCTCGGAATGAATGGAAAACAAAGCTATGTGTGTGGGTTTGTTTAGGGCGCCGAACGGAGACACACACAGGAACTTCGAGCTTGCAACCGAGGTTACGCTGAAAAACGGGGATATGCCCGTTTCTGGATATTTTAACATAATGCAAATTGGAGTATCAGATATGCGCCCTCAACTTTACAGGTCAATCCAACTTTTCCCCAATTATCTATTTTATGGATCAATACCTGTGTATAGGGGTGTATGTGTGTAAAAAATTATACACATAATCCCGTTTCGGGCGTGAATCGTGGATACATGCAAGACTAAATACCACTTAGTGGGGACATCATATGCAAAGTGAGTTCATGTCCGCCATCGGCGCACTAAGCGGGTATTTACGTGTGTGTGTGTGCCAGATTTGTAGGTGTGCTTTTCAAAGTTGTTAAAACGAGCATAGACTGGCAATATTTAAATGGCTTACATCTGCGTGATTGTGCAAAACATCAAGTTATACGCTATGCAACTGATCCTGTAGAGTCCATACTAAGTCAACCTCACGTTCATAGTCAAAGGTGGGTGGGGGGGGGGGGGACTGGGTGGCGGTTGAAGGAGGACAAATGATCCTAAGTATTTTGTGCCCCATATTTTGGGGTTTAGAAATTATCAATTGCAAGTCACTACGTCGGTAAGCGGCTTCCCTCCCCCCCCCCCCCTATTTCTGTTTCACATCCTTTATGAATCTGACCCTGTCACGGGTCTGAGTCTAACCATCAAGTTATGGGTCTACTCTTACCAAGAACGGTTTATCAACTCTATCTTCAGAACATGTCAATATAAACACATCCCATCCCTACTGTATTTATTTATGGACACTTCAGGAACACTTGATTGTGCTTACAAAATGTTAAATATTCAGTGTATTACAACTCGAATCACTTTACGAGCCTTCTTTACCTGAAAGATCACGAATAGGCGTAATTACGCGGTGCCATCAAAAAGAAGCACAGAAGTAAACAAAAAAATGAACTCGTACGACCGGAGAAATTGCCATGAACTTTGACTATTTATTTTGGATACGCTTCAATATAGCTTCACACACTAGTGGAGCCAAATGAGGGGTAAACGGGGTTCACCACCCCTCCCCTCAAGGTAGACCAAAAGTATTATTTCTGAGAAAAAAATAAGGATTATCAACAAATAAACAGCATTCATGAGAGGAATATTAACCTCGCAATTGCTCTGTTTGTTTCACTGTATCACATCTGGGTGAGATACGTTGCCGTGGGGAACCCATCCCCAGCGACCGTTTAGGAAGGCTCTTTGAAACCAGGGTTAGGCAATATCCCGTGATCTGGGGGTATTTTTGCTCATTATTTTTCTGGTAGCACAGCTCCACTCCAACTGATATCGGCGCTCTGGTCACTGGACATGTAATCTTATACAATCCTAGCTCGCATGTAAGTGATGATGTGCGCCACTTAAGGTTGTCTCCCTCCCCATCCCCCACCCCCCCCCCCTCCACAGGAAAGATGCAACCATGTCGCCAGTGCCTGCTGCGTTACTTTGAACATTTTGTTTTCGGGTTATTTTCTGGTAACATTAAATTATAGAACAATCACTCTATGTTGGTCCTTCCAAACAAATGACCTGGATCCGCTATTTGGCCTCACAGTATTGGCCTATGTCCTTTAACCAAGATATATCTGGAAAGTATACGTTGTATCCAGTGTCTATTATTAGAACGTAGTATACGTTGTATGCTTTGTACACCATTGAAAGGCACGTGTTAAATCCTCACAACTCTCCCTCTGTTATACTAATTCAAAAACATGGAATAACCTCACAATGGAAGTGAAAGATTGTAAAACCCTAAATTTCTTTAAAAAAACAGGTCAAAGTATACCTCACAATGACCTACGTAAGTCTTAAACTCTCTTTGCTTCATTCTTTCTTTTAATTGTCTTTCTTCTGTATATTTTCTTTTTTTTTCCCTATTTACCTTTATTTTCGTAACATTCTTAGTTTCTTTGTACCGGGTGGAAACGTAAATAAGCTTCTTGTTGTCACTACTCAATCTCCTTCAGTTCTGTATATACTCCATGTATGCTGTATTATACTGTTAATTTGAGATTGAAATAAAGTTACAGAAACAAACAATAACTGGACTGTATCTTAGAGTTGTTGTATATCTTCTCTTTGTAGAAGTGTGGAGATGTAGAAAACAATGAAAACAATGTAAACAAGAAAACAATGTAAACAAGAAAACAATGTAATCACCATTGCAATCATGGTTACATTGCAATGTCATTGTAATCGTAATTAATTACTTTAATTTCAGCTGTAATCGTAATCATAATCGTTAAAACCTGAGGTAATTGTAATTATCGTGATCGATTACATTCAGATGTAATCGCCCCAGACTGATATATTGGAAATCCTTTCAGAGATGTTTGACATAAATAAACAATGGGAAAAAATCTTGGAGAACCTCATATCTTTAAGAGTAAGTAGGGTATTTTTAAACATTTTGTTACTTTTCAGGCTCGAAGGTGTATGACAAACTGTACCTCTAATTGTTACACATGTAAGTAATTTCCAGAAAGAAAAAATGGTCGTGGTAATTAAGTCTGAAGAACGGCACGGAGAGATGAATTTGGGAACGACTAGAGTAATAATGGCTTCTGCTACGCTACTGAAAATATTTGAGAAAAATAGTCGGAGATACATCACCCAACCAATTGAACGCCGAAAATAGCAGCATAATTACAATTTATGTCATAACCATTGAGAATATGCAAATGAGCGAAGAATGGTGCGGTATGGTGAAGATAATCTACATTAAAAATATGACGAACAGCCCTTTTCTGGAGAATAAAAAGGGGCTGCAATATTGTGGCATATGTGACACCCCAAACAATATTAAAATAAGTAAGGTAAGGGTGAATGAGGGTGTTGTACAAAGTAATCATGATGTGTCTAGCAAGTATATATCGAAGGCGATTGAGAATACCGACTCCTTTTGAGATTTAAGGACCAATATGCTGAATATGGTTATTCCAAGTAAGATGTTTATCTATAAAAACTCCGAGAGATTTGGTGACATTATGAGTCAGTTTATTTTCACACAGAGATTAATACTATTAGCATTAGTGGTTAGCTAATGAACTGAATACAATGAAAGTAGTTTTCTTAACATTAAGTGACAATTTGTTCACACAAAACCAATTATCAATATTTATAAACTTGATCTGAATTGTGTATAAAAGGAGGGTAATATTGGGACTAGAGAATAGGCTTGTATCATCAGCATAGGAAATGGTATGGAAAAAAAAAAACTACTGGCATTATGAAGATCATTGACATAAATAACGAATAATAATGGACCAAGAATGGATCCTTGAGGAACACCACATTTAATACTCTTAGAAACGGAATTTGTATTGTTGATGGAAACAAATTGTTTTTTATCAGTAAGATAACTTTTGAACCACTGAAGTGCAGTGCCCCTGATACCGTAAGATTCTAGTTTATGAAGTAAAATAACATGATCAATGGCATCAAAGGCCTTGGACAAGTCACGAAATGTACCAAAAGCATAGTGATTCCTTTCAAAGGCATCCATGACCTTATTCGTAAAGGGTAGAATAGCCTGAGACGGGGAGGAAACCAAATTGAAAATTATGAAGTATATTGTGCTTTAGAAAAGTATGAATACGTTAGAAAATGGTTTTTTCTAGTACCTTTGAGAAACATGTTAATATGGAAATAGGTCTATAGTTGTTTACACAGAGTCCTCATCGCAAGATTTGGCGAAGGAATAACACGTGCAATTTTAAGAGAAGTGGGAACAATGCCATGGGTAATAGAGAGATAACAAAGATATGTGAGAGGCGTGCGCAAGGAATAAATGATGTGTTTTACAATATTCGTAGTGATACCATCGAAGCCAGCAGCAGAGTTTTTCAGAGACATAACGATCTTGATAACCTCATCACTAGTGGTTGGATTTAGAAAAAAAGAATTACGAACCGAAGTCTGTAAATAGGACCTAAAATGAGAATTGACAATGGGGATATTTTCCTGAGAAGCTGCCCCAATACCTGTAAAATAGTCGTTTAAAATATTCCTAATATCGACTGGATTGGAGACAACAAATCCCTGATGCTTAATATGTCCACGAGTGTGATTATCCCTTCTACCTTGTAACAATGAGTTGATTGAAAGCCAAATGCTGTTAGTGTCATGAACATTATTAAATAAGTTAGCATAGCATGATTTCTTAGCATGTCTAATAACAGAAGTAAGACTATTACAAAAACGTTTATAATCATTTAAATTATTCATTGATCGACTAGATCGAGATATTTCTTTTATAAACGGTTTTTCGTACGACTGGAGTTGAGTATAGCTGGTGTCATCCAGTCATTACAATCAGGACTATTATATTTCTTAGTATGAGCTAGGTAGGGCAGACATGAATTTGCTGATGATTAAAAAATGTATTAAACTTATCAAAAGCTAAATTTCATTTCATTAAAATCTCTTCTTGACCAAAAGTCAAGAATAGTTTTAAGCCCTGGGAGTATCTGAAGGTAATGTTATCTGAAAAGATCGCCACCGTTGTATACGTACATTGGCATATTTCGTGGTTCAAATTCCAGACGAAAGTCAGGTACCAATAAAAGTTAGCAAAAAGCAACTTATTCCTTATACAGAACACACCCACTCCCATCCATTCTCAGACCCCTTGATATGTAAAGTAGCAAATTCTGATTTTGCTCTGTTCGATATGACACTGTAGGCCTTATTCACCAATAAAAACCTGTCTCAAGTGCTTGAGTTTCTCATATAAGCCACTCTCATCCATCCTATAAACATTTATGGATAATAAATATCATATTTGATTTTTTTATTATTATATTTACGCCTCGGTTGAATCACATCTAGATTAGATAATAACGATAATTCTGTCTACTTCAGCGATGAGACGATATTATCCTTCGTACCTGTACGCAACTGATATGTTTGGCTTTCGACCCTTACAAACTTACCGGTGGGCGATACTGTATTTTTCCTGCTTTTCTGTGATTTATTTCAACTGTGTCACGAGTTCCATCATACATAGGCCTATGAGGAAACTATCATCATTAAAATATTAAAAAAGAAGAAAAAAATGATGGCAATAACTTACGACGGGATTTCTTAGTTCTCCGTAAGTAAGGTAGCGTCGTTTTGTGATGAGGGTAATAATGTTGGTCGCTTTGAGGGAACGAATGTAGACTTATTGACGATAACCTCAACAGTGATCGGGTTTTTGTGTATTTCATTAGCACAGTTAAATATAATATTTCATACAAGCAAGACGGTAATATGGAGAATTTTGGGAAATTATCAAAACACTAAAACGCACCTCCTCCTTTAAGCAAAATAAAAAACATATTAGAAATCTGTTCTCAGCATTCAACTTGAGATAAAAACTCAGGAGTGTCTAAAGTTTATCTACTCAAAAATATTCTGTACCTAGTTGTCTTGCTTACACTGAATAACATATCAAATACAGGGTGATAAATTAAGAAATTGCAAGGATGTTTAATAAGCTGCGTCGAACCAAGAGAAACTCTTTCTTCGAGAAAGCAAAGCGTCCACCAACAAATCAGAAGAAACAATAGCAGCAACCTCTAAATTAATAATCCAAAGACTCCTCCTCAATCGTAAAACTTGAAACTATTTGGTAAGGAGTCGGTCTTTACCATGGGTAAGAAGGAAAATCTGTCGGTTGGTAACAAAATAAGTCTGTTCGTAGGTAAGACTCTACGAAAATAAGTCTGTTCGTAGGTAAGATTCTACGGAAATTCTACGTCATGGTAGTGTTGTGGATATTCTGACAATGCCCATGCGAAAATGATGGAATAACTGAATTTGTATATGGATTCAGAATTTAAGTTTTAATTAAAGTGAAACTTTAAATTATTTCTTACTTAAAGTTCTTTTTTAAACTCATCATAGTCCCGATCTCCATTTTCCTTTCCTCCATATTAATTACAATTTATAAGTCTTCAGTATGGTGCAACTGAGGGAATTCCCAACACCTTATATTTAATAACAAATTGACTGTACGTGAGGTGACTAACTTCCTTCTGACTGGAAATGTTACCTACAAAAAGCTATATTATTTTCGAAAAATTCATAATGCAAAATAATTGCGATAATGAGAATTACTAATAACTGTAATTATTAATCAGAATCGGTAGAGTTTTATAACACCCCTTCCCTGTCTTAAGAAGGAATTTTGAGTGGGCGAACTCTTGGTATTCGGAGGTTCTCAATTACAATGAACTCCTCCCCTCCCCTCTTTTCCCACCATAGTCCTACCATAAAAAGAAATGTAGATGCAGATATCACAGAGAGGCCGAACTGAGTAGCACATCATCCAACAGAGCACACATAACGTGCCATAAATGAAGCTTGTATACAGGCGAGTTGCCAGAAATTTGTCAAGAAGGTGGACAAAGCCTGTAGAGAAGTATTAAAGACGTAAAACAAGGTCCAGCAAAAGATAATTTAAGCGAAGCGCCAGTGCTGTGCCACCATACAGTATATTCTTTGCAAAATTACTATTTGTAATTGTCAGGGGCAAATTCACTATTTTACAAAAGATTACAAAATTACATCGAAACGATACACGATAACCATACAGAGAATCGTCCTAGTGAATCGAAAAGTGCAGAAGAATCAAGCTTTGTATGACAAGGAGAGCCCCCTGCGGTGGCGGATCCAAGTGGGAAAGTGGGGCAACAGCTGATATGGAAGTTCCGTACTCTGTTATATCTGTCCAAGAGAAACTGTATGTTTTTATGTGGTAAAGTCCTAACCTGCTTGAAAAGTCTGAAGGACAATTCTAATTCCTCTGCGATAGCCTACCTATACTATAGAACTGTTTATTAAAATAATTAAGAAAATTTGCAAGTTTTCTATTGATATGTTACTAACCTATCGTGCACATATTTTCATAGAGTTCAGAAACATGACATGATCTGCTATTGATAAAATGTGGAAAGTTCCATATTACCGATATATTAATCTCAATCAACAATGATAAAAGCCTCAATACGTTTTTCTTTTTTTTTCTTTTTTTGTCTTAGAAGGACGATCTGTGAAGATTTTCTCAAGTAGGCTTTCGGAATGACGTAAAGATTATCCTTCAATACGACCCTTCACCAGTGGAGTAGCTATGTGTGGCAGGGGACAATAAGTCACTCACAGAGGAGCATTACCGTGGGGTAGGGGAGGTCATGTGGGGTTGGGGGGTACACTCGTTACGTGGTAGGTATGTATGTGCGTATATATATACAGAGAGCGAAAAGCTCTTCTCGGTGGAGAAAACAAGCTTTTTCAGGTAGCACCTTTTCAGTTTTCGAAAATGAACGCCTCAACCACCCCTCCCCCCTACAGGAATCTACAACGGAAACGCATTTGTCGATAGCCATGATATTATATCTCCTGCCTGTGGTCATCAGAATCCCCTCAAGTCATTCTGACGCAAAAGTAGTGACTACAACATAGAAAAATACGTTAATTTTCAGAAAATTTATGCATTGACGAGATCTCCGGTTTCTCGTGAAAACGTCAATTTCTAAATTCTGTTATTTTGACCAGATAGTAGTAACTCGGCAAAACGTCAAATGTTCTGTGGCAGAAGTAACAGAATCAGGAAAATGGGGGTGGGGTTTGGAGGTTTACAAATGGGGTGGCTCAAATAATTGGCTATCCCCTACCAAAAATTTGAGCAAATATTTTATATAAACTATCATTCACTACTATTTTTGGAAGAGAAACGATTTGATTCTCGAGATCTAATTTTGAAATAATTAATGTCTTGATGCCGTTAACACCTAAAGGTATGAGAGGTGCCGTTTCCTGCAGTCTGTGAGGCTGCTTTGGCCAAAAATTTCTGGCTACGCTACGCACCAGCTGAGTGTGGCCCTCGGCTTAGATGGTAAAATGTGAATTAGCCCCGAAAGTCATGTCCCTTAAGCGGCGCCTGTCTTGGAATATCTTCAATATTGTGCACTGAATTATTACATTGTCATTCTAAATTACGAGGCGTGTGACCAAGTGCTGGAACTGACCTTAAGATTTTTAAAAGGTTAACGAGAAAATGGGATGAGATAAAATTTAATTGGTGAAAATATTCTAGATATAAGCGTTTCAACTTATCACCATTTTTCATAGATTGATGTTTTCCTCATTGAGCAACAACAGACATGAGATCCCTGACAGCTTAGGACACCTGGTAAGAGCAGTTTTCGGCCATCGTAAGGGGGGGGGGGGGGGTTGCAAAGCCACACATATTTTGGTATGCTAAGCGCCAGAGGATGGTGACGCTCGTCTTAGATAATCCCCCTTGGCCTTTTCCCACGGACCAACCCCCCCCCCCCCTCCACCTGCTGAAAATCCTGGACAGACCCAAGATCACAACAGATAAGATCTATTTTATTTCACCAAGAAAGATAAAAAAATTCATTACTGAAGAAATGGGAATTTCTGAAGATTCAGTTTTAATCTCGGCATTAGAATGTGGCACCATTTTTCATCTAGTCCAGCTTACATATGGCGAATATTTACCACGGAGTGGGGGGGGGGGGGGATTGGGCCCTTCGTCACTGGCTAAGTGTAAAACTTATGTTTTTAACTTACCTTGCATGATGCAGAAGGTTGAAAAAAGAGAGGAAATTTAGTTACTTGCTCTATTTGATAAAAGCCTAGCTACGCCACAGCCCCTTAACACAAACGTTCCTACCCCAGCCCTCCACATGTGTTCTCCTTACGTGTTACATAGACAACATTGGCTACATCAACACGTTTGTGAGTTATGCTGCAATGTGCGATTGGCTCGTTAGGCGTCATGTGACTGTCCATTACTTTTTTTCAGAAAAGGACAGTCTTCGTCACAAAAACTTTAACACGCAAGATCTATAACTCCTGATTCCTGACATTTACATTGGCTCATAAACCATCGAACCATCTTAAGTGTAAATTGTAAAATGGTTGGTACATCTTTGCTTGTTGTAGTTAATTTTTTTTTTTAATTTAGCATTTCTTCGATTTATTCGCTAGTAAATAATCAGTCTGGCGTTATTTCATTCCTTAAGCAAACCCTCCAGCCTACTGGTTTATGGATACTTCAGTCACGCTTGATCATAGTACAAATGTTTACAGTGACTCGAGTCTTTACAGCTTGGCAATAAGTCAATCAACATTCCTAACCTTAAATTTTGAAGGTCAACCGGCATCATCAAAGTCAGGTGAACCCCATGGCTCGGATGAAGTATTTTGCCAGAATACGATTGCAATAAGCAAGAATAGCAAGTCTGCACCTATGGGGGGTTCAATATTTCTGGGGGGGGGGGGGTGCGGACATTATTTTTGACGAACTTAAAATTTTTGAGACCAAGTTGCCCTAATTTTGAGGCTCAGCATTCATTTTGGCTCTAATGATGTCACAAGAATGTGTTTCCAGAGGGGAATCGAGATACAGTGTGATATGGAAAAACCCTGTGCATCCCTCTGATACAGTGGGACAACTTTTTAACCAGGATTTGGGGGCTGGGGTTGAGAACAAACAGAGCGCCACAATGTATTGGCGAGGAGCGCACGTTAAAATCTTGGATAAAAATGTTTCCTGCATAGTCAAACATCGCCCTTCCGAGGCTCCGTAATCTTAGCGATGGCCTACAAAAGGCCCTGTCTCATTTTCCGAATGGATCCACTCTTTAGGTGGTAACACAGCTTCACCGAATAGTTCATCTATTAAATAAACTCTTTTTTTTTTTCATGTGAAAAGGTGATCTTTCTCGTCAGGTCTATAAATATCTGTATTTTTATCGTATCTGCTTTCTTTAAACTCTCTGATCCCCAACTTTCCCCCATTTTGAACAAAAATACACCTATCCTTAGATCCATTTTTTCACCCAGAGCATCCGGGATTCCCACCCTGGACCCCCACCGGCGCTTTGCCTTTGAACCCCACGGTCGGGGACCCCTCCACCCACTCCCTTGCTTAACTTGCGTTACACTCGATTTCGAAGGTTCCCCCAACCGTTTCTTTTCCCCCACCCCCCCCCCCTTCGCCGAGATATAAAATCCTGGTGCCTCCACTGTTGGTAGTATCTAAATGGTATTTCAAGTTCGAGTCCTTTGTCATTTTCACTCTAATTGCTTCTCTCCAATACTCTAGAGTATTTCTGTTACCCGTGGGGAGACTTGTACTTGAGCCGGAATGTGGTAGTACATACTGAAAACGGAATGCCCATTGATGTACTGTTACCGTGGACTGAGGGTAACATAATATCAGGAAGCACTATGAGTGGTTCTTCACGGTAAGATTGGAATGATAATACATACCGACTAAGGATGAAATGACCACTAGCATGCAGAGGTAGTGCAAAGTTCCTGAAGGTCGGGGGGAGGGGGGGGGGGGTAAAATGAATTACACGTACAGTCGGAGCAAAATGGGGGGGGGGGCAGACATATCGAGGACTCAGAAAGGGAAGCTAGGGAGTGGCAAAGACCTTCGCGCTTAAAATATTTTACGTACGTATGTCAAGCATTGCCCGTTCCTTGCCTAATCTGATGACCATATGCATATATTACACAGCGCGTTTTTATCTCAACATAAAGCTAAACATCAAAAAGCGAAACATCTCCAAATTATAATGTTTTCAATGCAGCCTCAAGGCACGGGAAGTGTGTTTCAAGGTTCTAAGCAACATTTTGATCAGAAAATTCTCCTAACGCAACGCGACAACTGATGACGGGCCTCCTCAACCAAAGCCTGCGAGCCCCACCTCCTTTTCAAAGATCCTGCTAACGGGTCTCCACACCTTTTCGTTCACATATTTATGTTCAATACATATGCTGTTAGATTGACAAGACGATGTCTTTAATGAAACCGTCACTGTGATTGGTCAAAATCTGATCTTCTTTTTATAAACGATGGATTGATTGGTGCGTACATTGCGTGCTCGTACTGCCGTAGTCAATGGATCATTCCTCCCAGTATAAGCTCACCTGCAGATACATATGGGAGAGTTCATTACCTCAAAGGGTACAAACTGATACTGTACTATGACAAAATAATTGAAATTCGTGTTTTTGTGTTGAGGGTCCTCTACATCCTGTGTAGGGTGAATTCAATTGCACACATGCTTGTTCGGTAACTAATGTATGTGCAAGATGTATGGAATTATTGGTACATTTGCCTCAGATTTTTCGGAAGAACTGCAAAGTTGTTACATCATACCCATATGGATAATGATTCTTATTGGCGTTTTCAATGATAATATATGTAATAAAGTGAGGCAAAAATTAATATCAGTAGGCCTACCTCTAAAGTGACAAAAAAAAAAAACTATCTCTAAGGTCAACCTTTCCAAAATTCAAATGATGCATCTTCCGTTTCTCATGATGTTTTGAGGAGATGAAACTTTTGTAGATGATTGTTGATGAGTCGGAATGTCTGACAATGTTTAAGAATGGTTAAAGCTTTTTTTTTTAATTCGTATGCGATGCATGTTTAAGTATTCTATAAACGCCCTACATCCTTTTCAGAGCGAATATATTTCGAAGGTGAGAGACAACTGTTAAATGTTTTTGAGAAAAACAAACCTTCAAAAGTTGAAATAATAACGATTTATTACCACATCACTGTAATGACATCATCAATAAATATACACTATACAGTTAACAGGATTTTCTCTCAGTCGTTCAGACGCTGTCTATATGCACCTTTTCAAAGTTTTATTTAACCAGTTGAACTACTGATCAATGTGACAGTCATGAAACAATATTTCCCATCTGTCAGTCTCCTTCGATCACATACTAGTAGCACAGTACTGGTGGAACACAATGCACTGAAATTAAAACTCCAACATATTAAATCAATGCAAAAGTCTGTAATTATTCACTAACATCTGCGAGAACATCTGGAAGAGTGAATTTGCGTTGAGCGGAAAACGATTGACTAGTTTTGCATCTCCTCAGAAGAGCATGCTTTGTCCAATAAGAGTTCATGACGGACGTTCTAACAAAACATGAACTTGCACGTATGATAGATATCATGTGAGGATTGGCTACTTGAAGTATGCCTATGATGAATATTCATTTTAAACCGCGCCATTTAATCCTACTGATATTTTGAATTCCATATTCAGGCTGGGGTACTGATCAAGATTTATTGTACAATTGACAGAAACTACTGTACAACACCATCCATAAGCCCATGACACATCTTTCTTTTGCTATCTGGCAAAGATGTGCAAACTTTTCAACAGTCACTGCAAGACTGGCTTTTTCAAACTTTCTTGCTTTTAAGAATTCTGCTTCAAATTGAAAAAAAACCTCAACTACAAGACAGAATACCAATGATCCCTTAACATTGCCTGTTATATCAATTTGTCAACTACATCCTGACCTGAATGAGGCAATTTTTTTTTTGTGCATGGCTCAGAAAAATCTTGGTTCACCAGCTGTTCGAGGGACTAGAAGAAAGTGGTTGGGCGAATTGGAACTGTCTGGGGTGATGAGACACTGCCTTAAAGGAGCACAATTTGAAAATGGGGGCTTTTGACACAGGATTTCCAGAATGATCAGTAGCTTTATTGTAATACACTGGTTATAGGTAATAAGGGGAGGCATTAATCGATGCTTTCATTCATTACTGTAGAACACACTTCTTTGTGATACACTGGTTATAGGTAATAAGGAGAGGCATTAATCGATGCTTTCATTCATTAATGTAGAATACACTTCTTTGTGATACACTGGTTATAGGTAATAAGGAGAGGCATTAATCGATGCTTTCATTCATTACTGTAGAACACACTTCTTTGTGATACACTGGTTATAGGTAATAAGGAGAGGCATTAATCGATGCTTTCATTCATCACTGTAGAATACACTTCTTTGTGATACACTGGTTATAGGTAATAAGGAGAGGCATTAATCGATGCTTTCATTCATCACTGTAGAATACACTTCTTTGTGACAGATGTCACAGTCGGAAAATGATTAAAATAAAAACAATTCACAAGTACAATTTGAACGTCAAATGTGTCAGCTAGCAACAATGAAATTGTAATACATACAAAGTTACAGAGTTGTTCAAATTGTAATTGACTACACATTTGTTGCATTTTTTAAGGTTTTCGAACACACCTTCCGCATTGTCAAATCCTGGAAAAGAGATACTGGAATGGACCCCACCTTCACCCCTATCCCAATCCATGCACAGCCTTCGTCGTCCCTCACCTCCCTAATAGCGGTGCAACAGATGCTCTGTTAGTCCTACGACCATTACACACTCTTTTACAAGGTAATAAACTGTCTAGACCGTAAAATTTGTGAAATAACTGCCCTCGGTGTTACTTTAAAAACACTAGCTCGTCAAGGGTTTATTTCCCAATAAAAGGCAGACTAAACGCAATATATTTCCAATGCACAGGCTATACTCTCATCTATTTCATTGATATTTATAGATTCTTCAGTCATATTTGAGTTTCATGCAAATGTTTACACCAAGATTCTTTAGGGTTCATTGGCATGGTCGTTTCACCGGCAGGATGCAAAGACTATTACAAAATACCATCTGATTCTTGATACAAACAGACAGATTACTCCCAAGACCTGATAAATTTGTGACAATCTATTGAAATTTTAAAGAATTTTCGAGTGTAGATCACATTACATTTTCTCTTGGGTGTCAGTCCATCCGTATCAAATCTGTCCCTATATGAACTATCAAAAGAAATTCAAGATTGAAATGAATGAAATCATGTTGATTGAAGGACATCAATGGCTACCTGAAGAGTCCAGGTAAACACTTATAACCTTCGACCAAACAACATTCCATGTTTTCAAGCTAGGGGGAGTCACAAAAGACATACTCATGAATATTAGGCCTATCTTGCGGACCACCAAATAAGGAAAATTCAAATGTTCAAGGGAAATAGGGTGTTAGAATATACCAACATCGCATACAAAGAAAAGAGCTGTAGTCAGTATTAAACCATTCAGTCTCACCAATAAACATCTGCAAAAGCTTCATCCTTTCAAATTATGCATGTGATGTGTAATGGAGGATGCATCATTTGAATTTTGAAAAGTTTGGGTGAATAAATTATTCTTGAGCAACAAATAACTGAATTTCTACCTGTGGGAAACTAATTTCTTGAAAAGAAGGCTTCTGTTCATTCAAGTGTAGACATGTGTTTGAAAAACAACAGTTGTTTGAATCTTTTATTTCTTCCACATAAATTTGAATGTAAGTAGTTTTCACTTGCAAACATACTAAAAGAATTAAGTTATATTAAATCTTTTTTTTTTTCCAGCAGTTATTCAGTAATTTTTCACATCTGTGACAGCTTTGTTAATACGACTGTAAGATGCGTATCACCATATTCACTGAACAAATGTCATTACTACTTACCTACTCTTACTACTGGTGAAAGAAAACCATCAACATACTTTAATGAAGCACAGTGACCAGGTTGCCAGCAGGTTGCAAAATGTGCACTGAAAGAACTACAAAACAGCAGCATTTTCACTGTCTCCAAAGTGATGAATGTAGAGGCAATGGTGGCAATCGACATGACCTCCTGTTGCTATGGTTACCTCACATTATGACATTTACAGAATAAAGCATCCACTTATTTCTTGGCAGACTGTTCAAATATTCAGACTCTCTCTTATCTTAAGATATTATTTGATTCAGACCGCATCTTGAATTTTGATCCTCAAGTGCCGTTTTGCAATGGACATGATAATTCCAGATTTTCATTTGCATATACATCTTCAAAAAGTCAGCAGGTTAAACACGGTTGGTCATTCGTGGTTTGCTGATGATGTAATCTACTAAAAAGATCGGAAAACATTAATAAAGAAGGTTCAAACTATCTGCTCAAACCATAAAAAAAAATCTACAACAGGTGAAGAGACCAACAGTTTCCAAGAAATGTCTTTTACAGTTTTTGCAGATAGTATCACTGTAATGCCAAGGCCATGGAGCAAAGCATGTAAGTCACAGTTGTACAGATTATGCTGCAACATTTTCGGTCATTTCCTTCAGCACAACTACGTCCGAATTTGGGTAACACCACCCACCGTACATGGGCAAACCGACAAGGTAATGCACTTCTTTCTTCTCTTCATCTACGTGCAGTCACCACAATCAGGCTGTGAACAGCAAACCAGCATCTCCTACACCGTCTTGCATCCCAGGATGAAGGCACGATTCAATTCCTCATCTTTGAATGTTTCCGCGTCTCCTCAAAACTTTTTCTTCTTCTTCATTTGTCCAAGGAGTCTAAACATCTCCTTCTTGTCTCTCCTTTGGCGATTCAAAAGCTTCTCTTCTTCCGCTTGTATCTACACATCATAAAAAACAAGTAACAATTTTGATAAAACACACCATGTACCTAATACTTACGGCGAATAGTTTCAAATCAACCTTGACATAACTACTGTTTGTAAGGTATTGATTGATGGATTGCACAATATTAAAAGAAAAGAAAGAAATCATAGAAATGTGCATTGTTTTATCTGTTCTTTTTTTCACTTTCACTTTTGGAATGACATTAATTGAAGCAATCGCTCTCTAATAAATAGCAAGACTCGATGTGACGGCCTTCATGTCATGATTCTCCTTCAAGACTGAAACTGAATGAAAGTTTTCAAGGGAATGACCACAACTTAATCTCCTGTGTCAACACTACCTCAGTTTTTATCTGCCTTGCATGCATTCACGCAAGTAGGAAATTTTATTGAGGATTATTTTACTGCTGGGAAGGATGTAAAATGAGAAACCACATCACCTTAAAGTCAGTGACCAGAGAATTTGGGATAAGCCAAATATGAAAATCAACAGACTGTTCACTAAGTGGAAGTGTTGGAAAAAAGAATGAAGTTTACAGTCAGTTGTTTGGTTAGCCATCACATAGATGTGATAGTTCCCTATTGTTATGTTAATCAATAAGCATCCTCACAGGACCATGTGCTCTTCTTTGCTCTTTATATTCAGTTGTGTGTATGTGCAGTTTACAGTATAGTCAGACTACAATAAAGGTTCCCTGTAGTCACAGGCTTTTCTATCTGTGAGTTGTCAGCTTTATTTCTAACATGACCATCCCTGATTTCGCTCCCTTGACTTGAGCGGGCCAAGTGGAGAGGGTAGGATGGGCATTTTCATATCATGTTTATTGTCAGAGTGATAATCTGACCAGCAGGAAGTCACATGCTAAAATAACAGCAGTCTTATATTACTTTCAGTGGCTCTTAAATACCAAATTACAAGATCCAAAGGAAGACCTGAATGCGAGAGCCTTCCGATTAAATCATCTCAAATGCCTTCTGAAGAGAGGGAATGACTGTCAAGAATGAATAAAATATTTAGCTTACCTTTTTCTTGTTTTCCGCAGATTTCTTTTCCCTATTCTCTCTTTCCCGTCTCTTCTTGTCCTTATAGAGGGACCCCAACTCATGCATCAGGGCAGCAATCTGGGAATAAAATAAATCAAAGACCATGTCCAAATGTCAGTATGATAGATAATGAATTTATGTCTGGTCTCTTCAGAAGGTGTTCCAACTTGCGACTGGTGTGGCTAAATGAACGGCGAGCGAGAAGCAACTTAAGACTCATCCACACAAGCGAAGGAGCATTTTAGAGTTGACAAAAAAAGTACAGCAAAACTTTGTACGGAGGTTGTAAACATTTTATGCATAGCGGTATGATTTGGTGTGATGTGTACCAGCTTCTGTTCTTCTTCTGTTCTAGCACAGAAATTTATTACAAGTACGCAGCCTTGCATTTTGGTAAAATCTAGCAGTGCTGAAAGTTGGAGATCAACTTTTCACACATTTCCTAGTTGTGGGTCATTGGGCCTGTAGTACGCCGTCTTCTGTCTGGGGATCACGTACTAGTGGAGGTTCAGTCTGTGAATCCAAGGAAGGTGTCAACATTTTGCACAACAAAAGCGTTGAAATCACTTGAAATTTTCAGTGCGTTTAACACATGCATGTTAAAGGGAAATAGGGCGTTTAGAATACCCCAGAATGACATACAAAAGAAAATAGCAGTAATCATTATTAAACCATTAAGTCTCATAAATAAACATCTACCAAAGCTTCATCTCCTAAAAACATTATGCATGTGATGAGATATGGAAGATGTATCATTTGAATTTTGAAAAGTTTGGGTGAACAAATTAGTTTTGAGCAACAAATAACTGAATTTCTATCTGTGAGAAGCTTCCTTCTTGAAAAGGAGGCTTCTGTACTTCCTTATTCTAAATAATCTATCATTCTACATCCACAAACACTGGTTTCAAAAATATTGATGTTTTCTCTAAATCAAACCCCCTATTTCCCTTTAAAGGTTGTGTGACATGAAAATGACCACTTTGGAGTATTGGGTACATTGAGCATAGCCACAAATTACACCCAAATCCGTCAAAGATTGACAAATTTACAAGCAAATTAGTGTCTCACAGCTGTCTCATGAATAAACAATAGTAAGTACACAAATTTGTGATGTCAAGAGATGGATTCCCGTGATATTTATTTCAAGGACATTTGAGACTTCTATATGCACAGGTGGTCTTATTTTGGAAGCATGTACTTTTTCCTTCAAATATATCGGTATCACTTACCAATGTGAAACTCAGTAATTAAATAATTAAGAGGCAAAATATGTAAGTGTAACAAAAGAAAATCTGACACTGTGAAACATTCCACATCATCTGTTTTGCATTTTCTTCACACTTTGAAAAGTCATATATCAAAAACAGTCATAGATGTAAACAAAATTCCAACAGATCTTCACTGAAGATTTTACTTTGCAACTTTTGCATAAAGGGTGGTCTTTAGTGGAAGCATGTCACACAACCTTTAATATTTTTTTAATCAGCAGCTTTATAGCTCTGTCAAAACCACTAAAAATTTTTTTCTTCGGTATGCTGCAAACAATATTTTGGTGAGTTTTAGGTTAAATTTTGACTACTTACATTCCTGTTACTTACACTACATATTTATACTCTTGTTTTCACAATTTACTTCTAAAAGATTGTAACATAATATTTTGCGATTCCGATAAAGGGTTGTTAAGACCGATAAAGCCCAAAACAAAGTATTAACATTACACTGTGGATCCAACACCTGTTTGCTTAAACTCATGAGCAACAAAAAAATTTTTGGCATACATCTAGGAGGTGTTTCCACTGATTAGTTTGGTGCCCTTTTAGCCAGCATACACAGTATTGTTTACACTGGTACAAAAGTCAGACCCAGGTACAGTACATGATAAGTCTCATATCTGGGTAAGTGTCATATCTGGGTATAAGTCTCATACCCCAAAACATAAGTTCTGTTTGGTTACAAATTCAGTAGAAGCGACAATTTGCTTTTATACCTCAATGTAACACCACGTAACTTCTGTGTGGACATGACAATGACTGGTTTATAGATAAGAAAAACAACATTTTATTTATCAGTGACATGTAAAATTTATGTCAGTGAAACTTTTGCTCAGGGTTGCAATTTCAAAACTGGCTAATGACATCATCTGTCAGGTTGAACCATTGCAAACACAAGCACACAGACCAACCATGCTGATGATTAGGTTACTCAACACCCATGGAAGGGTATCCTTGTTTTATTGCTTGGAAAGAAGTCTTCACTTTATCTCTCTTTTGTTCTGGGAGGCACTGTCTTCCGTTTCACAATGAGTTAGTGTGAGATTTCTTTTATAAGGCTCAATTGCAGTTCATGAACAAATGTGCCAGTTCTGATGGAATATTTGAGGCAAGTTTGGGCTCCTCGTCCACTAGTGACAACACCACCAAAAATCCTCATCTGAACATGGTGTACTGAGCTCTACCTTTGAACTGTACTTTCATGATCATTACCTTCTCCCTTCTATGTCTTTGCCAGCCCAAGGCTACATTGCCGCAAGTGACATTGCAAAATCATAAAGGCTCTACATTTTATTGCTGTATGCCCTGTTCATATGATGCACTGCAGAGTTTGTTTTAAAAACAAAGTTATTAAATGACACCACAGTCTGGAGAATCCAGAAAAAGTTCTTTTGGGGATAAACAGGTCCCTCTGTAGATAGGTTGCATATGATTTACATCCCCTGCCCTTCAGATAATCTTCATGCAAAAAAGTCAATTGCAAATGTACTAATATTTTAAGACTAAGTTGTTCTAAAACTTGTGAAAAAAAGCAACACAGCCAAATTTTTTTTTTTTTTTGAACAACTGAATCACATGGTCCAGTTTTTATGACTGAAACTGTGATGCAATATCAAATAAATTGTTCCCTGCAATTTTGACAAACAATTCCTGGAGAATTTTCAGAAGTGCTTTTCCCCCAAAGTCTTGACCCCCAATTCTCCCCCCTCCCAACCCAGAGACAGGAAAGAAATACATAAATGCAAAAATACTGTAGCCCTCAAAGAAGGATGTGGCAATTGGAAGTAGAACAGGCATACAAACATTGAGTAAAGGTTGCCACATCATCTAAGAGAAACCTCACAATTCTAACCCACAATCATCTCAGAGTGATTTGTTGCTAACCATTGTGATAACGATAGCAAGCAGACAGTGGTGGGTCATGCTCCAGTGATCATATGTCCTGGCCTCACAGATCCCATGTAGAGGCTGTGAGCACTCAAACATGTCATATATGCAAGCTGCATAATGAGCAGCGATGTGAAACTTTGTGGACCTATTAGGTTAGATTTCTGAGGCTCACCTAAAGCTAACATACAAAATGACAGAAAAGATCTACAAAATGTGTCATCTGCCATGAATCAGCTATACTATGCTTCAAACCAGAATTTTTTCATAATTACAATGACATTAAAATTGCCAAGACACATCACTAGTCAGTTGAGGTCACATTTTTTTGAAACTTTTTCTTTTTCAAAACACTTGTACTTCCCTGTAAAGCCACCAAGACCTTTCTGTGGTCAGTGGCGTAGCCAGAATTATTTAACAAGGGGGGCAAAACATGCCGAAAGACTATCTAAACGGAGCGCCACCATCGGTTGGCGCGAAGAGTACAGAAAATTTTGAAATATCGCAACCCCTCCGATAGCCAGAAAGGCATTTCCCAGGCTTGTGAGTAGAGTTTAACCAGTTGCTACTTTGAGCTATCATTTGAAATAAAATGTTTACTTCAATAAACAATGAGCAAATGGCAGAAAGATCAGAAAGTTTCCAAATAAACTACAGAGACATAACAAGTTTCTTGGTGTGGGGTTGGGACAAATTCGACAAATCGTCTCCATTCTTGACTGCCTTCTTAGTTGCCTACGTAGCAGACTGTAGGGCATATTCCTTGTTCAGTCATATCCCGGTGGTTTGTGAGGTTTTAAAGGGGGACTGAACAAACCCGCTCTGCGGGGTACCTTCCTCGTGACTGGGGTATAAGGTGAGGAGGGCTTGTACGTGGGTAAATTTGTTAAATTTATGCCGATTAGTGGGGATGACGATCAATTGCTGATAAAGATTTATCCAAGGGAACATTTTCTACATGCACAGCTGGATCAAACTGAGAAACATGAAACAATCTCAATCATGACTGTAACTTGAGAAAAAGTATAAACATATTTACAATCGATGTTAATCCACAAAATGTACACTGTCCAACTATAATATAAGGCTTAGCTGGATAAGTATGGGCTTATTTTAAAATCCAAAGTGATCTTTTCGCTGTCTTAAAGGTCTCTTCTTCATTGCTAGAATGCATTGGGCAATATATTGCCCTTGATCAGTGCCTAGTTGGCGGTGCGTTTCACTATTTTCAATTTTTTATTACGTACTTAGTGACTGCTGAAAGGCAATAAACTGTATGTAATCACTGTCTACAAAAGAGAAAGCAAGATTTCCCCCAACGGCAACTTAAGCAAATGTTTAATGACTGGTTTTTCAAAAATTTCACTCTTCGGACTTTGATCAGTGAAACAGACCTGTTTTACTTTTTATAGTGGAATTTTCCCCTATTTCCCTAGATAGAAAATTAAGAAATTTCACTTGATTTTTTTAATATTCACTTTTTCTTTACTAGATCACTACTCCACTGCTTAACAGTATTGTATTTTGAACATTGCATGTAGCCTAATTATCCCAGCTATCCAGGAAAATTTGGTCGGTCCTTTGACGGCCTATTGTCGGCCCATCGTCGGAGAAATGTCTGGGTTTGCTGATGGTTTGCTGACAGGCGTGAGGATGATTGGTAAAAACTGTCTACCCATCATGCACTTTTTGACACGGTCTCAAGCCAGCGGACCTCCGATAGCTCTCCGTCGGTCAAATGCCCCCTCCCCCTGACGGACCGCCCACTTACAGGGTATGATGCATCAATATACTGTAGATCGGCATGACATTTGGTTGATTAATGTCGGCAAGCGATCGATCAACTACCGATTTTTGGTGACTGTGTAGTACTATAGGCTATTATAGTGTTCACACTTACTTCACTGGATGGCATTGGTTGGTATGAAGCATGCGCAAGAACACATGCGTGTATGTTTGGTGTTGCGCATGTTAACGCTTGCGCTATTGCATGCAGAGAGTAAACAAATTGGAACCTACATTTCACTGTAACGACAGTGTAAGTGTGCCCACTAAGCTATATAGCCCATAGTTCAGGGAGCGCGCCTTACCAACTCTTTTGACGCCCAGCCGTAATGGCATTTGTTTGTAAACACTGAATGAGTCTATTGAAATAGTGCCTGTGTTCAGCGTGCGTGCACCATTGGACATCAACAGAAATGTGGTAATGAACCCTGGAAAATGTTCACTAATTACACAGAATGACCCTTGAAGTGCACAGGGCCAACCTAGGCCAAGGCGACAAACGTACTTTCTACTGCCATAATTTATTTATTTTCCATTCATTTTTTTTTTTTTGGCGGGCATGAACAGGGGGGCCATGGCCCCCTTGTGCCCCCCCTGTTTATGCCAGTGTCTGTGGTCATACATGAGCAGAAAGATATACTATTGAGGACAGTAACAGTGAAAATAAAAAGAATATTTGTGATGGGATGGAAAATTATGCTAGAAGATTGCTTGGTCTCTCGCTAAGCAGTCACAAAGAAAGATGTGGGAGTTCAAGCAAGTTCAAGAAAATTTTACGAAACATATTCAGTGGATAGTTCAGAGGTGTCTGGTAATGAAGGTCTCTCTTAAGGAGAACAGATTACATTTAACAAATATTCTTTGATAAAATACCATCTAATTTGCATCTTAAACTTACATTAATTTGTTCGGATGATATGATAAAGAGCGGCTACCGTCAGGGGCTGGAACTGAGGACAGCAAATTCTATGCATGTGATTGCAATACATGCAATGAACGAAACAGAGCATGTGTTCCATGTGTTATTTTACAATATTTCTACCTCACCTTTCTTTCATGAGGTTCCCTGATGACTGCCCTTGTACCGGCTATGGTGAGACCTTCCTTCTTACTGCGCTGCTGAGGGCGGTATTTGAAAGGGAGCTCTTGAGCCAGCTTGCGAGGAATGACCAGCCTGTTGAACTTTCTCTTCTTCCGATGAATGGGCTGATAAAAGAAACACAGAAAAAAGATATTGACAAGATTTTCTTTGAAATTTGTGATGTGAAATTGTTCTGAGAAAAAAAATGATGTGGTTGCCTTCAAGTATGCCATGACAATGCCATATGATTGCCATCACACCACCGATTCAAAGTTGCCATCACATACAGTGCAACCTCCCCCCCCCAGTTGTTAACTCTTGTGTTACATACTCATATCATACTGTCAGCACACTCCCTAACCCCCCACCCCCCACATTCTGCCAAAGAAATACAGTCAATTGACTTTATCCAACACACACAACTCAGTTTAGATACCACAAACCTTGCAGACAGTACTGCATGCAGTGAGCAGTACTGTTTGCAGCTCGAAGAACTTTTGCAGCTTTTAAAGACAGTGGTAGCAGAATTATATTTGATGTAAATTAACTTCAAGTTACCACATTTCTCTTCTTGTATTATACTGACTTGTCCTGCTCAAAACAGCTACTGTACAATTTGTATTCTAGGATTCAGATGGGCACATACCAGACTACTTGTGTTGGAGTAGATTTCTCTGCATTAGTTCTGGATCACATACTTGGACTTACACTACATGTTGCATACTTCAGACTTTGTATTATGCCGTCAGTTTTCAGACTCAAATATCACATGGAGTGATAGTTCTCAGCTGACAGCTCTGTCCCATGCACGATAATCTAGCTTTACACAAATTTTGCCGTGCTCATCAAATACAAATGGTAAACTATGAAGTGCTATGTAAACATACCACATTATCACATTAGTATGAAGAGAAGCAAATTGAGAGAAAAGTATCTTAAATAAGATCACAATGAAACAGAATCAGAACTCAAATCAACGCACATAACTCCAAAACAAATCCAGGACTATTTCAGAAGAAAAGAATTTAACACAAGCAGAACAATTACAACTTACAAACTTCAGCAAAAATTGGCAGGGAATGGTACCAGAGAAACTTTTGCGACTTTTAAACATTTCAGATGAACCACCGACATAACTTGACAAGAACTAAATATTAAAAAAGACTGCCTAAACCTTTTATTAACAAATTTACCAAACTGGTAGAGGGAAGGGAGGTAAGATTGAATGTTTCAATAAAAATGCTCTGAGTGAGCAAACTAAATGAAAAACACAAAACATCCAAAATGGACAGATTAGGGTGTTTGTGGTGTTTTTGTTTTCTCACTCGGGTCAGATGTACCTTGTACAGAGAGTCCTCGTTGACATCCAGTGGAATGTTTTTGTCCCTCCGTAGCTGTCCGACAGTCCTCATCCCCTTCCAGGTATTCTTCTCCTCCTTGGGCAGGAGCATGTTTGTGACCGGATTATAGAACTTAGGTAGTTGCACCTGGTACCAAGTTCTCAGGAAAACTATGTCTTTAACAGTGAGGGAAGAACAAAAATGAAGCAGGTCAAAAAGTAGTCAAGACATCTGTTAGCTTTTGTCTTTGATTTCAATTTTTTGTATCCTTACAATATCAATTTCTCATTCAACTCATTAAAAACCTCCTGGATATTTAAACCGAGCATTGTTTTATTTAGAACAGACTTCCTAACCAGTTTTTCAAGTCACCAAGAAGACAGGGAATTGGACCTGGGGGTTTGACTGCTAACAACACAGGTCTGTCCAAATAGAAGGCAGGATTCCCTCAAGTATTTTCAGGATTTCAAACCTAACCCTCTCCCACCTCTTCTGCCTCTTCCTCCATTCACTATCTTTTTCTTATAAGCCATTGGAAATGTAACAATGTACTTAAATACCAAGACTACTTCTCCCCAACTGAGTGACCTCACAAAGTAAAAACACTGTAACAGGATAGGCCACATTAACCAAGCATTCCTATTGAATCTACAGTGTTAATGATAAGGAAACTCATTTGGCATCTCCAGCTTACCACTTCGTAATAGTTTGTCTTCAAATGATGCCCTGAAAGCCCCTGGTGGTGCCTTCGATGCTTTCTTTATTTGACCTCTGATGCCGCTGACCGTCCTTATGAGGGCACCCTCAAATTTGGCCACCTCCAATGGTGAGTTGAACATTCCCTGTGCATTTGTGAGACACAAATATCAGTCAACATTTTTGCCAACTGTGGACAGAATTCATATGTGCTGGAAGCGTTATGTGAGTGGTCTACCTACAACAAAGGGTTCCTCACAGCTGATGAATGTGTTCTGTGAGTGGCCTAACCAAGCATGAATGTTACTCACATGTACTGAATGTGTAAAATGCGTGACCGACTAAGTCTGGATGGTAATCTCATGTCTTCAGTGTGTTATGTGAGTGACCCACCAAAGTCTGGATGGCAGTGACCTCCTACCCAACCAACTGTGGCAATCATTTATAAAAAGGACAACATAACTTTATGAGTTTACATTATATTAAAAAAAAAGATGATAAGGTAACTTGAAAGTAACAAAAATCCGATTTTACAAAACTTTTGGTATTTGTTATGGGTTTTGAAAGCCACAGAAATTATTTTTGTCTTTTTTCTGGGGGAAAAAAAATTCCATACAAGAGTCCAATCTGTGCAACTGTTTCAGGACCAAAAATATGACACAATATGTCACACCATTTTCATATCTCTGCACAAATAATTAAAGAAAATTTTCAAAGTGGATAGGAGACCCCGTCCCCTGGACCCCACCAAGACACAGCTCAATGGTCATCACCATTTGCAAAATTTGTGGATTCATCCCCTTGGTCACAGGCTTTTTGAATAAGTTTCTACGAGTGGTCCAGCGAAGTCCGGTTTATATTCACATGTCATTAATGTGTCATATGAGTGAACTCTGGATGGCACTCACGTGTCCTCAGTATGTTACGTGAGTGGTCCACCAGGTACGAATGTCACTCACCTGCGCTGAATGCGACATGATAGAGACCAACAAACACTGCATGATATTCATGTCTGTTGAATGTGTCTTGTGAGTGGTCCGCCAAACGTGTATGGTGCGGACATTTTATGAATATATTATACGGAAATGCTGTAAGGCTTCAATATAGTCTCCATTTATTCGTTCCGCCATTTTGAAGAACGACTTGGTTTGCCCAGCAGCGAAGAACTGTTTCTGTTGCACAAACAACAACGTTCCACAGTGTGGTCTTCATTACAGACAAAATGCCAAAATTTCTTTAGTGAGTTATTCCTACTTCAAGGAAATTTCCTCCATAATTTAGCTCTGTTTCAAAACCCGATGTCACTGATACATCCTCTGATCCCCTCTCATCTCCAGTTATCCCAGAAAATGCTCACAATCAGAATGCAGAATGTACCTGTTATGTGACAGGGTGCATGCATTGCTACTGAATCATGGAACTCGGTGGGCAAAAGTCAGTCGAGTTATGACCTTGGCCTGACCTTCTGCCACAATTCACAGATAACCATAAGCATTTCAGAAGCAGAGAAACAATCTGTTGTGTAGTTGGCAGAGAGACAAACAAAAGAGAAATGAAAGGGTGGCACAAGCTCACCTGAATGAATGCTGTGTTTTTGTGAATCTTGATTGGCACTCCCGTCAGTTTCAGCTTCTTTACAATGTTGATGGACTTATCCAAGTCAAGGATCACCCCGGTTGCAGCGATTCTGAATCCGGGCTGCAAGAAGAGAGACAAGGGACCATTACACCGTGTACCAAGGGTGACAGCATTTATTTTACAGTTTGGTCTTTGACCTGCAAACCCCCCTCCCCCCAACCTGCAGACTTTTGAACGGATCGAAGGTAAGACAATATGTACACACACGTTGGACATGACTGACCCTCAATATCATACAAAGATTTCAATGAAGTTAAGGAGCTTTTGGATCTGAATTTTCTACCTTTGTACTAAGCAGGTGCAAGAAATGCACAAAAATTCAAAATATTACATTTTTTCTTTTAATTTTGGGGTAGTTGCATACTAAGCATGTCAAGCCACAGTGATAAGAGACCATTATTATAAGATGGCAAGATCAAAAATTATTTTCAAATGGTGCTTTCAGCAGGAAGAAATTTTATTACAACTTCTAAAACATTTGCATGCAGTTTTGGGTACACTTTTGCCAACACATTGACCTGATGTGACCTTTCTTGATATCTAAAGAGAAATTCATGATGAAATGACCCTTTGGAAAGGGGAGCAAAAAAAACCACATCATCACAAAAGAAAACGACAACATACCTCCCTTCCACTGATCGACTGGACGGCTAAAATACCAGTTCCCTGGGGTGTGATTGGACCTTGGAGAGAAAAAAAAACAGTAACAACAACTTAAAATACCAGTTACATGGGACATGATTGAACCTTGAAGAAAGAGAATGATAAGAGCGGCTGACAGACAGACAAGTATAGTTACCACTGCAAAGAGGTGGAAGATTTTGTCAAGGGCATACATTGGGAAGAAAAACATTAACAGATTTGTGTGTCTGTTGTCATGGCAACATCAAGAATGTTGACAAGACCAGTACTTGGACTACTTTTGCTTTTAATTGTTGGTTCACAGAACTTCAAACACAAAGATACAACTGACTATATACTACTAGACAATTACACGTTCTTTTCTTTCCTTGCCAGATGAAAAGTAGTCTTTGTAAAAAAATTGTTACAACTGTCTCCTTCAGGTGCCAATGAGGAAGATGCTGCAAGCATCCAACTACATCATGTATGTCCATCTCCTGACCTATCCTCTATAATGGTCTTTTTTGGTGATCCACATTTTGGATGTGAACCACACATCTCTGTAAGTTTGACTAGATCTCCCCAAATGATTCCATGTATCCCACTCTTAGCCCACTGCCACATGCAATTACTTTGAATTTCCTGGTCACATGATTTGATTTCATGCTCTTTGTGACTGCCACGTCATTTTTTTTTCTGTTTTCTATACTTTTGAACGTAACATTGCTCTAGTCAAAGCTATTCATGTCCCCAGTATAAATTTCCAATGTTTTTTTATACACCTACGTACCATTTTCATGTCATGCTTTCAAATCAAAATATCCCCGGTTCCGAGTCTACATGCCGTCTCTCCACGTACTTCTCATTACCAGCATCTTCCTTCCAAACATTTCAAAGTTCCCAGCACTGTTGTCATGTTTCATGTTCCCTGGTTTATATGCTTTCCTTTTCCATGTTTTCACATACATTGTAACATTCCAAACAAAATTGTAAAGATTTCCCTGTAGCAACTTACCCCAGATGGTGGCAATGCAGTGAAGGTGCTCTGGTGTGTACTTGAGAAGTCTGTTTCGCCCGTTGTGGTCCTGGATGCAGTAAAGAGGAATGGTCTGGAAACGTCTCCAACCCACAGAGAATATCAACGGATCTCTGGTCTTGAGGATTTTGGGGTACCATCTGTGTTTCTTCAAACGCATCTGGATGTGGGGAAAGAGTCAGTCATCAAGAAGGATGGCTAACCTTAAGAAAGTTAAATAATTCCAACAAGATACTTCGATCATAATTCCTAAAAGATTCTTGGATTTTAAGTTGAAGTCAACGTTACTTTCACATCTGAGCTGCATGCACTGTGCTTTACTTTTATTGAGAGACAAGTGCCAACGCATCGCAGGGTGATCTGAAATTTTGCAAGGGAGCTACGCAATTCCATGTGACCTAGCATCGACTCTGTATGGGACTGGAATGTGACACTTATGTGCAGACTTACAGTACTTAAAGAAATAAAGCATACACTTCAAGAGTATGAGACGATAAAGTACAGCAAGCACCAATGGACAGCAACAGGTCTTTGATGACACTACAGCATAAGTACACAACATTAAAACACTACACCACTAAATAGTCACTACCTTTTGAAAGCTGAAATGGGTGCTACACACTTCAAAACATTTGTCAGACACTGCAACAGGAGTGACTGATAACTTAGCAAATGGAAATTTGATACGGTAAAAACTTGTCTCTCACCTGCACAAAGCCGATGGAATTCTCACTGCTGAGTAGTCCCCCTAGCACCATTGGGCATGCCGGGTCGAAGTGGGTCACAAACTCGCAGGGAACGTCGGCCAACTGCGGATGTGGAATGGTACATAGAACTACACTGGACGATACTTCCCAAAACAAGATGGAGGTCATGCCACAAGTAGAAACATTCAACGGTTTGTAAAGCTCACTTTTCCAGAATGTGATATCAAAACGAATACATGAGAGAATACTGAATGTTAAACCTGAAGAAGTGTTAAGCTTGACTTTGATTACAATCTGACTAATTAAAGCAATTTGGACAATTTCAATGTCAAACGACTTACAAGAGTCAACAGTCAAGTTTAAACGAAGGCGGTGAAGCTGACGTACCTCGACTCGGACGTACATGCCGGGTCTGAATCCCTCGTACTGGGTCCTGACATTGTCATCCATGTCTTCAAACTCTGCTCTGTTCAGCTGATGTAGAAACGTAGAACGAGAAGATGGTGGAAAAATATACTTGCTTGAAATATTTCATAGCACTGTACAATCGAAACAGGGATACCAAGTTGTGAGAAAGACTCATTTTCCTCTACAATTTTCCACGCGAATGAGCCATAAAAATCCATCCTAAAGACGAAGAGAAGCTGGGTTGATCAATCTCTCAACTCATCAGACGAGAATCAATAACCACAATGGCTCTTGCCAAATTCCTCCAACCACACCTCTAATATGATGCATTGTTTACCTTGGCTTGCTGATCCATTTCTTCCTTCCATTCATCAAAGAACGATGGTCCTTCTTCTTCTTCTTCCAGCAGTCCCAGTTTGGCTTTACGTTTCTTCTCCATCCTGCGCTCTCGTTCCATCTTGTCCTGCTCTTGGACCGAGAGGGCCGATGTTCCCTTGACTGCCTCTCCTGCATCTTCTTCTTTGTTCTCTTCCTCGTTCTCGTCTCCTTCCTCGCTGCCACTGTCTTCTACTTCTGGTTGATCTGTATCACCCTTGTGTACCTCTCCTGTCTCCAGGTCCTCGAAGTCACCGTAAAGCTCATCTGACGCAGGCAACAATGGGGAAAAAAAGACGTGACACTTTGCATCATTTACATATATGCAAAGTAAAAAACTCTATTTTTTTGTCTATTTTTAGCAGGAAAAAGCTACCCAGAGGTAACCAACTGGATACCTATTAAGGTTAATTTCTAAATAGTGGGCTGATTTGCTACATAACGTAACTTTCTGAATCAGTTTCTGGTTCAGGTGTAAAATCTTCACCGATAAGGGCAAATTCTGAGAAGATACTCACACAAATGCTGTAACGTTTGTCCGATAGGACTTGACCCGTCAACTAAGTCTCACACACTTGGCAAACCCATACGGGAACAATATACACATGCAACCCACAGACATGCCCTGATTAAGGTAGATGACATACAGTGTGACTGACTAATTGCGAATAAAGAACAAAGTTGGTCGCAGGGAGATATCACATCACTCGTTTGGACAAGGACTCTGGAATGATGTATGCCTTGTCTTTCTCACAGGCTGCCTGTGCTTCCTTCAGTACCTACCATAACAAATCTAATGTACATAAACTGGATTTTATAACTAACAGTTGTACAAATCTTGAAAAGTAAGGTATTCCTTTCCACATTAGAAGATTCAGTAAGTACAATTAAATTAATAAGTTGTTTACAAAACCAGATTCATATTTTTGAGTATAGATATTTTGGATTTAACTGTAAAAAAAAGAAAGTGCTTCAAATGTGCATATGACAATGCATTCCTTCCTCCAAGGGGCACTGTATTTTTTCAAATCCACCGTAAAATTATCTTCCTCACTTACCGTCTTTTTTGAGCAACTCCTCTGCATCTTCGTTCGAGTCCCACTTTCCGGTCACGAAACAGTCAGCGATCAGCTCCCTGATCTGAAGGGAATTTTTATAATTACAGACGTGATTACAAAGGATGCAAACATGAAACGTGTGTACTTTTATTCTGTGTTCTCCATACCTATGAATGTGTTAGGTTGTTCAAAATGGATGCCAAGTTCAAAGATTTTTTAAAAAATTGGTCAAGATGACCATTATAATTTTGTGGAAATGGTTTCTGTTTAACTTTATCCATAGACATTTGAGAGGGTCAGACTTTATGATACAAGTTGTTGTGTGTGTTTGTGGTATTATGACACTGTTTTGAAATCCTCTGCAACCTGAGAATATATTTGTGCCCAGAGTGCATTCATCTGTGAACCAGGGTAGGAATTAAGACAAGAGACCAAAGGACCAAATAAGGTGCTTGTTCCTATCTGAAAAGGTAAAATACTACACATAGCTCATATGAATGTCATGTTCTGTTTCAGTATTAATGGATGAGCATTGGTTTTCATCCCTCAAAGCTTAATCGATGTGGTTGTAAACGACATTCATCGAGTAAACTGAAACTACTGTGCGTAATTTGATTCACTGGACAATGTGTTATTGCCCTGCTAGTAGTGATGCACTGCAAGTGGTATCACGCATACAGTTTCACTCAGCTGAACATGGCCTACGTTCCACAGATTGTGTGATCATTCATGAAGTTTTACATAGCTGAAGGAAAGTGAATTATATAATGGATATGGAAACTTTGGCACTACCTGGTGCTGCCTTCCCCCTACCTCCCCCTTCATGACAAACCAGAAAACAATGAAAACATCTTCAGCATTTGCGTGTTTCTCACTATTTGTTTTATGTTCTTTATGTCCCAATTCTGTAAAAAAAAAAAAAAAGACTCCTGACCTCTTCTAAATCCCAGTCCCTGATGTGCTTCACTGGGAAACTGGAGGTGTCCTGTCCATCTTTTCCTCTTCTCAGTTTTTCCTCATCTTGGGTCGGTTTGGTCAGAGTCAAGAACCCACCAAGTTCTTCCGTCTCTTCATCGGAGTCGTTCTCCTCAACTGGAAGCAGGGAATGAACAAATTGTTAGACAGCTCCCTTCAAATATTTGGGTGAAGGTTCACTAACTCAAATCAAGGAGCGACTGTTGAACTACAAGGAAGCATGCAAAGATGAATGCATCCTTCTACAAATGACTGTTTAGTGACACGAACTACAACCTGCTGTAAGTCACAAAGTCAAAAAGGAATGACTGTTTAGTGACACGGACTACAACCTGCTGTAAGTCACAAAGTCGAAAGGATTGCAAAATACGTCATGGTGAAGCAGCAGTCTGGTACTACAAGATAAAGAGCCTCAAGAGATACTTTGTGGACACTCAATGAACAAACTGGATGACTGGACAGTTGCCATGAAAATTTTCCCAGCTTTATGAAGAAATGGAGACAGCAAAAACCTTAGAGATAAATGTAAATACTGAATGTTGTCTGATGCCAAACTGGTTATCCTGAGTGTTGACATGTCAACATTCATGCCAAAAAGCATGCCCCATGCCAACTTAAACACTGCTGTTGTCATTGTGTATAGCTTGGTAAGCTTATCTCTAGCACATCCAGACACACTAGAGAGAGGTTTCTTCTCTCTAGGTATGGACGAGAGCAAGCACTTCCCACCACTGGCTGGTATATCATGTGCTATTAAAAGTAACTTGCATAAGAGTCTCTTCACATATTACATCAATTTCAGACTGGCACTGTACCATGCATAGTTTCAAGAACATTGACTTGGAGGTGGGGGAGGGAAGATGAAACAGGTTCCACCAATTTCTTTGAGGGAAGGTGCTACGACAATTGCTCCCCTCCCACAAATTTTGTGACCTGACAATATAAAGTGAGGTAACAAAAAAAAAAATGAAGGTCATGGAAGATGCCTGCCATTACAGTTGTCACAAAGATAGAAGAAAGGCATAAAACTTTCTTAATGCCAACAAAAAATTGGAACATTTAACACCATATCCCAACTGGGTGTTGGGTCACTTTCATCTTAGAGTCCCTCGACATATCTTTTATGCCAGATGCTCCACCGACCACCTCCTCCAAATCAAATCAATCCCCATGGGTTGTTGCATCGATTATCTACCTACCCTCTCCGTAGACCAGTTTCCTTAAATTCGGAGTGTTTTGTTGCTGTCTTATGAAGGCAGCTGCAGCTTTCTCAGCTAAATTCTCTTTCCATTTGAGTTGTCCATCTAAAACAAAAAAATGAAAAAAAAATGCAAATACTAATCATATGCTTTACAAAAACAGAGGAACTGAAGGGAAAGAAAAGAGACAAAGAAATGGAGAAAGGTTTGCAGAGGAATCTGCAAATTTATTGACAAACAACAAGTTGCAATTTATATTGGGTCTTCATGAGGGAAGCCTACCCTGAATGCTCATAAAATGCTCTGCTTTAATTGAATGTTACTGGAAGGAAATTGCACACTAACTGTACGAGCATTACAAAAAAATCAACAGAACGGACTTTTCACAATTCCAAACAGCAATTCAATATGTACATTTTTAACGTTGTCTAAATTACTTTAGGCTTTATGAGTTCATCTTGATTTCAAGAACAACATTTGTTTTCCTCGTCTCTTACCTTCATTCTCTGAACCATCATCATCTTCTGATTCAAGTTCTTCATCCTCTTCTCCTGGATCTCCTTCATCTTTTCCATTCCCCATCACTTCTGCCTCTTCCTCCATCTCCTCCTCTTGATCTTCCTCCGATGATGAGGATTCAAATTTTTCCTCCTCAATCAGTTTCTCACGAAGATAAGAACCTTTGCCTCTAATTTCTTTCTGCACTCTCTTTTTTTCCTTCCTCTTACCCACCTCTGGATTCGCAACTTGGACAATCAGATTGAGATTGCCTGTGTTGCCTTTTTTCCTTTCTTTCCTTTTCTTGCTTTCTTTTATCTTGATAACATCTTCATCATAATCTTTACTTGTAACCCCATTTCTGCTATCTTCCTTCTGATCATCATCATCATCATCTTCATCATCATCATCATCATCATCATCATCATCATCATCTTCATCATCATCATCATCATCATCATCTTCATCATCATCATCATCATCATCATCATCATCATCACCTTCGACATCCTCTTCCTTGCTATCTTCCTCCATCATTTTCAGTTCACTTCTTTCTCCTTTCATCATCTTTTCCTTCTTCAATCTTTCTTTCTCTCTGGTGTCCATCTTTACCCCCACCCCAACTATTTTCCCATCTTTATCTCCACCACCACCACCACCAGCTCTTCCATCATCGTCGCTACCTTCCTCAGTTTCTTCATCACCGCTGCTTTCGCTTTCATCTGTTGAGCTTTGTCTTTCCTTCTTGGCTTTATATTTCTTCCACTTTGAAGATTCCATCTTCTCATCTCCTTTGATCTCTTTTCTCCTCATACTTGTCATTTCTTCTTCACTACTATCCTCTCCTGAGTTTTCAGTGAATTTTGTCCCTTTCTGTTTCTTCCTTATCTTTGACTGATTGCTCACTGATCTTTTTCCAACTGCATCCATCTCCAAATCATCATCGCTGTCTGCAAACTGGATGTCCGAAAACTCCTAGGCATTTGACAGAAGAAAAACGCTAAATTTGAAACTTACACACATATGCCAAAACCAACACAAAGACTGTTCAACATTTGTTAGCAATAGATATCACTGTCTTCGATGTGAAACACCATGTACAAATCAGCATAAAACAAGCATAAACCATTCACATGGTTGGTAAGCTTTTCTGAGGATAATAATCAAGCACTTTTCAAGCCAGAACTTTTTTCAAGGACATCAAACCACTTTTGAAAACACTCGAAGTATGTATTCAGAAATTCTGATGCACACTTGACACTGGAATGAAACAAAACTGGTCCTGGTCCAGACATTTTTTGCAGATAATAAGTAACTAAAAATGAATGGTTAAACTACAAAATACTAAGCTTCAAGCACTTTCGAGGACTTTAACGAAATAAAAAAATTTCAAGCACTTTCATGGCCTTGAAAATGACAATTTTGTATTCAAGTGTTTTCAAGGTTTCCAAGGCCGCATACAAACCCTGTATTCAAGAGGCTGGATGAGAGATTCTCTGTTGAATGTATTATAAGCTGAAAACTGATTGGAAAATTATAACAAAAATGTGAGAAGAAATTGTAGGCTAGAACAGGAGTCAAAGCCACAACCTCAGTAATACAAGGTCAGCATGCCACAGTCACGATGTCAGGATTCATGGCTCTAGCTGGCACCCTTTGCCAAGAAATAGCTGATTAAAGGTCACAGCCAATCACTGGACTGGACAGTTCTGTCGGCTGAGAGCAGGACTTGTGTTCCCGAGGTCGCTGGTTCGAACTTTGTTCTAGCCTAAAAATTCTTTGCACATTTTCAAAATAAGATTCTCGGTGGGAAAATTCCCTGTCAATACACCAACCATTTTGTTTCTCTTCTTTGAGGATGACCCATCTTGTTTTTCATTTTTAGATGATGACCTGTGGTTACCTCTCTCCTCGTCAAAGCCCTCATCAGGATCCTCCTAGGATGGAAATAAAATCAGCTTTCCACAAGGATTGGCTAAATTTGCAAGACCCTGATATCTCTTAAGCAAGGTCAAGGGGGTTACATGGACCAGGACACTGACTTAAGTGTTGGTTGATGTGCCAGTCATACCTTTGTCTGAGCTGACCGAGGATTGCAGTTTCAAGCAGATTAAGGGTGAAGGTAAAATGCTGCCCCCTTAAACATGAATCAAGCCACAAAAATATCTTAGATGCTTTGCAGGGAGTCAAGATACAACTACTTCCAGGAATTACTGAATGAAAGCTCCTTTAAAATACAAAACAACATCATCAGTGACTGAAATACTGAAAGAACAACAACAGACAACTTGCATGGCTTTCAATAACAATTACTGAACAGTTTTCCAAATTTTACACATAACTAAGTCTCCACCTCCCTATACATGGTTGTGCAAATGAAATGCAAAGTTATGTTCAATTCTACAAGTTTTAGATATATTACAAAACCAAATCATCCACTTGCTTTACAGAACCGTTCAAGGCAAGGTTAATGTTTACTTTTCAAATTCAAATTCCTTTGTCTCAGTGACGAATCCATCAAAGCAACAATCCATTAAGTAATTACTGTACACAGTGTCTGGACTCTTCACCCTCTGAGGTCTCAAATTATTTTTCTCTTCTGTCTTTTAGACACTAATTCATGCATTGGTCTTGACTCCACGGTTTTACTTCATCCACTTCTGCGGCTTGTTCTCCTCCTGACTTGCCTCCCTCCATCCCTTCCTTGCCATTTCTCTCTTTGCCCTTTTCACACCCTGTTCCTCTCTATCATCACTGATTCCCTACATTTCATCTTGCATTTTTATCTGTCTTCGTAACTTCAATTCTGGATTACGCACTACAAAAACGCAGGTTTCATTCCTTCCACTGCACTTACAGTTCATTCTCCCCACCGATGACATTCCCTGGTTGCATCTCCTTACAATTATCTTGACAAATAATTCTCCCCTCATTCACTTTTTTTCCTTCATACGGAATATCAATATGAGCATATTCTATTTACCTCTTCAGAGGAACTGCCATCTTCGTTGCTATCGGCACCTTCATCATCAAACTTCACCCGCCTCCTTTTCCTCCCATTTTCCTCGACGACTTCCTCCTCGTACTCCCGCCTCTCCTCTTCTTCCATTTCCTCTGATGTCAGTGGAGCTGCTCCATCAAATAGTGTCATCTTACTTGTGGCCATCTTGGAATCCAGGGTCTGTTGTGTTCCGATCAAGTTGTTGACCAATTCGTTGGATGGCTTTTCTTCTTCCTGATGGTGAAAGGAGAAAGTTTGACTAGCAGGCCAATCCCCTCATACTTGCATTAAATTACTTCCCAACTACACTCAAATTTCAAGATTGAAATGCTCTGGATACAAATTCATGAGGCACTCCATTCTTGGTCTTTCTGCCTTCTGCATCACAGAATGCAAACCCTTTTTTGCTGCAGATTATGTCCTTTCCTTTGAAAGGATTTTGCCCCCTTTCTTAACTAAAACTTACTGATTTGATGACTTATCTACTTTGTAAGTAACACAAAAATTTCCCAAGTATTGTCATTTTCCATGAAATTTTAGTTGCCTAAATTGCAGTTCAAAGGAACTGTAAGTGCAAACCAGTTCTCTGTAAAACAATGGTCTGATTTCATTTCATTCTTTTGATGAATCAATAGAACAGTTGATATTTTTTTCTTCGAGGTACGACAACTGAAACAACGCTGGTTCACGGTGAAACAATAAAGATCGATTTGGGGTCTTGTGGTCCAATGAGCCAGCCAGCATACATACATACATACATACATACATACATACATACATACATACATACATACATACATACATACATACATACATACATACATACATACATACATACATACATACATACATACATACATACATACATACATACATACATACATACATACATACATACATACATACATACATACATACATACATACATACATACAAACTGACAAAAGGAAGTATCACCTCAGTCGGCTCCTTTGACTGGTTCGGTCCCAGTTCAACGTAGACGACATCCTTGTCATACACGATGCCACCGACACCAGACATGGGGGCATAGATCAACCTCTCCCTGGTATCTAGGGAACGCTTCTTCTCTTTATCTGGCAAGGGGCAGGGGTCTGGCAGGTAAGTTATGTCCTTGATTTCAAAGTCCCCGCAACCTGCAATATCACAAAAATTTAACGATGATAGGTGTCAAAAGCAACATCCCATCAGGAGGGTTAAAGAGAGAAACATCTTTGAAAAGAAAGAAAGAGTAAAATTGCCTTCACTTTATTCTCATGACAACCCCTCTGGTGAAGAAATGGGCAATAGAATTTAGACCGCTATGTATGGTTTAAACTCACTGATATACATAGTAGCATATGTACCTGGTGAACAATTTGGACCGGTAGGGTACCTACCATACACAGTCAGTCAAGTACCTGGATGACCCAACAATAAAACTTCCATTAGGCTACAAGGTCATGGTGAAGTCATAATACAGCAAGCTGTTTTTGTAACAGCATGTATCTCAAACACAGGTATAACATACAGGAATTCCCTTGTTATTGTAGATTCCTTACTACTGTAGATATGAATTGAAATTTATAAACTGAGATTTTCACATGTAAAACACAAGTAGGTGAAACTTTGGATCCCAGTAGCAATTTCAGAATCGGGTCTTGACGCCATCTGCACGCTGCTGTTGACAAGAAAGGACACTTTAACGTTGCACAGTAGGAAGAACTTGCTGCTGACCAGAATTTCTCGTAACAACACCCAAATGGAAGAGGATCGATCGCCTCTTTCTCTAAGATGCTACTTGAGCATGATTTTCTAATCCAAACTAGTGAATGAGATGTATACCTATCTATATAGTCTAATAGGGAAGACTAATAAGGACAGAAGAAAGAGGACAAGATAAAAAGAGACAAAAAGGCAAGTTTTCCATAATGGTGTGATAAGTCTCGAACACCTATCCAACACATGCAATCCAGTTTTGGTTCTTTCTCCTGAATCTTTTGGGTATGATAGATGAATCTCTAATCCAATTCACACACTACTCCTGCAGCTAGCAGTGTAAGATCTTGTTATCTGTCACTGATGAACATATCACCTGGATATCGCTTCCCTGTTTCTGCCTCTTTCTTGAAAATTGGTGTCATACTATCGGGAACTATGCCAAAATGATGTCACTCTTTAAAATACCATCTCTGATTACACTTCCTGATAACTTTCAATTTTTCAAAAATGTGGCTTTGTTTATGTTCTTCTTTTAAATGGTAAATAAGACAACTACAGATTTCCTAAATTTCTGTGACTCACCAGCCAGGTGGACACTTCCTCCAAGTTTCAAGGGTGTCCCTCTGACGTAGCCGTAGAGACTAACATGGCGGTCACATTTCTCTTTCTGCCGGATGAGCTCTGGATCCGTCAAATCCTCCATCCTGCGAGCAAAGGTGAATCACGTATCGCATGGTTATCTTTGTTTTGAGTAGAAGTCACCGATATAAAGCAGATGTGAAGCATATTCACACCAGTGGAGGTAACGATAATGTAACGGACAACAGTGATAAGGTTAAGAGGTACCTACCTGTGGCGTCCAAGGTACCCTAAATATCTACATACGGGACAACCAAATGAAGGACGACCCAATTCCCTCAATGCTTGAATCAAATTAAAATTTTACTTAAAATATCCGAAATGATGTCATGAAACGAGGCAATGGATTTGCACACAGCACGATGCAGCTATGTTCATGACACAGCGACCTAGTAATAAATGATGATGCCATTTTAATGTTTGAAAACCACAACCACATTTTAAACATTGAACCTTTTCATTGGACTACCAGATGAACCTGCTAAAAATTTCAAGGCTGGACTACAATTTGCAAAGAGGGAAGGAGTGGTGGGCTGACAGAACTAAGAGAAACACAGATCAATAAGGGGACAGATATATATCACCGTAGGATGTTTGATGGTTGGTATTATGAAAATTGATAAATCATAGTTTGTAGAACATTAACAACAATTTCATTCACCAGCTCAGAGGGTTTTGGAATTCACCCCAAAAATGTTGAAGGATCACCAATTAAAGTGATATAATGGCTAAAACATACAATCTGACACTTGGTAAACATTAGCTCTTCAACTTCAAATATTTGTGTCTAACTACATGAAATTACAACTTTGACAATAATTAATATCTGCAGTAGTATTGTCCTTTCAATCCAACTTAAGCATTCTGCAAAAAGGAATTTGTATTTTGAAAAAAAAAAAATGGTAAGTTGGTGGTGAACCTTTACAGTAAAACCAGTCAAGACTAGGATTTACTGTGTAAAATAAAAAAATAAAAAAAATAGTACTCAGACAACCAGTATGTATTTCAAAGGTTAATGCACCTTGGATCTCAAGGAAGATTTCAGGAAAGGGCTATGAAAATTATCAGAGCAAATATTTTAATAGCATGAATAAATCTACACATTGGCATTAATTTTCCAAACCATAATTCACCTGTCGGCTAATATGTAGGAGTGTGACGTTCTCCAGACAAGTGGGCGGAACTTCATCACTGAGATAAAACGTCCGAGGTTGTGGATCTCTCGCCTCAGGTATTCCCCGTGCAACATGCCAGAGAGGTAGAATAACTTAGCACCCTGTGGGTTCAACACCAAAGAAAATTTACTTCAGGTCAGATTACCACAGTTACGACATCACAAACCTGCTTCATGGAAGTAATTTGTATGAGAGTAATCTTTGGAAACTTATCTGCTTTTGCCTAAATTATTACTTCTATTATTCACCACTTTTTAAGTATTTATGAGGGACTAAAACAAAAAATAGTCATATGGAGAGAGATAATGCCAAGAAATGAAGTAGATATTAGTTGAAAATTACTACCCGTTTGTCTTTTTAATTCACTGATGAACTTAAAATTTTCCCTTCCAGTATTTTTTTTTATGTTTCTTGACTATGACCAACATGAGGCTTTGCAAAAGAGGAAATAACACAAATTTGTGGTGCCAGATAAACAGAAAATAATGACGGTACAAAAATCATCACAGCTGCACTTTTCAGCTTTAGATATATGTACGAGAATATCTGTAAAGACTGCAACTTCTCGATACTATCTCTTCTAGACTTGTTAGTAATTTCAAAATAGAGTACACTTAAATGTGAAGAACAGACAACATCAAGTTTCCCACCATGCTTTGCATGCTAATACAGAAAGAGATGGACGGTAAACCGTAGATCCAGAATTGCTCGCAAAGTCCAGATTCTCCCGAAAGGATTATCACCACCTTCGGATCAGAAAGTGAGAACACGAACATTCCCATTTTAGGGAGTCCATTGCCCAGGTTACAATGTCTGATCCCTCCTGAAAGGCAGATCAGCATTCTTGGATCAGATTCTAAAAAACAAGAGCATTCCCACTAGGGGGCTGATCATCATCACGGGTCTGATCCTGCTTGCTTTATCAGTCTGAGTACAGTGCCATCTTTAAAGTATCCTGGAGCAGAATCACTCTTGGCCAAGTGCTGATGAAGTGTCGCCCATCACCTTAAATGATCATTTTTCAAATAAACATTCTTAGACGGAGCAGGTATGGAGAGAAATGAACACATACCTGATAAACTTCTTTCCAGAATCTGTGTTTGAGTCTCTTCTTGGTCTTGTTCAGGGCCTTGTTGTTCCTCATTCCATCCAGGTGTGTCAGGATCCCCATAATCTTGGGAAAGCCATGGGCTTGGGCAATGTTCAGAAATTCAAAGGTCTCCATCTCGAATCCAAAACTTGCATCCACCATCAGCAAAACCTGACAGATGATATAGCCAAGGCAAGACATCATCTAAGTTGTAATCTTTGTCTGCATCAATCATTGCAAGACACAGGTTAAAAATACTCATATGCATTTAATGGGAAATATGAAATATGAAAGATATGAAATATTTAGAATATACCAACATGGCATTCAAAGATAATAGCCTTAATCATTATTAAACCATTCAGTCTCACCATCTGCAAGAGCTTCATCTCCTCAAAACATTATGCATGTGGTGAGTATCCAAAGATGCATCATTTGAATTTTGAAAAGTTTGGGTGAACTAATTATTGTTGAGCATCAAATAACTGAATTTCTATCTATGAGAAACTCATTTCTTGGAAAGAAGGCTACGGTCCTCCCTTACTTTGAATAATCTGTCTCTCTACCTTTACAAACATTGGTTTTAAATCTATGATTGTTTTCTGAAAAACAGATGCCTTACTTCCCTTTAAAAGAATAGGGTCCTACTGGAGGTAATAACTTGGAAGAGCTCTCCAGAGTTTTAACCATATTGGGGTTAACGAAAGAGTGAGAATATCTTAGAGGGAAATGGCACACAGAGAAAATAACCTTAACCACTGTTCATTCATACTTGGTGAGAATCCTTAACTCCAACTGGCCCAAGACGCTCAAGTGACCGTGCATTATCTTCTGGATGAGAATGGAGTCTGAGTGCTTAACTTGCAATAACCCCCGCTTGTGCATTTACCTTCAGTTAATGCACGGTCCAGTGTTGATTAACTGTTAATTAAACCATTCAGGTTCATCAATAAAGAAGAAGCTTAAACATATAATGCATAACATGAGTAAGGAATACATATCATTTGGGGTTTCAAAACCTTTGGGGAGCAAAATTATGATTTTGTTTTTCTTCTGTAAAGTAAATGCCATATATTTAGTTTAGCAATGTGCCCACAAATTTGCAGATGTTTGTGGCATCTCATCGAGGTCACCAATGGTTTTGGATGCGGTCCCTTCCTACAATGACAGCTGGCGCCGATCTTTTATGCCAAGTCGCGGTCGTGCTTCTTACACATCACTGCACTTACGAATGGAAACTTGCTGGACACAAAAATGTGGTCAATCTGTTTCTTACCAACTTTGACACACATGAAAGATTGGTTTCAGAGTTCAAATTTTTGTTTGCAATTGCAATACCTCCTCTGTATTGAGATGGGATTCATAGTACTCCTTCCTATGTGGGGTGGAAAAACTGAGTCTGAGCATGTTGCCTAGGGGCAGCACCAAGAAAGAAAGAATAGTCAGAGCTTGACAGAGGGAGGATTGAACCACAAGTGAACAATCAACTCCAGACTGGTCGTGGCAGTTTCTGTCTTCAGAGTTCGTACAGGATTGCAAACCTCTGCATGGGAAATCTTCAACATAAATCTTGAACGTAATCTATGACAACTGCTCACTGTAAATGCTCACATAATAACTCGTTGTTGAAAAGTACAGCAGCACTTTGCATGTGAATTGCCCATTGGGTGACCTATTGAGATACAGTAACATTAATTTCAACACCAGCTGGATTAGTCAGACAAGCAGGAGGAGGTAAAATGAATGATGGAAAAGAAGATAATGAATCCAAGTCCCAGAAATAAAGACTCACCAAATCTGCTACTTTGGCCACATCTATCATACTGCTGATATCATTATTGCACTCCACCACGGTCAGCCTTCTCTTTTTACCTGCATAGGAACAAATGCAACAGAGTATAGTGAAACCATTGTACGATGATGAAGATGATGGTGATGATGATGATGAAGACTAAGATGTAATATATGACAAAGGACCTTATTTTCCACAAAAATTTTCAGGTAACTTCACAAAATATCTCATCTGACTTTTCAGCTTGTGTCAGATTTCAAGATCAAAATCAAATAATTTCAAAGAACAACGAAGATTGCTTTCTGGCAATAATTTGCTGAAGTAACTGTATATGTTAGTGGAATGTTCCTTTAAAGTTATTACCTGTAAGTCCTATTCTATGTGCTTTGCTACGTATAGAAGCAATAACTATGAAGCACTCTATTGAGTTCTTGGAGGGGGGGGTAGGGGTAGAGGGGTAGGGGTAACCAAAAGATGATACAGCTAAGATCTAGGACTAAAATGAGAGAGACATTGATACCGTGGTTACCTGATACTAAAGTTACTGGTCCATTTATAGCTGCCAAATTCTGTTGGGTAAAGTTCTTCACCAGGCACCTCACGAGGGTCGTCTTGCCGACCTTCGGTGGCCCAACAACGGCCACCACGATGGGTGGAGGTTCTAAGGGTGTTCTATCGACCACTGGAATGTGATGCTTCTTTTCCTTGATGTCGGCAGTCCTGCGAGAAAAGAAAAACTGCCTCTCGTCAACAACCAAACAATAAAGCCCAAGGTTTCCTCTCCAAACGATCACTACTGGATGATTCAAGTTTGGCTTGAGTTGAAACCTTGAGTTATAATATAGATCCAAATATTAAGTACACTGGAAAGATGGCACACAACTCACACCTTTGACCTAAATTAACTCTTTTTATACTGTTGTGAATGACGGTTGACAAATTCCTGTGACAATAAATGTCACCAGTGACTAGTGCTGTACAGATACTGTTGAGATACTACAAATTTATTTGGTTGGCAGATCAAGGTATTTTGGGGGAAAATGACATTTACTGCATGTTGTCCATCGTCAATACCTGGAACTATTTAAGATGATCTCACATATGTATAGTACCACTATAACATCAAAGTCATCATTTTCAGGACATTAATGCTGCAGCTACTGCACATTGACCATTACACATGGACGCGTCTCTTCTCCCAAGTCAGTTACCCATGAGCTAAATTGGTTAACTCAGCTACACCATGAAAGTTCCCTTCTCTGCACACTACAGCAGTCCACATTAGAGAGACAGGACACACTGAAGGCAGTGATAAAGGTTACCAGGCGTGATTCTCACTATGGAAATTGTTGCATAAATTATACAGAGACAGGGAAGTTTGGAGCAGTAGCTAGGCAAATGTTCTTAGTTACAACACTCTAGGTGAACTTCTATTATACGACAAATCCTGATAGCCCAACTCTTGACGTCACAAATTTGCAATGTTTTTTGTTGTCCCATGTTTATTCATGACACAGCTGAGAGACACTATTTTGAAGTATGTATCCTTCCCTGGTCCCTGGATGTCACAAATTTACGTACTTGGCTTATGTTTATTCATGATGCAATTCTTCAACAAAATTTTCTTTGTGAAATGTTTGAAGAATTTTGTTGACACTTGTACAGTTTGACACATACCCAAAAATTCTTTCTTCATGTCATACTTGCAAATAATATTCCTCGTGTTCTGTTGATTACATGGAGTGTAAATTGAGTCAAACTTCAAGTCACCAAGTCAATTGGTATAAAACACTTTTGTCAGGACTAAAGATTATGGCCATTGTGGAAATGGCTGGCACAGAAAGCTGAATACTGTCCTTGGCTCAACAGTTTAGTAACATCATGGTCCTACCTTCTGACAGCTCTGGCTGTCTTGTTTACTGACTGTATTGCAAATGCCTTTGGGTTCCTCTGTTTTGCAGTCTGTAGTTCCTCCACTTTGTTCTTTTCCTTCTTCTTTTTGGCTTGAGGGCCTGCATGTTTAGGCCGATGAGGTTTGTGGACACCATGCCCTGTCTCCATGGTAGTCAAAGTCTGGCCAACAGAATCTTCCTGTGATTAAAGAAAAAAGGTAAGAAAAATCATCATTTCCAAGCCATATTCAGAGGTCTGCTTAGGGTAGACTGGGTGCCGGTTGGACCATGTTAACCTACAGTAGCGCCACCATCAGTTCAAACGTAGTACTAGCATAGAACAAAAGTTTTGGCTTCATATGCACCCCAAATTGCAGGAATCTGCAACCTCTAGGCTTTTACAACATGCATCTAAATTTTGAAGAATCTGCTTGAAAATTTGAATTCTAGGAGAAAGTATCTCTGGTTGAGACAGTTTTACCACTGATGATGGCTATTTTATTTGAATCTTTTTTTTAAAAAAATAAGTGTTCACTACAGTAGGGTTTGGCAGTATTCTGGTATCCAAGACACTGCCGGTATTTGCAGTACCGGTATTAGGCAGTACCGACTGACTGATCTGTTTGTGCTCTTAGAGTAGCTGGGGAGTGGGGACAGTTGGCTGTTTATCGTCATGGTTGGAGCCAACCAGCATGTTGACTTCTCCGACACTATATTTCACACATGATGAATTTCCTTCCTATGAAGAGTATGCCCACCAGTGGTAGACCTGTGAAAAAAATTTTCTACTTCCCTATAGCAGCAGAGGGTGACTTTCGAACTAGAAATGTTATGTGTCCAGCTTCGTGAAATCATGTGGCAAGAAAGACTGTCATTGCCTGTTTCGTAAAAATTTCCAGCCTAGACTTACTTTAGTTGATTTCATTAATGAGGCTGGTCAAAGGAATGTAAACATGTGAACACTTCGTCTCCTCATTGAAAAAAATATCGACTAGTACAAAGTAGTGAGGTATGACATCACTTACCGTACCACGTACTGTAAGAAAAGGGGTGTTCAGTGTATGTACCTGACTTTGTTTTTTATCATCTCTCATCTAAACAGCTGTAAGATTTATGCCAGCATGTTGCTGTTTTGCATTGGAACTTTTGTGAAATATTAGGCAAAATTGATGGCCATCGAAGTCAATTTTGTCAGGACAACCTCGCAAACAAGTTCTGCAAGATTTGGTCGTCCAGTAGTTTTTCTAGTCATCCCTACATCCAGACGACCATAAATATTGGACACTGAATAAGGCCATTTTGTGGAGTTTTGTGGACTAAAATATAATGAACAAGGGTAAGAGTGTTGGATCTGAGGTCACTATGCACATACAGTTGGTCTAACATGATAATGGAGCACTAGACTACTATACAATGGGTTACAGCCCTTTACATTCCCACAGCCCTATGTTCCAACACCCCTATGTTCCAACATGCTGATGTTCTGATGCCCCTATATATTCCGACACCCTGCATAAATGATGCATTGATCAATAAGATCATATTATGCAACCATAATAAGATATAAGATATTGTAATGTTGAAATGCAACATCAATAGGCAACGTTCATGAAATTGAGTCGCATAGTACAATACAGTACATTATTTGCTAATTTGTAAATATGTGCGTCATTGGCCACAGAGATGCAGTTGATGATCATACCATTGGTATGGGCGCCCACACTGCTCCTTGCCCATGGGTCTTAGAGGGTCTTACTAAGCCCATGCTGTTGGAATGTAGGGGTGTTGGAACATACTTAGGGGTGTCGGAACATAGGTGTAACAGTTGAGTAACAGGTACAGTCGCTTAATAGTCCTATCCCTAATCCACTACACTACGAGAGGGAATTCTGCTGATGGGTGTTCAAAGTTATATTTACACAAAACATCCCCGATCTCCTAGCCCTGTAATATTACATAAATACATCCCCTAACCCTATACTAATACTATCATATTATGCATACGCTATTGCTGGCAGTAAGTTAGGCCTACTGTACAACCAGTGGGAGTGCTCATTCATTTTGTGTAATGTGTGTGAGTGACATGTGTGTGTGGTCACGGATTCTAAAGTTAAACCCGACTTTCACTTGGGGGTGAACTTGTAAGGGACGAAACGACCGGGGGAAACTGGTTGGGACGAACGATAGGAAGGCCTGTAGCCTTACAGTGTAACGTTACTCGTGCCAGTCGCTGTACCTTCTTCAGTCGTACTAGCCTAGGCTTGGGATCAAATGAACGAGAAACTGGTTGCATAGGCCTAAGTTTACCATAGCGTTCTGTCAATACTTTCTTTAACTTAGAAGTTGAAAATCAAGAACAGTAAGTTAATTTCATACAAACATACATGGAACAAACCACGTTACGGACTTCAATGAGTGTTCTCTTTGTATTGCAAACGTTCGTGTCACAAACCGTGGTCATCTCATGGAGGCGGCCATGTTTTACAGAGACTTTTTTAGAGGGGGTACATCCTATTTACAAACTGGGAGTTTAATCAAATTGACTGTAAGGACCGTCTATCCAGTCCATATGCAGCGTAGTGCGGACTTCTAACGTTACTTCTACACATTGTGAGCAGTTCTACTTTTGTGCTGTAATATACATTCACTGCATGCATGCGCGATTTGCGAAAGTATGCACTGCGTGTCACAACCGATGTATCAGCCGTCGTTTCTTCCACGGAATCTATCAGGAAAACAACAGATTGCACTGAGTCTCATGGACGAATTGCCAATTAGATACCTCTGAATGCTTTCATAGAAACCTCTCTGTCATTGCTAAGTATGCATAGCAGTATCTAAGAATTAAAACTGATGCTATTTATGAAATATGTTTTGTTATTATTGCGAAAAAGAGTCAGTATGTGGTTCGCTCAGTGTACCCTTATTGCACACAAAGCGTTACGAGTTAGTGTTAGAACTTAGCAACTTAGGACGTAGCAATGTGCAGGCCTGCTACAACATGCTAAGCCTATGGTGGAGACATGCTTTTCGTAACAAATTGGCAGCCGCAAATGCGTGAAATCCAGCATATGTTACATTATAATCACATGACAATTATTTGCAAAATATACAGGTTAATGGACTTGGTGAAGGCTACAGTAGTTAAAAAAAACCTTCAGCATAGGCTGAGGCCAACGTAAGGCCATGTCCAAACGATACAACTGCAGAATGCAACGGCCCAAACGATTTCCACCGTAGAACTGTAGGCACGGTCGCGGTTAGGAGACTGGGCTCACCATGGCACCGCGACCGTGACCGTTATAATAATAACAGACAGTACGTGGAAGTGACCGTTGTCGCTGCATGGTTCTCAAAAAGCTCTTCGAGTATTATGATCAACATTGTAATCATGTGACTTTCCTCACCTTGGCACCCCGACCGTGCCTCCGCTTGGGACACGGTCTTCCTCATCAACCTAAAATGATCAAATTTCTATTATGGTCAACATTGTAATCATGTGACTTTCCTCACCGTGGCACCGCGACCGTGCCTCCGCGTGGCACACGGTTTTCCTCATCAACCTAAAATGATCAAATTTCTACAATCATTTACTGTAACATGACGTCATAATCACATGTCTTTCCTCACCGTGGCACTGCGACCGTGGGACACGGTCTTCCTCATCAAGCTAAAATAATCGAAGTACTACCTATGTGATCTAGGAACACAGTATCGTTACAGTATGCACAAGATCATTCCACTGTGACTCCACGATTTTAAGAAAGCATTAATCCAAAATGGACCGTGGTATTCTGCAGTTGCTCCGTCCATACTGCAGATACAGAAAGGGGAAGGGTAGGGTTTGTCCTCATTTCGGTACGAATATAGCACACCCTGCCAGATGGAAGTTAGATCACTCTTGAATTTAATCAGAAGTGTTATAGGCCTAAAGTGTAGGCTTGATATCTCACCGCATCCTGGAGGTGCAGTCACACTGCAACTGCCTCTCCCTCCACCCAAGATTGGAGGCTCAGTGGACTTAGACAAATCCTGGGATGGATTTTTCTTCTACTGCGCCTGCATCTCTACCAGAGATTTTAAGGCTCAATGAACTGAGACTAAATTTTTGCGGAATGCTGCCTTTTTCCCACTGTGACTAAGCCTCTTTGCGTATGTGGTATTCCACCTAGTGGACTTACATAAAGTTTGGGTTGGATTTTTCTTACTGTGCGATTGCAGCTCCACCACAAATTGGAGATTCAGTGCACACCAAGATAAATCCCCCCATCCCCCTCCTCTGTAAAAAGGGCAATTTTCCAAGACTTCACGTGCCTCCAGCCCACATATGCATCATTCTCAAAATAGTTTTCTACAGTATATAGGCATAAAGGTCATGAGTGCCTCAAGGCAGCTGCGCTTCCAGGTTTTCGAAAGTAATTCCCTACCTGTTGTGGGGTATTCTGTGATGATTTCCTTATTTCTTGCAGCTATGGCTTTTTTTATTATTATTATATCTCCACAATTGCTGTTTTACTGTACCTGAAACTAACTGGGTTGTAAAATATGAGTATTTGACTGTGTCCAATTTTTCAGAGTAAGGATTAAACCTTGGGTTCGGCTTCAAATGCAAAGAGTCCCTAATGTTGTGAGCATTGTGTTTTTTATGGTATGTTACTGTAAGTCTAAGGTTATAGCATGAGACATTGTATGCATGAGCTGTAAGCTGCATTAGGTGTTTACTGTATGCCTTTCAGTGGCCAGTTTCTCAGATTTAGTATTGGGAGATTTTATGAGTCTCAGACTTCCATCTTTTTCAACCATTTGACCCAGGCTATCAGGTTGAATACAGGTGAATGTACTGCAGGTGAACCGTAAAATGTGGTTAGGGCTTAGCCTTTTGAACATGCAGATGATAGGAAGCACGTATAAAATGGAACAAATCAGTAAACCAACTTGTCTTTGCTGGTTGTTTGTTGTCTTATAAAAGAGGCCAAGATTCGTCGTGAAGCTCTGACATTGGGCGCTGGTGAACCATTTCAGGGACATTTTTTCCTGGGACATTGGCTCTTGTTCTTTAAGGTGCATGCACAAATTTGTCCCTGATACAGTAGATCATATATTGGTTTATCGGCCAACACTGTAGGTTTTGTCACTTCTATAATTACTTCTGGTAACCTGTATTGCAACGTAAGTGTTCATCTACCAATTTTTTTCTTTCTTTTTTTATCAGCAACCCTGGCATTAGTCCTAACAGGAACAGACCAATGGTCTGATTTTACAAACAACAGAAACTTTGCAAGATTTATTCGATCAGTTTAATAAACTGACTTTTCAGATGTCTTTGCTAGTTGTAACGCTAACAATGCTTACAATGCTTTCATATCAAGGATTATTTCTTTACATGATATTAACTTTCCAAATGTCAGTTTGTCTAGAAAGCAACTAAAAAACAAGCCATGGATAACTACTGGAAAGTCCGTAAGACGTTAGAACCTACTTTTTCATAAGTATATTGGCAATCCAACTCCTGAAAAAATATCCTTTTTTGTCCAGGTACAGAAATACCTTAAAAAAATCCATACCTTAAATAAATTCATCAGTTGTTGGAAAACTTTGTAAGTACTACGATAACATGATTGCTGCTACGCAACACTCCTCTCTAAAAACATGGGCCGTCCTTAACGAATTACTTAATAGGGACAAAAAGTCTATCCCTCTAGTAAGTAGTATAATCCACTCTAATGCAACCATTGTTGATAACATGGGCATTGCAAGTTCTTTCAATCATTATTTTTCTACAATTGGCAACAGGCTTGGTGGAAATATTTCTAGTTATACTGATCCTAGGCACAGGATTCCCACAGATCCTTGAAATCCTTGAAACATAGTGTTGCCCTTGAAAGTCCTGGAAATTCCCTTAAATTTGGATATTTTCCAAAAAGTCCTTGAACAAGAAAAAGTCCTTGAAAACTCCAGCAGTTAGGCAAACTTTTGTCACTACCTAACACCAAAAGCCTATTAATATTTCATTATTTGTAAGTTGGGTAAATATTACATTAAGTTTGAAGTGGCTGTTAGGCCTACAGTATCTCACCAATAGATTTCCGGAAACTACCGCAAATTCAGCCAATTGATTCAAATTTCTGTGGTAATATAGCATCTGGCACCCAAAATGTTTATAATGTCCCATTATTTCTAAATTTGGGTGAAGATTAAACTGTGTACCGGTTAAGCTGATATTCTACGATGCCAATCACCAACCAACCAGTAACTTCTACACATTGTGTTAGAGGGCTATATTCATGTATGGCAGTATCTCACAGCTACTTAAAATAAAAGCCATGCACATGATATATATTTTTTATTTTTGTAATTTTGTTGCATCTACACTAACAGTTTTGTATAACCTTTATTTACAGTAGTTCTGGTCATACTCATATTTATTAATGAATATGTGGGAGGATCGAATGGCTGTAAGGGGTGGAGGAGGCCATCTTATTAGTATCCTTAATTGGGTATTGACGGTATAACATACTGTATTCCTATTTCATCCTAAAAGAATGCTTGAGATAGACCTTGAAAAGTCCTGTAAAAGTCCTTGAAATTGGTTTTTAAAATTGTGTGGGAACCCTGTCGGCATTTTTTGGATGGGGGTAGCACAAATACTATTTTCTTGGCACCTACCACTGTTGATGAAATCCTATAAGAACTAGAACTGCATTTGCCCCAAATACGCAGAATTGTAGTGCGTGGTAGGCTACGTCCTTGTTGTTGGGAGTAAGCCAGTCTCTGTGGATCCACTCCTCATAGGAGTTAGCATTTTTGGGGTAAGGCAGTGCCGTTTCCTGTCGACCCCTTTCCCAATCCATTCTTTTTTTATATATCACGCTGGACAAAACAAAAATTACATAGGATCTGTCTCATATGTTGTTAAGTTGCCGACGCTTATCGTTACTATATACCGTATGTCGTACAAGCCTGTTCTGCTCTGAGTTTTAAAGAGTACCGTAGGCTACTTGCTGTATGTATGTCAAAACTGTCTTTCTGTTTCACCACTGAAATAGAACATAAGAGCAGTACATGAGTCTGTAGAAGGACGTCATGTTGTAACCACTAAAAAGCAGTGAAGCAGCACACGATTCTGTGACATCATGTTTAAACACAATGGCGCTGTATTGCTCGCCAATTTGGAAACAACATTGACACTCCATGTTTATCACCTCATTGGGAAAAGGCCGAACCACATTTCATCACGTTTTCTGGAAATTTATCCGCAGGGCTCTCTCATCACTTTAACTCCTTAAATAGTTCTTGTAGTCGTGGCATTTGCTTTTCCTTAGTAGATTTTGGTTTTGAAGTCGGCCATAGCTGGCACTTACTGCGATTACTAAAAGGTCGCGCGTGCATATTTGTATGAACTAAGTTACATCACGTGCAGGTGAGGCGTTATGAGCCATACAAGGCTGAACAAAAGAAATTGCTGGTCGACCAGTAATGACAAGATTGTAGTGCGGCGCACTACAATAAATATACACTGTAAAAGATGACAAATCCCCTGGTTTAAATGAAATTACCCCTAAGATTTTGAAATGTATTTTGCCTCTTATTGTCCTAAGGCTTATTTTGTGTCATTTGTTTAACCTTGTGTTTTTCTCTGGAATATACAGTATCCTGATGCTCTGAAAGTTGCAAAAGTCTTTCCTATTTCAAAAGTGGGGACTGCAAGTGCCCAGAGAACTATCATCCAGTCAGCTTGTTACCTTGTATTAACAAACTTTTTGAAAAGATTGTTGAAATGCATCTTAGGTCATTCTGGGATTGTAACAACACTCCCTTTGAATGCCATTTTGGTTTCAGGAAAATGAGTTTAGTGTGTTAGCTGATTATAGAACATATATGCTATTGTATGCTGTGAAAGGTACAGTACATCTACAGTAACTGATGCTATCAACCAGCAATGGTAGTAAAATGACCCTAGGTGCACAAATTGCAGTAGCACTCACAGGTGATTGGCAAGCTGTATGGAACTTATTGAAACTGCTGACATACAGTATTTGTTCAAGTCTTCACGTGCCGTGTGCCTCCAGTCCACCTACAGTATAGGTGGATGAGTCTGTCTTTGTACTGAGACCATACAGTACATTAAGGAGCCTTTGGTCCACTCATATGATTATTTTTGATTCCTTGCCATAGGCAGGGGAATCTATGCAGTCCTGATGTCGTGTATGTGTGTGTGCGTGTGCGTGTGTGACAGTTGCTCGTAAACACTCTATCTCAAGAAGGGTAACTCTGAGTAATTTCATTTTTGGCATGTAGGTTGCCCATATTGAGTAGATGATCCCTGTTGTTTTTGGTGTCCAAATCTTGCATATTAATGAGGTTATGGGGTAAAACATAAAAAATGTTAAATCTGCCATAGTTCCTTATCCATGGGTCAGATTTGTTTTAAACTTGATAAGGTTGTCTGTTATTAACAGGTTCACGACCCTGTGAAATTTAATGCTTATCAATAGAGAGGAAGGGATAATTTTTCACTATAAAACAATAATAATAGCCTAAACACCATTATTGTGGTTATTATAAACTACCATACAAATAAGTTGAAAAGCATATGGGCTACATTTTCTCATATTAAGTAGATGATCTCTTTTGTTTGTAGTGGAGATCAAAGGTCATTTGAAGTCACCAGAGGCTTTTTGCTCCAGATTTAAGGCTACAGTACTGCATTTGTAACTTAGTGAGTAACTTCTAGTGTGAGGGGCCTCCGATAAGTTGTCCAGAGAGATAGTCTTGGTATGGAGGGTCATGGGGTCAGATAGACAAGGTGGCTTTAATTCATGCATTGGAATGTTAATGGGTTTATAAAAAAATGAAGAAAATAAAAAAACCATCCATTCTGCCATTTATTTGGATAATATCAATATCCAGAGGAACAGCTGGTAGCAGAACAAGGTTTCTTAACAATCAAATTGGAGTGCTTTCAATCATAGTTCACAATGTCGGAAAGGATGGAGGAAGCAAAAATATTGAGGAGTAATCATAACTTAGGGTCAACTTACGAGGACTTTGAGTGTGTTAAAAGCTACTTGTAACAAGGAAGAAATTATCGCAGAGTCGATAAAGGAAAATTTGCAAAAGGCAGAGTGCCAGTTTGAGGCAATGGAAGAGGTTCATGCTGATTTGGCTGGGCTGTTGTCTGATGAAGCATTTGAGCAAGCAGAAAGCTGGATGTTGGAATGCCAAAAGCATTATACTGAGGAGAGGGAGGAAGCATTGAAAAAGTTAAAGGAGGAAATTGAGTTTCAACTTAGCATTGGAATTACCTAAGGCAGAAATTCCACCATACGATGGAGACCCATGAACATTCTGGTCATTTATGAAGAATTTTGAGGTAAATATTGCAGACAAGCTGAGTTCAGATGAGGTAAGGTTGAGTTATTTGATTCAACTAATAACAGGCAAGACTAGAAGCAGCATTGATTACTGTGTGTTTCTTGGAGCTCAGAGATAATGTTGACTGATGTCATACTCATACTGTACTTGATGTGTGGGTTGTATGGCCTGGGTACAGGTAGGTGATCCCTATTGCTTTTGGTGGACGTCAAATGTCGCGGTCATTTTAGGTCACCAAAATAAAGATCATTTTGGGTTAAAGGCTTGTGGTGTATCAAGAAAAATAACTGCAGTTGATCTTATACTTGTCATGTGAATAATTCATGTTTGTTGTAGTATAACCATGTAGCAAGGAATCACAAAGCCTTTTGGCTTTCTGGCTTCATTTGTTGTATCTTTTGCTTGTGTAAGTTCCATATTTTTGTCTGTGATGAGAACTGGCATTGGAACCAATAAAGTAGACCTGGGGTGATCATTCAGTTTCATAACTTTGACTATGAGAAAAATTTCATGTACTGTACCCTTTGAAGACTGTAGCATACAGTACATTGAAACCAAACATTTGTCAAGTTTTTCAGTCTTCTATTTCAATAATGATTAGTGTTCCATATTGGTTTGATCCAAGTAGAATGTCCTACACAGCTTAAAGCTTGAAGTTGTGTTATTGTAATACGTATGTCCTTTAGCCTTCCATGTTAATGTTTAAATGTTAATTGCAATGCAAGCACACTTCAAGTTATCGTTTTCCATGACGCAGCAGGACATGCTCACGCTATGTACCTACCGAAAATATCCCAAAGGCTCTCCTTGTGTTTCACTTTTCCTTTTTCTTCAATCTACAACTTGTGTGAACAATATGAGTGTATGAGGAAATGAATTATCTTTGAATCTGTACTTGATTAGTCACACTTACTGCAGTTGGTGCCAATGTTCAGTAACAAGCAACTGCACTTTGTGTGTCAGTATACGTTTCAACCAGAGATCTGGAACAAATAATTCATTTCAAGAATTATGACTACACTAGTCTGTGAAATGTCTTCTTATTTTCATCATCTTTCATCAGAAATGGCAGAGCAGCTTAACAAACCTGCCTCGCATGGCTTTTATGGGCCCCCTGTTCCGGCCCATTTCATCAGCTCTCAGGCACCAGATTCAATGCAGCCTCTAGCCTTGGTGAAAAGGGTTTCTCCACCCACCACTACAGCAGCTGCCAGCAGCAACCCTGCTCTTGTTCCTGCACCTGCCTCTACCAGTCACCGTGTCCACCATCTTCCACCGCCATCCTCTCAGCAGCCTCATCAGGGACTGCCAAAAGAGGTCCTGGACAGCATCTTGAAACCCAAAGTCATTGTCACCACTAGGACTCCCATCTTCATAAAATCATCGCCACATATTTCTGTGGTCCCTCGTCACACTGTAATGGCCCACACTCAAAGTACACAGAGCATCGTTGGTGGGAAAATCTCAGCTGCAGTCAGACCTTCACTTGTTTTGAACCCCCAGCCGATGCCCCAGACATTGGTACGAGTGCCTGTTACCAGCCCTCGGATGTCGCAAGTCCGGCCAGGTCTTCAGCATCGAAATATTTACCCCAGTCCAAGGATCCCCCTTCAGAGGGCTCCTGCCCAGTCACCAACACGCCTTCAGCCTCTGCGCACTCCACCTCCCCACAGAAGCCCAAAGCTGAAATCACCTCCAGTGACGCCACCTGTTGCCCACATGGTCAACAGAACTCCACCGATGTCAGTCGGGCCTCCGATACAACATTCCCCTTTTCCAGCTCATACAAGCCGAAAGTTGGCAGGACCTAGGGTCAGAAGCCCACCATCTACCCAGCAGGTAAGACCTATCATCGTCAACACAAGCACCAACCCTCTCATCCGCAGTGGTTCTGTCCTCACGATTCCTGGATCCCCTCAACGCATACAAGCAACCCTCACTGGTATCCCCATTCCAAACCCTCATGTCAAGCTTACGTCGCCTAACGGATCAATGGTCATCGCACAAACCAAGCAGTCTCCAAAGAGTGTGCCATCGTCTACTCAGCTATCCCCTTCAAATGCTCGTCCAGTCATCTTTGCCCAGAGACAATTATTACCAGCCAACTTTGAAGGGAATCTGCCTTATACCATTCCCAAACAGAAGGTCCTACTCGCAGTTGGCCCCCAAGCCATCAACAAGAACACTGCTGTCAAGATCCAAGCCAAAACCCCGGCATCAATGCCTACCACCAGTCCTGTCAGGGGGAGTGTGGCCCCACTGGTTGTGTCAACCCAACAGCCAATCCTCGTCCCAATCCGATCCAGACCCGTCAAGAAACCGTACACTGGCAAAAAGCGGGGACGTAAACCTGGCTCCAAGAACAAACCAAAATTAGGTCAGAGCTTGAAAGTCAGAATTCGTCCAACAACGATCGTGCACGGCGTCGCCCAGAAGGTCCCGACCTCCACAGAGAGCACCAAGGACAAAGCAGTTCCAACGCCAGCCACTGACGCAGTGGCATCTGGGGATGTGCCATCTGAAGCCACAGATCAACAGAGCACTCCACCAAAAGAAGATGCACCGCCTATGAACCTGGCAGTAAAGCAAACAGATAAAGAAAAGCCCGCTGCAGACATACCTCGAGCCATCGTCAAACCACAGGTCCTAACCCATGTCATCGACGGCTTCATCATCGAAGAATCCAAGGACCCATTCCCTGTGAGTACAACAGTGCCTTTCATTTATCCTTCAGTCAGTTTTATTGAGTACACTCAAAATGATGTAAAGTTAGACCATGATAAAAATAAAACCACGACCCCACGTGAACACACTATTATAATCGTAGAGTACATTATGCTAACGACTAGGCTTCTACTTATAAGCAATTTTGTAACTAACCTACAGTACCACACCTCCCTTAAGTGTTGTAGAGTGGGAGGGGGAGGGGACAAGGCCCTCAAGCATGTTGAAAGTTTGTAAATGTGCAATGAAAACCCTATCATTAAACAATGTTGTTAATAGCACACTGCAGCTCTCGTCTATATGCGTTTTGTGATATCTGATACTTTCAGTTAATTAAGTTGTATTGCACAGCTTATCCACAAATCTGGATATCTCATAGAGGCAGTTTTAACTCTCTACCAAAGACAACATTCAGCAACAGGTCTTCCATTCTCTCAAATGATTTCTGACATACATCAAGTAGTTGCTATGGGAACAAAGATGGATGGCACTATGGGACTGTGTATTGTGTGAATTGTTTGCTGTCTGCCTGGTACCGCAGATTACTCAGAAAGGCTGACATGACGTCACCCATTTTTGCTTCATTCGCAGATGCCGGAGAATTCGTCCCTTCCACTGGCTGTAAATGCAGATGGTTCTAGGACTGTGGATGAGCCCCGTGGGGTTAAGCGAGGAGGTAAGTGCTTCTTGCTAAATTATTTCAATGGTTAGATTGCCCTGGCAAGGCATCTGCAAGTGGATACAGTCTGCATATTGGTATGAGGATGTAATTTGAGGTATCTTCTTGCGTCATGAAATTGGTTGTTTGTGTTCCAGTCACCACATTAGACAACTGTCATATTTGTACAGTAGTTTGCAGTCGTCAAGGTCTGAAGAAGGATGTTTAGTTATCAGAAAAATACTCCAAGTAAAGTCTGAAATTCACCGTAAAGCATGCCTCCTATTTTTATGTACTAATTTAGAGTCTCCAAGTTTCTCTTCAGTAAAAAGAGTGTCGCATCACTGTTCTGTGTTAATCCTAGCTCAAGATAACTGGGAGACGGCACCTGGACACCTACGATGTGAATTCTGCGGTAAGATGGACATCCCACGGAAGTTCAAGAGGTCCAAGCGGTTCTGTTCCATGGCCTGTGCCAAACGGTACAACGTCGGCTGCACCAAGAGGCTGGGTTTGTTCTCCCCCAAGGAGGAGAAACCAGAACGTATCAAGCACAAAATGAAAGTCCAAGGACCAAAGGCTAAGCCCTTAAAGGGTGCCAGAGGCAAATTTGGGAGACTGAAATTCAATGTTGCTGAACCATGGGTAAGTAGTTGTTTCTCATCTTTCAGTGTAAATTTGAGAACAATGACTTTTAAAATTGGCATAGCCCAGGCATTTGGAGTCCACTGCCCCTCTTGCATCACAGGAATAGCAGTAAAACGCTCATCTGACAGTGACACATATTCAAATCACTGTATCTTTAAACCAAAATAGGCGGCATGGTCTTCCTTGTAGCATTTTGTACAGTTTGCAATTTACCCAAATGTCCTCAGGTCAAATTTGCTGCATGTCAAAGAGTAACCTCGTTTGGAATATCATTTCCAAAGTTTGGTTCTATGAACCAGTTAAAGGCCAGCAAACAGAAAGACCATCCAATCTGATCTTTGCTTCTATTTTCTGTTACGTTCACTTTCATTCGCTTCTGTTTGCTCACACTGCATCCAATGTTCACGTTTTAAAAAGAAACCCTGTCGTAAAGTTGACGATAAGAATCTTTCTTTTTTCGTCAGAATGTAAATTTTAGTGGTAAATTTTTAAATTTCAAGCTTAAATTGCAAGGAAGAAATAATAAGCTTGCACTTACTGTGTGCCACGTATGTCATAATCCTGTCAACTTTGATTGGAATTTCTAAATCTGTCCTCATGAATACCAAACAGAGCAACATACTGCCATACCTCAATTGAATTTATTTGGAGGTGGACGGTGTCAATGAGGCATAGAAAAGGACCATTCTGGTGTAAAATGCAAACATTTATTGCATCTTGGAGACTACCCTAAGATTGTTTAGTCTGTTTGTGGCCAGTGAATTTTTTTTCAGTGATGATTCAGGAAGAGTGCATAAATCGCTCAGGAATTCATTCACTCTTTATTCTCAAGGTATGATATTCATAATTTGCCAAAAGCGTCAAAGCATCAGAGTAGATATTATGTAAAAAAAAATGAGGTCAGCAAAGGTCTTCCATAAAGCACAGTACTTGGAAGTTTCTATTCCGTTCTTATTTTCATTTAGCTTACCTCCACTTGAAAATGATGGATGCTGTGATATCTGTCCTAGTAGAAGTAAATCAAAAGTCAAAGAAAAATTAAATAGAAAAAGGTAAAAGATACTTTTTGTATGAGCATTGTTATTGCCATTCTCTGTCTAGTAATTTAAAGTGTCCAAAGGATACCAGAGCTTTGTGTGAATCAAAGGAAGTCATGCATGTATACCTTTTTCCGGAGTTGAAATCTTACTCTGTTAAGACTTTAAGCAAGCTCTCTCTTAGTCACCATTTTCTATGTTGACGCTTTTGTCATCCTGTAAAGTCCAACTGTTACGATAATTAGGGTACGTACTATCTCCAAGGATCCAGCTGTATCTTTTCAAAGGAGGCCTTATCTGACTGGAACATTCTGTCGGGATCTCCCCTGGGTTGAGGAAGTTGAGTCCATTCACACACCTGGGATAACTTCCACGGAGTGAACCGTATGCTGCTTAATAACGACCAGTTGTTTGTGATAGTATGATGCCTGCAGTGGTAATACTGTGTCAGTTAAATACTTGAAAGCACAACATTCTGTCAACCACATGTTTCCAAGCATGATAACAGTCAACCCCTTCGATTTGATTAGCAAACAAAGACATTCCATTTGTTGATTTATTCATCAGGATGTGAGTAATCCAGGGCCTCGTAATATGAACTGACAGAGTCCCTTTCTTCTCTGCTCTCCCCCCCCCCAAAAAAAAAAATGTGTCATGGATCATATTGAGGGCAGGCAAGAAACGATAGATACTGGTTATCTGGACTGTTCCATGCAAATTCTACATTTTCCTCCTGGAGAATAGTCAAAGTGCATGCACAAAAATCAAAAATTGTTTGGTAATCTGGCATCAAGGGAGGAAATGACACCTAAGTGTCCTAACAATATTGAATAACAGCCCTTAAAACCAAGTGTCCTACAGTGTTCTCTTGTGTTATCTCAATTTTATTGATTACTAATTTTATCTTGTGATAGCTACATTGAATACACAGTGTGTCTAATTACTGATTATGTAGGTTGATCATGTTGGTCATCAGTGGTCACTGACTACGTCACAAGCCACAGAGATTCACGGTCAATTACATCATAGTGGCCAAGCCCTTCATATACATGCATAGTTTTAGAAACTCTGTTGGGCGATAAGTTCGAACATACAGTACTGTATCATGTTGCACATAAAAAGTTCATTTCAAAATGTCAAGAATACGAATGAAAATGGTTTGAAATGGCCTAAATAAGTCAGAAGACATGTTCCTTGACTGGAATTCCCCTTGAATGTTTTATAATATTGGGAGTCAGGTAGTACCTTTAGGGTGTTTAGGTAGTTTTGGGTCCAAATGTCAAGATGGGCCCTGGGGTCTATGTTGTGAAATACTGCAAAATACTTACCTATTCTTTTACTTAATGCTAAACAGAGTTGACAGCATCCTGCAGATAGTCATGTACAGTTTGAACAATTTGTTATAATGATACTTTTTAAAGTGATCTTTTGTGATATTAAAGGGGATATTAAAGTTTTGGTCCAATTTCCAGTGCAGGGCCCCTTGGCCCATTCTACAAAATTTTGGCCAAAAAATTTTCTGCAAAATGCTTCTAAGAGAACAGATTGTCATACATGGGTGCAACATGTCAATGGTCTGTCCTTTATGTTTCTCTTTTAGTGGCACCGTAAGCATCGGGTACCTAAATTTGGGATCTAAGGCTGAATATGGGCCCTCAGGTCAATCTTGGGCTTTGGACGCAGTATTTCTGAACACCCTAAGGTTGTCGTTAGCAGAGAACCATAATGTCAAATCATCAACATTGTACAAGAGAATCTGTAGGAGAATAACTTTTTGATTCCTTGCCGAAGGCGGGCAAGGAGTCTTTGCGATGGTGATTCGGTGTATGTGCGTGCGTATGTGTGTGTGTGTGTGTGTGTGTATGTATGTGTGTGAGCAAAATCTTGTGAACGCTCTAGTTTTTGAAGGGAAAGTGCAAGGTGGGTCAAAGTTGGTGTGTTGATAGAACATATGAAGATCTCGGCTGGGATTGTTTTCGGTGAAGGTCAAAGGTCATCTGAGGTCACCATCAGGCAGAATGTGTACAAACTATGTTTGCAGTATCTCAGAAACGACAAGTTGCATCATTTTTAAACTTGGGTGGTATGTACTGCCCTGTCAGTAAGTGAGATTGTGAGGGTATTCTCGTAGGTCAAAGGTCATATGGGGTCATCAGAAGTCATAATGTGAAAAGCTTGTGAACACTCTATCTTTTGAAGGGAATGTACAGGAGAGTGCAAAGTCAGTGTGTGGGGAGGACATTTAAAGATCTTGACTGGGATTGATTTTGGTGGATGCCAAAGGTCACCAGAGGTCATCTGCAGACAGACTATAGACAAAACATGTTTGCAGTACCTCATGAACTGCACATTGCACAAACTTTGACCTTCGAGGGTATGTAGGACTTTCTAAGTAAATAAGGTGAGGGTGTGTCTTGTGATCAGAGGTCATGTGGGGTCATCAGAGGTCGTAACATGTAAAAAACTTGTAAACACACTATTTACAAAGGAGGAGATAATTTCAATATTTACAAAGGGGAGACAATTTCACACTTTAAAGTTGTTCTTTTTAGATGGAGTATATAAATATAATTAAGTGGTTTAAGTTTTGATGTGGGTCAAAGGTCATCTGAGGTCCTTGAGTACAAAGTGTTAAGACCTTTGCTGATGTTTCTCTCCTTCAGTATTTTCCTATGGGTGGAAGGTATTTGAGCTCCCTTCCAAGCAAAGACTAGCAACGCTTGCACATTTAGGAAGTTCCAATTTGAAAACTTTTACCTGTCAGTTAGGTAATGAAGTGTAGTTGCTGTACTAATTTCACAAGTCTTTGGCATATAATGATGAAACTACATCTATGGATCTTCAGCTGGCATCATGCTGGTTTCTGATAAAGTACTGTATGTCTGAAAGCATCTGTAAAGTATCTAAAAGCCCACTTTGGTTAAGTTCAGCAGGTACAATACACCTTTGAGTTTCTATTTAGTCCCCAATTCAGCTGTACAGTATTTGGTATCATGCTTCTTTTATTTATTACTCTTGTTTTGACAGTTAAAAGTGCTCACTTAGTTTTCAAAGCCATAATTGGCTTTTAATTCCATCTGAGACATTTGTTTGGTCTGAAAATGGTGATTGACCAATGACCTCTGTGGAAAATGGGAGAAAGGTTGACCCTTATCTTTCCCAGAGGAATCATTATCTGAGATACAGGCTCCTTCTGTCATCAAACAATGTAGAATAGATTTGTTGTCTGAAGTGGAGACAGTTGCACATGGAAGATTTCTGTGAGGGAAAAGTCTTATTGTGCAAAAGAGATAAATAAGTTATTACTTGGTCATATGATGGGGTAGATGGAGGAATTTATGTAGTTTATATAATTGGCAGTCATTTCAACTGTCATATGAGTATATCTCTTGTTCCTGGGAAATTTGTACCGTACCTAGGCTACCACTGTGCAGGCTGGAGAATTCCTGGCCACCAGTGTTATCTTACATTACATGCATACAGCAGGTACAGGTATTGGAAAATGGTGTGCAGTATTAATGGTGTCATCTGGTATATCCTGTGGTTACTACAGTAAACTGCAACTTGAAAAAAATTAATGGAAGTGCATGTATTAGTGGCAAGGAATCACTAAGCCTCTTGGCTTTCTTGTTTCTGCAGGATTTCATATAATGGGCCTCAGCCCCATGACCTTGGGTCAAAAATTAATGAACACCGTGAAGGTACCACTAACAGCATGTCATTGTGATAAACCAATAATATAAGTTAGGAAGAGTTGTACATTTGAAGAGCCAGATGAAAGAGCAAATTAACACAAAAATGTTAGCGAAAGTCATATTTTAATACAAACGTTTTCAAAGATATCACATCTTCCTCCTCAGGTAAGTGAAATATACAAAAGTAGCAAGACAATGTAACGTAAGACAAATACTGTAGTATCAGAAATATAACGTCTGACAGGTTTTAGAAAACGCTGAGTGTATAGGATGATCCATGTTGGAACAGTTGGTTATTTAGAACAGGTTTGAGTTTTTTGATATGCAAGGTTTCTTTGATTTTGAGTTCAAAATCTGTATTTCCGGTATCTATGATGGTTAAGTTATTGCTGTTTGCTGTTCGGCAGTCTATGCTCTGAGTGATGTGTTTCTGGATAGCTGATTTTCCTAAACCAATAAGATTGCACATTAAAATCTGAAGGAGGATGAGCATCTTGCACAATTTCATAAAGTGGACCATAGGGCCCACATGGAACCTTGTACCACAAATTCCTGAATACCTTAAATGGTCCAATGCCTGAGTTACATTGTGTGTAAGTTTCAAACAAATCCATGAAAGTGTATCTGCAAGTAAAAGAATTTTGAATTATTGTGTAGAGGTAGCTCATGCATGTCACTGATTCTACTATGACATCATATGACGTACAAAAAAATTTTACGAAGTCCAAGAGCTTTCAACTGTGAAACTTAAAAAAGTTAGATTGCATAACATTGGATGATGTTACAAGCACACCAAATTCAGTTTTGGACATCAGATTTGTATCATTTATTTGTTTCATCACAACAGCATAAAACATAAGATGAATCTTATCAAAGTAGAACACTTCCTGCACAGAAATTTAATTTAACAACTTAACAAGAAACATAAGGGAGTAGGAGAAATAACACTTTAAGTACTGTAAATGTGAAATAAGTGAGATGTGAGAGTATGAAGAAAAAGGAATCTTCCAACCTTTAGAGACAAATATATTTAGACTAAATGTTCCATTATAGTATATAGTATTACACTTTTCTTGAATTTAAGGGGACTTTGAACATTGAGTATCGAGGGGGGAGGGAGTTCCTGACTTTAATGGCTCGTTTTCATAAACTCCAGTGACCAAATTTTGTGTGACAAGGATAATGGTGGATATTACTAGCATTTCTGATACCCGAAGCTATGGATAGTGTTATTGGTACATGGAAAAAAGCATCAGTAAACGAGGACGGTAATGCACTGTTTGAGTCAAAGCTTTATCAGTAAAACACACAATACTTACAGTACTTAATTCAGATTCATAAATTTCAAACAATTAAGCATAGAAAAGAGGGGACTGGTGTGTTCACCTGAGTGCAGCATGCTCAATACTGTATGACAGATACCTGTAACTCATTTTTGTAAAATAAAAAGCCGACGTAGATTTGAGTTGATTTTTATTTGATCAGATAATTGTCCAGATATTTGGAAAAACCGGTTTTTTTTAAAGCATTTTAGTCTACATGTCATGACCCCTATAAGTTAGATCAAGATGATTTTCCACTCTCCATCAAAAGAGGAATCTGACAGTCTCCCCTTCTCCCTTTTTACCCCCCTCTGGTGGAATCCCTGCTGTCACAAAATTGTAATGAATGATGAGGGTGTGATATTAGTGTCTGGGGAACTTTCTGCAGCACTCCCATTAAAAACAGTGTGGGAAGCACCACCTTCTGGCATATCTTCTTCCCCTTCTCTTTTGATTACCCTTGAAATTTTCTTTGAAACTACGATAATCTTGCCATGGCAACTGGCAATCTTTCTGGTGGTACCTGGGACCATTTACAGTTAGACTCACTATTCTCAGTGTATTGTGGGACAGCCTTTTACATATGTGCTGTCGTCACCATGGTCCCTTTCTGTCGGTGTACCCACTGATATTAGTCAGCCTGGTGAATGTTAAAATTATAGCCACTTTGCAAAAACAGTTCTAAACAAAAATCCTGACACTGATGTCCCTACATATGAACTTCGAGTGTCTGCATACAGTATGTGCACCCAGTGTCGTTACATCCTGTACTGTATGTTGTCTCAAAGTATGACCTTTGCCATTTTTGACTGACTGAAGTTGTTTTAAGAGAAAAAGGGGAGAGATGATCTGAAATAAATTTTCAAAGGCCACAGAACTTTAGGCCACAATGTCATTGACTCTGAGTGTAAACTTTTCAACACTTGTCCTTAAAATAAATGCGTCACTGCACGAGAACACTTTTGAGTGTGCTATGCCTGTACATTTCATAATTCCTCTTTTTGATTTCTAATGTTTTCTCTGTTGTGCTGCTTCTTTTCTTCCTTCTGTTTCATCGTGCCTAAGAATTGCTGTGCTATATCCTCCACTTAAATATACATGGGAACTACGGAAGTATTCCTTTTGAAAGATAAAATGGACTCTTGGCAGTTTGCAAAACAAAGACTCTTGGCAATTCTTCGTTTAAGATTCCTTCAAAATGGCAGATTAAAGGTTAGTGCAGAGGGGAAATTAGTTAATCTCTTCACCACCAAGGTACTTAATCCAGTTTGCAGACTCAGCCTTAACTTGCAAATAATTTATAAGCCATGGGAACTGGAAAAAAGACAGCACGTACAGACAGTATTTAGAAATGGATGAAATGTGTAACCTGACAGGCTTATGATCTTGGAATCAATCTGCAAGTTTTGGCCAAGTTGTTACACAAGATCCATACTTTGTTGAAAAAAATGGACTCTTGGCAGTTTGCAAAACAAAGACTCTTGGGAATTTTTCGTTTAAGATTCCTTCAAACTGGCAGATGAAAGGTCAGTGCAGAGGGGAAATTAGTTAATCTCTTCACCACCAAGGTACTTAATCCAGTTTGCAGACTCAGCCTTAACTTGCAAATAATTTATAAGCCATGGGAATTGGAAAAAAGACCGCAAGTACAGACAGTATTTAGAAATGGATGAAATATGTAACCTGACAGGCTATGATCTTGGAATCAATCTGCAAGTTTTGGCCAAGTTGTTACACAAGATGCATACTTTGTTGAAAAAAATAGATCCTTAAAGCACACAGTCTCTGTGTAGTGGATTAGTACACAATCTCATGTTTCCAACTCCCCGACAACCCCCCCCACCCCCGAGATTTTTAAAAAATTCATAATGTTTGTGAGCAAAGGGAATTAAGTACGGAGACAAAGTATCAGGTCAGCAGCATCAAGCCATAAATGTGAATTCTGGTTCAATGAAATTTCTCAAACTTTCGAACAGGCAAAAACATGTTCATGTATATTTTATTCGATGATTACGAACAAATTATAGTCAGTCTGGTTTGGTAGCTCGCTGATAAGGATTCTTTCGCGGAGTGAATTTAGCACAGATCAACACATATAACTAGATGAACGGCACTACAGTATCACAGTATTGACCAAGTGGGCATATGTTACGTTCCGGTGACAGTTGTGTTACTTGTCACTCTGTCAAGTCCACGTTACACATCGATGAACCAGTAGTCTCATACTGCTCGTGTGGATTAATTTGACATGACAGTCATTGTTTACAGGTAAGCTACAGGTTCTGTACAGTATACCCTGCATCTGCTTGTTTGTCTGTGTGTACTACTGTATTTTACCGTAGTGTGAAGATTAAATGTCTGTCAAGTATCAACCAAGGTTCAGGTAAATATTTGGGTATTACGTTCATGGTTTGTACATCAAGAACACCGATATGAAAATTGTCTATCGTTAAAGTACAAGTTACCACAAACAGCGTTGGTGTCATTAGACTACTGAGTGTAGCCTACCGATGAAGCAGATAAATAGTGTCTACGTTGTAGTTTTACGGAATACTGTAGAATAGCATTAGTGTGTGGGACAGCATCACATTTTGGTGACCGTACCCTCACTGATCTTTATGTACTGGATTGGACGAACAACTGCTCGCTGAGCCTACAGTAGCATCGGTCATGTTTATTCACCTTAAAGTGGATATAGCTGGTTGACTACAGTGGTTCCTGAACTAACTTATCGGCAAGAACCATTAGGCCGATTTAACCAACCTCAGTTTTTTTAACACGTTAATCTCGCTTATAGAGGCTATGTCTTATTTGCCATGCAAATTTAAATTTTTAGTCTTTTATTAAAGTAACTGTAAATGTCTGGTTCTTGTGGAGGAAGTGACTTAAACAAGTTTCATTAATGTTGCAACACAAAACTTGTCAAAGATCAGTTTCAAGTTGCAGGAGGCACAACTGTGAAGTCTTCCCACGGTAGGGGGTTTCGCCTAATCATAATGAAAAGTAGAGACAGTGGTCAGCTGTTGTTCAAGGGAAACGAGGGATGACACCAATTATGTAAGGATAGTACTGCAGGTCAAAGGGCATTGCAAATTTGCAAAAGTCCTAAATGTTCTTCACGTCCCACTCTTCAGCCTTTGACGGGGCACGGGTGTCATGGACCATGTACACTTGGTAAAATGTATCAACTCTGATATTAGAGAAAGACCATATGAAGCTGTGATTAATGAAAGGTAGAATGCTGTCAACCTTCATTTATTCTACAGACTCACTCAAATTGGCAGTAACTTCAGGTTTAGAGATTCAGATTGCAAACAGGAAAAGTATCAGTGATACTGCAGTCCATTTGCAGTGATAGTATTCTTTAGTCCATCTTCAGGATACTGTATTACATCTTATCGTAGTCCATCTTCATTGATACTGTAGTCCTTCTTGGCTGATACTGTAGTTCATCTTCAGTGATACTATAGTTCATTTTCATTTATACTGTGGTTCATCTTTGTGATACCGTACAGTAGTCTATCTTGTGTTGATAGTGTAGTCCATCTTTGGTGACTCGGTAGTCCATCTTCAATGATACTGTAGTCTACAGTATCTCCAGTGACACTGTGGTCCATCTTCTGTGATACCGTAGTCCATCTTATGTGATTCAGTAGTCCATCTTTGGTGATTTTGTAGTCCTTCTTTTGTGATACTGTAGTCTATCTTTGGTAATACTGTAGCCATGACTTACAGTATCTTCAGTTATACTGTGATCCATCTTACAGTATGTGATACTGTAACCCATCTTTGGTGATACTGTATTCCATCTTTTGTGATTCTTTAGTCCATCTTTAGGATACTATAGTCCATCTTTGGTGATACTGTAGTCCTTCTTCGCTTATACTGTTGTCCATCTTTGATGATGCCATCGCTCATCTTTGGTGTTTCTGTAGTCTATCTTTGGCATGCTGCAATACTGTAAAACATGAAGCTGTTCCCAATCCATACTGTAGCTATTTCTCTCATACAGCCTGTTCTGATTTTCATTCAATTTGAAGGTAGCATATATTAGATTTCAACATGTACAGTATCAGCTACAGTACAATGCATCAGGCAGGGCTGATGTTAAGCAAGTACTGTATCTGTGATGAGTATAGATTGCATCGGATAACCGTTTCTATCTTTTACCTTGTCCGATGGTTGAGTAGGTCTCCCTGGAATATCATTGAACAGTTGATCTGCAGCAGCTTGACTTAGTCATACCGTACAGTATATTGAAAATTTTGTTTTCAAGTTGTCACTTACTATATATACTTTGTCCTTTTTTTGCCATTGTACTTTGTGCCGTTGTCATTTTGACAAGTGAAATGTTTGAACAGCCAAAACTGTGAACAAACTTGTGTTGGGGACAACCTATAACAATTCTAAAAAGTCATGCATTAACAGTCTGGTATAATTTTTTCTGACCACTTTTGCTTTCATGATTTTGTATCTCACCCCCTGTGAAGTAAAATTTTGTCACTATTACGGTCTCATTGGCTTGACGTATATTCAGGACCTCACCTGTATTTATGAAAATCATTTGGACATTTCAAAATGCATTATTGTAAATGCTAAAAACGTGTCTTTGGGTTCTTGGAATTTTGGACTTTTTCCGAACTCTTCAGTCAGGAATGCCATGTATACGTAGTAGTTACGGTAATACCTGCACAGCTAACTACTACATTTGAAGTTCATCAGACCTGTACAGCACAGCGCCCTTAAAGAGAAGATCAATACACGCATGTCAGTGTTCTCGCTTGTTTGACCTTTGCCCTTTGTCCAATACTGTACGTAGTTATGTACGTAGTTCTAACATTTGATACCAAAGTTTGCATGGATATATGTATACGTTACATGTACACACTATAACACCTTTAACCATCATGTCTCATATCCCGGACACCTATCATCCAGCGAGGTTTAAAGTTTGTGAAATCCACAGACTGCAGTTGGAGAAGACGATGACATGCCTTGTCACAGCAGTTATGCTGATCAAATGTAGCTTTGCGCATTTCGACGTAACGATTCATTCCAAGTATTACGGCCTTTTCTTGGGATGTAGAGTTCATTTACGTAATTCCCGACAGACGGTGTCATGCCCTGGCTCTGAACTTTGCACCCAAAGTTTCACAAATGTATATTGCATGTGTGACAAAATTTAACATGTATGCCTAACTAAGAACATTATGCCTATGCTCAAGATTCATGTGGTGTTGTATTAAAGTGCCAAGTCAAATGTTGCATTTCGACTCCACGATGGTTGCATGACCATATTTTGGCCAGCAATCACCCAGGTCTTCATTTTGGTTGAATACTATTGTAGCAAAAACAGCACATGGAATACTGCATGCATCCCTTGGTACTATACTTGGAAATGCAGTATTCTGTGTCAGTGTATAAGGTGACATAATCATCATGATCAGGATTTAAAAAAAAGTGAAATACCTCCCTCTAGTTGAACCACAAAACCAGAAGACAGATAAACATGTATTCCATACACAGTGAAGATGTTGGCTTTGTTCAAACAAGTGATGCCTAAACAAAGACAATCCAAGTTGGCCTTTTCTGTGAAACAAGGAAGTTTCACTGGTGATACTTCATATCCTGTTCATTTGAAACTAAAATTTTACACCAGTAAAGTTAAATAGGAACCATTTCCATTTTGCCATAAGTGGGCCAAAAATATTAGATTTAAGATAAAAGTGAAAATGGAAGAAAAAGAGAAAGGCAAAGTCCACACTGTGCATCTCTGTGTTTTTCTAAAGCCAACTGCCAGTTATCCCTTGCGAAATTTGGGATGATGTACCACATTGCGTCGTCAGAAAGAGTTTCCTAATCTGCCCCGTTTTTGTCTCTTCCTTCGGAGTGTCTGTGTCATTGAACTGAAGTACCAGTTACAGTAAAGTGCTCTAGATTGCACAGTGATCTAATTTCTTTGTCCTTTGTGAAATGCATTTACTGTAATACTGTATGCTCACTTTCGGTTTCCCTCATTTTTTTTTTTTTGTCCTCCTTTTGTTGTCCGTGCACGGTGAAGTAAATGATGAAAGAAGGGGGAAAGTGTTGCAGGAAGAAAGGAACAAGATGAAATACATAATTGGGGTGATATTAATAGTTCATCTTAAATACAGAATGGAATGAAGAGAGCAAAGGGGGAAGGAAGACCCATTTCCTGTTTGATCTCTTTGTTCCACCTTTTTTTTTTTTCCTGTTGACATATCTGCACCTATCTGGAAAAGCTGTTACCTATGATAAGTACTTTAGACTGTGGTGTGTAACTTAATAAAGTAATAAAATTGGAAGTTGTTTGCTCCAGTACTTACCATAGTAGCTACGAAAAGAATTTGAGACCAAAATGGTGATGTTGGCTTTAGCTTGAAAGAACAAGTTACAGTTGAAAAGAACTGATTCTAGGAAAAGATGCTATTGTTGTGGTAAACAAATACTGCATTGAATATACTGTAAGTTCTTCAAATGAAATAAGCAATTGCGTGTGTCTGTTTGTGTATGTACCCAGGTAGTGCTGTGTCAGAGGGGAAGGGGCTCGTGTAACCCTGAGGTCCATGGTGCAACAAACAGTGTTATTAAACTGCTGCCCAATGCTTGTGGCTTCAGATAACACTTATTGGTTACTGTATCTTGGACATCTCATGAACATTTAGGGATATGTACAGTTTAATCTTATGTGGTCATATTTTGAAACACTGCTTAAGTCACAATGTTCTACATTCTGAAGCCTTTCTTTGTACTCCATGCTTGTGCTTGGTAGCCACCCCATCCATATGAAGCACTTTGGGCTCCAAGGATCAGGAAGTTGAATAGTTACTGGTCTTTTGGGCAATCTGTTTCTTGTTTACAGAAAAAAGTATAATATTTTAAAATGTGCTGCTAAAGTAGGATTATTTTCTCAGAATGTATCACATCCCATATTTCTGCCTCTCGTTTGTGATGTGTAATATATTAGTGCATCATTTAGTAAGTGTTTAGTAGGATTTGATTCTTCCTACAGTCCTGGAATTTTTCTGTATGTTGTTAAAAAATCAGAGGATAACTCAACAAGAAATGTGTAGGACAAAACCCCTGTTAAATGTGTAGATCCCATCCAAAAGAGCACCATTGTGGTGTTGCATTTTAGCCAGATAGTCCTACTGTAAATTACTTTAGAATTTGAAACAATTGTAAAGAAATGGTTTTATGTTAAGTATTACAATAAGTTCTACTGTATCCAAATGTAAGTGAAGTGACTTGTCCCCCCCCCTTTACTGACCTCCAAGCAGGTGTATGTGTTGTCTTTGCTTAGAAGTGAAATATCCAAGTATATCCCCTGTGTGGTAGATAATCTGAAGTCATGCCAGCTATTTGCATCTTTAGAAGGTACCATTAAATATCGCCGTTACTGTACTGGATTTGGCACTGAAAAGAAAAGACTTGTAAATGAGAAAAGTATTGAAAACCAATACATACCACTCTGTCATCACCATTCTTCCTTCTACCCCATCTTCCCACCCCACCCCCCTACTGTATCTCCCCGTCCCACTTACTGTATCGCCACATCCCACCCCTTCCAAAGCCAGGACAGCTTAGTTCGCAAAGCAAGATTTCACTGAAACTGTCCCCCACTATAAAAAGACACATGCAGGAAATGGTAAACTTGTGATTTGTTCAGAAAATTATGGAAACAAAATACAATCACTGTACAGTACTCTGTGGATGCCAGGATTTTAACGTACATGCCTGGGTGTTGTATTGCTACAAATGTCTCTGCTCGGTCTGTGTGCAATCTGATCATTTGTAATAATATCGGGGAGGAAATGATTTATGTTAGCGATAACCTATGCTGTCGCTGCAGTGTGCCGTAAAACTTGAAAGCATTTGATAACTTCCTGTCCGTGTACTTGCCAAAAATGCCATCCCTCCTTATCCGGTCTCTCCCTTTGACATGCATGTGTTGCCATGGCAATGGGCAACGTGGTCGTGCAACGTCGTTGTTAAAAGTCAAAGTGATCTCCAACAACTACAGTACCTCAATTTAGAACGTTGCAAAACTCACCGCTGTCACATGTAGACCTTGAGAACTATTTGTATGAGACCATGACACAAGATGATCTGCCCGTATCAGGCCCAAGTCATTTGAAAGTATTCCTAGTCACATTAGTAGTGAGACAGTCCTGTTGTGGACAGTTCTGTTGTGGACAGTTGTTGCTTCTCAATCGTGTTCAGTTAGGGGTAAAGGTGTATTTAGGGTAGCTCTATTAAAGGAGGATCTAGGTATGTACAGTACTTGTGACACACATCTTGCATAATTTTTTTGCACCTCCATTCTTCCAAATCGAGTATAAGCATATCTCCTCAACAGATTTGTGGTAAAAATGATTTGCCAGTGACAAATTGTGTTGGAAAGTGCCCCAGTAGAGAGGAGAAAAAAGTGTTTTTTTTCCCATAGATTGGTGTCCCATAGATGATATTCATGAGTATCTCTCACTAGCTTTGAACATATGATATTGTTTGCTTGAAGGTCATCAATGTTTACTTGCAGAGTTTAGATAAACATTGATGACGTTTCACCTAGCAACATTCCATGTTGGGGCTCTGGGCATATAACACATGCTCATAAATGTTATCTATGGGACATCAACATCAGAAAAGTTAAAAAAAAATGAATGGTTTCTTCTCCCTACTAGGATAGGTTCTGAGGGAATTTTGTCATTGGGAGATTATTTTTTTCCCACATCTGTTAAGGATGTAGTATCCCTGATTTGAAAGAAGAAAGTGCAAATATGTTAGATGGATGTCTTGAATCCTCTTTTATACCTGTGCAGATTGTATCCGTTACTGTGATTTTACAAATCGTGGTGAGTACTGTATAAGCCACTGTACCATGATGTGAGCTTTCTAGCCAATTTGTATTTTGACATGGTGAAAAAGCAGTGAAATAAAATACTCAGAAATAACAGCTTTCCGCTTTGCATTCTTGATAGTTACATTCCTTTCAAATGACAGTAATTCCACCCATATTATGGGTACCTAAAAAGTGAGGGTCGTGAAATGATTCGAATAGTTTCTGATGTTCTCAACTTATCACTGATTGTTCTTCCATTCCTCACACACTTCTGTACTGTATACATACTGTGTATGTGTGTAACATTGACACAGTGCACACAGGGATTTCGCTCTCTCTGAATGAATCTATTTTTAGCATTGCTCTTAACTTAGGTGATTGATTGATTTTGTAACAGTGGTTACATGCGATTAGCCTCAAAGAAATCAATCGTCAAACGGAAATTTGCTCGTAGGTCAAGCGTATATGGCAACTGTTTGTTAGCGAAGAAAAAAAAATATGTGAATACTGAACAGTATGATAGTTCGTGTCATCATTGTGTTGCAGACTTGTACATGGGTGCATTGATATTGCAAGAAGTAAGTGTTCCAATGCAAATTGCTGCTTTATGCGAGCAGCATTCTTGAACGTAGTTCAATGTGTCCCTTCTTGCATCACTTACAGTACCTGAAAGGGAAAAACAAACTATAAACATAAGCGGGAACTTACCGAATTACAAGGTAAACAATGTCTCCTTCTTTGTCTTTTACAGAATGCCAAAGGTAAAATTGTTTATCAATCAATGGAGCGTGAGGAGGGTCCCCCCTCGACTACCACATCCGAAGAATCTCATTCCACATCTTCTTCAAACACGACCATCTCTCCACTCGTTAGCGAATCGGACAGCGTGCCCTTTCCTGATGAAAGCGAAGAGCTCCCTCCTGGTCTGCCTGTCGACCCTGGTAACTGGTCTGTGATGGATGTGAGGGACTTTATCAAGTCAGTACCCGGCTGCGTCGACTTTGCGGAGGAGTTTCACTCGCAGGAGATAGATGGTCAGGCGTTGATGCTGCTGAAGGAGGACCACTTGATGACCACAATGAGCATGAAGTTAGGCCCAGCCCTGAAAATCATCAACAAGATAAACTCCCTTCGTGCGAAGCAGACTCAAATGTGAGGGTTTCTTTTGTAGTGGCTCGAATGGAGGGATGTCCACTCCAAACTCCCACTGAGTTTGATAGAACTCATCGATTAAACAATCTGAAATGGTCTGAAGAGACGAGAGGAGAGCCCAGGCATAGTGGTAAAGGAGAGAAGTCTGTGAAAGATGGTCATGAGTCTCCGGGAGAGCTATTTTTGTGACTGGATTGAATAAGGGTAATATGAGAGCAAAACAGAACGTAGGAATCCATGAAAGTAAAACTTTGTAAAGTACAATATTCCAGCAACCTAATGAGAAATTTGAAATGTAGGATGGGATTACATGTAAGTCAAAAAGTGACGTTTAGTGAAAAAGTAGTCGTTATAGGAGTCCTGGAAAGGATTTTGATCGAATTGATTTGAGCTGAGGTCTTGGAGAGTATGCTGTCACGCAAAAGCTAGATCAGTCGTAAGTATTGGGATGAAGGAGAATGCCGAGGGATTTCGTAGTCGGCCGTGTGAATGTAATACCGCAGTGCAGCATTATCAACCCACTTGCAGTTCACATCAAACTTTCCTACTGGTATCGTTTCTGTGAGGACACTACGGAGCGTGAGGAGATGGAGGCATCATTCTATGTATCCAAATCAGTCAAAAAAATTGATGACAAAAATGTGGTACTAGTTTTAGAAGGAGAACAGGAGATGGCTGGAAAAACAATTCGATGAAGACTAGCCCCTTTCCTTTGAGGCTCTGGCAAAGTGGTCCAATTCGAGCAGACTCACGGCGAAGGGTCGTAGACGTGAGTCGTGGCAAACTCTCGGACAGGGGAGCCGACAGTCGCTGAGGAGTGACCAAGAGCATCCTGTAGGTGCTTCTCCTTGGAGAGGTGCACAAGAAAAGAAATTGGAAGCAAAGCGGAAGTACTCATCTTGTAGAAGAGAATTGACTGACTGTCAGATTTATGAAAGGCAGAATCCCATTTTGATGAGTGGTTCTTCATGTGGAGTGTAGCTTGTACAGAAGGGTGTCAAGGAGAACTGAATTTAATTGTATTAGTATGAGTACTTTCAAAAGTAGTATTAGTTCCTTATCGTCGTAGTTTTTGCGTTTTAATTTCTTGTCGTAGAAATGGTTTGAGAATAACTCTGTGTACATCTCTCTGTAAATCGTCCAGTCCCAAAAATGGAAAATTGTTTCTTCGTAGTGTGCTGGGAGTTTCCAGATTCAACATTCCTGTACTCTGCAGCGGTGTTAAACACCTGTACAACGGCGTGTGCAGTCAGCCCTATGGTGTGTTTGTGGCATGTAGCTATTAACACGAGCAAAAGTGGAAAAACTTTTTGATTTCTTTTCAGAGTGTGGCAGATCCAACAGCCTGCAAGATTGATGGAAGTGTTGCACTTTTTGTCCTGTTCGATTTTTAGATGTCCCTAAAACTGCACAGTTGAGTTTCAGCAGTTCCTCCTTCATAGTGTGAAAACTCAAATCCTTATCAGGATTCCTTCTCTATATCATTTATGCAATAAAACCAACCATAGATTCTAATTTACGGTGTGAGCATCGCGAGGTAAACCCACAGGAACTGTTCATTCTTGTGCCTTTTCCCCCTTTCACTTTTTTCCGAATTATTTTAATTGCTTTTAGGAATCCTCATTTTGAGATCATGTGAAGTTTTGGTGTCATGAAAGAAGTGCTGAAATGGATGCTACTGTAGTTCGAGCAATTTTACTTCAAACAAAAACAAGTGTTTTTCATGACTCATACTGCAGGATGTTTTTGATGTGGAGAGAAGGAGATGTGCTGTGTCAGTTTTGTCTGCATCTCACCATCCTTTCTACATCATGTCATTGAAACCAGTCAAAAATCACCAAAGAAAGGCAAGGAATTTTAAACCATGTTAAATTAGGATTACAGTAGATTGCAGTAAAATCACCAATTCCACAACTCCCCAAGGATTAAAATTCTGCTAAAAGTTTGTCAAAGATAGCAAATTACGAAAGAGTTTGTTTTTCGTGCCTCAAGTTTGATACCATGCTCGCTGTTCCCACATCCTTTCATCATGCCTTGCTTCTGTTTATTTATTCTGAAAGCTGCATTCTAGGATCGGACTTACTAGGCCACAGAGAAAACTAGCTTTTGTAAGTGAAAAGTAATGGACTTTACTGTAAAGATGATGTGGATGGGGAGACATATTGCTTTCAACTCTGTAGAAATCCTGCGTAAACTTCATTGTCAGATGGCGCGTGGCTGAAGCAGGGCTTCTAAATAAACGAGAAACACTGCTACCATAGCACGTAGCCGTGCGGATTGACTGTGAATGATTAGCTGGACACCTCCTGGTCCTCTGTGGTACTGCGTGTGTGTGTATACACACAGCAGAGCAACAGCTAATTACTAACACCTTGAGTTAGTTATAGAGCACCGCTTACCTCAGGAATAACCGATGGTCGTTAATGCCCTTCAGTGTTACATTCATCAACTTTTGGGCTCTGTGAAAGCAATGTTTGACCATCGCCAGCAAGCCCTTCAGAGTGGCAGCCACGTAGGAGTGCCACCCACAGAGGTGCTTGTACAGTAGGGCTCTGCAAAAACTTGCTGCGACAATAAATTTATCCTTCCGTTCACAATGCGCTGCAGAAATGTTAATTGTGCCACTGCATTAGATGGTAGTACAGAAGAAAGATGAACTCATTTTTCAACATGTGCAGATTTGCGAATTGTTTTAGTAGTCAAAGACATTCTTTACGTAGCATCTTTGAAAAAGTAGAAACTCTACCCTGTCCTCTTCCTCCTGTCACCCATTTTGGGTGCATTGCATTGGTCCTTCTCCAGGGGCAATGTCTTCTGTGGGCCCCTTGCATTGACTTCACATAACAACAAGGGCACCCTCCTTGAGGCTATCAGACAAACAGCACATTTTTGCAATGCTAGGCATGTGTAGGTCAAATGGCAGGGACACTGCATGTGCAGACATACACTTAATAAATTTAGCAGCTTCTTCCCAAGGAGGTTGCATCACTGTATCAGTGTGACATCACGTGCAAGGGGTCTTTTAAAATAGCCTAAGCTCAAGAAAAAAGGATCAAATATACAACTCTCGGGTTTGCTGTCCAGTCGAATCAGAATGTTAAAGCCAGTCAATTGTCTAGTTTTACATGAAGTCATCTGGATTTCCCTGATATTGTACATATTTAGTGACTTGCCATATTTTCTTTTCTTCCCCCTTTTTTTACAGTGTAACTTACACAGTGTTGATTACCATATGTTAAGTTGAACTGGACCCTGTCCGAATATTTGCTGTACTGCAGCTACCTGACTTTCTCAAGTTTAAAGTAGACCAAGTCCCTGGGAATATATGTATGGAATACTGAGCAGAAGTGTTTGACAAAGCACCTTCCAAAAATCTCATTCAAAAATGCAGTTTTACTCCCAAGTTATACAATTTGAAATTCAGAGAAAGTTGCCTCGGTTGGATGAAAATGGACTCAAGAAAGTTAAATATGATGTCACCTAAAACCTGATAGGAGGACTTTTAATGCCTTCTCTTGTCTTCTTTACCTACAATTAACATAAATGCACTCACAAATTTTGTGTTGAATTAATGGTGTAAAGCATGCTAAGATCAAATTATCAATACTTTGATTTTGAATCTACCCATAATGAAAAATAAACTCAAAATTATTTCACTATAAATCAAAAGGAAAACAAAAAGATTTTAGTTACAAGCGGTCATGTTATGACATCAAATTCTCAAGAGACCATGTGGTGATTGATTTTTTTTTATGAACTTTCAGATTTGCAATATCTTGGAAAGTAAACAGCGTGTGTAAAATGACGTTCAGTGATGGTGTTTACCCCATGTATGTTAGTCCTGTCATTTAAAGGTAATGTTCCATTGTCGAAAATTCCAACCTTGTCCTCCTCTAAGGTTAACTTAAAAATGGTTTATTTATGTGGTAAAAATTGAATCTCAGTTGCAATGAGAATACTGTCAGTGTGCAGTCCCAGGTATTGGTCTGCTCACCCACGTAAAATTTGCCTCTGACATGGCGTACGAGCTTGCCGTTCGTAGCTCCCGGCTTCAGAGTGCAACGGGTCTGACCACTGTGAATACTGAACGCTAAAATTATGATGGTGAAGTTCACCTCATTTAAAGGAGTATAGGAAGTTGTGACATACATCTTGCATAAGCTTTTGTACTTTCTTCCTCCATACCTGCAGAAGGGTATCTCGTCAACAGATTTGTGATGAAAAATGATCTAATGGCAAAGTCAGACAGTGCCTCAGAAAACAGGACAAACTTATTTTTTTTTAATTTTTTCCTATGTTGATGTTCCACACATAATATTCATTAGCATTTGTCTTCTGCCTCTCCATAGCCTCCAACAACAAATATTGTTTGGTCAAAGGTCATAATTGCCTCACCTGCACAGTTAAGGTAAACATCGGTGACATTTCCATGTTCAAAGCTAGTTAAACTCATAAAACACATACCCACCTATATTTTCTGTGGGAGGGCAACGTTGCAAAAATTAAAAAACGAACGGTGTTTCCCTCTATTGGGGCATATTCTGATCAGATTTGACATTGGCATATCATCTTTTTTTTTTAACCACGAATCTGTTAAAGAGATATGCTTATACCTGATTTTGAGGAAGAAAATACAAAAAGTCATGTGAGATGTATGTCAAAACGACCTGTCCTCCTTTAGGTATACACAGTAAATACTGCCAAGTTCAATTTTGGTAATATCATTCGCAAAACAAAAAAAATTGTTACTGTTAACATCATGCATGTAAATATAACTTCTTCTTTTTTTTGGTAAATTGTCAAAAGCAAATTTGAGATAGCAAAAGTGACCAAACGACAGTTTCAAGCGCATCAAGACCCCTTTTGGCAGTCATTGTTGGTAGTGTATAAACTGTGTCATTGCAGAGCAGAACAGCATATTGGCCATGGCTGCTTGCCCTGAGTACAAAGGTCAAGTGCACTTTGATCTCCATGATAGTGCTGTCTATAACCTAAGAAAATTGACAAAGGACTCTTAAACGCAGGTTGATATCACATGAATATTTTTCTTGCTTTGTCATTGAATAATAACAGCAAGTTTTCGGTGCTGGGGGTTTGTAGAAAGAGCCTGTCACTTCAAACAAAGTAATATGAAATTTGCTGTCACTCTATGTGACACTACAAGTACCTCTCATAAGGGTAGGTCTAACAGTGACAGTGTTGGACCAGGGAGCTGCAATTTAGGAGGAGGTACAATGGAAATTTTAATTTATGCTTATCAAATTAGATTATCATTGTTGTGATGTGAGTCTCAATTCACCAGCATTTTTCTCTACCGATTTTCAAGATGGAGGGGGCACATGTGAAAGGGGACTGCAAAAAGCAATCTCCAAAATGGAGTTTGTTGGGATGGGGTTTTAACCTCACCTCCATAAAGTTTTTATAATTGAGATGCAAAATGGTGCCACTTAAAGACAATTTCTTGCTCTATTTAACATTTCAGTTGACTATCGTCAACTTCTTCTTTTTTTCGGCCAACCAATGATTTGTACCGGGCAGGATTCATTTTTAGGGGTGGGGTAGCTGTTTCAGGGTGCAGCAATTTTTACTAGGGGTTACCCCCCCCCCCACACACAGATCTTTGTAAAGAACCCTGATGAGCCATGAGTATGGCTGAGAGTACCTTTTACTGTCAGTTGTGTGATATATATCCAGTCTCAGTCTAGTTGGTATCCAGGTAACAGACCACCTTATATCACATGTCCAGCAAGTCACATGGTGTCAGACTGATCTAGTTTGATAGGAACTGAAAGGCACTGAAAAGATAAAAACCAATTTTCAAGAACAGCAACTGGCAGTATTACAGCTATGGACCAAATTGTAACAGGCGACATGAATTTTTTAATGTTAATGATGACATTGAAACCTGCAGAATCTGTAAGTGGTAGGCAAATCAGATGTCATTGGGTAGACAACAATGGAGTTTCTGATGCACCTTCTCCTAAAGTTGCAACTCCCTGGTTGCATAGACAACTTTCTAGTAGATATTTCCGGTTTCACTGGCCTATGAAATTATTTTTCTTCACACATCAGAAAGAACTTATTATTTTCTCTTTTATTATTGTGTCATCGCCCCTTATTATTTATGTATCAGGTTGTACTCTTTTTATGATAGGACGTAGCCAAGGTTTTGGTGGTGCAACACCATGTGATTGTCATTCCAGTGGTGGGACATACCTAGTAGATGATTTTTTTTTTGTACTTTATCCAAAATCTGCTGATGACATAAAAAATAAAATCATGAATTAAATTTTTGAAATTTTCTCTTCGTGGTCGATTTCTCGCGAGTTCTGTTTTGTCTTCTGTTTTCCTCGAAGTGTCTTTTCACCTCATTCTTTGTTTCATTGATATGAACGATTTCGAGTTTACAGTAGGGAATATCTACGCAAGTAGATGTAAAGACATTGAACTTTACTGCAGTTAGTCTCTACCTTTCCTTTCTCACCGGTCCCCGCCCCCCCCCCCCCACATCCTTCAATTGCTATCTCGGTATCTCAAACCCTGCCCAAAGGATTTGATGTATTTCACAGCACTTTTTCTTTCATACAAGCTGGATCTTATGTTTTTTCGTAACCATCTCTTTTTCACGAATTCTTCTCTTTGTCACAACCAAGAAAAAAAAAAAACCAACAGACACAGAGGTAGGGAAATATTACCCAAAGCAAATGTGGATGGAGGCTTGGAGCAATAGAAATCAATGCTCTTATGGGACGTGGTGTCAAAGTACGGTTTTCCAGAGGAGCAATTAAGTGGAGCTTGGCAGTCATGCTGGGTGTGTCTCTGATGCCCTGTGCCCTGCTTGGAAACAATATAGCATGACGACAGCCTTAGAAATCTCATGTTTGGTTGTTTAGGTTACCACATTGAGTGCAAGAAGCCTATTGTTTTGGTGAAGGTAAAAACTCATTCCGTCGAAGGAGGTTTAATTGCAAAAGAAAAAAAAAAGAAAACCATATCTTAAAGGGAAGCATCAGTGACTGTTTCACTCAGGCAATATCTATATTACACATATAATGCATTAACTATTATAACAGTTTAGCTTCGAAATACTGAAAAGGAGTTAACGCATTTCAAATCCAACGCTCTTGTTGTCTTGCATGACGCGTATACCTCTAGACGGACCATCAAACATCAGTTGTTTGATGACGTAGCATACCGTATGCCTCATCGAGATGATTTCAGGAGAACTTGACTGTCGGCACCAACCTTGTTATCAAAGCATTGATCTACGTAATCCTATACACGAGAAAGCAAAAGGTATGGATATAGATTATGGAACTGGATATGCCACACAAAAGTGAAGGGCGCCGTACTCTGTAAATCAATCAGCTGCTTTGATTTAAAACTCGCTATCACACAGAAAATCCAGTAGAAATAGCCAAAGTGAAGCTTTCCGATGTATCTCCTAAATTGCAGCTCCTTGGTTCTTGGTTCTCTTACATGCCAACCATAGGTCCCACGGAATTTCTCGATTTTACTGGTTCACAGTAATATATGCACTTGGTCCGGGGAGGGCTCCTTCTCTGAATAATTTTCTTTTCTATCACATTCCTGAGTTTTACGTAGAAATCAACCTTTAGAAATTTTTAAATATGAATTAACTCAAAAGTCGTCTGTTAATTTATATGATATACGTATAGGACTGTGCACACGTCCTTGACGTCACTCTCGCGTTGAACTATGGGTAATTTAGAACGAAAATGGCCACGCCCATTGCAATTTTACGAAACTTGGATGAAAAATCCTTAATTGATTCAAAGAAACAGTGCTCCTTAATGATTTTTATTCGTCAGAAATGATTATATTCAATATTCAGGCTGTTGAAAACGCTTAACTAGTGTTCCCTTTTAGAGAAAGTTAGACTGAGTTTATATTTAGTATAGATGTACTACAATGATCAACAGAGGTAAAAAGCCAAAAGGCCAAAACAAGAGATAGCTCAGATAGAGAGGATGAGCTTTTAAATGACTTATAATTAGTATGTAGCTGTTCCGCAATGAGTGCAAGAACCATTGTTTTAGTGGAGGTCAAGTTTCTGTCGCCATTGTGGACGTATGGAGAAACCCATGAGGATACACTTGGAGTGACTTACATCATGATTCCTAATGCGCACGTATTATGTTGAATAAATACAATAGTTCGCAATCCAACGAATGTCAAACAGCGACGGATCGGGGGGGGGGGGGGCTACATGCGAGCCCCTCTGTTGACTAAGATGGCCAATTAGTGCCATCTCAGTTGACGACTAAGAATACAAAGAAAAATGAATAGAGAAGAGGGAAGAAAGAGTATCACGTATCAGGTCAAGCAGCTGAAGTATTTGGCTTCTCAAGTGGACATACTTTACGTTAACCTATAAGGTCATAAAAAGTTTTTTTTTTTTTTTTCTGATAAACTTTAATGCTTTCAGTGTTTTACAGAATATGATGTTTCCAATTAGGTCGGAACTTGTTTTAATTACATATCCCCGTTCGAGTATATTACATCAGGTTACATATAAGGCCCTCTGGATGATAATTTGGGAATCGGGGGGGTCTATTCATAGATCATGTTCATGGTTCCGCTATTAACATTTACTCTAATTAAATTATCTGTTTAATCTAATTTATTGATTACTCTAATTAAAACTATTATTTAAATGGCTCAAAGTATGCCACGTTGACACACCCCATGCACTAGCATCGTCAAGGGGGAAAATTTTCATGTTGTTAGACTGGCTGGTAAAAGAGATTCATTTCCTCCTTCTTAACTATGTCAACAATGAATTAACTTTTTCATCACTTTTTTTGAAAAATAATGCGAGCAAGTGAGTTGCTCAAACGTGACAAGACATGCCATCCTTTCCAATCAGCACCCCCTTCAGAGGGACAACCCCCCCGACCCCTTCTCCACGATGGTGATTCACTGGCACCTTCACTTTAAGAAAAAATCCTTTTCCGCCTATTTCAAGGTTAATAAGGAGACAATATGTGGCAATTTCGAAAGAAAAACTCCCATAAGGAATGCTTCACGAAGAAAGTATGGAAGTCTTTGTTCTTTAAAAGCACGTGCCACTGACAATGTTACTCAGATTATCGCACCGCAGTGCCTTTTGCTTTCAGTTGGATACTGTAGTGAGCCACACGGTGCGTCAAATTACAACTCCGGTTACGTCATCCATTGCCAACCAATCTAAAAGTTCATTTCATCGTGATCATCAAGAGGGAAATGTTTTAGGTTTTTGTGTTCCATTTGCCACAAAACTCCATCATGACCTGCTGACCATGGAGTTAAATGGGTCTGACAATTAGGACAGGGATGCAAACTAACAAGTTTTGCAGCAAATGATCATTCTTTAAAACCTGGAATGTGAGTTGTACCGGAAATCGGTTGGCTATCAACTTTTATTCTTCATCAGTGTTTCAGGGAAGAGAAAGTAGGGGGAAAGATCACCTGTCCCCATATCTGAGAGAGAACTATACGCTCATCTTCCAGATATACCTGAATACGAAAATTGTTTCGACATTTTTGTTGGCTCTACAAAATTCAGACTCTTCAAGAAAGCATAGCAATTAATCACTGTGACTTGAAATCAAATAGAGCAATGTGAATGGATATGAATATTCATGTCTGCAAAAATGGGACTTAAACAACGTTGATTTGTAGTGACTATGACATATTCTGCGGAATTTGACTGTCACTGACAAATTTTCAACTCATCTTCCACCTTAGATGTAGGGCGTGATACATTCAATCATTTTTGTTTTTGTGGCTCCGTATGGACTAAAACCGAAGGAAAGATATAAAGCACGAGTAATAGGAATTAAAAGACAACCGAACAAGTGTCTTAATTTAACTGCCTGTAAAAGTAGTAGCTTTCCAGTTTCCTTCCGATGTTGTTTCATACACACCAAAAGTGACAGGACTAGCAGGTCCGGTCAGAGAGGACGAAATGGCTGTTAGAGGGGGGGGGGGGGGCTGGATAGAAACACCTAGTAGCTTTATTCTCAACGCTAAGGGAATGCTCTTCAACCCACATATTATCAACGGCAGCAGAACGAAAACGAGAATATTGGTGCAGAGCGCCAGCAGAATTATCTAAGCGGACTGCCGCCATCAGTTGGCTCTGAACTCTCTAGATGGCTGGAAACTGCGATTCCCCGGTTTTCTGATCTACGCGTACCCAACCGTCTTCCAAAAAAGATCTCATGTCCGCAAAGTTTTCAATTAATGAGAATAGAATTATTATGACCAATGGTAATACAAAAACAGCACGATTTAATAATGTAACCTACGTATGCCCATGGTGCACACGTAGAAAGTGTACTAGCTAAAGCTAATAGCGCATTCGTAATTTTGTGAAAAAAGCTGAGAAAAGGTGCCTATATGATAAATGTTGAGAATCCATTTGAGTTGGTCATGGATTTTCTGACTGTATGGAAGCTCCGCCACTTGCTCACCAATGCAATTGGGACAGGGTGTATGGGATCGTTTCGGATTACTGGTTAGCAAGGCATTTTAAACACATCACTTTCTTTCTTCTTTAAAATCTACACGTCACTCGGGGAGTGGCGGAGCATTGTCGATATTATGTACCTCGAGACGATGTCCCCCATAAGTATAGTCTGTCCGTCCTCATAAGCAAAATAACTAACGAGAGGTGGTTACAGAAACAACTCCCTGCAGAAACTTGATTATCCAAGAAATGCCACCGACGGCCAGACAACGACTTAAGGGGCGGGGGGGGGGGGGGGAGAGAAGTAAGGAAAAATCAGACACGTTTTTAGTTTCTATTTATCAAAGATGTTGTAGAATCTGAGCTTTAAAACAAAGGAGCAAACGCAGTAAACTTTTCTTTTACTTTGTCGTTAGGAGAAAAAAAAAAGGTTTAAAAGAAAAGGCTGCTCTTAACTGCCAGCGGGTGCACCACAGGTATGAGTCTGGTTTTATTAAATTTTGCGTCATCCCTGGTGTTTTATACATTTCAGTTTTATTTACTCACAAACGTGTATTGTTTATTGATTATTATTGTATGCACGGTTAGAAACGAGAGGGGGATGATGAAAACATGTGGATAATTCTTCGAATCTCGGGATGACATCACTGTAATCTTGAATATCGCTTTCGTTAATTTTTTTCAAAAGACTAGATTTCCCGTACACCTGGGAAACTGCCAACAGTTGTTAAAGTAAATAAAGTTAAATACATTACACAATTATCGAAATCGCAAGAGATAAAAACATCTGATGCGGTGAAAAGGAGCGGATTCCACAGGGCTTCGCAGAATTGTGAGACATCCCTTTTCTGTAGACGCGAGAAGCAACTGAGCTATAAAACAGTGATGACGTAGTAACTTGTTCAAATAATCAACGTGTGTAACGCAGATCAAGCAGATCTTCACGGACAGACTCGACACGGCGTCATAAGGCCATGCCATATCCTACAAATACTATTTTCTCTCTCTCTCTTTTTCTCCTTACATTTTATTACACTTCGCAAGATGAGGAGTCCAATATACCAGTAGAAGTTAAAACTATAAGATAGAAAAGAACAATATCTTTCATGGCATGTTTATAAGCCAAACGGACGTTTTTAATTGCAATACAGCTCAAATTAAAGACATGCATTGTACTCTTTAACTATCGATTGTATGCAGATAAACTTTGTTCATATCCTGAAGAAACTTTTCCACACCCCTTTTCATTAAAGACAAAAACTCATCATCCCAGACAGTTTCAATTCTACCAACCACCTACCTCTAGTCCCTCCCTCAGCCCGTCTTACATTCCTCCACATGTGAAATCAAAACAATGGATCCTTGTGCACACATGGGTGATATGAGCTACTCTGCATCTTTCGAATTTGCTGTCAATCAAAGAGTACTGTGACTTCGAACCAGTTGAGAATTTTGCTCTCCGGAAGGTAAAAAATATAGCTTAGGGTGATGAGTTACTGCCGTTAAACATTTGTGGTGTACATTGATGATGCAACCGTTTCTAATATGGAACAAACATACGCTTTCATCTTATTCCTTGTACTTTCATGCAAAACCTTAATTTCGTCATATTTACTACACTTTACTGCAGCTGATTGGTAGGTCACAGAATCAGTTTCGAACAGCACGAGGCTAGGCGTCCACAAAATATTACATTATGGGCACTCATTTTTTTTCCTTCAAAATGGCGTCCAGGTACTCGTAGAGATCTGTCGTACTCAAACAACGTTTTAAAAATGAAATAGACTAGGGCAATGGTGATCGTTACTTCTGGAACATTCTTTTGAAAACGTCTGAAGTCTTGTTTTTAAAAAGTTCACATGCTAACACTACAAGTATTTCCTCCTCGATGAGTGATTTATTTCAATTAATATTTTATATTAATCGAATGAACTCACACCCGACTACTGTTCAACCAGCACTGACCTTTTCCTGTTAAAAGGGTCACGCGTCCGAAAAGTGAGGCCGAAGGTGTCTGCTTTGATTTTCAGGAGGATCCGTTCTAAATGCCTTGTACGTCTTGAACATACACTGTACTCTGTATTCATGGTATGTTCTAAATATCCATATCTACACATAGTCAAAGCACCGCTTCTGAAAGGAAGTGCTCGAAGTAGCTACCGGACACTGCCCTCACTTTTCGCCCCTTAATTGGTCTCATGTTTTTCATAAAGGTCCCACACATGACCCTTTTCCCCACCACGAGATTTTTTTTACGCTATGATATATTAATGAAAACACTTATTGAGTGCTATATGTGTCAAGGTTGGAGTGTAAATTATTGCTGGAGTATGAGTTGTACTAGCAAACGCCTGGTCATCTATCTTTGTTCTTCGTCAGTGTTTCAGGGAAGAGAAAGTAGAGAGAAAGTAGAGGAAAAGATCACCTGTCACAAAATTTGGAAGAGAACTATGCATTCATCTTCCAGATATTTGAATGGGAAAATTGTCATTTTTGTTGGCCCTACAAAATTCAGGCCCTCCACGAAAGCCTATAGTCGTCAGTCACTCTTACTTGAAATCAAACAGACCAACAGGAATGGATATGAATATTCATGTATGCAAAAATAGGGCTCACACAATGATTTTTTACAGTGGTTAAAACATATTTCAATTTCAGTGGCAAAATATGACAAAGTTTTAACTCATAGTCCAGCTTTACGGTAATACACTATAACTAATATTCGGGATTATTGTTAGCTTTCATGAGCCGCTGTAAACCACTTACCGTGTAATAGTTTTGTTTTGATCTAATCTGGGAGTGATATGTGTGCCCGCTCAATGGTGAGGGCGAATTCTAACTGTGACACCATAGAAAGCAATTACGTTCCTGAGATTGTGGGCACACTCCCCCACCCCCTCCCCTCCCTCCCTACACAGTCACACTCCATCCATGGAGTTGGTCAAGATCAAATATCAATGGTCTATTTATTGATATATTTTGGAAACTCCTTACAGCTAGCCTCTTGGCAGATTTGCAGATCTATACGCTTGGGTATTTACTATAGGCAGGCGGAACTCCCTATTGTCACAACGATGGATATATTTGCACTGTAAAAATGTCTCTAAATTTACAGAAAATGAAACAAAGAAATAAATAAAAATTACAGAAATTGTCTGGAAACTAATCACCAGAACATTTCTCTATTTCTTTATTTTATTTTCTGTAAATTTACATTTTACAATTTACATTTTTGACAGTGATCGTGATACCTGTAAATAAAAATGATTGACATGGCTGTCACTTCTGCCCAACTCTTTTAACTCCTGTGCTCTTTGAGGGGACAACCCCCTCCCCACCCGGCACCCAGGCCTGTCTGACAACCACGATTATATTTTGTTTGCAATGGACATTTCGAAGTGGAAACAGAACTGAGAATCAAAGTTGAATGGCCCTGCCCCGCAATCCGTTGACATCACATTTTGATTTCTTAAGCAATTGTGGCACAAGTTTATCCCTGCTATAATTTCAGTGTATGTTAGAAACTAGTCACCCAATTTCCGAACGAAATGATGTATACGAACATTCACTTTTTTCTCCCACTGAATATGAGAACCAGTCCTCTTGAACATGATTAACTATTTTAAAGTAAATATCGTTTGATATTGTGACTTTCAAAAGTGACTTTCAAAACTTAATTTGCTCTGCTGTAGATTGGTCATGGGTCACCAACCAATTCTTCCCTCAGGCGCCCTGAAGCAATCTGACGCCACCTGCTCCTCCACACGAGCCATCAAAATGTACGTATCCAGTATTCCTGTTACCAATTATCAGAAAAGACTGACTTCGCGGTCGCAAATTCTGATAAAAAAGACCTTTTTAATCCACAAGTAATGCAGTTTTGAATTTGAATTTACGGTGAATACAAATATACTGCAAGTAAATTGAATGTTTACTCCTGTTACTTTTCGACAAGACGGGGACTGAGAATTTCTTGGATAAAAGTTTAAGTACTCAGCCAGTTTTAAGTCATTGTTATCATCATCACCATCATCACCATGAGGATTGGGGGGGGGGGGGAGGAAACTGCTCAGCATAATATATTACGTCATTTTCCAAACATCAGATCCCCATTTATGCATTTCCGTTACGTCATTGTTTGATTATTCCTGTATATTTAATAGTCACCAATAAAGCACCTGATACATTTGTTGCGCTCGAGTTTTTTTTTAATGTATATTTATATATAGGCCTATCTACGTGGTCGATCATGTCATCTTCATCTTAGGTCTTTAAATATTTTATTTCCCTGCTCTTTCGCCCTTACTATTTTCTCTCTCATGGCACTCTGTATTTTTGTCTTTATAGTTCGTTATTGGTGGATTTTGATAAATGTTACGCGTGACGTTACACTATGCGTGTTTTAAATGGTCGTCACCTTTCGGTCTACTTTTAGACTTCGGATATGACGTCTGTCATTTATCCGGTGAAAAAAAGGTTACATCGTTAATTCTTTAAGATCTCATCAGAAGGGTAAACCTCTCTGCGTTGATACATTGCCTTCGGATCTCTCAGAGGAAATACCCAGGATTTACTGTGGTATGGATGCAGGAAAAACTGAGAGCAAACAGTTCCGTGTTATTATTCCAAAATTCACGATTACTTTTAAAAAATGCATAATTTGTAATTCTGACTGCGACGTTGGTCAAATGATCGAGATGGAATTTTTTCTTTGTTCCACCAGAACAATATTATTAACAGGGAGGACTTACTTTGAAACGTTTCGATTCGACTTTTTGTAATCAGGTTCTCATTAGGATTAGAGAAAATTCTGTCCACTCGATGTCCTGAGGGTGTCTCGGTAACATACATCTAGAGGAAAGGTCATGTCGCAAAGGTCATCATCGTCATTGAAAACTAACCAAAATAAGTCACGGATGTCCATGTGTGTGTGTGTGTGTGTGTGTGTTTTCTTCTTGTCTTCTTCTTTTTCATAATAATTTCCGGTCCTATAGTCTTCGCTTTTCTAGAAAGTCTTCTCGCTCATATTCAATGATTTTAATCTCCTGAAAGAGTTGAGGATTCACGTGTAGTGTGGAATGTGGAGATTAACTGCAGTGAACGTAAGTTCAAAACATTTTTCTATAAAAAGAAAACCTCCGTCTATGCCGGAAATTCGCTCACTAGCAGTCTTACTACTTCACACCTTTCCCAACCCAATGCAGGAATCTGGTGTCACCGCTGGGTGGGGTTAGAGTTGACATTTACAAACACATCCGCTGGGTACGAAGCAGTTCTATATAGATGCGATTTCTTTTTCAAAAGATTATTACACACAAAACGGTTTTTTTTTCAGAGTGCCGTTTCAAACATTTACCCCATAAGATTTTTGGAGTGGCCTTTTCGGGTGCAATTCAAGAATTTAACCCCTCCCCCTCCCACTCTAGGAGGGATGTGTTTTTACGATGACGCAGGAAAGAGGAAAACTTAGCAGTGATTTAGTAATTTGAAGGTGATGTTGTGCCTAGATTGTTTCAATTAGTGGGACACCAATTTATACATCAATCCTCCCCCCCCCCCCTTCCCCTCCCATCTCAAAACTGACGTGGTGAAACGCCATGAGAGATTAGGCCGATAGTGTTGTCGCATGACAGGGAAATAATTATTGATGTAACGTATCATCCATTGCACACACAACATACTCTGAAAACTTGGATTCAACACGGCACTATAGACGTTATCCATGGACTTACATCGTCAGGTATCCCTGGTAGAGGGCGCCTCTTAGAAACAGTACATGTGATAGCTGCCTTTCCATGCCAGCCTCAAATTTCTATGCATTGTATGGATGCTGAGGTCTGACACTTGGAGAGGAAGTTCAGATATTGGACCCCCCTTGGATAGTCTCTTTGCTGGAAATTTTTCTCATTTCGGCCGTCTAGGTTTTCTAAATTCAATCATCCTGAATTATTGCCCCGTTGTAACTTACCCCGCTCCCCTCCCCCCCCCCCAAAAAAAACAAACAAAAACCAAAGGAAAACAAAAAAGTCCAAAAAATGTTCATTTTAGGCATTTTTTACTAGCATGGTACCCTGGGATACATGATACGCTATTCAACGAAGACTTTCTCAGTCAGCCGGTGTTACGTTGACTTTTATCCTTTTTTTATTGCACCAGACACGAGTTTCAATATATGGTGTTACACATTTAAACTTTTAATGACAAAAACAAAAGAAAAAGATTCCTGAAAATGATTTACTTTTGCATTTTAATATTCTTTTATTCATCAAGTGAAAACCACATTCCCAGAGCTAGTTATCATCATCATCACCATCACCATCATCATCAAACTTCATTTCAATATTTTTTTTTGTGTGTGTAAATAGCAATGGTATACTGCATAAAACATGATTTAAGTAGATAAAGGACCGAGATATAGGATTCAATGATACGTCAGACATACGAATATTAAATTAATAGTGAATATTTTTTTTCCGCATAATATATCCGTGAAGTGCATGAAGAGACGTTTATCTCATCGCATCAGAAGCCCCCCAAAATATCCTATTTGTTTCCTGTCTCTCTTACGTGAGAATAGTTTACAAAAAATATAAAAATACACAGGAACAGAAGAAAAAACAATATGCAATTCCAAGAATTATCCTTTAAATTCGGAGAAAGTGACAGGCTGCAAAATCATGATAATATCGAAATGCAACAAATATGCATTTTATATTCCTATGTAAGCACTGATACTGCACGTATTTGTTTTCTCATGAATCTTTCATGTTATTAATCAAAGTCATGGATGGTGTTATACCGTGACATAGACGGGAAAGCACTGCAAGGCAGGCGTGACTGATCACAGAACGTGCGAATACAACAGTCCCATTGCCACATGAAATTCAGAAGCAATTCATAATCGGATGATATGTAAATCTGGAACCATACCCGAAGAGAGGAATTGTTGCCAGGGAGGGAGGAAGGGTGGGAGTGGATGGGGGGAGTGGAGAGCTGAATCAGATGAATCGTGATGGCTGAACTGGGGGTGTCTGTGGAGAGAGGATGTCCCCCCCCCCCCTCTCTCCTTCGGGATGTTTTTGAAAAATTACAGGCCCTCAGATGCTGTTTATTTCCACCAAATATCTGAATATGTGACTTTTTTTTCTCATATCTCCTGGTTCGTTTATCACATGTTTATTAGTTTGTTAGAGAAAAGTACACCTGGAAAAACTATTAAACTAATTAATCCTTCAAGATGTCACACATTTTGGTGATAACTCAGCACACGTGCGTGGCAACCCAGTGTGTGGGAGGATCTTGCGAAAAAGCGTCTGCCCTATCACTGAGATAAACAGACTCTTGAATCGGAGAAAGGGGGTATTTTAAAGTATATGGGAGGAAAGAAGTAATAAATCTAAGCGGAGAGCTACCATCGGTTGGAGGGCGTAAATCCACCGGAGAAAGTTTTTGATAAAAATGCCTCTCAGACTGAGGGGTTTTCGTCCTTGTAAACTTGGACAAGCATATCACAGCTTACGTATCACCATGACCCCTCCCCCCTTCCTTCCCAGCTTCCATACACACTTGACTGAAGTAAAGAAAAGCCTCAGTTGGCAATAATTTCGACTGGTCGTTTTCCTCCCTCTTTTTGGCTTTACTTCGTTTTACTGTCTATTCTTAGTTATTTTCCCATATCATCATTATTTGTATCCTGATCATACCACCGAGTTTGTAGTGCGGTGCAGGGCATCATGCAGCATGATGTGCCGTCTGCGACCGAATGCAATATTACTCAAAATGTGCACGAAGTGATATATCTGTTGATTTCAATTTGTAAGCGAAAATGTTCGAAACGGAAATGAGGTCACACGAAAACTCTGTGGCGTTGTATAAGAGTTTGCAAACTGGCGTCATCCTTGGCAACTGTCGTTACACCACCATACTGAAGGGAATGAGTACTTCGTGTAACTAGTACCAGGCCGTATTGTTTCAGTAACACTGCGTGGTGTTATTACGATAGCTTTACATTTTTCATCGTATAACCGGTCATAGAAGGCAAATGTTTCTTAACTGCGTAGCCGTATATGCTAGGCTATACGAATCGGAGGCGCAAGAAGCCAGGGCTGACGTTCCCCAGATTTCCTGCCAATGAAGAAAGCCTGGACAGACATGGAAGTGTTGAACAAGCCTGGATATGTTGGTAATGGGCAATAAATCAGCGTGCGTACTTTACGGTATTGCGCGGCCTGAAGATATATAAACACGTTGTTTTGTCTTCCATCCAATAAGGCGTTTCCATGGAGAACGTCACGTCACTCAAAACCTCTAAAGAGACATTCTAATTACGTCTAGTATATACGCCCCCCCCCCCCCCCCCCTTGTTCCAAATATGTATTTAAAAGGAGGTTTTGAAACATCATGTGACAAACCTACAAATGCTGCTCACATATCACATAATATTATGGTAGGTCACATATTATGTAAAACAAAGTTGATGCCTGTGCTGATGGACAGTTTTAATACACATAATATTATCATGTTTTGCATGAAACAGACCAGCATAAGCAAAAAATTCAATAAAAAAAAGCTCGAAATGTCCACCACCAGTATATGACCTTTGCCGACATGCGTACCCGCTAAGCAGTACCATGTTAACTTTTTATTTAATCTCCGCATTTTTGACACTTGGGATAGCTCTCCCGTTTGGAGATTGAAATATGGAGCAGGTCAAATTCTTTAATGTCACCAAAAAGAATCTTTTCTAGTAATACCTAAGCAAAGTGAAGGTTTCAATCTGTCAATGAGACTCCTCTCATCATATTGTTTCTTCCTTCTTTTCGCTTATTATATCTGCAGTGTAAGAGACTTAACATGAAGTTCCTCCTACCTCTCTCATTATTTCTCACATTTGATTTGTAGCATATGAGGCTCATCCCACCCCCTTCATTTATTCTCTCATTATTTGTAGCATATATGAGGCCCCTCATACAACCTTCATCCCTTCTAACGGTTTATTTGTAGCATATGAGGCTTCTCCCACCACCTTCATTTATTCTTCCATTTTATTAGTAGCATATATGGGGCTCCTCCTACAACCGTCATTCTTTCTCTCAGTTAATAAACATATTAATTATATTATATATTATTATTGTACGTAGTCAACGACGTCCAGATAATTTCAGTTTTAGACTTCAAGCTTAATCGGGATCTTTAAAAAGGATTTGCGACGATTTTAAGAACAAAGGGACTGGTAAAAACAAGTGATAATCCTCCTTTTTTTAGTAGAGTGTACTCTCAGATTTGCATTGTTGGGAGTTAATGCACTAGCGTGCTAATTCAGAGGTAACCGTCGAAATCCAGCGTTTTCCAAAAATGTAGGGTTAAATCTTATTCCGATTCCGGAATCATGGGATGGTGAATTACCGTCGCATCATGTGCCAACTTCTTCAGTCCATTTGGCCCACTCTGTTATTACCATTCGTTGGGTCAAGTTTCCATCAACAAGAAGCTTCCGCGTGATCTTTATGAGACAACTTGTACTGAGGTCTGAGACTGAGATCAGTCGGATTCCAGCAAACGAACATTGCCCCAACCAAATTTGTCCAGGCAGGTGGACTTTAGTCGTTTAATTTCGCACAACCATAAAATAACAAGAAGTCTCACGGAAGTAACCATCACGTATACAACGAACTGCTGGCAAATAGTTTTTATGACGTAAAACTTCTCTTGAATTACGTAAGAAAACGAGTGTGCCATTATCATTGGCGAATTGAGCCCTCTAACTGGCGTACAATTAAAGGGACATGATGACTTAATTTCATGACATAAAATAAAAGTACAATCAGTCGTTATCAAATCACTTCAAATCTCACCAACAAACAACAGCAATCGCTTCATCTCCTCAAATATTACGTATTTTGAAGAGTTAGTGAAGGTGCATCTTTTGAAGGCTTGAGAGTTTGGGTGATCAAATTATTCTTTGAAAAACAAATAAATGAATTTCAGTGTCTGTGAGATACTTGCTCTTTTACAGGGGCTACCGTGCTGCCCTATTGTGAATAGGACACACCTTCCCCTTTCTAACCCCTACCCAGTGGCGAACTAAGGAAGTGCCGTTCGGTGCCAAAACTATTCGCCCCCAAACTTGATCGAGACTTGATCAAGACACCTCACTGTTGCTCTTCTCAACACGATTTTGGTAACTGAAAACTCGTACACGATATTGACAGCATATATAATTTATTTAGTTGGAAGAACTCTGCAGCAATGAGTGAATCTAGTGCAACCCATTCCCAAGAAAAATTCTGGACCCCTGCCTTCCCCACCCCACCCCCTCCAGACCTTCTGAAACTAACATAACTATGTAGTCCCTAGTTTTGCCCTAAGTATTATCCTGCCTTGTGCTCCTCGGCCATTGAGTCAGAGATGCCGCATTTCAAGTGCCCCTGTTTTGTTCATTTGTTTGCTTTGTATACAGTGGCTAACAAATGACACTCTTTTAAATAAAAAGTTAAAACATACGGGATAAATATTTTGCCATAGTTTTATAAATACAATTAGACAGTCAAAGCCTATATAAGTCTGTATATGACTTTTAACCCATTTCAGACTCTTGCTTTTTCTTCTTTGTTTTCATTTGTTTTTCCTTGTTTTGTTTTTCTCCTCCTTACTCTTATTTCTATGGTTGCAGTTACACATTATTCATAGGGTCGGAAAGATTCCTTTTCTGGTCCTTCGCTCTGTATGGTTAACATTTCGAATTACTCTATTCTATTTTGTTTATTTATAGATACTGTGGTCAGGGGCCGTCAATTCCACTTGAAATTTTTTTTTTTTTGGGGGGGGGGGGGCATACATGACTAACTGATAGGTTTGAATTGTCAAAACTGCAAGGGACACGCGCTACACTTTTCGATGTCTTGCTTTGCATTGGACATGAGCCGCCATAAGGTTTTCTGGAGTCTAGGGTAACGAGTGAGGTGCGATTGCACCTCCCTGGGGGTAACGAACAATTAACATGACCAATAGAGCAAGAAGCTTCGAGCTGTGAGATACATGCAGAATTGCCCCCTTTGGAAGGACGCATTTTTTGTATTGAATGTGCCAAACATTTCAAACTTTCGATCAAATTGATGATTAAGAAGAGCGTCTCTGGTTCTAGTGACTGGGAGGGGGGGGGAGGGGGCAAATATAGTCATACGTCTATGAGAGGACAGTCAGGCGCGTGTTCAGGACTTTTAGCTGAGAGGTAATTGGCCCAAGGACATGCTCGGTATAGGATTGTCTAAGCAGAACGCCATCATCAGTTGGCGGAAGTGTGCAAGAAAATTGTTGGCTTTACAAATGCCTGCACTGCAGACGACCGGAAATGCCATGTTCCAATTGTCGCAAGCTGCATATACCCGGCTTGAAAGAGAGAGCTTGCAATATCCCGATTAACTGGAAAACGGCATCAATCTATGAAAAAATTGTAATAATCTGAATTGGTTTTATCCAGAATGTTTCGATATTAATCGGTGGCTTCTCGTTAACCTTTTAAAACATCTTCTCAAAGGTTGTGTCACACGACGTGACCACCAGGGTCGACGCCCATGGTTGTCGTCTAATCATTTTATTTTGTGCGAATGTGTGCTTCATAATCTCGATTTTTCGTTAAAATAATCGTTTGTTTTCTTTGAAGATGATACGACTTAAATCAAATCAAAGAGGAGTTTTTCCTATCTTTTATTACAAAACTGGAAAACAAACGTCTTCGCCCGTGAGTGGTTACGACAACACGCAGATCGGCAGAGGACAGTAGTGCATGACTGAGGCTGAGGTGGGGTGCGATGGGGGATTGATTGTTCACACCCCTCCGTCGGGGATTGGGTCCCTTGACATTCTTCATGTAGGTCATTGCTTTGGGTCTAACGCCATCGAAGATTGCAAGTTTCGTCTCTCTTGGTTCTTTTCGTCTCAAGCGTAGGGTACACTAGATCAATATTGGATCCAATTCACGTCCGAGTTTTGCAAGTTTAACCTTAAACCTTTCTTTAAATTTAGTCGAAAAGATCCTAAATCCTATACAGTCATATGAGGCGTTGTTCACTGACAATAGAATGTGAGCTAATCATGACGTGTGACAGTTTTTTTTTATCGGATAGGAGTGAAAATATCGACAAATGGTTTTGAAATCAACCTCTCTGTCTAGAATTGTAAACTTGATAAGATCGGAATGGGACAATTTATAGGAAGACGGCTAGGATCGCGTATTAAATGTAGAGTAATCAACACGACGAAAATACCGATAGAACATCACCGGACTGACATAATGTAACAAAAAAAAAAGGATCCAATAAATTTATAGTGCGTACCATGCCTTTAAGATTTCTTCACCAATTTTACAAGCTCTTTAGTTACGTTCAAAAACCCGAGGACAGTCTTCGACTGACGGAACGTAACCTACAAAGTGATAAATTCGTCATTTCGGATTTGAAAAAAAATCTGCTGTTTATCACAATCTTATACCTGTATTTATGACACCATTGGATAGTGACCATACCCAAATTTACCACGAATTTAACTTTGTTTGGGGCTAAATAGGGAGGGGCAACCGAAGTTTGAAGAGAATATAGGCGTTCCTCCGTTCTTTGGAAAAATTTTTTAAATCTTGCAATTTTCTTCTAATTTTGTCTTACAAGTATTTTTCAGACTGTTGCTGGATGTCATTCCTGCATGAGCATGGTGTTATATGCTGCAAAATTAAGCAACTCAAACAGCAAATATGATATCACATGTAACGAAAAAGAGCCATTTGTGAATTAGCGATAGGGGGTGTACTAAGTCAATTGGTGTAACTGTATTTTCCCTTTAATACTGCTATACTTACTGTCGTTAACAATCACTTAAAAAGCCTGGCAAGGTGTGCATTATGAAATAAAGAAACACAACTTCTGTTACTCCAGACAAACACATATATATGTCTGTTTTTATATATATGTTTTCAATGAAGGTTATTTCTCTACTTCCTTGTTTAACCAGCCACATCTATTCCAATTATAATCGATCATCAACTGAAATAAAACTAAAGAATTAGAGGCCAATATCAGCATCAATAAACTCCAACTCCCCCCCCCCCCCCCCCCATCTGAGAATTTCATTTGGCTATTTTTGCTTTATATAGCATATATATATAGTAACCAGCACTGTCTCACACATATCTCGCACCAGTGCATGACATTAACCGTATTTGGACGTAAACTGATGCATCGTGTATGTAACCCCCCCCCCCCCCCCTTGCCGACACGCGAAGAGGAAAACGCCCCCATGATTTTTAAAGAGTGAAAAATCATTCTTTTGGAGAGCGAATTTGTAGAGTGATCACCATTTCTTTTCACAAAGTGAGTTTAACTTTATGGAAGGAGTGACAGTGTTTCTGTTTGAATGTTCGATAGGGAGGCTGACGTCATGATCTTTTTCAAAGATAAAAATACGCAAACAGTGTTCTCTATCGAAGAATAAAACTAATTATTCAAAAGCGCCACCACACCAGAAAACTACAAGTATACAATACAACAAATAGGTATAAGATCTGCATCACTTTAAGTTTAGCGAGTACTTCATATTATGCAAACACAGGCAATGAGTAACAATAAATTAATCCATCAAATGTACACATCTCTCCTGGAATCTTATCCTCCTACGTATTTTGCTCCTGCATCAGTGCTCTGCAGCCTCTCCTAAAGTTATTTTTGGAAGATGTAATTTCAATTCCTTAAATTTTTGCCTCGCTTTATGAACTTGGTCGTGATCAGCAATTGATCTCAACGATTTAAGTCAAGCAGCTCCTTCTTAAATCTATTATACAGGCTCCGCGTCTTTCCGAGAATTTCTTTCATTAAAAATTAATCTTTCGGGGAAAATTTTTGAACCCCAAAATAGGATAATGTGATTGAGATTGAGCGTGACCAAATTTTAACATTTTTCCCCTTTTTACGATTGCCTAGCTCTATTCCCCACCAAGTCCATTCCCTTTTGCTCGAATTCTTGGAATGACGATTTAATTAAATTATCTTCGAGTTGTATTAGTTAATGAAAGATGTTATAATAAAGCAACGTGACCTTTTTTAGTTCAATGTAAATACTCCTAGCAGACCTGGTGTTTTCTGTCTTAAAGCAGGATCTTCTATGAAGAGATAAAAATATTATCAACAAAGAAAACATACACACACATACATATACGTATACAAACACACACGTATGGACAAGAATTAATTAAGTGTATTTATTTTGAGATTCCACTCAAGGATTAAAATTGATGTTAAAGGGGCACCTTGAGTTGTTTTGTGGAATGTATTAATGTTTTTTTTTCTTTTCAAAATTCTTCAGGTTTCCTTCAAAAGCTAAAAAAAGATGGTCAAATTATGAGGGTCCACCACATGAGGTTTCACCACATATCACAAGCAAACATTCATCTGTGAGTTCTTGACGATTCGACCCCCCCCCCCCTCTTTTTTTCAATTCGTGACCAGACACGTTTTTCCTATAAGCACGAATTCATATGCAGACAGCCAGTCCGAAGCCGGGTCCATGCTTCAAAAAAAAAAAATTGTCATAACTATTATATGAAACAATAATGGAAATTTAAAAATTGCCGAATCCTTCAAAATTCTCACAAATTATATCGACATCAACTCCGTGTGCCACTGATGGAGGGTTTCGAAGAAGTAATAGTAGGAACTCTTTACTTGGCTTTGGAAATATTTAGATGTCAAATACGTGGTAGTTGGAATATGATGGGAGGCCGAGTTCCAATTTTTGCAGAGCAAGCGTATAATATTCAGCCCTTCGTCGAAAAATGTATGTTATTTCATTTAAATGAAGGACTCGAAAAAGAGGAACCCCAAATGCTGTGATTATTCAGTTGTTTCTCTTTCCAACAATTTTGCGTTTATTCAGGAGAACATATTCTGAGTATCATCAATACAAACATGTCCACGCATGCCGCTAACATTGGAAGTAAATCTCCACTATACTATAAGCCAATGAATAGCCTAAGTGATGTTCAATCCTTGAAATAATCTAAAAAATTTAGTATTTGTTTTTTCACTTATCTGGTGTAATTACGTATTTTTTATGTAGGCCATATGAATTCAGAGATTAATATTATTTTATTTTTGCATGCAGCCGACACGAAAACGAATTGTGTCTGAAGTAGTAGCTTGGAGCTATTACGTAAAACTCCTTAATAGTAGTTATATACATTAGCGAATTGCTCCCTAGCTGCTTTACAGTCATATTTGCTACGTGACTTAAATTAATATCATTTTGATTTTATACAAAGGTAGTATCACAATTTTTGATAACCAGGTTTAATTGTCCAAAAACAAGAAAGAACGAAATTTTCCCCGTGAATTAAAGCGTTCGACAATGTATCTGGCAGTGCTAGTGGAGAAGGAATTTATCATCTGGGTTTTGTGGCTCAGTTGGTAGAGCGGCCCCACCCCCTCACCCCCCCTCACCCCCCTCACCCCCCCCCCCCTCACACACTTAGTAGAAAGCGAATTGAGAACCAACAAACGGTGAAACAACCTCAAGAAAAACAAAAGTAAAGGTTCCGAGTAAGATTCCCAGTAAAGTCCCTTTCTTTTTAGTGCATTTCCAATTTCTGCCATTTCATTTTAGATGTAAACTTACCAAGGGTTGTAACTTTGTTCCACACGACGTGTAAGGATTGAGAACACCCCATGACACCCCGCTCTTTACACGCACACATGTAATAGAGTAAACGTTGTTCTGGGACATTTTCTTACTATGTTAATCATTGTCATCATATAGAAGCGTTCACTGTCTACGGCATGTCAAAAATGGCGGGACCCACTCCACAGCACTATACCAACCTTAGCGTGAACGAACGTACAATTGACGTTACTTGCATTTGCAATCACGCAAAACTCCCATTAGTAAATTCATTTGGTTTGTATGTATATACGTTTTTGTTTGTTAACTAGCTTGTTCGCTAAGTTCAGCCGGTTCCTATATTGAGGTTAAGATAACTGTTCACGTTTTACTCGTCACGTTTTTCTGACTTTCTCCGTCACTGAGCTTTTATTCCACACCCTCATAAGTTCGAACGGGAAACGTACAGAAATCTATGCGGTAATTATTGCGTTGGGGTTCAGGATGCATACGCGCTACGCGGATGTAGGGAATTCCCCCTGATATTAATCAATTACCTAGTACCGTCAGTTTTATTGTCTTTTTTATCTTTACACTTTTTCAATGATACTTATCGTGCTTAAAATATCCCTGAAAGAAAAAAAAAAAAAACACGTGTTGCGATAATCACACCATATCAAATTCTGTGCAACACGTGGTCGACAATGAAAAAGGACTGTTACATATCAACGTACTAAAGTATATATCCTACCGGTATTTTGCAAACTGCATCCCGCGAGGAATATTGTGTAAGATATAAGTAGCCTAAGCCATTAACAACCTACATATCCACATGCTACCTAAACAATGCGCTATGTGAAGTGGGACGTTGGGAGGCATTCATGAAATTAAGTGCAGAATTTATGCAAAATAAATAATGGCAAGTAAGACTAAAATTGTTATTTGAATGGGCAACTTTCGGAATGTGAAAACAATTCAGCCCACCGTAATTTAGTTTAAATCAGTGGGCGATTCCTCAACTTCTTCGATGAATCCAAGAAAAAATTAGTTATTCTTGGGCTTTTTATCACGAATTTGTGACATGGACTCATTTTTATTTTTATTAATTTTTATTATTTTTTATTATTAATTTTTATTACAACCAGAGAGAAGCAAGAACCATATACAACCAAAAGGACAAAATGAAATGATCCGTTTTGCTTTTTATTTCAGTGCTTCCGACGGTATTTAGTTGGATTGGAGTCCACTTCGGAGAAACAGCGGTCACGTTTTGCTTTATCCTTCTTTTTTTTTGGTTTAGTTGAGACAAAGATTTCACTTAAAAAATGAAATGACGATAAATTATGTAAGATTGTCAGAACAAGGGATCGTTTCCAGTAGAAATTACAACACTGAAAAACTTGTGAAATCATGAGTCAGACAGCAACAGCTTATATAAAAAAAATAATCTAAGATAAAAACAGAACAGTTTCCTAACAGGTTAATAGTCATTCAGGTGAAGATTATTACTCGTTTTGAGAACTTTTCAGAATATAATTAAATATCGAACATAATATTCATTACATATAACATATAATGTTCATGCTTTTGAAACTGCTTGTGACGATCTGTCGATTTTAATTGTAACTGACGATGGGTAGGATCCCTCTCATGTGAAAAGCAAAATGGTACTTATCTAACATTGATACTTCCATGATGATTGCTTCCATAATCCACTCATTCCCCCAACATGTCTCCTCCCCACCCCCCACCCATCCCACAGCAACCATGTAACTTACCTGCATTAACGTTTCACCAAACTTACACGATGACAATTTTTCATCATAAATTGATTAATTTTCATTCCCTACCCACAGATCGTGTTTGATAATCGCAAACATGTGAATGGACTGAAAGTAATTCACTTAATTTCAAACGTGTGGAAGAATAATGGACGGAGCTGTATCAATATTCATTTCAGGTTCGCGTTTTTGCAATGGACAATACATCGAACACAGCAACCTTCCATTGTACATTTATAGCTGCCGCTGCCGTGCACCGTATACAATAAGTTGCAAAAAAAAAAAGAGTTTCCGACCCTCTCAGATACAAAAGAGAAAAAGGGTTTATTTCAAGGAAAAACCGATATCCTGTTTTCATGGTCCAGGAGTGCTTGCCTGACCATATTATTCGCTGACGACACGAAAATGAAACATGCGTCGTTTTGATAAAACGATGGAAGAATTAATTCCGTGGTTAATCTGTAATAAAAACTGCTGTCGTCTGCTCGAAATTTACTGTGCAGCAGAAGAGACAATGAGGTTTCACAAATGAATCTTCCAAAACAGCACAAAATAACTCTTGATCACGTAAGGGTTCTCACTGTCTCAGCGAGTCCTTTGATGCTATTATAATTTACTATTACATCCGTAATAAGAGTATGATGAAGAAGTACATTGTAAAAAAAAAAACAATTGACATTGTCACTGGTGAAGTTGTTAGCTTCACGTACATCGTAAAGTCGTCGTAACTGGTGGTTAAAAACGAGCCTACAATTAATGCGTGAACGGTTTCCTCTCACTTCTTTGAGAATCAAGTCCTCTGGTAAGGGATACGGTAAACGCTGGATAAGACCAAAATAAACAAAAAAAAAAGTGGTTTCAAGTTCAAACTTTTCAAAAATTGTCCATGTGCTAGTTTTTGTTATTTCTCTTTTGACAAGCAGGAACACGCCAGACCAGTTGGCAGCACAGCCAACTGTTTTTACGAGCCTACGTCACTGCATCAATAACTGTTATGTTGCAAATGAGACATCGTTGAAGGATGATAGTTATTTATGATATACATTTTACATGACTTTTTTACACTTTCTTCTTCCAAATCTCGTACAAACCTATCTGTTGAACAGATCTGTGGCAAACGATATCTCCTTAAATGGTAAATTCAGTCAGTCGTTTACAACTGCGTTTACTGTGAGTATAGCCTACCAAGTACAGTACCGTTACGAGGGCCCACGGCACCAGTTCACATGCATCCCCTATTACGTGGGCACAAATGACATTGTATGGAAGCTATACCTACGGACGTAAGGTGATATGCGAGATGTCAATTTATCGTGTTAAAATAACACATCGACATCTCGGAAAATTTTTGCAAACCGAGTTACAATTTTGCAAATTGTCGAGTCGTCGACTTAGACTAAGTCGGAGAGGTTGACTAATTTTAAGGCGATGTCTAGACAATTTTCAAACTTTTGTCGAGATAACAAGTTATTTATACAAAGTTAACTCGACAATTTGAAAAAAAATGTTTTTGAGATGTCGAGCTAGCCATGGTCGGTAACTGGACAATTTGCAAAATGTTGTAGAGTTAGAAGTTATTGATAACCTCGGTATCTCGAAAATTTGCAAAATTTTTCCAAGATGTCGAGTTAGCCTAAGTCTAGCATGTCCCCTTAGCCTTTGTCCGCCGTAGCTAGTACCGACGAAAAATTGATTTACATTATCCGTGCAAATGCGTGCATATCATTCTTGCAATAGTTGTATTTCTTATAAGGCCCTTACAGTGCGCACAGTCACTCCGCTCATATTATCATACACGTTTTAGCGTCTTCTGGAGAGAATATGACGGTACGTGTGGTTATCACTTCATATTTTGTCACGCAGGTAACGTCTCCTAGAGATGGTGTCAATGCAAAACAAATTTTTTTGTGATGATGTCAGTGGTGCTTTTTTACTGTGCTTAGGTCGCCAAATTCTCAATGCATTGCATATCTATACTAACATACAAATGTACGCGGGTACCGGAGTACACGATCCTGCAGTACTCGAATCAAATACATGCTTTAGACCTTAAATCCTCACAGACACCTTACGCCGTCACAGAATCTCCATAATGTGCTAAAATTTCCCACATGATAGAACATGACGACGTGATAGCCAGATATGCCATAATGGGAACGGTAGGTACCTCTGGAGAAGGTATAAATATGTATGATATCATGTAAGGATTGGCTGTTAAATTCGTATTTGTGTTGTTTTTTTTTTATTTCTCATGGGTACGACTGGCATGCTCTGAATCTGACACGAATCTTTGCATACGAAAATCAGCGAAGGATTTATACGACGTCTTTCGCTTAGTTCTCCAGAACTCTTTCTTCTCAAGGACTGGAATTTTATTTACAGAATGGGAGAGGGCATGCATGACCATGACATCGGTAGGAGGTATACTGAGCGAATGAGGACGATATAGGAAAGATGTCTTCAGTTTAGGTTGGGACATAACGAAAGTGATAGACATTAAAGGCTATCATTGTAAAATGACCAGGCTGTGACGGATATAACCTATAAGGGCAACATGAAAAGTACGCCGATACTCAGCTTGTAAGGTTTATGACGAGGTCTTATGATGGCGCACGTATTCAGCTCATATAGCATCTCAAAGTTGCTCTGCGCAACCCCATGCAGGGAGATTTTATTGAGATGGAGATACACCTACACAAAGAACTAAGGTTTATACTGGCCACGGACGCAAGGTAATGTCTTCTATATCGTTCCTGACATTAATAAGGCTTACCAGGGATTTGAAAGCAAACATAATGGAATAATTGTCGTCTGCTGCAGTTAAAGAAGGACTGTGAGGTGTTCTGTACCGTCACAACATTACCACTCGTCAAAGAAATAGGTACTTGTTCGGCCTTTCGACTCTGTCGACGAGTATGACAATATGTTATTAAGACTGTTATTATCAAAACATGAAAATCAATCTATACCTAACCATATCATGAAACCTCCCGGAAATTTCTCATCTAGTTGTCAAATCTAGACTTCTCTCCCATCAGCTCATCTGCATCTGATCCCCTCTTGGGGGAAAGGCTACAGTTATTCAGTTATTTCAGCTAGTTTTCAGCTAGCTGCGAGTTTATGCCACCTACTTGCGCTTGGAATGCTGCTAAATAACAACCTGGTACAACGTTACCCCTCTTCGTTGGAGCCGGGTAGACACTTCCATTCCAGTGTGCATGGCTTCCAACACAGCGCCAGTTTAACTTGGGTAACTCACAGGTTCCCAATTAGCACCTAGGTTGACTCGGACAACAGGAGTGTTTGTAACTTGGGAATTTAAAAACGTCAAAAATTGATAGCATGCAACTGCAGATAAGTAACCTGCTAGTTGACATTATATATTATTTACTGTTTAGGCTTTTTGTTTTCCAGAGAGCTTTGGACGTGCCTGAACCCAAGCAATGCCGGCAGCTAAATCGTTGCCCTGCGCCATTACCACTAATGTTGACATGATGATGTTAATGATCATCATGATTATGGTAACGATGATGATGATGATGATGACGATGATGATAATGGTGATGATGATGATACTAAGATGGTAATGGTGGTGATGATGATGATGATGATGATGATAATGGTGATGATGATGACTGATGGTGGTGATGACGATGATGGTGATGGTGGTGATGATGATGATGATAATGATGGTGATGATGATATGAAGTGTATAATTCTCATGCCATCAATGAAGTTGTAAATAGCAACGAAAGTTGATTTTCAATGGCTACAGCACCAGATGCTTAGAATTAATTACAATATATCTTGGTCGTATACATGATAGCAATGCACCAGTATATTGTAGTGTATTTATCACTGAAAAACTGAAACATTTATTTCCTTGTGCCAGACCCGTTTTGCCTAAGGTGATGGTGGGGACGGGGTGAGGGTCAGTGTGGAGCGTTTGCTTTGTTTTGTCCTCTGACGGATCTGTAAATTACAGTCATGCCAGATAGGAAATCGAAGTTTATTTATAGACTGGGAAGTAGATATTGCCTACTTACCCTACGCTAGTGATACAGTATAGTAATTATTTTGATTATGTTTCATATGGTTAGATTACGGTGCTGAGTCAGTAAAGTAAACTATATAGGCACATTTCTGGAAATTAAACCCATCCATTCTTGTAGTTCAAAATAGCCGCAATCTGAAGATTCGCTTGGCCGTAGGGCCGGTTCCACAGCTCTCAACTGCCACTCCTGCTCTTCATTGTAAGAACTGTCAAGAAACTATGGTAGTTTTGAAGCGCCATGATAGGCCACGCCGTCAACTATCACAGGCAGTGTCTCCCGTAACCTACACTGTATGCACCAGGGGACCCTCAGATGAAGATGGTTTGCTATACAAGTCAACGGAGAAAATCGTTATGCGTATTCGCTGCACGAAGCCAATGGAGTTGTTCGCCAATTTAACATTGCTCACGAAGTTTCTGTTACAACGGATCAATGGAATTCATTTTGCTGTCACTTTGTCAGTTGACATTTTCAAAACAACCGAAACGGTGATGTTCTTTCGTATGACTCAATTATCATCAGAACTCTGTGAAGGAAAATTAAAAACGCCTTTCGAAGGGCCGGATACACAAGTTTGTGCCCAGAAGGGCACTGAAACGAACCAACCTCAGAAAAAAAGCGTAAGAGTTTCTAGTTGCCACCTCCGGCAAAACAACAACTGAGTTTTTTTTTTACTGCATTTGTGAGTGTATAAGGGGTGGGAGAGGAAGACGCAACGTGAGATCGAGATGACGTGGAAATTATATCGATGTCGTTATTATTCGTTATAAGGTTTATGCTTAAATCTCTACCAGCGGTATCGTTTTCTCAGTAAGGTTCACCCTGGATTTCTTCGGGCAAGTACAAGAAATTCCCATGGGTAATTAAACGACCAGATATTTACTATACGTGTGGATAATCTGCATTGTATACATAGTGGACATGGGTTGTTTTTCTTTACTGTTTTCATAACAATCACTTGTAAGTACTCAACGGCAAAGTTTGATTTATTGAAGGAAGTCATCGCATTTTTTTATGTTAGATCATTGAGGATGAATAAGAGATATTCGAATGGCTCTTTTAGATCCTTTTTGTGTGGATTTGTAGTATTCGAGATGTTAATACTGAATGAAGGTGACGAGGTCAATCATTGGACATCACCTCTCAAGGTTAATCACCAACTGTGAAAATAATATGTCGATTACACTTGAACCACAGGTAAAACCCTTCGTTGTGGATATTCAGGGTCGGAGAGTAACACTATACAGTAATCTCTGTAGCCATACTGGGGTATATGTTTGTGTGTATATCTGTATGCATGTAGGTATGTGTACTGTGACGCCTACTGACCTTTTGAAAACATGAATACCTCACGTAGGCTGCAGGGTGGACCACACCAGAAGGACATATGGCATTGCATTATTCTGTGTCAAACGCCGTCAACTAATCTGAGCACCCTGAACTAATACAGTGAGTGTGGCCAACGACGAATGAATAGCAACATTTATGTCACTGGGTGCGTGTGTATCATCGCAGCCACAATGCATTTTTGCTTTCCTAATGGTTTAGAAATATGTTCTTGTGAAAGCAAAAGTTGGCCGGATAGAAGAAAGCTTTGGATTTCAATTATGACCTGATTATCGGGTTTTTATTTCTTTGTTTTCCTTACAATTTTGTTTTGCAATTATTTACTCTACTGGTTATTTTTGGAATGAAAGGAAGAAGGGCCTGGGTGGGAGGTAGGCAGCTCATTTAGGCTAATTAATAAAGCAATAGATTAGCATGATTAGGAGACAGTGTAAATGCTCTCCTCCAACATTCAACTTGGACGTGCACTAGGTAAAGTTTGCTTTGAGTGAAAATCTTCTTCCACTACAGGGGAAGTAGAGGGGCTGGGGTGGGGGGTTCCTGGAAATAAGAACTTATGGCTCAAAGATGTTTTTGAAGGATTCAGATGACTGCGTAGTTTTCGGATCAAGAGAAATGTTTTGATTTTCCTACTGAATAATCCATAAGGTGATCAACCAGCGCGATAAGACAAGACCATGTTCGATAATTCTTTAAACTATTTCGATCTGACCGTTTTGAAGTGGCTGGCAGGTGTTGCCAAGAGATACTACAGTTAATTATCTGCCAAAGAAACATTGCTCAACAATTACGGAATTACAACAGATGGCGAAAGTTCATAAAGTTAATTCATAAAGTTAGGATCAGGGTTAGAGTAGCATCTCCGTGATATGACCACCAAATTCTCCTCTCAACACATCTACCTCAATTTATTGGACTATGGAGCTATTAGAGAAATGAATGAACCTATATATTCTGTTACAGAAAGATCGGTTTCTTTTAAATGAATGCGAGCAATTCTTCAATAATGAGAAGAGGACGAAGTGGCTGTTTAGGTTCAACTTCCTTTGAATCGAAAATAATTCCCGGTCAATATCCCCGACCTCAAGTACCATTTTTGCACCGCCCACCTGTAGGTTTTGAAAAATCGCCAACTATGCATGATGGTACCCCCGGCATGGCCTGAAATGAGCTGACAGTTTTTCATGACGATGAATTTGATTTTGATCTGACCGATTTTTTTTTGTCTTTTGTATTTTTAGTCATAATTATAACTACCCTTCTCGATTACATTGTTGAAAGGAAGTGTTTGAGCTCTCACTTTTCAATAGCGATTGTTTTCTTTAATCTCGACGTGATTGTGCACGTCGCATCACCGCTGTTTAAAGGCAAAAGAAGTTTATTTGTTTTTGTTATGTGTAGGAACAAATGCTGCACTTTTCGAGAAATGTGTAGTCATGCTATATATCCGACTCTGGAAGTTGCGTGATAGCAGTGAAGGGCCTCAAGGAAGAATTGAAAAGATATAATGAAAGGGTCATCTAATGCCTCCAAAGTCTATCAAATACTTATTCGACACTGATGCTACAACCCACCCACCCCCCCCCCCCTTTTGTCGACATTTCAGTTGAGCCCACTGACTCCTCCCCATCCCTGCAACTTTTGCTTCAACTATAGCCTCATACGCAGCTGCTTTAATAGACCGTATAGACATTCATGCTGTGCCGTAGTTGAGTGATGTAACGTTTCCTGTTAATAATGGCAAATACACACTTTATGCAGATCATCGCTGTGGGAGACTTCTTCTTCCCAGGGTCCTAAAAAAAAACTAAGAAGAATTTTCACAGCTGTTTCCTTGTAAATGACCACAGAAATCATAGGATTGGTAAAAGGAATTATAATTATTACTATGAAAACAGTAAACTTCATTTTTTTTTCAATATTTCTCTCTCATAGTCGTGTTTCTATTACTGACGTATTAATCTTTAAGATGTGCTGCTGAAATAGTTTTGTGCAATACGATATCAGCGTATGCTAGGGTAAGGTCGGCCTGTTTTGTTGTGCTCTGCTAAACGTCCGTTGCCTGTGATGCTACCGAAATTCACATTGGGTCTACCTGTATTCATTAATAATGATAGGTGGAAATAGGCAACTGGATACATTCTCTACCCCACCCTCCCGTCCTAGCCCGGTCGCCATACTCAGGCACACATACTCTCTCTTCACGCTGATTCTTATGGTTGCAAGTACCTCATGCACCAGAATTACGTAGTCCCAAATAGCCTTTTAAGGAGAACATCGTATTTGTTTTACAGAAAAAAAAACATTCCTGTACAATCAATATTATGGACAAGAATGATAGATTATCCAAAATAAAGTAAGACGGTAGCCTTCTATGCAAGAAATAAGTTTGAGTAACCAATTCAGTGATTTTTTTTACTCAAGAATAATTTGTTTACCCAAACTTTGAAAAATTCAAAGGATGCATTTTCCGTAACTCCTCGTCTCATCCTTATGCAATATAATGTCTTAAGGATATGAGGCTAAATTGCTGACGTCTACTACCGAGACTGAATTGCCTCAGCGACTGTTTGTAGTTGCTTTTTGAGTCATGTTGATGCATTTTAAACTCCACATTTTCCCTTGAAGTTACATTAACCACTGCACACACATGTGTCACTGGTGCACAGGCACCATACACTGCAGAGACCCTACCAGACGGCGTCCCATGGCGACTGTCAGGTTTCTCATCACTTTTTTATGGCAGGCCAAAATGTCCTCAGGAAATAGCGATGATTCTTTAACTTCATGGGTTATCACTAAAATAATTTAAATTGTCGGTCGACTTACTTGGCTTTTCAGTATTTTCTTTTCCAGCAATTAGCTTACCATACACGACACCCGTTTCAGGTTGTTAGATTTTCGGATACCAAGACGTATTAATAAATAAAAAAATTCGGTACTTTTTTTCGGGAGTCGGATTTCATCTTTGACGGCATTTCGAGAGAGCATGGCGTCCAGCACCAAGGGTGTACTCAGATAGCTATCTGCAACGCTGCTTAATCTGATAGTTGGTGTACAGTAGCAGGGTGCCATAATACTCTCGACAGCCCTCTCTCCCGACATCCCTCTCCCCCTCATCCGGTTGCAGGAATGATAGCCCTGTTGGCGGTTCTGAAGTCTTCTCTGGATGGGAGCTCTTATTGTTTGGTTCCAGATGATCAGCTAATTTCCACCGGACCGTAGGGTATTTGGTTATTTTTCTGCGTTTGATCATTTTTTTTTCAATGTGACCCACCCAACCTCCCTCACCCCTGGAACCTCTTCACTAGATCACCTCCCGTGAATCAACAGTATCGTGTTTCGTTATCCCGTGACATTATCCACACTGCTATCCGCCAAATCCGACCAAAGAGGAAAATCTGAATATCCAGACAAAGCGAGCGGCTGGCGTTTACGATGCCACGGTTGTCGCCCCCTAGTAACGGCCACATAGAACTTGAAAACTAAAAAATGAAAAAAAAAAAATACACACATTAATGATTTGTTGTGAATAAAGGTTAATCACCTTAGGAAGTTATTAAATATCAGCTGTGACAGTGGAAATGCTTAGATTTTGATGCTGTAAAAAAAAAAAAAAAACAATCAAAACAAATGTCGCTGCCCGAAAAAAGTGCCACAAAAAGATAGAACTGTATGAAGTTGCACTATGCATGAAGACTTGTCTTTGGCAAGGTGAATGCCAAAACAAGAGAGAAAAACCTGAAAAGTCGAGCACATCGCCATATGCGGTGAGCGGTAGATTTGACGCCAAAATATTAATTAGCACAAAGCTTTTGTACCTCGATGATATCTTTATTAGTTTTTACCTTTTCATTCTTTCATTGTCCTTGTTCTCTTTAATGATTATTTCTGATAAGAGGACCACCTCATGCCTCTCCGCCGGTCGCGTTTGGCCTCCGGTCCACCTGTTGGCCGCCCCTGCTCTGAGGCCCAAGTCCACCGTCACCCCGTCACCCTAATTTGTTTTAGTAGAGTCGTCTATCCTAATTCATGGATGACTCTTTTGAATTACCTTGACAATACTTTATCACTGGATTGCTAACTTTGTGCACGTTATTTGCTTACTTTGCATATGCAGTAGTTTGAAATACCCTATCCTGAAAGACACTTTGAAAGATGTGAAAAAGGAGGTTTGTCAGATTTGGCACGATGCTTCAAAATGAAGTTGAGGTGACTGCTTACTCCCTTTCTGATTGTTCTCTGTAGTCATTTTTCTAAGAGTGCCCGCCCCCCCCCCCCACTCTCTGGGAGTTTTGGGAGGCTTTGGTAATAATAATCATGATGCCACTAATAATAACAATACTTGTAATAATAATAACGATGACTAAAAGATATTAATAATAAAATCATAATAATCTATTAATGCTTTTTGTCCATCCACAGTTTTATTTCACTTCAATTATAGCTTCTGTATGTACAATATAACAAAATTTCCTTATATTTAATTTAACGGTAACATAAGAAATCTAAGCAAAAAGAATCCTTCGGCTTATGTCAATAATAAGAAAAACAACAGCAACAGCAGCAGCAGTGTACTTTGGTACTATCAGACCTATTTGCGATTTTTATCTCAATCACGTCATATAATTTCAAATATTCTGCATATCTGCTTTACAATAACTTTTAAACCCCCGGTGTGAGTAATAGATCTTCAAATGGGAACTGTAATATAGAGACAATGTGACTCTGCTTTCCTCCGCTATAGAAGGCTTTGAAACTGGAATATGAGTTGTACTTGCAATCACCTGGTCATCTACCTTTGTTCTTCATCAGTGCTTCAAGGAAGAGAAAGTAGGGGGACTGATCACCTGTCAAAGCATCTGAAAGAGAACTATGCACTCATCTTCCAGATATTTGAATATGACTCAACATTATTGTTGGCCCTACAAAATTTTGACTTTCCAAGAAAGCATGTAGCAGTCAATCACTGTTACTTGAAATCAAAGCAGACCAAAGGGAATTCATATAAATATTCATGTATGCAAAAAAAATGGGGCGTAATCAATGTTTCTTATAGTGATTTTGACGTATTCCACAGAATTTGACTTGTAATGACAAATTTTAAACTCATAGTCCAGCTTGAAGTCTTATTCTCACCGTATCGAAAACCTTCGTCGCCTAATATGTTCCCCCGTTACGATATAATAATATTAATCTGTGGCTTAGTATAATCAAGCCACAGATCTAAAACTGTTGTTGATACTATTTTCTTTTGTTTTACTCTGAGAAAGTAATGACTCACATACGATAATGATCGTTGTTGTTGTTGTGATTAATCCTAACAGCGAGGAGTTCCCTTTTAAATCAAAAGATGCTGTATCACGTACGTGTCATTTGTTGTTTTTGTTGAAAAACAAACAAACAAGCAAACAACAAAAACACACACACAACCCCCCCCCCCCATACATATTCCATTTATATATTTACGTATATGTTAGGTCATTATGGCAATAACATTTACACACCTGTGACAAGGAAATGGTCAGGTATCGTTTTGTTTACCTTCACAGGAGGAATTCAAAGCCACATACGGTGGTTATTACTTTGCTTGAGATGTTGCCTGCACTGCCATAAAGCTGGAATCAATACCACGGGGGTGATATCGTCGGAACCTCCTTCGGATCAGTCCAGTCATTTGTCGGGGTGTTACCACAATATACGGAGTGTGTGTATCTGAAACTGAAGAATGGTAAAGAACTGAAATATAAGTTAGATACCCAGTCATGTGCTACTAACGATTCAATTTCAGATATCACACATTTAAATATATAATACACATATTTTTTTTTGTCTTTTTTTGTTCTTTCTTTCCTTCCTTGTCATGTCTTTTGTTGGTCTTGTGTTCTATATCTATATATTTAGATAAGATATAGAACACAAGACCAACAAAAGACAAGACATGAATTGCCTAATAAAGAGATATTATATAAAATATAAAATAATATCTTACTATGTAAGAGAATTAAGTAATATCTGCTATTAAAGTACAACTCTCGTGGCATTTGAAATGAATATGTAAACAAAGGATAACATAGGTATATCATGTGTGTTCCTTTTAATATTTTATCACGTATTTTGTATTCCCTAAAGATTTCTTGTGACCATAACCTAACCTTGTTAGGTATATCAGATATGGTATATATATCTCGAGACAAGAATGTGAAACCTTAGAAAACAGAACTATGGATGAAAAACAAATTCCTTTGTAAAATGGTCAGAATTTGATGGATTTTAATGGAAATTGTGACTACTTCCAACCCTTTTTTATAACTACGTAGGTTAATCACTGACTTCATGAAAAGTTTTACGACTAATGTCAGATGTACGTTAACGTCAGAGAAAATATTTATCGTACTTCAAGAAATCAGGGACCCCATGTTCGGATCGTGTTTTCTTTTCCGGCACGAATATCTTTTTCCGGCACGAATAGTGGTTAATCATGCCAATGGACGAATTAGCTTCTTGGAAATAGGCCACGACCCTAATTCCATAATTACGGGATCTTTTTGTAATTCTGACTGAATATCATGAACGAACAAGCCAAATAACGTATTTAGTATTTTTACTATTTTTTAATTTTTTTAATTTATACTTAATTAACCATATTACCTTAGATCTCATCTTGACTATCCCTGATTTAGAAACGATTTTATTAATTTATTTAAAAAAAAACGGATTTGCTCCCACTCGTCCTGGGAAAAAAAATTAGGCGTCCGGGCGATGATCCTTTGGCTCTGAGTAAGAGAGCATATGCAAATATCACACTGATACTCTATTGCATCACACTGTCGGTATGTAATCTTTTCATTAGAAACTTTCATCATCCAAATTTTATGGCCCACTGTAATCGTCTTTCATTGATGAAAGCGGGCGGTTAAATATCTACAACGGTGCTCTTTAAAGACTTATTGCAAATGGACAACGGCACTTTCTTTGTCAAACAAGGCACCGAACATAATTTTGTTATTTTTGGGGGTGGGGTGGGGGTGGGGTTGGGAGTCCCTACCTAAGGGAGCGGCCTACCCTAGAATGTGTACACCCTCTCTGGACTTTTCGACAAACGGACAAATTTGATCTTTTAGACTCCACTTTCCTACGCAAGGGATTCCACTCTCTTCGTATCGTATGAGACTCCTATTTAATGCCTCCCCTTCCTCATCTCCGGTCTTGACTTTTTCCGCCCCTCCCCCACCCTCATAAGGGCACGAATTCTACGACAACGATCAACAATAAACAATACGGTAATAGGCCAAGAAAATATTTCGCAACCTCGCATAAGTCCAACAGACGGCTGCCGTTCAGGTTATCACATTCTCAGACAACCCAGCCAACCATTCGATCAAGTCGTGTTGTTACCATGGGAACCTGGTCTGAATACGTAGTTGTTACTGAATAATCTGAGAGTCATTATCGTGGTAATTAATGAGAAGTAATCGTGTTTAATTAGTTGTAAGCGTTTGTCAATTATGAAGAGATGATCCAGTCAACTTGAAGTTTAAATTTTCATTTGTTTTGTTTTTTGTTTTCTTTTCCTTTGGAGGGGGTGCATCTGAGGACAAACATTTGAAGAACTGATCTTATATATCTGTGTCAAAAAGAAGGGGGGGGGGGGGAGACTGGCATTTTGCTAATTCCTTTTTTTTTTTTGTTACGTTTATTTTTTTTACCTCAGCCCTCACAACTTTGTCGTAGGTGTGTAATTACTTTTTCTGTTCCCAACAATAACACTATTGCGAAATTCCTCGCAATTTACATTAGGAATAGGATCTGTTCGCAGAAAAGGGTGCATGTGAGATGCTTATTTATAACAAATGTTGCTGCAAATTGCATCAATAATTGATAACATTAAAACTATTTAGAAAAGATGTAGGACACATGACCAACAAAAGACAAGACAAGAAGGGAAAGAACAAAAATAGACAAAACAACAAAGAAAGGAGAAACAATAACCACAAAGAAAGATTAAAAACAAAAGAAACTAATAATAGTTCAGAATAAAAAAGAAAAAGAAAAGAAAAGAGTGAGAAAGACAAAAGCGAAGGCAGAATCAGAACAATGCTATTTTTGTCAGTCTGAACAGTTCTTAGAGACAATAGAAATTATTTCCTCAGAACAACGTGAAAAAAACTACTTTTTTCTCTCCTTTTGTCAAACATGAAAGAAGAACAAAAGAATCTTAGACAGTATTTTGAGGGATCTTTGCCAACTGGAACACAATGATTCATTCAACTCCCCCTGTTTTGCCAAGCTGGAATTTGCGAAACCATCTCAACAATTGAATGGCGAAACACTTTTCTTTTCGAATCCGGGATCAGTGGAGAAGGGATATAATGACACAGGTGGACGTACCCCCACCTTCTGACGATAATACCCACGCATTTGGGGATAATTCCAACTGAGACGGTATGTACTTGGGTAATAGAAACTGCCCTACAAGAGTGTATTGACTTGGGAATAATGACAGGCTTTTGTTTCAACGGCTGAAGAGAGAAGACAATGGAATAAAAAAAAAATACCCTAGGAATATTAATATTATGGGTTTCATTACCATCTACTCGCAGAGATCTGTGAATATAGGCCAATGGGGAGGGGATCAAAGAGGCGAGGTCCCCCTAAAAATATTGACGAGCCATTAGAATTTTTTGAGATGAAAAAAATGTATAATTGATTTAAATAAAGCGAATTAATAAAAATAAACCCGTGATATTAAAATTTTTGTCTTCTGATTCACCTGCCTGTTTCCTTTGTTTCTTTGAAATGACACGAAACGACAGAATATACCCCCCCCCCCCCACAACCCTTCAGATCCCGCGTGTAACGTTAAACCTGCTACTGATCAACAATCAATTCCATGGTAACATCAACTCCCTTCCATGATAACATCATTGTACATCAACACATTATGCTTAAAATGGAAAACAGGTTTCGCCCAAGGACTTTGCCATTTACCCCTTCCCACACAGGTTTTAACAATTAATAACCTGCGTGGTCGATGGACATATTGAATCTTGATGCTGCAGTGCTTTTTAATATGTATAAATCATCTCGTCATTCCGGATTTGAGCTTTAAGTTTTGTTTGTAGATCCACGCTCCACTTACAATGCCAATTGTGATGCCCACAGTAGGTTTACAAGGTTCACGTCTATGTACTTAAAAACAATATCGACTGATGAACGAGATATTTGCTATCTGTTCTAATTGCTGTTCCAAAAAAAAAAAAAGCATGCAGGTCGCTTTTTAGGATTTGTTATATATTCTATAAATTTATGATGTGCTTGATATTTGCCCTTTTAGCTCATCTTTGGTCTACGTTAACAGTACAATGAACGATGACGTCATTGGTTTTCCGTCGCTCAGTGTTCTCTTTGTTTTCGTTTGTTTGTATGTATACAGGACTCTCCTATAGTGACCCACGTTTTGAAACTTTTATATCCTATATGACTGAACACCATATATCTTCCTAACAAGATAAAGAGACGAGTAATTACTAATTGAGGACATTTCGTAATTAACAATGTCCTACCCATTTTCTATTCTCCATAATATATATGCCCATGAGCATGCGCTTTCGTCCTCATCTCGACAATGCACCATCAGCAATCCTTTGGTGCCAACAATTTTGTGGTGACAGTTCCAGAACGGTCACATTACAATGCCCTACGACATTTTTTTTTTCTGTTCAGAAGACGCTTGTATCAAAGGGCGTCTACCTTTCGTGCATGAACGTGCGTTTTGACGGAAATAATTCCTTGCTCCAGTTTTTTTTTTTCTTTTTGCGTATTGACACCAAACACCGTTACAAGTCCGCTTTCAATTAGACTTGTTTTTTTAGAAGAAGAAAAAACATCGAATAATAAATCTTATACTTAAATAAATTGTTTATCCATTTCCTGAATTTGCAAGAAATCAAGAACTGATCAGCCAGGGTGAAGTTCAGTTTATGAATATAGACAGAATAACGTCGCACGTGAAGATTAAGTTATCTCGTGCACGAGTGGAAGTCTTCAAATAATTTCATCTATTTCATAATTATTCCAGCGATTTTCTTTCGAGAGGGTGAAGTTCGTGAAAGATGGCGTAAATAGTGTACTTTCTAGTTACTATTCACATATACTTGTTTCATATATATGGTACAGAACGTAACTCGATGTAAAAATAAGACTAACCCTGACGTTTGTCATCCATTTGCATTCGTCACAAAAATGGAAAATATTTCAAGTTGTGCATATTAGTTATATCCACAGCTCGTAAGCGCAAATCCTCTCCCCTGTTTTGCTGATTAGCCTATGACTGAGGCTAACTTTTAGTTTTATCAAAAGGAAAGCAGAATTAAGTTAGCTTCAGTTGACCTGAACTTCCCGATTCCCCTGCCACTAGTGTAAGTAGTGGCAGAGGAAAAAAAATACAAAAATGCCTCTCAGATTGCAGAAAATAGCCATTCATATTTTTTGCTAAATTTTGTTTATTTCTTAGAATGTAAGCTGGGAAATTTACACTTTCACTAAGGATAATGTATATCGCTGTTTTTCTAAGGTCACAAAAATTTGGGGGGCTGGGAAGGGACAAATGTGTTAGTGTCCCCTCCTCTCAAAACAGTTTGAGGGACATGTCCGCCGTCCCGCTAATCGACGCCCATGATTGTTCGATTTTCTCTCCCACCTTGCCTTTACTTTACATGAATTACGGTGTCGTAAAAGGCACTTCAACCCACGCTCCTGACGATGGAATGTGGCAACAACAGAATGGACGAATTTCACTTTGCGTCACTGTTGAAGAAATTTTGCGGGTATCCTCCACAAACTTGAAATCAAACGCGATTTCAGGCAGACGATTTTTCGTACCATGGGTTGACATCATCTGAGTGGAAAGTTGGATTGGTGGTTGGGAGTATCAAGATTTTCAACTCATATTTCATCTTTAATCGACAAGCAACATGGCCAATCATTGATCAGCTCATATGGCCTTCCTGATCCTCAGACTTTCAAATAAAAAAAAAAAATTATACATGACTTCTGGCACGAATGTATCGTATAACGACCACAGACTGAATAGGGACAAACGGCACTGGCAGATCAAAGTCCTCTCATCGGGAGGGGCATAACTGCTCGTACAATGATATGGGGGCGACATCTAATAACAAGAGGGGTGTAGCGGGGGTGTCCCTCTTCGATATAACTGAATGCCCTCAGAGGTGATTCGATGTTACAAAATTCTCAAATTGTGAAAATAATATTTTTCTAAATAAATTTACTTTACCTAGGTATACATTCAACAAACATATTCTTCTCACCTGTGGGTGGAGGCATGACTCAATTCCCCCCCCCCCCATCCCCCTCCTTTCATTTCGGGCTGGTGTCGAATCGTAAACTTGCCCTATGTCTTTATGTCCACATGCATCCACGTGTTACTTGTTCAGTTACAGCGTGGTTATTTTAAAAAAGAAACTAAACTTGAAGTACCAAGGAAAAACACACAGGAATGCAACAATGCTATTTGACAAGCTTGCTTCATTTGCATTTTGTTGTACATAAAAGGGAGAAACACAGTCAATTCGGGGGTTGTAAAAAGAGGAAAGTTCTGACTGGTTCCACTTACGGTGGCAGCATTTGCTACATTCATAAAAAATAGAGGAAAATAAATTGTCAGGTCGCATTCCCCAAATTCTTTTTCTAAGGGTTGACTTTTTGTCGATTGTTTCGTTTATAAAGAAATTCCAGGTCCACCTAGGTTTAATTTATTTTTTCCATTGCTTGAATCTACCATTAAAAAGAAAGAAGACGATTAAGCAAAGAAAAAAAAAGGGATTAACTTTTATTACATTCTTCCAAGAAGACTTCTTTTTACAAACAGAGGCGTTTCCTATATGGGTTTCAAGAAACTTTCCCCTTCAGAGGAGGGAATGCAAATAGAGGCAAACGAAGGCAGTAATTGTTTCTTCGAAATATACTACGGTGTGCCTCAATATGTTGAAAGTAAAACCACGTTTGACGTACATCTTTCTACCTGGGGGAAAAACCAAGAGAACCAGATAAAAGCATCGAATGTTATTTCAGTGGGCGGAGATGAGATGTGCCAGGTACGAGACGCTCGAGCAGGGGCGGAGGAATGCGAACATTAAAATAAAGAGTACATGTCAGGATGAAATTGTGCATCTTTATACTTCAACTATACCAGAAGGAGTTTGCTGAGTGAAGTCTGAGTGTGGGGGTGGTAGGTAAGTTTCATGGGTGGGGAGGTTTATTTGGGGAGGGGACCATCTGTGAAGAGTCGGACGTGTGGGGCAAACTTTCAAAACCAGCACACGGATTGGAGATTTCGTTTTATTCGTTCAACATCTCATGTATGCGCTGATTCTTCCCTTTCCATTGGTTGAATTTTATTTCCGTCACTAGAGAGTGTAGGCCCGTGGGCGCTGTCACAGAGTGTGGCCATTGTTGCCACACAGAGGGAGACTCCTATACGCCAATAATCAGCAGATTGCGGATTAAGAGAACTGCTATGAAGTCATAGATGGGCTTGGTTATAAAAATCATTTGCTTTCTGGTACATGTTTATAATGTAACCTGGTTTTGGTTTTATTCCTTTCACAAACACAACAACTTTGCACAAAAATTGCGTTATGAGCAAAACTTGTGCACAAATGCGCCCCCACTTTGTGTACGTTTTGCATGACCTGTAAACATTACATTCTCTATGTATGTTAGGCCACGGACAAAATGTTCACATCTGAAGAACAACCGCTTGAGACGTGTTCGACTTGTTCAGTAAGGTTGAAACCATTCGCACGAACAACGGGCGAATGACGTCTGTTATTCCGACTAACCTAACCCTCAACCCTAAAGGTAACCGACACAATAAATGTAACCCCCCCGCACATAAAGGTAACCATAATAACGATCGTCGATTGGCTAAAATCCCATTCGTGCTAAAAATTCGTTTTATTCGCACGAATTTGTTTGCGCAAATAGCCACAATCTGGCAATAATGCTCAAATGGATATCATATCAATGTCACTGGATCGAAAGTTACACTGATTATACAGGGGAGGGAGGGTGGTGGGTGATTGTGAGGGTAGTCGTCGTTTTATTTTCTTCCTGTTTCCATCTTTTTTCATCATGTATTTTTCTCCTTTTTTCATTTTGACGTCGCATATTGTCTTTTCTTGTGACGTCACAGTCAGTATAATATATACGCCATTTTTTTTACCAAATAGCTAGCCTGGAAGGCCTACAAAGACCGAACGTTTTGCAATCTCCAAATTATTCTCGAATCAAACTCTGACATTGGCTAGGCCGGGGGGGGGGGGGAAGTAAAATTGGCAACCTTTAACTTTTCAGAGAGTTAAACGTTTACTTTTGGAAGAGTGAAGGAAAGTAATAACTCTCTCTTCCGTCGAACGAGGCGTTTTAGTCTTTTCTATTTTAAGTAGCACGATAGGAGTTGTGAGGAGAATGCAAGTCTCCTTAAAAAAAAAAGAAACATTCATGTGTGGTCTCATTCAAGTGAGTCGTTAGCATTGATTGATGTCATATAACTGGTAAAAAAAATATAGCTTCACAAAAGAAATTTTGACCAAAACCAAATTCCCTTCACGAAGCGGAGGCACGGTTGGAAGGTGTCATTAAGATGGAATAACTACATAACCTAGAAATGAAGAAATTAGTTACATGTGAGCAATTTTATCAGCAAGAAATAAACTTGGCTTGCAAAACTGATTTCTACATTTACTTGTTTTGAATATTTTAGAGCTAAGGATGGAGGGGGGGGGGGGGTCGGAAAGCAATTTCCAATTTGATCCCCCCGCCCCGCTCCTCCTTGGATCCGTCACTGCCTACAACCTTTTAATGCTGACTATACTTACTGTTATTAGAGGTGAGGGTTGGCCTGTAATCGTACCGTACGTTACATTCCTTAATTAATGGCCGACACTTTGAAAGAGTAATTTTTGCTCTTTGGAATTAAGAGTGCATCGAGCTTGTTTTATACCTGGGAATGGGCAGTTCTGGCAAGTCATTCACCCTACGGTAAAGTACTCAAAGCTCCGAAGTGCGCATGTCAGTGGAAACATAGCTGCATTTCTGTAATCATTTATGTGTCTCCTAGATATTTTATTCAAACACTCATTTGAATGTCGGTCCTTTATTTTATGCACTTTCGACTATTTGCGTCTTCATGTTTTCGTTACCCCCATATACTGATTGGCTGCATGACAGTTTGAAGCAGCGGGGGAGGTGGAGGGGGGGGGGGGAGTCGGGTAACAGAATTTATGGGAATCTTTATCAGCAGACACTTAGTCAACCTCATTCCATTTGCTGCCCTGTATAGATAATTACGTAATACACTTGCTAACGTTACCGATGAATACCGTCCTCTAATGGTTTCTAACTGTCCCTGACTACGTCAATACGGCATTCGAAGTAAAGGACGGAATTTCAAATGTAAGTCACTATCAAACCCAACCCCCCTCCGTAGAATTTTCAGAACAGCTAACTGTAAAAATCATCTAATCTTGGCCAAGCTTCTTTCTTGCTGATAAAATTTGCTCAAATGGAGGGTATGCTGATGCCCTCTATTATGTGTCACGAGTACGTGAACAGTGGCATTGACTGATGTAAACTCACCAAGCAGCGGTCCTCTCTAATTCTAGTTGATGTGTGCATTGTATGCCTCAATTCATGACAAAATCATTTTCAAAAATTTCCACAGTGAGCGGTTCAACACCTACACTCACAATGTCCCCCTCCTCTCGGGAGCTCTCATGATCCTCCTCTTCATCCCCCCCCCCCTCCTCCTCCTCTAGCATTTTGGTTCTGGACTTATCCGGCACTGTATATATGGGCAATAGACTGCTTGGTGGAGAATGTTGTAAAACTGAAGTCAGCAAGGTTCATGAAAGTTAGATCCTGTTGGGTTGGATTACTGATTCAGCAAAGCAGTACAACTGTAGTCTACAGTTTCACGGATTACGGGGTTCCTTGTACTTAAATTCTCTTTCAAGTTCACTGACACGGATTCGAGTGCCAGTTCGGGTGCAGGCCCCTGGCCATACCAACAAATTTGAGGGGGGGGGGGGCGGGCATGAATGCTGGAGTTCGGGGAGGGATCGCAGGGGATGGGGTATCTCTCTCCCCTTTGAAAAAATGTTTTGCCTGTTTCAAGGGTTCTAGATGCAAAATGGTGTGTTTTCCATCTTTTCGCTCTGTAATTGTATTCCGTAAACGCAGGAACTTTAATTTTTCTCTCTTTTTTTTTTTGGGGGGGGGGGGGAGGGTAACACGTGCCATCCTGTGGATTTGTGCCTGTTCGGGTGGCCAGCAGATCTGACAAATGATAAAGAAAACAACTGGTAAAGGGAGTATGAATAACAAGTGGGTATAATTTAGACTGTATTGCATGCGACGTGCCCAAAATAGCCATGACTAGGGCTACATGACTAATGCCGGAGCAAGAGCGAAAAGTAGTAAAATGCAATGAACTGTTGGACTGCCAAATTGAATTTGGCGGGAACTCGTAAGAACCATTTAAAGTCACAAATTCGGTACGGTTAATGGAAGAAACTGGAAATCTGAGGCAAAGGGAATTCCCATCGATAAAGTAACCCATTTCATTGCAACGCTTGTGGGCGGGATGACGTGCGTGAACTTAATTTTGATCAAGACATAATAACGAATCAGAACGTGGCAAGGCATTAATCTCATTTCATCTTTCTCCCACATGTACCAGACGATATATCGCCTACTGGTTACAGTTTTGTATCAACAGAAGATATGTGTGTACGTGCATATTGCCATTTGTATAATAAATTAACTTGACAGGTTGCCAAACAAAATAACTTGAGCGCGAATATGACCACGATTTCACAATAGTATGGCTATACCCACCACAGTAACTGTTTGATGCACACTCATGGCACTGCCGACAGTTCAAAAGAAGACTTTAATATCCGAAGTCTGCCTCTACGGCGCAGTATTGGAGACACAAAGTCTCAGATCTTAGTCAAGGGACACGGTAACTTTCCAAGCAGGTACTGGTATGTAACATTTTTTTTTAATGTACATACTGAAACACCTGCGAACAAGTAGAGATTTTGTCTCATCTAAGGTCCAAGCTGATGATGATTGATGATGATTGGCTCAAAAGAGCATGAATATTTATAGCCTAGGGAAAAGAAGCATTGAGTGCTACGGAGTGTAATTGATAAAGTCGCCATGAATTTTAATAGCTTACAATCTGTACGCAGATTCAAGAGAATCCAAGCGATAGTTCGCCGACGGTGGTATTACAAATGCAGTTAGGAGCTTATGTATGAGTAATACACGTCCGTTGTGCTGAGTAGTGACACTGGACCGTCATTTCTCTAAAAAACAGGGACTTTAATTGCAGCACGATCCCATTTGGCAGTTTGGGCACTCATCGAAAACTTTTTAGTACATTCTCATGCAGTTGTCAGTGTGTAATGATCTAAAAACAGGTACGATAAACGCGACGGAAGCTCGAGCAGCGGATGCATTTTTAGCGGTGTACGTTCATCCAAGGACCTCTTTAATTTCATTCAAGCACCGTCCCGTGCACTGTTCTGACAGATGGGAAAAAAAATGCTCCTCACTGCAACGACAAATTCGGTTCAAAGTTTTCTGTTAGTCTTTTGGCGAATTGGGGAAACGAGTTAGGGATTTTGGTACCCAATACCCCTGGCCTGATCAGTTCTCACCATAAATGGTGGATGACCGTTGAAAGTTCTTACCCTTAGTGGCAGATTATCCAAACAGTGTTGCGTGAGCTTTGTGAACTAACAGTTGTCGGTCAGTGAGCAAAAATCGACTATATGGCAGTAAATACGGCGCTGTGCTGGTCAGGTTTCACATTTGCCAGAATTGGAGAGCATACGAATCACAATCATCTTTATCTTCAAACCACCAGTGATCATTTGCAAGGCCGACGTACCCTATTTCCGCTGGCTCATCATTGATCTTCTTTCTATGGTAAATGCAATCATATGGTTGCAAGCGTTCAAATATTTTGGAGCGAAACATCAGTAGGCTGCCAATCGATCAATGAGTCTCGTCACGGTGGCATTAGTCCGTTTTTCTTCTTTTTTTTTGTTAGGGGGGGGGTTCCTCCTAAATTGACGGCTCAAAGGGAAAAGGGGCTGCATTGGAGGACACCCTAAATACATTGGGAGGGTCATTGGGAGTCTCTGTGAGAATCGAAAAACGACGCTCTTGGACATTAAAAAAAAAATTACGTAGGGCCAAAAGAAAATGACCCCACCCCACACACACAAACACACACACTGAGGTCCATTTTCATGAACAAAGTTTGGTCGAATTCTTAGTAAAGTATAAATTTATGTTACAGATCGCTTAAATCTTTTTCTCAATCGAATTGAATAGATTGCTCTAGAATTCTAAATTCGTTTCACCTTCCGTATGAATAATTTGCAATCATCAAAGTTTTTTTTTTTGGTCTTATGTCAGTGAAGTTAACAATTATTCAATAATGAGAATGATGAACTTATCACCTGATCGGATATGACCTTGTATGAACTTGGCGAGTATAGACACAAATACATAAGTGAAAGAAATTGTGAAAAGATAATAAAGCAAGATAACCCCTACGGACAAATAAATGATATGTCATGCCCCATTACACAATCTTGGATTGTTTCCAACCCCATTCTATATCGATTACGTATTCGTCGGAAGCACATACCTTACAACAGGATGGGGGGAGGGTAACGATATGTGTGTGCGTGTGTGGGTGGAAGGGCGGAGGGTGGAGCACACAAGAACCTATATATGCGACTTAAGTGTGAAGATGTCTTTCAATATGGCAACACCACTTCCTTCACCATGTACTAAGGCCATTCAGTTGAGCCCCATGGCAAAAAAAGGGAAATATGAAAAAAAATACTACAAAATAAATAAATGAATAACATAAAAAAGTGGGTAAAAAAAAGCAAAACATGACTTTTAAAACTTTTATCGTGTCAACTCGTCAGCATAATGTCTCCCCCCATCATTCAACTGTCAAAATTGTAAACTGCAGACCCTCTTCCAGCTTTTTCAGTAGAAGGGGGCTCGATTTATCACAAGTGGGACATTTTACCCGACAATTACGACCAACAACTCATTCTATATGTTGCTAACGTAGGCCTAATAATCATAGGCTGAGCGGAACTGCAGACCTTGTGGAGGGGGGGGGGGTGTTCGTCCGAACCCCCTAAACCCCTGGATATGGGCCTGCGTTGGTCAGAGACTGGGTGTTAGTAATGAACGTATGAAAGTTGCAGTTACTCCCGACACGACCCGTGCCATCCCCCCTCTCGCTTTAACCGTATATGAAGACCTTACACCAAAAACAGTTCCATTGTTTTTACTTGCTTATGCAGCCCATGTGTCCATTACACACAACAGCAAAAGACGCCCCCCCCCCACTTTTTTTTCCATTTTTGTTTTCTTTTTTAGCGTGTTCTGTTTTTCAAGACGTTTTTCCCACCGCTTTAACCTGACTCAAGGATGGAGGGCATTACCATTTGAACTCCAAAACTACGGTCAAAGTAACATTTCCCGGTCAAAGATGGGATATACTTGTTTTCTCATCACCCAAACTATAAGAAAGAAAAAGCAATTCATAAAAAATGTTAATTAACCTATTGGCCTTAAGTTTTCATTTTGATCAATGTATACATGGGCTAACATATCCTGTTACGGTAAACCAAACATTACAATGTCACACAGGAAGGAAAATTTAAGAAAATAAAGTCCTGGCCAAGATTGGTTAGGAATTTACACGGTTTGATTGTTATTATTTTTGTATAAAAGCAGGGTAATTAATTGGTCAGGCAGGCTATTTGCCGAAACTATCTCCATTTTAATGTCCTCAATTTGAACTAGACAAGCAGGTACTTAACCTATATTATCGACGTTTCAATGGGTTATCCTCTTGTTGACTTATTGCAATATCGGAAATACAAACAAGTCAATATGTATTGCTCATGTAACCCCAAAGAAGAAGGTCACTCTACTGCAAGAAAGTTACACACGAAGGTAGTGATTACCTACTCCTTAAAACGTACACATATATGGAAACATTTACGCCAGTTACTAGACTCTGTGAGCAAATACATGCTTGGGTGACCCATCACTTCGAGTTTCTTTAAATTTGAAAGATCTGTGTATAGCTTTTGAACTAGACCATTTAGACATAGAGGGGGAGGTAAATATTACAGTTCTTGAAAAACGGAGCGTGTTTTATGAAAAAATGTTCTACCCTGCCTTGTCTATCCATAGTTGAGACTGAGAGTTCGTCAAAGCGGTAACCAGAGAATAGATCCCAATTTATCACGCAAAAAACTCATGCAATGTATCTTTATAGTGTTTAACAATGACTTCCTGTGAAAAGGGAGCGACTTGGTTCATGTTTAGGGCACGAAATATGCCATCTCACTGACCCACTATTCAGCGACCTTAGCAATGTTTTGGTCGGCTACGTGCTGTATGTATTGGGCTGGATATGATACTAGACGATCGGCAATGACTAGCAACATTTTAGTACCGTTTCAGCTACTGGTTCTTTAACCTTATGGGGATGTTTTTCAACCAATCGAAAAGACATCATCGGAAAGGGAATTTCCCACGCCTTTGTATTACTTGGTTGTCACAAAAGTTGTGACATAACTCCTACACGCCTGACAGACGTGGGAAAGTAGGAATGTGGCAGAAAATCCTCCAGCGTGCACGGGAGGAGTGTAGCTTTAAGTATTTCAGTATGGGATTTTCAAAATGAAATTAAAATCGACTTCATTAAAATCAAGAAATGTGGGTAAATTAAAGACAATCGATATCTTGTGAATGATAGATGAAGAGGTTGTTACTTAAATCAATGATCAGTGTAAAAACTTTCAAAACTAAAGTCGACTCTGTGGGATAAATTGCCAAGGAACTCGATTGTTTTGAATGGTAGACGGTGGTAGATGAATGGAGATCAATTATTGATACAGAAATCTCCAACAAACAAAAAGTCCAGAAAACAAAATATGTTTGTTATTAAGTTTGTTATCATACTTTTGCTGAATGATAGCCTTAAGTCACACCGGGGCAACAATTCGCTACTAATACAATTTGATTTTCTATCGATTTTCCGCACTGAGAGAAGGGGGGGGGGGGGGCACAGTAATCGGCAAGGGGGTGGCTATGGACCTGGTACATTGATGGCTATGATTGCACAAAACAGTTGCCAATAAATGACATCTTCAATTGTGGAACTTGAATAGGTCTATAAGTTAACATTCCTTAAAGTTAAAGTACCTTTGTTGATATTTCTGTATTCTTGTAAGATTTCCGAATCATAATTTGAACAATTATCTAAAGATTCGGTAGATTTTTCAGCCCACCATTCAAAATCTTAAGGTCTCGCCCAAAGGGAGACACATGTACATATGTCGATCAAATGCATCGATTTCGTTTCGAGAAACCTTTGGGACCAATAAACATTTGATTTACACGCTGACCAGTTATCATTTGTTTTAGAAGTTGAACAGGTGAACTATTAAAGCTGGAAGATGAGTTGAAAATTTGTCATATTGAGCCACTGAAAGTGAAATATATTATAGCCACTACAAAAAAAAAAAAAAAGAGAAAAAAAAAACACAGAAGACATAAGCATTCAGTCTCATTTTGCATACATGAATATTTATATTCATTCCCATTGTTGTTTGATTTCAAGTAACAGTGATTGACGGCAAGGCTTTCTTGGAGAGTCTGAATTTTGTAAGGTCCACAAAAATGTCGAGACAATTTTCATATTTACATATCTGGAAGAGGAACGCATAGTTATCAGTTAGATTTTGGAACACGTATGTGATCTTTTCTCCACGTGATCGTTCTCGGTACTTTCTCTTCCTTGAAACACCGACCAAGAACAAAGGTTACTGTCCAGTCGATTGAGAGTACAACTCATATTGCAGCTTTAAAGTACAACATGCTGAAGTGTGTCGTTGTAATTCTTTTACGGTGTTTCTTTCACAGTTGTAACTAGGGAGAAAAGAAAAAGAGGATGAAAAAAAAAAGCAGAGAGGACGTTTCGACTGTAACATGTTGTTCGTTTTTCTTATGGTTTTTCTTCAAAATTCATCAGCAAATAGCCCATGGGGTGGCAAATGTCTACATTTGCGATGAGTAAGTTTGAGGAAGGGTTGCTGGGGATCAGTCAGAATCAATTTGAAGCTAGCAACTTGGACTCAGGCCACAAATGTTACTGAGATGTAAACCTAGAGGTCAAAGTATTCTTGGTCTCGTTATCGTTTCTGCTTATGTTTAGCTCGGGGTTGAGGAGTGGTTATATCCCTCTATGACCTGTTCCTATTGCCCCGCCCTACACCCATACCCCTTTCTCTACCCAACGAACAACACTCCCTTTCTCGAGCCCAGATGACCGCAAATGCTTGCAATCCCAAGTTATCAACGTATACACGTTACGGTAAGAGACTCAACTAATGTTGACAGCTAGTTCAGCCTTTTTGTTTCTCTATCGAAAGAACAACATTTGTAGTCCTCAATCAAACATTTATCTGTTAACTGAGCCAAGATTTGGTACTTAAGCTCTAACGGGCTATAAACGTAAGGTCTGACGGTAGCCGCTATAACCTTGTTAAATTTCAAATAGTTGACACCAAGATAACAAAAAATGTTGTTTGTTGTAGACCAGTGATTTTCACAGCTATTCCGGCCATTTATAGACTCGACAATTGAAACTGACATTGCGCATGAGCATTGAAGAATTTCGTACAGATCAAGAGCGTTAATCCTAAACGTCGTCATGGCAACAGGTTGTTTACTTCCTCTGTCGTGCAAGAAAAAAGTGCACTACATTGACGTTTTTCATCACCTTATTCTTTTAATGAATTATAAACTTCGTGACGTAAACTGTGACGTCATCAAACGTCTGAACCTCGGAGTTTGTCCTCGTTGCCATGGGCAACATCCCTACAGAAATCAAAGATGGATTTACGTAGCCGCGATTATTGTCTATCCATTTTCTGTAGATCAAGCAAATCGTTTCTTGCTTCTGACTTTCTCTTTCAGAAACGAAGAGTCTAAGTATCAATCAATTTTTTTCCTCCTTTTGGTAGTTAAACACCTCCGCTCTCTATTTTTAGCCACGTAGACAAGATGATAAGGGAACGGCTTATAAAGGCAAACAATTTTGTCTTCCATGGAGCGAAATATATTTTCCCCAGGGAGATAAAGAGGTTGACCTTAATTGAAAAGATAAATGTTTGCGATGGCGTTAGGAAATCATCAAGGAGGATTCTTTTTTATTTCCATGTAGGGCCGAGGTATTTTGCATTATTCTGGCAGAAAAGGAAACGAAAATGAAAAGGGTAAGTTAAATGAAGACAATTGCGGAAGACATCATGAGCAGTGCTGGAAAACGGGATCGCGTAAAGTTTCACATGGATTTCAGGTAATTGACCTCCATCCATGTACATATAGCTCTCAGTGTATTATCCAACTGCGTGTTCTAACCTGGGACAGGTGTAAATACATTAAGGTAGTAAATAGATAATCTTAGCTTGTATGAGAGAGGAAATCCCCCTCTCAATATTGAAACATTTTACTGTCTTAAATAGGACGGACTTTTAGGTGCAAATGCACTATCGCAGTGGGTATGAACTGTAAGTGGTGCGATTTCAGGAAACAATGGAATTTGTTGAAGAGTTTAATTCCATTCAGACAATCTTGTACGGGACATCGGTGAGTGTCATACATGGACCGCGTGGGAACTAAGGATCTCGCGGCCCTTAGTTAATGTACTGCTTCATGTATATACGATATGAGAATTCAAACGGAGTTACTGTATACACTGTCTAGAGCAAGGGTTACCAACCTTTTTATGTGAAGGGCCACATGGCCATCTATGAACTTTGCCGTGGACCTCACAGGTTGCAAGCACGCCCTCGATCATCCTTCTATTATTTTACACTAAACTCTGGCTGCTGGGGTGGTATGAATAAAAGTAAACGTTAGGACAAAAACACCTAAAAATTTTCGAGTATGTATATGTAGGTATGTAGGAGGGTGGGTGGGATTATGGGCAGACTGGAGGCTCAATCATGTAGATACTGCGGCTTTACTAAATACGTAACCAAGACCTGTGACTATGATGTAGATGGACGAGTCAATGGCCATAGACATTTTTTTTAATATTTGAAAAATGATCATTTGATTCTAAATACTGGTTGCAATGCATATCATTTACTTTTCAATGACGTTGTTTTAACCGTATGGATAATCCATCGTTACGGTTTAGACCCCCGACGTAATTACTGCAAACGAGACTCTATACAAATGACATGGAGCCGATATTACTAGAAAAAAATTATGTCAATTACTCTTTTACTTACAAGCTTTTGTATGGATAATGTCTATACTAGTTTCCCCACCCCGTTTCCCCCCTCCTCCGTTTATTTTCTTATAACTCTTTAACTTTCATTTCTGTTCAAGGGGGAGGGGGGGGGGGGCGTTTGATGGCACACGATGCCTCTCCTCGGGTGGCACGTTGGCCAACCATAGTTTAGAGGTCGAGGATGATGTAACCGGATGATTGTTTTTTGTAGTGGTATGTTACTCTTAAGGAACCTCCCATCAAGTTTCGGTTCGTTGATACACGGTAACACATACTTTTTAGCTTCGAGTTCACAATAGTGAAAACTGGATAAAAATCTAAAATGCTAATATTTTCTAAAGTGATCGTTGGACTTGAATGTAAGGGTTTTGGGATCGTTTCCTCTTTCAAAAGTCAAACAACAATATTTGGTTTATCTTCTCACTATATACCCTGTTGTAAGCATTTTAAGAACTTAGGATATAGCCTAAGTCACGACTATGGAGTTTCTTTTGGGGGTATTACACAAACAGACAGAAGTACATTTATTACTTGAGGACTGATCAGGCGATGTGGTTTTCGGCAGGGACTGTCGACCCTTCTGATTGTAGGTCACGTGAAGTTCCTTCAATTTAGGATAGGTTAGTTGTGACACACATTTTACATAACCTTTTGCACTTTGATTCCTCAAATCGGGTGTAACGATATCTCCTTAACAGATTTGTAGTAAAATAAAATGACCTATACCAATGGCAACTGAAAGTCTTTCGGAAAGTTCCTCACTTTGCCTCATGTTGACGTTCCACAGATAATATTCGTGGCTATGTGTTACATGCCTCTTCCTAGGAATGTTTTAGATTGAATTTCATCAATATTTACCTGCAAAGTTGAGGTAAACGTTAACGCCCTTTGACCAACATTCTTTATTCGAGTTAGGGAGCGGATGCAGCTATAGTCCTCACAGAATTTCCATAATGTGCTAAAATCATGTCTCGAGAAGACCTTCTCTACAGGATAGAACATGACGCGATAACCAGATATACCATCATGGTTAGGGCAGGTACCTCTCGAGAAGGAATAAACATGTATGATATCGTGTGAGGATTGGCTGGAGGATGACACACACTTATGAATATCATCTGTGGGACGTCAACATAAGAAAACTAAAAAAAAAAACGTTTTTCTCTCTCTGTACTGGGGGACTTTGGGACATACTTTATCACTAGCACATTATTTTTTTTTACCGCAAATCTGCCCTCGGGATATGTTTATATCCAATTTAGAGAAAGACAAAGGGCTGAAGTTATGTGTTATTCACGTATGTCACAACTTCCTATGGTAGAAAGTATAAATTTAAAATGTGTTGATTTCAGAACACAAATCGCGTTGCATCTTCTCCAAGAGTCAAGTGAAAAACTTGTTTGTTATTGCTATCACATGATTCACAACCATGCTACGGTCCGTTTGGAGCTTGAAAGAGAGAGAGAGAGAACTTGAGGGGTTGTCTAGGCTGACGAAAAAAAAAATAAAAAGTTGCAAAACGGAATAGAATTTTAAAACATGGTAGGCCTACAGCTGTGATCGTAAAAAAGGATATTTTCAGTGACATTTATAGCACACTATAAGTCGCTAGCGGCTGTGAAAAGCTAGGAGGCCATCTCTACACATCTAATTGAAGACAATTAAATGGCTAAGTGGGTAAAACTATAGTGACTTACAGGTAGCACAAGAAACCTGGTAACAACATGGTAAACCGTCGTTGAAACTGATGAAATTTTATAATACTAACAAAACTGCAACATGTTTTCAGTGAATGTCTAATTATTAATAATTACCCTTCATTACCCTTCATTTTATCACTGCCCCCCCACTGAAGAGATCATTTGGTTGCAAGCTCCCACTTCGAGCAGACGGACGTCTTTTCAATGTGCGTCGGGTGGAGGCATTCGGCTGGTATAGCCCAGAGCCGTATATAGAGCTCTAGCATACTTTAGATGGTACACTAACTTGAACACGTTTGTTGAAACCATGTCAGAGGCATTTCGTTACAATACCGACAGTTGAGCTCATAACATGGATTTCCTGCTTATTAACATAAAACAGTTTATGCAGGATGGATAAATGCGTCAAGTACTTCCAGACGTATGGCCCAACCACACACCATCTCATGAATGGAAATTGCAATTAATATCTGTGAACACGATGATTGGTTCAATATTTCTTTCTATGTTGTTATGTCGAACCAATCAGCTTGTCGGGATAGGTTGCATTGTCATAGCAATAGCGTGCAAGAGCCTGGTTAGCGGGTCAATTTGTTTGGCATGTGTGTAGATGAACATCACCAGGCTTACGCTACGTATACGTATATGCAGCATGCATGCAATGTGTCAAAGCGATGACTCGAGAAACAAAAAAGCACAGCCAGCACGTGTTAAAATGCTGCTTGTAAGTTACCTCTCTCAACAAAAGGATCAGGAAATAAGTGACGAAAACAAAGCACAATATTTGGATGGTTGTCTCTGCGATCAGAAAGAGACCGTTGTAAGACGCGTGATTGGTCTTGGCATGAGAACCTTGACTTCTGTTCGTTCACACTACCAAGTAAGGCATTAGTGATGGTATCCCAAAGAAAAACAATGTCGCAATCAACAGAGCGCGAAGAATCCTTTGTTATCAATTTTGCTACAAAATCATCCCATGGACCAGAAATAGAAGGAATAACACAAAAGTCATCTACAGATTTACAACAAGCATTCTTAGCATTCAAGAAACGGAGACAAGTAAGTACTTTTTTCTGTTTTTGTCGTTATGAACCATTTTTCAAAATTTCGCCAAACTAGACCAAATGTTGTGTTCTACACAATTTGACCCTGAATCAGTAATCAGCAATCTTTTTCTTTCTATGACGTTAAGTCAGAAAACGTTACATTGTGCAGCGCACGAATGGTAATGGTACACAGTTTCTTGTAAACAGTGTCTTCTGCAAAATCCTCTCGATAGCACGACTACGAGTACGACGTAGAATTGTATGAATCAGGTGTAACGTTACACCAAAGTAGGCCTAGGCTAACCTGCCAACTAAGCCTATCACCTTTTGGAGACTTCGTTTGCTACAATTGGTGGGCCTATACAGTATTTCTGTTGTGGTAGACCTAATTAGCCTACGCTATAAACTAGGCCAGCAAAATCCCAGTAGCAATATCAATTGCATTCATGACTGTCCCTCTTTGAAATGTATACTGAACCAGCATTAGGGTTAGAATAAGATATATTTGGGAGACTGGTTGCACATACATTACACAATAAAAGTTTCTAATTTGACCAACTCTCAAGTTGAGCCTAGCCTTGGCCAGGCATGTCAGGTTAAGTAATGAATAATACTAAGCAACATTTGGATTCATGAATAAAATGCAGTCTGGACATAGGCAAGTCACATATCTAAGATTTAAAAACAAATGTGCAGAGTCGTACAATTGTGTCATGTTTCATAAGCAGCTCCTGTTAATAGTCATGTGTTTCTCATGATAAAAAAAATCCTCTCAAAGAATGCAGGTAACATTTCCTTATGGTACTGTAGGCCTAGGACATAGGCTCAATGTTTGCATGAATTTTTGGCTGATGTTAAGATAATGTGTATTCCACATTTTACGTGAACTCATCCATGCCTACCATACTGTAAGTAAAGTACCAGTGTCTAGGTGCTTGCCTGCAGTAGTGTGTGCACGATTGAGCACCACATGTATAGAAGGACTGCTTGCAGTAAGGCAATCTGTCAGTTTCACCTATAGTTCTACATGTACTTGTATGCTCTGTGTAGCAACAAGCCTACCCCAAATTGAGCATTATAATGTATCCTACATCTTAAGTCTTGTCAACTGTAAAGTTAAAGAAACAAAGGAAAAAGAAATGAAATATTCTGTTTTGGGGACATAAATATTGCTGTTTTTCATTGACCAGTGGTAATTTCAAAAGCAATACGTTACACACAAAAATGCCAAATTAAATGTGTGATGCGTTTTTGATGCATTTGCACGTAACAGTATGTCATAAAAACAAATTTTAGAAAAGGTGGTAGTTACGTTGCTAACGTTGATAATCTGATTGCTGATGCTGTTATGTGTTATATACCAGTGACAGGGGTAATTTGTTCACCTTAGGCCATCAGAATGTAAATCTGATGGCAGATAGGGAAGGGAGTCAAACAAGACTCAATTTATGTCTGTACAATCTTAATTTTACGTGTTCAAGTCATCGTGCATTTATTTAGCTTGTAACGAATTTTCAAGACAATGCAGGAAATTCGTTGCCCTTTCCGTTCAGTTATGGTGTGGTACAGGGCCTAAGTGCAGAGTGCTTGGCATAGCCAATGATTGGTTGTTTTGTAAATTGTCAGGTATATACTCTACAGTACAGCTTTAAAGTAATCTGGAATTTTAGAGCGCATGCTCATCCCATAATCCACTCAGACTGCATTCTGTGGATTAAACAATGCCTCTCGCGTTTCCCGCGACTGTATTCCTATCAGTTGTCAAAGCTTGCAAGTTTTCACCTTAACAGTAAGTCATTTGAAAAACTTAAATGTAATTCCATTGCACAGAACTTCAAGTGCAAAACAGTAGCACTACCTCTTGGCCTGAGGTACTGTAGCTACTGTAGGTATTAGTATGTTGACTACAATACTTTGAGTACTTAAGCGATATCAACCTATCTGTACAGTACACTGTATTTGGTGAAATGTTACTAGTTTTGTATAGATGCAACTTGCACCTTCATAGCATAGGCAGATCCTGTAAGCCTACTGTAGTTGCAAGTGCTACAATACATTGTTTACTTTATCTTTTTTACCAAAGGCTATTGTACTGAAACTTTGCACTTCATAATCTGATTGTCCAACCATAATCTTAAACATTATTCATATTCAGTGTAGTCTCGGTTAAGAAACATTATTGCTATCCTCTAGCTCAGTCTTAAAAAGTTTTTTCTATGTGAAACATCCTTCTTAGAGCAGAAGAGAAAAAATAATGTGCAGTAGACAAATATGAACATTTGTAAAAACTGAAGTTTTTGAAAAAAAAATAAAACAAATTGAATCAAGAGTTACTGAGTAAAAGCTAAAATGCCTAGCAAAAGTTTTTGAAACTGAGCTGAACACATTTACACAGGTGCAGTAAAAGCTGTGGCCAGCTGATGTCTTACAGCAGGACAGATACTGTAGAATCTTAAAGATATAACTTGTACTATCAATGCCACACTACTGTATTTTTTTCCCTTGCTGCCATTCATTTACCATTTACAGTTACAGTATTGGTTTCAAAGTTTGGGCAAAGAGTGTTTTGCTATTTGAGAACATTAAAGGGAAATAGGGCATTTGTTTTAGAGAAAACATCCATATTTTTATAAAACCAATATTTGAGGACGTAGAATAATACATAATTCAAAATAAGGAATGACAGTTGCCTTCTTTTCAAGAAATTATCTTCTCACAGATAGAAATTTAGTTAGCTGTTGCTCAAAATTAATTTGTTCACCCAAACTTTTCAAAATTCATGTTAAGCATCTTCCATTACTCATCACATGCACAATGCTTTGAGGAGATGAAGCTTTGGTAAATGTTTATTGATTTGACGGAATGGTTTAACAATGATTTAAGCTTTTTTCTTTTGTATGCCATGTTGGTGTATTCTAAACGCCCTATTTCCCTTTAAGATCAGTGTGAAATTGGGACTGTAAGTTTGCCCTTTGATTGACAAGCAAATAAGAAATGATTGCATTAAGTTGCAATTTCTTTATGTCTGTTTCATAATAACCAATCCTCCTTTAGCAAATAAGTGTTTTGTAGCACCAAACACCATGACTAAAAAAAAATAAAAACAAAAACAAAAAAACAGCATTCACTGCAATTTCCTAGTCCTTCATGATCGCATGCAACCATACAGACCATCACATTCTCTGGCCTCGTTTGGACATGGGTGTAGGATGTGGTTACTGTACAAAAGCATTCCAGTTGTCACTATACTTACAGTATCAAGTCCACACTGAGGCCAGTTACTGAAATGGTGAAAAACTTGACCAAAGACATTTAGCCAAATTAAACCTTTCGATTTGATTTCACATGTAAGCCCCATGTCTAGGGAACTTGCTTGGAAATGTATCCTTATGGTTTTCACAAATGTTTTGTGAAAGCTTTCTCAAAGTCATGCATTTAAAAATACTGTAGGTTAACCAAATTGTGTAGACAAGGCTAAAATTGTTGCTGCCTTGGCAACAGCTGCCAAGAATAATGGAAGTCACATCTCCTGCTTTCCAGCCTCAGAATTTATCTGTGCAATCTCAACAGCTGCTCAAGATTAGCTGCTCCCTGGTCTCCAAATCTGGCAACTCACAGGCACAGCAGAATTTCATTCATTGTCCAGGCTGTCAGATTGCTGCACAGAAACTTGTTAAATTACTTTGTTTCATATGGTAAAGTCAAACTTGGAGTAATTTGTTGCCAGAATTTCCGAAAGTGTTGCAGCCCTTGCTCCTTGGATGCATGCACAAATGTTTTGAACTGTATCTTCATCCAGTGCTGTTCATACTGAGTAGTTTGGTAGTTGTCTCAGATGCCCAAAATCTTTATGGGAAAGCCAAATTTTGTTGCAAGGTTGTCTTTCTAACAACCAAATTTGTTAAGTGCTTGAATTGAAGAAAGATTTAATTTACAATACCTAATTTGTAAAACACTGTCATGGAATGTGGAAATAACTTTGCTCATGTGCTCATGGTATTGCAATTTAGTGAAAAAGTGACAAAAAATTACATTATTTTTGGATGGTCAACTAAATTTTTCAAGAGACTGTGTTTCTCCCTTGGATTACCAGATGAAATTTCAACACTGCACGTGAAGTACAGTCAGTGTTTTGTTCTCACAGGGTAATAATCTTTCACTTGGGCAGTACTGTATTCCAGGGCCCTGTGTGGAACTTCTGTAGATCTGATTTTCAACCGATGGGCATAAGTTCGTACCAGTTTTTCTTCCAGCAAAGCTGAAAGACAAAATGGTGTTCATTTTTGTATTGCAGTGAAATGCCGAGGAGAGTGTTTCAGATTGCGGATCGGAAATTGCTTTAGACCTAACCTATTGTACATTGCAGTGCTGTATAAACTAAACGTATTTTGAGACCTGGCTGAGAGTTACTCTGGTCATCTGTCTTCTCATTCTGGCTATTAGCATCTACTAAATGAGTTTTGTCATGCCATCAGCCCACCTTCTGCTTTTTAAACAGCAGTTATGGTAGTTAGAATAAATACTTTATTGCTGCAACCCCATTGTTGAACCTCATGCCAACTTCGTGGGATTTCCCTGCCTATCTTGCGCAAGTTTTTGACTGTATTTAAAGTGTTTTGCGCAATGTTCTGCTTTGCTTCAGTCATGATGTGACTGTTTGACTGCTTTTGACCCTTTGGGGTTTCTCTGGACATTCGGTTGTTCGGAGGTGACAGTAAGGTCACTAACCCTGGGATCGTGCCAAACGCAGTTGAAACCACAAATTATGCAAGAAGAGTATTTTGCACTCAGAAAAGATGACATGTATTCATCAACCGGCTTGTGTTCTTGTCATTCATGTAATAGCATTCATCCAGACCTGAAAGGAACTTTTTCATCATCAGGTGACCAGGGTGACTGAGCAAAAGTTTGTTTGATCGGCAGGATTATTTGCTGATGCTGCCGTATGTGCTGCCTGATTAACTAATTATTGGATTGGTCAACAAAAAACAGTCCTACCACAGGGGATCAAAGAGAGGGCAGCAGAGCAGGATGTGAGAGATGACGACATTGAAATTATGTCGCAGTTAAGTTGCTGTACCTTGATTGCGTAGGTGGAGAGCATCGTAGGACGACGACGTGGATTCTTGCAACTTCCCAGAAATGTAGACCTCATTTTGTCCTGATTGTTTTTGTTTCAGGCATCAGAAAGTCACATTTGTTCAAGGATTGATTTTTCTCCTCCCCCTTGATGGACTCTTTAAAGGTACTTGAAGGTAAACTTTTTTGTAATAAACTGTTGTAATTGCTGTTGCAATTATTGCAACTATCAGCAGGTTATGGTTTACATATTGTCGAATGGCTCGTTATTACAGTAGTTGTAGTTTAATATACTATTCCACTACAGTAACATGTTTAAAAAAAAAATAAATTAAAAAAAAATTAGTATAAATATTTATCCAACTTGGGCTCTTGCAAAATATCCTCCCTTTGATTGTAAAAACTTCACTCTCTCTGCATGATAAGAATTAAGGTGAATCATATTGTTGTTTTTGCTTAATTCTTTATGAAATTTAATGTTTGATCAAAGTTTGTCTAAGGTGTCAATTTGAGTGTTATGAAAGGCAATCGACAAAACAAAAAGAAAAAAAAATGGATGCCCCCATATTGCAAACAGAACTGATTCTGAGTTTAATGCTAATGATCCTTCAGAAACTTTGTACTGCGTGGATTTGGAACTATTTCAAGAAACTCCCAACCAGTTCACACTTTTGTTTTGGAAAAGACTTTGGTCTCTAGTGACTGTAGCAGAGCGGAGTGCTTTGGTTCATGACGCAGGTACAAACACGTCTTACAGTGCGCAAAAGAAAGCTGGTAACGATAGGCCTACTGTGCTAAATGTCGGATATACAGTATTCATCCTATGGCTGGTGCAAAGTTCTATGTGATAACTTATTGAAGATGGATATATGGCAGAAATTTGAATGCATGTAGTTACCATTGATGGAGGTGAACATCCTGTAAATTTTCAAAGGAAGTGGTGAAGTTTGGTGCATTCTGGATGTTGTGACAGATTCTGGCCCACGTGCCATAGCTATCTTTAGCATCAATATTATGGTCACATAAATATTCTTGTACAAGCTCCTTCATAAAAGTGTGCCATCATGTTGCTTTGTGTAATTTGTTGCTCAGCTGATCCTGACCTTAGAGGGATGAAATGACCTCATCTAGGGTTGATGCAGCTTGCTGACACAGGTACAGTACAATTATCAGTATTACTGATATCACTCCATGATGTATTAATTTATTTTTAGGTACCTTGCACAGCTTACATTCAGACCAGCATTTTCAATATTAACTAAATACTTTACAAATTTTAAGTGAATAGTACCATTGGGCTTAAAGGATGTTCTGAGTACTAACCACATGAATTGCAAAATTTTTTGCACAATATGCTAAGCACTGTAACCTCTAGCTAAGAGGAAAGCCCTCAAAGTGGTCACATGAAGTAAGTAAGGATGGGTTTTCAAATTATTGTGTGTAAAATAAAAAGTTGCCTAGACTTTTTATATGTGCAGTACCTACTGTACAGCACATGCCAATCTTTCACACAATTATACGTCAGTGCATAGCAAATTGAAAGATGTAATCTTAGTAGGTACTCCAAAAATACTGTAGACTGTCCACCTAATTGTGGTTTAGGCTTTGGGTTTCGTATGGGCTAGGAGGATACAGCCATTTCAACTCTAGGTGTATCATTTTGGAAAGTAAATAATTTTATTTAAAATATTCATTTTCCTCAGTTTATTAACTTTTCGGTCGTGTCCTCGACCGTCATCAGAATAAAACCAACAATTCAAATACTGTACACCAGGTAGTTACTGCACTAATACTTAAGAGTAGAAGAGGACAACAATAGAAAAGAATAATAAAAAAAAAACAGGGATAAATGAACAGAAGGCAGACAATGTACTATACAAAAGGAGGGAAAGTGGATGAAAATAGCCAGAGCTTAGAGCCTTGAGCTTCTGTGGATTATCATACTACCAGGTTTCCATACTTCCTTTCTTTTCATTAAGGTATTGAGTTCAGCAATGCAAACACCTTCAGTAACCTGTCTCTGCATATTGTCTCTAGGAGTTGAGGATAAAAACATCTGATTCAAAATCTTCACCATTGTGGTATTCTACTTTGTGGTTGTAGTATTAAAACTGATTGTTCTTCATTCTTTTAGGAGTAATTTCCATTACTGTAAATCAGGGTTGTTGATTTTGTTGATTTTCTTAAAAAAAATCCTGATTTAAATCAGTGATTTTAAAGAAATTAAATCAATTTAAATCAAATAAAATCGAATTAAATCATGATTTTTCTTAATAAAAGTTATAGTTTTTAATAAAATAAAAATGATTTAAATCATGATTCTCCTTAATACAAATCATGATTTAAATCATGATTTTAATCAGCTTGATTTAAATCAATCAACTCTGCTGTAAATCTTTCAACCAAACTTCTAGATGTGTTTCCCACATACATGAAGTTTCCCTTACAATCTTTACACTGAATACAGTATACAACTATTCTTTTCTTACAGATGCAGTACAGTACCTTTCTTGATATTGCATAATCCAAGCAAAAACCAGAGCAGGGATTAGATTTTAAATCTAGTAATACTATATTTTTAAAACTAATTTTTAAATCTAGTGATAGATTTTAAATAAGTAAATACTTAATCATGATCCAAAAAATGCGATTCTTTTATTTTATCATAAGCTGATAGGTCAAGTGCAAACAATAAAATAAATATTGCCTTTGCAGTCTTTAGTTTGAATGATCACTCATCCGCTAGCTGTCAGCATATCTACTGTAGTGTACACAAGTTAGAATGTGCTGCTTCAGCCTACATGGTGATTTGCCCTTTAATATATTGTCTAAATTACTGGAAACATGGACAGGTTTAAAGGTGAAGTGATGTGAAAATGTCATTTTGGAGTATTGAGTGTATTAATCATTGAAGTGTTGAAAATAGACACAAATTTCATCAAAATCCATCAAATATTGACAATTTACAGGCAAATTCCAGTCGCTCATGCACCTGCATCATGAATAAACATTGACTGAGTATGCAAATTTGTAATGTCAAAGAGATGTTCTCCAGTGATATGTGTTATGTCATCCTTTGTTTGCTGAACCTTTATTTCAAAGACAATTGAGAATTTTACAGGCCCAGAAGGGTTTCTTTTGGATGCATGTTTCTTTCAAAAGTATCAATATCAGTTGCCAAATATGTGAACCCCAGTAATTAAGAGGCAAAATAGGTCTAACAAAGACATACTGACACTGTGTTAACTCTCCACGTTGTCTGCTTTGCACCTTTCATCAAAAGTTGGAAAAGTCGTTTCTCAAAAACGGTAAATCAGTAAAATTCCAACGGATTTTTCATTCAGGGTCTGGAACTTACACTGCAATTACTGAATGAAGCCAGTTAGTTCTTTTCTAGATGCACATGGAATGACCTTTTAGTTTTGTTACTGGAGGTAATATATGTGTGTACTGTAGTCCTTGATACTGTATGGGTATAACTGGGCTGGTAGCTAGGGCTGGTAGCTGGGTTAGATACTGCATTTAATGAAGTAGTGAAGTGCTTCACATCAGGTGTATAGTAGTTCAGAAATCACAACACAGGTTTTGGCCGCAACTAATTTGACTTCCAAAGTGGTAATCACAACTGATCCCCTGACTCGAGTAATTCGATTACTACTACTGGTCAGCACATGTATACTGTACTTGACAGTTGAAATTGTTACAAATGAAAAGCTTAGTCCATTATTACAGTTAGTAAATGTAAAATTTGCAGTTTTACACAAATGTGGGATACACAGGAAAATTTGAAAACTTGAAAGTTCCCATGAGCGTGGGATGTTCATGAGTGGTGAAAATTTGACTTTTCAGTCCATGAGCCTAAGATGCACACATGTGGGGAAAATTTGATTTTCCATGAATGTGGGATATGCATGCAAGAAAAATTTGAAGGGGAACTGAGTTTATCAACAGGAGGAACATTGTCTATTTCAGTGAAAAGTTTGGCCGCCCCTTCTGTTGAAACCAGTTTCTACTCATGTTGTATGCAGAATGTATATGTTTTTGGGGAGTTTGCCAAAAAGCCTCACAGGAAAGTCTGCTATGATCTTTCCTAACATGTTACAGCTAGGCCAAATACAAAATAAGATGTCTCTTGTGTCCAGTTTTTGGAAAAGAAGTCTGATGATGAGGGGCTTTGTTATAGATCTATTATTTTTCCAAGTTGGCTTTCCTGCAGTTCTTGGTACATCCTTTTAAATGATACAATATGAATGTAACTCATAGACACGTAAAATTGAACCTATTTATTAAACTTTGTTTTTATTGATGTGCATTACTACATAAATTCATTACGCCGCAGTAACACATTACTTTGCTACAGTAAGAAACACTGAGTGCTAGCAACGAACGTAGGCTACATGGAGGTAGCATAGGGGCTAACCTTGTGTTGAAAGGCATGATTGTAGAGCCCTCACTACCTAGATGACGACAATTCACAAGTAAGTGTGTTTGGGTGGATAATTTGAAATGTGTGTTTTTTCTTTAATTTTTCTGATCTGAAAATACAAAATAAATATTTTTTTTTGTGCAGCCGCGATAATTGAAGTGGGCAGGTGACTTGCATCAGTTATATTTTTTCTACTGTGACTTACTGTTGTATACAGGGAGTTTGTTACAGGCCTCTGTATTGTAGAAGGCAGAGTTAAATGTAAGGTGCTCTCATGCCAGTGTCCTTTTTTTTATTTCCCTTTCATCAGTAATCAGACAAGACTTGACATTAAATGTCTACAAAAAGTCAGAGGATATTCATATTTAGTTTTGCCCCCTGAGTGAACCTAGTTTAGGGAACCGCATTGGCCAATACAGTCATGTTGGCATAGATTTTCAGGAAAAATTTACAACAATTTTCTGTAAGAAGCGTGGCCTGGCCACTCTCTCTGGGGCAACCTACGAGGAAGGAGCTTATTCCTTCTAAGAAATACTATGTAGGCTAGACCTGTGTCATCGTATCCTTTCTCTCCTTTTTCGTCAACATGTAACCTAACTGCATATCACGATCTGATTTTGATCGTCATAGTCAACTTAATCTGTCAAATTTATGTGCTAGTCAGATCAAGAATAAATGGAACTGTAGTTTACAAATCAACTGTATCTCTTTCGGGACCTTTGTCCCCCCTCTCTAAATCAGGGCAGTCCCATTGAACACTGCTGTAAACCCAATAGACCTATTTCTCATGAGAATTAGTTTCTCTTCTTGGTTCCCACTACAAGGTTCACTTGTACTATTGGGCTCACTTGTATATCTGTTCTTATAAATGCCATAGTACTGTATACAGTACGGTGGGTAACACCTACGGTAGCTGTATCTAAGTATTACTTACGGCCTTGTCCTTTGCATGAACTTCTAATTGTTGGGTGTACATAGTTGCCACTTATTTAGCAGGCTCAATAGCATATGTAGCACATCTATCCAACTTATTCCAATTTTTTTTTTTTTTTAGACACCTGTAGCTAGTGTTGGAGAACCAGCCATAATTTATAAGGCATTGTAAATTTTATACCCTCACATATTACTTTCATGGTAATTATTGACTGTTTAGTAGTGCCTGCTTTAAAGGATGACATTGCCTTTCGCGAAAACTGGTGTTTTGATAGTACCCGTGGTCTTTTGTGGTGAGCCCTTGGATAACTGTATGATGATTGTCGACTTGCTGCTGCTTGTGCAATTTTCCCCATCAATTCTGTGGGACGTCTCAGGTGTAAAAATAGGTCCAGAGGTCGTCATTTAAAACTTGATTGCAAAGTGGAAGAAAGGCTAAACTTTCCAGATGACTTCAGAAATACAGTATGCCAGTCAACCCTTCAACAACTACTATGGCAGACAAGTCTGTACAGTATTATGTATACAGTGCTGTATTACATGCTTTTAAACTGAAATTGGAAAGAATTTGTGAGAGAAATTGTTAATGCACCCACTGTACACATGTACTTTAGTTGTTTTTAACTTTTAGACTGGAAAGCACCGACTGTTTTTCTGCTTTAAGTGTACCACATTGACTGAAACCTACAGTATGTACTGTACCCGTTTGTTGAACTGCCTCAGTCAGATAATTGCACATTGATACAAAACTTTTTTAAGTGTTTCTTTATACTGATTATAATTCAAGCACACTGAGGGAATTCACTAACCAATCCATGTGGTATCCAAGGCATGATGTAGGCTTCCAGTACTGCACATGATATTAAACTAAAACTCAAACTCGTTCAAACTCGTTCAAACTCGTTCAAACTTGTTCAAACTGGTAGCACAGTTAAATCGTTACACAAAGATAACAGCGAGAGACTTACTAGATTCTACACTTCAGTGATTTTGCTTGGACAGTCTGCAGACCCATGGCTGTGATCACGTTCTACAGTATTTCCATTAAAGGGAAATAGGGCGTTTAGAATACACCCACATGGCATACAAAGAAAATAGCTTTAATAGTTTTACACCATTCACTCTCACCAACAAACATCTGCAGAACCTTCATCTCCACAAAATCTTATGCATGTGATGAGTAACGGAAGATGCATCATTTGAATTTTGAAAAGTTTGGGTGAACAAATTATTGCAGAGTAACAAATAACTGAATTTCTACCTGTGAGAAACTTATTTCTTGAAAAGAAGGCTACTGTCCATTCTTATTTTGAATAATCTATCATTCTTTTGTCGACAAACATTGGTTTCAAAAATATGGTTATTTTCTGTAAAACAAACGCCTTATTTCCCTTTAAAAGGCAGTATTTTACCCACGAGTGAGGGGGTTCTTTGATACAGTAATTTTCCACCGCACACATGTCAAACTTCATGCCAATATCTTTTTCCTAACTCAAGATATTGCTGTTTGAATCAAGTTCGCTGACAACTCCCTCCTTTGAAGGTAGACGCCACTGGTCTAGAAAGATTTCCAGTTGCCCCAAAGTGACCAAAGTACCGTAACAGTTGCAAGTCATTGCAAGAAGTCTTTGCTTTTTCCTTTTTTTCGTAAATTGAAGCCCTGGTTAAACCTTGAAATTTTACACCATTGAAAACGTAGATGGGGTACATTGTAGATTTGCCTTAACATATTGTGGAAATTGAGGTCATATCTCTTAAACTATTGTAATGGTTTCTATTAAAACAGTTAAGATTATAAAGAAATCCAAAGGATAATCACGTGCAGCAGTTGTGCCTGGATTACACCACAAGTTCCTCATTGTGTAAATATACCCTTGGGAAATAAATATTAGTTTAAAAATTAACATATGAACTGAACATGTTATTGAGATATGGTATTTTTCAATAAAGAGAAAAAACTTCCTAATTTTTCCGAAATATTAACTCCCTTCAGTGGCCAATCCCATTAATTAAGTACTTCACAGAACATTTTTGGGTTTGCCACTTTCCTCTCTTGTTTTCCCTTTTACATATCTCTCTATAACGAGGTTATCATGTGCAACATTGAAGTGGGTCGGATTGTTCCTATATAAATGTCAACATGGTTAACTTGATATGGTTACATAATTCACTTCAGATCTCACAAAAATGTTTGCAGTTATTTAAAGATTTTTTTCATAACAGGGAAATTTGACTCAAAGCATACATTGGACCTATCAGTAATAGCATGAAGCATCATACTTTGTGTACAGAACGCTGAAACATTAAACATAAGAATCAAGATCTGTGTGTTACACCAGAATGGTTGTACTGCATGCCCCACTGGTATGTATGTCTACAGTACGTCCCGATATGGACGTAGGAGAGTTCATTCCTCTGCTCTTGATATGCTGACAGAGTTGGAAATTAGTGAATGGAACTTTGGCAAGCTCATGATGTACCTGGCATACCGCTCAATGTGCAGAAATAATATTTTCTTTACTTTGACACTTTTTAATTTGCTCTCAGAATTTCAAATTTTGTGACCAAGACTTATATTCTGGCATAAAGAAACATCTTATCATCATGCAGCAAATGTTTTTTGAATGTGAACACTGACCAGCATCCAAAACAGCATTTATAGAGAAGTTAAAGAGTCAGAGAAGTTAAGAGTGAGATTCAGTTGGCTATGTAAGTAATATTACAGTTCATGGTTGCATATATCTGCCTACTGCCCAGTATGTGCACATAGAATGAAAGTCCGTGTAATGACAGGAAAGAGTTACAGTACTTACCCTGTGGCAATAGACATTACATTGTGTAACTTTAAGATTCTCTTCACATTGCGGTACAGTGGTGGTGTTGACTCTGTTGTTGCTCCCAATCCTGGACCACATCAGGGGGTTGCATTTGGTGGGTTGGACTGTTACAGTACCTGTGGATCATGTACAGTAGAGCCACTGTAAAGTAAGTCTGAATTGTTTGTACTAGTACGTGAGGATGTAGGATTAAAATGGGGCGATGAATCGGGTGGTGGAGAGAGGGGGGAGGAATGATGAGCAAAGAGGGAAATCATGTTTGAAATTTAAGAAACTGTTGATTGTCCTGAGGAAATTGACCTGCAAAATGTGGGTGTCCTTTTAAAATTACTGTACTTGCAAGGTATACATGTGTCAAAATAATTACTTGACATAAAGTTATAGAGATTTTGCACCTGACGTCACTCCTATTGTTACGTCACCAAATTGGATGGAAAGTAAACAGTCGGATAATTGCGTCTCCACGGGCAATGCGTCGTTACTGTGAACCCTCTACATGATGAGCAAACCCGTGATGAGCTTTGCACAATTCAACCTCATTGCTAAATTTATTTTATTTTTTCAGATACTTTATATACATAAATTCTGAAGTTGATTAATGATTTGGTTGTTGGAAAGACAAGCAAATGGTCGTTGAGGAATTTTTAGTCGTCTTGGATGCTGTCACTGCAAGTATCTTCATCACTGGAATGAGAGAAGCTTGGAGAAGAAGGGAAGGGGAAAGAAGTTGAAAGGAGCAAGAGAGAGCATATTAAAATTTTGAAATTTGACACCAGTGAAAAAGTTACAATGGCTTTGTTTTGATTTGAGCTCCAAAATTGTAAAGCAAGTGAAAGTATAAACTTTTAAACCACTGTGGTAAGGGTTTTTCAAGACCATGGGGATTATCAAAAAATGAAAGAATTACTGGATAATTTGGTCTGTTATGACATCACAGAATTTCCCATGATGCAATGTAGAGTACCACTGCAAAATAGAAGTTTTGTTTAAACCACCATAAGTTTTTAAGTGGAATATATACTCTCTTCAGTTCCACTCTTAAAAAGGGTAAAGTTACTCTGATTTTTGTGACATTTTGATTCTTTTTCACTCATAAATCCCTTCAGATTTTGTTTGATGATACTGTATGATCTGTATCCAAAAAGAGTTTGAACAGACCTGTACAACAAGCCGTCACAGTTTGAGTACTTTCTTTTATCAATTTTGATCATGCGCACAAACTCATGCATGATGAAGTTATATCAGTATTCACTTGTCCGCATCAAGCTATATGCACCAATCCAGATTAACCAACAATTACTGTAACTGTTGACTTTTTTGTTGTACTGACAGATTTTAGTATAGCGCCCCCACTTGTGCCAGCTTCGTTTAAAAAGAAAGAAAACAGCAAGATGCCAAAGTGACCAGATTTTCAATTTAAAGGGTATCTAGAACAGAAAAGGTCAATTAGTTAAACAAACTTTTCAACTGGTGAGAGGCATTACTCATCAACAGGAGCAGCAAAGATACCTGCATGCACTAGGGGAAGGGAGTGGGGGGGAGGGATTGAAGGAAAAGTCGAAAAAGGTTTGGGCACTGTAGCTTTGACAGTGTGTGATCACTGCTGTACTTTACAAGATTATAACCCCAAGGTAATGGAAAAGGAGGGTCAAAATGTGATGAAATCCTAGTGACCAAATAGCCATTATTTTAGTATGTATGATGTAGAAGTCTTTATTTTTAACAGCAATTGCTTTCCTATAGCTGTGACCAAATTTTAATGCTGGCTGCCTGCATGTCCAGCCACTTATATTTCAGGGACATCACAGCCAGTGGATTTGTTGACTGGTGTGGTTTTACTAATACACGTTTTTCTGTTCACGTGCACTGTCTGGCAGTGTGGGCGCTTGGCTTTGTCATTTTCCGTGGCTTTGTTTACACTCGCTGTGGCCTTCTGCAAGTAATTTACGTTACAATGTTGGCCACAGCTTGGCCGTATTGAATTTCTGTGAGCAACTTGAAACAACAAGATTTAACAAGCAAATAAAATGAACTAAGAAAGGTATGAAAGGTATGTTGAAGAGAAGAAATGAAAAAAAAGAAAAAAAAAAGAGAGTTCAGAGTGAAAAAGGTGGGGTTCCTCTCTTTGCCAGCATCATAACAAGTGGTTGAATAAAACAAGCCTGTTGGTCTTACATTCTTTTAATACTCAACCCACTCATGCTGATTTTTTTTTTTTTTTGTAGTTGAACACCCACCTAAAATTTGCCCAGTGCCATGAGTAAGTGCTGTACACATCTTAGAGTACATATTCCATAGGAATGATAGTTCTTTGAGTCCACATGCACATCAAATGTATAAATGTAAGCAAGAAAAATGCTTCTAAGATGAGGTGGGTGCAAACTGCATCATGCTTGACCTTTCACCTTGTCAACTTTGTCTTTCATTTTCAAGGTCATTGACACTGGGGGAGGGCAAAATATTAAGGTAGTGATGAAATCGCGCTTCCTAAAGGGGGGTCAAATGGGGTTAAAGGGGGTTGGATAAAAGTGCATTCCTGGCATTCCTAACCAGCAGGTGTTCTATTGTAGCATATTTTCAGGAATGGTATCCTAGTTTCCTTTCCTACAATTCATTCCCATGGCTATTACTAACATAAACCCAACCTGAAAAATATGCAGAGTATGTCAGTAATTTTTTTCCCCCATATAATAGAGTGTGGAGTCAAGAGGGTATTGTTTGCCAAAGACCAGATGATAATGGTACTTGAAAACTGGCATTTCCAGCCTGGTCTGACTGATGACAAGTTGCTTTCCATTCTTGGCATTTTTTCGTCTGGTAGGGTTCCTTTGGCATTGTGAGGATTTATCCATTTGTGCGATGTAAGGTTTGTGTACGTGCTTGCTGAAAAAAAGTGTGCACCTTGTTCCTTATTTGTTTGTACCTAATTTTTGTTTTCCTCTTTCAAAGCCAAGATACATCCTCTTCTAGGACAAGCTTGATAAGATCATCCTGTAAACAATTAATTTTTCACAAAACCAATGTTTCCGAGAGAGACTGGAGGCAGAGGCTGGTTGCTAAGGCAAAACTCTGTATTTGATTGTCACTGTGGAAAGTGTACACTCATAATGTCCTCACAGCAGTGTTAAACTTTGTACTGTACAGCAACATTGGTGTGATTTTGCAGAAGCAAACTGGTAATGGATAAATATAGACTTAAATATACTTTTAGAGAGGAGTTTACCTTCAATGTCGTCTTAAGAATTAACGGTTTAGGCATGGGCATGCCTATAGCTCACAAAGAAGATGCAGTGACACAGGCCTCCCCAACATCAACCAACATGCGTGTGCGGCGGATTGCTTGGATTTCTGTACCTCACATTCTTTTACGATGAAAATCGCGGCACCATGGGCCTTGGTAAATTTATCGTCATTTTGTTAACACCCTGCAAGATACTGTTAACGGAAATGAGGCAAGCATGGGCTCTTTTCATTCAGTTGGGTGTCATGGGAAGCAAGCTCTCCTCCTTTTGGAAGGAGAGGGGATCGTGGCCACCACAAGGCCATTCTGTTGTGAGTCTGTGATTGATTCTGATTAATTGGATATGATTGGATACCATCTTTGTCACAATCTTACATAGGTTCAGTACCTGTCGTGTCCCCCATATCATTTGCATCTATTGAACAGTTGATGCTACCCAGAGAGACCAAAGGTTCACGAGACCAAAGTTTCATGAAACTAAAGGTCGAATAGACAGAAGATTCGTAAGACGAAATTAAACCATTAGGGATACGTATATGTGCACTGCTGTGTTGCAATAATTGAGCTGAAGGGACCATGAATGATGCTCCTGGAGAGGGTTCAAGAGGGGGGACTGGTGTCTATTGGGAGGATCCTCCTTTCCCCCTTTGAGATGACTGTTGAATACTTTCGTGTGTACTCTTTGGAAATAAAATTTGGGTGTAAATATTCTCATCTCATCGGTGGCATGGGACCATGAACCAGTTGACCCACTGCAGTGCTAACGCCATGGTATGCGGCATTTACTATCCTTCGAAGTATTTAATTTGAAATTGCTTTCGTGACTCATGAGATTGAACATTTCAAACTTGTAGCAATTTGTCTTTTGCTGTCAAATACTAAAATGACTTTTCTCCTCATATCAATGGAAATCCTGGATAATATTGACCAACTACTCATGTTATGCCACCCTAATCTGAAGGTACTAAAGAAGCATTTGCATTCACCTTTAACAAGAGCATTGAATGTACAGTACTTGGTAAAAGGAACGTCTTCTCAGTTTTGTTCTTGTAAACCATGTGAGTCTTTTGAACCTTTTTTTCAAAAATCTTGTGAACTTTCGGTAACTTTCTCTCCTTTTTGGTCATACCAATCTTTGGACCTGTGAACGTTCAGTCTTGTGGGCTGCCTCTGACCAGTGATATACAGTACAACAGGTTACAGCTGTTAGCCTTTGGGGAAGTTTAATTTCCAACTCTTTGTACTTGTGGGGCCTATGAGTACATTATAGTGGTACAGTATTCCTTACTATTTTGAAACACGACAGTTGTCTCATATTTTTGAGATTTAGAGTGGTTATTGTGAATATTGTGAGCTGGTTCCTTCTCATCTATACTGTACTGTACCATGTGTGTATTTGAGATGTACTGTACATGTAGTATAAGTTACTATTCAAGTTTGTAAAGTCCCTAACTTTTATCGCTTATCGTGGTGACAGTTTTTCCTGCAACCTGTCATCGGCCCTTCATAGAAACCACATCACTGTAGACCTACTGTACAGCACATGCAGTGCATGCAAAATAGTTGTGATAAAAACACCTGTAGTGTAAAAACAAATGACAGTGCACTCTGTTGCGCCTACTGTGAAGTGTCCTTTTGAAAGATTTCTGACTTAAATTTCTGATATCAAAGGTAAGATGCAGGCCTTGAGTTCTGAGGCATGCGAGTACGATCGCACCCCATCACCCACCTCAAATCACTGTAAGGAGTGCGATTTTTTGCACACCTAGATAAGTGGAGACTCACTTAAATCTATTAATTAAGGTTTAATAAAATAGTACACCTACCACACTTTTCTGTGGTAGTGTGATAAATTTGTAGCACACGTGAAAATCTAAAACTGAAGGTCTGAAGATGACCCCAAGCTTTAATGGATGCTTACACTTGATGCCCACCTTACCATCTGATCTGTTCACAATGGTATGGATGGTGGACAGCTTTGAGCACTGACAAGTTACCTGTGTATGCAGTCGTATGTTATGTGGTTGGTGAACTTATGCTGGTCTATGAAAGGCTACCTAGTTATTGCCTCTATGGTGAGTGTAGGGCTCTAGCCTCTAGGACCAACCCAGCTGTGGTGAGCTTTTTCACTTACCAACAGGTGTACAGTAAAGTCCTCTTCATCCAAAAACATGTAAGCCATGCCCATTACATCTGACACATAAATTTGTGTTTGGCTAAAGCAGGGCTAGAATTGAGCGATGGCCACGACGACCATGGCCGCCGTGCCCAAGGGGGTGGCCGTGGTGCGCTACAAAACAACCACTTCCCACGGCCACGTAGGCCGTTGTGCCCGCAAGTACGTGGCCGTTGTGCCTTCCCATTTGAATGCAAAAATTCAAGCAGGATTCCTCACGGACATTTTTCAACAAAGTATCCCAAACAGTATAACAAAATGGTTACTAAATGAACACGATACGCAACGTGCACGACTTTGAAGTATGAGATACTGTACGTCCAGTCCATCAATGTACAGTACCGCGCACCTATTAAACCGCTGTGTTGTGCAAGGCTCTGATACGTCTTGGAATTTCCCGAGACGGGTCATGTGTACGCATACGTACCGGTGCAGAGAAACCGCGTTTATTTAGTCATGTTAGCAATAGCATTCCTAATAGCATTCCTAATAGCATTCCTAATAGCATCCCTAATAGCATTCCCTTTTGTGACTTTGAGATAGAACTGGAGGGTTGTTGTTTGATATCAGAGATAAAGAGACAGATAGAAAAAAAATTATTTTGTAAGAAGTGAATTCAAATGTGTTTTGTTGTATCAACAAAGATGAATACAGTTCAAGTAAATCATTAAAAAAAAACTTGCTTGTCGGATTTCAAATATGATTCATGCTCTGCATCTGTGCTCCAATTCTGGCTAATACTCTGTCCATTTGCACATAAAACAACCCCCTCCAAAAATGGCCTTGGTGCCCTGCCATTCAAAAATATTTGACCTTGATGCCCTACCTGATGGCCGGTGGTGCCCTCGAAAATTTACGAATGACCAAGGCCATATGGCCGTGCCCTCCTCCAACCTTAATTCCAGCCCTGTTAAAGTCAATGTAATCCTCCCATGTGAATGCAGTGGACTAGCAACTTTGTGATGGGTACTGTATGCAAGGTTTAAGCTAACTTTTCGAATAGTTGTCATTGACGGATGTCCTTGGGAACAGTCACATCAGTGCATGGGCTGTTGTCCTCCAGCATGAACTATTGTACTGTGCTACTGTGACTTGAACAACAGTGCTGTCACCAGCGATGTTCATTGGGTTAGTTGAGGTACGTACAGTATAATTGCACTTACAGTTCAGTGACTTAATGAGAAAAAAATCTGTTTGGCCTTACCTGGACCACGTGTTACTAGTTCAAACTCCGAGTTCATTAAGTGCAGAAACTTGAATTCTGTTAGCATGCAGTGGTGCAATTTCTGTAGAAGATAAAGACAAGAATGTTTCAAGTTGGGAACATGTCAGTAGCTTTTTTCATGTTAACTTGCATTTACTGTATGTGACACTGTATAGCCTCAAAAACTCTCCATGTTAAATGATATGTACCTGTACGCAGTTTATCTGTAATTGGGATGTGGAATGTTCGTCAGAATTGGAATTGTGAGATGCCCTTCAGCATTAACCTTTCTTTAAGTTTCCTTTTGGAAATCTAGTTGTTCATTTCCTATGACAATGATACAATTAAAATTTACCCTTTTCAGGGCTGCAATGTATTTGGAATTGGCAATTTTATCAATGTCATTTACTTTAAGAACATCGGTTTGCATTTGATTTTTGCCGAGTTGGTTGTGTATCATAATTTTAGCGTGACTGCAGCTTGTTTTCTGTTGACTTCATGTATGGTTGACAGCTCAGATGATTCCCATTTCTATATAAGATTAATTTAAATTTCTGAGACATAGGCACTTTCTGTGAAGTAACTTCACTTATCATATGGATGAAAAATTTATTGTACATACATTAATTGCAATCTTCTTGTAGACCTGTTGATCTGTCCTGAGTTTTTTCTCACTTTTCAGGTCTAATGACAATGTTTCTCTCAGTTGGTTCAAGGAACCTCATCTGTGGCCATACTGTAGATCTTTCCTTATCCCCCTCTCTTCAACCCCTCCCCTCAATCCCTCCTCCCCTTTTTTCCTATTACACATATCCTATTGTTTTTCCAGATCTCCCATCTGCTCCCCTTCAGTCTGTCTAAATCTATGCAGCTTTAACTTACAGTACAGTGACTTGAATGGTTTCCACCACATCTACAGATAGTATAACCAATATTGCAGTATGCACTGGCTTAGAACATGGTAATACCTGCAAATCCTGGTACAGATTACAGAAATTGGACAGAAAAGACAATGGAAGCACATAATTTTTTGTTCCATTTGGCACAGCCATGAGGCTATACTCACCCAGCTTTTCATCATACACTATGCAGTGAAAGTCATCAAATCCGCCAAATGTATAATTTTTTTCTTAATTGCATGCATTCTCCCTCGTACGTTTCTCTGTCTTTAGCAGCGACTGGCGTACAGTACATGGCCAGCACAACATGTTTACAACATTGATGTAGACATACTTGCATGTGTACATCGATCCATTCAGTGCCATGCATTGACACATACTGTACTCCACTCACACACATACATCATTCATGTACATGTACAGTATGTAATCTCTGCTCTGCTTCAACAATTGGTCAACTCTGTGAAGGACACTGTCATAACTTCCGGCAACTGATGTTTCCGCCATCAGAGACACGTGTGCGTGTGCACTTAAAATGCATTATTGATTTGGGCTGTACATTAGCAACGCCCACACGTCGTCGTTCACAGTGTTACGACATTTCAAAACCCAGTTGGCATGCAATGTGCAAAAAGTGGCAAAACGGCCAGCTGGCCAAATTTGAGCGTCGCGGGGAAGATGAGGTCACACCTCACATTTCCGTTTCGCAGGTGGGTTTGGGGAAACAGGTGAAGGTTGTCTGTGAACTGCACTTTGATAATTGACTGGAGATGGGCTTGATGTGTATAGCTTTATTATGTTTGTACTTTAGAAGCAGTGTGGTCTATAACCAGAAGTTTTCAGTTAATTTAAAGATAAATAGAGTCAGTATTCATTCTGAGTACTTCTTGTATCCATGCAGTAGAGAACATCATTAGTCACTTTCAGAACATATCATCGACCCACATATTTGGGCTAAACTCACTTTTATACCAGGGAGTTACTATCCAGCAACTCCCGTGGTTGAAGAGCATGTCATGTAAATCAGGTAAGGGCATAACTGTATGACATCATAATCACCAAAGGTAGCAGAATTTATCACTATGGCAGTCCCACAGTGTTTCTACAGACGTAATTGCATCAGTTATTTGGCATACAGGTGCTTAGCATCTGTCATCTGCCAAAACATAAATGGAATCAGTCATAAAAGCAGAAGGTTTGTGTCTGTGGAAAGGGATCGATTGATGACTGTTTGTACGCTTGAAGGTTGATAATGATCCAGAATCAGGCACTTTTACTGTTTCTAGTCTACAAAATCATACATAGTTTTGATGTTTCTTTTGTGTTGCCTAATGGTCTTGCATAGCAACCTGTACATTAATTCTAGCAGCGGAGACATACCATGGTTCAGTGAGCTGGAGTATCCGCTTCACATTCCTTAGTCTGTGGGAGCAGAAATGGGATCCATCGCTAGCTTGTAACTTCTTCCAAAAACTAATGTGTAAAGAAACATGAATGCCTTATGAACAGTATTGTACAAGCCTCATGTATGATGATCAGGGTTGTCACCAGACCATTTTGAGAGCCGGGTAATTTGTGATTACGATCTTGGAGGAGGGGTCTAAGGGGACCTCCCCTTTGAAAAATTTTTGCGGGTTGGAGAGTGCTCTGATGTAAAATGGTGCACTCTAGATTATAAATTATGAATTCGGTACTTTGGTTTCAACCAGTGCAGAAATGTTTAAGCTTACTTCGCCGTTTTGTGGTCAAAAAAAGGATAATCACTCAGAATTCTAAAGAAATCTTATTTCTTATTTAATCAATTTTATTCAGTTAAGGTACAAAATTTGTGCCGGGCGGTGATGCTGAAATTGACGGCGAGTGCCGGGCGGAGATTTTGATCAAGTTATAAGAATGGTTTTAATTTGAATTTTGTACCAATTGATGGGCTCTCCAGATCCTTGGATAACATTAAAGAGAATATTAAAGTTGTTGTCCATGCTTTTATTTTGAAAAATCATCAATCTTGAACTTCTCTTCTTATTTTCTCTTAGAAGTATTTTCATTGTCTTGCTGAATATCAGAACTGCATAAATAAGCAAGGTGTTATGCTGCAAAATCAAGCAGTTCAATGACAATTTAGTGACATCACGTAATTAAAAGAGCCATTCATGAATTAGCTTGAAAGGGTATACTAATTCAGTTTTGGGTGACTGCATTTTCCCTAAAGTTAGATGTGGTCGCATTGCAGAGTATTTACATATCTAGAAGTGTTCTACGTGTGTGTAGTCTTCTTTCTCTCAATCGTGAGTTTTGATTTAATCATGTGCAATAACTCTTGAGATTAAGAAAGGCTGCCAAAGTTTAAGATGTCACAAAGCACGAAACCACTTGGATCTTGGCATGGTGGTGGCTGCAAAATTTTTGTCCTTGGGTCAGAAGAAATATTGAATCCCTCCCATGGTGATTCTCAGAGCAGCTTTTTTTTTCTCAAACTTTCAGACACCCTTAGCACCTTCAAATCAAGTAACAATGTTTGGTCTCACCAACTTTTCTCCTCTTTTTTTCTTCCGAGTGAAAGCACAAAGAGCCTTAAAATGTGTGAACTTGACCTTGAAACTACTGACTCAATCCGCAAAAAAAGCGATGACATCAGCGCACATGCATATATGGTTGCCAGACAACTTGTCCCTTGTTATAATCATTCCTAATTGTGCCAAAGCCTGTGTTTGTGTATGCACACACCCACACATCCTGAACACTCGAACTGGAATAAGGGTGGGACAACCTGGAGCCATGCATGATCGCCTTGTGTGTCAACTGTGTGTGTGTATGACGTCAAAATTCACCGGAACTACATAAAGAATTGACATGCATCTATAGTGACCTACAGCGATGTCTCTACATAAAATGCAACCTACGCCTGGAACACTACACCTGGAATTAATGTAGACCTGTTTGAGTTCTCTTTTGGCTGAAATACACCATTTATTCAACATTCTGTGCTCTGCAGTTAACCCCTTGCACTGCCATATGGTATGAGCAATTTATGATCTGTAGGCTAGTAATTCGCAAACCTTGGTACCCTGTTAAGCCCTGCATAAAATGTCATCCATGCATTTTTATTTGGTGCGTGGGCAAAGTTTTTCAACCTCCCTTGAGTTGTAAAATCTGGTGGAATCATCGGATGCTGTGATAGGTAAGTGAAACCAGGGTTCGGAACTTGGCGATAAAACATAGTACACAATCATTCTGAAATAGCCAAAGTAATGCGGGGTCTGAAGCAGGTGCAACCATTGACTAGCATACATGCCAGTGACTGAACGAGATACCCAGCAAATGCTGCTAAGTGTGCAGTATACCCGTATGGTCGCATTGTTTGAAAGATGCTCCCTCTGTATACTAGTGCTTGATAGTTAACCTTAGTTATGGTACATGCTGTATTGAAAGATTTCAACAGCTGTGAATAAGAGAACATGCATCCATTCTTACATTATGTAGGTATGTTACCTGCAAATGTTACTGGAAAGAGTTTGCACTTGTGGCTCATTTAGGTTCCCTGTCTTTGCCCCAGCTCACATTATACAGTAGACATTATCCCTTGCTAACATCAGTGTTTGACCTCGCTGGCACAAAGTGCACCCAAGTGAAGTTGTAGCATTGCACCCTCTAAGCCTAAGACCTGTGTAAATTTAAATCTCTGCAAATTGAAGGATAGGTTGTTGTGATCACATTTTACATGTCTTCTTGCACTTTTTTTCTCTCCAGAATAAGATACAAGAATACATTCTTAACAGATTTGTGTAAACAGTGACTTGCCAGTTGCAAATTCAGTCAGAAAGTGCTCCAGTAGACAGAAAAACCATTTCTTAATTTTTCTTTTGTTGACATCCCACATGTAATATTCATGAGTACTTGTCTTATGCCTCTCTCTAGATTTGCACATGTGTGGACTTTTGTTTGGTCGAAGGTCATACATGTTTACCTGCAGAGTTCAGGAGTGACTGCTTATTTCCTTTAATTGTCTGTTTCCATCCTTTGGTCTGTTTCTGCATTCATGCTTATATTCTAAGCCGAATGACAATTCAGTGTACTGAGTCGGATGAATTTTGATCTCTCCATCAAATCTCCAGATGTACAGTATGAAGTCAAATCCTTTGGTACACATCGGGGAGGAATTCCAGCCGGCAGCTTGCTTTCTTTTGTTTCTTCTGCAACCCACACACATATACTTTGAGGCTATTACGGGGAGTTGAGAGTCACCACATTTAAAAATAACTTCCAGCTGTGCTTCTCCTAAGAACTGTCTCACTGCATGCCTCTGTAGGTTATGCACAATAGCTGATATACCGTCATTGTAGGTAATTCTACATCTACAGTACTTTATAAGTTTGACCTATTTGCTATGAAGTCATTTGCAATAAATGTGACAGTCGAGGTAGGCGGATCCCGTTGATGGTGTCTTGGTATGACGTGTAACCCAATTCTATCCAACTATGCAAGTGCTCTTTCGTCCCACCTGCTCCTGCGTATCGATTTCTCCGAACTGGCAGTCTGGAACATTCTGTCGCCTGGCAAAAATGATGGACATACAGCCAACTACTTGTGGTACCCCTCAAGATTCCTCCCCTCCCTCTGCTTTATCGTTTGCTCTGACACGGGGAATTCTTTCTTGTTTTCTTCCTATTAAAAAGACCTCTTGGTGCAGAGCAATGAGAGAGGTAGAGAGAATAAAGTAGGCACTGAAAAGGATGGAGATAAAATGGGGGGGGGGGGGTGAAGAGGGTGGTGGGAAGAGGGCTTTAGAGAGTAGGGGGATGGACAAAATCCGAGGGATGAGATTGCTTCATTCGTGTTGTGGTCATGGATAAACTGCTTGCAAACACAGCTTTGAAGATAAAAACAATTCACAGCCATTCATTTCTGGAGACAAACATAATGTGAACAGACTTGACTTTGTTTCATTCAGCATTGTTTTGGGTATTTGGTCAAACTTACACTTTGAAGCAATATCTTGACTTTATCTTGTTTGTTTACATACGGTGTTGAAGTAGTTCAAAGATATTGGGTCAAACTTGGTTGCAGTGTGGCCTGGAATCGGCCAACTCTTGTTTACAACATTATGTAGATGAACTTTACTGAATTATTTGTGTGATTTCCAGCTTGTTTTGTACTTTGTTCTCCAGTGCCACAGATACTGAGTAGGGGAAGTCCCTCAAAAGTGTTTCGCAAGGGGCATTCCCTCCCCAAGATGCACTCTTCATTTTCCACGGAAGTAAGAGGGAGGAGGGGTTGGGGGAATGGGAACTCATTAGGGACACATCCCAGAAACTTTTTAAGGTTTTACATACATCCAATGGGGTATTCCCCAAAATTCAGTCTCGTTGCTTGTTCACTTCAAGTAAATTTCCTGTGTGCATTCTTTTCTTGCTCTGCAAACACACTTGTTGTTGCCAAGTTTATTTTGAAGACTTGCTTGTTTGTATATTTTATCAATGGACAGAATGATTATATTTGCCAACAAGTGTAAACTCATTAAGGTCATACAGTGTAGACATGTGAATGCATGCCTGTGTGTAGCTGATTTTTTTCGAGGTGTCAGTAAGAGGGGACTGGGCTGATCATGTAACATTGTCTGGGCTGGGAACTGACAGTCTTATGCCAGAACTTTCTTGTGATGAATGGTAGTTGATACCTCAGCTCATCTTTCCAAGTAATGCTGGTTGACCGATTGCAAAATACAGTTACCATGTACCGTAATATTGGAAAGGTCATCTGTCTCCAGTAACATTCATATCTTACATTCAATCACCGTGTGCTGCTGTACAGAGCTTGAATTCTTGAAACTGTTTCTGCATAATGTTTGCACACAATCTCATTGCTATATCGCTAATAGCACATATAAGCACACTTTTCTAATGATGCACTGCAAAACACTGAAATTATAATTGGGAAGCAGAATTAAGAAAATAATAAGGATGTAGAACGACCTCTCTTGGAGCATGTTCTCGATGATTTTGCTAAAATTTGTTAAGGTTGTACATAGTAATACCTTTGTTTAGAGCCTACAGTAAGAAACACTTCTCCTAACTTTGAGGAATAACATAAATTTCTAAAGAGACATTTGTACATGACAAGGTTTTATGCACGCTATTGGCAACGACAGCGACAATTTTTGTACTTAAGTTTGAAGTGCATTTTATTAGACCTACAAAATGTGGGGTTTGTGGTGTAACTGGAAGTGGTGTCAATCCACAATCAGTTGGTCAGTGATTTTGAGGCATAGTGAAAGGTAAACCAGATTTCCAAACTTAGTAAATAAGAATGCAGTTGTTTTGCTGAGACAGGTGAGTGAGCGTGTAAATAAATAACTAAACCATGGTAAAGGTTAAATAACCAAACCATGGAAGGTTTTTATATGTTACAGTTTGAACATGTAGGCAGATTAGTACTGACTGTAAATAGATAACAAAATTTCTTCGGTTTACAGGATAAAAGATTCCACTGCTCTAGCTGCCTGTGCCTGCGTGCCAAACAGAAATCACAAATCACAATGAAATATTACAAACAATGGAGCTTGAACAATGCTGAAAAAAAGAAACAAAAGACTCAAAGGAAGTGGAACAAAAGAATAAAGGGGTGCCAACAGAAGACGTAGATCACTAAAGTAAAGATTCTGACCAAACAAAAGAGCTTTAAAGCTGATCCTGCAGAAAGAGGAGTCGTCAGACACAGGGATTTTGAGGGTATTCACATGCGCAGTAAAGATTGCAAAAAGGCTTATATACTGTGTATGTTGACTAATTCAGAAAGATTTAAATTTAATGTGGATGCCTCAGGTGGTTCAACTTCAGGGAATTTTGTGACAGTGACCAGGAAAGCGCCTAGCAGGGATTGTCAGTAGGGTTGGGCGGTACCAGTAAGTACTGGTACTGGTATGGATACCTGCATCGGTACCAGTATTGGTACTAGTACCGGTACAGTCCTCTGTGCGCATGTGCATTGCTAAAATGTTAACTTGGAAAATAAGTCATAAATCGATCCACCAGAACATGTATCCAAAATCACCTTCAATCTTGAGCGAAAGTTGAAGTAAAATAATCATGTTGTTAAACTTGGCCTTATTTCTTATGCACGCTCGATATTTTTTAAGTTGTCAGAAAATGTTAACATGTTTCCACAGGATCCTATGCTCCGACTATCCTACGTTCAGTATCAGTTGGAAAAATATAAACTTAGGCCTGCAAATACAATCTGTCTGCAAAGTGACTGTCGTATTGCATAAGTGGCTTGCATTTCTACAGTTATTGAAAATGTTCACAAATTAAAGCAGAGAAATCATTAGAAACAAGTTTTAGCAACGTATTGATGTACAGCATGTATCACGCTGTTTTGTGAAAAGTTGATGAAATTATGTAGGCCAACTTACAGTGCCTTATCTCCAAGTTTGATTCCTAACGTTATACCAGCTTGAGGCACCTGAACCATAACGTTACTGTGCCAGGTGAGTCAGCTACAGAACAGTGTCATAAATAATACTGCAAAACTTTACACGGTTGATACAGAGCAATCCTAACATGTAAAAATATCTTAAAAGTTTTTGCTTTACACAAATATACTGCCCACTTATGATTTTAACTTAATTGGATAAAGTTCTAGCACTCTTCATAGGCCTGTTGTAAAGGTGGGCCCTATTGAATCATACAGTACCTGTCACCATAACTATAGTAGCTTAGAGCCATATCAATAAATACACGAATGACATCGGGCCGGAAGCAACAAGTACAGGTACATTGGGTATGTATGCATCCGGTGGAGCCTGTTTTGCCTTTAATACAGCACACGGATGCTGCCAAGTGTGTTGACTTCATAAGTATTTGAATAGCTAGCTTTTAGTTTACCTACTGTATGTCTGTGTCTCTGTGTGATGCTAAAGTACTGTGATTTGGGAGGATACTACTAATTTTTTTAAGCCATGCACCTAATCAAGTTAATTCTGGACTGTTCGGGCCAAAAAATATTTTGTGTACGCATACCAGGGATCTTTCTGATACATGTTATGTTACCAGGTGTTTTGGATTTTAGAAAGCATGAAGTACATGTAATAGCCTGTAGACCAATGTTGTTTGCATAGAGTGTTGAAAAGCCTAATGTTAAGATTTTTTAGCTGACGTTATTTGTACTATAGGCTCAGAGAATGGTTGTAGGCTACAACAAAACAATGTCTTTTAGGAATTTTTAGTACTTGTTGGCAGCATCACATTTTTAGACTATTGCAATGTTAGAAATGTCGGCACCAGACGGATTTGTAAAGGCTCTGTGTAGTGCCGGTAACAGTAATTGAAAATTTTAAATAGTACCAAGTAGAACCGGTTCCAATAATATCACCCAACCCTAATTGTCAGTGTCATTGTCACTGCAAATGTGATAAATTTGGGTGGTAATGTCTTTGGTGGATGCCTTTGGCTATCATTTAAAGGGGCTCATTCAGTTGATCTCGATAACTTTGTGAGGATTTTGAAGGGTAGAAGCCATAATAAAGCTTATAGGTAGCATAATTTTTTTTAGTATCGATCACATCACAAATGTGCAAAATGGTGGGATATTTCCTTTGTGTCTCTCTGTGTTTGTACTCCAAAAGTACAGGAGCTTTTGGTGAACAATTTTTGAAATTTCTGTCCTCCCCAGTTGCTATGTGATGCATGGGGATCCTCATTACATTTGTCGCTAGTATTTATTTAGGAAACTTGACAGGTTTAGGAAAATTTAGTGAATTCCCCAAAACAATGCAATATATGCCTCTTGAAGTTTGTTGGTAAGAAGTAATAATTTTCTTATTTTCTAGTGGTTTCTAGTTCTCCCTTTCTTCTCCCCTCCACAAAAATGACAGTCTGCATCACTTGTTAAAAAAGCTGTGTTCATATTTGCACAGCTCTGTATACAGTATTTTCTCACCACTCCTTTAACACACTTCCTGTTCCATGTTAGCAAATAAAAAAAATTCCTGTCTGAAATTTATGACATCACAGTTGCCATGGCATTGTAAATTTTTATGAATGAACTGGCAGTGGGAGGCAGTCCTGGTCTCCTAATTCCTGTCCCTGATTGGCTGACGGCTTGAAATCCGCTTCTGCCTTTGGCTTTGGTGTCATGTAAATGAATGAGGCTTGCACAAGGGGGTTGAGTCTGCACAGCCAGTCAGTGCCATCTTCCACAATGTGGTGGAGGATTTCGAGTGACTTTACACATACATGTTTTGCAATATCGAGAGTGGCACGTGCTATACTGACAGGCTGTGTGGTGTGTTGCTTGCCAGGTTATGCATGCATCACCTTCACACACAGACTACAGATAAAGACAGGCTGGTGTTGGTAAATTTTGCGTGGGTAGGAATTTTTTCTGTAATTATAGTGGTTGACTGTGACACGTAGCTTTGAGGTATAGGTTCTTAGCTTGCAACACTCATTGTGGGCAGCTGAACGCAGGAGAAGGTGTGCTAATGAAAGACAGAAAGCATGAGGAGAATGGACCTATTCTGGTTTCTGTTTCAAAAAGCAACCAGCCTCCTTTGTTTGGGACCGAGTGCCGAGACTAGGATCCCTGACTGTGTAGTGACCGTTGAGAGCTGTTTTGTTTCTCTGTGTTTTGGAGGGAATTCCCCAGGAGAGGAAGTCTAGTTAGACTCAGCAGTGGATAAGTTTAAAACTAGGAGATTGCCTCACAGATGGTAGGGGATGGACACGGATGAGCACGTGCATTCATTCTTTTGTGTTCCTTATGATTGATCTAAATGTTTTCTTCCTTGTGGAGGATTTTATTTAGTATTACTATGGGTTTTTTTTTCTTTCTCAGAGTGGACGTGATTTGGGGGTGGGTGGGTCTTGTTATTGTTATTGCCAGTCTCTGGTGGTTTAAGTTGTACTAGAAAGAAAAAAGAAAGGGTCTAAATAACAAACACATGAAGGGAACAGAGTGGAGTGGGAGGTAGGAAGGAGGAGGTGAAATATGGTCAGCAATTTAGGTAAAAGTCCCTTTCGTCATGATGACGGTTCACTAGACGCATTTACCTGTCCTGTGATTTTCAACTCACACCCTGCACAACATGCTTGTCTCCTGATTCTGTGTGGAGGAGGAACAAGCATACAGGTAGGACCCACTCAAACATGTTGTTATAATGTTCTTCTTTGTTCTCATCGACCATTCTCACATAATGGTCTTTTGTTCTTATTTTGTTTACTCCTTTATTTCTTCGGTTCTGCTCTGTCGTCTTGGATTTGAAAGGGGGGAGGGGAGGGGCAGATATGAACAGCACACTTGGCTGTGTTTGCAAAAACTTCAAAACATTTCGTACACATGTCTTTGGAATTTAGTCTGCACAAGACGGTATCATTTGCAAACATTCTAGGCGGTATTTCTACCATATTATTACATTAAAGAGTGCATACTGACATGAATGGGGGGGTGGGGGTGATGAAACCTTGGATAGTTATTTGATGCTGGGCCAGCAAGACTAGTTTTCACCTTTCAGTCTCATAATTATTACCAGATAGTTGCTACACGTGGCAAGTGTCTATGTTTTACCTAGTCAAGCACTCTATTACAAAGAAAGTTTTATGCAGGTAGGCTATGAATCTAGGCATATCCAGTAAGTCTATCTCTGTGTACAGTGAGTGAACTGTTGTAGGAAACTGTTGCCAACACTTGTGCAATTTTATCTTGAAAACATACAGTATATGGTTGTTTCATGTGTCCTTGTATTTGGCTCCCTTTGTACACAGTATTAAACATGCAAAGGGTTGAAGCGTCCACCAAGGAAGCAGGCTTTGTACACTAGCTATGCGTTACTAATTGAATAGGATTAAAGCGTTGATACTAGCACTATAGTACAGTACGCTGGCTGGTTCTTTATCCCCATTGAGTATCCACTAGTTGGTGTGTATACTATCTATCTAGCTATTGTATGCATATATTTGGTAGCATTTTTGAGTTGATGTTAAGTAATGAACATGCCCAAGAAAATATGCTGAAATGCGACACATGTAAGGTACGTTTTAATTTTTTTCTCAGAAGTGTCAATTGACTCACAGTGGAGAATTAGCACTGCAAGATAATTGTTTCTAAGTCGTGTGAGCAAACGTCTTAAAAATAAAAAAAATCATGGCCCTTTAGATTTCCCACAGTGCTGAACCATATCCTCACAATGTGTGATCATTCAGACATGAGTTCCAGCTTTGTCAAAGCTACCAGTTTTCCACCAAGTATGCTAGAAATTCAAGCAGATTGATAGTCACCTGTTTTAACATACTGCTTATTTTCTTTTCATTTTTTGGGGGGAAGTCAGTTGATTGGGCCAAAGTAATAGTTCCATAATGGCCTGGTGATTTGCTACATGAAGGGTGTGGACCCCTGGGATAGCTTCAATGCCATACCAACTATTGGCAGCTCTCAGAGTAACCACACCATTCATTCTGTTGCCTTCAACCATTTGAGAACTGCATCAAATGTTGAAAAATGTCCTCTTTTCTATTTTAAATGAGCCTTAACAAAGATATATTGACAGAGTGACGTTAAAGTGGGCAAGGTTTGTTCGTAATTTACTTGTCAGTGGAATATCCCATTGTAATGCAGTATTGTATGAAAGATAGGTACTTTTCAGCAAAATTGACCAAGTTTTAATTGTTCTAATTTTTTTTGGTTTTTAACATTTTAGGCTTGGGTGAGTCAATCACTAGCAGCCAAATAAACGTGCAGGCCTCTGAGGCTGTTCTGAGACTTCTGCTGGGTACTGGCTTCACTGTTCTGTTATGACTGCCACCTACCACCTGTAGAAACACCTTTACATTTTGAGCAGGAATTCCCCATAGAAGTCCCCAAACAGTGTCTGGTGGGGTAGGAATTGGGCTTTCGCTGATAATCTAAGATTCACTTTGTAGATCTATGTATAATACTTACCCCTTTGCTTTACTAATGCATTCACTTTGACGGAAGTGGTCAAAGTGCAAGTGAATCAAGGGGTACGTATAGTCACTCATGAATACAGTACCCACACCAGTGAGTGGTAGGGATTGTCAGCTAGAATTGGGAAACAAGAAGTGTACAAAATCATTACTAGATTTTGTTGTCATGATTTATGAAATTTGCAAAAACAAAACATTTCAAACTATTATAAGCACACAAAAAATGATCTTCTCCCCTTGAAAATTCCATAAGACTTGTGACTTTCAGGAGAGTGGAGTCAATTGGCAACTCCCAGCTAGGAGTTTCGACTCTGAAGTTGAGTAAGTTGCCCATGCCTGTTTTGCATGTGTGCAATGCAATTCTTTGAAGAGTTTTTAGACCATTTCATGCACTACTAGGCAAGTTATGGTCTAACCTGTGACAGGTGTGGGAGGTATTTGGAGTTACTTTACTAATACCTAACAAGGATTGTAGTTGCGATATGAAATTTCCATTATTGATATCACGAGAAAATTTCCCTTTAATTGCAAAATGATATCCTGATATCATAGTGAAAGTTGGCACCAAAACATGTCTGCATGAAGAGTTATTTTATACAACTTACTTAAACTGTGTAGCTGAAGTGCTGAAGCTGATATTACTCAACAGTCTTATTAATCAAACTAGTTAACAGTTTTTAGCACAACCATATGGTCCGCTTTTCATGTTTTCATAGGCCTTCCAGTGCTGGTGTGTGATTGCAGTTTGTTAAAAAAAGATTCGTATCCATAAAGTATACAAATGATATCTTTTGGGTTATTTCACAAAGAATATCGCGAACAATGTCTCATATTGATGCTGTGTGTGGATATTGCAACTATTAACAAGACAAAAGATCGGTGGTTTAACCAATCATTTGGTTAAATGTAATTTTCATAAAGCGAATGAGAGTACCTCCAGCTTTGATGACCACTTCAATGAATGGAACTTTTTGCTCGTATCCCTGTCAAAAAAAAAAGGGAACTTAAAATTTCCATCCTGTAAAACAACCTCTCTTTAAGGATACTTCTTCATTTTTTTTTTTTAAGAGGGTAAGTTTTTTAAGAATTATGTTTAAACATTTTTTTCTCTGTGCATCTCCGGATGAGTCATTGATGTGAATCACTTTTGAAGATTTATGGGAACACAGATGCAGACCCCCCAAAAATGTTTTTTAATCAACAAAGCAAGTTTAAGTTTGGATAATTTTCCTGTAGAATGTCTTGACACACATGGAAGAAGACTATGAAAAATTAACAAATACACTTGGATAGAATTTCAGACTGAAAGTATGAAAATTATTCGTTGGGACAAATGCAGACCAAAAAAAAAAAAATACTGTATTCTTTTAGGTAGAATTTCAGACCAAAATACAATTGTTTTTCCTCAAGAACAAGAAACAAAATTCACAGATAAAATTTAGATAATTTTCCATTAGTGTGCTGAACAAACACTTGAGCAGAATATGAAAATTAAAGATTAATTGGGGAAAAATTCAGTTGTTTTTCTGAAGGACATGTGTTTGTAGGGTAAAATTTACTTTGTGGTTGGTTATTCATTCACCAAATGAGTCACGTATATGTACCCCTTTTAAAGATTGATGGAGCTTAGCTCTTTTCACTTGACCAAAAAAAAAAAAAAAAAAAGCTTTAAATGAAGATTATTTTCCTTTAATGTGGGGCCATACGCCAAGTGTATGGAAATTACGTATGGGAACAAAATCACAGACCAAAATGCGTCCTATATTAACCGAAAGGAAAATAGTTTAAGTAGAGAGATTTTCCTCTAGTGGCTGGATACTCTTTAAAAAATGTTAAAATTCAAGGTTAATGGGAGCAAAAGTGGATGCGAAGAAGTAAGATTGAATTAACAAAAAAACAAAACCAAGTTTAATACTTTCCTTTACAGTGGCTGGACACACAGCAAAGGAAACTTTCAAATTCCAGGGTTATTGGGAGCAAAAATAGAGCAAATGGAGAACAAGATAGTCCTTCCATTAACAGAAAAAAGGAAGAATTTTTGTAAGCTTTCCTTTAGAGGATGTGGATGGACACTGAAGAAAAATATAAGAATTAAAGATAAATGGGACCAAAAATGCAGACCAAAAAACAGTCCTGTATAATTAACAAAAAAAAGGACAATTTTTAATTTAGTAATTGACAATGCACTGAAAGAAAGTGTGAAAACTCAAGGTTAATGGGGACAGACCAAAAGATCATCCCTAATTAACAAAAGGAGTGTAAATTTACATATTTTCCTTCCTAGAGTGGCCATACACAAACCGAAGACCAAAAAAAAAAAAGAAAGAAAAATGGAAATTAACAACTAATGGGGGCAAAAAATGTGGACCAAAAAGTCTTTAGCAGGAATAAAAAATTTTCAGTTTAATTTAGCACATTTTCTTTTTGAGAGGCTGGACACTGCAAGAAAATTTGAAAAATCAAAGATAAATGTTGGTAAGAATGCAGCCCAGAGAATGATTATTTAATTATAAAATAATTTAAAAGAAAACTGAAAATGTGAAAATTACAAAGTAATGGGACAAAACAATGCAAACAAAAAACAATTCTTTATCATTAAGAGAAAAGGAGTTTAAATTTACATATTTTCTCAGAGTAATGGCTGAACATGCATTGAAGGTAGTGTGAAAATTCAAGGTTAATGGGGCAAAAATGCAAACCCCCAAAATATTCCTTTAATTAACCAAAAAAGTTAAATTTTTGTGTTTTCCTTCATAGAGTGGCCAGACAAACTGGAGGAAAATATTGAAATTAAAGATTGATGTGAGCAAAAATGCAGACTGCCCAAAAAGTCTTTTATAATTGATAATAAAGGAAAAGGTACAATTTAATTCTACAGTATGTATTTTCTATTGGAGTGGGTGGACACACACTGAAAGAAAGTACAAAAATTCAAGATTAGCACAGGCAAAAATGCAGACCAAAATGATCCTTTAATCAACAAAAAGAAGGTTTAAATTTGTTCCTTCATAGAGTGGATGTAAAAATTAAAAATTGATGGGACCAAAAATGCAAACAGAAAGAAAAAAGTCCTTTGTAATTACAAGAAAAAGTTAAAATTTATGTCTTTTATATTGGAGTGGCTGAAAGAAATGAAAATTCAAGGTTGTTGAAAATTTGATATTTCTTTTTGAGTGGCTGGACACATACTTAAGTATGAAAATCATTATGTTGGCAATATAGTGCAAACCAAAAAATCCTTAAGTTAAAAAAAAAATAAATGAAAAAAATAAATGCAAAAAATTAAAGTTGGAGTGGTGAAATGCACATTGGGGGCACATTTTAACTGACATATCTTCTGCAAACTGAGAACTTCATTTTGGCCAGTAGTTTTGGCTGTTGTCTGTTTCTAGTTGTCTTTCTTGAAATATTTGGCTTTTACTGGAGGGAAGGAGACTTACCAGGAAAGGATTAAAAAATCTCTGCCTTTTTGTACCTGTAGGTCCTTTTACGAACAGTGGGGACACATGGGAGGGGGGGTGTGTCACTCTCTACCAGTCCTGTCAGCAGTGTCTACACCTTGGTTTGAGCTAAAACTAATCAGTGTACTGTACGTCTTTGTTTAGGTTGGTTCGGGAATTTGTCTTCAACAGACTCCCAACCCCCTGCCTCTGTGAGGTCCGACAATATGACCATTGTTAGCAAAACTACTGTAAGATCTCCCACACATACAGCAAATACTCATGATGGCTGCATCACAACAGTTTTTAGACTGGAGGGTCAAACGGTGCTGAATTTTCAAGAGCATACATTTGAAGTAATGGAGGGACGTTGGCATAGTAGCCAATTCAGTGCAGTACTTCTGCAAGCTTTATAGGCAACATAACAACTTACAAATGAAGCTCATCAAGTTCCCCCCCCCCCACTTTCCTTCCACAACCAGCAGAAGAAATATGAGGTTAAGCCGATCAAGGGTCTTGAATGGGTTCCGCTGGCAAAGATGGTGTGGGTATGAATATACTGTAGTGTGCTGCAACATTAAGGTGCCGTGGATAAGAATATCGATACTGTAAAGTGGCCTTCACTCATATCATATTGGCTATACGAACCCACCGTAAGCTCTGGCACCAACTGCTACACATGCATGTACCCCTATCACTTCAAATGGCTCTAACCTTCCGGAATTCCTTTTTTTGTTTTATGTACCATGGACCAGGCTATTCCTTTCTACTCAAAGACTACCTGCAGGAACTCTTTCAAGGCAATGTCACCCCCTTTTTTCTTCAAATAAGCACTCAGAAGTCTGATTGTGAACTAGAATGATAGACTTTTTGTGACCCTGTGGTTTGTAAACCCAAACAGATTTTCAGATCTCAGTGGAGGATCTTGTGGTTGTGGTTTCATAAAAATTGCACTTGGCCTCTCAAGTGGTGCAATTGTAAATAAGTGGCACTTTCTGGGGATCTAAATATTGTAGGTTCCTTGTGGAGTACAGTATTTCGGTAAACACACTGCCCTCTATAGAGGGGTCTGTTTGTTGGTGATCATTTGAGAATTTCTGTGATACTTTTTTTCCATTCACATAGTTTAGGGAATCTACGGGGTTACACCCAACGCTTGGTAAAAAAAGGGAAAAAAACAAAACAAAGTCATACATTGTTGCAATGCATGGCCCTCTAATGTCTCAAGTTGCCTCTTTTTGCTTTGGAAGATTTTTCTTGGAATTTCCGATGATTTCCAAATATTTGCAACATTGCTGTGATGTTTCTTATGAAGTTGCTCTGGTGTTTCTGGTTGGGTTCTCTCGGCTGCTTCCCTCAGAAAGTGTGAAACCCTTGGCTGGCTAGAGTACCGTGGTTGTAAAATGTACCCATATTTACATCAATGAAAACTTTGATGTGTTGTGCATGGAACTAATTGAAATAAAACAAGCATTGTGGTGTTGCTCGATATTAATGCCAAGGCATATTTTTTTGACTACAGTAGCCTGTGTACATAGCAGGTTGTCTTGTCCGAACTATTGACAAGTACAATAGGCAATAGTCATATTGTGCAACATCTGTGTTCCATGCCATACAGTAGGAATGATATGTGCAACCATGGTTAGTCCTCAGAAGTGTGTGCTGCAATGTCACTGTGATGCCATAGCAGTCATGTACATGTGGTAACATTTCATTTCAGGGGGAAAATGAAACAAACTTTGTGCATTTTTGTTACACTTTCTTGAGAAATTTAGTGCAAACATACTGCAAGCCTTTTATTTCATAACCAAGCCCACACCTTTTCCTTTCTCATCATTTTTAATGTGATTTCACAGATAATGTGATAAAATTCTGATACAGTACATGTACTGTTTACAACTTGTCACTGATATATACTGTAACTCACAGATGTCTCAAAGGACAAGCAGAAATGGATGCCAATGATTATGATCCAATAGTCATGTGAGTGGGTGAGCTGTCTGTTTGTCCGACCTAAATTATTAAAAGGCCACTCGCCTGATGAGGAGGTCTTCCTGGAAGTAACCAGTGCATGTACAGCATGAATCGTCAAAGCCTGATGTATATCCGTCATCCTGCGGTGAAGTCTCGTCCCTTCAGTCGGTATAAATAGAACAATTGAGATGCAAGTTTCCTTCCACTGCGTCAACAGCACAGATCTATAGCCTTAACCGCATTTTGATTACAGGTTCTTTACATAATTGCACGGCGGTGTTTACCTTGCCAGATTTATTAACTTAAATTGTGATTTATGTCGTAGCTGTTAGGTTTTCACATATTTTTAAGGTTTGATAGCTTTTAGAGGGCAGGGAAACTCATTGCATTCCCGTAAAATGTGCGAGTTGCATTATCTGTAATTTGTGCAGTGTTTGTTTGTTGTTTGTGATGCATATATTGCTCCCATATATTGCAGGGGAGCTGTATTTGTCAGTTCCCTCCAAAGTCTTCGTTTGGTTTCAACCCCGGACTGATCTTGGTAGGGTGTGAAATCACAACCTTGTTGAAGAGTTGCCTTTTGGAAGCAGACAAAATTATCAGGTATCCCAAGGACTCCTAAGCAGGAAGACCACTGCTGTCTAACCTTAGGTGCAAGTGGTCATCGGTATACGATGTAGCCTAGGATGTAGTACGGCATTCCATCTCTGCCAGTAATGTTGTTTAAAGCAAAAGAAGGCCCTTAAACACAATGCACCAACATGACAAACAAAGAAAAAAGCTTAAACTAAATTGTTAAACCATTCAGGCTCATGAATAAACATGCCCAAAAGCTTCATCTCCTCAAAAAAAAAAGTAATGTGAAAGAAAAGTTACAGAAGATGCATCATTTGAATTTTTCAGAGTTTGCGCGAACAAGCTACTGTATTCTTCAGCAACAAAGAAACATATTTCTGGAAAACAAGACCACCGACCCTCTTGTTTTGAGTATTATATCATTCTGTTTTCATTCAGATATTTAAATATCATTAAAACCAATATCCTTCAAATATTGGTTTTAAAAATAACTTTTTCTTCTGTAAAACAAGTGCCTCATTCCCCTTTCATAAGTACAGTCCAGTTTGTCACATTGGTGTTGTTTTTTCATACATGGGTGGTGCAGTATATGGTGAGTCATGCTGGCCCTTCCCTTCAGTTTTCACTATGGTCTTCTTTTTAGAAATTACTTCATCTTCCTTCTCCTTGTCTTTAAACCTCTCCCATATTTTTTCAAGCATCTCCTGTCTCTGTGTCGAATTGGTGCATTTGCACAGTAAGCAGCTCTGTGTGTGTGCATCAGTCAAGCGTTGTTGTGAAACGCAATGCTTGTTCTATTTTTATATCATATGTCAAACAAAGGGAAACTTGTTAGCCAATTATCAAAACAGGACGTGATGTTCGGTGGGCTAATTTCCAGTTGGTATGATTGCGTTCTCATAAGTCAAGGGAAATAATGTGTTTTTCTACAGAAAAAAAATCATATTTTTAAAACCTGAGTATTTATGGTCACAGAATGACTGATTATTCAAATGAGGCATACTGGTAGCCTTCTTTTCAAGAAATAAGTTTCTTGCAGTTACTGTAGCAATTAAGTTGTCTCTCAGTACTAATTCACCTAACCTTTCAAAACTTTTTATGATGGCTCTTCTATAGCTTGTCTTATGTCTTGGGGAGATGAAGCTATTGCTTTTGTTCATTGATGAGACTGAACAGTATAGTAATAATTAAAGCGTTTTCTTTGTGTGGCATTTGTTTCATTTTAAATGGAATGTTCCCCTTGTGTACAGGTAGGCCTGCTGAAACCACAGAAAGCGAAGGTAAATCCCAGCGACTTTCGCAGGGAGCATGCTCGATGGAAGAAAGATTTCCCGCGCTAACCCTGCTATGAGTTGCGTAAAAGGGGAGAGCCGCTCATCAGTTACTTTTTAGCAGTACCTCATGTACAGATCGAGGCTTACATTGCTTCATTGCTGAACTTTTGTTTGCAGCACCGAACGCCGGGGTGTGATTATGTGGTGTAAATGTGTACCAGTTATGTGGGGGTGGAGTTATAAGTGGGAGAGAACAGAAAAGTGAATGACCTCCTAGAAATAAAATTGTGGGTTGGGTCAGGGGTTAGGGGATTGATTGCAAGGCACACGTTAAGTTTCTAATGATGACATACAGTATCAGTGAGTCATTTTCTTACAGTATGTTACAGGAGTGTAGAATTGTACTGTGAAAGATGTAGTTATGGGGTAGAGGAGAGAAGTAGGTTACATGAGATGAAGAAAGAGAGGGTATGTGTAGAGTAGGGGTCCGAAAATTTGGTACTAAGACAAATGCACTTTTAGGTGGTATTGATGAAGATGAGGACAAAGAGCAAAAAGAAGATAAAATAGGAGAGCAAAGAGTCAAGGCAAACTTACATAGAGGTAAAAGATGGGGGAAGGTTAAAACAGAAGTGTTTCCCACTGGGTACCTGGGTAGACCAATGTCAGTATCTGGTTCTGAATGTACTACCTGCATACCAACTTTTGGTGATAAACATTTTATGGATAACCAAGAAAAACTTGAAATGTTTCTCTTTCCTAAAACTAATAACACCCGAGGTCAGCAACCATGCGAACCTAGTAGTTTGCATGGTACATGGTGTTATATTAACAAGCAAGTCAAAATGTGGTATTATGACTACAGAGTGGACCTCTGGCCTAGCAAAAGTTATAATTTGGGATATCCTCGTAAATGACCCGGGTTTGATATGGGCCCGGGTCTGTTTTGAACCCGGGTCTGATATGGACCCGGTACGAGCACTGTAAAACAGAATTCATTTGATTCAACTACAGTATTCAACCTTGAGGTATACTTGTTACCCTGCTATATAAGTCTGTGTGTACAGAATGATTTTATTCCTTCCAGCTGCAGCACACAGTAAGTCTGTATTCAGTACACGAGTTGATAACTGAGGCCTGCCCCACTGCACCATTTGTACATTACACCTTCAATTAGTGAAATCCCTCTGATATTTTCAAAGATACTGTACCTCTTATTGGTAAACATCGAGGAATTTTCTATGAATAAAAGCAAGGGAAGTGAGAAATCAGGATACTGAAGCAGGCGTGTTTACTTTCCATGTTTGTCAATAGATGGTATTGCACAGGAACTCGTTAGTTGTTGCATAGATGCACAAAACATTGCACAATCGGCCCTTTTGTCTTGTGACTAACTGAATTAAAATCGTGTAACTAGTTTCAAATTCTCAGAATGAAAACATCAGCACTGAAATCTTCAGGAAAAGAGAGGGAAAAAGAAAAAAATATGACAGGTGGGTGCCTTTTTATGTTTCCAGGAAGTTTGTGTCACCCATTTTCTGAAACTGTGGACATATTTTCATAAAGTTGCAACATGATGAGTTTTCTCCAAATGACTGCTTAATTGACAATTAATATGCTGAGTTGATGTGCTAATGAAATGCAACAGATCCACATGTGGAGTATTGTTCCCTCTAGACACAAGTGTGCTTGTACAGTAAAGTGTTTGTCATGGTGTTAATGGGCGGCCTAGAAGCGTAAGTGTTGCCACAGCAACCATTTCTTGTTGCATGCCAATTGTCATCAGCATCAAGTTGGCACAGTTTTTTTCTCTTTGGGGGGGTCAGGAGGGAGTGGGGGTTGGGGGAAGTTTTCAACGGTGTACATAAATTGACTGTTAGTTTGTGTGTACATAATGGGATATATGAAATCAGGAACGGCCTCTTTGATGGTTTAATTATCATGCTAAACCAATAAAAAATAAGTCCTGAAATAAAGACAGCTGTTGTCTCTGAAACCTAAATCTGTATTTCAAAGTTAAGTATCATATATAATTGTTCATTCATGGACAAGAACTGTGGGGGGGGGGAGGAAATATTCAAGAAGAAAACAACCACAGTTATGATATTTTGGCATCAGGCAGCTGAAATTCCTGCGAAATGTTGTCCCGTCTAAATGTTATATTGATATTTTATCTACTTGTAAAAAGCATTGGGGCTATTTGTTTTTAGTTTGCTCTCCCCAAACTTTTAAACCTCTGATTGCTGTGTAGCATTTGCCTTTTGGTCTTTTTTTTCTAGCTGTACATCAAGATATTTTGTGTCTGAGACCTGTGGTGATGATAATTGTATCTGTTTGTTTCATAAGGCTTTGTTTTGCTGTACACAGAATCATTATTGTCCTGGCTTCTATTGCTTTGTGGTAAGAAGAGGACACTACATCTTGTCTCGAGCAATGAGAGCGTACAACAACCAACTGAAAGTTGAGTTTTGTGACCTGCACACCTTGTAAAGTTTTCTGCGACAAATGCAAACTGTGTCTTTGTTCCCCTCTTTTGGGGAGCATGAGGATGCTCACAAAGGGACAACTACATGTTGTAAGTTGCTGTCTTGCGAAAGGCGACAAGCGTCCACCCTAGGACCTGCCTGACATTGCAAAAAGGAGCCTAGACCTTCACTTATGGGCACCACATGTTTCTAGTTTTCAATGGGATTCAATGAAGTAATCAATTTGAATTTCCTGCTTCCAAGTGTTGTGCAAATTATCGAGCACAGTATTTTGAACAAAGACAGCAGTTACAGGGAAACAGTCATTCTCAAAACAGAGACATATTTTTTTTCCAGTAAGAATCATAACAGTGATCTGAGAAATGCAGTATTACCAGATGATGGTGGGCCGTGACTTGTATATCGTACTAAGGGCGTAATGTATGTAAAAATCTCTAGAACTGTATGGGATGTATCAGTAAGTTACTGCAGGAAGAAGAAAACACTACCTTCTTCTTAACACAAGTCTATGCTTGCAAAGGCGCCAGAAGCCAAAAAACACATAGTTATCCCTGATCATTTTACTACTCCAAAGTAAAAGCAATCACGTGGTTGATTCCACCGAAGAATTAATGCTAATTGGGACAGAGGAAGTGTAGCGATCATTGTGCCATGTAGTCACATACTGAATTTTTAGCCAAACCTAACTTTGGTTCAGCCAGGCCAATTACCACAACGTGTTCTAAGAGTAGGATAACATGTTCCTACTAGAGTTTGTTTTAAATCTTTTTGTTAAGGTTGCCACATGGGTAAATGGATAGCTGTTGCTTTAACAGCTTATGATGATTCATGTTGCTTAGTAGCCAAATCTTAAAAATAGCAAACATTTGGTGTCCTCTGTTACTAGCTGTATTGGACTCACCTCATAATACTTGTATGGCCACTCACCTCATAACACATATTGCAGAGGTACTGTTGCACTCTGGCCATTACCCGTCTCGTTATTTTTATTTTTTTGTTCATCAGAACTGGGAGGACTAATAAAGAAATAGGAAGGGAAAACAAATGAAAAAATATTGCTGATCTTCTTGGTAGTTAGAGACCAACCTTGTTCAGTCCATTTATTACATCCGAACATTTCGTTTGAGTCATTCTCGTGACTCACCGTACACATATTAAGATCAGTCCCTAATACACTGAATGTGCCATATAAAGGCCTGAATACTCACAGAGCTTTTCAGAGAGGGTATGGCTTCACCGTACAAGAAGTGAAAAATTTAATTGACAATTTTTGTTTATTTATCAGCTGGTACCTTTTATGTTTTGCTCCATTTTTTTTTACCTGACAGCAGTTTGAAGAAATCTGTAAACTTGTGCTATTAGGTTTCAGCGTTTGTGAGTCACATTTTTTCTTTATTCAGTAGCCGCCCAGCGGTGTATGTAACATTAATGTGCCCGAGATCAAGGCTCACAGAGAATTTTGAGAAAGTAGAAGGTAAGAGAGCCGTGAATATAAAGTAGAGCTCTCCGAAAAATCTACTTTGCATTAATGAATTTTTTTTTCCCAAGCTCTTTGAAGCCTGCGTGGTGATTTAAAGTTAAGCAATGAGACACAAGAAGGGTTGCTGTTTGATGGTTACCACAGACTGTGTAGATCTGTGAGGTGTGCAAAGGGGGCCAGAGGAGGAAAAATTGTTCTGTACAGTACAGTACTGAACTAAGGAAGCTGTGAATCAGAGGGAGTCATCATGTTTGATTCACTTACATACATTAGCACTTGTATGAATTAACTCAAGTATTTAGAAGGATGTACTGTTTGCAGCTGTATGATGCACGGTGGTACAGTACTGTCTACCATACAGGCACCATGGTGTGATGTGTGATGATGATGTAGTCCTTTAGACAACCAAATCTTTTAGGTTTTTGAAGCAATTTCAGATTTTGTTTGAAACTACCAGAAGTGAAATTTAGCAATGACTTCGCATCGCAAGCAGGACAGTGCAAATGTGTTAAATGGTACTGTACAACAGCCTAGAAAAAAAAGTCAGTTTATGAACTGTTTTGATGAAACTGCCTCTGATAGGCCATTCTAATTTTGTAAAGGACACCTGCATTTTGCTTGTTGGTTGTCACACATGGACAACTAGATGCAAGAATGATAAGTTAATTTCAACACTGACTTCATTCTTAGTGCAAGGAGATCAACGGACTGCAGGAATGCACTTGTGCGTTTATTGAAACTCTCGCTCTCAACATGTGACAGGAGTTTAAGAATTGGATCTGCTTATAGTTTCCTCCTATTGGAACTATCACCTGCTCGTCTTGTATGGAATTCTTCTAGATCCCACCCCAAGAACCAGATTGCACAGCTGTTTGAACACCAACCTTTCAATTTTACACATCGTATTACTTAAAAGCCCAGCCACAAAGCTGAGGCAGTGTGTGCATGATGCATGCCTGTAATGCACACATGTTCAAATTAGACATCCTGCTACGGACTCGTTTAATTTTGGTAGCTCTTGCACTGACTGTATTGTACCTCTCTGCCATTCAGTAAAAGGCAATCGCACACTGGTGCTATGTTTGTCTTACATATTCCAATTGAAAGCGGAAGGAACCGCCCACTCACTACTTTGTGTGCTTTTGTTCTACCTCCATTCATAAAATTTTTTTCTGGCCTATGATCGCAGGAAAAAATGCAGGTGGTTTTGTAGGAAAATGGATCAAATAGTTGCAAAGGGCAGAAAGGTCTGATATAGGTAAACAAGCAATTGTATGAATATTAAGAGTTTGTAGGCAGGACTAGAATTGTTAATGATTGAACAATCCCAAAGACTAAGCTGGAATAAACTTGACCCGAAAGGACAGGCATTATGTTTTTTGTATTCTTTTGCTTTGGCGACAGAAATGTAAAAAAGGGAAGTGGGTGAGGTTCGTAAATAATGGCATAAGAGTGTAAAAATTTGCTGGGTAAGTTGTTCAAGACTTTGTAATGAAGAGGTCTGTTTCTTTTTTTCTTTACCTTCCTCTGTCTTATTTTGTAAGTTAATATTTTATTGGTATAATTTTCCATAAACTGTTTCCACAATTTTGTACACTGATTTGTTTTGTCAACCCACGACTTTTTATGTAATAGGGACTGAATGAATCACAGGAAGTCATTTGATAGTATAGTCAAACTTCACACTTTGATACAAGGTGAGGGCATGGGGGGAGGGGAGAGGGAGAGGAAAGGGTTTCTCATTTTGCTTTACTGATTACAGTGTTAGTTGGCATTGGTAGGTAGTTGGTTTTGGGGCTTCACGATTTGTACCTTTTGAGTTGAGTTGCAGTATGAAACATCGTCCAGACTTACGGATTCCATACTGTATCTTTAGAAGTCCCCAACAAAGCAGATCGAGTTTAATGTTGCATTGTGAATGTCAACCTCAGATCACACTCTCGTGCTTGCTTAGTTCACTGAAAGGGAGACTGTTAAAGTTAATTTTTGGGTCTGTTTCACTGTCACTGCTTTCAGAACATTCCAAATAGTGTAAAAAATGTAAATCTTGTTTTGTGATTTTTATTAAAGAAGTTAAGTAAAGGCCACATAGCTGGTCTTGTTCCCAGTGAATGTGGTGTATCATGGCTTTTTTGGCCCCACAGGTGTTAATTTACTTGATCCAGAGCCACGTCTACATTTGAACAAGTGTGTTAGATCAACGTGTTGTATGAACACTTAAGGCAAAGCATGAAAAGGTCACCAAAGTTTACTAGTTGACTAGCCATTTGGTCACCATCTTTATTTCTGATACCTGCACACAAATACTGAGAAATGAAAATAATAAGATCCATGCAAGGTCACTTGATTTATCGCCTGTGCTCCCATTGCCAACTGTGCAGTGGATCTCGATCTGCCCCAGTGGATCAAAATCATTGGATCTTAATCTTTGTGTGAGTGTGTTTACCTGCTTTCCCATGATTATAGTTTGGTCCACCGTGATAGATCAAGATCCACCATGCTCACTCAAATGAGAGCTTGGCAATATTGATCAGCTCTCATTCCCATCAGTCCGCGCTCCCCCTGTTAGAGTTTGATCTGCTGTGGTAGATCACGATCCATCACGCTTCTTCAAATGGGAGCACAGTTATATCGGTCAGTACTTCCATGAGAATGCCAGTGATTGCTAGATTGGCGTGTGTAGAGAATAGTGGTACAGATTTAGCGAGGTGGTGAAGACGCGTACAGCTGCCAGTCGTGGCATTTAAGTTGTAGCTTCTGGCCATAACATACACCCAGGAAACATTCAGACGATACAGAATCTAAGCATGAGCTTATTTTGCTCTTGCAGTATGTCATGCTTTAAGGGATCATTCTAGACCTACAGTACAGGTGCTGTCAAGGTGTCCTACAGTACTGAATTATAGTTTGTTTGAAATTCCAGTTTTGGAGATCCATCCTTTGTCTATTTAGTAACGAGCTGGTGCTTAAATCTGCAAAATCGTTACGTAACTGTAAACAATTTTGTTTGATCCACAGAGGAAACCCTCAAGGGTTGGAATTACATTGCATCAGTCTCTGTGACCACTTGTAACGTTTCACTTGAAATTTTCGGTCTAAGTCAGCAAAATTCCAAATGGGCATTTTGTAGCATGTACCTTGGTAGACAAAAATTTCCTGCTTGCACAGTACCTTGTCAAGTCTGTTGTTTGCTGAGGAATCGCTTGCATCTTTAAATTCTTGGGAAAATTCTGATGTCAAAACAAAAAGATAGGATTGCCCAAGACCTGCTGTCCAAATTGACAGGCCCTCATGATTTTGTATGATGGTGAGGTATTATAAAGATTTTTGTTTTAAAGGAGAGAAGGAAAGTCAGGACTTTTGACAATGTTAAATGAGAGACTAACATATGGTGAATGCCATCACCAAATTTCATTAAAATATGCTGTTTACTCTCCACGATATAGCAGTTTGAATGTTCATAAAAATTAATCATTAAGCTGCCATTCTGAGATTGTGATGACATACCCTGACCACATGTGATTGAAAAGCTCTTATATTTTTAGCTGTTATGTGTAGATTCAAATCAGGGTATTAATGATTTGATTATTCCATGATACACCTCAGTAATCAACGCAAAATGTGCACAAGTGTGTGCAGATTTATGGAAACTATATATGTAAAGGAAACAAAAGAAATATATTAAAGTTCCTGTTATCAGTGGTTATGTGACATCGTAATTCGACTTACTCAAGTGAGTTTTCATTCAACATAGGCAAATATGGCTGCATCCTTCTCTGGCTGCATCCTTCTCTGTAAATATGGCTGCATCCTTCTCTGTAAATATGGTTGCATCCTTCTCTGTAAAAGTGTGTTATGTGGATAGGAAACAGTATTTCTGAATGAAACTTTGGGAGGAGGTTTGTTTAACACTTCTGCCTCATTTTCATAAATATATTCCAAGCGTTTCCTTCTGTTATTCTGACGTGGTCTTTGTATGAGACAAACTGCAGATATGTGTAGCAACCACTCTTGTCAACAGTAACCACTTTTGTCGCAGTTCGCGTTTTTCATCACAGACGAAGTCTCAAAAATGGTGAAGTTTGAGTAAAGTGGTCTTTGCTATTGCTACTGTAAATATGTAGTAGGTACATGTACAAGTTAAAATGGGCAAATAAGGTTATTAACTGGCTCTGCATAATTTTGTGGTCATATGAGTTTACCAAACTGATATGGTAAGTTTACATCACAACTTTATTTCAATTAATCATGGTACAGTGTCTGACATGAGGGAAAATGGCATTTGTCACTCTTGTTGGCTCATCCTGACACAAAGAGAAATTCTGTACCATTGAACTATGCTTTGCATACCACGCTTTGCTGTAATGTAGTGTTACATTTATGTAGTAGGCTATACCTTAAAAAAGCAACAGTGGCAGACATACAGTATTGCACATGTGTGTATGGCTTTCAAAGGGAACAGACTTAGATCAGAGTTCTTGTTAGAGGTTTCTGAGTGGTGGCTGTCAGCATAGTGTGATCAGGGATACCTTTCAGGAAGTTTTGCTAGTAATAGTAATGACGGTTTTGGACTGGATGAATGCTCCGTTTTGTATCAAATGATCAGGTAAAATGTCGGCGTTTGTTATTGCAGTAGTGTATTTTCATGAATTTTCAGACATTTTTCGACGGATTTTCATCTAATTGCGTTCCAGCCGGTGGTCTGGCAATTTGCGTCAATGCTGGCGACAGCCAGCTGTCGAAAACCAGCGTGGCTAGAATTCGGGACTGGATGCTCTCCGCAGTGCACAGCTTTACTATGTCTGTCGCTCATCTCGTAACACGTGCCTTAAGTCAGATCCGTATTCCAAGAATTTATGAAATGTACAGCAAAAGTTGCTGTGCTTCATTGATTGTGCAATATGTGTAAAAAATTCATGAAAACCGGAACCATCACGTTCACAAAATTTACTGCATACAAATGAAATTGCATGTGCAATTAATGTCCACTTCAGCTGTATGTTGATTTTTTTTTTTTTTATGTGTTTGGTATGTATTCTTGTTTGTATTGGCTGATGTGCTGATGCGCTTCATAATTGAAATCTACAATTTTGAAAACAATACTCGATTAAAGAACAATCATGAGCTGTGAGTTACATGATTTGCATACAATACAGGTTTGCCTTTGATGTGGTGGATTGATGGCAGTACTCCATGTTGCATTTTCTTGTTTTCTTTTCTTTTTTGATTCCTTTGCCGAAGGCAATCCATCTGAGATTACGCAGATGAAGTATACTGTAGGGCCCAAACACCATTAGGAGAAAAAACCATCTCCTGTTTGCCATATGTTATTAACTTGTGAACGGCCTTGATTGTGAATGTATATGGTTATAAGTATATGCCTCCACATTATCTGAAAAAAAAAAAAAAAAAAAAGAAGAGGAGAAAATTGTCTCCTCTCCTTAAAATCCCTGCCTCCCCTGTCCTGAATGACTTGCAGATTTAAGGATTTTTTTTGAATCTTGAATGGAGATTGGGTATATCCTTTGTGGCATATCATTCCAAGATGGTTTGTATGTATACATACTATATATACTGTAAGCTGTTTGTTTTTAACAGTAGACTGAAAGTGTGGGAGTAGGCTCCATGTTTCTCATATATTTGATGTACGTTTAAGTGGGTGGGATGTGCACACTACAGCAGGGGGTTGGGACATGAGACAGCAGGGGGGTCCATGGGAAGAGAGCATGGAATGTATATCAGGATATCTCAAAGATGATGAAAGGGTGAAGAAGTATTAACTCTCTTTTGGCATTTTGGTTGTTACTTTTGGTAATTTTTAATTCAAACTGATTTTGTGGTCTAAAGTTAGTTTTCCTTGTTATTTCCCCGGCACATACAGTATGCTCCAACTATAATCTGATTGCATCTCTGATGGTAACTATCGTGATCAAGCATCGAAATATTAACTACAGTTAGCCCATGCTGTCGTCATTACATTGATGGTTGTGCCAAATACTGTTCCACACTTCCCCTTTCAAGTTATGCTAACTAGCAAGTGTTTAGATGCCTATCAACTGTTCACTGTTATTTCTTAAGAGAACCACAAAAGGAATAAAAATTGAACTAGAAAGGGGAAAAAAAAAGCAAAAAAGCCCTCAGACTCTCACTCTCCCAAACAAAGCACAGAATCTTTCAGTGCCACACCAAATATGTACACCAGACTTCCTATGTCATCACCTGTGAAACAGAGCAACAACGGCATGCAGTCAGCGAAACCTTTTGAAATATTAATCGATTCATAGTATTGTTATGCACAGAATCTCATGTTGGATTGTAAAGGCTGTAAAATGAAAGAAGCAAATGTTAGTAGGAGTTGAGGATATATGTACCATTTTGTTCTTCATCTTTTTTTTTTTGTTTTTTGCATGAACTTTTCTTTCTACACCAAGTGAAGGTCAGGATTTGTCTACTTCTGTGTAGTGACAAAGTGATTTAAAATGTATGCGTTGTATGAGTAAAATGCACGTGTTTGCAACCAAGTTCATTCATAAAATGTCAAAAGTGCAAGGTCAACCTACAGTACTGTAGTAGTTGACCTTGCATTTAGCAACCACTCCAGCCCAGCTCAGAGATGCATAGTATCTGTCACGTGTAATCTAGCATTGTCGGGTTCGCAGAGCTACTGGTAGTGCATCCTGTATTTGTCGTTTCCAGGAAAAAGTTTTTAATACCATACTTCACATCATGGTGCTGCCAGACAATGCTGGTAGCCAACCTGGAACTATCTGCCACAAAAAAAGAGGAAAAATAAAAGAAAAAAGAAAAGAGGCCTAAAAATAAGTGGGAGTGGAAGGAGTTTGGTATGATGATGCGAAAAGGAGAAGGAAAAAGTGACATGATGCGTATTATACCAGTTTTGAGTGCAGTGTATTTGTGAATCTTTGTAAATTGTCTTCGTTTTTCAATAGCTCTTATTTTTCTCGTCTCTATATCCTGATTTAAAGTGATTGCGTGTGTATGGGAAACCAGATTGATAAGATCATGTTTGACCTTCACTTTATTTCTTAGACATACACCTGAGGTTGCTCATGGATGGAATATGTCATATTTAATGCAGGAAACTACTTTGAAAGCAGCAGATATTACATAAGAACTTAAAAAATGGACACGAACGTAAAAAAAAGAAAATCAGTGGTAATCTTAGTGCCTACATATATGCTACAGTACAGGTCCCACTGGTGTGTCAAAAACATGCTACTTACTACAGTCCTCGCTCCCCAATCAGTATCGGGAAGTTTAGTATTTGGTTAAACGAAGCACTGTATTTGCAAATAACCCACACCGATCAACTCATTGCAGTGTCAGTGATCAGTTGTTTTGACTTATTGAATATTCATTATTCATGTACTGTACTTCTGAGTGGCTTGTTCAAATAAACGCATGCTTAAGTTGAGTAAAATCCCTCAACCACTACTTTATCATGTTTTGCATTTTTGTCATTACATTTGAAATCGTATCACAGAATTTATCACCTGAAACCTCTTCATTTTCCCAAACTGACTGAATGGTCCAATTACAAGATATGTATACTTAACTTTTGGACACAAAATTTCAATGCTTTCACTTTTTGCCTATAGATGTACATAATCAGCTTAAGACTTATGCTCTGCAAGTTTGGTTAGAGTTACTGTAACTTCCTGTTGATGCATGGGATTGATGCTGTAATAGCCACATGATGCGCCACCCCATTTAACGTTGGTACGGTACCTATGGTTCTACTCACTCTCATCAATTAACAATGGTGATGGTATATTGTTTTGCAGCTGTCCCCCAGCTGATCTGTAGCCATGGATCCTTACCATAGTCCTACATCATCACGCAACAAATGTTACGATAATGGTAACTGATGTAGTTCAATATGTGCTTGTATCCATCTATAATAAACACAGTAACTGCTCAAAGCACTGTAAAACATAACACCCTGTTCATTGGAACCGGGTAAACAGTCTGACAATCCCAGAGAGCTATACAGTATACCTTACAGTACTAGTAATTGCATGAAAATCATGGTTTCAAGGAGGTAGCCTATTACAGTAATTAGGAACAATCAGTATCTAGGATGTGATAGCAGCCTGCTCATGAAAGTTAGACTAAGTATGACAACTATTGTGATAATTTTTTTCACTTTATACATGAACATCTTCAAGCAAGAATTCCTCTTTTGCAGATGACAATCTTATCGGTAGTGTGTTGATAGTTTGAAGAATAGTACGCCCCTGAAAGCTGTGTAGCAGTGTAACCCGCACAAACATGCAGTTGTAGTTAAATGGATTCACGTTTTAATTCTGAGTGATAATCTCAACAAAGTGATCTTTGTGGATTGTATCAAGTACGTATCAGGGCATCATTGATCCTCTGATTTCATTTCTTGTCGTGCTTGTGCATGATTGTCGTCATGCTTTCTAACTCTAAAGTCTGTGCGATATGTCTCACATGTTCAATTTTGCATACATACTGTTCATGCTATGGTGCTGCTCTTTATAAAGGCTTTGTAACATTAAAAACATCCGCTGCTTGATGCTACTGTAGAAGATACGGTCCTGCTCTGTTGCACGATCATGTCACCGTCTGCTCGAACATCCTACCAGCAAACAAAGCCTAATTTGTTTGTTGCAACATCGTGGCAGACTTCCTGTTGTTTCCTCCCACGTACTGCATTTCCACCAGTGGGCTCAGAGATGCAGTTAACTGACGATCTCGTTGAGCTGTCTCGAGATCCGTACACCCACAGAATTGGTGGTAATTACTGCGTACACATGTGGTAAAGTAACCAATAGTATATGTATACCACCCATAAAGAATGCTTAATCCCTTTAGTAACTTTCGCCGGTGTAAAGTTTAAGGCGGCGTAAGGAGGCTGAATCATGCACCAGCATGCGTTGGGGAAGGATTTTTTGGTATAGTAAAAGCTGGAATATGAATGGAAAATTTGTCAGTGAAAAGTCAAATTCCACAGAATATGTCATATTCACTACAAAATAACATTGTTTAAGCCCTACACTTGAATAGATGAATATTCATATCCATGTACAATTGGTCTGTTTGATTTCAAGTAATGGTGATTAATTGCAATGCTTTTTTGGAGAGTCAGAATTTTGTAGCACCAACAAAAATGTTGAGACAATTTTCATATTCAAATATCTGGAAGATGAGTGCATAGTTCTCTTTCAAATTTTGGGACAGGGACTGTAGTGACCTTTCCCCTCACTTTCTCTTCCCTGAAACAATGACAAAGAACAAAGATAGATGACCATGTGATTAGCAGTACAACTCATATTCCAGCTTCAATCTCAAAGTGGGTTTTTCTCATTTTTTTTTTGGGGGGGAGGGGGAGAAGGAGAATAGGGTGATGGGTGAAGGGGGAGTTTTTACTGGCTACATGTAGCTGGTGGTATCCAGCGTTCAGTGTACCTGAATCTCAGTAGTTAATCATTGTGTGAACCAGACTTGAAACGCTAACATTTCTTCATATTTCTGACCCTAGCCTAAACGTCGTATAGTCATATCAGAAATAGTGTACATGTCTTGAGACATGATTGTGAAACCTTACGAAAGAAAATGGGAGGACTAAGTGTGAGATAAATATTCAAAAGAGATTTTTTTTTACAGAGAACAGAGCACACGTACCTGTTGAACATTTTCAGATGTCGATGAAGCTGGTTCAAAAGCCTGCTATGCAGTGATGACTGAGAAATTCAGTCTACAGTACCTTAAAGCTAGGATAGAAGAAAAGACATGAGCAGATTTGAGCAAAACATCTGACCAAAGGTCCTGTATGATACAATATGACCAAAAGATCCCCAAACGGGTTTGGATGAATCAAGATCTCCTTTACTGTACAATGTTATTATATGATCCCTCGGTAGAATTACAGAATTACTTCAATAATCTACAGTAGAATCTGTGAAGTCTGATTTTGACCATGCAGATCGTGTATGTCGTCGCTGTGCAGTTCTTGCCAGGTATCCTGGAAGTTTACTTCATTTAACCTTCCATCCCCTACAGTACACCTGCCTCGTCCACATTTATGCACCTTCCTTACTCTATGCCAGATTCCTTTTTGCACTGCACCCCCAGTGGCCTAGCACATCTCTCCATGGGTAACTGACTTTAACCCCATCCACCACCTAATCATTCTGAACTCTAATACAGTATGTGATCTTGGCTACAATTCTTTACAGACGCATTTTCGTTCTTTTGACGACAATTATCCTGCCCATCTCCGGAGGGCACTCAAAGAAACTCTCCAATGCAAGGTATCTGATCTTTGATGGTTCCCCCCTTCTGGTTTTGTTCTTGTTTTGGCCTACTGCTCAAATGGATGCATTAGTGAGGCAAGGTGGTAAGTATAATCACTGGTGAATACCCACACCAGGAAGTTGTGGGGATTGTTTTGGCCTACTGCTGGGATAGACTACTGTAGGTTGTGTGAGCATATGGTTGCAGAAGAGATAGGTGGAATAGCTTGGAATCAAATTCCGGTAGATTGTGTCGGACTTGAAATCTTTTTATGCGAGGAAAGAAGAAGAAAGGAGGAAATGAATCAAAAAGAAAAGAAGAGCCAACAGAAAGAGAGACGTTAAAAGTGTTTACACATTGTCTCTGACCTCTGAGGTGAACGGACAGCTTGCAAAACCCCACCTATGCAGGAGGAGGGACATGCTTTCATGAGATGTTGTTTTGCAACCCCTTTTTTCGCAACACAGCATGTGGAAAGTCCCGGCACAACAGAAATCACAGCCACCCTCAGGTCCCAATGTGTTTTGAAGTTGGATGATGTAATAGAGGCGGAGCTGATTTCGACAGGGACTGCTTATGCTGCAGCTTTTTGTTTTGAGATTTTCATGGAAAGTTGCTGCCACCGTTACTCGCGATTTGCTCGTTTCATTTCTTTCGCTTTTTCTGTCGTGTTCACAAGAAGAAAGTGGAGGTCTTTCAATAAAAGCATGCTCTACTCCATGGAGTAACCAAAGTCACCTTGAAGAGAGTTTTTGCCGATTTCGACTTCAATAGAAACATTTGATGGAATTTCTGAGCCAGATAGTCCATTTTGAGCATAGCTACTGTACAGTTACCTAGTCTGAGAATGTTTTTTATATGGCTGAAGGAGTGATGCGAGGGGTCATCGGGTAAGAAAGGGAGAGGGGGGTTATCTGTGAGGGAAGGGGAAATGATGGAGCAGTAATGACTGTGGTGACCAATAAGTTTTGGGGATTTTATCAGAGAGTCTAATGTAGTCATGTTTCTTTTATCTTCAACTGCATGACCTGCATCGTACAAACCGTCTGGTGGCCCAACGAGACATTTTTGTCTCGTTCACTAAATGGTGTCATTTAGGTCTTTTTCATGTGCAGACCAGCTAGTGTAAAACATTTTGAAGTTGTTTTACCTTTGCAAAAACCAGGGACCGTTTACTTAACATGTGCACTTCAAAATGATAAAAATGATACCAATGTTGTTTGAGAAGCCTCTCCCAAGTTGTGACTGTATTACCACTGTGTGTACACCAATGAGAAGAATGCTAGTAAATATAGAAACAAATAGGCAGACCCCCTTTCAAAAGAGAGTTCACAGTGCTCCTAGCTCTCTTCAGAGTAAAGAAACAAACAAATAGAACTCTTTCAAAAATCTCATGAGTACCTAAAGGAATGCCAAGTCATATTTTGGTAACACCTTTGTGGTCCACATAAAACTGAGAGAGGTGATGGGTTATAACATCATTCAAGTAGAAGAGGGTACTGAACTATCTAAATATAGTGAGTACACATATTGTAACCTAAGTTGATTGCCATCATGAAAGGAACAAGAACAGCAGAACTGCCCCTCACTCGTTCTATTAAAATGGAAAGAAAGAAACTAAACAAGCAAAGTAAATAATGTAGGACCACTTCCTGTATTCCTTCCCTAAGCACGGCTTTGTCAATCAATGTGCGTCTCAGATATTAAATATGAAATGCCACTCACGACGGTGATGTACCTACCTCACTCCCCTTCATTAAATCATGTTCCTTTGTGGACGTGTTCATTTGCAGAACCAGCCATGCCAATATCTGCAGTGCCCACTCATTTTGTTTGTCCTTTGCTCCACAAAGCCTGCCCACATGTGCTGAAAAGTTTGCATTGTGCAAGAGGAGAGACAACTCTTTGGGCATACACAGTTTACACTACTTCGTCATTTATTGCACATGCGTACTTTGCACACACGCTGGTGAGCAATGCAGTTTTCATTCATAGCTTGAGCCACACGCACACAACGCAGACCCCAGCGTAGATCAAGTCACAGGAAATATCGATCATTCCGAATGTGGACTTGTTGTTGTACACATCCTGCCTGCCGTGAACTGTGTGCGGGTGAATGATGAAGCAATTCATATGAAAGTCAGTGCAATTGGATTTGTGATCGACAGGTCAAGATGCGGTGCTTTCAATTCACAGTACCTCGGTTGCAGCCTTCTCGTAAGAGGACGAAAATAGCCTCAGAGGGACTTTCCCGTTCGGAGAGGCACTGCAGTACACTATAAAAGAGTTGAGGCAAGGCAGAGGGAGATCAAAGCCAGAGACAGGATGATAGAGTGAGGAAGGGAGAATAACTCATGAATTAGTGGCAGGAGGAAGAGAGAGAGAGGGAATTTGTGGGTAGTACTGCCATGCAAGGAATTTACCATTTAAATTATGGAAGGTGTTTTTCAACATGCTTGTACAAAACACATACATGTGTCTGTCCATGTGCCTACTGCAGTGATCCTCTGCTTTGATTAAACCTCCTGACTGATGGATGTCATGGTAAGCCATCTGAAAATATTTTTCTTTGTTTCTTATTTGTTTTAGGTGATCAATTTTTTCCTAGATAAAATGTTACTTTTTTGCATGCATTGGGTTTGTTTTAAAATTCTGACTGCCAGTTCTTCTACTGTTTTGGGGGATTCTTTATTAAGGTTTACTTGAGGGAGTTGCTCTTGTAGTCTACCTGCAGGTCTTTGTTATTGGTCATTTGGGACCAAGTATGTTTTGTGCCAATGAAAAGTTGAAACAAATGTGGAAAAGGTTACTACTTACTTTGTGTGGATTCTTTAGTAGAAGAGGGATGAGGGGGAGGGTCACAGTGACCCTCATTGTATTCCACAAAAATCACCCAAAGGGCTGTTGAGTGTGGTTGAGGATGGATAGTGTTTGGAATAAATTCAGTTACCTCATGTTACCTCATGGTGAAACTCTGATTGGTCTGTCCTGCTTATATTTGACAGTAGAACATTGAGCACAAGGTGTTCCTAGGTCAATTAAAATCTATTATTAAAGAATGTGTAAGATACATCCTACCCATGTGCTTGAGACAATGGTTTTCTACTTAGCACTGTATTGGACAGTGTGTCAACTTATGTGCAGTTTGCAGTAAACCAGAATTGTGTCTGTTTCAAAGGGTGCCATTAAATCAATGGCTAGCCACCAGCCAACTTTTCTTTTCTAGAATCTCTGCCAAAAGTTTGGAAAAAATTGTAGAAATGTTTGCCAGGAAAATTTTTCAACAAGATCAATGCAAGTTACAGTTGTACTGTCAACTGTATAGTGTACTGCATGTAGTGTACTGTACAGTGCATCCCCACATGCACAGGTTATAATACTTTTGGCTGGTCTATGTGTTGACTAAAAATGTGGAGTGTATTACTTACGTGTATTAAATCAATCTTGAAAGCATTTAATACAATGTTTGTGCTTTTCAAAATGTCCAAAATTGCCTGGAGAAGCATCTTACTGTGAATTTTCCCACTATGTTGTCATGAAGTTATGTCACTAACATTGTTGTTAGTCACACAAGAAGTAAAGTTTTTTACTGATGAAGATTTCTATGAATTTACTGTTTGTTTACATGTGCACACTCAAAGTGAAATTTTTTTAAATGTCATGTGGCTTGAAAATGACATTTTGGAGCATTGGGTACATAAAGTGTCAATAGCATTCAAAGGAAACCATAATTTCCATCAAAATCCGTCGAAGAGTGAAAAATTATCAGTTAAAGTAGTGTCTCACAGCTATATCATGAATAAACATTCACCAAGTATGCAAATGTGTAATGTCAAGAGATGAACTCCTGTGATATATGCCTTATTTTAATCCTTATATGTCCAGCAGGGCTTTATTTTGGGCACATATTTTCTTCTTCAAAAATATCCATATCACTAATTAATACCAATGTGAAACCCAGTAATTGAGAGGTAAATAGGCCTAACAAAAGAAATATTAACACTGTGCAACAATCCACATTACCTGGTTTGCATCTTCATTAAACTCCAAAGCCATTTAGACAAATGGTCGCAACTTTGCATACTTATCCAATGTTCATGATGCAGGTGTGGGACAAGAATTTGCCTGTAAAATCATCAATATTTGATGGATTTTGATGAAATTTGTGGCTGTTTTCATCATTTTCAATGATTACTACACTCAGTACTCCAAAATGTCATTTTCATAAAATGTCATTTTCATGTCGCACGACCTTTAAATGTCAGGTGGACTTCCATGATCTACCACAATTGACTTGAAGTTTAAGATCATAGTCTCGTCCTTCTACCTGAAGATAGACAATTCCCATTTGCTTGCCAGTAGTTATGGGAAAAGTCAACACAGTACCACCACTGTGTAGGCTGGCATTTGTTACCAATTTTGAACAGGCGTTGCATGATGCACAGAGTTGGAAGAATATAATTAGGAAGTACCCCCTTGCCTTTTGGAGAAACTTGTGCAAATTCTTTCCAAATATTCGGTGCAAAATCTCAAAACGCTCCAGAGGGTGTTTCTTGGAAACTCGAGAGGGCATTCCCCCTTTTAAAAGTAAGAGATCTAAGAGAGAAAGCTTCAAATATGATTATGCAGCAATGTAAATGTATTGTGTAATGTCCTGTAATATGGAATTTCTCCAAAAAGTTCAGATGTTGTGTCATACTTTTACCTGATTGGTGCAATATTCACAACCACTGAAAGATTTGAGGTGAAGCATATGTAAGCATGTAAAGAGTAACAGGCATTAAATGACCTTTCAGGTTATCCATGTACATCTAATAAATTGGCACACCCTTACATCAGACCATGGACCCATTGAGCAAACCAACATTTTCATTTTCCCCTCCTTTCTCTTCACTGTAGAGCAAAAGTCTCTCTTTAAGCAAATACTTTATTCACAAAATTTTGTTTTTCCCCTTAGTAGTGTAATAGATGTAAAGTGTGGGGGATGTATACATGCATAGTATTATGTTTGTGTGGGTTCAAAAATATATTTGGCCTCCCACTTGAATACCAAGATGTGTAGGTTTGGCATGATTATGAGCTAATATGCCAGCATTAAAATTCTTGAAATCTTTTTTGGGGGAGGATGGGGGGTAACTTTTTTTTTTTACTTCTTGTCATAGGTCAGGTTCCTTGAATTTAGTTTTTGAACTGCTCCACGTAATGTGTAATTTCATGAGTTGATTTCACCATGCAGTAGATGCAGTGAGTGTATACAGTGCACCTACATGTGTAAAACTGTATGTCAAACCAGCAAAGACAACTCTATAATGAAATCATTAGGAGAAAAATGGATAGAGTGTGAGAGGGTATTTACTTCACTCTTCACTTACCTGTCCTAACACAACAACTGCATTCCCATCTACCGTGCCAAGAGTCCCGGAAACTTTTAAATTCACAGCGTGTACTCCCTCACCTCATATAACCTATGCATTACCGTATTGACCATGGCAATTACGGAAGGGTGGTGACCAGATATACACACACACAGGCATACACAAAATTGCCAGATGCTAGACCATGGTCAATACCGTAATGCGTAGGTTGTATGAGGTGAGCACGTCGCTGGCGAATTCCCAAAACCAGGGAGTTTTGGGGATACTGGCTGTTGCACCACTCGGTCTAATACTGGACCAGCGCCTTCTTCCCACTCTGCCATTCTGTGTGCTAGGAGTGTTGAGTTCTAGGTGAAATTCCATCTTTAGAGTGTTATGTATTTCCGGCTTCATCTGTGTTTCGTTGGCTCGCTGCTTCTTGTGATACCAACTAGAGAAAGTAGGTTTTAAATCTCCCTGTTTTCTTTAAAATTGTTTATTTCAACATTAAGGCTCAAAAATGACTGTCTTGTGTGTATATTTCAAGTTTGAACATGGAGAAGTTGAAAAATATGAGAAATGTATAGGCATGTAGCAAGTGTTTTGGTAAAGGAAGGTTCTGTACTTGTTTGCCTGTTTTCCAGAGTTCTTGACTGTCAATTTATAAGCTGGTTTACTGCCATGGTGTGGCACAGTAATGGACTGAAATGTTCCAGTTTTTGGTGTTACAGTATTATCAGAGTGTTCTGGTCACTAGTTTTCTGTTGTTCATTGGCCTAAAGTTGTCACTGATGTCTTCCTTTAGACACACTAAGTTATGAGGTAAAAGGAAATCTGTTGTACAGATACTGTACTTACTGTACTCACTGCTAGAATTGAAATAAACCAAATTACTCCATTACGTCGTTCGTGCTTATAATTGGTACTGCTAGATGTGGTTTTGAATGGTTGGGTCACTTTTTCAGTAACAATCTGCCACCACAGATGTCAGTGATTTGTCAGATCACTGGTGTAGAGGGATTAGTGAGGATTGAGATGGTGCACCCTTAGTTTGATTGTTTTGAAAGAAGCAGACTTGTTTGTTTGCCAGAAGGAATAGAGCAAATGTTTTGACCAAATAGAGGATGTAAGTCTGGCTTGGTGCATGGTATCTCGATTAGAATGCAATAGTCATAAGAGGCAGGTAAGTGTGCCATGATTCATAAAGGACCAAACCAGCAAGTGTTTCGGGTAATTAGTTCAGTCTGTGACATGCTTTGCTGTATGTGTCAGTCTGTCAGAGTTTGAGTGAAGGTGCAGGTCTTGTCCTTTTGGTAAGAAGAGGGGAACTTTGGTTCCTCACGTCTCAAACCGCAGACTGATGGCCCCAGATGGGCGTGGAATGAAAATCCTTATCACAAAAACTTTAATTTGTTGATCAAGAGAAGGTTCGGCACCCTACTGTAGGTCGAAATTGTGTGCCATCTCCATTCGTATGCGGAACAGAGTTCCGACACCTGTCCGCACCTGCTTGTCACAGTTAAAAAGTTTCTGGATCATTCTGCAACCCTCTCTCTCAGATTTATTCGTGGTGCCTGGACCAGCAGACGACAGAGAAAAAGGAATAACTGTAAGTCATTTCCACCGGTAAGGGCAAACTGGTGTAAGTACTTTATCATAAACAGTCTGTGTGCAGATATGATCAATGTTGAAAGTGTGATAATTTCGTGTACAACATGTGGTTTGTCTGATGTAGGTGAGTGCAAAGTTCTAGATATTATGTGATATTTTTCTTTCGCTGAACTAATTTTTTGTCTCTAGATAAATGTGCCGAGCAAACCACAAAGTGGCGATTATTTCCAAGGTATTAAAGGAAAGGGGAAGTACTGCGTGGGATAGAGAATTGTTTCAGGGTCACAGGTCAGAGTATTATGACATTTGCCAAAATAAGAAGTACCTAGCATACATCTGACAGTATAGTGTTTAATATAATCTTTCATTGTAAACTTTGTGGAGGCTTTTTTTTTTTACTGGGAAAGCTTGCAGTAGCATTCCTATGGTAGATCACGCGCAACCGGTGATTGCATCGATGGCTGTGTGATTTGTCGTAAGATGAGCTTCTTGTCCATACTGTGCATCTGCGCAGAATGCTTAAGAGCTGCTCTCTGAATGAAGACACCTTCAGAGGTGGTTCACTAGCCAAAACTTGGAGACATGTACATATAAATCGCCTCATCGTAACTAAACTGATACTGTTATCATCAATTTTAGTATTCTACTAAAGGGAAGGGTGAAAAGAAACCTTTCTGCCTACCTGTCAGTGCTACCAGAGAGTAACATGTACTGTACTGTACAGTGTGTCTCGTTGGAAATTTTTTGGTTGTTGTTGTGCTCAAAACAGTTTTGAAGAACTTTTAACTGGGAAATTTGAAACTGTACACTGAAATTGCCAATTTTGCCTCCATGATTTAGAAAGCTTCTTAACGGTATGACTATCACTTATCTCACAGTCAGAGATATTGCGATTTACTTGTTTCATCCTTCTTTTGCAATCTCTCTTTCTCTTCTCCTGTCTGGGAAGTTTGACTCAGCATCACTCATCGTTTACTCACACAAACTGATGAAAAATTCCACCTCTGTGAGGGTAAGGGATATGTAGTGTCGAAAGCCTTCAGAGGACTCTTTGATGTTGCAGAGAGGGATCAGCGAAATGCGGGCTAAGTCCTGGAGGAAACTAAGGCGATACTAAGTAAAATGAGGTCACCGGAGAACGACATATTGAGGAAATAAGAAAAGAAAGATGTGAACGAAATCCTGGAAATTCTCTTTTTCCAGATGATATTGATGGCAAACTTTGTGAGAAATATGAGATGTGCCAGACGCAACTTATGACATACATGCATGGTGCCACAGTGGTTTTGGAATGGGAATGTATGTTTTCTTCTTGGGGAAATATACCTTATCCATAGAAGGCAGGAGCATATCACAGGCTGGCCATATACATGCTCCTAATTACTTTACATGGCTTTTACTTGATCATGTTAATGTGTCGACCCAGGTGACTCATTGAATGGAAATGTTTTAAGGCCACAAAGAAGACAATTTACTGAAAGTCATGGCAAGCTATGCGAGAACCAGCTGGAGGAGTCTCAGTCAACATCCTGGGCGACGGATGATGAGAAAATTCCCTTTTGAAATGCTGCTTCTGTCATGAGTATTTCACGCAACATTCTCTAAACCCCTCTCCCCTTTCTTCTTCCTCGTGTAGTTCCGGTTGGGAAGCTGTGAATCATTTTTCACATGCTTCCGGTTTACAGTCACTATTCACACATTGCTGATCAGAGTTCTGAGATTTGTTCACTGGTTGTAAGTCTCTGTACATGTAGGTCAAAAAAAAAAAATGGAGAAAATTACCGAAATCCTTTTCGTCAGTTCCAGTGGTAGGTTATAGGTAACTACAGTTTGAAGTTGAACTTTTCGATTTGGAGGAAAGTTGTCTACGCAGGAATGCGGACAGGCAACCATGATAGAGGAGTGATAGTCTATATCTAGACATATTCAATGCTTTTGAAATGGTTACGGTACAAAGACAACAAAGTTACAGAAGGGTAACACTTGTTTTGTGGATTTCTCTTGGACTGATAATGTTTCTTCGACACGTGAAAGGTCCATTGTCGGATGGAACAATTGGATGCAGCCCATCGCAATCTACTCAGAATGTCTTTGTGACTCTAGGATAATTTGTGAGATATTGAAGAGCTCCACTGGCTGTTGTCACATGTAGCTTTCTGACAGAAGAAACGGTTGTAACAGCAAACGTCACTCTACGTATCGTGCCTTATTTTTCTTTTCCTTGACCCCGGAGAAACTGCTACGACTCTCCAAGTTTTTGAAATTGTGTAGTGTTGTGGTTTCTAAGTATCATTAGGGTTTTGACAACATCACACCATACAGCATTTGATTTGTGTCTTCGATTATCTAATACTGTCTGGTGATGATGTTGACTCTGCCCTAAGTTCCACCGATACAAATTTCTATCGTTCTTTTTCTCACCATGGGTCAGATGTCCTTGTGATGTCTTTCCTCGGTCAGATGTCCTTGTGATGTCTTTCCTCTCTGCCTCGATGCTGACCATATCGCACAATAACTCATAACATACAGCTAACCATGGACTGTTTGACAGATGAGTCACGTCATCTCATCTTGTTCATCTACTTTCGTCTACTAACATTCAGTTTCTACCACCACATGGACGGGCAAGATGACATTATGGTTCCATCTGTGTGACGTCTATACTAAGACATCTTTCTATGTTCTGTTTCTGCCACCGACTGACAGCAGTGCTGCGTAGTACTCCTGGTTTTGGAAATGCGGACCTAGCATGCCACCAGTGATTTCAACAATTATCAGACACTTTGAACAATAGCGTGCACACAGTTGTTATCAACGGTTTTCGTCCACTACGTGCTGAGCCATTTATTCTTTAGAGTGAGTGACTGTTCTGATGTAAGTTTTCAAATTGGATTGATATTTGAATGAAATGCTGTCTCATTTCCAAATTGGACTACATCACCTTTTCAGACTTACCCATGATCTACACTAATGTTCAGTACATGAACCTGTAAGTGTAAAGTACACTAACATTCACTTTCTACCAATAATAGCTGGCTCTCGATTATGGAACTTGCAAAGTGTAAATGCACTTGATTTTTTCTTCTCAAGGGATTTGTGTGGAACATATGGTCAAGAGTTCCATTATTTGTGCAGCCTCTGACTAAGCGCCTTCATACTGTACACTAACCTTTTTCATAATATACATGGGAATAGATGAAAACAAAGTGGACCGCTGAACGTTTTTGCAATTTTTGTAGACCAGTTTTATCCTCTATGTGGACCTGCCTCTAGCCTGATCATGATTATTACATGGGAAATGTGCTGTGGAGCATGAACAGGACAATGAGCAGCACTAGACGACGATCTGCCACCATCTGCGTCTCTACCACGAGTAGTGGTCTTTTGATCTCATTCTGTGGATGGAAGCATTCTTGAAATGTTTTTTGATGGCAAGATACCAGCCTAGCTGTCAATGATGATGATCGTGATGATGGTGATGATGATGGTGATGTATTAGCTGATGATGATGATGATGGTGGTAATGATAATGGTGATGATGATAAATATAATTGTGATGGTGGTGATGATAATTGTGATGATGATGGTGATGAATTAGATGATAATAATAGTAATGGGTGATGATATTCGTGATGATGATGATTGTCATGATGATGATGATAGCAATGGTGATGATGATGATGATGATGATGATGAGGATGATGATGGGGATATCATGGTATTAATGGTGATGATGGTGGGGATGATGATGATGAAGATGGTTCGTTGACGGTGATAGTTATGATTGATATCGGTGATGATGAAGGTAATGATTGATGATGATGATGATTCTGATATGATGGTACTAATGGTGAGGATGATGGTGATGATACTGATGGTAGAGATGAAGGTGATAATGGTGGTAGTGATGATGATGTAGTAGCACAAAGGGTACTCTAGTGCTCACCATTTGAATATCAAAGGAATCATGTGATGTCATTGGTAGACACAGTAAGTTGATGTTTACTGGAAACTCCAGGCAAAATGTATGAATTCCTTTAAAAGTTAAATAATTTATTGAAGTGATGACTTGTATTTTGTCAATAGTTCATCAGTTCAAGTTCTTTTGTTTGTATTCTGTACAGATTTCCTAGTCTTGTATTCTTAACTTAACAATGTTAATATTTTTTAACAGAACTTTAAAAAGCTTTTATAAGAAGTAGTCTAGCATTTGAGTTTTTCTATACTGTACAGATGTCTACTTTTTTTTGTACAAGTCTGCCTTATAAACAATAGACCTCCCCCAAAGAAAAAGGAAGAAAAAACAAGATTATCGACATATGTAAGACTTTACAAAAAGTTCACCACAACAAGCTTACTATGGATCATACCTTTATTGCTGTCCCCCTTTTGAAATTGCAATAATTTGTTGCGATGTGATTGGGACCCTCTTCTGTGTGTGTATGTCTCTCAACTTTGACTTTTATTGTTCTAGTTGTGTGTATTTGTTTGTTCATGTTCATAGCTTTAATCTCTGTTGCTTTTGAGCATGCTAGAAGTTGCAGTTTGACTTTACTTCTTTTCCTGTAGGCTTTTTAAGGGGAGGGAATGCATGGTTGGGCATAATCCTGTGATTTATGTGAACATCAAAAGAAGTGAGGAACCGTGCTCATTGGATGTTGACAGAAGAGGACCGAATTTGCCATCTGGATAAAGAGAACAATAGATTCATTGCCAACTTGCATGCTCTCTATTGGCCAGTCATATTACGATCAACAGATGTGTAATGATTGATTGCACTGATTTCATTGCAGTGATGTAGAGGAAGTTGGAAAGCTTCCATAATACAGCATGCACTTACTCTTTTCCTTACCTGTCTCAGCACAACTTATGCACTACTCATAACAGAGTTACATTTTCTTTATCTGGTACTATCAACCGTCTTTTATTCACGACCAGTCATTTTCTGGCGTACTGTAGTCACCGGAGTTTTTTTTTTTTCCAACGTATATCCAACCAAAGCATTGACGTATTGTAGACTGCATATATTTTTCAAGCTCGAGCATACGTAAATATTTTGTGAGTATGTAATTTCTTCCATTATAACTGCCATGTAATAGCAAACTAACTGCAAACCAATGGAACCAGCAACGCCAGGCAAAATACTTTCTGCCGTTCATAGCCAAGGACCGTCAGGGACTATGTTGCCACAACTAAGTTTTACAAAAGGCTTCGATCATGGGAGATCTCGGCCTCAGTCTAATACTGTAGGTCCTATTACGGACCATGTTTGTATCATACATCAACTTGTGAATGGTCTGACTACACGTTCTGCCATTTTTTACTGTTTTTACACCATTTTCTCAATATTCATGGCATTGATAAAAGTTTATCCAAAACTGAAGTACCGCTTAATGCAAAGGGAAAAAAAGAAGTATTGCACCTGGCCACTCCAGTTTGGACTACTTTGAGAACTTCTTTTCATCCCTGGTTGGAGAGAAATATATTCAGTGAGTGTCCACCCATTTCTTTTTTTCACATTTACAATTCTTTTGTTTGTGTTTTCTGTGATCCTCTTTGGACCAGTCATGTGGAGTATTCAAGGTACTCAAATCCAAAGAGTGTGGTTCGGTAAAAAGGAAACTGTAGCAGGGCCAAAAAGTGGTGGGAATGGTTCTGATGTGTGATGATGGAAGAGAGTGCACTTACCACAACAATTTAGCCTTCAAGAATTTATCGTACAGGGTATCTCTTTCAAACAACTCCTTGTCATTCAAAATCATTCCAGGAACATGGGCAGTGGTGACTCATCTGGTAGTTTAAAGGACAACTGACTTGAAATGTGGGTTTGAAATTGAGTCGTCCTGCTAAAATTCAAGTCGTGACTAACAGTATGTATAGTTCGATGTTTGTTTACCGGTAGCATACTTGCATGGTGCTGTTAGCGATTCATCACATAATGTTTCATATGCTGCAAGGAAAACATTAATTTGATTCAAACACTAACCAAAGGACAACCTTGTGCCAAAGTTTTGTTGTCCTGCAAAGAATCTGGGCATCTTGGATGCCAGGACTACCACTAGACTTCAGTGACGGTTCTCAAATCTTGCCTTCTGTATGCTAGGGCTTTTCATAGGTAGGAAGTTTATAACATGGATATAGTTGAACAACTGCTTTGACTAAATCACTTGTTAAATATGTGCTTTGCAAGTCAGATGTTACAGTATATGCCAAGCTCCCTGACTGGATGAGAAGTCTGAGCTTGAAGCACGGTCATTACTTCCATTCTCTTTCTTTAATCTTGTAAATACACCTCCGTGTCATGTCCCACCCACATGACTTCCTATCAGCTAATCGGATGCTGCCAGATGTCACACTTCCACCTGGAGAAGAAATAAAACACATTTTTGGAACAGATCGAAGTGATTCATACTGTGATGGTGGAGTTGGCACAGAAGAAGATCAGTGATTGTTCTGTCCCTAGCTTGGTGGGAGTTTTGAGATTATTCACAATGTTGTGAGGAAAGACTTTTTGTGCTGTCCCCTTCCAAAGAATTTTTGGGGTTAATTTGGAAATCCTGGAGTGAAGTTATTAACTTCACTCTTCACTTACCTGTCTGAGCTCAATAAATGCAATCCCATCTACTGTACCAAGAGTACTGGTAACCTTTAAGTCTGGTCTATGGTCCACTTGTGTCTTTATGGTTCAAATTTTTGAGCGTTTACGTGAAACAGCACACAGTCTTCGGTGGTCATTGAGACTGAACAGTTGCAAATGTTAGGTTTTATGTCTAGTCTGCTGATGACATATGAAAGGCAAGGTCTTCATCTATGGAGGAAGACAAACTCCTTACTTTCAAACATTATCTGAAAAACTGCTCAAAACTTTGCTCTCGAGGAAAGCATTTGTGACTCCTTTGCAGTGAAGGCAGGCAAGAAATCTATGTGATAGTGATGGCATGTTTGTGGGTGTGTGTGTGAATGTGGTGCCTTGTCTTGTGAGCATGATATCTCAAGAAGGAAAAGGTGACAGTTGCTTGAGCTTGAAGATTGGTGTATTGGTAGGTTACCATTGTGAGTTGGTGGTCCCTACTGTTTTTCATGGAGGTCAAAGGTCATTTGAGGTCACTAGAGCTTAGAGTATGAAAACCTATTAAGGAAGATATTTCAGCAACTGAATGTTACTGGAACTTCAAAATAATAGCGTTGGTAGTACTTAATGAGTAGACAGTCTCTGCTACTTTTTTGGGAATTCAAAGTTCATGTTAGGTCAATAGAGGCCATAGTTTAAAAACATCGTAAACTTGGTATCTCAATATGAGCAAGGTACTTGAACTTCAGAGTTGATGTGTAGGTAGTCCACAGTGAGTAAATGATCCCTTTTCTTTTTCATGGCGGTCAATGGTCATTTGAAGTCATCAGAGTTCAACATATGACAACCTTTCAGCAACAGAATGTTGATAGAACTTTCAACTCATAGCATTGGTAGCATGTGATGAGTAGGTGATCGCTTGTTATTTTTATGGAGGTCAAAGGTCATTGTCAGGTCAACAGGTCACAATTTGAAAACATAAACTTCATATATCTCAACAAGGGAAAGTTGCTGAAACTGCAAATTTGATCAGTACATTTTCCATTGTATGTACATGATCCTGCACTTTTTCATGGAGGTCAAGGTCATTTGATGTCACCAAAGGTCAAAGCATGAAAACCAATTAATCACATTCTGTTGCTATTTAAATTGTGAACATATGTGCAGTAGATCTTGATGAGTAGGTGACCTCTGCCATTTTTATGGAGGTCAAAGGTCATGTGAGGTCAGCAGAGGGCATAGTCTGAATATCTTTTAAACCAGGGTATTTCGATAAGGGAAAGTTGCTGGAACTTCAGACTTGGGTAGGTAGTCCTCGGCGAGTATTTGATCCCCACTGTTTTTCTTAGAGGTCAAAGGTCATTTGAGGTTACCTGCACTTAAAGTAGGAAAACGTATTAATGAAGACATCTCAACAGCTGAATGCTGCCAGAACTCCAAATTGTTGGCAATGGTAGCACTTGATGAGTCAATGATGTCTGTTACTTTTGTGGAGGTCAAAGGTCATATGAGGTCAATAGAGGTCATAGTTTTGGAAATTGTGTAAACATGGTACATCAACACAGAAAAGTTGCTGGAATTGCAAACTTGGTATGTACTCTCCTTTTTTGTGCTAATTGGCACAGAATCACAAAGTCATGTGACATTCTTGTTTCACTAGAGCATGATGTATTTTGACCTATCAAATTACTGGCTAAGAGTCTTTTGGTATAAGTTGTACATTTTTAGACAATCAGCACCTACTTCAGTACTTGATGTAAACATTGCTTTGTCAACAATGAAAAATGAAAGGAGAGGTTTTGAAGAAAATTGAAGTGTTTTGCCCGTTTTTCTGGGATTTCTGGCGATGCTAGACTATTTCAACAGGATCCATGGTTGAAAAATTTTCAGTCAGTTCTTTCAGCCGTACATTTGAGAGAAAGTGAGAGAAGGACCTGTTAATAAAGTTAGGTCCACCCCTAAGTTCATGGGTACAAACGAGGAGATTTAAAGCCTTTTCGACTGCAAGCCTCCCAGTCAGTGTAACTTTTCTCAAATTTGTCCTCACATCCAGATCAACTTTCAATGGTCATAGAATTCCCTAGGGGGATGGAAGTGGCAGATAAGGTCTTTTGATTAATAGTAGTCATATGGTTTGAAATGTATGGTCCTATCGTAGAGAGGGAAGAGAAGCAGATCGTTTTTTCCATTAATGTCAACCAGGCAATTTTTAAGCAGAGGGGAAGAACTAGTGGCTGGGGGCATACCTTATGGATGCCATATTGTTCCCGAAGTTGCTGCAGTGATGTGTTGTACAGCGTTTAATTTACAGGAACCTGAAATTGGTGCCAACACCCTCTACTTTCTGTGTACTTAATAGTAGCTGTCACCTGGGGTGGAGGGTGGTAGAGACCATTTTGAGAACCACCAGAATAAAATGTAACATAACAGTAAATAGCATCCTTGTCCAGATTTGTGTCTTGTATGTATGTATCAACATCGCAGCATTTGCCTTCATTTGTCTGTGTATCCCTTCGGGTATGCTGCCTGTGTCAGCAATTGGCAGCCTGCTGCTATCAAGTGTGCTGCACTCAGTTATATTACATGCAAATTTTCAACAAAACCATTTTCTAACTCACTGAGTAGACCAGTCACTCCATTTACCACAAACAGAGGGACTTTGGTGTAAAATGCATTCATCGCAACTGGACCCATGCAGCTACCTGGGCCAAATGTCCCTTCAAAACGTAGGGTTGACTCGATCCCATGGTCTCCAAACGTACCTCTCTGCCTAGTGTGATGTGTGACTGACCCATTGTCAAAGTCAATGTGAATAATGTGAGCTCGGCCCAGTTACCATGGTTTCTCAACTTAACTGATGTCCATTTGGATACATTTCACCTGAGCTTACTACAAGTATTGTGTTCAGGATATTGAGTTGTCTGTACTGTATGGTACCACCACAATTTTCCTTCCATGAAGGGAAAAATTACAAGAACCATGGAGCACAAAGGCTCGTTAATCATGATTGCAGCTATAAACATGGAGGCTACAATTACATAGGCTATCCTTAAAGCTGATGAAGTCATCAGGAAAGGGGAGAACTGGAGTGGGGCATTGTTTGTTGAGGGATCTTGTCTTTTTTTTTCCCCTCTGGGGGCATGATGGAGTGGGTTGTTTACTTCTATGTTAATTTATACTCTTGAGCTTGATCCAATGACGAAGAGAACTGCCCTGCAGTTGGTGTTTAATAGTCATTTTGGCAAATGTATATGTGAAGTCTCTTTTAAAGGTATCGGGTGTAAAGCGTAGGAAGTGATTAGGCTATGTCCACCTCCAAATTCCTGGAAACAACATTTGTCCATGTCTTTATTGTTCAGAATGCCGGTATGGAGTATTCACCATGCAAGTTCTAGCTTTAGTTTCTCTATGAGAGGGGGAATGTTGGTTTTTTAACATGGTCCTGCCCACTTGTTTTGGGCTTTTCCTTCTTTTTTTGTGTGAAAGAATGATTGAGAAAGTCTTGAAAGAAAGTCATTCACAGGTGGGATATGTGATGAATTATCTGCAATTATAAAATATGAAGGTAATGAACGAATATGACCTGTTCAAAGTGAAGGGCTTAAAATTGTCCACATCCCTCCATCTATGCTGACAACATTTTGACTGGGGATGACTACTTACACAAAACAACCTCTCCTTCCACCTCACTTTCTGCTGGAGAAAGATGAATAGTGAGTGATGTTACAAATAAACTTTCATGATATTTCAAAAAAAAGAAAAGAAAAAAAAGAAGAGACAACCGGTATAATCAGACTCTAAATAATCATTCTTTGATTATATGTATAGGTTTGCATGTATATAGTTGTATGCCTATTGAGGCTTGAGGGTGCTAGTAAAATCTTGGTAGCAGTTGCAGGGGCTTTTCAATCACTTATTTCTCTTTGATTTTAACTAATATTTAGACAATTGTTTTCACGACAATCCTTGAGCTTTCATGATATTACTGATTTTTTAAATTTTTCTTCAAGGCAATAGTCAAACCGAATTGAAACAGGTTGTTACCGGTTTTGGTAATTTGACTGCTTTTCTGGTAGAGGCTTGGTTACAAACATGTGTAACAGCAGTGCCTACGGTCAATGTTTCATTACCAATTTGCCGAAAAATCTCAGCAGGTAACCATATAAAAGAATGGAGACATACTACTGCCCCTGCATAAATTTCTTATTCCAATCGTTCTCTGGAAACTGGAAAGGCGCTTTAAATAAAAAAAGCTGTCACAATTGATAAAAGTTTTCTTAAACAGCTAGAGAGTCCATAGATTGAGTAGGCATAGTCTTCCCCAACAACATTATGTTGCAAATCAGATGTCATTTCCCGTTTCCAAGAGTTGTGCACGGAGCTTGTATGAGAACTTGAAAACTTTGAAAGTACTACTTGAATTTGAATCATTTGTCATTTTCAAGGCCTTGAAAGTGCTTGAATAATTTGTTCTCTTGCATCATAGTTCTAAAAAAGTCTTTAAATTTTGATGATTTGCTATATCACCATACATTTTTACTCAATTTTTATCCGCAACAAATGGAAGTTTGATGTCCACGAATAACATAACTGCTTGACTTTTGAAAGGTTTTATGAACCCTGTGTAAAGTCATAATGACACATTCATAAATCTGACAGTCGATCTTAAGCATACATATACTATACTGTTCAACTGGATGGTTGTAGTGATTCTTATGGTAAATCCATTATGGCACAAGGTAACTGGGATTAAAATATTCCCCTTGATTTTGACAGCAGGAGTAGTCCAAACCACCTCTTCAGAAAACTTTGGAATTAGAAATTTTGTCCGTTCGTCAGCCACTGTACATATGCCTTCCAAAATTCATCACCAAACATGTCTTGAAGACAGTCTTCGTCAATTTAAGTTGATGAAGCACCACATGGAGAAATTATGTTCATATAATGTGCCAAAGATCATTTTGGGCAGGGGTCAAGTGGGTCAGGCACACACCTGGTGTAGCCCCCCCCTCTGGATCCAACCCCTACCATCTCAAACAATTGCACTGCTCTGTTATCTCTCTGTTATTGTTCTAGTGCAACGATGAATAATGTCATGTTCATAGCGTGTACCCCTCCTTACCTCACCTCACATAACCTTGCATATTACTCTATTGTGCCAGTCAGAAGGCTGGCAATGTATGGAAGAAGGTCAATGAATGATACGCCCACGACCAACTGCCAGATGGCTACATTGCCGTCAGTATGTGTTCAATGCACATAGGATATTTGAGGCTCAGTGTGTGCTTGTTAATTCACAGGCCTCTTAGTGTTGAGGGAATTTGTCTGTTTATGTTACTCCAGTTAAGTATTAGAAACATGTGAAATAAATATATTCAAGTGTACTGTCACTGTTTTATATTGAAGCAAATGTGGAACTCCAACTTTCTGTGGCAAATGTACAGTTTTAAAGAACTAACTAAATAGTGTGACCATTCTGTGTTATGAAAGTGAAAAGAGAAAAACTCCATCTGTTAGCTCTGTATTTCAGCTGCAGGTACTGTACTGCAGGATTTGTCAGAACTTTTGTCGGTGAAATGCTCCATCTTGTGGGATATTAAAAAGTTCCACTCTCTTAATGTTCATTAATATCCTCAATTACGGAGCAATTATCCTCCTGGTGTACAGCGAAGAGTGCTGGGAGGGTGACTGCCGTTGCTCCACAGCAGGAAATAATAGGTAACGAGGAGATCACAGTAGTGAATCAGCATCAATTAACCAGAATAGAAGACTTCCTTCAATTAATCCTGATCTTTCGAAGGGGAATCCACCTTTTCTCGTTTCTCATCTGTGAGGATGAAGAGATGGAAAGGAAAACATTTTGCTCCGTCCTTGCTTTTTCGGACGTGTCAGATTTGTTTCATTTCACCTCTCTCAAAAGTACATCATGTCAAGTATGATGCGCAGGAGTCCATCTACATCTTGCAAGAAACTGCGGCGTGGTTTTAGAGGTGAGGCTGATTTGGGAGAGAAGAGAACGGTTAGTTGTGGCGGTTTACATGCCAGTTTCTAGCTGTACATGAGGTCCTCTTTAAACATATGCCATTTACACTACATTTTCATTGATCCTGCATAGATTAAAAACGAAGTATGAAACGGAACTGTGACAAATGGAAAATTTTCGTTTGCACAAACTTTTCTATGGTAAGTCACTCAAAAGACAATATTGTATGCACAGGATATAATGAAGTTTTCCTTAAACTCTGATTTGTTCCACTTTAATGGAGAGATTTCTGTGGCTGGGATTTTCTGTTGTCAAATCAGTGACTCATCTACTGATAATCTAGAGACCACAGGATTAGGCATTTGGGGGATGGAGACTGGATAGAAGAGCCAGATATACATCATCCCAGACAGATCCCAGGGGAGAACTATGCTCTTACAAACCATGACCATGTGGCCACATTTTGTTGCCAAGCTAGCAATGTTAGCATCTTTTGTGATGCATTGCATTTCTAACCTGTTATACTCACATTGTAGACATACAGTATACTTACAGTACCCCTTGCTTCACTTTGCATTAAGTGAAGCACTAGGCGTAAGTATAGCTACTCATGAATACCCACGCAAGTGAGTTATGGGGAGTTTGGTCTAAGAAGTTGTTTGTGATAATTAAACTTGATGCAACTAATGTGCCTGTATTTGGACTTACTTCTAGCATCTTTTTATGTCAAACAAATAAGACTGAAGATTTGTACACGTTGTGTCAATGAGAAAAAAGTTGACTTTATATAATAGATAGACGTGAGTATGTTTTGCTACACTTATATACAAAAATGTCACATCATTAAAACGTTCCAACATTCTTCAGCCCCTCTCCGCTCAACGGGGACTGTGCCAAGGTCGAAGATGGCAAAAATTTGCAAATTTTAACACGAAACGATTACTGTAACCTAACAGAAAGTACATGTAAATGGCATCAAAATAATGATGTTGTTATATTAATATGTCAAAGATGAGCCGCAATCAGGTCACTAGGAGTAGCAGTCATGTATTCAGCAATTTTTTTAACCTAAGAAATATAACTCATGCATACGTGGCTGAAAGTTAATAGCACTCTGCCGTGCAGCACAGGAAATTATTGAGAATGAGTTAATCCATTGCGTTAATTCATCCAAAGGTGATGTGTGTAGTCCCGGCCTGCAGCAGATGCCTTCGTTTTTACACAAACAAGTTGACTGTACATTGCATGAAAAAAAAAAAGAAAGAAGAAAAAAACATGCCAGCACTTGGGTTGATGATTCTTGTTCAATTAATGTACATGAATTAGAGTGAATTGGAGTAATTATTCAAATAATTAACACAAAAGTAAACAGTGAATCATGAAGCTGTTGTTAATTGCACCACACTTTCAGAATGTGGGATTTTTATGCCCTTTAGTTATGGACTTAATACTGCCAACTGTTGCTGGTAGGTCTCAGTTGTGAACTATTAACAGTACGGTGAGGGATGACTGTGTGTTTTGTCCAAACAAGCAGGCCCGTCAGATTTGAATTTATGGCCTCAAAGGGCCCAATTACACAAGTTTGTTTCATCTGGGAGGCAAATAAAATGGCTGGTTCCAGGCAATCATTGTAGCCCTGAGTTATTTCTCTCTACATGGTGATTGAAGTCAAAGTTGACAGCAAAGTTAAAAGTCAAACATTAGTTTTCATATGCCACAGAATAAATTTTGGGCTCAACCTTGCTGTGGTTGCACTGAAAGTTATAGTTCACTAACACTAAACAGGTTACTGTCGTTGACACATACGTGTATGTATGCGCTGATCTGGCATATGTTCTGTATTCACCACCGAACAGTCAATTCACAGTGCGTGCTCCCTCACGTCATAGAGCCTATGCATTACCAGACTATGGTCTAGCCTCTGATAATTGTGTGTGTGACTCCGGTCATTGTCCCTCCGTAATTGCCACGGAAGGACGGTGACCAGATACACAAACGCAATTGCCAAGTGCTAGACCACAGTCAGTACGGTAAATGCATAGGTTATATAAGGTGGGTATGTCACTAGGTAATTCCCAAACCAAGAAGTTTTGTGGATTTCTCACAGCTGGTGCTAGGGACTTGCATCTTTCTATAAATGCACCAAGTGATCAATTGTGATGCACAGCAAGAGAGTTTGCAGTCTTGACATTGAGGAACCAGAAATGTATGATTATTAAAACACGGAATACGTGCAAAGACTTTGTCTTCGAACTGGCAAAGATTTTATCCAGTTTAGGAGCCCTGGTGATCATGATGTGAAGTTTCTCTCCCATAGGTTGACTGTGTCCTACCAAATTCCAGTCATAGTGTTGAATAAATCTAATTTTTGTTGCCACAGTTGCACGCAAGTGCGTATAATGGAAATTCTTCGCAAGATTTCACTGGATAATAGTGTTAATTCTGCGCAAAATGGGCATTTTTAAATCCCCATTTAGTGATTTGATTCTCCGAAGGGCTCATCAATTGTATTTGACACAATGTGTTAGTTAATTTAAAGAATGCTGGACTGTTGTTGAACTTCCATGGCTGTAAACTTTCATTGACTGGTGAGAGTGACATTCTCTGGGAGAATACTGACGCAGAGCATACATGACTATCAGTTTGTGATGACCGTCCCGCCAGAAAATAGCACTTCCCATGCCTCTTTACTGCATGTCCACAATATCTAGTTTTCACTGTTAAGGGTCACCCGCAGAGAAAATCTCTGAATTTTTATTTCTCGTCTATCTTACTTTTTTACCAAAACAAAACACATGCAGTATGTAAAAGATACAAATCAGATATTAAAAGTTGTGGAAGCAACAATCTAAGAGCTTAACCAAAAACACTACTCCTTGCGACTCTTAATGTCGCCATGTACACCAACTGTCCCCAAGAGGAGGCACTCCATGTCTGTAAGGAAGTGACTTTGCCAAGGCTGATAAAAGCCTAAAGTAGTAAAATTTCTCCCACCTCCTCTATGCACAAACTAATCGAACTCATCCCTTAAAGGAATTACTTTGAGTTTGATAAACAGTTTTATTGCCAAATATGTATTAAGTATGCCAAATATTTAAAATGTTAAAATGCTCACTAATTGTGATAAAGCTCCCTCGCACATGTGAGTATGAAAGCAGAAAACCAGTCTAGTTGGTCATAAGGACCATCATCCTGTAATGACTATTAAAAAGTGTGTCAACTTTACCATTTGAAAGTACATCATTTTCACTTGAGAAGATGATCTGTGCCACCACGGTCCCATGCAACAAACTCACATTTACAAGGGGGCTTCTCGTAAAAAAATTTCACGCGGGTTCTGGGTCGCTTTGTTACATTACATGTTCAACCGCCTACTCGCTCCTTTTCATCATTTCATTAAACAGACCTGCTTAGTCATACAGTATTTCGGAGTAATGTCCTGCGCTGTTCACTTGTTGCCCAACAAGAGACCAGGCAGTAGGAGTGAAGAAGATGTGATACACTGTGACAAACCAGTGCCCTAGTCTGCTTGGATAGTATTCACTGTTAATTCACTTTCACTCCTCTTTTACTCGTCTCCTTAGCTGTGTTTCCTCAGCTTCCTTCTAGCCTCAAACCTGAAAGTTTTGAGGCTAGAAGGAAGAGGGCAGTGTATTATTAATAGGGTGACAGTGCAGGTACTTTGTTAAAAGTGCCAAAAAGAGCCTAGTGTATTGAAGCATAGTGTACTACTAGTGAGGAGACAGGTAAGTTTGATGTTCGGATATCCAAAACAAGTCTTGGAATATGTATTACTCTCATGGGCCAATGTCTTCCCATCTCCCTGATTTTGGCTTGTTATTAATCTCTCCCCTCCACATCAAAACACATGCATATCACCTGCTGGTAAATTATTACCTTGGTAAGGAGTTGCATTGTTTTCAAAAAGTAGGTTTATGCTGTAAGATTGACAGCTTCATAGTGATGGGGTATTGCCTGTCTTCACATATATGCTGTGAAATTATCCTCTTCAGGGCAAAATATCTTCTCCTTACAGGCCTATATGCAGCTTTTCCAGTGGGGGATGGGGGGAGGGTGCGATTTTACCACAAGTAGGACATTTTACCCGACAATTATGACCAGCGAATTAAAACTCATCATATACGTTGCGAACTTAGGTTTACTACCATGGGCTGAGCGAGAAATTCTTGTAGGGGTGGATTCATGTGAACCCTCTGAATCCCCCCTGGAAAGAGGCCTGCCCTATGAGCCACTGTGTTGTTTAGCAGTCAGCTAATTTAGCCCTACGCTTACACAGCTTTGAATGGCTGTAAATATTCCTATGATGTCATTCACATGGTAACTAATGACCTAGTAAGATAATATTGAAGGATTGAGTTATTTCGTGAGTATTAATCGTGTGGCACTTTGCAATGTATGTCATCCACTTATATCCACTCCTTGTTGATCGTCACCAGCAGATGGAATGCGTCAGCTACAGTATATGAGGCACCGTGATGACATGCCTGTGTAAAATCTGGGCATGACAGTCAAGTTACTCTGAGGACTATACTACACATGTATTTGTGCATTAGAAATGACACAAAAGTGAAAATAAATCAATGAATAATAATAAGCTTTTGGCTTTCCCCTACAGTTTATTTGTGACAATCTTTTTGACATGGAGACAGAAGGAACAATCCCCTTTCCCTTAAACTTGGCAACCCTTTGGAACCAGATCGATAGCACTTGTTTTTGTCATGAACACCGGCTCCCCCTCACATAACTGTACGTATATATTTCCATGTTTATGTACTCATTAAATGGCATGTGTGGCTCTGCTCACCCGTGAGGAATGTAACCCTCACAGCACTTCAGTGCTTCTAAGACGGAAACCTCCGTGGAAGACCGTAGACACCCCAGAGCGTGTACCCCATAACAAGCTACTGAATTACCGCGAGCGGTGATCAAAGAGAGCATGTGAGCTCTGTGTGCCTCTAAACTTAGAATTGAACATGTGTGTGTTCTGTGACGTGGTCGTTAGCCTCACAGTGTCGATCTGCTTCCTCCGTCCTCTCTCATTTTGACGTCAGCAAGCCGACGATCTCGCTCTCTGGTGTCGCTGTTATGTTGCTTTGTTTGTGCCGACTCCGGAGCTGTACAGTACAAAGGCAGTGGCTGCTTCTCATTCAGAGCCGCTCGCCGGCTCTCTAAAAGACGTCATTTGCCCATGGAAAGATCACGGCAGGTTGTTAGCATTTGCAGCTCGTGTATGAGTGTATATTGATGTTGCACTTGGCAGGGAGTTTTTCTGTCACGTTTCTCCACGTGTATTTTTTCTTTGGAGATCCTACAGTCTTTGCATCATCACAAGTCGACTGCCACAAAATTTGTCTGATAAATCCACATGGAGTAGCCAATTCAAAGCATGAAGCTACATATATAAGTACTTATATGTGTAGCTTTATGGCACATTTAATTTTAGACAGGATGTTTGAAGGGGTATGTTGCAATTGTTACTCATGGGATACAGTTAATTGCTATAACTTACTGTATTTGCTACACAATTGTCACTTTTCTGCAACTTATAACTAAGCTTGGAATAAGAGAGATGTGTCAAGTGATGATGGTGTCTTTTGAGTGGGATATGCCATAAAAGGGGATGTGCTGTAAAAGGGATATGCTTGCATGGGCACTTTGATGTAGATGATTTTACCTAACATGAAAACTGTGTGCATGAGGGAAGTATTTTTTTTCATTAGGTTTGGATTTATCCTACAGGTGTGGTCAGTATGTCAAGATACAGTATGGCATGCACAGTTTATTTGACTGAATATATAAGTAGTTTTTTTTTCCCATTTTTGTTGTGGTATTGTTGATACACATAATAATCTTAGTGAAACATTTTTTAGGAGTACAGGTGAAGTTAATGTTGTAACACTATTGTGGAATAGGTTGACATTTCAGGTGTAATACTAATCTGGTCTGTGTATTTGGGATATTATTTATTTTCAGGTGCTTCAAGCCTGGTTACTTAAAAGAAATCTTTCAAAAATCTGAAAACTTTTTAGATATCAACATGTATGTGCAAGTCCACATTGTTTCCTGTCATTTTTCCCTTCTTTTGTGTAAAAATCATGTCTCGAGACTTTTACCAGCATGATACAACATGATGTGATAACCAGAGATACCGTCAAGGTTTAAGGGTATGCTTCATCCATGAGGAGACATAAGTATGTATGACATCATCTGAGGATTGGATAAGGTTTACATGATGAGCCCATGCACAAAGTATGCAGTAGTGATGAGCTCGCTTTGAACTTTCCAAACTCAGTTTAGAGTGTACAGTAATAAGGTTGCTTCGAGCTGTAAAGGTGAGTTTATCGTAATTAGGGCCTACCTTGCTGTTAGGATATCCATCATGAGATTGCAGCAACTAGTCGTTGGGTGCTCATGGAGAGCTGATCATGAACTTGCTGCAAGCTCATTGTGAACTTGATGTGAAGTCTCTTTGAGCATGGCATGATTTTGCTGAGTTCACTGAGAGCTAGAACTTTACAAGCTTGTTGCATGCTCACTGCAAGCACCATATGAGCTCACCAAAAGCTTTCAAAGAACTCACTGCAAACTTATCTATCTTTTAACATTCCATTTGCGTGATCTCTGCCATGTTGCAGCAAGCTAATTGCTTTGATATCACCTTGAAAGCTATAATTATCATGACTGTAAATTGTGTTGAGGTTAAATCACCGAAGGAACTGCATGGTAACCTGAAGGTGGACTATGCATGAATACTGATCTTTCATTCTTCAAATAAAAAAATGGTAAGTCTTCAATAATCCAAAACTGGCAATTGGGAAGAAGATCATGATTGATGTACATTATAAGAATTGATTTCTGTTTGTTAACCAATAGTAGATGGATGTTTTAATGGTAGCTTTTCACATAGTCCCTTTCTTTTCTCCCCTCACCATGCAGTTAGAACTGGTGACCTTGTGTCATGTGCACCGCCAGCTGTCTATAGTCTAGTGGTACTGTATGTGAATTGCATTAAGTTTTTATGGGGTTTTTTTTTTAGGGGGGGCCTCAGGGATGTGAAGAGAAAGTGAGGTGCCTGTAAATAAATGAGGAAGGAAGGTAGTTACAATTAATTAAGACAGACCTTCATCTGGTAATTAGAATACAATCTGAAGTTTTATTGAATAAAAGAATGTCATGTGAAGAAAACTATAAGGTATAGGGTTCTTATGAACCTTTTGTGTGATACAATACTTGGTAATTTGATAGTTGATGCTTGATAACTACTAAGTTTGAGTGCTAGCTGCAATAAATTGTTGAAATGAGGAATTCTACATTTATGTTTGTGCTAACAATGAATATACCCTTTTGCATTTGCAATACTTTAAATAGCAATTTTTAATTCTTGTCAAAGCCACCTGAGGAATTTTCAAAAATGTCATTTAAACATGTACGTGTCTGTGCATGAGTGTAATTTGTTCAGGTACTTCTTTCCTAAGAATATCAACAGAGCACTGTGATAAATGTGGACATGTGCAGCCTCTACATCATTGATTTTACAGTGACTAGAAGTAAAAATTTTGTTTCAATCCTCGTAAGGTACGATATGATGTGTCGTGATGACGATATCAGGACATGTGACAGGATATGGCATCACCTGACATACATGACAAAGGACATGGTGAAACAAAATATAAGTGGATATGACATCACAACACACCACTTTACATAGCAAGAGACAGAAGGATATGATGTAACAAGAGATATGTCTTGAGATAACTGGACCTGATATTACAGGACATGCAACTAGATGTAGGTTAGGCTATGGACAACTTCACTTGTGACAGGATATGGAATGATGCTCATCTCATGTTGTATTACATAATGGCAGAAGTTATCATAAGATAACAATGACAGGAGTTAAAAAAACAGAACATGATATTTCAGGATATGTGCCTTTTAATGACGTATAGGACATCACAAGACATGGAGGAATAAACAAAAAAGGATATGTATGGACATACTTTTATGAGCCAGTTTACAGGACATTAGATGACAGAATAATTGCCAGGAGTCAACTTCATAGCATCATAGCAAAATTTGAAATAAACATAAGAGGACATGAATGTAGGAAACTTAAGACATGACATAACAGGACCTGTGGTATTGTAGGACATTTCAACAGAATACAACAGAAGGTAATATATATGGCAGAGACAAAGCAAGACACGGTAGAATCAACCATCATAAGTTCATGAGAGGACATGACATGACATAGCATGTCTAATAAGACATTAATAGGACACCTTACTTAATTGACGGGGCATTAAGGGATATAGAATGTGCATAGCATGGTGTATGCTATAAACAAAGTGTTACGAAGGTAGGTAGTTTAGGACATATGAAAGGAAACATAGTTATATGACGAGAGATAATGATACATGCAAGACATGATAGAAAAATGGCAAAATAAGTTAATAAATAAAATTAAGGGCATATTTTACCGATAATTGGAGGGGCTCTTAAATCAAAGAGAATAATTTTTCACTGCAGGTATTTCATACCTCATGTCCATATCTTGTTTCTAACCCGATGTATTTGCTGTTTGAAGAGAGAGTCCTTTGGTCAAGAAAGATTTCCAGTTGCCTCAAGGTTTAACCAGTGGCAGTGGCAAATTACTGCAAGAAGTCTTTGTTTTTCTTTGAAATTGAGCCCTCTATCAACCTTGAACTTTACGATTGTAATGTTTCCTCTAAGGCAGTCACATACATGACATACAGAGGATATTCATGTAATTGTGCCTGGGGTGACATCACAAGTTTCCTATTATTCATTGTACCATTTTGATATTAATTAATATAGCTTAAGAGATTCGTAATTTTTTAACTGAAATGCTGTTGAGATGGTTGACTAATAAAGAGAGAAAATTATTCCTTATTTTTATGAAATATCAATTTCCTTTCGTGGCCAGTCCCAATAAGAGGACACATCATCACAGAAATTGCGGGACATGCATACAATAAGATAAGTGGACATGATACAGCAAGACTTCATAAGACGCGATTCATAGCATGCGATATATGATGGGACACGGACGAGATCGATGTGCGCCTGATGTGGTGCTTTGAAAGGACGGGACATGGTATTACATTTGCATTGCTTTCATTTTATTTGTTCATTTAACAAATATTACAAGAAATTGTGTTGAACACTGGCAGATCATTTCTGTATGAACTCAAAGACTGAGTGTCAAAATGTTGAAAAATGTATGTTTTAAAAGAAAATTCAAAGAGGCGTTTAACGTCAGTGTCGGAAGTGGATGCATCGGGGTTCATGAAATTTGTGATGTGATACTGATAGATCTGCCATGCCACATGTGGACATTCACATAAGAATTATCAATTATATGTCAAAGTCATTGATTAAGTTATACACAGAGGTGTTGACTTAATTAGCAGTTTAACTTAATTTGCGCAGGAAGTTACCGACAAAAGTCAATAGCTATGAACTTCAGACCCATAGCGTCCGCTGCTTTGACATTGAGATAAATGGGTGAAACCTTGTGCTACGGCACGTGTTAGTGCCCCTTTGTTTGGGAAATGACTTGCGTGTCAAAGATATATCTGAATCCGGGTAAATGGTTAAACCTTACACCAACGTTTCTTTTCTTGTATTCCAGTAAAGATATCAGGGTGCTGGCATTTTAATGCTGCCTCACCTGACACAAGAGTCCACATGCTGTTCACATACTGTAACATGTCCTCCGGTTGACTTTACTGAACTGTACATTTGTCCAGTCCAAAGATGTAGCTTGTTTTCGTACGAAAATAATTTTGGATTGAAGGCCCGTTGTACATGTTGATCTCTAGTGTCTCTGTTTACATTACTGATGCACCAAGCTGTCCCTGCAATTTTGTCTTTGAAGAACGGTGAAAGGATGGACATTTCAGAGTTTCATATCATTACACATGCCATTTTTGTGTGATTTCCCACAGAAAGATTCCCTACAATTCAGTGATACACTGTATGTCATATTTATACACTCTCAGCGCAAATTGAGAGTATATTGATTGTATAGTCAGAGCAGGGGAGTTTCCAATGTTAGAAAAGGTATTAAATGTCGAAGAAAATTTGTGGACCCAGCAAACTGGATGTCTGAATGTTAAAGAAAATAAGAAACAAAAATCATCCCGCTCATTGATATACCCCTCTCACCTGATTGCTTCAGATGCATTCGAAGACATGAAAAGGGTTTGCACCCTTTGTTGCAAAGAAAATGTAAATGATAACAGTTCACAGCACATACTCCCTCACCTCATATAATGTATGCACTATGTATTTACTGTAATCTAGTCACTGGCAATTGTGTTTGAATGCAATGAATTTCACTATTTGTGTGGCCTTATCCTTTTGTCATTGTAAGTTCTTTGCCCAGCAGATACTGTAGTCACAAATTCTAATCTTTGGTTTGACGGAGTTCGAGCATTGCGTAGTTTTGTGACGTAAGTGCAGTCCACTTCACGGCGCTAGCCAATAAAACCACGTTGCTTGCTGAATATGATTGAGAACATTGTACACATAGATCAGACCTGAGATAAGTTCTCACAATCCCAAGCACGCTGCTCGTGTATCACCTTTCTGCGGTGTAGTCATCATTTTATTGTATCTTTCAATGGTATGTCAAGTAGCCATCATAACAGCTTGGGCAAACAGACTTTTATCACCCTTTCAGGTGGCTCTTCATATATGTTCCGATACCTCCTATCGCCCAGTCTGTAAATATCTCCTCAGACTGTCCTATGTGCATTAAGATGATCGACGTTCACCATCGAGATAAGTACATGTGACAACCTGACCTGCTGGGACGCGTGCCAAGTTTACTCTTTTTTTACAGTTAAACATAGATTATGACATATATATATATCACCTTTCACATTCTGTTTCTAACTTATTTTTACTGCATGTTGTAGACTCTACTACGCTGGCTCATATTGTTTTCTGCTCTCGCTGTAGAAGGTTCCAGGCGAACCGCAAATTTCGAATAAATTTTTCATTGTTTTGTACTCTTCAAGTCAACCAGTTACATTTTTATTTGCGTACTGTTTAACCGTTTATTTTCTCGGAGTACACGTGGACTTCTCTTTAAGCATATATATATATATATATATATATATATATATATATACGTACTGTCTGCATGTAAATAAGACCACTTAAGCCAGTTGTTGGAGAAGGTATCATGATATTCCACATGACTTATGTGGGACTATATTTAGTCCTGGTGATTGAAATCATTGATTGAAAAACAATACATAAAGAAATGAAAACTCATGAGGGCACAGCTATCAATAACTAAGAGTAATGTGAGGAGACCAGTTGGCAGATGCAGTGGCTATATATGATGAGATGGGACGATTGTTGTTTGTGCCAGCTTTATTTCAGGGAGGAATATTATGTATGGAAATTGTGATAAACACTTTTTTTCTCTTCTTTTCCCTCCTCCAAGTAAGTCATAAAGGTGGAATTCCTGCAATAGACTCATGCATTTACATTTGATGCCACATAACAAAGAAGAGGGGTGCCCTCTCTGAGAACAAATAAACAAATAGTATATATGGCTAAGCTAAGCTCAAGTAGATCGAAAGGCAGAGACGCAACATTCATGCATTAAATTTAGTAGCTGCACTGCCTTGAGGGCGGGGGTGCTTCATCTGTAACAGTGATATCATGTGCAAGGGGTCTATTACAAAGGCAGTGGATTGAGATCTGTACTTCACCCCCCCTTAAAAAAAAAAAAAAAAACGTCTAAAACTCTCCATAAAACACTGCACTTTGCCACAAAACTTGCAGGAGTGACATATGTGATCAACAGCTGAGAGAAACAGAAGTTTAAAATTTGTCTTCCATTAACTCGAAGAGTCTGTTTAGCATCAATGGCATGTTTGAACCCACTAACAATTGTTTATCTTACAATAACCATAATGCCCTTGAATTTCACCGCTTGGAAGTGACTGTATACTGCTCCCGGCCGAATTGAGTCTCAATTCTGGGGTAAAGTCAAGTACTTCTCCCACTGAGCCTAATGGTCAGTGTCCATTTCATTTACAGTCAACAAATACCATTGAATCTGTGTGCGTTTTCTGGTATAGACCAGCTCTCTATCAGTTTTTCTCACCCAGGTAACTGTCTTGTAACTCAATTGTTCGTAATAAGACTATTTTAGTTGGTAACAAGCTAATTTCTACAGTAAAATGAGATGTAGGACTACAGAAGACAACAGAAACCATTACTTTGTTTGATTTCTTTCTTTTTGTTCGTCCCATTGATTCCTTATCATTTATTTATGAAAAGCATGCCATATTAAGCAGTCACTTTTCATTTTAAATATAGCCGTGACTTTTAATTCTTGTGTTGCATGAAGGTATAACGGTGTGACATCGCCAGTATTAGTCACAGGCCTTTCCATTGTTCAAAAAGTTTTTTCAGTGGTAACACCCTGTCGGCTTGTCTGTGAACTTTGAGTCGTGAGGGTGGATTTATATTCACGGTAAGTATTTTCAGGGACAAGTTAATTTTGTGACACCTTTGCAATATCATGATGACATGACAAAATCTGAGTGAATTGTCAGTAATCTGAGGTAGCAAAGTTAAGACACATAATCCAAAATTTGCAGAATTTATTTGCACTCACATATGTTTCTATGGAAAGAGAACCTGGGATTTCTGGAGTTTTTACTGCAGTTGGAGATGTAACATGTGCCTTCTGCCAAAGTGACTAAATGTTGCTGCAGATTGACTGTACTTTCTGAAAGACACTTTGCAATTGGCTGTCCTTTTTTGTGTTTTTATACTCCTTAATACTCAAATGAAGAAAATACTCAATGGTTAAATGTATATGTATTTTCACTTCTCTTACCTCTGTTAGCATGAAGTCACCCAGCAGAGACTCATGAAGGAGAGGGAGCTCTCGGCGAGGTGCGACCACACGAGGATGCTCGACCTCCGGTTCAAGTTTTTGGAACAGGCCAAGCATTATTTTGGGGTGCCTTATAAAAAGAAATATCATGAACCAGGGAGTGAGTATATTGAATGGAAACACCTATTGTCTGACAGGTACTAGTAGACTTGTAGTGAGTTCAAGACGTAGTGTACGAGTATAACTAAGCCCTGAGTACAAGTACAGGTTTGAGTACATAGTGTCGAGTATGAGCTCCAGGTTTTCTAATCCTGTGAGTATGAGTACGAGCACAGTCTCCTGAGTAACTCCTAAAATTCCCTTAAAGCGCAGTACAGTTACATTAATACCAGTATGATGCTGGCATCAATAAACATTAGTACCAATTACAAATGAAGGGCAAAGTGTTTTTGTTTGTGTGTCAGCTGGTCCTGCATACAATATATTCTAGCAGAACTAATTGCTAAAAGAAGAACTGATTACAACAAGCTGTAAAGAAATTTGACAACTTGATTCATGTTGCTTTTGACAGTAGTGTGTGTGACCAAGGAACAGAGATTCTCATTCATGCCTTCTTAATTGTGAAGGATGTATTAAAACAAGTAGTACGTAGTTCTGTGTGTATTTTCGTCCATTCCCCTTACCACACACAAGTGAGGTTAATAGGTTAAATGATCATCCTGCACATCGCAGCTAGATGAAGGAATGGTGAACACTGAGCACGAGTAGTAAAATGTCTTGGGTTCGAGCACGAAACCTCGAATACGAGTACAAGGTCTCACATGTGAGCAACGAATTTTCAAATTTTGCTCGAGTGAGAGTACGTGCAAGCACGGGTACAAAGTGGTGAGTATTAATGCAAAGAACACGAAAATATTCTCTTGAAGGTGTACCAGTACATACAACTTGGGTCCTACGAGTCTGTAGGTACAGTACCCGTGAAACTTGGACTGATGCAAACAAAATTACAAGTGAGATAATGTCAGATTAGCAGATCGAGCAACCAGCACTAAAGAAGTAATGATTTGTGAAGGTAAAGATTTAAGCGTATTTAGATTCTTCTCTTGATGGAGAATGCATGTCAAGATTCTGCCTTAATTAGGAACCCCTTCAATTGTCAGTAAAATATGCCTTTAAGAAACTCACAGTGTTAGGAATGTTAAACAGTGCAGAAAGACCTTAACATGCATCCATCGCATTTAGGTCACTTCCATACTTTCTTTCACCTCATACCTACATGGAGTCAGACATCATTTGACCAGATTCGAATGATGCAGATGTACTTAGCTCAGTAAGAATCAAATCAAGCGTTCAGCTTCAGTTCACTAGATTTTTTTAAAAGCTGGTTTGACTGGTAGTTGCGATTGCACGTTTGAAGAACCAGGGCATGGAGTGAACAAAAGTCAATCATTGATCCAATTTTCACAGATAATAAACTATCCACAATACTATTCTTTAATGACAAATATTTTTGGACAAACCACGACAAAACTACAATTTATTGTTTGCATCAAGATGACATCATCACATTGAAACCTTTGCAACTGCCTCTGTTTTCAGTTCACGGCACAGTGAACTTACTCTGTGTATTCACTGCAGTGTGCCCACGGCAGATTCAAACTCTCTAATTATGGCAAAAAATTTGGCATGTTATCCAGCTAAGTTAGTGCTCTCCCCCTGTAAAGCATTTCAACTTGATAACAGTGCCCAACTTTTGAGTAGGTGTGAACGTGAAGAAGAGTTGCAGCGTCATGCAACCGTCAACCGTTGATTCCTTATGCTTAATAAGATCAAAAAAAAAAAGAAAGAAAGAAAAAAAAAGTACATCAATTTGATCTCTTTCTTAAAGCTGACATCAAAGACATATTAGTTGGAAGTATGCTCTGTAGCATTTCTTTTCTGTAAGTCAGACCCAACAGTGGGTGCATGAACCAGTAACATCAATGTAGTGTAAGTTTGCATGACAAAGTGTTCTCAGAAGTATTGTGCCACTGTATGTGTATGAAAGAAAATGTATTATGGATGCAATGTAGCCTGCTTTAGGATTGCTTTTAAGGTTCTTATACTTTGTTGTTTTTGTTTAATTATTTTTGGTTTTAATGAAATAGTAACCTTTGTATCCATGCACGTGTATGTGTATGTGTGCATGTGTATGTGGGCGTATGTTTGTGACACCTACCTTGTAAACATGATATCTCAAGGAGGTAAGCTGGTACAGATTTCATATTTCCTAGATGGGTGTACCCTATTGAGTACAAGAAGCTTATTGTTTTTGGTGGGTGTCAAAGGTTATTTGGGGTCAACAGGGGTCAAATAGTGAAAACCCTGTGAACATGATATCTCAAGAAAGGAAGCTTATACAGATCTCATGTTTGGTATGTGGGTACACCTTATTGAGTACAAAGAAGCCAGTTGTGTTTGGTGGCAGTCAAAGGTCATTTGGGGTCAACAGGGGTCAAATAGGGAAAAACCTTGTGAACAATATCTCAAGATGGGAAACTTGCACATATGTTATATTTAATCAGCAGGGTGTACCTCATGGAGCAAAAGAAGCCTTTTTTGGTGGTCAAAGGTCGTTTGGTGTCAGCAGGGGTCAAATAGTGAAAACCTTGTAAACCCGATATCTCAAGAAGGGAAGCTCGTATGGATCTCATATTTGGACTGAAGGTGTATCTCATTGAGTTCAGAAAGACTTACTCTTTTTTGATGGAGGTCAAAGGTCTTTTGGATCATCAGGGTTAAATAGTGATAACATTATATACACAACATCTCAAGAAGGGAAGCTTGAGCAGCTCTCATATTTGGACTTCATGTGCCTAAAATTGAGTGCAAGAAAGTCTTATGTTTTTGGTGCAGGTCAAAACGTCATCAGTATTGTTCAGGACAGTTGGTTATCTAGTCTAAGGGACTTGCATTAATCACTGTGAGGTCAGTATGAAGTATATGAGTATATGACGTACATCATGTCTGCTTGCATCAAATCTCAACCATTTTGAAAACCAAATAATCAAATATCAGAAGATTTGCAAAGTTTGACTCGATTGTGCTTTAGATATTTGTCCTTCCTTCAAGGAGGAACTATCAAGTACTGTGAAAATTAGACCTTGAAAACATGAATTTTGTCTTTTGGTAAAACATGTATCCAAATTTGACTTTCAAGCAGCCTATTTCCTTAATTGTCAATTACATGGACAGTTGATCAGACCTTGCGCCTCGTATCATGGAGGTAACATGGTCCTCTCGTAATCCACTCAGGTGGCTGGTGGATTGATAATTGCCACTTGATACTTGATTAGCATAATTGGGCTGCAATAAATGCCCCTGGCTGCAACTGATTGAATTGACCAATCACCTGTAAACACATAATTTGCATCAATGGCCTGGAACATGTCCAGAATTTCCTGTGTTAAGTAATTGTTAGAGAAAGTAAGTCTGCTTGATCACAAGACATTCAAGATATTAAAACTGTGGTAAACTCAATGACTTGAGAATGAATTTGTGAGCCACCAGACTCATGTACGATGGAGATAGATCTGGTAGATACTGTAGTAGTGGACCTTGCTTTTGGCCAAAAACAGGGGACTCAAGTACTTTAATTCCTCTTTTCTCCATGGTGGGAGGGGGGGGGGGGAAGGCTGTAATTAACAGTACGCTACTTTTAAAGTAGCTCAAAATATCCGTCCTCACATGAGTAGTCATATTTTTGTAAAGCTGATCCCAGAAGTAAATGTTATTGGACATGCATGCAATGCCATAAGTGCAATATGGCTTTTATGTCTAGACATTAAATTTTTCAGTGCTCCTGCATGCACAGGGTTGCAGTTGGACAAATTTAAGTGCCGGGCATTGAGCATGAGCAAGTTCAACCAGCCGTCTCTGGTAGGGGTCTAGAGGCTTGTACCAGGACCCCCTTCCCTGGTGGGGTTATTGGACAACATATCAGCAGGTCCCGAGAGCGCTGCACCCACAGAGAGGTTTATGTTTTGCAAGCACTGTTATATGGAAAAGTACTTGCCGAATCTTTGAATGTAAAAGGCAGCTTCTCCCAGCATATCTTCTACATTTTGTAAAGTTATAGTGAAGGGTGGAAAGGCATATAAAACTGATTGCAAATGCCAGAGGGGAATTACTGCAGTAGTGCTGCCCAGTGCTGCCCACAGCAGCTACAATTCTGTCCATGCATGCTCATTTATTGAAGGGCTTTCAATGTTTATTTCAGATATGCCAACATATTTCAGGGATATTCCCCATAGCAATTCACAAAGGGATTTTTTTGTCCTCTCACTGAATTAGTGTTTACAAGCAATGTGGGGGAACAACTTACTGAATTTGTTCTCCCCTCAAAAGCTGGAGGGGTTTCCCCCCTCCCTTCTCCCACATACATGTGATCCACACACATATGCACGTCCTTTAGGTGGGGTTGCGATAGAAGCCTGCGGTGACCCTTACATGTCATATATTTTATTGGGAGGATTGATATTCTCTAAAAGGAGATTTCACTGAGGGTTTGTGACTAAAGGAGGTATAGTATATATACTTTAATAATGCAATGTTCCTTAGTTTATTTAGGGAGGTAATATACAGTGATGTGTACATCGCATTTGCCAAGTACTGTGTTTTCATGTCTTGGCGAAGGATATTCGTTTCTTCATTCGTGCGCCATTTTTTATGTATCGAAGAAGACATGGGCCTGTGTACATTGGAGCTGTTTGGTTCAAATGCATACAAAAAACATTACCCTTGAAGATCGAGAAACTGTTGAAGTGAGTTTCAAGAAATGGCTCTTGAACCAGTATTGTTGGTTTACAACTCAAGTGCAGATCTTCATTGTATTGAGAAAAAAATTTTCTCTACTACTGTATATTGGGGTTTTAATAATGTTCAAATATTTGCAGGCTGTGTCCTTGAAAAATCCGTATTTGCATTTGCTTCCTTCATCTTTAAAGCAGCAATTCATGCTTATTGTAGTTTTTTTTTTTAATGGGGGGGGGGGGGGTAAATGTGATAGCATCCCCTCCATACAAAAAAGTGGGGAAAAACATTCCTTGCTCAAATCAATGCCTGTGTGATGAGGTCTTGGGTGTCAGGGTGCTATGAACTGCTCTGGCAGTGGATTTGTAAACACCAAGAATCTACCAAGGCCAAGAATGTGATTCCCATGGCTTTGGATCTTTGCAAGAAACTTGTCCAAGTAAACTGTCACTTATATCACTCACTCATGCTTCCCATCAGTGTCATGAAGCTCTTGATGTTGTCCCCTTAATGTTGGCTTCTCCTTTTTTTCTGAACATTGTCCTTTCAAGGTCATCCTCTCAATTGTCCTCTGAATAAACTGATGTGTGTATGTTTTCAAGGTCATCAGTTTAAATCATATTAACATTGTCCTCTGAAGGTCATCTTCTCAATTGTCCTCTAATAAACTGATATGTGTATGTTTGCAAGGTCATCATTTTAAATCATTTTAACATTGTCCTCTCAAGGTCAGCCTCTCAATTGTCCTCTAATAAACTGATGTGTGTATGTATGCAAGCTGGTCATCATTTTAAATCATATTAACATTGTCCTCTCAAGGTCAGTCTTCTCAATTGTCCTCTAATAAACTGATATGTGTATGTTTGCAAGGTCATCATTTTAAATCATTTTAACATTGTCCCCTCACGGTCATACATCCTCTCAATTGTCTTCTTACTGATGTGTGTATGTTTGCAAGGTCATCATTTTAAAACATTTTAAAATTGTCCTCTCAAGGTCGTCCTCTCAATGGTCTTCTAACTGATGTGTGTAATCATTGCATCCTTGCTATAATCTTTTAATTCGGTTTGTTTTAATCGTTTTAATCGAAGATGCATCACTTAATTGTGTTGATCAGTACAATGTGAGATGATAGTATATTTTGTGATAATACTAGCTGTTACTTGTGTAGGAAATGCTTAAAGGTATCAGTTGAGGAATTAAAGATAAAGGCAATGTCTACTGTATGCAGCTGTCAAGTTTACTTAAGGCTTGACAGCATGGTTGCAATGATTCAGTCAGTCTGCAAGTTTTGGCACTGCTGAGTTGTGTGCCTGGGTAACAGGTTCTGTAAATTCACAGCACATATTCCCTCACCTCATATAACCTAAACCTGCTAGACCAAAAGTCTGGGAATTACGGAAGGGCAGTGGCCAGATACACACACACACACACACACACAAAATTGCCAGATGCTAGACCATGGTCAATACGTTAATGCGTATAGGTTGTATGAGGTGAGTATAGCTAGCGAATTCCCAAACCAGGAAGTTTTGGGGATTATGACGAAAATCTGTCTTTGCAAGTTGTAACTTTAAGGTCCAGAGTGCTACCTGTTTCAATGGGGCATGCAGTATACATGTTTGTTCGCACAGTGACTTCCTCAAAATGTCGGTACACGTATTGGAATGATCTGTGATGCATGCTCTTGTTGATCTGCTCCAATTGCAGTGCCAGTTTGAGAATTCTTGACCTTTGATTCTGTAGCAAAGACTTATATTTATGGTCCTGTTGACCCAATCTGAAGTGGCATGGTAAACTTAAAGAGGCTCATTGAGTTGTTTTGTGAAATTCACTCAATTTTTCTAAACTGGTCAAGTTTCCTTCACATACTAATGACAAACAGTCAAACTAAAAGGATCCCAAAGTTTTACATATGTTGGAACATTAATGAGTGAGTAACCAACGATTAAATTTGGTTTTTGAAACTTTGTGACCAGACATTTTCACATTAGTACATTCACATGCACACAATCAGAGCAAGTAAGGGTCAAAAATTCGAAAAAATTGACAGTTTTCATATAACTATTGGATGTGAAACTTGATTAATTATGCTAATTGTGAGTATTGTCGTGTGTTTGCATGCTTCAAAATCACTGCAATCTTAACTGATATCAACTCAATGAGCCCCTTTAAAAGCCATAAACATTTTTTGCTTCTGTGGTAAGACAGCTACCGTTTAACCTTCAAGTTATTTGTGACTGCTCGCTCATTTCCGAGTGTGATCAAAATGAGCATCCTCTGATTATGTATACTGTATATCCATGGGTATATTATTTGAAAACCCACCATGTGAAAAAGCACCCTTTAATCGCGCTGCCTTTCCGGTTTTCAGTGCCCCAGGCACATATCAAGGCAACCCATCATTCTAAAGAAATTCAATACCTCTCTGCACTGGCTGACTGGCCTCGTTTTTACGATATAACATACAAACGTGAAATTTACAGTAAAATATGTTCAGATACGAAATCTAACGGCGATTTAACATTAAATTACACTTTCAAACGAAAAATTTGGTTGAGTAAGAAGCAATTTAACAAAATAATACAGTCTTCATTCGTTTTTAAATGTTTTCTTCTCACAAACAAACTTGCTCCCCTCTGCAGTATTGTCAGTATGATTATAGCTCAGTTTGGACTTGTACCATTACCACAAATTTTCCAAAAAAAAATATGTTCTTGCACCCCATTAAACATGAGATTTCAATTACAGGTTTTTCATTTTATGGTTTTTGATTTTATGTTTCTATACCTTATTACTTATATTTTATGGATTTAATTCCATAATATTTCAATCTTAATATAAAACTATGCAATTAACACCCAAAGTTACCTCGATCACACCTTAAGTTTGTGTTACGTAAGTGGGTTACAAACTTCTCTACTCTAACAACATTATGCAGTATAGTCTAGTCCTAATTTCACTGCACAAGCAGTAGCACTGTGTACCATGTAACTGCTGTGGCAACGCTTCAGGCCAAAACAAAGGTGTGGTAAGAGATATTTTGTATGGAGGATGCACACTTAGGGAACAGCAAACCTTAAACGATTTTTTGAAGGATTAGGCATTGGGAAGTATTTTGATGAATTCTGCAACAAATTTAAAAATTCAAACACATGATCAGGTGCAAATGATCCATCAAACACTATCTTGGTATCCTCATCCAATAACATTCAAAAATCGTGCCACTTTTTGTGTGTGGCTGAAAAAAATCTGTCTTCATCGGGGAGGTAGCGGTTACGTAATAAGTCACTGACTAGGGAAAGTATTTGTCCTTCAAACGTGAGTTGGAAGCAAGTGGCTTCCACCTCACGGCAGTGGAACTAAAGGGCCCATTCTGACATGACCCCCCACAACTGAAATTTGGCATGATTAAATACCCATAACTTGAGAAACTTGCAACACCTGAATTCACAGCATTTACTGCCCCACCTCATATAACCTATTTGTCACGCTACTGACCATAACCTAGCAACTGGGAATTGTGTATGTGTGTATCCAGTCACCGTCCTTCTGTAGTTGCCAGCCCTTGTGACTTGCAGTTAAGAAATTTGTATAGAAATTTGAGCGCCATATCCAAATAAGTGATGGAGTGCCTTTGAAGATCTCTTTGAGATCTCTTTCACTTAAAACAAAAAAACAAAAACAAAATGACAGTATATTCAAACAGCTTGAAAGAAAACAATCCTGAATGGGGAGGGGGAAGGGGGAGTTTGGGATGGGAGTATGAAGGTGGGAGAGAATGGTGGGCCAGGATGAGTGGGGTAGATGATGGAACAGCATAGGATGTGGATATTTAGTGCATTGAAAATATGTTGACCCTCTATAAAATATATGCTTCAGCAATGATACACCATGCACTCACTTCTGTCGCATTCTGCGGCAAGAGTTATCCTAAGAAGGGTCCATGTGTGTATATTACATACACTTGTGCAATTGTCTTTTCCAAAGCTCATGTAAACAGGGTAACTTTTTCAGCAAATATAATAAAGCACATGCAGTGGCAGCTTGTGGAAAACAAAAGGTAATTTTATTCTCATGACATCCTTCAATAATGATGAAGGGGGCCCAAGTAAATTATCCATTACTTGGGCCAATTTTAGTCTGTTGATTCAACAGAACAAATTAGCATGTAGACATGTCCATACTAGTTTTATGCACAGTTTTGTTTTGCATTGATGATACTGATTCACTAAATGATCTCATTATACTTGGTTCACTTGGTTCACAGTGCAGTACTGGATAGGTTTGTGTAGGTTAACTTTATAAAATATTGGTGATAATAAATGTATAATTGTCATATATGTGTCATTCACTTGGTGAATTGATCATCGTGGCATATTGAGTACTTGATAACTTTGTAATTTTCTTGGAATTAAAGGGTACAAAACACATGGCAATGAATATAATTAGCACAATTAATCAAGTATATATCCAATAATTTCAAACTTCTTGAATTTTTTACTCTAAATTTGTGCATGTGAAAAAGTGTCTTGACACAAACTTGAATTGTTAATTTCTCACTCATTAATGTTTATTTGCATGTGACACATGGGAACTAATGCTCTAATAGTTTTACTACTTTGTCATTAGTGTACGTGAGGGAAACTCAATTGACAGGTTTGTGAAAATGAAATGAGTTTCACAAAACAAATAAAGGTGCCCTAAATGTATCAAATTGACACACTCAATTTTTCACCTGCAAATTATTCATCGTGCAAGCCTCTAGTTTAATCTTACACTTGGCAGTGCATGTATCAGTCCTTTTTCATGTCTATCAGAGTGGCATTCATGTGTAGCTACTCTATTTCCAGCTTCTCCATTCCTTTAAACTTCAAAACTAAACCACTGAGAATCATCGGAATGTTCTGATTTCCTGCACGCATGCCTGCCTATCGGATGTAAACCATCTCAAGGTGAAGTCGTGCTAAGCGTTTGCTTTGTCAAAGTATACTCCAGATATTTAGTAGGCTGTATGAGTATTGGTCAAGAAAGCAACATACTGTACATGCAACAAAAAACAACATAAAGGTATATCACAAATGCTTTTGGCTGGTCTTAATGGTTTGTTTGTGACTTGCAAATATATATCGCAGTGATCATCGTAAAGACGTGTGTGGAACTATATTGTTACACTTTGTTGCGCTCTCCCATGTAGACTACTAGCGTTAAAAGAAGACAATTTCTAAGCATGCCATAGGCACAGTTTTCTCCTCCCTTGCAAGAAAGAATAAAAAAATGTGGACTGAATCTCACAAATAGGGTCTGAGGTGTATATATATGAAACCATCATCAAATATGACCTCTTATCCTGTAGCATAATGCCTGTCACATTGTTCATGTCAGTCCACAATGAGATCATCTGGCTACAATCAGCTAAGCACATCTTGTAGATTTCTGAAAAGTCAGTTCATTCTGCCAATGCAGTGCATCCGTTGCCTCTATGAGACTGAGATGGAGTCATATATATGTCTCTGAACAATCAATGAAATTCAACAAAGGTGCTCATATGGCAAGGTAGTATAATATCTAACATTTGTAAAGCAAACAGTTCTCTATCGATAAAGTTGGGAATTTTCAGTAAAAAAAAAAAAAAAAACAGGTTTAAAAAAGTTCTCACAAGAGTCCTAAAAAATTAATTCCAAATGCCTTTGAAGATCCACCCACCCTGACAGTGTACCATCAGTATGGATCTTTCTTCCTATTGGTGATGTGTTCTGATCTACTGTAGATGACTCAGATTGCCTATCACTCTTTTGTACTGTATTTCCTTATCATAGTGAGGAATATGTGAATTTCCAAAATGTGTTACACATGCATTTCAAGAACTGTTTTGTTTTAAGTTGCTGTCTTTTGTATGGTTTGTTTTGAGCATTGATGAATGAAATTGTGAAAGATGATACTTTCTGCTTGAAACACTAAAACATGCATGCATGCAAACTGCCTGCTTTCTCATTTTACAGTATGTGAGTGTATCAGCAATTACCATTTAGTTTGTCCAAGTGGTAAACCATTCTTCCATGCAAGCTTGGTCACTGTTATCCAAGGGTTTCCTGCAGGAAATTCTGTTGAAACATTCTCTCCTTGCATTTAAATTTTTGTTCACTGAATATCTCATAAATAAATTTAACCACAGTGTTTATGCTGTCAACAATTCCAAAGTAGTCATGTGTTCTTTGTGGGTGTAAATTTGTTGCATACAATTCTGCAGGCAGTAAACCAACTGCATACCTTCAATGTGTCATATCTCTCTACTCTACCACACCTCCTCACCCTCTGAAATGGCCAAAAAAAAAAAACCCCCAGAAAACAAAGCAAGTGATATAGTGCTAAAATGTAAAAAGAAAAGTTGAAGTGATCCACTTAGCTTAAGTTTAATAACGCGGTCATGGTTATCGAAAAGAACTACCAATTCTGTTTTTTGGTATCGACAAAAGTGTACACCCACTGTACACTGCATCCAGTTCTTTTGGCAATACCCAGCTGCGATGGCCAGTACACTTGAAGAAGAAAGTCAGGTCATTTGCTGAGGTATAGTGTGTGAAATGTCTGACATGACACATGGCTTGAAGACAGGGACTCCTCTTCCCAGACAGTTTCAGTTCTCCCAACCACTTACTTCTTAAGTCCCTCCCACAGCCTGCTTAAAACTCCTACACCCAAGTGTAATAGAAACAATGGATCCCTGTGCACACCGCGTAATACGAGTTACGCTGGATGCGCCTTTCAAATTTGCTGTCAATCCAAAAGCAGAACGAATTGAGAGTTTTACTCTACACCTGACAAAAATTTAGCTTGGGATGATGAGTGACTGCTTTTAAGGGCTGATCCAGCAATCGCTGTAATGTTGTGGAGGAGGGGGGAAGAAGGAGTATGACAGATAAACAACGCACTAAGAGCATGAAGGGACCTGTCCCCTGGGGAGACTTTGGGATGGATCCTGGTGGAAGTTCAGGGGGGAGCAAAGCCCCTGGAAACTTTCACAATATGAGACAAATTGAATACAGAATATTAGTTTGAAATGAGGTCATGACTGTGTCACTATATCCCAAATACCAGAAATTTCAAAATGTGTAATTTAGACCTAAGTTGGAACATTTTTTCTTTTTCGTTACAGACTTTACATTTTTCTCACCCCTCTGGATCTGCAGTTTCATTGTCTTTGTAGTTAAGTTGGAATATTTGAAAAAATGAGGATGGCAAAGTCACATTAGACTTGACTCAACAAAAAAACCAAAAAAAACCACAGTGTCTGAAAAGCCCAAGGGGCCATATGAGAGTCATTAAAGCTGTGCCTTGTTAAAATTTCCCAAGTTATCAGGGAATTGATTGAGAGGACGTTTCCGATACAAAGAAAGTAATGCTACTTCAGGATTCAGTGTCCAACATCCGGTCCTGTGGTGAAACCACTCACGCGGAGGAACATGCTTTTCCATCCTTGTTGTTGAATTCTGATTTTGATGTTGTTATACCGTCTTCTTGAAGCTTTGGAATGCATCGTAGGCGTATATCGCACATATTTATCGCAGAAGCACGCGATGCACAAACGTATATGAGATTTTGAGAAAAAAAAAACAAAGCCACAAACACCCACGTATTTAGCGTGCTGGGGGTACACTTGCCGAGAGAAACTGCAGTGATCATACCTGAGGGTTTTTGCAAAGAGTCAAAACAAGCCCTATATATTCTCGAGGTCTTTGACCGCATGCATGCATCTGAAATAAAAATGATTGGTTACAAATTTTGGTTTGCCCACTCAAAAATTCAGGATAACAGTTATGGTAGTCTTATAGGCTATATATAGTGTATGGTTTTGGTATGGCATGTTAAAGGCATTAATTTACTGATAGAAAACATCATACAGAGTTTATGAACCTTTTTTTTTTTTGAAATATAAATTCAATTTCATACCTGTGAGGATGTTTGCGTACTGTATGTTTTATGAACTTTAAATTTGTATAATTATAATCCTGACCTTGAGGAACATTTATTTTGTCAGGCCTTCAAGAACAGATTATGCCAAATAGCAACCACACCAGTGACACATTCAGTAGAGGAAGTGGTGTACGTGACTAGCAACCCAACAAATTTAGATCAAATCTGGTATCTTTCTCTGCAAGAAAATTTCAGATGGAAAACCGTAGATACAGTATGCCCTGGAAGCAAAAATCCATTTTACTGTGGCCCTGGGGAGTGAACCCCAAACCCTTGCATGTCTTTTGGATTCATATTACTTCAGATATACAGTATGCTGCCACCACCTGTATCCAGCTCAGCTTGCACTGTTTTTAGCGAAAGTATGAGCAACCAATCCCCTTTTTTTTATTTGTTTACAGTGCAGAATTAGTAGCAGCATTTATGAGAACTTGGTTAAGGTGTGGATTACAACTCCCAATGATAACCTTTTTCCATGGAGTTGCATGCAATTCTAAGTCCTTTCATTACTGATTGTGCCCCATGGAGGTACATTTCTTAACTCCAACTCTAAGAATTTTCTCTCATTCCTATGCATTTCTCAATGCCAGCACTATTGATCCGGCTTGCCCATGCAGCATTTGTTTACTGACTTAATGTTGATATACTCTTTTCCCCATGGAGATGCATTGCTTTCCAACACTGTAAGAATCAAATGTCAAAGAATACAACCACTCCCATATTATTTCCTGAGGAGATTTCTCAATCATTATCTCACCACTAATGATGTTGTAGACCTATCACACAATTCTTAACTCGAACACACTATAGTCCCATGGAGCCGCGTTCCTAACCCCTCCCCTATTGATTTTTCCCATGGAGATACATTTATCAGTGCCACCATTATTCTTGCACCACACAGTTCATAAATTCACTCTTTTATCTTGTCCTATGGAGGTGCTCATTTCCCAACTCCAACACAATGATCTTTGTATGATGGAGGCGCATTTTTCATTGACTCCAACACCAAATCTTGTCACATGGAGATGAAATTCGGAACTCCAGTACCGTATTCTTGTCTCATGGAAATGCATTTCTTAGCCTCAACACCAATACTTTTTTTGCCAAGCAAATGCATTTCTTAGCTCCAACACTAATGAACTTGTTCCATGGAGATGCCTTCCTAAAACTCTAACATCAGTAATCTTGGCCCATGGAGATGCACTTCCCAAATCCATGTAGTACCAATAAACTTGTCCTATGGAGATAGCTGGCATCTCTCAGTTCCATCATCAGTAATCTTTTCCCGTCGACTGCATTTCCCAACATCAATATAAAACTCATTCTCCCATGGAGATGCATTTCTTAACTCCAACATCAGTATAATCTTGTCCCACAGAGCTGCATTTCATAACTCCAGCATCTTTTCCCATAGAGATACATTTCTTAACTCCAACATCAATTAATTGTTGTCCCATGGAGATGCATTTTTAAACTGCAGCATCAGTAAATCTTGCCCCAAGGAGTTGCATTTCTAAACTCTATCACGAATTATCTTGTCCCTTGATGCATGAGATGCATTTCTAAACCAACATCAATGTAATCCTGCCCCATGGAGATGCATATCTTAACTCCAGCACCAATAAGCTTGTACCATGGAGATGCATTTCTGAAACACACCATCAGTAATCTTTTCCCATGGAGATGCATTTCTTAACTCCAACACCAATAAACATATGTCCCATTGAGATGCTTTCCTAATTCCAACATCAGTATAATCTTGTCCCATGGAGATACATTCCTAAACTCCAAAATGAGTAATCTTGTCCCATGGAGATGCATTTCTTTCAACACCAATAAACGTGTTCCATTTAGATGCATTTCTGATTCCAACATCAGTAAAATCTTGTCCCATACCATTTCTAAATTCCACTTCAGCAATCTTGTCCCATAGAGATGCATTTCTAAATTCCACTTCAGCAATCTTGTCCCATAGAGATGCATTTCTCACCTCCAATATGAATAAACTTGTCCCATGGATGTGCAACATGTCTCCGATGAACTTGTTCCATGGAGATGCATTTCTTAGCCCCTACATCAGTAATCTTAATTGTCCCATGGAAGATGCCAATCCTTGACCCAATGCCTATAAACTTGTCCCATGGAGATGATTTCTTTACTCCAATAGAACAATAATTTGTCCCATGGAGATACAATCCTTACCTGCAACACCAATAAACATGTCCCACAGGGAGTCAACCTTCAGTAATTTTGTCCTATATGGAGTGGCATTTTTCAACTCCAATGGAGTTATATCCCTTGATCCGGTACTTGTAGTCTTGTCTCATGCAGATCCCTTTTCTCAACTCCAACATAGATTGTGTCCCATGGAGATGCAATTCTTAGCTCCAACTTAGCTTGCGATTTGACTGAAAAAACAATAATTAAAATTACTGAAAAGAACAGACTTAAACATGCTTTTTTGTAACCAACGCATACAGGGGTTTTTGCTTTCTTGAAGGGAAACATGTATGACTTTTGAAAAGCATGCACAAATGTTCACATGTTCTACTGTTTGATGTGTTTCATTGTGACCTAGATGTTGAAATTCTGAGACGATCTTCAACAAAATTATCGGGTCACTTTGCACTGTGTTATCGGCACATCTAATTTCCACTGATTCTATCAGTCCCATGCACCCATACCCTCACCACACAGAAGGTGAAGTAGATTGCGGAAAGAATGGTGATTGCATGCGTGCATGTATGAACAGTGACAATTTTTAGCAAAATTGAGCCCCATATTCACAAGGAGGTCAGAATCTTTCAGGCAGATATTATCACCAATTTGATGTGACCAACATGCAGAAAGGGTTGTCAGATAATTAGCAATACCATGCATGTGCTACTATCAATTGAGGGAAAGTTAGTAATCAAAATTTGAACACCAGTTGAAGGAGGAATTTTAATGGACACTCAGCTAGCTGTTCGGATCACTGATTCTTGTGGAAGCTTTAAGGACAGTTAAGTCAGATTCTTGAAGTCTCAGAACTTTCATCTTGGACAAAAGTTAGAATACTTTAAATTGCCCTTGTTCGATGTTGCAATGAACTATTGGGCCGTCTCACCACAGCTGCTAAATTTAATGTGTTTATTGAAATATTTGCAAGGGACAAACACAAACTGGTAGAAACAGATTTACCAGAATGAGGATGTCAGGCTAACTATACTCACACGCTTGGACAAATGATCGTGGAGCCAAAAATTTCAAACGCACGCTCCCTACATGCCGCTCTGTGTTGCAAAACAGCTCCATCTTCGATATTTACCGTAGATTATGTATGCACACCTGAGAATTTGTTCTATTTCCAACTACATCTTTGGGGAAAACAGAAGTATATGCAACTGTTTGGTTTTTTTTTTTTTGTGAGATAATCTGATAATATGGCAGAAAATACTGGGTTCCATAGTTTAGCTGTTTGCGAGTTATATATCATCTTAAAATTTGAATTTGTGTTATGTTGCTTCATGAGAATGCCTTTTGCCATATACAGGTTTTTTAGGTAATTTGTGTGTATCCATCAGTGTTACAATGTGCCATGCAAATTAAAGGTGAGTCAACTGCAATTGTAGGTGGAGGATGCATACATCTCAAGTGTATCTGTTATTCTTAAAATAACTCATTTTTTTTGCTCAAGGTGGGTTTTATCAGGATATCGTATATCTTAGGTTCAAATTGTAGGTTCAAATTGCTGATTCATCCACGGGTCATCTGACTTTAGTGTGGGGTATGGATGGTGGGGCTGCACAGAATGTTAGCACCAATCGTCAAAGAAGGTGAGAGCTGTCCAATCCTAATGATGCATCAGTAATTTGGGGCATTGCTTTGTGTTGATCTGGCAGCGTAAAGTACCATACAGAAAGTACTGTAAATAGCCTATACTAAAATTCTGTGCCACCACCATGTATGATGACTGTTAGTTCTTAGTTCATTAACATTTATCATATAAACTTGAACTTGAAGACCATAAATCTGACAGTTGCCAGTTTGCATTCGTTGACAAATATCGAAGCACTATACAGAAGGATTCAAAGGCTCTCTTTGCCTTTTCACTCCATGGTTTTATCAATGAATCTGCAGCATGATCGTAAGTTGATTGGTTGACCTTGATAAATATCAAAGGCAATGTCTAATTGGTTAGATCATCATTCACAGGTGATGTGAATGATGTATATTTGTTGGCAAATCACCAACTTTGGCTATAATAAATACTCCAGAGGATATTTTGGTTGTTGTATGGATTCAGTCGCTCACTTAAATGCAATCATTGACGTACTGCAGGACATCATGGATCCGTCGATGATGTTGTTGGTGCAGGTTTGTACCTTGTGTGCTATAACTAATTAGTTAGATATTTTCATTTATTTCATATCTCACAAAATTATGTCATGTGAAAACCATTATTTTACATTTTATTTTGGTCTGACTTGTAAAAAGAAAACAGAAATGGAAGCAAAGCTAGTTTGCTACATTTCTGGATCTGTCAACCATACTGTACTTAGGCCAAAATTCGGTTTATGCTTTTAAATAAGGCTGAATTCAATTGTCTACTGAATGCTTTTCATTGTCGGTTGAGGTAGTGTTAATAGAACCGATTAATTTCATCTTCCAAAACGTCTTCTGACTCAATAGAAAAGAATAACAGCAGTTTTGACCCTGTACTGCCCTCTTGGTTTTTTCCTTGTTTGTGTAGTTATCTGGATTGTTTAGTATTGACTTCCTTTCAAAGAAAGAGCCACTACAAATGATCCCCAGTAATTTCATTATTTGAAATCAGGTCGCAAGTCCTTCTTTAAAAAGAGTTGAAAATACAGCATATATCTTTTTGCCGATTAATGTCTTGATGCTTGATGGCAAACCTGATGAAAGTAACCAGGTGGCCTCAGGGTATGGAGCCAGTTCATGACTGCATGATCCTTGTGATGGTTTGCCTATACTGTGAAGCAAATGTTACCACTTCCTGTGTTGCACCACGTTAAAGGCTGTCGATTGTGAACATTGCACCACCAGCCTTGTTCTCTGTGATAACGGAAATCTTTTCCGTGTTTCTTGTGACGGGATGTTGCCACGTGTGCTTATAAATGTTCGAGTAGCTTTCTGGGAAATGTTTTCTGCTACGTCATTATTAATTATGTATACGTATGAAAGGCTTAAAAGGTAAAAGGGCACGCAGACAATCTCATTGCAAAACAACAGCTAAATCTGCAGGTAGTTAGAGTGTATAATAACTTTTCAGCAAGTTGCTCGTAGAAATAATTGAACCATATTCATGTTGTACTTCCGTCGCCTCTGCAGCAGAAATTATGCCTATGTGTGACGTAATCACTATTCTGCTGGCCTAATTGGTTAAGCATGGGTTTCTTTTACTTTGCCACACGACTACATCACCATAGGTTAGTGTCTTTGGGATGGATAAAAAAACAAATTTTTGGCATCGAGTAATGCAGTGTTGAGAAATAGTGTTACCAGTTTCGATTCAGTTTGATTATTACATTGAAAAAATATAAAAAGGTGAAGAATAGGGTTATAATGGCGCACTTCAAGAGAATCATGAAATATTGAAAAAAAATTCATGGAAGATTGAATGCAATTGTGAGTGTATTGAAACATGCTTTGATATTTATAAACATCAGTATATCATTTTACAGTGTGTATTTTCTAAGTACAAGAAACCATATATAAGTACCCTTGAGCTGGCTTGAAATCATGTAAAATACTTGTTCTCTTACAGAGTGTATTTACAGTAACACTGTTGATGTTTGGTCACATTAGTGCTGTGGAACTGGTTCCATCCGGGTGTTTGTCTTGTTTGGGTCCATTGTCCAAAATGGGCCTAATGGGCCATTTTATATAGTCATGAAAAATGTTTTTTTCTCTACAGATTTTATGTTACCAAAGTGAGGGTTCATGGTGGGCCATGTGGGCTATTGTACAAAATAATGCAAAATGCTCCTTTTACTTCCATAGTTTACATTATATAAGTGTACATCTGTGCAAGGAACCACAGTGCCCTTGGACTCTTTTTTTCAGTCTCGTTTTTTTTTTTTTTGCCCGTGATCCGTCATGATTAACAGTTTACGTAGTCAAACCCCCTTTCCCTGGAGTCCCCACCACAAGTGCACTGAATGTGCCACCACATTGTAGTTACGTCAGTATGATTAAAAGCACAGTCATTGTTAAACCAAAGTGTGCAAACGCTGTTATGTTATATTAACCCAACGTTCCCAGCACCAATCGTTTCTTATGGTCATTCGACTTTGCATTTGATCCTGTATGTTTAAACCAACAGATTGCAATGCCAGGCAAAAATCAAATCAAATGCTGTATTAATTATATTGATCTTTTTTTATTTATTTGTAATTAAGTTGTTTTGCTGATAGAGAAATGAAATTATTTGAGAACGTCTGGGCCTCCTTTCATGCTTGAGTTTGCTTTTGACATCCGGAAGAATTTTATCTCCATCATCGGAAAATTTAGCTGACTTTGTCATAATGAAATGAAGCAAAGACATTTTCCATTTTAATGTCGTAATCACTCCATAAATTACGAACATTAATAAGCCCTAGCTGCAATTAAACTGCAAACATTACGTCTGGTGTATAAAGTAACATCTGATGGTGTCATTTTCATCTTGGTGCACTCCTCCCAAATTTGCTTCATGTTCATTCCAAATAAAAAGGAAAAAAAAAAAAAAATGGAAATCATGACAGTTGCATAACTGCATACACAGTACCCCACACTGCCTACTCGTGCTTATGTAATTTTATTGTACCTTCTCATATCCTTATCTCATGACACATAAACAAGTGGTATTTCATTGTTTTAAATCTGAAAGGTGATATACCAGTCTGTTGCACATTTTCCTTTCTTTTTTTTTTAAAGATTAATTAACAGAATTACATGTAAGAACAACGTATGATGATCAACATCCTGTTAGTTTGTGAAACACCTGCATGGATTTTATTTCTGGTATGTGGGTGGGAGGGAGGGTTAATGGTATAATCACAGAAGACTGATGCCATATGAGGCATGATGCACTATAATCTATGCTATAATGATGCAATAAAAAAAAAAAAAGCTTCATAAGTGAGCTGCAGATGTGCATTAAAATTGTGCTGTTTCCAGGGATCGTTTAATTTTAGTGAGAAAATGGATAGATTGAGAGAATATATGGGCCGAGAGATCTAAAATTGAAAGCTTCTCTGATACCAAAGTTGTCTAAATATAACACTTTGGTCTTTTCCAACTGAACAGCCTAATAATTATGCAACACATCTTCTCCCCCCCCTCTCCCCCATCTTCCTTGTGAAAAAAAGGATAACAAAACAGGAAGAATTCTTAATTTATCAATGACCAGCAACAAATGAAGATTTGAGGAGGATAGGGATTACATAGACACCATTATTCCCTCCTGGACATACCTGCGTGTTCTGTATAAAATGGGGGCGCTCTTTGAAAATAATATTAAGTTACATGCCTGTTTCTTTATGTATCAAGTTACATAATAACTTATTCCTAAAGAAAGTTTGAACAGGAAAGAAAGAGAAACAATAAGATATCAAACACAGTATCATGAAGATTTAGCTTAGGAAAAACCTGCATGAACTTCCACAAAATATTACTAAGAAGGAATTTTGAAGAATCGTAAGTAGGCCAAATGCATAATGCATTTTATGTTTACACATTGTGCTTTCACTGCAGGCATACTGTGTCAAAGTGATACTGTCAGGGGGATTGTAATATTGCAACAATACTGTTTAGGCTCTAGTCAAGTCTTTAAACATTTTGTAAAGTACATGTAAATAAATCACCCTCCCTTTCAAGAAAACAGGCACTGATATGAAGTCAAGGGATCAGCCGATAATAAGATCGCAGAACAGGCTGATGTTCGGACCAATGTTTACCACTGTTGGGAAAACCTGTAAAACACATCCAATCGGGGAAATTTAGCAAATTCCATTTGCCGATGATGATGATGTTCAACACCCTGAAAATATATTTGTAGAGACGGATGTGTTAATTTGTGAATCACGATAGAAATTGCCCCACAATGCTATTTTCTGTCCAGTTGAAAAAAAATAAAAAAGCCCGTTATGAATGTGTCAAATCATGATAAAGGCACAAGCTACATCCAGTTAGAAAAAAAAAAGCAAACAATTCAGGAGAGAAATGCTTGATAGGGAAGGTATCTGATCAGATATTGACCTACGTTGTACAACACCGGACGTTGGATCAACAGCGAAAAGCCATGTATCGGTTAACCCCTTTGGAAGTATGAAAACAGACATGTTGTTGCTTTAAAGTCTTGAATATATGTCAAACAGTCATATCAAATTTTTCCAAAGACATGTCTTCTTCAGTTCTCACCGAATATTTTATGCCAAACCAACAAAGGAGTTTTGCATTCATGCATATCTCAATTTCTGTAATGAGCATCTTTTTCGGGGAAGGCATTACTTCATTAATATTATACGTTCTTCCTTCGTAATTATAACTGTGCAAATACTCAAGCCATTAATCATATCATATTGAGGAACGTTCAGGTGTCTACAGTACATTAGCTGGTTTTTCACCCACTCCCTGTGGATGCATGTCTATTAATTACCATGGCGCTCTTATATGTTTCTTTCTGTCTTTTTTTGTGACATTCATAATTTTTTATCATTTCTTTTGCCACCCTACACTGTGTATGAAAACTTGCAATATTAAGGTATGACTGTGAAGTAATACACTTTGGGCTGTACTGTACTAGTGCCAGTTACTTCCCACGCAATAAACCTCTGAAGGATAAATTGACTACATTATAGGTCTCAGAGGTACCATAAATATATGCAGATTTGCCAGTTGTGCTAGCTTCTTGTAACCTTTCAGACAGGATCTTGTGTTGAATGAATTCTTGCTCTAACGTGATTCAAGATGTTTTTGTGTGGCTGATCCCAAGGAAGTATATTAAACTCTGATGTATTATGTTTCGTTTCTTGTTCATCAGTTATCAAAGAAGTATTGCATATAAATATGCTCAGCCATTTACTGACTCAATAATTTATTTCCTTTGATACACACCCTCATACAAAACAAGCATATGGGGGAGGGGCAAGGGAGCGGCAAGGGAGCGGGGGATACTGTGGGATGTGCTTGTATAAATTTTAGAGTAGAACTTGAAACGAAGCAACTTCCTTCATACGGCCACCGTCATGACTGAATTTTGTTTTCCAACATATACTGTAGTAATGCAAAGAGTTACCTTATTTAGTGACATTTTCAGAAAAATATCACATCACATGAGATTTAATAAGACAGTCAATCATCAGGGCCATCGACCATTTTGCATCTACCTGAAGGTTCGATAAAATTGTGGCCCTTATAAGGTGTGATCGTGTTATGATCAATATAATAGTGAGGATAAGAATGGTCTATTCTGAGGAGAAATTTAAGCGCTATATCAGAATGAAAACCACCAACATCATTGAATGAAAACATAAATGTAACTGTTAGTCTGTCTGTCTGTCTGTCAGCTGGATCTGTAGTTAGGGTCACACTGCAATAATATCTCCGATCGGAATATTTGAAAAATATCAGACCACGTACACCAATCAAATCTACCTACAAATTGTCCTGAACTAAATCTGCTATACAACTCCTATGGAGAGATTTATTTTAAAACCATTTCACGATTTTTAACTTTAATGTGACTTAACTTTCTCATGATATGACAGCCCACCCGGATTGGTTAACAATCTATTTTTAGCACTTGTCTGAGCTAAAAATTCAAAAATTGGATCAGGATTGAAGCTTATAAGTGTTTCTACAGGGTTTGCATCACATTAAAATATGCCATTGTTGGAAGTAGCACCTGAACAGTTCCTGCAGCATATCTCAGTATCAAATAAAATATTTTACTCCTGCTGACGACTGTACCATATATAAAACAAATATTCCCCTTGATCTCTCCAGCTGAAGAATACAACTCGCCACTGTTCCTGGACTGTTGTGGTCTCGTCCGGAGGGTGCTTCTGGATCTGAAGGAGGACTTTGGGTTTACAGTGGGACGTTGGAACCAGGCCTATCAGTTTGACACCCTCCCAATCGTGGTAAAAGATGAAGAATCAATGGAGCCTGGTGACCTGGTCTTTATATCGGGCATTTATAATGATACAAAGCGTAAGGGTTGTAATTATAAGTCCAATTCATCAATTTCATTTAAAATAAGACATGCCCTTAAATGGGACCGGCAGCGGGAATCTCGCCGCTGCAAGCATTTCCCGACCGAGACTCAGACTACACATTTTATGACAAATGCAAGCTGGAATACATTAAACAGAGATTCACTGGGTAAAGTAGAATGCATCCCCATAATATTAGGGATACCTTGAACCTGGAATGCTGAATTGAGAAGGGAAGAGAGAGTAGGGGGGAAGATCACCTGTCACAAAATCTGAAAGAGAACTATGTATTTATCTTCCAGATATTTGAATATGAAAATTGTCTGGACATTGTTGTTGGCCCTACAAAATTCAGACTGTACAAGAAACCTAGCCATCAATCATTGTTACTTGAAATCACACAGATCAATGAGAATGGCTATGAATATCCTTGTGTGAAAAAAAATAGTCTGTAAAGAATGCTTTTTTTTTGTTGTGGCTATGTATGACATACAGTACTTGACTCTCAGTGGCAAAATATGACAAATTTCTAGCTCATATTCCCACTGTAACTTTCATTTATGAAAACCTTGTTTCATTGACATGTTCTCTTTGTAAGCTATGGAATTATGAACAAATTCCTTTTATTCACAGTGATCCATGTAATTTGCACTATGATGTCATACCATCTACCATATCCTTTCTACAATGTTGCTTTACAATTTTGAAACATTTAGGATACTTAAAGAGTTGTCATCTGTACTATTTTCACAAAAGCTGCAATAAAACCGCAATCTTTTTATCCATTGGTATCAATTTTCAAGATTCGATGCAAGTGGCCCAGATTGGTTTTGAAGTCCCTGACATGACAAAATGTTCTCCTTTATTTAAGATGCTATTTTACTAACAATCGAAGAGTTTATTAAAATAAACGAGAATAGTTTTCCACTGCAGGCGTTTCAAAGCCCATGCCAATTTCGTATTTCCTAAATCCAGTTATTGCCACTTGAAGAGAGACTTCTCTGTTACAGAAAGATTTCCAGTTTCCTCAAGGTTACCAAAATGCCATGTAACAGTGGCAAATTACTGCAAGAAGTCTTTGCTTTGCTTTGAAGTTGAAGCCTTCATTTAGCCCAGAAATTTGTCACCAGTGAAAATGTATAGACCGAGTGTGTTGTAGATTCACCCAAAAATACTGTGGAAATTTAGGTCACAACACTTACTGTACACTACTGTAATGTTTCCTTTAAGGCAGTCAAGATTATAAAGCAATACAAAGGATGCTAATGTACTTTTGTCCTGGTTGACATCATGAATTCCCCATTAATGCAGGGTACCATTTTTGAAATTAATAAATTCCTTACAAATTTGCAACTTCCAAACCAAACCTGCTATTGAGATATAGGTTTTACCAATACAAAGAGAAATATTCCTAACTTTTTATTAAATTTATATCAATTTCCATCAGTGGCCAGTCCCTTTAAGTTGTCACCGAAGAATTCCTTTAAAGGAAGGGGCACGTATGTGACGTACATGAAAAACACATTTTCTAGTACTGACCAAATTAACCATTAAAAATTTTGAAAGTATAGCCACAATTTCTATCAAATTTTAGCCAAATATGGACCATTATTCTACAGTGAACAATGTCTGATTTGCAATTGCAGCATGAATAAAACAGGTGCATATTTGTGATTTCATGGAAAGGACTCGCATGATTTGCTATATGTCATGATTTTTTTTGTCTTAATTAACTAACCCATTATTTTAAGGCCAGTTGTGAATTTTGTATGCCCTGATTGTTTTACTTTGGACCTTTGGAAGCATTCTTCTCTAAAATTATTGATATCACTTACCAGTGTGTCTAATTAAGCCAGATTGTAGAAAATTACAGTAAGAGACAAATAACATCTTGCAAAAGAAAAATTGGCAATATGTAACTGTGACTCCACATCGTTTTTGCATTCAAACTTTGATAAGCCATATCTCCAAAATGGTAATAGAGAAACAAAGGCTAACATTTCAAGTTGAAAACCCCTGGGTGGTACGGAAATGGGCCTGTGTCCTTACATCATGGCAGTGTAACTTAAAGGTGGATTTCCAAATTTCACTTTACCCACAATATTGGTTTATGACAGTGTAAAGCCCGGGTCACACTAGTGCGATGCAACACGCGATTCAATTTTCAACTAAATTTGCACCTGCTTGAATTGCCGTTTCCATTCATGAACGCAAAAGTCAGAACTACGAAATCGATTTTTCTCTTTCGAGAAATTCAGGATCGAGAGGAATTGGAATGCTTTCTTATTCGGAACAACGTTTATTTATGATCAACTCAATTTGCACTAATTTATGTGAAAGTTGAATCGTGTATTGAAACGCGCTAGTGTGACCCGGCCGGGCTTAAGAGAATCATTGAGTTGTTTCATGAAACTCACTCAGCTGTCAAGTTTCCTTCAAATACTAATGGCAAATGGTCAAACTAAGAGAATCACTGTGAGCCACATACAAAAGAACATTAATGAGTAATTAATGACCTATCATTTTGGTTTTTGAAAATTTGTGATCAGACACTTTTCACATTAGTACTAATTTAGGTGCATACAGCCAGTACAAGCCATTTTCAACACGTCAAAAATTGTGACAGTTTTTCGTAGCTATTGGATGTGAAACTTGACGAATTATGGGAATTATAAGCATTGCCATGCGAATGTACCCTTCAAAAACCTCCCAAACTGATCGATACTATTTCAGTGGACCTCTTTAAATGATCTCTTCTTGAAGAGATGAAATAGGTCAGTATCAAAATTTGCTACCCCTGAAAGTTCTAATTAAGTGGCGATTCAAAATGTCAGTCACAAGTTTTCTACATGGCACATATTTCAGTGAGTTTAGTTTTCAGCCTATTCCCTTTTGCAATATTTGTAAAATGGGTTGAATGTTATACAGACACCAGTTCAAACCCATATGATTAGCAAACACTGTCAGCCAACTTGTTGACACTTTTTTGTCCCTTGCTTTTTATGCGTACAGGTTAGTCTGTACAATCCCCTTCACTTATGTCTTGCCCACTGATCTTGCCCAGATATACAGTGACCATGGGTGTAACACAGATGGATAGTGGTCATTTTCAGTGCGTTGATCTTTTTTTGTTTTCATTTTTTATCCATTACTTTACAAAAACAGCCATATTTCAGAATAAAAGTACAAAGATCCCACATTAAGATGCCGCCATATTCTCCTATGAGAAAGTTGACAGAAACCACTTGCCTGTAATTGTTTTCTGCTTGTTATAAAGTTTGTTTTCCTCAAGTTATTATATTTCTTGGGATTTTCAAGGAATTTCCCTCCATTTCCTTCCTCTCCATGCTCTTGATCACTTTTGTCGATCGTTCCAATTAGTCTGTCACCTTGTTAGCGATTAGTTTCCTGTCCCTGTGTCAGTGCTAGAAAATTTTTGAGGACATGATTTGAAACACTTCTTTATTAGGCTATGAAAAATATGAGTTGTCAACTTGAGACTTAATTGTGTCATTCACCAACGGTGTCATTAATTCCAAATTTTGGGGGGAAAGTCCAGAATGTGTTGATTTGCCTTGCCATCATTTCATGATGTTTGTTTATATTTCTATTAAACTACTGTGAGAGCCTAAGAAAATAATCCGCTTTGTTATGTACTCAAACTTGGACTTGTCCCAACTTGACTCAACACCTGACCTTCATTCGTAACTCAACATTTGGCTAGTTTGTTATCTCAATATCCGATATGTGAGTCGACATGTGATGTAATTGACTCTTACATTCAGCTAATTAACTCAATATTTGACTTTAAGTTCGTCATAATTGTTTCACAACATGTGGCTCAAGTGTTCATATGATATGTACCTCAACCCACAAAGGAAATCATCTTCTTATCTCCATCTAGTGAATATCGTCTACAAAAGTATTTTATGCTTACCTTTGTCAATTACGGCTAACGATAAACCCGAACTTGGTTTCAGTTTCTGTATAGGATGAGCCATCGATCCACTGCAAAATGAGAAAAAAAGATGACTGATGATTACTATTGAAAAATTATGTTATTAAATTTTAGATAAAGATCATGAGTTGCAGCGGTTCACTTTGTGTCAGAAATACCTGACCATAAATTTCTCCATTGACAAAAAAACTCTCTGTTTCAATTTGAAAAATTTTCTGGTAGATTCAGGGACGAGATCTACACACACTGAAAAAAAAAAAACAAAAAACAAGTTGTCAGTATTGAAACTTTGTTCTGACAATTTACAGACTTGTATGCCAGTACATTGGCTGCCTCTACACTTGAAAAAGCTTTAGAATGAATCATTATTTCTCCCTCATTTGTAAATGAGGTCATATATGCTCGTGATTACATATCCTCCTTGAGAAGACTTGTTGTGAACATCTCGATCGTGCTGTGGAGCTGCATGAAAGTCATTAAAATTCACCAAGGGGAGGAGTTCACGAACAGCTGTTTTTTTTTTGTCTGTGTGCGTGTGCAGTCCAAAAACTATTCCCACATGATACCCATAATTGTGCCCCATAAATTCCACAATTCCCATAATATCCCATCCCTGCCTATGATCACCTAACTTCAGTTCCTACGTTCTACCTGCAATAACTCCTCCTTCTAATGTGCCCACAATCTCCTAGTCCCCACAGTCACAATCTTCCACCCAATATTCTTACCTAGTGGCAGCCATCATCCTGCAAAAATTTGGTGTTCAAACACAACCAGAATTGTGAGGATTATCTCACATAATTCCACAGCAATTTAAGTTTTATTATACCATAATGTTTGTTGAATGATTTTCTAGACTACTGTTTTACAACTTGGGCACATTTGCCAAATGGGCCATATATGCAATGATCATGTCTGGGGTCCACATTATTAATGCTCTTTCATGTAACATTCCAAGATACGCCCTTCATGGGCCCCAGGACCCCATATTAATGAAGATATGGGGCCCATGTCTTTGCACCCAAGATCTGGAAGGGGCCCATATGTGTCAGCCCATTGACATATGACCCTTATGAGGTAGTTCTGGGGTCCATATGGGCAATTCTCCCATATGGACACCATAACTATCCCATATAGGTCATATGGTTATCTGAGCCTATGGCTCATCTGGTTTATATGGTTATCTGGGTTATATGGGTTATATGGTTATCTGATCCTATTGTTATCTGGGCCTATATGGACCTTACAGAACTTGGGTGCAAAATTATTTGAGCCCATTTTGGATTTACCTGTATGAGACCCATGTTGGATTGTCACCTAGAGCTGTTCTTAGAAGAAGGATATGTAGAATACAATAAGTAACATTATATCTCATTATTCATAGTGTTTTGATCCTCTGTGGTAGTAGCTGTTATTTATGTCTTTGCAGCTTCTCTCTATGGAGTCGTCTATTAAATGGCCTTACTGTAGAAACATACATCATTCAGACTTGCATATAAAGATGATTTAAAATTGTCTCTTTTTCTGGGTGGAATAAACAAGTTCATCATCTTTGGATGGACTATGTACCTACGTTAATGTACTTTTTTGGTATCAGATGTTCTCATGTGTCATTTCTGTCCAAATTTCTCTTAATTTTGGCATATCTCTTCATGTGTGTTCAACCATTGCAGGCAAGAAACAGAAGCACAACATGGTCCATGTGGAGATCTGGGCCGGAGACGGGAAACGCACCATCGGTGCCCGATGGCAGAAGGGAAAGGTCCAGGTGCACGATTCGTATCGCTTTGAGGCAAAGAGCTACCACAGCATGACGTACCATTTCCGGTCTATCGACACTTGGTTGCGAGGAATCTGCAAAAGGTTTTTTTTTTTTTTTCTTCGTCCATCGGTTGATTTTAATTTTGATCTAGAAGTATTAAGATGATTTGATGGAGTTGTTTGGATTCGAGGAATCTGTCAAACAGCTGGCAGTTGGCAAACAGAGTTTGGTGCGTTGAGGAAGGATGATGGTCACGTTCTGAGGAAATCATTAAAGAGTTTAAAGTAAATGAATCAAGAAAGTGTGGATGACTGAAGAAGATGCATGTAAAATGGAGGAACTTGGAAAGCTTGGTTTGCAGAGGCACAAACCGAATCAAAACTAGACTGATTTTTGACTTTTTTTATTAATATCTAACTACGAATGTTAAAAAAAAACAAAAACACTAATACTACATCTGTGGTTATAAAGTGTGAAGAAAAACCATTGTGTAGCTCAACACATAGTTGTAAAAATCGATCAGGCATTATGTTTTTGCCTGAAAACTTGAAGTTTAATGTCATCAAAATGTCTGTAACAACATTTTTTTTCTGTCTGAATACCCCTCAAATATGGGGGGTGGTGACATTTGATGTCATGATCCCCACTAGAAATATTGGGGGACTTGTCCCACTGTGAGTCCCCGCAACAGGATCGTGGCACATGACTGTATCTCACCATCATACTGCCCTTCTACGTGATTGAGTTTAGCATGTATTGATAAGAGACGATTAAATAGCATGCATAATTATACTCTCCTTCAGACCTATATGTGTTGAATATCGTTCTAGTTTTGAAGCAAGCTTGTATATTGGCCACTTTTTTTGCACCACTTTTTATGCCAAACCATATGTTTTAATATCTCATTGTCGCCAATTTTGCAGCTCGATCCGATTGTAAGAAGAATGTAAGTAGCCTCGTTTACCCAAAACTGTTATTTCTATGTTTCTATGGTGGCCATGCAGCTCAACTGTGGAATTGCAGAAGTGTCAATTGATCATTCACTTGGATCATGTAATTCAACCGAGAATTTTTAACGAGCACCAAGAAAAATAGAAAACAATATATTAATTAGAATTCATAGTGCAATTTCAATGTATTATCACAAAGTAAGCTTCATGAGAATAGGAATGCAAATATCAGTTCTAGTCAAATATTGGTCAGTGCTGTTTAATTGTGGTACTGTACTCTATGCACTGTCAAATACACCAACCGGCTCCTCTGCCAACTTTTCAACTTTCCTTTAAGGCACAGCTTGCAAATTGCTCTTCATATCCCGGGGATGCATGTCAAAGTAAATCCTCGGCTTACGATTCTTGGGCCGGGGGTGTAACTTCCAATCTTGGATAGAAATTTCCCATCTGTCAGAAGCCTGAAGATGCAACAAAAAGTATTTAAATTTAAGATCTCAATGCAGCCTGGCTGGAATCAGCAGGATCCCTGCTTCTAACTTAGGAGTGCTTCCGCCAAAAGAAGACCAAGCAAAACCAGGGGATGATTGATAGCGATCATCCAGACATGTAGATCAAAGTACTTCAAAACTTTATCCATATTTATGCACATGTCGAGGCACAAACTTTCCGTTTGCACAGATGTGAACAGACGAAAATATTACAGCCGTGGGAGATGATCAACTTTCAACCGTCTGTCTTCAGCTTTCAACTTTTCAACCTTAATCCTTTGTAACTCTAAACAGAATTTGACTTCAAGGTTCTCGCAGATCAGAGATTAATGCCGAATTACATCTATTAAAGAGGCATTATACTCGAAAGAATGGGATGTAGCTTCCTTGTGCATGGCGTGCATGAGCGAGTCAAGTGTTTTATTTTTATTAAGGTTATGAAGTCTTTCCACGTGCGGTACGTGATGAATACTACTGTGGTTGATTCCGTTTAGGACATTTGACATAAGTTTCTGCCAAATTTATCAAAAAGTGAATTTATGCCACTGGCTATGCATCATGCTTTTCCCTTTGTCAGTTTGTGGACTGGTGAACTGTTGCAATTTCATACAGACACAGTTGTTTTAAACTAATCAGGACATTGAACGGCATCGGTGCACTTCCACTGGTGACTTGGTCATGGATTTTTTTTATTGTGTGTATTCAGACTGGTTGAATTTATTTCGCAAAATGTTTGATAGTTTGCTTAATAATCCTATACCTCCTTTGAAAAGGCCTCCATACACTTACTACAAAGAGAGCCAAACAGAGAAAGCAAGCAAGCAGACAGACAAACAAGTGGCCCAGACTACTGTACTTTCATTTGATTATGTTCCTTCACAGAGCAAGCTTAGCCCTTTAAGTAAGAAAACTGTATCTACCAGGACCATTTTGATCATTGCATTTCAGCCAATTTACATATTGTGATGACACCGCTAAAGGTGTAGGCATTTTTTCTTGACATTTATGGATTTTAAGGGAATGAATTAGCTGCAGTTCACATGGAGGATGTTGTGTATTAGATATAAATTAAGATTTAGTCTGTAGCTCTTTGCAGTACAATCTAATTCCTTCATGCCCAACAGAAATGAAAATGCCTTGTTCTTGTGAAAAGTGAAAAGTAGACATTTACCATTAGTGGAATATTGATGAAAGAACATCCTTGAGCAGCAGGAAACAAAAGTTGATATAATTTTTTGTTGGTCCCCACATGTGTAATTAATTATTGGATGTAAATTGCTTTGTTATCTTTTGTGGTAGGGACAAAATAACTATGTCAGTTTTCTTTAATTAGTGCTAGTAATGCTTTTTTAATTATGTCAATCATGCATCAGTATATTATGCCTTCTTGTAACTATTAATCCGAAAGTTTGATGAAGAAAATGATTTTCAAATTTGACTATGCAGTCACCATGCATTCAGGATATTTCTGCAAGGACTGAGTACCCTGTGTTAAAATGCATTTTTGATATCCATGTCACTGCTCACCATCTCAGCACAACAAATGCACTCCCATCTACTGTGCCAACAACCCTGCCGTTCGTAACCTGTTCACTCCCCCTCTGGCGTGCATCGACCAGGGAAATACCAGTGTAGCACCTTCACAAGTTCAGTATGGTTTAGACTCATAACAAAGCACAGAATATAACACACACATAACTGTGACAACAGGACCAAGTGGTGTGTTTCATCATTGTGAGAAAGTGAAGGTCACAGTACAAAGAGATGAACAGGTTCAGTGGTTCAAAAATTTGTCCTACTAGTCCAAATCTTGCCACCATACTCTGACCGTTTTTTACACCATATCATTTTTAAACTCATTAGTTTGGAAGTTTGCCATGACTGTGTTGTTGTTATTTCTTACACCAAAGGCAAAGAAGAGAGAGCTTAGTGATTTATTGGTAATAATGAACTGCCATCAAATTCTGCAAAATCCTAGCAAAAGTAAGATCTTAGGAAATTAATAGAAGTTCAGATGCAGGTGAAACATGTACTAAAGAGAAGATGATCTAATTTGTTTTGTTTGTTCACATTTGTTTTGATTGTTGTGTTGGTGGCTGACTCCTTTGCAACCTGACCTCCTTTTTCCACCCACATTTTTGTGAGAAAAATGTTCCTTCTAGAGATTCCTTAAGTGCGTTAGTAAGAAGTAAGGTACATATTTCAAAGATGACTCTCAGAGTGAACTTCAGTGGTTTCCGTTTTGCATTTAAAACTGCAACTTAATTTGTGTAAGTGAACATGTCGGGAGGGTATTTTTAATTTGAACCAAAGTTCATGCCGTCATTATTAATCTTCAGTCCCACATGCAACCGCTAGTCCTTACAGTGAGGTATATTTCATCATCTCTTAACGCTCCAAGGAAAAGAATGAAGGTGAATTGGTTGATATACAGTTCATGAAGAAGTTCAGAAGTGCATTGTGTCAGCTTCCAAGTTTAGTTGGATGACAATTTGGCATTTCGTCAAATGTTAGAATGCAATGAAAAGAAAAAAAGGCGAGAAACTACACCAATCAATACCACGGCAACAATATGGCCATGTCTACTGATTGGTGCAAATGTAAACTTTAAACTTATAAACTTGACTAAAAGTTCCCACTGTATTAGTATTGGAACCCACTACATAACTTGAATGCATGTGTCCTAAATTTGTCCATGAGAGGAATTTCCCATTCTCTACTTTTTCAAAAATTTGCAGCAGATTTATCCATGGACAAATAAATGGTCAACCACAAGGCCAGCTGTGGACTCAGAAGTTATGCTGTAACAACCCTATTCTTAAGACCCATCCATCCAAGCTTGTGGTATTGGCCAGCACTATTGAGAAGTGTACTCACTATCTGATCACTGTGTAAGCGCAGGAAATGATCTTTGCCAGGGAGAGACAACAAACTAATTAAGTGCACTGGCACAGAAAATCTGTCTTCCCCGACCTGCTACCGGCAGGTCAGGGAAAACCAGCAGATGGGAATTCCCTCTAATGACTATGTTACCACTAGTGTGTGCATCAGGTCCAAACTTCTGACCAAGATAACGGTGCATTGATAGGTGGTTCTGGAACCTGGATAGCTGAAAATATAGGTGACAAGTTGGTGCAAAGTTGTAATTGCTTTGCAAAGTAACATAAGAGCATGTTTCCAAGGCATGACAATGAAGTGTTCTCGGTTAAGAAAAGGTGACAGTTAAGGTGTTCTTGTCATTCATACAACTTGAAACTTTGGATTCAGGGTGGCAATAATCAGAAATCGTTCATGAAATCGCGTCTGGTACCCAGTGCAAACACCATAGTAACCACCTCTTATCCACTCCAGGTCAATCAATAAGTACAGGCTGATGGGATCAATTTGTGGGAACTTTCCGTATGTACGAGAGCTCCCCCGGGTGGAAATCAGATCCTGAGATGTATAAGACAACGTTGATCCATCTAGATGCATGCCTGGGTGGATCAGACCTCCTGCAGTGTGTATAAAGTTAATCAAACTGCTGTGCATCAGGTGTGAATTAATGCTTGATGGATCATTATGGTGTATGACATCCTCACCTGAAGTTGATTCAAGTGTGTAACAAGTGTGCACTGCAAGCAGGAGCTTCCAGTTGTCACGACAACATGTGTAGTTTTGCGTATAGCCAAGATTTCTTCTCTGTTGATCGTCAATATGAATCAAGCACTGCGAATGGAGTGTGGATTTACTTCTTACTTTGAAATGCACTGTTATTTGTATATGCCCATCAGATATATTTTTACACTTTTTTTCCGTAAATTCTGTCTGCTTTTTCACAATTGATGGTTGATGCAATATTGAATCAATGTAGCACTATCTCCATCATGCACCATGGATATAGACAAAATTTCTAAAGTTCATGGTCACATATATGGTGAGTTGTCATGGTGATAGATCCTTCAGCAATTCAGATTTATGTGGGGATCAAAATTTGTAGCTGTATGCAGTGTACATTTGCCAGGTTTGCAGCTTGCACAAAACTATACAAAATCTCTTATGTGTCTGTCCTTCTTAAAATTTCTACCTAAATACCTCATGACATCAAAGGTGGTGTAGGGTATGGTCAAATGTCAAACTTGTCACCTGATCTGTGCCATCCAGTGTTTTGGCATTCATTCTGCCCACAATGCAGAAATAATGAATTAGCAAATGCTCCATTGAGCACAAATATCCTCAAATGAGTTTGTTAGATGTTAAGGCTGCAGTGCGTCTTATTTTCTCCCTGAGGGGGTGCAATATGTAATCAAGCAGAGGCTGAACATGTAACATACTTTAAGAGGGATAGTCTCATCATGATTCCGTTGTGACACTGGTTATTATATGTACATGGCAATGTGAACTTTCGTGCCAAACACACTGTAAGTCAAGAATTGCTTAAAGCTCTATTCCTGCTGTGTCACTGAATGTTCAATGTGATTATCGCCCACAATCTTCGGTTGTGTTATATTCCTTACGAGAAGTACTTAAGTTTCTCCTTCAGTCTTTATGATTTACAGGAGTATAATTCTTGCGTGTGTCATGTATCAATGTGGTCAAATACAGGTACGTGTACATTAATTATGGTGTCTGTGCAGAGTTTATAGGAGGATCACTGTTGAGCATGCATATGAATATGACACACTAGCTACATGCTCTCCCGCTAACATGCAGATCGTTCATACAACCAAATAATTGCCCACAGTTTCTTTTTTTCCGATTGAAGATATATTTGTGCTGCAAAGTGCATGGCTTTAATTGTGTACGTGTTGACATGAAGTTGAATTGCTTCACGTACATGGCGTACATTCTCTATCCGTTTGTGTGGTTTCGTTCTGTTGACGTGTTATACAACCCACTGATCGTGGGCATGCGGCTACAGCTGTTAGTAAACAGTGAGTTGATTGCGAAACAATTTCCTTCTCGGGAGTGGCTTAACTCATCAAAGTTCAATTCCAACAGCTGTACAGTATGTTCAGAGTGTCTGATGGTATGTAATTTTTATCATCAGTTTACATACTCATGCAGTGAAGATCATGTTTCCAAAGTGCAATCACTTGGTGCTTTGACCCTCAAAGTTGGGTAATTTATTGGCGACTGATGAAAATCGACAAAAATCCCTTAATTACTCAATTAGACTAATTACACTAAAATGATAGTGTATCAACTGTACTTGATACACTATAATTGATTATTTACTTGTAAGTATATGTATATCTACGTAACCGGATTCCCAGATTAACTCGTTCTGATCGTTGACTCTTCCCTTTATATGCTGTAAATTGATTAACAACCCAGAGTCCTTATGACACAATTGCTGCTATTTTTATTTGGACCCTCATGAATGAAGTTGTCTTTAGCTTTTGTTTCAGTGAAAGATGAATTAATGTTATATAATAACCATAAGCAGTGTATCTAAAATTTGCTCTGAAAATGGATGAACATATTTGGTCAGTGTTCAGGAAGTATTGTTTTTCCAAACAGAATTAACAATAGAAGGTCATCTGCTTTGCAATGTCCCATGCAAAAATTACTCTGCTGTTTTTTTTTTTCATTTAGCAGCCATGTGAAGTAACTTTACTTATGGAGATAATTGTGGTATGAATTTGTATCAAAACATTAATGTTTCACTCAAAATTTCTCATTTCGTTTCTTCTAGCTATTGTAAGCAGCATCCATGGAAGAGGTCCAACTTCAAGCCTTCAAAGAGATCCGTCTTTGCTAGACAGGAGCAAGTGGGCTCAGATGAAGATGATGACAGCGGAGATGATGCTGCCAGTCAAGAGAGGTCTGCTCGGAAAAACCAACTGAAGGGATCTAACGTCGAGCACGAGAATGTAAACCCTGCTCTAGAGAGTGATGAATTGCAGAAACAAATGGATGGATCTGCAAACGATATCTCCAGATCTCCAGAAACCAACAGTTTTGGATCAGACATAGTGCAAACATTTGCAGCTCCACCAACATCAGGTACAAGAGATGAGAATGATAAAGAGCAACAGAACATCTTCGGAATCAAGGTTCATCAAGAGTTGAAGTCAATCGTCCCTGTTGATCCTCCAGGCATTTTGACCATGAAGAAAGCATGTGGAGGTGGTAAGTTCACAGAAGGTGAAGCGGAGATAAGTGAACTCACTTGCAGAGGCCATTGGAAGGAATCTTACATAATCAGTAAAGAAAGCAACCTCCAAATGAACCTGTATCAGGGAGAGGTTGATGAAATGGAGCCTATGCCACAGAGAAGCTGTCATCGTTGGGCTGAAATGGTTGAGAATGCAGAGAAAGAAGACTACCTGACTGGCCATTTGAACAGAGTCAACTTTGATCGCCCACAAGTCAAACATCCGAATTCTGGATCTGAACTTGATTATTCAGGAGATTTGCAAGATACAAAGAGCTGCACTGGAACTGTTCACAAAACACAGAGAGGGGGTGACATCGTTATTGATGATCTTGTAGAAGTCATGAGCAGGGACTCAGGAAACAGAGAACAAAAGTTAGGTGCTTTGTCACACCACAAGCCGGACATCACCGAAGACGTCTTCAGTGCTCCCATAGATCACCTCCCTCTTGATCGGGAAGTTGACATTCCTGATATCGTGAACATCGGATGTGTTTCTAACTTTAACAGACCCGACCTGAAACAGTGCCGGACAACCAGAGAGAAAAAGGCCCAAACTAATCTACCATCGCAGAGGCATGCCACCGGGGGGCTGTCCGTGGAATTAGACCATTACACTCCTGGGTCTGATGAAGCTGGAGTCCCTCAACCTGGAGTATTGGAGGCAACGCTTGGGAGAGATTTGGAAAATGGAAGGAGCGATCACTGCTGGAGTACGAAGAGTGACTTGGTGGTCTACGATCTGGATGACACTGAATCAGTCCTATGGCATGTGCCCAAGGAAGTTGCGATTCACAGAGACGAAACTGGAGAAGTGGAGAGAGACGAAGATGTCCCAAAGATATTGACTGAATCGACTGAGGGGAGTGTTCACATGCTGCATCAACTTGTTGAAGGAGGAAGAGGGCAGATGCTTATTCACGATACTCTGGAGGAGGAGATAGATGCAGAAGATCATACATCTCTGGATGACGGAGAAGAGGGTTTGATGGCCGCTGGCTCATGTGAAGCACCTCAGACTGTCAGTGGATATCTCCCTGTTGACTTGTATCATCCTTTCTCTGATAGTTTGATGCCACCGTGGAATAATTCAACTTGTTTACAGGTAGTTGCACTAGGGAAGAAACCATGCTCTCATCAGTCAACCCAAGCCTGGTCAAAGAACCATCAAAGTACGATTCCGACAGATGCCGACGACCCCAATTCTTCACCGAGTCAATCGAGCAGTGGTGGCAGTCTTGTCCAACAGCAATCTCCGACTGGATCAGGAGGAGGTGCTACTGCTGCCAGTGATGGAAATGAACCAGGTGATAACACAAAGGGTGACAATGATGATGAAAAGGAAGATAAAGATGAAAAGAAAAAGCCCAACTCTGACCTGAAAAAGTCTGTGTTCAAAGTGGGAAATATGCCATCGTTTTATGTCGGTGGTCATAATGGTGTGTCACTGTGAGTATTAAGTAATGCTAAGATTTGCCGTAAACTGCAGTCAGACAAAGAATGAATATAAAATTGACTCAATTATAGTTGCTCAGTCAGTCAGTCAAACAACTATTATCAGTCCCTTTAGTAGCTTATCAATCAGTCAATCAATTAATCAGTCAATCAACTGGTCAGTTAACAAAGAAATACCAGTGAAACAACCAATCAATCAATATTAAGGAATCAATTAGTTGGTCAGTCAATCAACCAATTGATTATCCAGCTTGTTTGCAGTACCCATCAAATAAAAAATCAACTGGTCAGTTAACAATAAATTGCTCTATCATTCAAGCTGTAAACCTGAGTCAATCAATCAAATTTAATTAAATGAGTAAATAAATCAATCAACAAGTTGGTCTGTCAATCAACCAATCAGTCAGTCAGCTACGTTAATCTATTTATCAAGTAATCGACTAACCAGTTAAACAAGAATTCAATGAGTCAAACAATAAACCAGTCCATCAAAGTTAATGAATCAATCAGTCAATTACAGTCAGTCAATCAACCAATTAGTCAGTCAGTTCTTAATCTAGTGATCAATTAATTTAACTGGTCCATTAACAAAAAATACCCTTAAAACAATTAACTAATCAGTCAGGTAGTGTGCAAAGAAATCAGTCTTTCAATTCATGAAGTAGGTAATTGATTTGTAAATCACTTTCATACTGTAATAGCAGCTCTGTGGTCCCAGTAGCATTTGTGAAATACTGCTTATTTAAGGTTTGTGAAAAAGTTAGAATTCCAGCTCTATATGGAAATAGTCTTTTCAGTGTTGAAGGCTGTGAAGTGACGACAATTAATTATGATCCCAAATACAAGATCAAATGAGCAGAAAGATTTTCCAAATGAACTGTCTGTCATGATTTGAGTGTTTTCTACTTTCTCTGGCAGTGTGATTTGTGTCATACTGCCATCAAAATTGACTGTCACTGCTGATGTGACAGGTCTGTCACAGGTGACCATTTGTAAGTTTGATGGACGTGTCACTGGTTGTGCATCAGTCAGTTTCATCAACTCTGTAGGTGAATTACACAACCCATTCCTTCATAATCAAAGATTCATGGTCTGCATTGCTTTTTCAGTCACAGTTTTCGAACAAAGTCTTCTGCACCCTTGGTTTTTGTGTTCTGGATGTAGTTTCACTTTTGCCACAATATGGTGCAGATTACCTTTGCAATAGGTTTAAATTATAAGATTAAATCAAACTGTTGCACATACCAGAGCGCACTTAAAGCTGGCATACCAGTTAAAAATTTGTCAGTGAAAGTCATTCTGCAGAGTGTTCTCATAGCCATTACAAAAATATTGTGTAAGGCCTTATTTTTGTATAAATGAATATTCCCATTGTTCTGTATGATTTAAAGTAACGGCGATTAACCGCCATGCTTTCTTGGGGAGTCGGAAATTTTGTAGGGGCAACAAAAATGTCGAAACAATTTCCAAAATCAAATATCTGGAAGATGACTGCATACTTCTCTTTCAGATTTTGTGACAGGTGATTTTTTCCCCTACTTTATCTTCCCTGAAACACTGACAAAGAACAAAAGGTAGATGACCCGGCGATTGCCAGTGCAACTCATATTTCAGCTGAAAGCAGTCTGCCCTTTAACAACAAAAGTGTTACCTGACTTAAATCATCTGTTTAATACTGCATCCTATTGACTGGACTTTTCTTTCAGATCAGCACTTTAATAGTGTAGTCATATCATTCTTCGTTTCCAGGGTGGAGGAACCGCTTCTAGCGAAGGGTTGGCAGAGGATACAGGATCCCAAGAGTGACCGTTTTAGGCTGAGATGGGTGGAAATCAAAAGCCAGATAGACTATTCAGCGTTCAAACCAGGTAATTTACCTGTGTGGTGAAGGAACAGAATATATCTTCCGACAGTTTACATTTGTTTTTTTTTTTCTTTTTCCAAACTCAAGTGGGATGTGGTTTTCGGTTATTATTGTTTTAAGCTGGGATGGGTCAAAAGTAGAAGCCAGATATAAATTATTTGTCATTCAGACAAGGTAATGTTTATGCGTAATGCAGGTACAACATATATCCTCTGACATTTAACATTTGTTTATCTTTCCCGCCCTCGGGTTAGGTGTAGTGACACAGCCTTTCTGATTTTTCAACAGCTTGTGTCCTGTTTCCAAATCTCTAAACCACCTTCGTATTATTCATGCTCTTGATTGTGCGTTGTGGTTTTTTTTTTTGTTTGCTGTAATTGTTTGTTTTTTGTTTGATTGCTTCCGCTCTTTGGTTTTGGGTTTGTTGGATGAAATGTTTTCAAAAGCCACAAGAGGTATTTACTGTCAGCATGGGTTTTCAGAAATTTCAGAATATTATTCAGAACTGATTCATTAAAAAAGTCAGGTGAGATGATTAAGCGTCCCTTTGTTTTCCCTCTTTGTAAGAACCAACAATACAAAATCATCCTCCCATGATTTTTCAGACTTATCAATCAGAACATGTCATATTAGCAATTAAATTCAATGGAGACTATCTCTGATTTTGAACTCCCGTCGTACTGCAGTGTGGTTGGTCTATTGCGGGATATGTTCAATATTTAATTTGTAGGTTATTCAAGTCTGTATTTAATTCAATTTGCTGGCTTGTCATGTGACATTGAGCAGAGAAACTCTGTGGTTTCTGAGATACCCAAATGATTCTGGACAGTTCAAGTAGTCAAATTGTCAAGACAAACTTGTGCAGCTCTAAAATCCATGTTTGCATTTTCATGTGTAGTCAAATCCAACCATTTTAAATTGCAAACTTTTTCATTAATTTTTATCACTCCTTTTTCTTACTTATTGTATTCCTTTTGCTCAGAAAACATAGCATTTTAATGTAGGTATAGGTAAAAAAAAAAAAAGGCTTTTCAAGCTACAAAGTGAAAAGTATCACAAAAGAAAGTGATAATAATGTATAAGTGATGAAAGTGAAGTAAACAAAACCATGGAAACCCAATCTCCCCCTCTCATGACTTTTTACATTATGTTACAAAGTATGTCTTAAAGATCTTAAAGTAACCTTTCAGAAATAAAAGCAATCAAAATTTGATTTGGAAAAATTTTCTAAAGTTAACATTTCCCAAAGTAAATTTATTTACGAAAGGATGATCAAAGTAATATTTCCCCACTGAAATTTGATCCCAAACAATATTGTCATTATGGCTCCACGTGATACAGAAGAATGAATGTCAAGCTAGTTGTAAGTAAGCGATTTGGGGAACGTCGTAAATACTACCTCAATTGAATTATGAAGAAGATGGCTCAAATATGGCTCAGATATGACCGTTATATAAGATATTCGTAAAAAGTGGATGGGGGTAGCGCACATGCCTGATGAATGTACCTGAAATACCATCATAGCCCTTTCAGAAAAAAATAAGCCGGATGTTTAAAGCTTCAAAAGTCCCATTGCTATCATTCGGACCGTGAATGCATTCACTCACATAGTGTCTCACTCAATTGAATGTTTTCAGATCTGGACTACTAACCACAAATTGGCATCGCAAGCTGCCTTAGAATAGTTTCTTGGATTCCCCATTGTGAGTGAACGAACAACTCCCATTCCCAGTGCTGACACAAATGTTAAGAGAAGAATTTGCACCAAATCACATTTCAGTTTACAATCTAATTCTACTGGCAGGGAAAAGATTTCAAATTGAGACATGCTCTTGTGTTATCACTGAACTTATGTCATTGCATGAAAGGACAAAAGAGTTCAAGACTGATTTATAGCCAGATATTCTCTCCTACAAATATAAATATTTGCATCTCTTATGAAAATGCCATTTTTTTTTTTTTTTTTTTTGCTTTCTGCCTACACCCTCAGTTTCAAATTTGTGCAACAGAATTGTCTGTTTATTCTGGTCTACCTTCATTAATCCCCTGCCTGGCTTTGGCTCTGACTTAATACCTTAAAAAACAAGGGAAAATAGATCTCTAAGCAACCCATATAAATTCCTCCCACCCAAAGCCAGCAGGGTGGCTGTGTCAGCACACTGCATACAGTCTCACAAATAAAGTGGGTGGATGTGCATGACAAACCATTGTGCATAAGCTCTGTGGGATGTGGATAGTATATAGGATGGTAAACTAGAGGGTGGAATAAATTAATTACAAATGAGGTATTTTCCTTTGGTGTGTCATTGAAGGGAAAAAGAAAAATCATATGGTTTATGTGGAAGCAGGTTCCTAAATGTATGTGTATTTAACAATCTGACAACTGCATCTTTTCGTAGGCATTGCCACATCAATTTTTGAGACTTTTCCCGCCTCCAGACGTTATCTCATCACCATATTCTGATCGCAAGATTGCTTAGTCATGTTTTACTTCCAGATAATTCACAAAAATACAGTCATTTGTCATCTCCTATTTTCGTGTGTGTAATGTTTGTGTTGGACGTAGTCGATTTTGTCGCTGGGATGCCTGTGTACGGTGCTAATGGATGCAAGGGCCACATTTTGGTTATAAGTATTTCACACCCATATTTTGAAGAAAAAAAAAAAGTAGGGAGGTAGGAGCATGCAACGCTGAAAATGAAATGATCATAACATGTGTATGACAGATTTTATAAATCACAAGAAAATCAGCTTGCTTTCTTCACAAAGATCATTTGAAGATCATCTGCTGATTGCAAGGGAAAGCGTGATGGTATTCCAGTTTCGATGACAAAAGGACTGCTTTTGTGCAGAGCTGGTCACTTCCTCGTCATTAACTAGGATGTTTTTTCGTTAGGTGTCCTCAGATTTTGAAATGCTGTCACTGTGCTCTGCGGGCCCTCTCATTTTTCGAGAGGGTGGCCGATGATGGCGCGCACTGTATCGTTCTCACCCGTGATGAACAGTGAGGCTGCCTACGTTCTGAATTTGGACTCAGTAACATCCAAATATTTGTATTTTATATTTATTTGAATCTGTATAAATAAAACGTCAACACAATCTTTTTTAAACTGTTAATGTTTTCATCTTTTCATTATTCCCCCCCTTTTTTTTTTTTTTTTTGATTTTGCTCTGTTGTAGGTGAGCAGCTCATCAATCGGATCCCTGGCAGTGGAATGCTCGCAACCAAGACGGGGCTCTTCAACACCCTGAGAGAGTACGAGAGACTCAACGAGAGGCTGAAGAGGGGAAACTCAGTGAGAGGTTTGAAGACCTCCGATTTCTTCCCAGAGTCATACGTTTTGGATATGAAGGCCGATAGAGAAGCGTTCTTTCAAACATTCAAAGGTTAGATACTCTGTGATGGTCTTGATGGTGGCTATGTGGCATTATCAGCTGTGATGAGGGAAATCTGTGATGTCATACTGATTCAACAATATACTTAAATATTTTTGTATTCCTCCTTTCCTTGTAATCTTGACTGTCCTACAAAAAAAAAAAATGTGACAAATGTGGATAAATTAAGGTATGTGACCTTAGTTTCCTGACATTTTAAGGTCAAACTACCTAAACCTGATCTAAAGTTTTCACTTTTGTCACATTTTAAGGTTAATTGAGCACTTCTATTTAAAAAAACAACAAAAAAACACAAGGACTAATTTGCAGTGATTTGAAGGCACTCCATGATGTTTGGTAACCTTGAGGCACCCAGGAATTTGTCACAGTTGGTGCTCTTTCTTCAAACAACACCATCCTGAGCTAAGAAAAAATAGTCACATGGGATTTAAAGTATCTACAATTAGAAAAAAAAAAAAAACCTGTTGCTTCATTTAAGAATCCCCTCAAATGGTCACTGGAATACCACCATTCATGCACAATCTTGATCTTGCTGATCTTGATCTCAGTTGATCTTGTGGCATTTCTCAATTCCTAATTTTGCATTTGTGCTGCTGTCTGACATATCTGGGGACATTTAGTTCTCAGAATGAGAAATTTTGAGGCATGCTTACAGGTTGAAACCTGCCAGGAGCATACTCTATCAGGAAGGTACGTGTCTATTAGCACGGGGTCCATCGACAAGGGTCCGTTTGCTTTTTTACACCATCTCTGTTGGGGCTGTCAACCTGTCAACAGCATTCTTGTGATTGCTGTGGGAGACCTGCGAATTCTGAAAAGACTTAACAGAAGTGGTGTAAAGAAAAATCTCTCTACAACTGTGGAGCACTTTGCTTAACAGTTATCTGTCCACATGCATGACTTGAAGTCTTCCAGGGAATACTTTATACATGAGGTGGAAGTATATGGTACTTTATGTATGAGGTGGAAGTATGTGGTACTTTATATATGAGGTGGAAGTGTGTGGTACAGTACTTTGTGTATGAGGTGGAAGTATGTGGTACTTTACATGGGAGGTGGAAGCGTGAGGTACTTTATGTATGAGGTGAAAGTATGTGGTACTTAATGTTTGAGGTGGAAGTATATGGTACTTTACATATGAGGTGGAAGTATGTGGTACTTAATATATGAGGTGAAAGTATGTGGTACTTTATATAGGAGGTGGGAGTATGTGGTACTTTGTATATTGTGCATGTAGCTATGTGAGATGATATTGCCAACTCTTCTCATGACCAATATCTTTTCTTTCTATCTTTTCTTATCTTTCTTTTCTTCCCTTTTTTATTTCTTCCTCGTGCCTCTGTCTAGAGGGAGAAATTTGGATTTGTAAACCAAACAACATGAACCAAGGAAAAGGGATCTACTTGGTGAGAGGCATCGCAGAAATAAAGGCCAAGTACCAAAACGAAGGATCCAGCGGTGCCTTGCCGAGGTCAAAGGTCAAAAGGGGAACCAATCAGAGACTCATACAAAGGTAGTATTGCAAAATGGTGTTCAGCTTCCCAATCGGACATTTTGGTGTAGATGGGGAAAAAAAGCAAACACTTTGACGAAAAAAATAGTAAATAAAAGAGGTGCTGATCATTACTATTTAATATGTGGATTCATAAAGGATGGGAGCACCAAACTAGCACAGTACACTGCAAAGAACATTGCAGGTAAAGTAATTTTTCTATTCTCCTTTCTGAGGGCAAAGAGGTAGCAGATTGCAGAGAGTAGAAGCTTTTTCAATGTGTGGTGCCAACCATGTGGATATTTTCAACTGTCTCCGACAGAGGTGTACGAAGCACGTCAGGCCAGCTGACCTTGTGGTCCAGCATTTCCACATTCCTCAAGCAGAGAGTTATTCAAATGTTGACCAAACCTTTTGTGTTAATTGCAACTCTTATCTGACATCATCATCATTAACCAATTGAAAGCACCATTTCGTATGCACCAAATGGTTTGACGGTATATACAAAGCGGCGTATACCTACTTTGATAATATGTGCTAGTGGATGGTATAGCAGAAAGATGTTCAAATTTAATTTTGCACCCTTTGATATTTATATTAAGAGATTGTTTTGTCTACAATGAAGGGTTCATTTTTTCAGAATAACCATTTTACCTGTCATGAAATGCTATGAATTTAGGATAGTATGTCCAGTTTTGAAAAGTCATTATAATATCAAGCTGTGAAATGCACATACTGTATACTGTCATTTAGACACTCACAAGCATCGTGATTACGTCGACCAGTTAGGTTTAGAACTTCTGACGATAGTTTCATTACTCGCTGTCTGATTTCCTCCATGTGTACCTGTCAGTTTTCTCTTCCCCAGAGACTCATCATTACAACCGATTAATATAGATTCCCCGTCGCACTTCTTGTCTACCTATCACTCCACTCTTTCACCATCTTTTCTCAAAGACTATACTAAAGATCAATTAAAACTCCGAAAGGATTTTGCTCAGATTAAACCTGTAGCTGTTTTCAAATCAAAGGGATATGTTTATAATTGTTCATTTTTTGCTGAACTTTACATCGCAAATACACATTCTGAACATGAATAGACACAATGCAGCTATCAGAATTGTGAACTTTCCTGATCTCAGCCTCTGCGTCCACTCTAGACTTTGCACAGTCTTTCTCAGCGAATGAATGCCCCTCTTTGATAAATTCCTCACAATTTGAGCTGCAGCCTACTTATACCCAATGGAGGATATTTACTCATCTAGTAAAATTGCGTTTCCCTAGGATCGCAGTCCACCGGAAAGACTTTGGACACTCGATATAATTATGTACACATGAATAGTCATGTTTGACATTGCGGTTAATACATATTAAAATACTGGGCGTTGATCTCATGAAATGAGCCAGTAGCAGCGATCGAACAATGAGAGAAAATAATGGTACGTTCAAATATTAAAGGAAGAACTTTTTAAAAAGTGATATTTATGTAATAGCACAACAATAATACAGTGCAAACTATCACAATTCTTTTACATCTGAATTATAAAAAGAGTTATGAAAAGTGTTGAAGACATATTGCATCAATATCTGACAATCTTTATTTTTGGTTTTGCTATACCCCTATGTTGGTCTGTTCTATTTCGCCTCGAGGTAGAGAAAAACTTTTTAAGTACAATAGTACCTAGGCTAACTTTCACTCTATCACCAGATTTGCCTACGGCAGAAATAGGATATTGCTAAGAAAGACCTAAAACAGTTGAAGAAGACTTGAAAATTGCCATAATCTTTACAAAAGGAATCAGTCGTAGGTCCTTTCCCCATCATCACTCTCATCATTTCTCACGATGGCCGTGATTGGCTTTTACCGAATTTGGTAGCAAAACAATGGTTTTAGTTAAAAATTTGTGTGCATAATTAAAACGAGTGTCCATAGTCTGCGAGGGCAGCGATCAATGAGGGGAGCGACCATCCGGAAGAACAGTTTGTAAATATATGGATGTTCCTTTAGAGGTGGCGGAACCAAGATCAGGACCAGCAAATTTGCAGCCCAAGCAGAATCTGCAGAGTCTACTTCCACTCTAGAGCCCTCAGTACCACCATCATCTCCCAGAGAGGTACCTGTGATAAAATCTGGGTTTATTTGTTTCATTTCCATTGTGCCCTACAGATACTTGCCGAACCCATTACTGCTGAACGGGAAGAAGTTTGATGTGAGGACCTACATGTTGATTGCCTGTACCAGTCCATTTGTGGTCTTTTACCATTCGGGATACTGCCGCCTTTCCTGTGAAGATTATGATCCAGAGAGCAAAGACCTGGCCAGGCATCTGACAAATCAGGTATTATTATTTGCAACAATTGTGTATAACCATGGTTGGGGTGTGCAATGTCTCCTTGACAAGCAGATACAGCTTTAGTTCAAATTAGATAAAGTTCTGTTAGTTTTCCTCCCCAGTCCCATTCCAAGTTCAGTGCGGGATTTATATTAATTCATCTTAGTTTAAGTTATAAAGTACTGTGCATATCCTTCTCGCAGTAGGTCACAATCAGTTTCGTATATTAGCCTCAGTTATTTTTAGTATTTGGAGACTGCAGGTCTCCAGGTAAAGGGTACCCCTGACCAATGGCTCATTACTCAGTAATGAAGTGCACGATGAAGAAGCAGCCCAAGACATAGAACAAACCTGTCACATATTTACCCCTGTTTTACATTAGTTCTAGAATGCAAAACTTAGTCCTTTTACTCAATTACAGAATGTAAGGATGGTTATCAAGGTTAGGTCTGTGAGGACAATAGTTAATGAGAAGATCCAAATTTACCATTCAAAAACCAAATAAGTTTTTTTTCTTTTTGTTTATGTGTTACATGCTGAAATATGAGTTGAAACTTTATCAGTGAAAGTCAAAATTGGGGGAATACGTCATAGCCATTACAAAATTACATTGTTTAAACCCAATTTTTGCATAGATGAATATTCGTATGCATTCCTATTGGTCTATTTGATGTCACATTGATTGACTGCTATGCTTTCTTGAGGAGTCTGAATTTTGCAAGGCAAAAAATGACAAGACAGTTTTCATATTCAAATATCTGGAAGATGATGGCATAGTTTTCTTTCAGGTTTTGTGACATCAAAGCAAGCAAATTCAACTGTATCCTTTTTAACCAGTGAAGGAGCATAATGTACATCTTTATAATACATCATAATGTAGCAATCTCTCCTTTAAATATGTACGTCCCACATTTTGAATGACATTGTTAGGAAGTGCAGAATGCTGCTTGTAGTTGTTCTCTTCCCCTGACTGAGACAGTCATCAAATATGTCTCCCATCTTTATCCAAATCAGTATCAACAGAAGAAAGTTCCTCAGTACAAGGACATGAAAGACGAAACAGTGTGGAGCATGGAACGGTTTAATGACTACATCAACACAGAGTTAGCAGAGCAGCATGGCCTACCGTACGACTGGGTTTTTGGTCCCTTCACGGTAAGTCAGTTAAACTAGATGGTCAACGGGTGTTGGACTATTCCACAATTGTTTTCATTTTTCAGGTCGGTCTCATTTGTTTTGTCGACTGGCATCGGACCAATTTTATAATTGCATGGTCTCTAGACTGCGGTTTGATGCACATTGCAGGTGGTGGGAAGACACGCCTTTGCCGTATCTCATTGTTATTGAGTGGGGCAAAATCTGTATTAACATTGAAATATGTGTAATCGATACAAAAAGGAAATGTCTGGTCGATATTGCACAGACGGTTATGGTGAAACTGATATAAGCATCCTCATTAGTGGTTTTTCCTTCACAGGAAATGGCATGAAGGAATATCTGAAACTCAGGTATATATATCGATATCATTTCACTGAAGTTCCTGTGCACTGCAAACGGCAGTCGACTATAGATAGCCAGGATTTCAGAATCAACTATCCAGAATGACCTTCTTGCTAATGAAAACCATGACCAGCTGAAATGTCAGAACCCAAAGTGTGCTTCTATGAGATGTAATGAATTTTACTCTGGTTATATGACCTTACTCCACTTCTCCATGTACATCCTGTAGTTTGGGGTGAACCTTCATCTGTGTTAACTGTGTAGGACGTGTATATCCACTCTATGCTCACTGCACCCTGTTGCATAAGACGGATGTATACGTCCCGTGGTATATGCCCAAAACTACGTCACATAACCCCCCAGCCAATCAACAGTACACTCTTGAATGACTGTTGGCTGTGCACAGGGAACGTTCTACCCCATCACCTGTTCGCTATTTGCCACAGAATGGGTATATTTGTCTTCAAATTGCACGTTGATCAAGTACATAGGGCCTGGAAGTGTTCTTTGAGCTTGTTGCAATACACTTCTCTCTGCAAGGACCACATGTGTGTATTTTCTTTCCGATTTCAATATTGCAATGGTCCTCTCTATTTAAAAAAAAAACGGACTTTTTGACCTGTAAAATTTTGCAGGTTTTTTTTTTTCTTTACTAAAATTTCAAGTCATGTAGTGACTCAGAAAATGAGGAAAAGAAAGGAATTTTGAGCGGGGACTTGTAATTGAAAAACACCCCAACAAATAAGATAGAGACATTGTCTTTGGCATGTATTTGCTTCAACAAAGAAGATAAATAATGTGATAATGTGGTGACATTTTTTGGTTTTAAATGTGTACTGTGTATTATTTTTTTAGTGTTATGTTTAAATTTAAAAAAAAAACGCATTTTTGTGCAAATTAATTCCGCCTTGGGATGATATATAAATATTGCGGTTAACTGATTAAAACATTTGAAATAGGTCGATGTTGTTGCACTTGTCGTTGCTCTCAAGTAGGAGTTTCAAATTTCATTCAGTGTTGTCCTGCTTTGGTTGTCTGACAGTATAACAAGTATACCCTTGCCAAACACCCTTGGTCTTTTACCACCAGGCGAAATAACACCCACATGGGAGGGACTATCTGTCCATTGGATTTGTCTACTATAGTTTGAACCTTGGACCTATCGTAAAAAGGAGGGCATAATGATTCCATGGCTCCCAACCATCCGTCCCCACCACTTGAAATAATGGACCACACGAAATCGACAAATTTCAGAAGTGACATATTTCAATACTCAAGCCTCATGAGTGTGGTTGCTTTCGGATGTGGACGTCTCACATTTGTAGGTATATTGCGTCCATGCTGGATTGTGTTTCACCTTTCTCAAGGTCCATTGCTCGGCAGATCTAACCTCTTCAGAGTCGTATCAGTTTTGAAACGTCATCCGTACTGACTGCTTTCATCATGATGGATTATTTTCTTCTCCAACTGCAGAAGAGAATGCACCAGGTGATGACTCACTGTTTCCATGCCGTCAAGAATAAGCTGGATACCAGTCTGGGACTCTTTGACCTGCTTGGGTTCGATTTTATCATCGACACAGAAATGAAGGTAGATGAAGTGGATATTTTGTACAGACTACTTGATCCGATGTAGTGTAGCGTGTACTGTATTTGACTGATTGCAACATTAATATATGAAGTTGTCGTGAAAGAATTTTAGAAGAAATAGGCTCATTCCTTTATGCTCTTTACCATTCTCACTTTTACGAAATATCTCATGTACTTCGGAAAATGAATATTTTTAGAAACTAAATTGAGCAACAGGAAGTGGGATCCTTGCACTGAAACCGATCTGTTGTGATACGAGACATACAGTTCCGGTTTGTTTATTGTTGTTGATATCGTGCACAGCATGTGATACAGTACTGTCCTGAAAGAGTATTGGGTGACAAAACATCAGTTTAAGTCATAAAATAGTTTACTGATTATTGATATTCTTGAGCTCTTTGCAATCGCTGGATGGGAGAGGCTTTGCATCCTAAATGGAAGCAGTGGTGATCTGATGGCTGGACTAGGACCTCAACTTGCAACCAGTGAAGATCAACTATGTATTCTGAGTTAGGTGGGCCTCAAAAATCTAACTCAAGATCATCTTAGGGCAACTTGTTGCTACCCATTGTAATAAGGATGGCAACCTGACATGAAACTAGAAATCTGAATTTGTGTGGCAAATCTGACATAACTTCAATCGGCGATATAGATGTGTTACATAAAAAACAGAGGTTGGTTGAATTGGCCGATTGATTTTTGCTGATAATTTACTGTATAGCATAGTCCATAGCATAGTCCAGGAAATCACTATAGTCAGCCAACTGTATCCTCTTTAGGTTGAACAAGCATGACCAACACTAGGTTGACAGCAACAAACAGCTGTTCCTCCAATCCAGTATACATAGAAACCAGAGAGACTACGGCCACCAAGACGTGATGCCGTCCCATACACTAATGTTATTCTGTGGTATTCTAGAGAACTACAACGTAGACACTACTTATCTGTGCTGTATCAGTATCCGACTCTCAATAGATTAGAACACTAACGCTGTTTGTGGTAAACGTGTAGTTGAATCTGTTCTTGGTGTACGAACCATGAAGTATTTACCCATATATTTACCGTAACAGGTTGACAGACGTAGTTTGTGTTCACACTTACACAGTGCAACCAACAAACAAGCTGATTCACAGTATGCCATCACTGCACTAGCTGCAAAAGATGGTCGTCACGTCAAATCAATGCAGGAAAGCAGTACAAGACTATTGATATGTAATGCGGACTAGACAGAGCTACAAAGAACACATGTCACGAGATTGTAATGTGTGCACACTTGGTCAATATGGTAATAGTAACATTCGTTTAGTTAGATCCATTTACACGATTATCACTGCAATTTCACCACATGCATGAATCCTTGTGAGTATGTCTCCTAACCAGATGGTGATTGTAATTTAGTTGTAATCATTGTATAAAATACATAATATAGCTTCCCCTGTCTGATGTTTCATTGAACTAGAATCCTGATCTATGGATTGATTGCTGAGAATCTAATACTTTGTCTTGGTACTTTATTCCGTTTGCTCACGAAATTTACAGTGATTATGAAAAATCACAAGGGGCGGGGAACATGTGACTGTACTTGAGGTTGTGTACTAATCCACCGAACCTAGACTGTGTTTTTAAAGGATCTATTTTTCCAACAAGCGTATGCATCTTGATTGTGTGGCAAATGACTCAAAACCCCAAGGACGATTCCAGAGACGTAGCCTGTGAGGCTACATAATAAGTCATGCTCCAGTGCACATATCTCCTGGCCTCACAGAGTCCAAGTACAGGCTGTCTGCACTCAAGTGTATGGGATATGCAGGCTGCATAATGAAAAGCAGTGTGAAGCTCTTTGGGTCTGAGATCTTAGGTTAGATTTGTGAGGCTTCCCTTATGAATGTTCATAAAATATGATAGAATGTGGATATTCATCATAGTAGGCTGAAGAAAGTATTGTAGGTATCGGCTGTGTACGTTCTCTGTTGTATCAAACACAGTAAAACACCCTGTGATAGCAAGTCAATACAGCATTTCAATTTTCACAAGTAGTTTGGAAATTGCAAATCTTCTGAAGTTCTCCGCAAGTTTAGACCTCATTAGGGAAAATATTACAATTTTTTTTTCATTCTCATGCACAGATATAAAGGCAGTGTGTATTCACCAAATTCATCTGGTTTCAGAGAGCTTCGCTATTGCAAGACTCTCGATCGTCTAGGCCTAGGCATGTTAATTCAAGCTTTGCTGTCCACAATTGCAATTCCATTATCCCAATGGCTTTGAACTTTTGTGTTAGTACTTTACATGCTGTGTATATTGAAACAACTATTAAAAAAAAAAAAGAAACAACTTATTAGTATTTAAAAAGAAAAAAAATGCTGCCATTTGTTTGATATCATATATAGCATTTGCTGCTATTATTTCTGTTGATGTTTCTCAACTGTGTTTAAGCATTGTCTGTGTCGAGTCACTGTCGCTGTCGACGACTTGAGGGTTGGTGGTGTAGCTTATTGTGATAATTTCAGAACATCATTCTTGCAGAAATTCGTCTAATCAAAACCTCATTGCCTTGCAGAAGTATTTGACTGCAATACACTTCAGTGCAAGTGCTATGTCTTCATAATATTGTATGCTTTGCATGGCATTTTTGTCATTGATCAAAAGTATATCTTGACTTTAATACCCAGTGCAAATGTTTTGGAATCTCTCAAAATTAATAAAGCAAAGTTGCAACTGTAATTTATTAAGACACTTTTATCATTCTTTGCATTTTAATATAACTTTTTTTTCACTGTGATAAACCAAACTCCTTTCGCGTTTGTTCCAGATTTGGCTGCTAGAGGTGAACGTTAATCCTGCCCTTCACACCAACTGTGACGTACTCAAAGAGAAATTACCCCCAATGATCGCAGAAACTCTTGGTGAATACTTTTGTCACTCAAAGTCATTGTTGTGATAATTGTTTAGGAAGTTTGTCATGTGGTGTACCTCGTCTGAAGTATTGCAATGTTTGTTACTAAATTGTAATATCCCCCCCATGTGGAATCAATCAATGTGAGACCAATGGAAATTAAAAGTCCCACAAGGTACCACACTACCTTAAATTTCCCCTGTTGACTTACAAACTAGAATGGCAACCGTCTGAAGGCACCTGATCATTACGACTCATGCATGAAAGGTACTGGTACATCATTTCAGGTTTTCCCCTACCTGTCATGTTTAAGTTAATGGCTTGAACTAAACGGCACCTCAAATTTCCTAATACCAATGTAAGTGTGAAAGTTTAGAGTGGTGATCCCCTCCCCGACAAGGTTCTCAGAGATATCTTTGGAAAATGTGTGATTTTCTAAAACAGAACTGATCTCCTTTAATCATGATAATTTTCATGTTATCTGCATTTTAAATGGTGCTCTTCAATATCTGGGACATTGTGGCAGAGCCCCCCCCCAAAAAAAATTTACAACAGTAAAATACATGACGAAAAAGAGATAACTATACGTTGGTTCAATTTAAGCACTTTTCTCGAGCAAGGATAATTCATCCCTTTTGTGTTTACTGTCTAATAGTGGTATGCAACCATAAATGGTTTCTTCTGAAAAGTTATGCAATATGTGAGTACAAAAGAAGAAAAGTGTATTTTTTATGCTTGAATTGGAGAAAATGCTCATGTAAGAGATTAAAAATTATGTGTCAGTCATGATTTCAACCCTGAAAAGCTGTTAGACCCTTCTCTTCATTTTATTATATCATCTTGCTTCACAGACATTACTCTTGAAATATTTGAGAAGAGCCGCAAGAGGGAAAAAATTCTGCCGATAAGATCTATGAAGAACTTTCACCTATTATACAGCGCCACCACTGGTGGCAGTAGGCATGCGAATGCGACAGGGAAGCGTTCAAAGTCCACGTCTCCATCGAGGACAGCAGCGAACCCTCACAGCCTTGGACGCAATAAAGGAACAAAGTCAACACAGCCACCAAAGGGCGTGTCTGTAGCCAAGGAGAAAGGAAAGGTTAAAGTTTACACACCTCGAGCAACAATGACTGTTGAAATTAAGAAAACTGGAGCTAATGATGGGGTTGACAGTTCAGAAAAGAAGTCAAAATGAGTTTCAGTTGATACATGATAAGGTTAGATTTGATACAAAGCTTGTGCTGGATATCAGCTGATCGATAAATAAATTAAAGAGTTGTATCAATGAATGAAATACACTGCCAATGTAAGTTTTTTTTGGGGGGGGGGGAGAACTGAACTATAGCTTGCAGTTTATTTCTTTATGTCCTTGATGTGGTGGTGCCTGCCGAAATGGGCAAATCTCCAATTTCCTGGATGTTTTTTTCTTTCTGTCATGAGGTGCTTTTTGCAATTCAGGTACCTAGTATAGCCAAGTCATTTTCCTTTCGTTAAAGAGTAAATCATAATTTTATTTTAAAATATGGTATGAATTTATCTAGTAACTAAAGATACTATTAATTAAATTAAATTCTCTAATATCTTGGTAGTTGTGCCCGCCCACGTTCTGGTGAATATTCTTGAACTGCTATCAGAGTTAGCAAAATTGTTCATCATCCAATACTTAAATTTGGAAAACCTTGGTTGCTCAATTAGAAACTGTAAGCTCTAGTTCTCCTTCAGTAATACCTAAAAGCTGATGTATTTTCTGTATTAAGTCAAGTTTACTGAGATAGCGGAGACAGCTTATTCTCTCAGCTATATGTTAGAAATTTTCCTTGCCTTCACTTTAAGCCTACAGGGAAACTACATTATCATAGATGTCATGTAGCTGTGCATTGGAAGAAGTATGTAAGTTTATGAAGTTGGCCTTACAATCCGATTCTGGCAGGATCTGGAGTTGATTACGACAGAACTTACGACATTCTTCAAAACACAACCAGCCGTACAGATTTAGGGAACTGAGAACATGTAGGGACCATATGTAACAGTTTTCAGTCCACAAAGACTTGTGGAGAAATGAAAGGAGACCAGTGAAGGAAAGGAGAGAATAAACTGAAATTGCAATTGAAGAATAAACCCCTTGCACTGACATCACACAGCACTAAGCAAGAGCAACCTCCCTGAGGGTAACAAAGAAACAGTATATATCGCTACGCTAAATTCAAATAGAATGACAGGGATGCAAATTACATGTGTTGAATTTAGTCCCAGAGGAGGGCCCTTCACTGCATCACTGATTAGTGACCGCTATGATTGAAAAGTGGGACCAACATAGTTGTACATACTCTCTCCCACAAGCTTTTCAGTTGGTAAACAGTTGCTGTATACAGTTTTGCCTTATTTGTAAAGAAGTTCATTTGCATTTGCTGAGAACTTAGCCTTGTACACAACTTGAAAATACCTTCCACATCATGTCTGTCATGTAGCTCAAGTGCTACTGCTTTCCTTTCAACTGTAGATTCCATTTTATACTGTTGATTTTGTTGCCTTCTTTGGTGTGAGTTTTCTTTAACACCTTATTCCACAAACAAGCTGCATTTTATGTCAGAACTTGGTAGTGTCTCAGGAGTCACAATCGACAAGCCCAGCAATAAACACTAGTTAAGAGATGGAATTTGACTAACATGCCTTGACATTTAGAGATTTAGTGACAAAGCTAAAACCAAAACATCAGACATTTTGTTTTGACGACAGGTTTGGTGCCTTAAGTCACTGTTGCCTTCATCTGTGTGTGGGTTTTTAATTGTGATCCATCTGAAGCAGTCAGTTTTCTGAGCTGTTTGCTTTCTCCAAGATGGCCTCTCCAAGCTGTTTTCATTTTGAAAACCAAAATTATTGATTTACTTACAAGTGATGAAAGTGTGTTTATTCAACAAGTCGGTGTACAAGTTTTACAGTCTCGACTGATGATGGATTTGACCATTCAGAAATAACATCTGTAATCTGATCTTGTCTGCTGTATTGAGTAATAACAGCCTTGTTATTGAAGATGGCATGTTCTTTTGTACATTCCAAAAAAACAGTCCCTCTTAAAGTCTGTTACATGTTCATTCTCTGCTTGAATAAATCAACATTACCACCTCCGGAGAAAGGAAAACAGGGAACACTGTAGCATTAACAATTAACACAATTATTTGAGGAGGTTTCTGCTCACTGGAGCATTTGTTAAGTCCTTACTTCTGCAGTTTTGGCAGAATGAATGCGAAAACATTGGAGGATCATATGACAAAGTTTGACAACTGACCCTACCACCACACCGCCTTTGATGTGGTGAGGTCTCTATGTAGAACATTTTAGAAGAACAGTCGCTGCATGAAATCACAGATCTGACATTCTAAATCCGCTAACAAAACTGCATGAAAGGATGCTGCCTTCCCCGTCTATGTTCACTTTTGATTATCAAAGAAACATCAGCTCTTTCAGCTTGCTGGTGTGAACACTCATGTCATACCTAGGATCGAATCCATAGGAGCTGATATCTGGGGAGGATCTGACCTTGCAAGGGCAGTCACAAACTTGTAGTGTGAACACTGGATCTGGTATGGCTGCTAGTTCGAGAGTCTATCATTTCATGTACCAAACATAAGACAGACACAGTGTATTTACAAACCGACCTATAAAACTGCAATATTTAAAGCAGATAGCAGAGTGGGGCATAATTTAGACATTATCGAACGACTATTTTGGCAATATGAAAGTGGTGGGGGGTAAGGCTGTATATGGTTGCAGTATGTTTGTATGTAATGCAGTGATGAAGTACGTACCAGAATAAGTGTGGAGGGAATGCCAGGGAAATGAGGTTGAGTTTGATGCCCCCTTTGATGTAAAACATGACATTTTTTGATGAATTATTAAAAGTGACAATTTGCCTGTGAGATGAGACAAATTGCCTGTGAACATGAGAGTTTATGCTCATTAATAAGTCATAAGTGTTAGAGAAAAGAATGGCTAGTACTAGTGTTTTGACATCATCAAAACTTGCATAGAGTATTGAAAATTGTAAGGCATTTGTCTAACAACATAAGAAAGACAATGGAGATTTTGAAAGTAAGTGTAGGATGGGTGAGCAAAAAGTGTAGTCTTTGATCAATGAACCATTTGATTGGGTTCTCTTTATTTATTTCAGTTCATTAAGGGCCCTCTGAAATAGCCCACAGGCTGATGGAGAGTTTTTCTCTTAAAACATTATGTAATATTTGGTGCCTCTATTTGTCATCAAATCTCTTATTTTGCATTCCAGATCTGTCAGCACCAACAGCAGACTGTAAATGGTATTTAAAATAACCTTAAAAATATAAGTATTGCTGGCAAGGATTGGTAACACCACAGGTCTTCCATTTAAGTAAGTTTTTACACTAAAAACATCCTAATTTCAATTCTCTCATTGGTAGTGCCTTACTGTATTCTGCAGAGAACATTCCATTACCAAAACCTTGAGTAATAGTCCTCTTTTTTATTATGTTGTGTGCTCAAATTCAGAAATTTGTAAATGTATAAAAACACTTCTTTGTGATACACATATAAAAAACAGCTTTAGAAATTTGCTGTTTTGTTAGCACAGTGTGGGATTATTTTTGTTTAGTTTTGTGTTCCTATGTATTCAAAGTTGTTGAATCTCTTTCATATTTTGTTTGTTTGTTTTAAGTGTGATCAAATTATTTTTTTTATCATGTTGATGGTGATGACCAAGGGTATTATCAAATGTTTGTATTTAAAATTCAAGCATTGTCAGCAAAAAGTCGTATATTTAGGGTTTCATTAAACTAAGCAAGTGTTTTTTCAAGACATAGCTGCCTGTGCTTGAAATCATGTTCATTTCTTTAAATAGAATACTTCAGCCATCAGCTCAAAACAGCATGAAGCATTCACAAGTGGAATGTCAAAGCATCGGTGCCACAGGATGGTGATACCTTTATCTGGCCATGTAAATATCAGATGTTTTTCAAATTTGAACACTAGAGTATGTACCATTTCTAGAAACTTTCTGGAAATAAGTTGGGAAGGTTACACCGGCCCTGCACCTTCCTTGATGAAAAAAGTGTGACTCAAGTGCTTTGACAGTGTAGTGCCAATTAACATACATGTTAGATTTATACCATTTAGTTGACACTATGAGCTGCACTGAATTACAACCACAAACTCCAAAGAGTCACTGTATTGTCGTTCAATATTAAGGTGTTCAATTCCAATGCTGTGAGTGACAGAATATAGTATGTAGTCAAATATAATCCTGCTTTTATTCATACCAACATTTCCAGCCACCATTATACCTGTTTTGATCATTCTTTTTTGTTTTTTAATTGGTATCTTTTTATCATTTTTCATTTCAAAGTGCACCTTGAGTTCTTATTTCAAAGTAAACTGTTCAATCTAGCCGAAATCAACTGAGCAAGATATTAATCGCAATACTGAAAGAACCTGGCGGAGTGATAGTCTCCGGCCGGTGCGCATTAGTTGGTGAGTGTTATAGATTATAATGTTCTCTATGAGTTTGGCATGGGGATGCCTGGAATAAAACATCTTATGCTACTTTCAGCTAATTTGATCCAAAGATAAAATGGCATTGGCTGTCACCTCAAGTTTTGTTTTGTGATTGTTGCAAAATGTCTGCAGTGGGTGATAATTTTCATACATTTAATCCACACAACTTGAGACTTTCTCTGTCTGTCGACATCTGTCTGGTGTAGGAGGTGCTTGGTTTAGGAGATTTTTGGGTCTGCACACACAATGCAACCCCCCAGTATCTACAAAGATAAGTTATAAATATGTCACAACTACTAATTAATTGACATTAAATATGATAGAACTGTCCTACATTTTAACTGACGTTTGTGGATGAGGTGACATACTGAATTCATCAATCAATTCTGCGTCAAGTTTCTTTACTTTTATTGCTGTTAACTCATGGTCTCTGACCATGCAGGTTGACATAAATTTTAGCATATTGAAACTTCAAATTGTCCATCTCAATCAACCATGTACTCCAATACAATGACCTGCATCTCTCTGCACGGTACCTTCTGCTCAGAATGCGATACTCAAACCATACTGCTGTCGATTGTGGTGACTCAAAGAAGGACACTCAAATGCACACAGTAACTGTTCACTTAAGATTCGGCAACTGATGTAAGTCAGTTTTCATATTCATGTTTTAAATCTTTTCCAGCCTCCAGGTTGCTAAATTTGTGGCTGACTGAGACATACATTTATAGACCTGTTCAAGGAGATTTGCATCGCACTTTTCAATTTACTATCAGTTACAGTACTTAGATTTAATTCCACCTGGAAACTGGCACTCTACCCTTTGTCTTTTGCGATGCAGTACGTGACCATGCAGCACACAGCGTGGTACTTCCTGCTCAGAGAGGTATGCCTAAAGGATGTACACCTGTACTGCTGTTGAGTGTGTACTCAAATGTATGTAATTTTTTTGTCAGTTTTTAGAGACATGATTCCAAATCATTAGTCCTAGTAGTGCACTGTAAACTGTGTTTATGTTTATGTTTTGTCTGTTGAACATGTTTGCTGTGTCCTTTTATAGTATTTTTTGAATTGCACCTTGAATACACAGTTTTTACACTAGATTGTGTAGATTTTTCTTTCAAGTCTCTTTAAAGAGAACAATTTTAGACATAATTTATCTCATGATAAGCTTTCAGATATAAATTAATGTTTTAGTGTAAATTGTTTTGATGCAGCGACTTCCGTCCGTATTTTTCTATGCAAATTAGGCAAAACCTTGGAGAGATGTTGGAGTGTGGGGTAGTGGATAGCTTTGTATGATGGTTGGTGCATTTGTGGTCATGTATCTGCATTTTATGTTATTGAGATTTTTGTCACTTTGTAGAGCAGAGGAACCCTGTAGGTTGGAGACCCCACCCCCAAAGCTGTATATTTACTCTTCCATATACAGAGATACCTGTACAATGATTTCAGCAGTATACAACTGCTTCCAGTCTTGGGACTATTTAAAGCCTAAAGGAAACTTACGAAACTTGCACTCACAATCGTGACTTGAAATGTGGTGACTTAATTATTCCTGTGACCATCAGTGCCACTGGTGCAATATAACCGCACCTGAAATGCCCCTCTTGAAAAGACAAGACACAGTGACCAACTACTTATGCAATGAGGACATATTGTCCTCATTGCATAAGTAGCCAATGGCTGGGCCACTTACATCACTGGAAAATAACTGATGCTAAAATTGATAGCTGTTTCAGTAAAAGAGGAATTACTGTCTAATACACCTGAGTCTTGTGGTGATGTTAATTTGTATCGATTGTAATCAATTATTTATTCTAAAATAAATTGTAATCATGAATGATTATGTACATTCAAGAGGCAAAGTTATGATTATTGTTCTTTTAGATGAGTTTTCTAACTGAAATATCACTAAAAATGTAAGAGGTATGACTTCATTCGTTTTAATACCCAAACACAAATGGTCTTTATGTGTCTATTTTTGAGATGAGGTTAGACTGAAATTGTAAAAATATGTGAGTAGCTTCGTAATTGCAAGGTAAAATTGGTATAATATTTGTTAGACATATGTATGTTTCTGGGTTGCATAATATTAACAAAGACTCAAAAAGTATTCATTTGGCAAATTTTAATCCAAAGGCAGAAGGAATTATCAAGGACATGGATATCAAATGTTTGACAATTCAACAAAGAGCAGACCTTAGTCTGAAAAAGACGTAAAACTTTTGAACTTTCAAATTAAGAGTGAATGCAGGAAGAGCAAGCACACGTTTTGCTGTTGTAGTATCCCTTACAGAAATAATGTATCACTGACATCCTGTTGATTACATCTTACAAATACCAAATTGTATGAAAAAAAAAACAATCATTCATTTAAGGGATTAAATGATAAAAACGCCAAAGTAAGTACTGAAAATTGTAAGCACTCATACCAGCCACTGATTTTTTTTTTTTTTTTGCCTCTTGAAACTTGCTTCCTGGAATCAATTTTTTAACTTTTCTTGATTGATTTTGTTTTGTTTTCATGTCTTTTATTACTTTGATTTTTTATGGTAGTTTATTGATTTGATGTTTGTTTTTGATGTTTGTGTTTGATTGCCATAATTGTAGGTATTCAGGAAAGCTTTGGCGAGGTCGCTCGATATCCTTGACTGTCTGAGCAGTTGAAAGCCATGCCCAATCAATGGGGACTCTTATACACTCAGGAGTAGTTAGTTTTTAAAGATATGTCTGTTATATGGAGCATTCAAGTACATATGCTAATTGTCCCAGGAACTGTGGAATTTTGCCAAAGCTATATAGCAAACTGAACTAGCTGTAGAGTTTTCTAGACGTGAGCAAATAGCGGGTAGAAATCATTGAGATACACTTGGTACATTTGAACAGCTCCAAAACCTTGCTGTGCATTTGCCCCATCCAATCAGCGTGGACTTCACAGTCGTGACAAAAATTAAGTGTGATTAGAAAACGGTAGCACACGTACAGCTGTATTTGTTGTTGGTTTACTTCTGTGAGAAAGAGTCAGAAAGGACAATATGTCCCCTTATAAAGACCTTGGACAAGCTCTGAAGCAAAAGAAAAAAAAAAGTCAGAATTTCCCACTCTGCTGGAAATACCTGTCAATCACATTCTTAGAGGCATTATCAGTTTTAGACACCACAACAGAATCTGGTTGAGTATCCCATTTATCTGCAACTTTCTGTGAGAAGTTTTTCCAACATTCGACATACAGTGTCCCTTTTGGAGCAGTCTGTGAGCTCTATAACACCTTGAAATTACACCACTGAAATCAGATCTGAGGTTGGCATAGTCTATGTGCTCAGTCAGTAGGTCAGTGTAGCTAAGAGGCTGATTTACTCTGTGTATGTCAACTTACAGTTGCCTTTCGTCTGCTTTTAGCTTTGACATTGCAAATTCAAAGTGTTTCTCTTTTAATGATAGTAACTACTTTTTTTCATAGAATTTCAATTTTGCTTGTTTGGGAATCAATCTCTTTAACAAATCTGTCGTAAAACTCTAATTTATTCACCAGACGGCTACAATTATAGCTCGATAACTTATGGGGTAACCTTGTATGCAACATTGCATCGCAACTTTGAAATGTCTTAAACTGTTTGCATCTCTGGTAGAAAATCCTTGTGGATTTAAGTTTTGAAGTGTGAAAAAATTAAAATATGTATCATCTTATTGCTTGAGCTGTTTTGTTCTCCTTTGGCTTTTTCTTTAATGTATCAGACCCGATCTGCTGTTCTAAATCTAAATGCTTTACGTAAGATACATTGGTCTCCATGGCGAACGCTCTCCATCATATTTATGTCCTAAAGTGTCCTCATCTTAGAATTACTCAAATAAACCAGTAAAAATCAGATTCAAACATCCGAGTCAAAGGGCCAACTTGGAGACTCTGTCTCGGATGCAGGTTACCTACCAACATCAGAAGTATGATCTGTTTATTTTTCGATACATTATGTGTTCCAGTGGGATACTGTCACATCCTGGGAACGAAGAAGGAGGGGCGGGGGTGTGGATGGGGGTGTGTGCACGGACTGAGACTTTCTGATCCCCACATTTCTGACCCCCACATTAACTGAGATGTTTTACAGTTAGTGCCAGTAGATGCCCCCCCCCCCCCACATATTTTAGACCTACGTTTCGATTGAATGTGCCAAGAATCAATGCGCAAGTGCTTGTGTCGATTTAAGGGACGACAAAGTGGAGTCAAAATCCATTCATATCTTAATTTCCCCCTCCCAAAAGAAAACTATTAATATCACCAAAAACAACTCGTCATACCGTTGTTCCTTACATTGACCGACGTGATGTGAAAAAGATTTTTTGGAAGGAAAACATTCCAGGCGAAAAGCCTGAGAAATTTGTGTATCGTCGTATCGGGTGAATGTAACACCGATTACTGAATTTTAAATTGTCACTTTATTTGTTCTACAAATAGTCCTTTGATGATATCTGAAACTATCGTCTGTTTTTACATGCCACAATTTGTTATATACGTGCCACACTTAGTTTTGGAAGTTTGATTGGCACGGCCGACTCGTCACTTGGTTAATATTATACCATTTCTGGCGATTTATGGTGACGCACAATATCTGGATTTAAATCCTTGTAAGGAATGTTATAGCATTACAAAATAGCCAATACAAAATAGATCAGGCCGACCTCCAGTTCAACCGGCGGTCGCATTTAACCGCAAGTCCCCCCCCCCCCCCCGGCTGATTTGTCTAATTTTCAGGCAATCGGCAAGCGTTTACAGATAGGAGCAAAATCGGCCGATGATGACACTTACAAGGTCAAATTGAAAGGGGGCCCACTCGGGGTCTTTGCAGCTCCTAAGTTTACAGTGGTCGGTCGGTAATCAGCCGATTTTCTTCTCAATATATTCCCAGTTTCATGAACGGTTCTCGGCAGGTCTACTCACGGTATTTGTCAGACATCCCACCGGCACTCATTCGATGTCCCTACGGTGTCCGGACGGGCATTGTCCAGGCGCCTGACGGTAACCGGATTAACGACGACCAGAACACCATGCCCATAGGTCAGCTTGTGGATGTTAGTAATAAATACATGTAGGAACTACTCCGTAACTCCATTCACGTTGCAAACAACCTGCGTCATCACCTGTGTCAACCTGTGTCGTAACCTATATTGCAGTTGGGAGATTTCGTCGCAAGTGATCAAGTGTTCACCTGTGTTGTAAAAGACCTAATGTCGATCTGTTTGAGCATGTTACAATAAAAAGTTGGGTTTTCTGTGATTTGAATGTGAAAGCAGGTGGGGTGAAGTATACATAGTGTGAAATTGTGGCAAATTGATGCAGTTTTAACGACGCTATGGTTTTTACAACTTGTTAGGTCTGCGGCGGCAAAAATTTGCGTAAACTACTCCACTCACATCAAACAATTTGTTGATATCTGGCATAAAATCAAACCTTGCATAAGGTACGGAAAATTGAAAGTGCCATGAAAGTTCAAAACGTCAGCTTTCTATAGAGTGGAAGGTCATACGTGGCAAAAACTCCTACAAGGCTTTGAAGACCATATTACGTACTTTTACCATTTAGTGTGAAAGTTAATGGGGCAGCTCATAGGGGAAGTGCCTACCAACAGTAGCTCATAGGGGAAACTCTGAATTCTATTTTGAGAAGCCTTGAAGGCGTGCATGTAGAAATAAGATGTGTGCAGAAAAGATCACAAAAAGAGGGCAGATGAAAGCTTCAACTTTAACAGAAAGGAAACTGAATGTAGGAGTGGAGGGAGATTCTACTTAATGTGCCGTACCAAATGTGCAGTTTCTTTCTCTTTGTTACTTTTTGTACACTTATCTTTTCCATTAATTGCCTTCTTCTTCCCATCCACCATCTAGCACAGATTTAGTGTTGTGTTAGCGTTTAGAACCACGAGACAACATTATACGTGGGGCAGTTGTAAGCAGTTTTAATTTGACCACTCACTGACTTTAATATCGACGTAGCCTACACTCACCGGTAACCGGCCAGTCATCAGCCAGACACCGGCCGATTACGAGCTGATTTCCGCGGACCTGTGTCCAGGCAGTCGGCCATGGTCTTGCCCAGCCCGGGAGTCCAGATCCGCACCAGGGAGATACATAGACCGATTCATCTTAACCGGCCAGACATCGTCGGTATGCCATCCGGTTGGTAAAAAATGACTTTCCTACGCCCGACGTCGGGAATGATTGGTGTAGATGTGCATAGAGGCGCATTTTGTTTGTGGCTACTTGCTCCGGAGTTTAAAAGTATCTCTTACGTAGGAATCGTTTCTGTAAACAAGTTGTGGACGATTCGTCGGGGCGAAGACTTGCAATGCAGCAATGACATGTTATGGATTACACCCAAATGAAGTATCTCAGATTACGTATGCAAAGCACGCCACCAACATCACCGAGCGACAACTGGATACCACAGTCAATCCAAGGAGTTGTTCACAATTCGCTGGTTGTTCTTGCTGTTGTTGGTGAAAACATGACCATTCGCTCGGACGAATTGGTGTGAGTGAAACCTTCATTGGCCCAACTGAGTTGCACTATCAATCAGTGATCGTGACTGGGTTAGGTTCGGGGTTGGGTTAGTTTCGTGCTTACAGCTTCAAACATTATGAAAAGTGTTCCTTTGTCAAATTACTGAGGTCACTTCATAACTAAAAGGGTTGTCCAAATTTTTCAAATATTTAACTGCAGCCTGGCATAACGGTTTTTCTGTAATAAAACATGGAGCTGTTACAGTAATAGCTTTAATGGCATTATGATGGCATTGGATACTCTCTCCCCCACCTCTCTGGAAGTGGGGAACATATCCCTCCTGTCCCCCATCGATTGACGCCCACGAAAATGGCGATACCAAGTGATGCAAAATGGTGCCTCTTAAAGAGGCAATTTCTGCTCTATTTGACATGGCGTTATTTCTGTGCTAAAATATTTAGTAGACACTTCCATGCACGATTTGACATGTTGTGCATATCGACTGGACACCTAATACCCTCCCCCGCCATGTTACTAAAAAAAGCCTAGACATTGGATTGAGACAAATTAATTGACCATGTGAATCATCACAACATGAAGTGATATAATTGGCCTACGCCCATGAATGTTTGCAACAAGTTGAACTTCACTAAAGCAATAAGGTTGGGTGGACTCTCATTTTTTGCACGACATACTGCATGAAATGTCAGTGGCTTAATCACTTTTGTAGCCGTGCGCGGGACTCATTTTAGGGGGCTGTCAGTCGGAGGAAAGAGAGCAATTTTGGCTAGGGCCGTACGCCTACCACCCCCTCCCCCCCCCCCCCATTGGAAAAAAAGCACCGTGACAGTGCAGTTGATAATCTCAAACCTGAACTTGGACGCAGGGAGTAGAGATGAACAGCTTGCAAATGGGCACTGCACTTGGCTGTGAACTGTGGAAATTTCACACTTGAGAGCACTGCCGTGTTTGCATTGCTCTCCAAATTAAAAAAAAAAGTGTAAATTTCGACCGGTTTTGTGCACAGGACACCTATGTTAAAATGCATCAATAGCTAACAGCGGCGTCTTGTTCACCACTGACCTGAGTATAACGGTAACGATTTTCCCTGTACGTAGATTAATCAACTCACAGCTGTGAAGGATACCATACTGATGTACGAACTTGTGGTCTATTATACTTACTATACAGCGAGAGGGCAGAGTCCTTGTCGGGTCAAAGTTTAAGCGAGCTACCTCAGACTAGGCCTCAAATATTGTAAACAAAGACGATATCAGTGGAAACCGCGTATGGTAAAATGATATTAGTACAGCCAGCGCATAGTGCTTGAAATTGCTGAATTACGACAAACGTAGGACTTGGATTGACGCAACTAAACGCCGTGGAGGTTTGACTGACATAGGCCTAATTCACTTACCGGTACCACAAATATGGAGACAGTAACATGGATATTGATCGTTTTAATTGTTGCAACGGCTTTTCTGTGAGTATATGCTGAATAACGTTTAGTGTCTGAAAAAGTGTGTTCCACCTTCAGCTTTTTGGTTACAGCTAGGTCCCTGTGCTATTCAAGACCAAGTTCCACAGATGGAGCTTTTCTTTAAAAAAAAAAATTAGTATATTCTAAATTAACTTTCTTCAAAATATGCTCTCATAGTTGTGATATGTTTTAATTTTGAGAATTATTTAAGGAAATTCCTCTTGTCTAAGTAGATAGACCTACATGTGCAGGCCTAATGTTCATGCCAAAGAGGTCGCATTTATCTGCTTCTCTTTCCATGAAACACTATGAACAACCAATGAATTTATTGATCCTCGTTTTTTTGTAAGGGAATGAAATACATGTTACCATCTCACCTTTTATATATTTAAACTTGTGGAAAAGAAGTAGACGGGACGCACTTTTGTGAGGTCATTATTTTGTAATGTAAAAGACGTGTAAACCACACAAGGCCCGGTAATCTAAATTTAGAAGTGACTATTATCATGTAGACAGCAGAGTACTGTAACCACGGATAGTATATTAGACACACGTAAGATAAAGATCTATATCTAGACACGTATAGATGAAGATGGTATGTCCAGGAAGCAGAATATCTAGGATCCATCTAAGATTAAAGTGGGCAAGACGGTGACCATGTGTACCACATGAGTTCCGAGAAGGGTTTAAGCTAGTAGCCCACACGGGCCATAGTGGAACCATTTGCTCATAAGGAAACCTGATGGACATCATTTGGGCTAAGCGAGGGCAATTTAATTCCAGTTTACAATGACTTAAATTTGGTTCTTCTAAGTTTCAATGAATCGCCTAACATAATACCGATACATGTTCTAGTTGAAATCTAAACTGGGCTCCAATCCACTCTGTGGAGGAGGTTGCAGTACACTGCGTAAAATCAGTTAATATGGCTGTATCATGAATAGTCATTAATATTAATGTAAAGCCATATCCATGTTTGCAACTGCATCCCGATTTATAGGTTGTTAATCCTTACAGGGTAAATAAAAAGTCTGTATGAGCAGTAGTGTAAGTGGAATGTCGCAGTTCCACTCTTATTGATATAGGGCTGACATCCATCTTTACAGTATCCCAAACACCACAGGGTCATGTGACTGTAGACGAAATTTCTAAAGAGCAACATGGCCCAAGTATGACGTCACTTCAGAACTTAGATTAGTAAACATTACTTTTAGCCAATATTACTCAAAAATGAGACTCACGTCAATACTTACACACACTGTGTTACGACCTCAACGTGACTTAAAGTTCTACTAGGAAGTATTTTGTGCAAGACTACCTGGACTAAAGATGGAAAATGTTCTTTCCATTGAAAGTCTGGTTCACGGTCTCTCGAATGATTGATTCATTAGACATGACAATCAAAGTCATGAATTTTAAATAAAGTGTTACCCTAATCTCTCATTACGATCTGCAGGTCTTTGCAGGTACAAGATCGATCAAGATATATCATTCATTCTCTTCATCTCCGACTTGGCTCTACAGCAAAATGCCAAAACAGACATATAAACGCTGTCGTGAAATTAAAGTGAAACAAAAATGGAAAATTAGCGGACATAACAGAATATGTCGATTAAATTGTATTTGAATAAGTAGCACATATATCGTAATTCAGTCAATTTGAAGAGCTTATCAAGCAACATGTCAGTCAATCTCAGATAGCTGGTGCAACATTTTACTACTAAGTTGAGCCGAAGTGTTTTCAAAGAATTTGCCTACGAGTCTATAATGTGTCAACACTTGATGTATATTCGTGGTAAAATAAAATGCGCAAATTAGGTTCCAATGTAATGACAGAGAGGGCAGGGGCTATGAGAAGGTGTGTGTGTTTTTTTTGGGGGGGGGGGGTGAGACATGAAAAGGAAAATGTGATTGAAGCTAAGCTAAGACAACCAGTATTCCGTACTGTTTGCCCGTGAGTTAAGTCGCTCAATTAAACACTCTAGCTTACAATCAAAAAATTTCTTCTTTCTCTTTCATGATATAGATATGATTATTGGAAGAAGTCATACTTTAGTCGGAGTGGCATCCCATGTGAAGGTGCTTTACCATTCGTTGGCCATTACCATCAGTTCATGCTAAAGGTAGGCCTGTAGTGTAATATAATCACAACCGCATTTGCTTAGTCATTCTTATTGCAGTGGCACCGATTTTAATGTAATCATCAGTGACTTAAAGGTCGAAGTCCATAGAACATGGTAGGACACGACAATCACAATTTGTTTACGAGTGACCTGAAAATATTGAATAATCTATAAGATAATTAAAGATTAGCTTCCATGCTAGAGTCAACCCTTTCAATAAACTATCTCAATGAATCAATAGATTGTTACATGTTCAACATTTAATACAAATAACGTTCTTCTCAGAGCAATTTCGTCCAAGGTAAGGGCTTTACGTGCACTGATAAATACTTTGACTCTAGAATATAACTCCTTCATTCCAATAGCGCAGTTACTCTAAGGTGATGAGTGATGATGTCTTTTCTGTCTTTCTATAGGGCTTTGTGAGAGTCTTTAATGACATGGGAAAGAAACCACAGGAAGTGCAAGGGTACGTGAACTATAAGTATCTTTGATTAAAAGTCTCACTGAAAACAGCAAGTTGATCAATTAATAAATTGGTTTCAATGCATTATTGTATGTACGTTCCACCCACTCAGCTTGCTGTACCCCTTTCCTCATAACTTCAGCACTTTCAAATCTAGCGAGATTAGTTTGACCTGACAACAGCAAATAGCGAGCGACCAAACCTTCTACATCCCAACATACGTTTACATGCAATATCAGATTCTTAGAGCATTTTTCTATCGATATTGTCATATGGGAAGCAGGAACAAGCAAGCTCGTTGTTCATAAATATCAAGAGTCGTGGAAGAAATGTGCACATGTCGATGTTAAGTTAAATAAAGATCTTTCAGGCCCATCGTGGTCAAACTCGTTCATACAGGCGGTCACGGAAACTGTCAAAGAGGTACACGTGCAATATATTTTCTGTAGTAAGTGGAAAGACTTTTACTTTAAAGATAGCTAACGAAAGACAGAAAAAACATGCAAACTCGTTGAGTCAGACTTTAAAAACTGTGTTCACATCTCAATGATTAGTTCAAACTTTCTCAGCATTATTTCAAAGTAATGGAATATTGGAAAAGCAGATCGTAGTTTCGTTCCTGTTCGAAATTGGCTATATTTGTCCTCTCTAGTGACCAGGTGACCCGTATAACTGTCTGAAGATAAGCTTGGAGTTTTCAGTCACGGTTAAAGAGATTGTTAAATACAAGAGGACAACTTTTACTGCAGACATTGTACTCCCATATCGATTTCGTTTGTAACTCACGATATTGCTTTTGAATATTTCAAGATTACAAAAAGCTATGTAATAGCAGCAAACTACTGCAATAAGTCCTTGTACGTCTCTAAAATAGTAGCGCCTGAAATGTGACAACAGTGGCAGTGGCTATTGTAATCCTACCTTCAAGGGAAATGGGACGTTAAAGTACACCAAGATGGCGTAGAATAAATAACTTTAATCGTTGTCAAACCATTTAGTCTCATCAATAAACATCTGTACAAGCTTCATCAGTAAAGATGAAAAAGATTTCCTAATTTTTATGAAATATCATTTTTTTAGTGACCAATCCCATTTGTGTTTCTGTTATTCTAAGTCATCAACCCAGAGACCAGGTACTTTCCCTTACTCGTTTTTCCTGATAGTTACAATGAACGTACTTTGTTATATATTTATTTTAAAAGGATTTGATGGGTGCATATGTATGGAGATTTCGCTTAATTGTCAAGTCTCGAACTGATACCGATTCAACCAAATACGGGCTCTCTCTTTCATGACAATGAACAGACCCTTTTTTTGGGAAGAGATCATGTAACTGTAAGCAGCTCGATTTGAAAAATACCTATTGTGGAAAATGTGCGATAATTTATAAGTCGGTCTGCGTAATTATTGTTATTTGCACTAACCTGATCGATTTACCTTTTCAGATTTTTCTTCGGTAATTCGCCCATGGTTTCGATAAATAACCCTGATATGATGAAAGATATCATGATAAGACACTTTTCTCATTTTTACAATCGATCGGTGAGTCATCATTTGTCGATAAATTGTCGATTGTCGATAAATCGATAAATTAATCATTAAGAGCTATTCCATCACTTTATTGCAGACTGTCGCAGTGTGCAAATATTTGTTTTGTATCCCTTCAGTAAAGAACATGTACGGTCCACTACCTGATAAATAAAATCTAAGATCCTGCTTTGCATTATCGTTTCTTTTTCTTTTTGTAAACAATTCTTGTTGTAAACAATACAGAGCACCGTGCTTGCAGTGTCTGTTATTCGTGATGAATGTAACAAAAAAGGGGTCATTATGAAATTACTACATACAAAAGAGATAAAGAGGCGTCAGTAGCTCAAAACAGGTGTGGTAACAACCTAGTGGTAAATAATGCCCCCCCCCCCCATGATCCGGGACTGAAAAGAGAAACACTGTCCACTCAATGAAATGTTTAAAAAAAACATATATGCTTGATGAACTGCTCACTCTACTTCGTGTGTACCACATCTTTTTTTTACTTTTTTTTTTATCTTCAAGGAGCAACGTATTGACGACTATCCTCTGAACAAAGCTATTACCACATTGAAAGGTTCTCGATGGAAGCAAGTACGAAACATAATTACACCAGCATTCACTGCCAACAAAATGAGACCGGTTAGTGACTGAAGAAATAAAAACATAAAAACTATTATACTATTAAGAAAACAACAGGAGTGAATATTACTATTTTTGATCGAAAGATCATGATTCAGTCTCTCACAAATAATCCATTTGAGCATTTTAGGTCTACTATATGCTATCCAAGAAATGAGTGAGACAAAGTTCATTAATCAATTTTAAGTTTTGGTAGACAAAGTGCAGCATTTTGTACGTGCAAGGATTAAACCATGAAGTTTGTACTTGTTACGAATTTAAGAGAATATATATGTATAGGCCTAGGACTCCGAATTTGTAATCCAGTGAATATGTCTGAATGATTAACTATTTGAATAGTCAGAATAGTTCACGTGCAACATTGCTTTTACAACCTCTAATTGTAAACTGGTTGTTCTTGCTAGATGACAAGCAGGCAATAAGTTGCATGCCTTGAGTATAATTAGGCTTATGTATACTTGTCTTTCTCATAAGATTACAGCCTTGCTGAATGACAGCTGCGATTCTCTCATCAAACACATGAAGATTGCAATAGCATCCAATCCAAATATTGAAGTGAAGAAGTAAGTTACTTGAAACATGCATGTTTAAGAGAGGAAGCAATTAGGAAAAGCCATAACCAGTTCAAATTACCATGTTGGAAAAGGTGATCCAGGCAATGTCATCAACTTTGAAATGCATTTTACTGTTTGGCAGATTCCTGATTTCAAATACAACGACAAAAAAGTTAGATATCTGATATTTACATAACTTAATACTTACAAAAAAATGTCAGTCATATGCAAGCAACGATCTATGCAAGCAAGAATTTTTCCTTTGGTTTACATTTTTAGGGGCTGTCTTGTCAACTACAGGTCACGCCAAGCAATATTATGACAAAATTATCATTTCCACATTTTTTTTTTCTAATTTCAGAATGTACGGCGGTCTGACCATGAACTGCATCGCTAAGGCAGGATTTGGAATCCAAGTTGACACCCTAGAAAATCCAAATAGTCCTTTCGTCGAAAATGCAAAACCATTAGTTAATTTTAGTTTTAACAACTCAGTTGTTATAATTTCCAGTGAGTATTGCTTTAAAGTAATGTCTTGGTAAACTGAACAAATGAAGTTACTATGAACAATTGGAGTTACTGAAATGGTTGAAAAATGTAAGAAGTATCGTGCAGTCAAATAAAACCAGCGAAATAACGTCGTGAAGAGTGCCTGTCATGAATGTTGTGAATCGTCATATAAGTACAGTATTTGAAGAGTATTAGGACATGATAAGAAACTCTTCTTCACGCTCATAATTATATACTTAATGATAATATTCAAGGAATATCGAAGAATGATGCCCTTTTATGCTTTACAAAACTAAAACAACTACATTGTGACCATGACATTAATGATGATGATTTATGATTATTTGATGACGTGATCTTCAGTTACTTTCTTAGTAATGATATATTTGCAATTAAAGGTAACACGTATCAGTGGAGTAAAGTGTAGCACACATTATTGAGCGCCTTGCAGTTTGTGTACACGTCACAATAAAAGGGTGACAAAAATCTGCTCAAGAATTATGAAGCTTCCATCTTCCACTTTCCATAATGATCTATTGTGTATCAAGTTGAAGTTTGTATATATGAAAACAAAGATACTGTAGGTACAGTTACACTGAATAATAACCTAAGATAAATATCACATATGTAAAACATACATGGTACAGGCAGATAAAGAGCTAGTCTCATATTACAGGCATTATATCGTACTTGCCTGATTTCACGTTCTGTGGTGTGTTGGACATGAGACTGAAAATTACACTGTGAGAAAAGTCTTTAAATTTACAGAAAATAAAACAAAGAAATAAATAAACATGACGGAAATTTTCTGACAACTAATTACCAGAACATTTCTGTATTCCTTGTGCATTTCTTTATTTTCTGTGAATTTACATTTTTGTTTTTACAATTTCCATTTTAAACAGTTTATTGACAACAGCGCGTTTACATCACATGGAATTTGTTACATACGTTGTGTGATCAACACTTCCCATGCATCATACCGGGTCAGTGTGACACCATGGGGTAATTGACTTTTATTACCTTCCGCAGCACTTCTTCCTCAAGTTGCTCCTCTCTTGAACTTCTTGAATATTGGTATATTCCCACAAAGGAGCAAACGGTTCTTTTCTGACGTAGTTAAAAAGGCAGTGAAATTGCGGCAGGATCAAGGCAGTAAGGTGAGACTAACTTACAGAAATGAATCACCACCCGTCATCTACATCAAATGTCTATCTTAGTAATACGTAGTACTGATGATTTGTGAGTGTTGACATTGTGTTGCTCAATTGCCATGTTCAAGAAAAAATTCATTCAAAAACTTGACAGTAACAATAGTTTAAAATGGAGATCATATTTGTTAAGAAAATAGCTTAGCGATCGTTAATGCTAACATTAGAAATAGCATCCTTAAGTGATCTTAATGTACGACATTATTTCTTAATTGAAGTCATCATCGACACTTTGTTTTCTAATCTGTTTATTTCAGCGCGTCGACATATTACAGCTGATGGTAAATGTCCACAAGAACACTGATGTAGCTAATGGCATCCCCGAACTTGTTGGAGAAGAGAAAAGTGTTCATCAGAAAACCGAACTCAGTGAAGACGAAATAACGGGTCAGGTAGACTGAGCTACACCTTTTCTGACACCTGCTTATCACACTTTGCTTAAAAAAGAGCACACATTAGTCAAAGATGTCATTGTCGACAACAAGGGGGTTAGGATATTTTACAACTGCAAAGTGTGTTCGGAGATTTTAATTAAATTACTTAAGGAGATCAGGCTTACTTTGTAAAACTATTCCAGCAATGTATTTTGTTGCGTCAATATTGTCCATATACCTATGAACGAATGCTCTGGAATGTTGCCTAGAATTTGTTGAGTGAATTGTATCACAATATTTGTTTATAGGCTGCTTGTCTTGGAATATTCTCGTTGTTTTTTCCTATAAAACGATTTGTTAATTTAACGTAAAGAAGAAGTGTCATCTTCACCTAAAAGTTAGATGGATGGAGTTCTAAACTGTACTATTGATATTTACAATATAAACGTAAATCGTAATCTGAATATAGGAAAAGGAATTACAAAATAACTTGAAAATCCTTGTGAGCTTAAACACAATTTAAGCTTATATGAATTTTCACCGAGGGATACCAGTAGCTATTAGAGAATGAACTGCAATGAGGAAAAAAAACCTATAAAACTTTGTGATCTGTGAACCTGTGATTTTGTGTTTCGCAAGGTAGTTGTTTTCCTTCTATGGGAGTATAAAGGAATGGTTCGGGTTTTATCTGCACACCATTGTCTCCAACGTTCCTGCAAGGGCTCAGTGGTTTTTGTTTTCTTTTTTGCGTTCCTACATCAGTTGTTTCTGCGGGTTATGAAACAACCAATATTGCCTTGTCCTTGGTTTCTCACCTACGTGCTACCAACCCTGAATTACAACGTCCACCGTTCCTTCCTTACGTCATTGCTTGTTATTTCTGGATTTGTTTCTCTATAGTCCTTATTTCTCCTTTCTGCCGGTTACGAAACAACCAATATTGCCTCCCTTGTCCTTTGTTTCGCACCTCCTTGCTACCAACCCTGAATTATAACGTTCACCGTTCCTTCTTTACGTCATTGTAATTTCTTGATTTGTTTCTGTATAGTCCTTATTTCTCCTCTCTGCCGGTTATGAAACAACCAATGTTGCCTTGTCCTTTGTTTCGTACCTCCTCGCTACCAACCCTGAATTACAAGAGAAACTATTTCAAGAGGTGCAAGAAATGGCTCCGGATAGGGATTCCGTGACCTATGCTACTGTTGGCAAGATGGAGTATCTCGACATGTTTCTCAGTGAAACTCTCAGGCTTTACCCTCCTTGGCCCGTGTGAGTCTTACAATATATACACTCTGTTTAATATGCGATGTATCACCAATACTTCCTTGGAGATCCGTCTTCGGATCCAGACTGGTCTTGGCTATGATTGTATCGTTTCTGAGCTCTAGTTAAAATTGGAGCACAAAAAAGGAAAAGAAAACAAAAGAAGTAAATACAGGATCTTCACACTTCAGTTGGTCAGGCAGTTAAATGTACTTAGTTCATGAATGCGACAAGATACGTATGGTGTTGGAATGTTTTTCATCAGAGGTGTTGAGAGGTATGAAGAGGTATTAAAACACTTTGCAGGGTAGTTCAGAATGTGTGTGACACTTTACTGTTCTCAAAATGCCGACATCCTCAACGTGTTAGACGTTTATATTCAATAGCCAAAATATCTGCAACGTTGATGTCCACCTTTTCCTTTACCTTTGTACAGGACAGATCGTGTCTGCCAGGAGCCGATTACTATAAACGGCTACCAATTTGACAAAGGAGTGACCTTGTTGATGAATATCATAGGAGTACACCATAATCCTGAATACTGGCCAGAGCCAGAAAAATTTGATCCTGAGAGGCAAGTCAACTTCCGTATTTGAATATGTACCATATCCAAGTATGTAAATACCTTCTGTTTCAATATGCTCTTTCATGAAAAGTGCATCACAGTTCTTTTAGTTGCTGAAAACAAGCTGTGGATGTACGCGACAAGTATTTTAAGCAAGCAGTATTTAAAAGTTGCAAGGAAGCAAATAATCTCAGTGTTCAAAAGACAGGAAAAAATATGAAGGACTGAACGTCTGACAGGGTTATATGGAATTGTTACTGTATATTTAGTATATTTATGTTTTATTTCGTGCAATACAGTTATATAATAGTAACAAAGTGATGAATCAACCTTTTCTGCGTTATGTCGAAGTTTCAAAGAATACATGGAATTCTTTTCTATTCATCAAATCTGCACAATAAAGATAATGAAATTAATGTTTCCTAAATATAAATCAAAATAGTTGCTCACTGTTTTTTATATGAGTAAATAACCCAGGTTATCCCTGGAATGCAAACCAGCTGTTATTTCATAGATATCATTTTAAAGCAAGAACTTTTAAACCACTCAGATGGCAAAGCGATTGCTACAATTGGCTCTCGAAATTGCTGGAAAAATAATGAAAACGTTACTTTTGCAAAACGACCTGAATTAACAAAAGTCGATCTTCTAAACTGACAAAATTGTCCATTTTGTGGAAAGATTTCACCGAAAAGCTAACAAACTGGGCAAGATTCTGCCTTGGATTCCTTTTGAAAAAAGAAGAGGGTAAAACGGAGGGTATCGATGACTGAATGACAACAACATAATTTCACCATATGGAACTTCGTCAACTTTAATGGAGAAGATCGCTTAATAGTAACTCACACCCTGTAGGCAGGCAATTGTTGTATGGCAAAATAAAGTTGGTGTAGCATACCTTTTATTAGTCTGTGGTTTATTCACTCTATTTATTCGATATATGTACGACCTCGACTACAGATTCACAAAGGAAGCCAAGGAGAAGAGACATCCATTTGCGTATCTACCATTTGGGACAGGACCTCGAAACTGTATCGGAATGCGATTTGCGCTTATGGTTCTCAAAATTACCATTGTTAGGATGGTCCAAAATTTCAAGTTTGAGCCTTGCGAGGAGACGCAGGTACTGTGAATGTTAAGTAAAGGATACTAATAAAAAAAGAATATGGCTTTGAAATAAAGAAAGTTGCTGCTTGTTTTTTTGATGATCACTTCCTTACAACTTTTCTTTTTAAGTCTCACCCATTCAAGTTAACCATTAACGCAAGTCACATGTCTTTACCAAAGTGGTCGTCCTATTTATTAATCTCCGTTTTGTATGCCAATACCCTCGGAAAATACCCATTTTTTTTAAATTGAATTATAATCCTTGTTTTAAGTCTTCTCTTCTTACGTATGATTTCAGACCTATGAAAATGAATCTGATTTTGTCTCCTACAGTTACTTTTTAGCGAACATTTCTTCGTCTCCATCACAGATTCCTCTTCAGTTCGGAAGAAACTCTATAGCTCCTGCCAAAGGTATTACTCTTCACGTCATCCCCCGAGAGTAAACAAGTTGCAGTGATGTATTGAATGTTGGCCAGTCACACTATGCTTCATTTACATATGTTTCCTTCTTTTTATTTCTCATTGCTATTGGACACAATCGGTTTTAGATATTTTACCAGATTAAGCTTCGACAGACTAAGTTGGACTTACTTCCACGAATGGTTCATGATATGGATCAATCATTAGCAACAGTGAATTCAGGGAATAAATAGCATATACTATTCTCCTTGTGGGAATTTGGTTTGAGGTTTCAGCGATAAAATAGAATCAATTTTACAAAGTTAATGCTGAAGTCAAAGTGTTACGTCGTTTCTACGACGTCTACACTGCTGTTTTTATTCTTCCCAATATCCTTTACTACTAATGGAGAATGCTTGAAAATCTTTATATTATTTTACCAGATCCGATCACTGATGCTTTGAAAAATTACTAAGAGGTTAGGAACAACATACTTTTCAAGCTATCAAATTTTAGGATATTTTTCCTCCAAGAAAAACTGAGGATGACTCTGTGTTGGTGTCAGGTACAGAAATAACGTGTATACTAAGCGAACAAACAGCTTTCACCAGCTTTCTTGAAGAAATGATAGTATCGTACGAAATTCGGAGTTTTTCCTACTAATGTCAGCTGTACTACTGTAACCCTACTGTAGTCTTCAAAAGTTCATTAATGTGAAGTCGTCTCACATGTTATTTGTCCTTGAAGCCCGCCAGTATAAGACAAAAACAAAAATATATTTTATTTGATAAATGAACTTTTTGCATGTTAACATGTTAATTGATAATATGACTTGGTGGCATTATCATTTCAATTGTTTTACTGTGAGTAACTATCAAAACGGAGCACGTTGACAATTTGTGATGGGTAGTTTATGTGAAGAGGAGAAGCATGAATCAGATGAAGTCATGATCAGTCAATCAGAGCTTACCCATTCTCCCTAATTTTATACTACTATGTAATAGATTGTAAGTAGTACTGGTCGTGCAAGTATATGCCAAGTAGTCATTGAAGTTGTCCGTATACTGTTGTGTTGCTTTCAGTTGCATTTGTTTGTTTGAGTGTTTAGCATTGATGATAATGAACCATTTCAGACACCATTTACAAGAATGTTAGTTATTCAGATATGTCAAATACTAACAAGATTTGATTAGCAAGACAGCTAACGGTTATCCCAATAAAGCAGACACTGAGGGGGATGTTACACATAATCCCCTTACGTTAGATTTCAAATGATCGATCACGTCATGCAGCCATCCTGCCGTGGGAGAAAAGCTGGTGTTGTTTCCGGTGATACACTTGTATTTGCACATGGTCATGATGCAATAATGGTAACGATACTAAGTGATTGAAATTTCTGTTTTGATCCGGTCGGTATATAAAAGAGTACTTTTCTCTCCTTCAGCTACTTTTGACATTCATGTCATAGTATTATTATTTTTTTTTTGTAAGAGCCAAAGAAAACTAGTAAGCAATTTCTATAGTGCCTGTCAAAACACATAAGATGTTCTACACAAGAAATTTTCGTGACATCTATGATTATTATAAATAAAACTAAATGTTTCAGATATTCAGGTAAACTTTTTGTACTGAATTTGAGCGAAATCTCACCCATTAGTTGGTCAGGGAAATTCTTGTATGATACTTTATCATTATCATCAGCATCATACGCATCACCATCATCTGAATGATGAATCTGGCTAGTCAATTTTTAATCGTTAGCTGGTGTGGAGTAGCATATAGCTGACTGAATAAATGAAACAAATAGCGTTTACATAACGTATATAAAGTAAACGACGATCTTTCGAATTCACAGAGTAGTATTTTTGTACAATCCAATCAGTCAATGACAATTAAAGCTTGTGTGTGTGTATCTAGACGAGGGCTGACATCATTCAGAAGTTACATAGTAAAACCCTGACTGAAAATCTGTTAGCATTTTGTTTACATCTATCGCCGTTTTTGAGATATGACTTTCCAAAGTTTGATAAAAATGCAAAGATGACACGGAGAGTTGCACAGTGTCAGTGTTTCTTTTGTTAAGCCTATATGTACTACCTCTTAATTACGTAATTACATTAATTAATTCATTACTGTTTCACATTTGGTAAGTGATATCGATATTTTTGGAGAAGAAAATACATGATTCCAAAATAAAACCCTCTTGGTATTTAAAATTCTGAAATGTCCTTGATATAAAGGTTAAGTGAAGAAAGGTTAACATACAAGATATCATAAGAGTCCATATCTTGACGTCACAAATGTGCATACTTAGCCAATTTGTCATCATGATGCAACCGTGAGTCACTAATGTGGCGTGTTTGATTGGTCTTTGATGGATCTTAACATTTTAATACTTAATGCACTTAGTACTCCAAGATGTCTTTTTCGTGTCACACGATCCTTATTAACAAGTCATGCAACATTTCAAGATTTAGTTTACGAAATCTGGTTTAGGCAAGGAATCTTTGCGATTATATTTCGGTGTATGTGTCTGCGTATGTGCGTGCAAGGGTGTGTGTATGTGGGACAAATCTCGTGAACGCTCTAGTTTTGGAAGGGGAGGTGGGCCAAAGTTTGTGTGTTGGTAGATCGTATGAAGACCTCGGCTGGGATTGTTTTTGGTGTAGGTCGAAGGTCATCTGAGGTCACCAGCAGGCAGAATGAAGACAAATGTTGCAGTATCTAAGAAATAACGAGTTGCATCATTTTCAAATTCGGATAGAATGTACTGCCCTTTAGTAAATGAGATCGTATTGGTCTTTTGTAGGTCAAAGGTCATATGGGGTTATAAGAAGTCACAATGTAAAAAGCTTGTGAACATTCCATATTTTTAAAGAGAATGTGCGAGACAGTTCAAAATCGGTGTGTAGGTATGACATTTAAAGATCTTGGTTAGAATTGTTTTTGGTGACCGTAAAGGTCACCTGAGGTCATCTGTAGACTAAATAAACACAATTCATGTTTGCAGCTCATGAACGGATGAACCGCACATTGCTCGAACTTTAAACTTAGAGGGTATGTACAACTTTCTTAGTGAATAAGATGAGTGTGTTTCTAGAGGTCAAAGGTCATGTGGGGTCATCAGAGGTCATAAAATGAAAGCTGGTAAACACACTATTTACAAAGGGGAGAAAATTTCAAACGTCACAGTTGTTCTGATCGGATGCTGTACGTACATGTCATTATTGGAGTTGTTTTTGGTGTGGGTCAACTTCATCTGGAGTACTTGAGGGCAAAATGATAAAACCTCTGCTGATAAAGTTCCGCTTTTCTGTCTTTTCTTACGGGGAGAGGGTATTGAGCTCTCCTGTAGACAAACACTGGCAATGCTTGCAAATTTTAGGAGAGTAATAATTTGAAACTTAACCTGTCAATTAGATTAAGTGTAGTGGCTGTACCAATTTTACTAGTCCTGAAATTATAATGATGACACTTCATCTATGCACCATGTCAATTACATTATACTGGTTTGTGATAAAGTATGTCTGTGTTTGTAGAGTAGTATGCCATACTTATTTGCTGGCCTCATAAAAAAGAAATTCTGAGGCAAAAGGGTATCTGAAAGCCTAATTTTGTTGATTGAATTCGACATCACACGCCTTAGATTTTTCTGTTCAGTTCACAAATGAGCAATACAGTATCTGATACTTATGACTTTGTTATTTCAACTGTGACAATTTTTGTCAGGAAATGGTGATTGATCAATGACACCTGTGGAAAATGGTGAGAAAGGTTGACCTGCTTATTTTTCGTACAGGAATCATTATCAGAAAAACAGCTCTTGTTCTGTTATCAAACAATGTGGAAAACATTCGTCCTATGAAGTGGAAATGTGAAGTTGTGTCAAAATAAATGAACGTCTATAGTACAATAGAGATGAATATGTTATTGCAAGTCATATAAATGAAGGAATTTATGTTATTTATATAAGTAGACTTTTACTGGTGTCATTTCAACTTCGAAATACGACATACGAGTATGCTCTATATCTTGTTCCTGGAAAATGCAGTGCTATACCTGTGCTACCACACATCATCAACTTACATCACCACATCATCACACCAGCAATGGCTTCAGCTGGTAACCTGTGGTTACTACAGTACAGTTCTCAGTACAGAGCTCAGGAAAAACAATTAATAGCGTCATAGTATGTTGCAATATGTTCCTCTGTAGAAATTGAACAATATTTAGAGACAGAAGCTATAACGTTAAACTGATAGTAATGACCACTAGACCTCATATGAGAAAGTCTAAAATATTCAATTTTCAGTTGCTCTCATGTAGAGATACTAACTGTTTCACTTGCCGATTGCAAAAGAAGGAGAAAGTTTAACGAAAGAAAAAAAATCTTAAAAAAGACCGTAACACCCAGGGAGGGAATCGTAGCCTCTCCCGGAAACAGAGGTCAACGAGACATTCCGAAAATCCTTCAGCACTCAATTAACTCTTACTTGCATGAGTTCTCTCCTCAGAAAATGGGGTGTCGGTGTCAGGTGCAACATTAGCTAAGAACCGTCACTTGCAATTAGGTTCCTCTCATTAGTAATAGTCTCTTATACGCCACTAATGAACATAATAAACTGATTACAATGTTATTCGTGTAGGTGATCTTTTTTTACTTCATGAAGCTGGACAAAACTCTAAGATGAAATCTGTATAGTAAAGTAAATATTCTCACCTTTATGTTTAAAGAGACAAACTCTTGGAGGATACGAGAATATAAGAAAGCTTATTTCAGTGGCTTCTATGCGTATGAGTTAGTAAATTGGGAGTGAGAATGAGGAAAGTATATGTATTAACAAACCAATCAATTGAGAATGGTCTATGCTAATAATGTGTCAGGTATCAGCTGAAGGCTTTCCCCCAAATCCCATCAGATACAAAGTTATGAGCGAACTTGTGGGTTCATTGGTTCAACCCCGTCAAGTTCAAATTATACCAAACAAATGTACATTATCAACATCACTCGGTTCAGATTAAATGATTATTCTCGGGCATCTTTGAACCTTTCTGGAATTGAAAGAAAACCTGAAAAAGAAGTATAATCCCTGAAATTATAGAGAAACGATAAGTTAATGACCAGGAACAATCTTGGAACATACAAGAGGCTTCTGAAGTGGTTCTCCGCTAAACACGTGTAGAAAAAAAAAATACAGAAAAACTTGAAATAAAAATTTGCTGCAAATAGTATACCCAATTTCGTGGACACACAACAAAGAATAAGTATATACATGCTTACAAGAATTTATGTACGGAAGAGAGAATAAAGCAAAATACGTGAAACCAAACTGAACTGATTATGCATGAGAGGTCGCTACCTATAAAATCCATGTTGTGTAAATGTTTACGTCGAACAGATTTGTATTATGTGAATTACCACGAAACCATATCAAGGTAAAATTGCGCCATACCTCACTACCTTTGACAAATTTGTATCCATATTCTGTCAATATGACAAGTATTCCAGCATCGTATGAACTACTTAGACCTTACACTTAAACATTGTTTTTGCATGTACCTTTTCAAACATGAAAATACCTGAGTCACTGGCGTGAAAAATAGATATGAACCGTTCAATTTAATCGTCTCTTTGTGTTATCTCTTTCTTGTTTAGTGCAGTAGTAAAAATGGGATGTAAATAAGTATTAAATGCGATTTTGAAGTTTACTATCCCAACATTATTATTTTGAACTTTACCCTGGGTAGTAACGTGCAAAGATGAATTTAGTTTACCCCCAATTCAGCCCGACTGTATATCGGTGCTTAAATAAAGTGATTTGTATGGGTAACGACGTTCGAAGCAGTTCATCCATTAAATTGTTTCTTACATCGTTGTCTCTGCCAACCCGTAATTTCTTGATTATTTTGTTCTTAGTTGAAAAAGCTCTGTCTATGTTTCCGTCATATTTTGTATTTATCAATTACACGGGGTTTCGCATTATGATTGTTACTGTATAATGTATGTAAAGTGAACAAAATAGAAAATATCTGTCACAAAATTTGAAAAAAAAAGAAATGAGTCCAAATGGTCCAAATACCATTTTCATTTGACGTTCATGAGATTAGGAATAAAACGAGGAAACTTACTAATATCGTACATTGCACAATAATTTGATGTAATATTCTTGTACGACTCAAATTTCTTCTCTTGTTTTTGGTTTTGAGGGAACCATTGCACCAATTTCTATGAAAAGTGGCAACTGTCTTACAGTTATTGAGTGACTTACACGAGCCATCACCATACAACATGCTATGCAAAAAGCAGTGAACGTCCCAATTGTTTATTTAACATTTCAATTTTTTTTTCATTTTCAAGGGAAACATTGAAAAGCCTTTAAAATGAGTTGTACAAGAAGGACATCCTAAATTATTGCGAAACTGACGATTTCAAAATTAAGCACGCATATCTTTCAACATTTTATAGCTCAACAATGGAACACGCAATCACATACTGTAACCCATCCATCCATCCATTTCTGTACTATAAATTAATAACACTTATGTGGACAAAACAGGGTTAGCAAAAACCACTAAAATTAATTTTAACCTGCTCATAACCACGCGGAATATTGGAAAACCCAGCGTCATTACCAAGAGCATATTCACTAGCGTACACAGGGGGGGGGGGGGCATTGGGCCATGCTCCCCCCCCCCCACATTCCCCATTTTTTTTAAATACTGCATGTCTTGCTGAAAATATCAGAAATAAGCGGGAATTGACATGATTAGTATCAATATAGGCCTACTACATGTATATAGGTAAACTTGAGGGAATACAGGCCCGTAGCCAGGGGGGTCGGAGCGTTCGAACGACCCATCCCAAGTTGAGGGAGGTCCATTTTTTCCAGCCATGTGTTTGAAGGGTCAGCTATGAAATATTTTTTATCTTGACATATCGTTCACTTTTAGCAGGAAGATAAAACCTCTCCACTTATGTCATAAAATGTACACAGGCCCAAACTGACCACAATATATCTTCACTAGATACATATACTATGTGGGGTGATGAGATAATAAGCTAAAAAACGCGCATTCATGGTTATGTCATTGTGGCTGTGGATATCATTGAACTAGATACAATAAAAAGCCCGGGACACACGGCCACGACAATCTGCGACACGACGGCGACCACCCACCGCGTCTGCTGTAATTGTGGCGGTGTGATCGGTTCCACGACTAGAGTTCAGTTGTGTCGTAAGCCGTCGCCGGGCCCGATTAAATATGTTCACTTGTAGTCGGGTGCAGTCGGTGCATCTTAAGCCCTGTTCAAACCGCCACGACTACCAAAGTGTCTACTCAGGGGCGTAGCCAAGGAGGGACGATGGAGGCGATCGCCCCCCCCCCCCCTCCCTGGCCATATTGCGATATTTTTTTAGGACTTCGCCAGAAATACCCAGGAGCATAGGCATAGCCAGGGAAAGTAGGGCGAACAGGGCGACCCTGCTTGATCTCATTTTCGCTTCCCCCCCCCCCCCCCCCGCGATATCGCTAAATAGTAATTCCCTCAATTTATGTGGCAGGCCTACCAAGGCAGGGGTGGAATGCAGGGTTGGGAGCATGTATGTCTGCATGTTAAACACCCAGGAAGGGCAGTTTTCATCTATCTGAGTGGTTTGTAGAGCCAAACGTTTCTTTGAAAGCTCATCTCGGCATTGCTTCATTTTTCGCAGACTAATTATTTTCTCAGTAATTGAGAAATTGTAGACATGAGATCTATATTTCAAGGCTGGGTTCATGCAGCTGAAAAAACTTGGGAAGGGCTATTTCCGGCCATCTGGGGGGTTTGCAAAACCCAAAATTTTCTTGTACGCTCCGCGCCAAACTATGGTGGCGCTCCTCTTAGATAGTCTTCACGAGTTTGCACCCCCTCCCCTTGGAAGGTCTTTTAAGGCCTTCTTAAATGCTCCAGATTGCAGGAGATCTGCAGATTTCACAATTTTCCCGAGAAAGCATCCTCCCAGCAAAAACTCTCTTGTACGCTCCGCGCCAACCGATCGTGGCCCTACGCTCGGATCTTTCAGTTGCAGTAATTCAGCCAGAGGCTACGGCCTCCCTCTCCACAAATTCCTGGGTACGCCACTGAGCATATTGCTTTTTTATCACGACCAATTTGTTGCTGGGTTTATGGGCCTCATAGTACCGTGCCCATTTTCAAATGATGGTTGCATGTACTTCTCAAAGTATACTGATTTAATATCAGCGATTCAGACTTCTTGGATAGAAGTGCTGAATGTTCAACCTTTTAGTGTGGGCTGATGTACTATCTGCACGGGCAAAAGGGGAAAAAAATCGTGTATCTAGAATCCCGTGTTCTTCAAAGTATTCCACATGAACGTGTAGTCCCTCAAAAGCGCACCGCATTCCACTTTGGCAGTGTTGTTTATACGCTCTAAGAAGGTTTGTCGTGTGTGATTCATTCTGAATAAATCCGTAATAGAACGGCCTTGGAATGAAATGTTACATTTTACACAACAACATGGATGTTAAAAGTAACGACATTGCACATATTCATAATCATAGCAGTAACTTTTATTTGAAGAAATATTTTGTTATTACCGTTCTTCTTCGGTACACAAGTTTCTGGTAAGTATAACTATAGCGGTGCTTAGTTCCAATCCAATGGTTTAAATATTGTGAGGAGGTTTATCACTGTCACAGTGTGTTGAATTTCCTACACGCACAAATCAAAGTACCACTCCAGATATCCACGTCATTCAGTTTTGTAATGTATTATGCAGAATAGAATATTGTCGATTTTGCGCACGTCCCTGCAAATATTTACTTAGACAAATTCTGTCAAATTTACGTTCTTGCGCTGTATGGTCACGACGACATTAAGTTTCGTAATTCGTAGGTTAATTTAGGTAATCAGATCTCCTGTAGTTTTCAGTATGTACTACAGTTTTCAGTATGTACCACGCAACATTCTGTGTCTTTATTTTGTATCTTCTGGGGTTTAGCTCTTCATCTTTAAACGAAGATGTTGCGAGAATTTTCTGGGACGGCGTAGGATTCTTCGTCCCAGTGAGTAAACAAGCTGTACAGAAGAAGCTGGACGAATGGCACCAATCGAATTCTGACGTTTGCGAAGGTTAGTTTAAGCTTGTTTGCTTGAGAAAATACAGGAAGTTCATAGCAGGTACTATCTGGAATGTAAATGTCAATTTATGGGTTATTTGTAAAGAGGAATTGAACCATGGTTTCACCGGCTCTACTAGCTCCCACTTGTCAGACTTGATCAGGCTGTCCAACTTGGTTTACTTTAATTCACTTCACACAATGCCTCTATTTTTATCTCATACAAACTGTAATTAAGCACCTTTACAACAATGTTACTTCACATATCTAGATCATTGAACATGGTACTTATATAATATTGACAACTGCGATCGTACGCCAGAAGAGGGAGAGTTAATGTACACTTTTACTCTGGTCTACAATTAGCCTGTTGAATGGAGACCTCTGTTAAATCTGAGGTTCCAGGCCAGACTTTGGCACTGCTTTTACGACACTCAAACGAAACGAGCACCCTCTTTCCCACTTTTTATTTCTATGCACGTGTTTTCTACCACTCTCTTAATTCTTCTACCAAGTTGTAGTTCAGTGGACCCTTGGGTACGTGTGATTTCGTCGGTCGAATGGTGTTGTAATTCAGGCAATCATGACTGAGACATGGCTTCATGCCATGAAGATGAACATCGACTTGACTGTGAAGTTAATGTAGACCAATATATGGCTATGATTTTTCGAGTTCTTCCACATCATTGCTGTTGGCCTCTTGGGTGGTTTTTGTTTACTAGTCACTGTTATTTAATGTTTTAGCCCCTAGGTTATTCCTTCCGAACTATCGGGTGTTTCCCGAGGCAATAGACGAGGACCAACATCCAATCTATATCGACTGGGGAAACGTGACTTTCCTCGATTTCGAAGATTGCCTTGGTGACAAGGAGAACCCCTCGGTCTTTGGTATAGAAGTCTCAGTTAACATCCCTTTACTGACGGTAGATCCGGATGGACCACCGGCGTACTCGCTTGCTCTCGGAACATTTTACCAAAAAGAACGTGGAGATTTCCCCAAGTCGAACATACACTACCCTTACATCCCTGCAGACCAACTCGTCGTGGATGACTATGGTGCTTTTATCCAGATAGGAAACGAGGCAATGAACGTGACCTTTGAGAGATTTAGACACCCCTGCCAACCCCCACTTGATATTATTGCTCACGAATTTGATAGTTTTGTGGAAGAGGACCTGCATCTTGGAACCCCGCAACCGAACTTCGATTATTGTTATCATCATCCCACAGATAACCATTTCTGCCGGACTGCGGAGAGGTTGCGACGCACCGTTAGTAGTCTGGCCCCGAATCTCTGCCAAATGTGGCATTCAGTGGACATGATTCAATGCGCCACCTCAGTCGAGGTAGTTCGGGCAACTTATTATTTCCTGGATTTTCTGCTTCTCGGTGACTCCGATCCTATCAACATAGTGTCGTCGATAACAGCCTACGGTAATTCCACAGTTGGTTTAAAATACCCTTGTGTAGATTGATTACTGTGCCGTATCTCTGCATTTCTCCGTAATCGTTAACATCTAAAAAATACGCCATAATGTATAGCATACTTAGATAAGAACATGGTCGTCGAAGGAGCACCTGGGTAATATAAGAGGACTGAAAGAGGGCGTATGTCAATTGCGTAGATGACACGTGCACGGTTTTTCACGGCACTTAAGGTAATACGTGATAAGTTCTAGCAGGAAGCAGGGTGAAACTTAATTTCTGACAACGAGTAAGCCAACCAATTACAACGGAAATGATACCTCCTTTAGCAATTTGACTTTAGGTTTCCAACATTAGTCGAATATATATAATATATATATATATATATATATATATATATATATATATATATATATATATATATATATATATATATATATATATATATATATATATATATATATATATATATATATATATATTACTAGCTTGGCAGCGGAGGTTTGTTGCAGCCATTGTTGAAAGTTGAAAGATGAAAAATCATGAACTTTGGACGACGTTACAGTAACCCGGAGATGGGGAGGTTGGCGTAGTGCTAATGGTCGTGGGGATTTGGCTAGTTCTGATAGAGAATTATCATCTTTGAGGGAAGAAAAGTCCTCCTGAGGGGTGTTCATTAAAGTTTGTACAGAGGATGGTAGTGGGTGACAAAGGGTATGCGTGTGTTTCAGGTTTTACAGTTGTTCTTCAAAAGGTTCGTACGAATGAATCTATTTGGCACTGTCGGGCACAGAGAGAATTGCGGAGTGATCAACACCTGCCCTGTTCGACCCATGCTCCGCTCATATCCTGCGCCGCCCACTACCTGCCCAGTACCCGACACCGTGCAGTGCCCGATACCTGCGCTGCCGAAGGTCTGCGGAGTGTCCGACATCTGCGCTGCCGAAGGTCTGCAGAGCTGCCAGACACTTGCACAGTGCCCGACAGTTGCGCTAAAGGTGTTAGGTCACTAATGGGATGGTTTAGGCAGAGTCCGATAGCTGTATTACGTCCCTCTTCTTGATCGCATACAGTGCGGATACATTTTATTTTATTTCTAAGTGTAAATGTTGAAAGAGATGCAAACTGTTCAAACCAACATATGCTGCTTTTACAGTCATGTCTGAGTTCGTGTTTGTGCCATCTACCCCTCCCCCCTTCTCATCCCGTCCCTCATCTGTTCCATTGAGAAGTGACGTGTTCTCACCTTCAGACTTTGGCGGCGTTACAACATCATGCATATGTTACCCAGAGAGTATCGAAATAACTGCTATAATTTGCGATTTCACTGTCAACTCACGGCGGGGATTACCCATTGTAAATCACCGTGAGATTCGGCTCGGCCGCAGTTTGTATGGAAGCAATATTTTATATTTCAGTGACGATTATTTTCATTACTCTTCCAAAAAGCGTGATTGCAGAACTGTTCTAATATATATTGTATTCTGAGATTATATATTGAATACTAAGCTCGAGAAGTAACACAATGATTTGGATTGTCTGTGGAAGAAAACCCGATATCCTTAAAATCTAGAAGAGTAGACTCAGGCTATATTTTCTTTGAAATCTCATACGGATAAACCAATAGAGTATTCATTCCCGCAGATTGGTCGCTTGTTCTCGTGTTTCTTTTATATGCTCTAGCGTTAAACGTTATGTTTATGTATACAATATATTTAGGCCGTCAAGGACTTTGCTGCATGCCGAGGGTTGCAATCTCTTGCCCTCTACTTATTTCTCTTGGGCCCCTGTAACACTTATCAATTGGCCTTCTTCCGTAATCAACCTCTTCGTTGTCATTTGACAGCATCTTGAACTATACGTGGGGCTCAGAACATCATAAAAGCTAATCACACTGAAACAAATATCCCCTAATTGATTTTGAAACGAAGGTATTTTTTTTATAAAATATGAAGAATTTCACGTCTTTATTTCGTTTGTTTAACTGTAAATGGTTTCGTAATAAATAGTTTAGTTACCAGAGGTCTATGAAGAAACTCGCAGTTGCGAAGATACATCACTCAAAGCACGAGTATTGCTGACAAGTGTTGAACAAGAATATTGCGAAGTCATATGAAAATAAACTCAACCACAAGTCTCTGGTTCACTAATTCCTGATAAGTGCAGCGAGGTTGTGTAACAGTGAGCATCTATCGAAGGGGAGATGAAAGGGCACACTATACAATCATATTTGTTCCAATGCGACCCAAAGTCGGCTTACAGCGACATGAAATGCCTCAGTGTTCTACATGCGGTTCATCACCAATGCGTTACAGGAGTATATTGCATCCTGATTTTCATAAACAACTAAAGATAATTTTAGTTTTCGTTTTTTTTTATTTAGATTTGGCAGAAAGCTTAAAGATTTTGCGGGGAATAAATCACCTAAGATAGTTCAGAACAGTTGTGGAAATGTCAAGACTTAAAAGAGTTTTATGTATGTAGATGTATTCTTAGTGTCCTCTTTCACTTGCAAAATGTGGTACCAAAACCTGGCACTGTAGGCAATGTTACGGATTTTTCATTTTTGATTTCTGATACTATCAGACTATGGTGACCCTATGCGTGGTCTTCTAAAGTCATGTACCAGTGTTAGATTATGCACATCCCCCGGATTTGTTGACCCTCTTGTCTGTATTAGTCATAATTACCAACCTTGAAAAATAGCCACAAATTTCATTGAAATCTGCAGAATATTGGACGATTTTACAGACACAGAATTCCTGTCTTATAACTGCATCGTAAGTGAGCATTGGCTAACTATGCAAATATATGACGTCAAGAGAGGGACGCGCATCATATGTCTTATGTTATAACTTATTTCAAGGACATTCCTTATGTGTCTTTGTCATGGTAGCATGTTTTGTCGTTTTTACATAATATTGATATCACTTGCAAAGTATAAAAACTTTGTAAAATATGAAAATGTTCACTATAAAGAAATACTGACGCTGCGAACTACCCCAGGTTATCATCATATTCTTTCATCAAACTTTGAAAAAGGGTATGTCGAAAGCGGTAACAGATATCAGCACAATTTCAACGGATTTTTGTTCTGAGTTTCACTCTACGAATTTTGAATAAATCCAGCCCTTTTCTAAATGCATATCACATGGACTTCATTAACAGGGACATATAGCTAGATACATATGTATAATGATAAAGTTCACCCCTAATCACCTCACGAAAGGTCTTGCAAGGGATTGTGGATAAGCTACATGTAACATTTTTTCCTTCTTTTCCTTTTAACGCAAAACTATCCATTGGCAACAACGAATTAGCCCTTCAAATGAGGATTGCCTACAATCACACTGCATTCTTAAAAGAGGCTGTAACAATTCACCTGTAAGATAATAAAAGTGAGACGAGAAAGGAATGCGGATTAAGGGGATAGGAGTTCCTGCATAATTACGATGTTTTTTGGAGATTCATTGTAGGGGCTTGGTATTTTAGCAGCTGGCGTTCAGACCTACAACCGAGTTGTTGTTATCCTTGTACAGTTTCGAATGTAAAAGTCTCTGAGAAGGTGAAAAAAAAAAAAATCGTATATTGCGTTGTCAGGATTGCGGGTATGAGACCTACCAATGTAGCCAGTGATTTTAAGAGAGAGCCAATATGGGTTGCAACTTGTACGAATTCTATTCAGAATTTGCTCATTGGCGTCAGCTTTTACAGTGGTAAGAGAAACTCTCCCACAGTAAAGGACGGGACGAATTTTTTGTCAGTCTTGACGGGAATAATCGGACGGAACAACGCAGTTATCAGAGAGGCAATGGAGTTATTGCAGTTGTGCCCATCCCGCAACAGAGTCGCAGATTTACTGCATTGACGTTTAAAGTTTGTTTCCGAAAGTGACACTAAGGAAAGCTGCACTGGGAGAGGCTCTAATAAAAAATATGACAGAGATTTTGAAAACAAATGCAAGATGTTTAAAAAAAGACTTTTAGAATGGCAAGAATATATAAAGAAAGAGTATCTTATATATAAAGAGAGAGTGTATTAAGAAAAATCAGTTTCGAGACGTCAGTTTCATGAAACACCAGCTTTCAAGGTAAGAAATTGTTTTTTTTTTCATCTAAATTTCGTGTTTTTTTGTGCATTATGTATCATTATCATCGGCATACTGTTTGAATTTGCAGTTTGTAGCCTGGAGAATATTCAGGTTACGTAAAGGGATGCCTGCGTTAAGGGTATCGCTCGGATAGGATTTACAGTAAATTTGAACTTCCCGGTTGGGGAGAAGGAAAGAGAAGAGTCTAGTTAAATGGTAGTTTGAATTTGAGCATTTTGTATCTGATACCGGCGTGCAACGCTTTATTTAATTTTTTTTTTCCTGACATCTAGGAAGAAAGCAGTGGTAGAAGAATATTTGATAAACCCAACGTGAATTCCGGAGTGTCAAAAAGTCTGATTTTTGTTGGATTTATCTTGCCGAAAAAAAAGTAGATGTTTTTTGCCAAGTGGGTCCTTGTGCGATTGTCTATTGTTGTTTCGATTTTTTTCGAAGAGGTGGGGATAGACTGTTAGAAGTTGTGTTGTTTAGCACGATCTTTACTGATATACTGATTTGAATTAATGCCATTTTGACTGAATTCCTGAAGATCGGTTTGAAAATAACATATAACCTATGAAATTCATTAAAAAGTAAGAATATGGGAAGACGGGGTAAATGTCAGGCATATAGCATTAAATCCAGTGGGGGAGGTCTTTAATTTATAGATGTCAGTTTCAATTCGTTCAAATATTGTAAAATATTTTCATTTAAATCTCAAAAAAGGATACCACAAGGTTTCATCTTTTATGCATTGATCTGTACCTTGTCACTGTTTCGGTTATGGATAGGGTTTATGAGGGCTTTCAACCTCTTCTAAAATGTTTTGAGATTTATCGTCGTCAATAGTTCATGAGCAATTATTTTGGATGCGCTAGAATCAAGGTCAAGGGTCACCATTATTACAACAGATAATACAGTGTGTCATAGTTGCTGTTAGCGCAAGGTGTCAACATGACTTTCTTACATTTTTTATTTTCCATGAATGTCAAACTTACAATATTTCGTCCTATGCAGCCATGCTTTTAGTTGAGATATTAGGCATTACGTCTGGTAACATGGTAATTTTCATGCGCTGGTGTATGTTTCTGCACTCCTCCCTGTTGCATATGGGAGAAGTTGAAATGTTTACCTATAGGGAACGAACTGAATAACTTTTCAGGGGTTGTTACAAAATGATGGCGCATGCCGTACTGTTGATTTCTTTTTCTGGAGATACTTTTGGCATTGTTTTGCCACTGTACGCGATTTTAAGCCACACTTGCAAGAAATTGCGTCGAATTTGAGGCGCACATCAGATCATTAAATAAGTCTGAATATTCATCATGCTCTTCTACCCATACCTTCTGAATGTGAACCATATGGAAACTTTAAACGAGGTTTGGGAGACAGTATACAGCATGATAGGTATCCAATAATGATGGAAAACGATAGTGGGAATGTTCTTCGAAGGAAAAGTCCAGATACTAACATGACATTACTGATTTAATGGCAAATATCAGTATATTTACAAAATACACAAAGATTATAATGATAAAACACTAAGTGTCTCGGAAGGTCAACTTCCATCGTCAGCCTATTAATAAGACTAAATAAGACGAAGTGAATGACAGCTACCAATCGGTGAGTCATGAAAAAAAAAATAGTAGAAGTAACACTTTGTTAAATAGAGAAAATAATGGGGATTCCGGTTGGTTGTTCAGATTAGGCAGATTCCATGCAATATGAAGGCTTTCCTTGAGTTTAAACTGAAGAAAAAAAAAAAACATTGATGAGAAAAGTTATATTGATGAGGATTGCAACTACAAAGTGGATTGCCTACTAGTTGTTTTGATGGTTTTGATGGAGGGATCACAAGAGACCATTTATAGTCTGTAAATGGGGCGTCCGACTTTACAATATCTGAAATACGTTTGCCGTCTGGTTTTGTTTTATGGAGCAGAGACTTTTGAAGTACTGAAGAAACGTTTTGCTATTCTATAACTTAATTATTGTGAGTAGTTATTCTAGGTGTTGGATGAAACAACAGAAAGGTTAAACGACCACGGTGCACAGTTACTATAGGAAAGACGTTCTACATGTTAGCTGTCCAACAAGTATGGTGTGTTGTACAGGTTGCCTACTTCAACCACCTAACCTCTTAGTTGTTGCAAAATTTTTATCATATCCTAACGCACCTATCTCTGAAGGAAGTGATTTGTTATTCCATATTGAAGTTTTTACTACTGGTAGGAATTGCAATCATCACAACTAACAATATAGCTTGATTGAGTTGACTTTTTACGTCACTTCCAAGTTACCATACCCTGACCATGAAGTCTTCAGTTTAGTTGCATAAGGTCATTCTTTGTTCCCTTATTTACCCATTTATTTTGTAATCATATCCTTCTATAAATACACAAATCAGGTCACAAGACGCTATTGCAGGCAAGTGTTAACACAAAATATATGAAAACGTTAAACTCGGAATTTTAGACGTTTTTATAAACGTTTTCTAGGTTTACATAATGAAGACGCTAAACCCCACCCCCCCTAAACGAAGGATTTTTTCACAGCTACAACTTGTGTTTTTTTACATGAATAGATTCCCATTATACGATAAAACCGTTTCTATATTCCATGTAATAATCATTTGATAGGAAAGGTCTCAATAAAAACAGAAGCCTCGGAGACGTAAGTCTCCGAGGCTTCTGTTTTTATTGAGACCGAATTCATCTATCTTTAAAATAAAGACTTTTTTTTGGTAGGAGAAGCAGTTTCAATGAATATTCATCAGTTTTTTATTTCTTTAAAGAGTTTCTTCCTCAGTTGGCAGAATAAAGGAAGCCTTTTAAGGGGGGAGGGGAGGAGTTATCAGGTACAAACAATATGTGACTATTGTCCTCGTTTCACGGTGAACTGATTGTTAAAGGATGGCAGAATGAATAGACGGAAGCGAACAATAGCAGCACACAGTTACGGTGGCCTTTTCTCGGAACAGGGAACTCAAACGGACAGAAAACTACAAATACTGTTCTGTAAACTTAATTATTGTGATTGTGAGTAGTTATTCTAGGTGTGGGATGAAACAAAAGAAAATACGTTTGCAATAGCCTTTATGAAAAGTCCCCGTAGCTCAAAAATTAAACGACCACGGTGCACAGTTACTATAGGAAAGACGTTCTACATGTTAGCTGTCCAACAAGTATGGTGTGTTGTACAGGTTGCCTACTTCAACCACCTAACCTCTTAGTTGTTGCAAAATTTTTATCATATCCTAACGCACCAATCTCTGAAGGAAGTGATTTGTTATTCCATATTGAAGTTTTTACTACTGGTAGGAATTGCAATCATCACAACTAACAATATAGCTTGATTGAGTTGACTTTTTACGTCACTTCCAAGTTACCATACCCTGACCATGAAGTCTTCAGTTTAGTTGCATAAGGTCATTCTTTGTTCCCTTATTTACCCATTTATTTTGTAATCATATCCTTCTATAAATACACAAATCAGGTCACAAGACGCTATTGCAGGCAAGTGTTAACACAAAATATATGAAAACGTTAAAATCGGAATTTTAGACGTTTTTATAAACGTTTTCTAGGTTTACATAATGAAGACGCTAAACCCCACCCCCCCTAAACGAAGGATTTTTTCACAGCTACAACTTGTGTTTTTTTAAATGAATAGATTCCCATTATACGATAAAACCGTTTCTATATTCCATGTAATAATCATTTGATAGGAAAGGTCTCAATAAAAACAGAAGCCTCCGAGACGTAAGTCTCGGAGGCTTCTGTCAGTTTTTATTGAGACCGAATTCATCTATCTTTAAAATAAAGACTTTGTTTTGGTAGGAGAAGCAGTTTCAATGAATATTCATAAGTTTTGTTTTACAGAAAACAGAAGTTTATCGTCTTTTTATAGGAATGTACTCTTAAAGTAGTCAAAACAGACTATATTAGTTCTGGGAGACATCACTGGACCAACCTTTGGTCGAATTGATGTTTCCCAGATCTTATCGACGCTGTTCTTACTAATTCGTTTTTAAAGTGTATGGATGGGTAGATCTTGGAAGAAGTTATATTTATTTGAAAATTCACGGCAGTGGTACAGTCCAAATTGAGCTAATGATATTGACAACATTTCAGACAGACCAGAACAAGTTTTTTTGCGAGAAGAACACATTTAAAAACGAAAGAAGACCGTGATATTTTGTTACATCATTGCTGCTTAACCAACCAAATTTTTCGTTTGAAACTCGCCGTTAGATTTCGTATCTGCACATATTTTGCTGTAAATTACACTTTCGTATGTATCTTGAAAAAAAGAGGCCAGTCAGTCAGTGGAGAGAGGTATTGAATTTCCTTCGAATGATGCCCCAGGCACATATCAAGCCTTGATATGTGTCTGGGACAACGAAAACTGAAATGGTAGTGCGATTAAAGGGCGCTTTTTCACACGTAAGTGTGAAATGACTCTGTGAAAGTTGGGCCTTAACACGAGCTGAAAATGTGTGACGTAGAACCGGCAAATACTGCTTTCCATTTTTTGCACTCTTCGTGCTTTTGGCAAGGTCTTGTTACGCAAACTACGCAAAACCTCTTTAGTTCAGAGATTATGAAAACCCCATGCATATCTACATTCAGTAAGATACTTTTCGCGAGAGGAGCTGTTATTGCGATGGACAAAAAATTTATTTACTGCTACTACTTTAAGACCCACCAAACCGATCGAAGGTAAGCTGTGTAATTAGCTAAAAGGTACTACTATCCTTTTTTCGGACACCAGTTCAGATATCTTTTACAGAGCAACGTCATTTAAGTCAAGTAATCTTTAAGCAATTAGGTAGCTCCGAACAATGCTTTGAAAGGTAGATCTGTGCCCCTGATGAAACTAAGGTCTTATCCTTAAATATGAGATCAGAACAGTACTGCAACTTAGCTTGAGATAAAAATCAACAGCAATGTTCAATGTAGATTTGTCGGTACTACGTCACAACCGATTGACTTCTAGCACCAGGCCCGTACTTGGTGCCACTATTAAGTCACATTTTTCACACCAAAATTTGAATGATAAATCATTGAAAAAGAAAATACGTTTCGCACAGATAAAAATCATTTATTCAATCGATGCTCAAGAATAATTTGTTCATCTCAAACTTCATCTATATCTTCAAACTTCATCTTCTATAACTCATCTTACGCATACCTTTTTGATGATGGGAATCTTTTGCAAATGTTTATTATGATGGTCAACAAGGATGAAAACTATTTTCTTTGTATTCTATGTGGATGCTTTGTAGACGCCTTATTGCCCATTAATGTTCCAATAGCACTATGTTGTAGTCCAAACATTTGTTAAGCCTATCTACATTCTAAATTATTAAACCAAAGTTTTCATTCATCATAAAGCTTTCTTTGATTTATGTTGGGATATGATTAAAAGCGTTGTAGTAGCACATGCTACATGTAGTTTCAAAGGTTTCAGAATAGATTATATAATGAATGGTAATTTCAGAATTGGTGTTGACCATTACTGGCTGATTATTTTGCAAACTTAAAAATCACTCTACAAATTATATTTTGTGTTTCTAACAAACCTAACTAGAGTCCATATAGTACCGCTATGTCATGATGAATCAACGTATTGCTAAAGTCGCTTCAATAATATTTGGCTAATATTCAGTCAGCCACGGGCTCATTTGCACACGCCACAGGGTAGCAATCGACCAAGAAATAACACTTGGGTAGCCAAAATCCCTTATTCAAATGAAGATGAAGTAGTATCTTACAAGACTTCAATCAACCAATTTTGAACCAAAAAAAAAACACGTTTTCAAATTCAGTTGCCCAAATTCGCCGGACAGCAGTTACAAGCATAGCATATCTGAAACATCATTATACAATATGCACCATTACATCAGCATTCGGCAATTGAGCCACACTAAATAGTAAGTAGCTTAGCACCAGAGAGCAACTAATGACACATGGTGGTTGTAGTATCAAACGTCAAGTTAGCCATGGCAAAACATGGCGAAAAAGTAACGTGTTGAATCTTGAATACACACCCTGTCAGCAATATCTGGCTGACAACCGGTGGCCAAATGGCCGACTGAGTGAGAGCCATCGGAGGTCCGCTGGCTGAACAAAATCTTCCATGGTCAGCGGATCGCCGTCGAGCCACCGGACATTTCTCCGGTCGACGGACGGCGTAGCAGCCAGAAATCCGTCGTGGCCAACCAGCTTTTGCTATCAGGGCAGCTTCGTCGGGTCGGTGGATTTAGTACTGAAATAGTGCTTACACATAACCAGTAGTGTAACATACGCAGTAAATGTTTTCATCGGCTTAGTCCTGAAGCCACCATCGAAATGAATATAGTTTCTATGTAGTTCAGTGTTTCTTTTGAGTTTCTCTTGACTTGCTGGTACAGTAGCTTGACATCAAATTTATCAGAAAGGTAAGACAGTCCATACAAATCCGGAAGCAGCACAACCAACGCAATCAATACAGATGAATAGACATATAGACTTAATATTGGAGGACTAGAATAGTGACTACGGTTGACATAAGTCTGGAATACTTTCATAAATTCGTCTGATATTATAAGCACTGTGCCCATGCCGTAACTGAATGGTTTTGTGAATGTTTCTTCAGTTAGTGGATAATTCGTAACACCAACAGGGAGTTGTGATCCGGTGAATGTCTAGAATATCTTGAAAAGTTGAGTGCTTGAAAAAAAAAATGGTTATGCAGTTGGTTGTTGTTAATTCGTTAAAAGAGGCGAATACTCAAGAAGTTATCATCTCGTATTTATATATCTCACATAAGGCAACGCTAGTCATCTAAAAGCAGTTGGAAGGCAGCCATACTTCAGTGACAGAATACGTTAGTTGTTTGCACGACTGACAAAGACAACGAGATTGTTTTAGACTGGGGTAGGTTCAATTAGCCTGTCTATGTAACGGATCGTATTTGTAGTTCACAGCATTTTTCGTTTTGACTTTGTAGGAAGTGGTAGGTGGCTCTAACCCTGTTAGTGATGTTTTTTTCAATGGTCGGAGATCTGATCTGGTCTATATAATATTTTTTGTTCTCGGTTTGTGGCAAGCGATATTCTAAAAGGTAAAAGCACACCGTGTAGACGTCATAGTAATGACGCACTGTCACCTCTTTCATTTCAATGACGCACATTTCATTCTTGCATGAGATTAACAAAATCCTGTTTACAAGCTTAATCTGGTAAAATAACTGAAAGATTCATGAATAGCGAGCAATATCAAAGGAAGGAGACGTATGTAAATGAAGCATTGTGTGACTGGCCAATCCTCAAAATATCGCTGCACGGCGGCTTACTCTCTGGAGATGACGCGAAGTGTAATGCCTTTGGCAGGGGCTGTAGAGTTCCTTCCATATTGAACGGGAATCTGTGATGGAGACGAAGAGATGGTTGGTAAAAATTACCTTAAGAACAAAAGTAGATTTAGAGCATTCTAATTTTTAGAGGTCTTAATTCATACGTGAAGCAAAAAACAAACAAAAAATAAGCGGCTATTGATTACATAATTAATACAAAATTTGTAATTTCTAATGTTTCAGCTCAATACGGATCGCACATTAAAAACAGGATTTACTTTAATCGATCATATTAAAAGTAAGTATTGAGCAGGAAAGATAAGATGCAAAGTTCTTTATTTCAAAGCCATATTATGTTTAAAAATCTTCAAATAAACTAGGCATACCTGAGTATCTTTGCAAGGCTCAAACTTGAAATTTTGGACCATTCTAACAATTGTAATTTTGAGAACCATGAGGGCAAATCACATTCCTATGCAGTTTCGAGGTCCTGTTCCAAATGGTAGATATGCGAAGGGATGCCTCTTCTCCTTAGCTTCCTTGGTGAATCTGTGGGCGGTGTTACTAGAACCATAACGAGACTGAAGAAAACTAGTATATATGAACGAAAATATACTGTTCTAACATTATTTGGTCATACAACCATTGCAATTGTTATGGTTCAAAGGATGTGGGTGAATAAAGGTTCTGGAAGTAGAAAAAAATTGAGGAATTAATATCTGTTTTGGGTCCCGAGGAAACAAAGTAATTGCTTCGTATCCAAACAATACTACAATTTGGTTTTGATTTAATTTTAGGAAGATCATAATTAATTTCGTTGTATTAGTATATTTTGTCCACTTGTTTGATTGAAATAAAAATAATTGATTGATTAGACTCTTTGAAAGTTTGGCATAAAGTAGACATATTTGATTAGTATAACTCCGTGATATATAGTAAAAGATGAACTATCATTTATGTACCCAACTTTTTTCATAGTCACCTCACGTTAGACCTTGTCATTCTACGTTTTTCCTGGGTGTTAACAGTTAGTAATTGAGTGTCGGAACCTCGATTAACCTACTACTACCATTTTCTGTTCTTTCTCCTGTTGTCCAGTTTTTGCTTTACGGGAATTGGAATGCACATCTGGAACTCACGCAACTGAATCAATCTATGAATGGGCATACCAAAACAGAAAGGTGAATGGAAACATTCATGTTCTAAAATGGAAATTGACTTGCCTCTCAGGGTCAAACTTTTCTGGATCTGGCCAGTATTCAGGGTTGTGGTGTATTCCTATTATGTTCATAAACAAGGTGTCCCCTTTGTCAAACTGATAGCCGTTAATTGTAATGGACTCCTGACAGACACGATCTGTCCTGTACACAAACAGAGAAGAAAAGATGGAAAACATTTACATAGAATTTGAATGTTTAACTAGAACGAATTTGAATGTTTAATAAGAATACAAAAGCTCAAGATATATCCATTATGGTTTCACTGAGATGCCAACACTTTGAGGCAATTTGGACAAACTACTTGTTCAACCAGTCTGCACAGTGGTTCAGTGTGTTTTGAGGTCTGATAAGGAAAAATAATATTTTCATGCCTATAGTATTCATAAACTGAATAGTAATCTGGATGACCCATAGTTAAAGCCTCTTAGAGAAGAATTTAAATATGTTCTGAATTTTCGTAGTCCTCACAAGATTGTAGATTGATTACATCAAACAGTCAACATGGAATTTAGCTTATTGTTTATGTTCTAATTCCGTTCAATTAAAAAAAGCTACAGACTATAAATTTGATTATGATCATTTGTTTTGAAGAGATTTTTGTCATCTTTGCACCAACACCACTTTGTAAGTTATTTTGTGACAGTGCAGTCGGTTCACAGAATTTGCTGTCTCTTGTAATCCTACTTAATATCGGCTCAACTCTTGTAAATTAAACAGAGTAGCAAAACTTGGATTCTTTGACAATATTATTATTTCTTTCACAACATTACATACTGTATGTTCTTTACTATTTGAACCATGAAATAAGAATGTTGTATTCCTTGTTCAAATGAACGACGTAACGCAGATTGCGACAATATTCCGTTTGCTTGACATTGTTTCCTATTATTTTTTTAGGGGGCGCAATTCTTATCAGAGCTCAGAAATGATATAATCCACCTGAATATTAGTAGTGATCAGAATACGGATCTTGGAGGGAAGGGTGAGGTTGTATTCGGTTTTTTTTTTGGGGGGGGGGGGGAAATAATAAGGATAAATGCCAATATTGACATCATCATTCTTCAAATCACTGTATACCTTACAGGGACCCCAAATGATCTATCAAACAATGCAAGCCTTCTGTCTAACTTTTAAATAAGACTTACGCAGTAGCAGGAGGGTAAAGCCTGAGGGTTTCACTGAGAAACATATCCAGATACTCCATCTTGCCAACAGTAGCATAGGTCACGGAATCCCTATCCGGAACCATTTCTTGCACCTCTTGATATAGTTTCTCTTGCAATTCAGGATTAGTAGCGAGGAGGTACGAAACAAAGGACAAGGCAACATTGGTTGTTTCGTAACCGGCAGAAAGGAGCAATAATGACTATGCAAAAACAAATCAAGAAATAACAAGCAATAACATAAGGAAGGAACGATGGGCGGCAGTGGTTTCTAGATTAAGGATGGTGATTCTAAACATTTATATTCCCACAGATACCCAAATCTACCATGCAAGGTAGGCACAAAAAGACTCAGGTAACATTTACATAAAGGTTTTTTCACACCTCATTGGATTACTTCGATTGTATCTTGAAAATGTTCACAAAATACAATGCTGCAATTGCTTTGTAAAGTAAGTCTAGTCTTAAACCTTCAAAAAGTCTTAAGAAGATTTTCAAGTCTGTGAATAAATCGGATACTTGTAAACTACTCTAACACTCTAGTTGGTAAATGATGTCACAAATATGTCATCATCTTTAGCAAGTTACGCAGGAAATATGTTGTATCAGTGTCGTTGATCAAACTACCGACCTGAGCTACTATTTCTGCTTCACTGAGTTCGGTTTTCTGATAAACACTTTTCTCTTCTCCAACAAGTTCGGGGATGCCATTAGCTACATCAGTGTTCTTGTGGACATTTACCATCAGCTGTAATATGTCAACACGCTGAAATAAACAGATTAGATGACATAGATATTTAAACGCATGCAGTATCTAATCTAAATTGTTGATGATGACTTTACCAAACGGAATTAAACAATTTCCAGGAGTTTGAACAAAGGGAAATAAAAAGACTTACTCTCTAAATTCCAAAGAGTGAAATTAGGTATTTCTTCAAAATTAAGACTGAATGTTAGATCTAAAAAAATGAGAAGGACTCAGTCTCACTCTTTTAGAGAAATCCTAATTCTTTAGAAAATCCTCTGTGGATTTTAGACAGTAACTGCAACTAGAATTAATCACATTACAGTACTTATAAAGGTGCTTATTAGCACCTTGCTATTAATATTTGAAAACAAAAACGATCGTTAGGCAGTTTCCGTTTCGTAAGAATGTGGTATCAATTACGGAGTTTTGTAATTGTTACCTAGTTTTTGATCTTATGATCATAAACATGGCAATTGCATTAAGCTCATTCGCAGTAGGTGTCCGGACAACTCGGCCATGAGGCAACTCGACCCAGGGACATCCCGGGTCCGATTGCAAAAACAACGTAATGAAATAATTGCAATGAAATGAAAGAGGTATATAATGGCCTAAAGACTAACAAGGTATTGACGATGTTCTTCTTGTTTATTGGGATATACTAGCCTCCACCTATAGTCGGGGGAAAGTGACGTCCAGTTTATCTGGAAAATTTGAGTATGGTTGGGCTTGAACAATCTGAGATGTGTGATTACGATTCAAGAGCCGTACTTGCCGTATTGCTTGTGAAAGAAAGACACTTAACCGACTGATGAAGCAATGATTGCCGTGAAATTCTTCAATTGAAGTTGAATTGAAGTTCTCTACTATATATTTTATGGCAAAAATCTTCCAATAAAACTATAAGGAGAAGGGCTTTCCATACCAAGAAAATATTTCCAGTGTACTTGTAGAGCCTGCCACTGCAGCAGGACGGTTTGGGGCAATCTAGGAGGGACCTTTTATCTCCAAACATTTTCTTCGGTCTGGCCCTAATAGGGGTACTAGGCTTGCAAAGTGCTAAAATTAGTGATCTCCCATGTTCCGAGATGTCCCTGGGCCGAGTTGTCCATTCACAGTTGTCTCACTGGAAGAGTTGTCCATAGACCATATCTGTTCTAGGTAGAGAATTTTGGGTGATTGTCCCTTATACAATAAGTTTGTCTCACCTTACCACCTTGATCCTCTCTCAGCTTCACTGCCTTTTTAACTACGTCAGAAAAGAACTGTTTGCTCTTTTGTGGGAATATACCAATATTCAGGAAGTTCAAGACAGGGGCAAGTTTAGGAAAAAACGCTGCGAAGGGGGAAAAAGAAAGGAACAATTACCTCGAGGGGATCATAATGAACATCCATGATATGAACTGTTCAGAGTACAACATTGAAAATCCATTGAAAGTAACAGTTCCGAAGTACCGAAGAGTAATTTTCTGTCACTTGTCTGCCGTGTAAGAAAACGTCTACAAAAGTGTCCTGTTTACAAGGCGTATGTGCACAGAACGTTTCTTGCCCACACATCACACACTACCTCACACCAAGAAAGATACGAGTGACAAGTACGGTATGATATCAAATCAGATCTGTCGTATATCTGTCAGCTCCATGATTATACTTTTTCCTTCCATGATCTACACTTTGCTACTATATTTTCATACTTCTATACTTATTCTTTGCTTGATTGTACGTTATCAACTCAGAGAGAAATGAAACACCGGTGCAAAAGGAACCGATACTCCGGCAGCCTTTACTTCAACGGAGCATTTGTTTATTCCTTCGTAAGGCATGCTTTCAAGAACAACGTCTTGCTCCATTGTTTGGTCGCTTTGCTCACAACTCGGTCCTGAGACCAACTCGGCAGGGACACAACTTGGGCTCGAGACATCTCGGCCTTAGGACATCTCGGACCCTATTGAAATAGTTCTAGGTAGAAGTGCCACGTTTGTTGCTCTTAATGGACAAATAAAAGTAGGTCTGCACAACCTTCAGTCCGTTATTGGTTATCAATGTAAACTCTGTATAGTTGGATCTAAACTGATGTACACAATTTAAAAGTGCAACCTGTATGCATGGCAGGGTTCAGGGAAATTTATTCTGTGATTGGACTTTCAAATAAGGGCGGTTGCGGGGAGGGGGGTTAGTGGTAAATTTCAAATGTCATTTTGTCATATGTTGTTAAGTGACCTCCATATAATAAAATAAAGTGTTCAACTGAGATGCAGGATGTAGACAGACCATCGATGGAGTGGCATATCTAGAATTACTTGAGAACTTTGTAAGGGGGCCTGGCATAAGAATGAGAGGCTAAGCAAAAATCACGTAAAAAAAACAAAAATACCACCCTCATCTGTCACATTAAAATACTCGATGTATTCCCTCAGAGGACAGGAGAGCATTACTGACGTCATACACTATCGTCTTCGCATCCAAATAAAAATTTCTTCAACATTTGCGTAGTATATCTCAATAAAGAAGAAGTATATCGCGTTAGTCTTCAGCTCATTATACACCTCTTTCATTTCATTACACTAATTTCATTGATGTCCCTGAACGAGGTGTCCCTGGGCCGAGATGTCCCTGGGCCGAGTTGTCTCTGGCGCCGAGTTGTCTGGACACCTTTTGGTCAACCTATCCATTTACTCCACCAATTTTCAGATAGTTATAAAAAATCCTCTCTGAAAAGTTCGGGGGGGGGGGGGGTGACAATTCCTCCTGGTGCCTCTGTATGGCTTAACAGTGGGTAACTTTTCAGACAGGTACACGAACAATATTTTATTTGCATTCGTACCATGAAATGTTCAAATACATTAATATGAACGTTGCAAGATAAGCTCCATGTGAGCTTAAGGCTTTTCTGGTCAATCTTTAATGAAATATTATACCTATTTCAAGGACAGTAATAATTGCAACTCATTCAACTGCCATGTATTTTGCAGACCACGGTATTCTTTTCTTACTTTATTTTAGATCTTCCTGATAATTTTTTTTTTTTTTTTAAGCAGACAAATTATGCCCCGCTCAACAAAAGGAAATACACTCGCAGACGATACTTACTTGAAATGATAACTATCGAATTGCTAAAACTAAAAGTAACAAATGGCCTGGCATTCTCGACGAAAGGACTGTTTGGGTTTTCTTGCGTGTCAACTTCGATTCCAAATCCTGCCTTAGCAATGCAGTCCATGGTCAGATCGCCATACATCCTAAAGGGAGGCATAATACAGAAACGTTTGGAATCATGAAATGCATTCTGCAAAGCAAAGATGATCATAATTTTGCTCAACACGGCCAGTACTCAACAAAGCAACCCTCGAATGTGAAGAATGTAAATTAAATAATTATTGCTGCAAAGCGAGTCACATCATGTAAGCAATTGAAAACGTTAGAGATGTAAACTTTAAAATAAGTATACCAAACTGAAAAGGCATCTTCCGTTTTGGGTCAGCGCTTGGAACCACGTTCTTCAAAATCGTTATTTTGTGGTTGCAAATTTTCACCTAACCGATCCCTTCTTCAATCTGCATCTTTTTAAGATACTTACTTTTTGACTTCGATGTTTGGATTTGAAGCTGTTGAAATCTTTATGTGATTGACGAGAGAGTCGCAGCTGTCATTCAAGAGCGCAGTAATCTTAAGAGAGATAGAGGTAGAGATAAAATAATACATATAATCCATTCGAGAATTGCGAATAATTAATCATCAATACATTTCCACAAAATCACAAATTTGTTCTCTCTTTACGTTCGTAATCTGCGGTGCAAATCTTTAATCCTAAAATGGATAAAATGCTAGACCCTTTTTTTATCATTACTTAAATTTGATGAACGAAGTATCTGTCTGAATCATTTGACAAGATTCCCTGGGTTGCATATGAGCCTACGACTAAAACGTGTTCATAATGAATAATCTCTCAGTTGTGAGGAACATATACATGTTTGGATCAAGACTTACAGTCATGTATTTTTTATGACCATGTATTCATCAGTCACTCACCGGTCTCATTTTGTTGGCAGTGAATGCTGGAGTGATTATATTCCGAACTTGCTTCCATCGAGAACCTTTCAAGGCCGTGATAGCTTTGTTCAAAGGATAATCATCGACAATTTGTTTCTAAAAGGAAAAAAGAAATTGTAAAACACATTAATTGATACTAGCAGTTCACCACGTTGACCTTTCATTATAAGTATTGGCTTGAAAATGTGTTTCTCTTCAAATCCAAGGCGCGTTAAAGCATTTAGAGGGGAATAAAAACCGTTGGAATATCTTAACGAAATTTAAAGCAAAGTGTTTCACAAACATCACACAATTTATTCAAAAATATTGTGTTCCACGATATTGCAAACTAAATGTTCCTAACTAATTAATCGAGACATTGCCATGTCACAACCTTGGACACTCTTTACAATTTACTTTCAACTATTTTCAATACCTGTACCCAGATTGGAATCAGAAGTGATAGTAATATAATTGTTGATTGACGCCTTTTGCCCTTTTTTTTTCTTTCATTATAAGCACGTGCTGCATTGTTTACAAAATGAAGTAGTCTAGATAAACACAGTGCAAAGTACAATTCAAAATTTTCGTAAACAGATAATGGACTGATTGTGTTTTCCTCTGAAGTGATCACACCACCAGTACATTCTTACCAGATGTAAAACAAATATTTGCACACGGTGACTTTCTGCGGTAACCTAAGTTTGAGACAGCAACATTTAATATATCAGTACCAATAAACTAAAACAACTCACCGTTCGATTGTAAAAGTGTGAGAAGTGTCTAATCATGATGTCTTTCATCATATCAGCGTTATTTATCACAACGATCGGAGAATTACCCAAGAGCAACCTGAAAATATAGATACATGAGGTTCAAAAGTTTGCAGTAACATGGGAGATCTCTTCCGAAATGGAGATCTATGTTTATGCAGATTTTGTTTCTATTTTCTTTATTTTCATGAAAAACTGCAAATGTAGTAAATAAACGTAAATCTCATGAGTTCCAGATGTGATGGTGGAACGGAATCTTCTCATATACTTATAACATCTTCACATAACATCATCAAAAAGTTTTTAAACATATATCATCACGCTAAATATTGGGAGGAAGGACACTTCTTCGATCAAAAAATGAGCGAACCGTCTCTGGTTGATGACTTAGAACTTCAAACATTAAACTTCATTTCTTGAGGGATGAAGCCAAGAGGTTTTACTTGAGCACAGAGAATGCAAATTTAAGTGGATCTGAGATGATTGTGCAATAAAGCTGCTAAAGTGAATGAAATGAACATGTGGACTCTGTCCAAGGATTTCACCAAAGTTTATTGTATAGATGCTTTATCGGCTTCTGAGCATGCCCTTTCCACTTGATGTATACTAGATATGTACTAACGGAGAGCTTGCCTGTCTCTTTGTTATCAATATCCGAGGACCGAAATGTCTTATGACGTGATTTTGCGCATAAACTCATAGTGGTTTGTCAAAGGAGACTAGGCATAGGTGTTTGGAAATAGTGCGATGTGTGATTAGTGCTTTTATAGGGACACACTACACATGGTAGATGAGACTGATAAAATTGTGAGGAAAAAAAGGGTAGAGCAAGCAATTGAGAGAGAGGGAGGAATGTAGAGATAATACTAACTTAAAACCAATTGATCAATTTACGATACAGGAATTAAACTAATACATAGTTATAAGTGTTATTTGTGCACATTAAATTTTAGACCTACCCTTGCGCTTCTAGTGGTTTCTTTCCCATGTCTTTAAAGACTCCCACAAAGCCCTAAAAAGATAGAAAAAGGCATATCATTACGCATTAACTTAAAATTACTGAGCCATTGGAAAGAAAAATAAGCATTCCAGAGCCAACGTATTTTCAGTACATGTTGCACTCTTACTCTGAACAAAACAATTTCGAGTAAACTGTTTTTTTTTTTAATATTGAACAAGTGAAGATTATTGAATGATTAAGTTATGTAATGTTAACGTACCATAATTAAGATTTCAAGTCACAGAGACACCAACAGTGAGGATCATGTCCTACAATATTCTGTGAAGTTTGAAACTCAAGTAACTGTTAAAATATTACACAATTATTTGCATGGTCACTTTTCACAGCAAGATGGTCATCTTACAATTGTACTAAAGAACTACCAATAGTCTATATACAGTGCAATGGCAAGTATAGCCTAATTACTACATTAGACCATCCTTGCAGGAAGCAATATTTATTGAACAGCAATTGGCTGAGTAAACATCTTACAGTCATATTACATTGTAAGCCTACCTTTAGTATCATCTGATGGTAATGGCCAATGAATGGTAATGGTCGTTCACACGGGATGCCCTTCCGATTGAAGTATGACTTCTTCCAAAAATCATACCTATGTCATAAAGTAGAACCAAACTAAGGCGTCTTTATAACTGATGCAATACCATTGATGCAAATGTAATTGATGCGATGCTACTGGGAAATCTTTGAGTCTGTGGGGAGTTGATTTTTTAACGGTGACACCTTAAGCCTGTTACATTATTAAATTGTTAATAGCAATTAGACAAATAACAATTAAAAAATAATTGAACACCACTGAGAATTTAAGATCATTTATCTAAGCATTAATTAAAATTGCATATTTTGAAAAGTATCGATCAATTGGCTATAAGTAAAATATCTTTGACTAGCTTTTGTCATTGAAATATGTCTTTTTAGGCCTTTAGAAAGACCTGCTATGGGACTTAATTCAGCGTATACTCACAGGAATGCCACTGCAGCAATTAAAACAATTAATATCCATGTTGCCGTCTCCATTTTTGTGGTAATTTAATGAGGCCTAAGTGAGTCAAACCTCCCCAGTTGAATTGCGTCAATCAGAACTCTATTGTACTGCAGCAATTGCTAGCACTGTTATCGAGGGTTCTCCCTGTATTACATCGTCACCCAGACGTTTTAGACTGATATCTTCTTTGTTTACAATATCAATGGCCTTTGATCAGTCCACAGTGTAGTCTGCTAAAATATGTAAGTACCTTAAAACAAAGTCATACATCTGCATGTTATACAAATCATCTGGGGCTGATTAATTTCGAATTGTGTTAGCACTTATCAATTATTTACCAATTATTGTGGTACAAACATCCACTCTGATGTTAACTATAGTTACACTTCAATCGTCTACTGGCAGAGCCCCCCCCCCCCCCCCACACACACACACACACGGAACATCTTCATTTCAGCAACTATATTTTCCTCTTAAAACTGGTCCAGGTCTTACTCATAATTACTTACTGCTTTCAGTGTATACGTGTGCATACGATGTATCTGAGATAATTTGATTCGAGCTGCCTAATTTCCCTCTCTGATGTCAAATGTAAACCACCCACAGACAACTGTATATGAAGCTCTGACATGCCAGAATAGCCAACAACTTTTTTTCTTCGGTATGAAAACCACATACAGCTTACCCATTTGTTGAACCACATCGGCAATTCGTTCTTACTTGGCCTTCATTTATGCCTTAAAACGCGGAAAGTAACTTGGTCTTTGAATCGGTGATTCAACTCCAGTATTTCAAATTGCTAATTTGTTATTAAAAATTATTAGTTCGTTATTACAAATAAGTGTCGTATTCAATGGTAATAACAAATTATTACATTATTACAAATTATGAATTTGGTATTACCAAATATTATTTTTTCTTACAAGTTGTTTTTTTTTTTTGCATGTCAATAGTTGCCTATTGCATCCATTGCAACCATAAACGGAGACTTTCACGACTTTGGAATCGGTTTTACAATCAATGACGTTAAGAACGACATGGAACGACGTTGAACAGAAAAGAATGAGAGAATGTTATTTGTTTTTATCATTTCAAGCCAACACTAAAAAATCTACTGAAAAGGCTCTTTCTTCATTATACTAACGTAAGAAACCATGAAATTGCAGTTTTCAATGAGAGATGCAAAATATCAATAAAACTTTTGAGACCAGCGTTTCATTCATTGTGTCCAGGCACACGAACCAGTTTAAGCAGCTTTCTTTTAAAATACAAGAAAATCTGAAATTGATTTATCTAGTTGGAGCTTTTTTTTAGTTTAAGACTTTTTAAAATTTATTTTGGTTACACAAATACTTGCCAAGCTACATTGAACTGCAGAACGTCTGGTGGTGGTTGGTGCTATGAATTCTAAGTCAATTATGATCTTGTGGAAAATTTTCTTTGCTTTGCTCCCTGGCTTGGTTGTAATAGGTGATGATTTCCGTGTATCTAATGAATTAATTAGTCATTAGACAGCGGTGAATTCTGACGCCTATAAAGTGTAATTAGCTGTCACGTTGTGCACTGTAGGGCAACCGTTATGTGGTGCACTTTTAACTCAACTACATGCTTGCATCTTTCGTAGTTCATCTCATGTATGTTCTTAAGAAAGTGAGGCTATTGTTGATGTTCATTGGTGAGACTGAATGATTTAGCAGAGCTTAAACTTTCTCTTTGTATACCATGATAGGACATTTTAAGAGCAACATTTTCTTTAATTTCATCTCAGAGTCCGACCTTTTTGCAAGTTCGTCATGCTACGACTATTTGTCCGACTTCATATTAGTTACAATGTTATCGGCAAATTGACCATTGGAAGAACAGTTAAATTTCACAAACACTATTGACAATTTTGCCTGTAGTTTTAGTAAAATCTCATCTGAAAATGTGAATTTCTTATAATCTTGCAGAAACAATTGTTTCAGGGGTGACATTAATGAACCCAACCTGGCTTTTTCATTGTTGTCAAATGCCGCGGTTTAATGAATACTTAATAGATTATGTCATTCCTGCTTAAATATACAGTGAAAAAAAAATAAAAAAGAAACTGTGCAAGTCAACGTTTACATACTGGTAATCATCAAAAATAAATTCCAAAAGCCTATTTAAAGAAATCATTTAGAACATTATCCCCGTACATTTGTAAAGCAGCATTTTTTCTTTAAGTCTCGGTAGGAAAGGTTCTTATACTAAAAGCATCTCTTGAACGTTCAAAACATTATTTTTTATTACTGTTTTGCTGCTTGATGGAGACCGATAAGTTTTGACCTGTAGCCGAAACTGGAACTTTTGAATAAATTACAGTTCAAGGTCTTCCCGTCGTGTTTCATGCTACAAAAATAAAATATTCAAGATGGAGAAAATCGTTTCTGTTTATAACTGCTAAGAGGTCTCCCTTGGACAACAGACAAATGGATGGAAGGCTATTCTTTCAACATCACCGATTAAAAGTGCGAGACATTTACACATCCTCCACCCCATTCAAAAAGGAAAAAGAAAAGCAAGAAAGATGAGTTAGTGTTTCAACCTCTATATGACAGAAATTACATAAGCTAGTGTCTGGTATTTTAACTAGAAGTTTGTCGGAATAGTCCTACGAAGAATAAAAATATCAAGCAAGTTAATTGCAGATAAAGATTACAGGGGGCATGCTAAATATATTATTCCAATCGTTTTTGCTTGAAGGAAAAAAAGAAGAAAATCCACCTTTCACTTTTGTAACAGCCGTAGGTTGGGGAGTAACCTTACAAGATAAAGACTTAGAGATTAGAAGTTGACACATTATGTCATCACTTTTTCTTCCTTTGTTGGAGGAGGATGAGGGATGTTGGAGGAAGATGAAATGTAAATTTGTTGCTCATTTAATGGATAAAAGAGTAGTCTTTACTTAATGTGTCATCAGTTTTTTTTTTTTTTTCAAAGAACACTTTTGGAAAACAGGGATGTAACTGGATGAGCGGTGGTCCGCTGGTTGCATTGGTTTTATTTGCCGTTGTTGTCAGATTAATTGTACAGACAGTGTATCGACTCTGTTAGATTACGATTTCATTTTGTTTTATTACCATTGGTCATGTTGTGAAATAAAGAGTTTCAGTTTCAATTGCGATTATCATAAGACATTTTCAAACCTTAAAGTGCATGGACATACTTCGTAGTCAGAGCGATCTTTCTTCAAACAGCAATATCTCGAGTTGTAGACACGATGTTGCGGTGGCAAAGTGCCCGCCTTGAAGAAATCAACTTTTTCATGTAAGCCTTCCTTCATTTCTTACTGGAACATAACTGTAGCACACCCGACATTTCACAATGTTCATGAATATGTAGTTTTCCGCTTAAAGAAAGTCAAGTATATTTTTTCGCCTGCACAAGTTGTGTCTTGTTTGAAATGTGGTATATTTTCGTTATTCCAGGCATGCAGATTTTAATGAAACACTTGTTGACAAAATGGCAGCAAATTGACTTTGTAATTAAAATTAACCCCTTTGAATATACAACTTTGGTATTCAATGTTTACCTGTACTGCATTTTATACGGTTTTAAACGCCGGGTCACACTAACGCTACTCAACACGCGATTCGATTTTCAACTGAAGTAGCACAAATGCAGTTGATCATAAAAGCCGTTAGCTTTCTTTCAGTAGTAGTTGTCTTGAATAGGTGAATCGATTTCCAAATCAAAATTTTGCACTCAAAAATGTAAACGCCAAATTCAAGTTGTGCGAGCTTAGACGAAAGTTAATTCGTGTGCTGAATCGCGCTAGTGTGACCCGGCCTTTACCCGATCACCTATCACACTTCAATATATGCATGTATCACGTGCAGGACGTACGCAACACACATTGCTTCAGCGCATCATTAGATTCGCCCTGATATCCTCACCACGCCTGTTTGGGTATCAGAGGTTGCATAGATATGCTGCATGCATTGAGAGGTGGTCATAGTAAAACTTGTTTGGTGGTAGATCAAGAACCGATTACGGTTTGGAAACGTCTCAGTTGTAGTCGGTAAAAGTTCTCTTTTTTGTAGCTCAAAGAATTGTTTTCAGTTGTCTTCTGCATTTGTCAGTAAATCTTAGTTCATAGATGTTTCATAGTCAAAGGAAGCCTTCGCCGTTGTCACTCTGCATTGTTAGCCAAACTCCCGGTAAAGTTTGCAGCTAATTAATTACTAGCAATTCCCTGGACCCATAATGCCACAATTTTCTTTATCCAGGTGAAGAATGCTACGAATATAGCTACGACTATCCGTCACTTCTAAGTGCTTGCGATTTTCCCGAAGAGGGAGGAATGAGGCTGAAGAAATCAAACTGTAGAGAAAGCGAAGGTAGGGTAATTCTTTAAATAGGGTTTTCACTGAGGCAAATAATAAGGCTATGTCTTATGTTTCGTAATTCGTAATTCTTTCATGGGGTATTCTGATTGAATCTTCGGCAAAGTACACACCCTGTAAGTCACATGAACGCCGTGTTAACGCTAGTCACTCACAACAAGTTCGGTGGGTAGAAGTTACCCACCTTTCAGCATCCGTTTCTTTCGTATAAAGCCACATTTATAGTCCATTTTTTATCCATAACTTAAAATTAATTTTAAAAGCATTGCGCAAACATTTAATGTTTACGTAAATAGAAGGAAGCTATAGCTATGTCTCTTCAGCATGCTATTCCTTTTAGAACCGCCGACTTGTGAACAAGAAAGAAAACATGGTTTTTAAACCCTCACATCTGAGCTGGTAAATTGAAAATCTTGAAACTTCAGTGTGACATGAAAAAGACATTTGGAGTATTGACCGAAGTAATCATTAAGAGGGTTGAAAAACCACAACTTCATTCAAACATTGACCATTTGAAAAGTAACTTTCGGTTAACACTTGCATCATGAAATTGGATATAAACATAAGGTGGTTTGTTGTTGAAGCGTGTATTGCTTTCTTTAAAATATTGATATCACTTTTCAGTGTAAACAGTGATCAGTTGGCTAATTTAGGAGACAAGTATATATAGGATTAACGTAAAAAATTCTGACAGTTTGCAACAATTCTCATCATCGACTATCAAAAAATCGTCGATAGACGGAAACACAATTCCAACAAATTGTCATTGATAGTTTCACTCTGCCAGTTTTGAATAAAACCAGCTGTTTTCTACAGATACATGTCGGTCCTTTGGAACTTTTATTAAATAACTTCGTTCCATAAAAAATATATATTTTTCTTTCACTTAAATTCTCGTTTGGTCTGCTTTTCTCTCTTTTTTCTCTCTTTTTGGACAGGGACTACAGTTTCACATCTTACAACTGGCGATGTCAAACAAATGGAAGCGGTGACGTCAAGTCCAATCGATTCAGGGATAAGTTATCAAGTTACTTCCACCGAAGCAATGCTCATTTGCCCAGTCGGGTGTGACTATTTCAACATAACTAAATCGTGCTACTGTTTCATGTTATGTCGCAGCGTCAACTGGCAAGAGGCCAACTTGGAGTGTCCAAAATTGGAGGCTGATTCGTTCTTAGTTTCCATTCAAAACAACATCGAACAATTGTTCATCACTGGTGAGTTAGCAAGGACTGTGTCAGTGTCATAGAAATAGAACTTTATTTGACCTATACGAGGTCAAGTAGCCTCCCAAAACAGCACAACAGATAAAAAAAAAACATAACTATATAGCAAGAGTCCAAGGGCACTATGGTTCCTGGCATGAAGATGATTGATACTTAAAAGGGATTCATTGAATTAATATTGTGTACTTTGTAAAGTGTTTGAAGACAACCATTGGAAGACAATACTTTCAATTAGCCTCATTAGCCATGTGTCCATTCTTACAGTTACTAACATTTGAGGAATTGTAGATTGTTTTACATGGTCGCCAATGACTAATATCTTATGGTAAAATGTGTGCTCATCACAAATTTGCAAAGCGATGAAATTGATTGTTAATTACCCTCTGTTTGTTCCGTCAGTTGTGAGTCATATGTTCAAAATCTATTAGTTTGACCATTCATCATAAGCATACAATTAACATAAAAAAATAAGGAGAATTATGTAGATCCATGCAATCCAATGTATCACACACATACGCCAACCTGATTGCATAGCGAACAACTGAATAGAATATCGAATAAGTGATTAGAAGAAGGCAGAAGGTAAGCATTAAAGCAGCTTATCACGTCAAAGGATACTACTTCTGTACGAAAATGTATACGCTGTCACATCGACACGGAGAAATTGTTTATTGAAGACACTGTAGCTGTCGACTTTTCTTTTTATTTAGGTTTCCTTAATTAAATAAAAACTGAGTTCATGGTATTCTACCACGTTGGTTTAGACTGTCTGTGTGGCCGGGCATGTGCCAGAACATATCCCCGGATCCCTCGCGGATCAAATCACTGTAACTGGTCAGCTACTTGATTTGATCAATAAACCTCAAAGGTACGATGAGACGTTTTAAACTTCCGAAGTACATTCGTCCAGATATTTTCATTATTCAATTCTCAGAGAGGTTGACTTACGAGGTCGCCATTCAGAATTACACTGCGGGTGTCGTCTCGATTGGGGCTGAAAAGAATGTGGCTACGTGGCAATGGACTCAGCCAGCACAGATGAATTGGACAAATTGGCATCCTGGTGAGACAATTTTTAATAGTATATTTTTGTACACTTTTAGACTTTTCACAGATTTTTTTTTCCATAATTGAGGAACCGCTGCAGTTAGTGGGCCTGTGTCTTGCTACATAGTCTTAATTTTTACTTCTTAATTTTTTTGTTTCTTAAAGAGATTTGTGCAGTTTGTGAAGAACGAGCAAGCATCCCGTTTTGCAAAAAAAAAAAAATGCTGTCAAATGCATGTCGAGCATCGTACAAGACAAAAGGTTATAAAGAAGGTTAAAAGCTACCTGAATATGTTCACTCGATATGACTCCGCACAAAAATGTAAATGAGTGGAAATAAATCATAGCGCACTCCGTTACAATATTACTCTTGTAGAACTTTTCAGGTCAAATTACGAGAAACGCAAAGGGTTACACATCTTGTGTAATATATTTAATTCCATACTCTTTCGAAGAATCAATGTTCGACCAAGTCTCATTTATGGCAAAAACTTCCAATCAGTCTTACCACTTCTTTTTCAACTATTGCCACTTAATTAACCAGCATGAAAAAAAAAATCAATTTAAGCATATTTCACACATTTTGTCCTCATACCGATCGTTCTGATAAGTAATTAAGTAGCAAACTTCAGCCGATCAACAAGGACTTTCAGATTCAGACATTATACCCCTTACGTAGCACAATTCAAACATTTCCTTCCGGTTTAAAATATTAAGATTGATATTACGATTTTTTCGTTTGTCCGACAAGTCAGTATCAGAAGGTAAATATAAAAATAACCTGTCCATAATTCAGAGCTCCCTGCGCATGTCAAATAATCGTAGCAGCATATTCTCAGATATTGTTGAATCACAACCCTTACAAGAGTATAGAATTAATCCTTACGTACCAATCAGTGTGCATGAAGTGTGCATCAGTGTGCAAGACTTTTGCAAGGAAAGGATATGAAATCCTGGCTTCGTGCATTTATTAAAGATATGTTACGTATTGTTGTACATAATGCATGGCCGAGTAGATGATCCTGACACACATGACTGGACGAAATTTACTAAAACTGTACATTGTTCTGTTGTTGAGAGATGACCATTTACAGATTGTTACATTAAGGGTAACCATGTAACAGATCGTCACCAAAAACGACACATCTCATGCACTATGAAATACGAGCATACGAAATCTGAGATTAGTCCTATTAACATTGATACCAAAAACACTTTTCTTTATCAGTCTATTCTTTCTTCACTTTCATACGTCGAAGGTCATCCTGAAGCTGAAGATTTCAACTTCTATGCCGGAAAAGGTGCCCTTTTGGTAAACAGCAGTCAATGGCTCAACATAGACGGCTTGAAAGGAGGACTAGGCTTTATCTGTGAGGTGCCAAGTGCTATCTAAGCAATCACGATTTGAAATGTGTACTGGGAGATTATGTCAATGTTGTTACGTCACCACCTATCATGTCGCCAAAAGTTCAGATCGGCGTGTCTAGGCTCTCTGGGGGAATTTCTCGCCCATTCTCCCGACAACTAATCGTCCTCCTTGTTAATGTCATACCCAGTAATATTCCAAATGAGGTGGTGAGGGCAGACTGCAGGCTGTCAGCATTTCATTGGTTGGAAGTGGGGGATGTGACTGATCGCCCTAGGCTGACAACTTGTCATAATGGGCGGGATATGATGTGCGGAAGACTATACACAAACAGTACCAGAATGATTTTTCTTTGCTTTGAAAACTTTCAGTGGGTACTTTCAGTGATGAACTTTAAGCAAGCATAGATACCAGTAGCCACATTGCTATAAGTAGTAGGTCAGTGACTTGTACTTGTGCACTTGCGAGCAGTAGCTTGAAAATTATGAGATGAGCTATATGTTTATCACAGTGTCAAAATTTTGTACAGTGTGGGAGGAAGAACCTTATATAGTAACAATACTATATGTTAACAACTTCTCATAGTGGTTAGGCCAACGTAAATTACTATGCATACATGCATGCATAAATACTGTAAATGTAAACGAAAAGTGTATTTACACCATCTCTTTTTTATTCTATACAATGTACAGTTACACTTATTTACAAAAGGCAAGATGACATATGTTCTTTTCATCAGCATATTGCACTAGTTTGCAAGTTGCATCAATTACCAGTACAGTGACAGCTTCGGAAACAATTCCGTCGCATCATTTTCTACATTATAAGCGGGACAACAATAATCACTGATGATATCTGCACCACTCACTGTCATATTTATTGCCTGGAGTACTGTAGAATAATTCTGGCAAACGCCAATATCCAGCATTAACAAGCCAATGCACTGAGTAATATAGCTTTAAAATGCTATTCACACTGAGATGACAAGAGGAGAAAAAGCATTTCACCCACAACTTTCCTATCGTTCCAAATGACTAATCCCTTTCATGGCGACCATTGTCTTCCAAGGTTGATGTAAACAATACTTATGGTTACTGTACATGTGGTTCTTGTAAACATTATACTAAATAAATTTACTATACATATTGATATTCAGGTTTGTTCTCTTACATTTGAATCAATCTTGTCACTGGACAAATAAAACATTTGTCATACTGATATGACACCTTGTCTTTGAAGACATGATGCAAAATATATAACAAGCTCTAGAAAATCCATTTGGTGTCTTATTGATCATGTTATTGTTTACGACCTAGGTGGGTTAAAATCACCGAGAGGTGAAAACAAAACGACCTGAGGCAATGGGATTTGGTACCACATGATATGTGTGGTCAGAAACGCAGTATTTTTAGCAGCTTCGATTCAGCATGTATCTGTACATACTTTACATGGATGATGAAATAAATTGGGCATTTCTTGACCCAAAAACATGAAACCGTCTTTCTCTCATATCGTGTTCGTAATTGCATTAAGAGCGATATGTCTGTAAAAAGTAGCAAGCAGAGACCGTGAAAAGAAACTTTGCAATTAGACCAGGGATGGACATTCTTCCAGCTGCTGTAGTATGAAATGGCAAATGACCAGTCACTACTTCTGTTAAAATCCATAGAAACTTGTGAAAATAGCATAGCATAGTTCCTATTTCTCCTGCAGCCACTTGAAAAAGTTGCTGACAGACAACTTGCTAGTTTCGCAAGTCTCCTCATCTTCCCACCATGTGTAAAATGTCTCCTCTGAAATGACGTCCTCATCATAAAGTACTTCAAAGACAGTTCGAAGTAACCCTGTGAAAATTAAGAAAATGATATGGAAGCAGATATTTGTTGTCCCCACTTTCAGTCATTTGAGTATTGGTTATAGAAAAGGCAACATTGCAAAAATCAAATGCTCATATTATACATTGTGAAAGGATTTTAATCCATAAAGTCTACACTTTCATTGTCTGCTGGATACCTGTTCACTTCTTTTGGCAAAATTTGTCTATTGACCAAACTTTACAATGTGAAAAAAATTGAGAGATAAGACCACACCAATGAGCTTGCAGTGCGATACAAATTTTGTGACAACATCTATGGGGTTTCTCTCACACACATGTGGTAAATTTTCTGAATAGCATAATTGTTGCATTGATGACAAAAAACTAAACACTGTACTCCAAGAATTACATCTTCTTAAGCACTTGCCTACCGTATTACCACTGCTCGAAATCTGATTAGAAAATGGCGGTTTTGGAAAATTATTTCAAGCCATTTTGCCATGCATGTTCATTCAGTTTGCAGTACAGTACTAACACGAACTATGCAAGCAAAACAGTCACTTCCTTTTTTTCAGACAACAAACATTTATGACTGAGAAATAAAGGAAAACAGTTGATTCTCAAATAAATGTCCGCCAGACAAATCACGTCCTTGATATTTATTCCATACAAACACTGTTTCAAATTCAACTAATCACTAGTGTGATGGTAATTTGCGAGTAATGGTAGAAATAAAATTTCACAGAAAATTCCTCTGCACGTCATGGGTATTACACACTGTATTCTGTATTTTATTCACAAACTATTCATGATAAGAGCAGAGTTAATAATGACTTTGCAACTGGAAGTACACTTCAAAAATGCAGAGGAGGAAGTGCGCACTCTTTCAGTTTCAAGTAGATATTGGCTAGATGAGCTTAAAATGTATTATAAAAAGTCTGACAGATATTTTACAGTCTTCAATAACATTTTGGAACATGCAGTAATGGAGATGAAAGATGGCTTTTATAAATAACAGTGATATCAAAATGAAAACAAAAAGGCGTGCTAGGCTTTTACACTTTTGCACAGTGTAACTTGGTCATGAGATAATTTAGCTTGATTCGCTATTCGCAAACTGCTTTTACCTGGTGGGTGTGATACGCTAGCAGCAAAGGCCTGAGTTGTATGTATGGCATGCATCTGCAGGGATTCTTCTTTCAGGTATCTCTTCATGAGAACAGCCCTCCTCTTGAATAACTCTCGATGACACTTGGAGTAGGGTCCATCATCACCTGCAAGAACATAAAAACCAAAAAACGTGACATTATGGGTCAAAAGTGTCCATCACAATCTATGTTGCAATTAGTATGAAGGCGTATAAATTAGAGAATCACTTTTGTACCATTTTGCTCATAATCAGTCTGTTAAAGGACAAGTGATACTTTAATTTCATTAGAACCACTCATTTCTGTCTGACAAACATTACAATTTTCTCTGGTCCCCATGGACACAACTACCCATGGAGACAACTATACCTGAGTCCCCTGCTTGTTCTGTCTATGTCAGAGTTTTCTTTTGTTCTCCCTTCTATTCTCTTATGCTTACTGGAAAATGCAGTGCAGACTCAAAGGTGTGAACGAAACCAGTATCAAAGCTGAAAGCATCATGCAAACATTAACATGAAAACCTGACTGACTGTACCAACAGTTGCACTTTTTTCTAGACGATGGATATTTTGCTCTCTGGTGCAAAATTTGACACAGTCTGTTAAAACTTTGAAAAAATTTCGATTTGACATTACATTAAATCAGAAAGTTAAGCATAATTAATTTCACCAAAAGCAATGAGGACAAGAAGAGTGAATAATCCACTGATGACATGTCTTAACTCTCTAAAGCTTTCCCAAATAGTCCAGTGAAATATTGAGGTAGTGGAATGAGAGCTGGTAGTGCAACTGAAAGTTACACATTCTCAATTGTCTTCCTTACATGTGTACTGTCATTGCTTAATTGAGAGTGCTACATGGAGAAGGAGAAACTAAAGGGAACAACAGAAAAACACTAAGGCCAACAAAGTAAAGAAGAGTGTAAAAAGAGAAATGACTCACTATGCAGGGACACTATCCCAATTGAGAACTTTTCATGACTTATTAATCAAAACCACTAAAATTGCATACCACTCTCCTCCTTTTTTTAAGTGTGGTGTATCTTTTTCTTACCAGCCTCATCACCTTAGGTCATTTTCATCACCTCACAGTGATTCTGTACCATTCAGATAGCAAACAAGGACAAGTAAATTAGAAGTCTAATGAAAACAGTGGGTCTAATGAAAACAGTGGGTCTAAGGAAGACAGTGGGTCTAAGGAAGACAGTGGGTCTAAGGAAGACAGTGGGTCTAATGAATACAGTGGGTCTAATGAATACAGTGGGTTTAATGAATATGGTGAGTTCAATGAATACAGTGGGTTTAATGAACATAGTGGGTTTAATGAAAACAGTTGGTCTAAGGAAGACAGTGGGTCTAATGAATACAGTGGCTTTAATGAATACAGTGGGTTTACTGAATACAGTGGGTCTAAGGAAGACAGTGGGTTTAATGAATACAGTGGCTTTAATGAATACAGTGGGTTTAATGAATACAGTGGGTCAAAGGAATACAATGAGTTTACTGAATACAGTGGATTTTCTTGAGCTGTCTTTCACACCATGGCATGGCATCTTAGTTGTCCTGCCCATATGCTAAAAAGTATAACTGAGAAGGGAGGCTTGCTGACTGCTTTAGCGAGATCAGAGCATCATGACGGCATTTCCTCATTGGACATTTACAGCAGGAAACAAATAACACAAGAGGAAAATGTGGTTTTGAACTAAATGACACATCAAATCCTATACATGTGCTTGCTGCTGTTACCAATATCCCAAATGATTGTCACACATTAATAAATAACATTTTGTTAAGGCAAAAACAGCACCATGTGGATGTAGTCATGTACATTGTAGGCTTACATAAAATCTATGAATGACTGACTGACCTTCGACGACTGTTGACATGAGTACAGCCAGGACCAGAGCCTCTATGAATTCGGTGGTGTTTTTGGCTTCATCTGGGACAGACCTCTACAAGTGATGACAAAATAAAAAGAACATTGAAATGTAAGAATAAATGTTAAGTTTATTGTGTTTGCAGTGTTTTTCTTATATGTCACACAAATGTTAAACTCAAGATGAAACACACTGAGATAGGAAGCTGGAACAGGTACAGCATATCAATAAATGTAATGTCGTCAGTGTTTAAAAGGAAAATCAAGCATGCAGACAGCAGATCAGAGACTGGACAGCTACTGATTGGGAAAAGTTAAAGGATCACTGCTAGCTATCCATATAATATAAATCATACCTACCTCAATGATTTCAAATACCACCCTGTGCTGTATCATCTGCTGGGTTTTCAGCAGTTTAAGCAAGCCATTCTGGAAACAGGCTATTGACTCAACTTTCTTGATTTGCTGCTGCGGTTTTGGCGTTGATTGGGGTGTCTCTTTTGGTTGTCTCTGCAAACAAAATTTTACAGACAAATAAAGTGAAATAAAATTTATATCTGTGAACAGGAGCATATGCATTACCATCTCGAGTGAAACTTCAGAGTTCATCTGTGAGTAAAATAAAAATTCCACCACAAGCCATGAAATGGAGGTACTATCCTGCAAGCTACTAGTAGATCGAAGAAAGAAATCCATTCACATGCCGAAATGGGTGTCATACCAATCAGTAATACATATGTCCAACATTCAACAGACACAACATGCCTGCCTTGGGGCTATCCTGTGATATTTTAAGGACTACAGGGATCAAGTGTGGAGAAGCAGGAGTACTGAAGGCTTAACGTGTTCTGAAGCATTCTCTGCTTATGGGAGGCTCCTCTAATGCAGCAGTAAGAGCCAAGAACTCTACATGGGACATTTATATTGAGCACATAATTACTGCACCTTGACTGGGGAAGATTATGAACAGTGCTTTAAAAAAAATTCTCTTTTGACTTCCAGTCTACATGAACTGCCTATGGAGTGTGTAAGTCAAGAAGATGTACATAATCAAAGAAATTGACAACTCATCTATTAATACTTTTAACTTTAATTACTTTAGTCCCAGAAATTCCCATCTTGATCATCAAAGAAATCACCCATCTTGATGGACTCACTTCCTCTCCTAGGTAACATGTTTCTAGACAGCTAGAAACACGTTACCTTGGAATCTCTAAAAGACCATTACTGTTACCTTCACTGTGTGGCAGCTGCATACACGTTGACCACACCTTGTATCTATACTGTACATAGACTTTAACTGACAAGGCAAATATATACTATATAAAGCAATGTTGTTACATGGCATGTGCAATGAGAAGGGATGAGTTATTGTGCAGTTTGCGTAGAAATTCAGTTTACTGCCATTAAAATCTTCTCCCCTGTTTTTGGCAAAAAAAAAAAAAAAAACAGTGGAGACTGAGTATCCACCTAAGTTGTTATGAAATCCCATTCTGACTGTTTGCTAAGTGTATCCAAGCATCCAAAGTCCATCCACTTTTTCTTGACTTATAGAGTAAAGGATTACATAGATATCTTTGATAATCATGGATCAAACAGCTTTGCTCTGACGCAAGAAAGTATAGTTCAGGTCATTGATACAATAGGTGTTTACAATCATACAGCCCTTGGATGATTTAATTACTTGCATTCAGGAATTGATCCCTGGGATTTTGGTCGTAGCAATTACATCCTATCAAGAAGAAATTAGTTATTGTCCAGTGGATTTCAAGGGGACCGTTTCTCCACGAGCTTGTCTGAATGTCATGGCCATGTCTCTTTCTGAGCAAGATATCGATCCCCTGATATCATGAAGATCAACTTACAGCTGTCTGTTTGGGCAAAGGTTGGGAAGTGACGGCTGGTTTGGGTCTTGCAGCCTTCTTATGGGCCTCCAGTGGAAGAGTAAAGGCAAGTCTCTGATGAAGATATCCAAGTTAACATAATAAAAACCTGCTCATTAAAGTATGACAAATGTACCGAGGAAAGTTCACTGAAAAATTGTTTCTTAATCCAACAGAAAGACTTTTGCAAATTAAGTTACTTGACATCTCTGGTTAGGACAAGACAATTTTTGGTTAGGGCCACACAATCTCTGGTAAGGAACAGACGATCTCTGGTAAGAAGCAGGCAATTTCTAGTTAGGACCAGACAAACTCTGGTTAGGAGCATACAATCTCTGGTTTAGACAAGACAATCTCTGGTTAGGAACAGACAATCTATGATTAGGACCAGACAATCTCTGGTGAGAATCAGGCAATTTCTGGCTAGAACCAGACAATTTCTGTTTAGGACGAGACAAATTCTGGTTAGGACAATACAATACAGAAAAGCTTCATCTGGGTCATGTTCTTTCTTATATACTGATTCCTGTATGCATATATGTATATGTTATTTCCAACTGAACATAAACTAAAACAAACCAAGCTTAGCATAACAATACACGAAGAAGATCATAGTAGCTTAGCTGTAGCAGATAGTTACATATATTTTTAAGTATCCGAGGAACTTGGTGAACATAATTACGGATATGTACACTTGATGAAAGTGCTTTACTGGAATACATGCATCCTTTCATTTGCTTTTCCTGTATGGTCAGTTGATTGGTTGCAGAGAATGTTATTAATTTTACCCATTTTGTTCAAATGTATGGAGAAACATTACAGCACTATATCTGCTCCTTTTTAACTATTAATCTAATGTAGACAGCAAACTAACCTCCTTTTCAACAAACGAGCGAATGTCAAAATTGTCAGGAGCAAAGAGGCTCCAGGTGAAATTTGAATTCCTCCACAGTCTGAGAGCCTGGTAAACTGACTGTAGAAGATTAAAGGAGAATGAAGAATATAAAAGTTGAGTCCAACAGAATTCATGCAATCATTTAACTCAATGTATAATAAGAGTGAAAAAATTGAGTGCTCATTTAACCCCAAAGTTTGACACAAGTGGAAAATTTAAATTGGGTTATGTTGGGTTATGTTTCTCATAAGAGCTTCAAGGTTAGGAAGAAATACAAAAGACATTTGAGTAGTGGTATTGGAACTTTTAAACAGAAGATGCCACTGAAATATTGTTTCCACCAATAAAGAGGGAAATAGTAGCCATAATTGTTTTTTAAAATGTCAACTTTAAGTGGCCATGCAACCCTTTAGTGCTACTGCCCTATCACCACACAGTCATGTACTGTCATAAAGTAAGTCAGTAATTGAAAAGATAAAACTAACTTTCAAGTTCTCTATCTGTTTCAAGATTTTCGCCACAAGGCAAACACTATTTCCTTCTCCTGGAACTGTCTTGATGACTTCCGTCATAAATTCCAAACTTTCCGTCCCCACGACGACCATGGCGGCCAGAATGTCTGCAAGGTTTTTCCAGTAGGACACTTCTGACCAAGAAGATTCATTAAATGAGCCTATAAAGAGTTCAAATCTGTGAAGCAGAGAAGGTAATTATTTCAAAGTCAAGGAAGTTCAAGGAAAAACAAAACTCTGAGGATACCTCTACGAAATATGAAGCAGGAAGTGTTTGACAATTTCATCCCAATATTTTACTCCAAAAAATAAATTTAGGGTTTGACCCTTGGCTGGTTCACATTTAAGATTGGTTTGATTCAAGAGCAATCTGAATTGACCTAGGGCTTGTAAAGAAAAGATGCCAAAATTTAAAATTTCAGTATGTGAAATTGTTGCATTGGTAGTTATCCGAAGTGAAATTGAAATATGTCACAGGCTTCCTCCACATTTGTCCTTCAAGGCCTGAACTGTTAGCTACGACATAATACTGTTTGAATGAGACAGATTGTGGCTTTGACAATTAGACAAACTCACCCCGAGTTTAATTGTTCTTCTGATACCAACTTTGATGTGAGAAGAGCATGAAACAGCCTCCCTGTCACCTCTCTAGAGATGGGATGTCCTTCGTGGGCCTTCTCAAGGAGCAGACAGATGAAGACGTCATTGAAGCGAGAACTTGTCAATTTTTCAAAACGTTGGATGACCTCCTAAGAAGCAAATTGGAAAATACATGCAAATATACAACTACAATGTATTATAATGAAGAAATTTACAAAAAATTGGGCATCCTCTGTTGGAAACTTTTTCCTAAACATGGAAAATGGGTGGGAATTAACTTTCCCTATATGTGAAATCTATGGGAATTTTCTTTTTGTTACTTGGGAAATTTGTGGGAACATTTTCCAACATGGGAAATGAGAATTGTGTGAGAATATTTTCCTTGATTGGATAACTGCAGAAACTTTTAAGTGATAAATCTATGGCAAGTTATTCCCTACAAGGGAATCTTTCCCTGCAGGAAAAATCAGGTCTTTTTTATGATGCTGAACAAGAAGGAAGAGTAGACTTTTTGCATTGCAAACTCATAAAACAAATTTTATCTGTGAGATTCTCATGACAAAGAAATCAAAAAGACAAAGTTCTTGATGAGGAAATCTCTGTGATTAAATCTCTTTATTTTTTTTCAAAGGAACTTGAGAAAAAGTACTGGTGAAGCAAAAATTTTACATTTCTTACTTTATGGTAAAACAGCATTACACCAGGATCTTCTGTGTGATCATCAATTTTGTTTACATCATCAGCAACCGAACAAATTCGGCTAAAAGTTGCTTGAAATGAGGAGATTCAAATGACACAAAAACCATTTAAGGTTCCTTTGCTTTCAGCTACTATGATGTAGGAAACCATTGACCAGTAGGATAATGTTTCTCTTTGCAATAAACATCCAGGCTCGGAATTCAAATGGATTCTCAATCAATTTCTAAGCTTTATGCTACCTATAAAAAGAATTGCTTTTGATCAAAATTTCCTCTTTCAAGTTATGTCTTTCTAAAGTGCAAGATTATTTCAACTATACCTTAACATTTCTCAGAGTTAAATATTCTTTAATAATCTGCTCAAAGATTTTCCTGAGCTCATCCTCCGAAGGTTCCTGAGCTGGCGATGGTAAATTTTCTTTGATTTCCTTCAAGTCAGGTGCACCTGCAAAAAGAAAATTGAACAGGACCATGTCACCTGCCAAAGAAGTAAAATTTCAGAAAAAAAAATTCCTTAAAAAAAAGTAAAAAAAAAATGTACAAAAATGACATGAGTATATGTTTGTTTTTTATTTTCCATTAACAATACAACTATAGCAAAGCTCAAAATCTTCCTAGCTTGTAAACAAGAACACTCTTCTTACTTTTCCTGGCACATGCCATGAGATGACCCCTCGCAAAGATGCACACTTCTAAATATCTGACGTATGCCCAAAAAATTGATCAGATTTTTGGAACTGTTGACAGGAGACTGTGAACAATCGGTCAGAGGAGTCAGGAAATCTGTAAAGGGCATTTCTGGACATGAATATTATATATTTTAGTACATTCCAGGGTGATCAATTGTTTCCATCGGAACAAGTTATATGACACTCAGTATATGGTTCACGTAACCATGAAGCTTTGCACTTATTGCTACTTATGCTGAATGCATTGAATGCAGTATCCTATGATAGTATGCTTGCGTCCAAGAATTGCCCCTCCGAGCCTCTTCCCTCAGACCTCTTATTGGCTCAGTCTCAGCCTGTTCCTTCCAAGTTTTAAGGAGAAAAATTTTGAAGACATTTATGTCCAATCTAGGGGAGAGATTCTTATAAGTTTTTCTTAACTTCTTCTCTCTCCTTTTGATTTTCGTATTTCTGTTTTGTATGATCCTTTCTTTTATTTTGACTTTTTATGTTAATTTTGTAACCTCATGTTTTGCACTGTTGATATGGAAATAAACAGAACAAACAAACAAAAACAAACAAAATCTTTTATGATGAAAAAGAAGGGGGAAAAAACCACACACACACACACTTACAAACACACATTTTTCCTTTACCTCCTGTGGGCAATGTTTGATACTGTTGCAGTTTAGCTCCTACTAAAGTGGAGTTAGTTCCATTTTGTAAGACTGCCCTCTCTCTACATCCATCTTCCCTATCATTCGTGGTGCCTGGGTGGTTTCTGAAATCATTCAGTGGAGGATTTTGCACAGCTCCTACCTCTGATGACCTGAATTTCTTAAGACCATTCTTTTGCCCAGAAAGATCTGATCTGAATGGCTGCAGAGTCTTCATCTGATCCTGTGAGAAATAAACAATACAGGAGAAATGTAACCATGGCAATCATGATGAACTTCAATACAGACTGTCCAACAGTTGTATGCAAATATACCTTCAGAGTTTTAATAATCTGCTGAAAGTTAGTTCATACTGTTCTCCTGCATTGGGCTTAAAGAAGACGGCGAAGAAAGGGAAACATAACTACATTAATGGTTCTCCATGAGGCTAGGGCTGAACAGGTTGATGACGTTTCCTGACTGGGTTTCCATGTATTACAGAGATCTATCACTCATCTACAAGCAACAACACAATGTAATGTGCACAACCTGAGCATAACATGTACCATGCACAATATTCTTATGCGTGCATAATGGACTTCATGCTTTACCTGACAATCAATGGAATAGATTATGATAAGATGTGGTTAGCTTTCACCCAACAATTCAGAGTTGTTTTGGGGGTCTTTGGCTAAATGAGCCTATTCTATTTTAGTTCCATGTCTGTTTCCAGTGTATTTGATTCCAGGAGGCCTTAAAATGTCCCTCAGAGCAGTAAAGGATACATCTAAGTGCAATGTACAGATTACATAATATCAAAGAATAAATTATGCATGCAATACTTTCCTTCAAAAGTACAAGATCATACAAGACTGCCTGGTTAACTACCTTCACAAAATGGACCCTTAACTGAGATTCAACTTTGCCTTAATCCACAATAAGAGGGGAAAAAGAAAAAAGAATGCTTTCATAAGTCCTATTGACCTACAAGTAAATAACATGATGACACCTAGTGTTTGTATGCATAGAAATGCACAAGAAAATAACTGTCAATTTGGCACTCACAGAGTTTTGCAAAGTGCAGAATTTCACAAGAAAATGTTTTATCCTGCTGTTTAGTCCCTATATGTCCTGTGAGTACATGAAGGAGCAAAAAAAAAGTTCCCTTGTTCTAAGGAAATATGAAAAAGGAAAACAAAAAAGAATGAGAACATCTAGCAAAAAGGGGAAAAAAAAAAAGAATATCTAATAATTGACAGACTACAAAAGTCAATTGTTCTTAGAGTATATGAAAAAAGCAAAATGAGATGTTAAGTACATATATCAACCCATGCAATTTAAAAGGCACTTGTGCAGAGAGTATATGAAAAATCAAAAAAAATTTATCCAATTACTGGGTTTATCTGATAATCGATAGACTTTGATAATCCCCTGTTCTGCAAGTATGCCAAAAATTCAAAAAGAATATAGTTCTATCTAATAATTCTCTTACTTCAATAGCCCCTTGTTCTGAGAGTGTATGTAAAAGCATGCAATATGAATATTACACAATTACCCTATTTCCCCCCCCCCCCCTTTTTGTCTGAAAGTATATATATATATATATATATACAGAGTACAGGAGAACTATTTAAACCTGAAAAATGAAGGGAGGAGAAATATAGTGAACAATTGCAGCAAATTATTAAAAACACCACAGTCCATTATTTTGCATATTTCTTTCCATGGGATTAACAAATAAAACAGGAGAATACCAATGCCTGAAATATAACATTTGGTGGCAACATTTATTTTTTAAAATAAAAAATTAAATTGATTTGACGGTTTACAGACACAGAGCTTATATCCACCTCTTTCGCATGTGATGATGATGAAGCACTGGATGAGTCACGGTGGTTGATGTGGTTTATAGAATCCTTGCTAACTTTCCTGCTGTTGTGGAGAACTGTAACACTTTTCTGTAAATAACAGCGACGAGAAATACTTAAAAATTCTTACACCACAAGACACAAAAGACACCAAGTAAGTAGGTGGTGACTGTTTTACTAATACCAATTTCTAACATCTGTTTTTAAAATTTGATCACAACGAATGATTGATAGACGTCGTCATGCCATGAAATTGTCCCTGGTGGAAAGTTGGACACCACCATAACATCATGGTAGATGCTAGAAATGGTATAGTGGGAGTTACCCAATGTTCCCAGGATTTATTGTTCCCAGGCTGCCATGTTCCCCCATTTTTGTATTATTTCAATGGTTGGCGACGGGTACCGTACATAGATTCTTTTTTCCAAGGGTTCAAAGTTCCCAGAAATGTCACTGTAATTCCCGAGGTTGACCATTTCTGAGGTTTGATGTCCCTGAGGGTCGATGTTCCCAGGGTTCCATGTTCAAAGGGCTCAATGTTCCTGAGCCCTGGTAACATGGAACCTCTGGAACATGGAAACCTGGAAACATTGAACCTTGGGAACATTGACATAGGCCTGGTGTAGTATACTAACATTGATCTACTTCACATAAATGATACAAACACATTTGGAATTACTGTACCTCATTAATCACGATGTATGGCAATCCTTCTGGTTTTGTTGCACAGGAAGACTGAAAACTAAGAAGGAACTCTCTGTCATGTTTCATCTTTCCATTTTGATTCCTGTAGAGACTGGATTGATCTGTGGTAGTAATAGACGTATACATAAAGTTTTTTAATTCAGACCTTGTGAGACCATACTCGAGGCAACCATACTACAGTGTGGAAGAAAACTGTGGCATATATGTTACAACTTCACGTTAGTGATGACTAAATTAACAATTTTGGATCACATATGCTAGGAATAAAGGAATTACTGACTGTTTACTAGAACAGCCAAGATTGATAGCATAAATGGTCGTTGTGGGGAATGTCTACGAAAAATAAAGAACGCAAAAACCCAGCAAGCGTACAACATCAAAATCTTCCCATTACCTCTCCTTCAATGGAAGAGAAGAAAACAACTGGTTCAACTATTTTGGGCCAAAACTCAATTCTCAACTGTATGGTGTTTTGTCCAAAGTCAGTTGTGCTGTTTGTACCACATGTGGTAGTGTTGAGCAGTGATCATAACAAAGGAGAGGATAGCATCAGATACAGCAAAAGGAGGAAAACAAGATACAGAGAGAAGATAGTTCGGAGGCATCTGGAAAACTTATTATGTATTTCTAGAGGCTTGGCCACTGGACTCAATCAGGGTCTCACCATTTAATACAAAATATTTCTCTGATGAACTTTTATCTTGATCCAAACACCAAGAAAAATTTCATGACTGTATTCCTGTAGTATAAGTAGTTTGCAAATGGCTGAATATTGCATAATGATTACATAATGATACTCTGTTTGGTGCATTAAACATCTGGTATTCCTCAATCTAGTCAGCTGTCTCTATAACATATTAATTATTCTATTGATATTGGAAGCCATGATGCTGAATTGTAGCTACTAAAAATCCTGCCCTACAAACCTCACCTTTCTATCATCTTATACTGCATTGTTTATTGTTACCAAGTGTTATTGAATTCATTACATAAGAAGTTATCATGATACAGTATGATATGATATGGGATAATTAGCTGTCATATCCACAGGTATACCTGAATGACTAAAAACTATTTTAGCAACATCAATTCATCATATTTTCCCAAATGTTCAAATGAAACAACCACTGCTAATTAATTATGTTAAATTCACCCAACACAGTTTGCCCCAAACTCTTTCCATGTATGTGCAAGGTAGTAATCACGTGGAAAAACAATCTCAGTTTCAGCAGATATTTTTGAAAAAATATTCCTTCTTCATCTCAAAAATATACATCAATATAATACCTTGTAGGAGTGGCAATTGGCTCTGTCTTTGTAGATTCCCTGCACCTGTTGCAATGTTGGCAGAGTGCATTCCTTCAGCAGTGGCCTGCTCTGTGACTGAATTGTTGTTATCACGTCTGCCGTTCTGAAGTTGTTGACAAGTCTTGTGGCCTGTGCTTGGCGGTCCTCCATCTTTGTGGTTTTTCATTGCTTGTACATCTCTCTTCAGACTGTTTTGGGAGGAGTTTGTCTTCTTTTCTGCAACAGCTGCTGCTGCTGGAGATACCTCCATTTTTGCTGAGGACACATCCTTTGTTTCACCCTGAAAAGAATCCAGTCAAAATTTTAGAAGATAAGCTGAGTATGGTCTGACTTGAGGTAAAAAAAAAAAGTAAAAAAAAATTCAATGAAGGAATTATGTCCCAGTTACATTAAAATTCTTCATCTTATGGAACTACATGCAATCGTAGATTTTTGTTTTCTAAGTGACTGAATCCTCATACCTACATTTGTTGCAAATAACATTCTCAACTGACTCACTTTCATTAGAGGCTTTTGCTTCAGTGTCTTGTCCGAGCTTTCGTCAGCTTTCAGAGCACAAGATTTGAAGAAGAGTCTGCACTGTACATGTGCCTGAAATGATCAATGTATGTTATTATATTTGATGAGCTGGTTTACCTTAATATGTAGACATATATACCAATTTGCTGGTGGACCTTGATACATGAAGACACCATATAGAAACTAACAATGTTCAGGGTGAGACAAAATTATCTAAGGCTAAGAAAATAACAAGCCTATTAAGAAGCAAAACAGAAACAACAAACTTATAACAACCATATACGACAGTATAGTTTATCATCAAATTCAAATTGGTGCAACAACAATAACCTTACAACACTATACATAATTAAAACAATATAACAATCTGAACCAGCTAATATTACTATCAGAAGTTTCAACAAGGTATTACCCTACATATCGTACAAACAACATATCCTGACAATCATAAATTTGCCTATTCTTAGGCCTATGACTAAAAATGGTTATATATCTGTGTGAAAGATCAGGTTTCCTATCAATGTTACAAAAGGTAATTAAGAAAGCTTGTTGGACCTTGTTGATCTAGGAGCATCAAGGCAAGCAATTAAGCTAAATATATTAAAATAGTACGTAGTCTACACATTGATTAGCTACCATATTACCACCAAATTTTCACTTTTTACCCTTAGAATATCTCTATCAGCAACCACATCGAGTATCTTGAAAGGAAGACATTTTTATTTCAGGCAATGTGAATGTCGTGACATGCAGCACAAATGATTCTATAAAGGAAGTCTTAACAAAACACAGAAATTGAAACAGGGCACATGGAGATTTTGGGACATGAGTTTTAGCGACTGATCTGGGAACGGTGGGTACCATTGATATGTCTCTATTAAGAAAGCAATGCAAGGGGGGAGGACTAGTGTATAGGTTTCTGAATGAAAGTGCCCAATTTGGGATGCAGATTCAGTATCAATGCAAATGAATTTTCCTGCAAACACAAAAAACAAAAACATGCATGCAGAAGAAAGAAAGGTCTATATTCATGCCTGAGAAAATCAGGTCAATTTGTCTTACTGGCTGGGAAGCTCACAGTCCCTGAAAATAATGGAGACATGCAATCCAGATGAATAGGGGCAGATTTAGTGGCTGTACCTATAGTATACGCTTTGAGTATCCTTGTTGTCGGCATTGGCCTAATATTTATAAGACGATGCAATAGATTCTGAAGATGGTGACTTGATTGACATAAAATGACGACATTAAAGAATTACTTGAGAGGGTATTACACAAAAAAAATGATCCATGCAGAATTTGACATCATACAAAACCTCAGTGGCACATACCTAATTAAACATGTGACCTATTACATGCAATGATGTTCACTGGCTGATTACCTTTTCCAAGACAACATCTGGAATGTCCGGTAACCCTTTTGGTTTAATGGTGCACTCCGGTTGAATTGTGAGAAGGAAATCCCTGTCATATTTCTTCTTTCCCCGTGGATTTATGGGGCTCCATTGATCTGCAGAAAGTGATGAGAAAAGTAAATGATTCATTAACTATAAGGATGGCAAGATTGTACACTGTTTATATCACGCAGTGAGTAACAGAAGTCAACTTATAGGCGTAGCGTCCTTTGGTCAACCTAGAGCGATATAGAGTCCTTTGGTCAACCTCGACTCATATTTAAGGTCCAATTAACACTTCAATAATTGATGGTAGAGAATAAAATAAAAGTTGTTGGGAGAATATTAAATTCATCATAGGAAGCTGAGACTAGACCTTGAAGACAAGATGGTGAGACTTCGCCCACTCCAGGTTTAGTGGCAGGCTTATGAGGGACATGTCACCCCTCTTAATCCACTTTCTCAACCCCAATCAAAATACATAATTTTCAATATATTTACAGTTGTCTTCATGCATGATTATGGAGAGATTCGAATCAATTTAATTTGAGTTTCATTGTTGGTTTTGTTGTAGCTACAAATGAGAGAAAAATATTGATGAACATTAAATATGTTTTGCAAGCCCATTGAACCAAACAGGTTCATAGAAGCAATTGAGACAATTGTGGAATGAAACACACCTACTGGCTATAAAAACACAAGACCAATAGATATAACAAAAAGAAATCATTGGGTACACTACCGTATATTCTCACTAAATTATTCTGAATGCAACATGGTTTTCAGTACAAGGGTACTAGTCTCATAGGGAACAAAAAAACGAACCAATGCTTTTGGAATCATGACCGAGTCAGTCAGAAAACGGAAATGATTTACCATCTTCATAAATGTATTTCAACTTCACTTGCTTGATGTCACCATTGACTAATCTAGAACACAAAGTTTCTCCTCTCTTGACCTGCTCTGACCTTCCTACAGCTGACAGATGACTAGATTGTGGTATGGTGGCCTTGGAAGCTGTTCTGGTTGATACATCTTTTGTGTCAATCTGCAGTAATATCATCGAAGTTGTAGTTGTTAAATACTCACTGTTCATAGTACATTTGTATGATATTTGTTACAGTCACAAGAATCGGTATTTCCCCAAGTTCATCTAAACCTCAAAACAAACTTTTCCTTCGTAGATGTCAGTCCTGCAGAGTATTAAAAGTTTGAGAGTACTGTATTGGCCTTACCATTATTCACCATAAATGTTAAGCTAGTACGTATGAGCCTTGCAATGAGATGATCAATTATAACTAGTATGCCTGTACTATTCCATCTGTCAATGTCAGTACTGAGTAAAATTCTTTCACAAAGTTTAGTAGCCCATATATCACTAAGTTCAAGAGGATATAATGCTGTACAGTCTAAATGTTCATAACATGGACAGAGTTTATTGTGATTATGCAAAAGAAAATAGCTTCAAAGAATACATAGGCAAAGAGTCAAGAACTTCTCTACTGTTATTTGATCGTTTCATGAAAGAAATTTCTAGATGGGCTCACAATTTCCATAGGTATGGTATTTTCCAGTCACTATAGGGTTTGTAAAACCACAATTTCCAATGCAATATGCTGCTTTAGTCATTGTAGTCTAACTGTTCTCACTCAGTTTTCCCTTTTTCTTGCAGATAACTTGTTTATATCACTCACTTGCATCAAAGGCATTAAACTCATTGCCTCGTCCGAGCTCCCATCATCTTTCAAAGCACAAGAACTGAAGGAGAGCCTGCGTCGTATGTATACCTGAAATGACCAGTATATGATGACATGCTTCCTTAGCTGACTTTCCGGAAATTTGCAGACCAAAATAGTTCCTGTTGGACCTTGCATGCCTTCTGAAAATACCATGCAACTATCAATATACCGACTAAGACAACTGCTATCATAACTGAAGAAGAATCAAAATAGTCACACCACAACATCCATGTAGGCTACAATTGAAATCCTGGCATCGGAAAATAGTATTGAAACAGTACTATGTGGATGACATCCTACCAACTCCGATGATAAATACAGTAGCTTTGCAAATATGATGTACGCTGTCATTTTTGGCAAAACAAAGTTTCAACAGAACCATCATACAGACAATATTTGTAACAATCATAAAGCTGTGTGTAAAATGGTTTATCATATGATGTCAGGTCTCATATTTTCAAAAAAGGAATTAGCACAATACAGAAGGTGGTACTGGACCTACAGTAGTCTGGTCTGGATACAACCAACTGAGCAATTAAACTCACATCCAATGTCATCGACTGAACATTCATAAAGCAGAACACTTCTACTTTTAACCTTTAATATAATATCCCCAGCAGTGACGTATAAGCAGAATCAAACTTATCAAAGAAAGGATGTATTTATCCATGATGGATTTGGAACATAAACTAATTGCTCTATCATTTTGAGTCTTGATAACAGTGTACATGGAATTAGAAAAATCTAAGGATAACCCACTCTTGATTCTCTCCCATCTTCTAACAGCCCAGTTGCAGAGAAGTGTTACCAGCATGCCGCAATCAGCTTTTACTTTTGGGCCTCTCCTGAGTTTGTCCTGCTAATTATGTGTATACATATTGTTCTCTCCACCCATGCCCATCGCTCCATAATTGAGCGACCACTAAACACTGATTGTCCCACTAATAATGTGCATATGTACAATATTCCCTCTACGAATGAACCTCCCTGAATGATTGATGAACCACCAACGACAAATTTGGCCAAATTTGGCTAGCATTTGCCATTTCACTGAAAGGTACAAACTGGTCTCATGGATAATGAGATAACAAAACTGGTGGCCAACATCAACTAAGGTATTTGGATAAAATATTTCTTATGCTTTTTTTCAGAACAAGACTGCAGCAAACATGAATGAAGCATAAGGGCTTAACTGTTGCATAAGATGTATTTATGTAGTGCCCTATAATATATGCCACAGAATTGTGACTATCTTTGAGGGTTGTTGCTTCTTCATGTCTAAACTGGCTTTGGTAATTAATACCTTAAAACAAACCATATTTTGAAAATCAACAGACATAATTGAGTACATGCAAAAATATACTTAATGTATACTCAGTATGAAGCTAATCAAAATGAACCATAAAGTTAACATGATACAAAACCTCAGTGGCACTCCCAGAACATGTGACCTATTAAATTCAATGATGTTCACTGGCTAATTACCTTTTCTAGAACAATATCTGGGATGTCTGGTAACCCTTTTGGTCTAATGGTGCATTCCGGTTGAATTGTGAGAAGAAAATCCCTGTCATATTTCTTCTTTCCCCGTGGATTTATGGGGCTCCATTGATCTGTAGAAAGCAGGGAAAAAAGTGAATGATTTATTAATTATCTGGATGGCTAATTGTCTACTGTTTACATCATGCAGTAAAAGACAGAAGCAACCAATAGAGTCGTTTGGTCAAATTAGACATACATGGCCCTTTGGTCGTCTTAGACTTTTAACAGTGACAGTCGGAGGGTAAACTCTGACTGATTATGTAAATCACTACAAAGATAAATTGAGCTAAACATCAAATAAGTTAAAACTAAAAAGGATAGTCAAGTCAATACTTGAGAGTGCTTCTCTCAAAATCAATTAAAAAAATAGGTCCTTGAAGTCATGATTGAATCAGCTATAAAGGAAATTTACCATCTTTGTAAATGTATTTCAGTTTCACTTGGTTGATGTTACAATTGATTGATCTGGAAGATTTGTTTTCACTCTTAGTTTCTTCTGCCCTGACTGACTTTGATCTCTCCACAGTTGTCCGGTCATTATGTTGTGGTATAGTGTCCTCAGAATCTGCCCTGCTCTGTACACCTTTTAATGCAACCTGCAGTAGTATCAGTAAAAGTAACATTGACAAGTCATATATGCTCATGTCCAGTAGAGTAATATAATGGAATTAAGGTTTTTTTAGCTCAAACAGATCTCCTTAATCACTTCCAACATGAGAAGGAATGTTTCTAGAGTTTGCAACCAACACTCTTGGACAAAACACCTTGGAGCACCCCACTACAGCTTTCAATGTTGGCTATAGGATTACTGTTCACAGTGTACATTCACTCATGTTGTGCAACAATGGAAAGGGGTGCGGGGTTTCGTGTCATCTTCTCAACTAAAATTTAGTATTAAAAAATTGCAATGTACAACAAAGAGTCCCCAAAATTTTGTCCAAGACTGAAGATTCACGACCAAATTAAACCTTATACCTTGCTACCAAGAGATATGTCTTCCCTGAAATGAAATTCTCAATTTTAAGTGTCACAAGTACATTCGTGTTCAATGCATTTGCTTGTCTTTTCTTTCAAATCTGAGATGATCATAAATTTTGCTGAGAATTTGATACAATGAATTAAATTTTCAATATATGGAGGACTTTACAATTGACTGAGATTTTTAAAACTGCAGCTTAATTTTGGTAAACTAAAAACATACAATACTACATTGAATGTACAGCAATTCCAACAAAGACAAGACCAAAGGAAAGCTTAAAGATAGAAGTAAAATATCAGTACCTTGTCAACGATCTTATTCTTTCCTTTCCCACTTAAATCTTGCCTGATCTTGTTGAAAGTGTGAAACTCGACTTCGTCTGGATCCTGATATTTCTGTTTGAGAATTAAAAAGTCAAAGTCAGTACAGAGTTAGTGAATGCATTTCAACGACTCGAGAGGAGTCTCAGTTATACACTAGTAGTTGTATCAATGGTCATGCTGGGTTTCATTTTGAAACCTATCTCACCTATCTATTGTGGGACTTTCTCAGCAGTAAAGCGACACACACCAAGTTTTCTTACCGACGTGTAAATTATGACTCTCGTGATGAAATTTAGAACAAAAATTTTCTGGTACTATAACAGGATCACGACATCCCTCTTTCACCTTGAATACGTCTATCACTTATACAGCTATAATGATCCTTGCAAGCTGCAGCCTATATTTAATATGACCTCAAAACTATTCTGTTGGAGATGTCCATTTGGCAAAGTGAAATGTCCTACTAGAAGTTGGTCACATGAAGCAACTCCTTTTCAGCACTGCACAATTTCACAAAATCTATATATGTCTTACAACATTATTTTCAAAACTGGTCTCATAGCAGGAAGGCTGAAGTTCTAAAACCTGGAAATAAGCATGGAAGGCGCTCACATGTTCATCAGAGTACTCTGCATGACCATTTCGTTTAAACGGTGAGGCAGATTTTTAAAGCAGTGCACAACCCTTGACACATGCAGAAAACTCACCGCTTTGGCATCACACAAGTCGCAGAGCATGAAACTCGTTCCAGCGGAGAGATGGTTCTCTTGGATCATCTCATAAATCTTCTGAAAGACAGGATCAAAATTGTGAGACTGGGAAAAGAAGAAAAACAAATGCTACATGAAAACTATTGATGACAAGATTAAGTGACAGCATAATTTCAAAGCCAGTTTGTATTGTACTGAATTCAAGGTAGCATGTTCGATAGTCTTACGGTGAAGATATAGTAACAAACTCTTAAGGATTATTGTTTACAAGTTAGGGACATAAAAAGTTACAAAAAAAAAACATCAAGGAACAATGTCAAGGTACATGCAAATAGAAATTCTGACGATGAATTCCTGGGGGGGACCAAAATAGCTGGGGGAAGACCCGCCAACACAGGTGCCATACTGTTTTTGCAGATGTAGCAAAAATTCAAGTGCCAGTCAATATTACCTGGTATTTCATCACATTTTGAAACGTAAAGTGTGCAAATTGCTGTTCAGATTCAAACATGTATGGCAAATGTTGGTTCCTTGGAGTGGAGTTGGACAATATTTATTAAGTTAACTACAAAAAATTAAAAAAATTAAAAACAAAAATGCAAAAATACTACGTTTACTTACCTTCGGAGAGTTTCATGCTGGAATTTCTTTCAGTTCAGTGGGAACAAAGAAAGATAAACTTGGAGTAGAAATATTTTTCTCACCATTCTGTGACTCTCCGGATGGGCAACCAGGTCTTTTAGAATCTTTGATATTAATAGCCATGAAGCCTCAGTGTCATGTTCCACCAATTCACGGATGCAAGACAGAAGGGTATCCAAAGAGAGAGCACCACGAGCAAAGAGGCGGCCAAGGAAGGAGCAGAAAGAATCCAAATCCCTCCAATGTTTCCAGTCATCTGTTGAATTCTGGATGGGAAATTCAAATGCAAAGTTACCGACAATGCACGTACATGTGCAGCCATGATACACGATAGAAATTGTAAATTTGATCATAATTTTCTTTTCATAGGTTATGGAGTTTCCATGAATGAAAGACAAACAACAAGCATGGCTGCATGGTTTCGACTAGTTGAAAGTACGTGCTGTAAAAAACAAACAGCTGAGACAAACATTCTGAATGGAATATCAGCAGAAAACTAAGATGAATATCAGTAATGTTCTCTTTAATACTTATGACTTGGTTGGTGAGTTACATGACATGTTATTCCTGGTAAAGGACTTTCTTTGTACCTTCTGCTTGGTCTGTTTACTCAAGCATTAACTAGCTGCCACATAATCCTGTCTAGGGAAACAGTTGTTTAACAGACCACACAACAGGTTCTGCGCAGGTGTTTACATAGCCTTTGTATCAAAAAGAGACAGGTTGGCCCGGGACAGTGACATCAAACCATCCTTATCAACACAGTAGTTTCTGGGAGTCGATAGATGTTGCTGAGAAGTCTGCCGATCGATTGGCAGATACTGTATTGAAGAGGATTTGAGTATCCATAGAAACATGGCATGTCACAGTGAAACTAAGGTCTCATGGGGGGGACACTACAGAACTTTTTCTACATCTCACATGAGTGCCTTTCTAACCCAATTCCCCTGTATTGGGCCATAAACAGCAAGGGACAAAATATCTTCAATGGCCAGCATAGCATGCATATATTGTGCCCAACTTGAGAGGCAGAAAACCAAGTCTAATAAAACAGATTTGCAGCTAACACAAGTGAGAATGCTGTACATTGCTGAACATGTATGATGCAGTGGTCGGTCAATTTAACTGGGATCGAGTGCTGGGGAGATGAAAGTCAGGGGCATCGATTGTTGCAACTATATGTGATCAAGTAACAATTTTTAATCCTCCGTTGGACTGCAAGATGATCAGACTCTCTGTATCCTGGTCTGACCATCATGGTGCATTGAAACTTACTGCTAATAATCAACAAAATATTTCTGGAGCAGATTTTTATTCACAAGGTATTTACATCGAATGAAGACCACTCCCAGCCAGCAGTAGCTGAGATTAGACTTATATGACTGGAGCTGATAAACTTGATCATGGTAGGGTCAAAAACTGAATTCTACTTTTTAATGATGACTGATACGACAATCAGCTCAATCTCACGGTAACTATATTTGTAAGAGCACCGAAGACATCGAACATACATTGCCAATGTCACATACATGAGAAGAAACAAAATCTGGATGAAAGAAGGGGGGGTATGAAGGGTAGAGGTGAGGGAATGAGGGAAGGGTGTATAATGCAACAGGATGTGCGTTAATGCCCTACTTGCTGAAATTTTCCTTCTTTAGCCTCCAGCATTTTCCTAAGTTGATAGTTGACTCTTTTCTGCAGGACATCTTGGAAGGTAACGGATGCACGGTGTCTTTTTGTTTTGACTTTACCTCCAAACTATGAAACAAAGGAGACACTCAAATTTAGTGGTTTCACACAAAATGCAACATTTGCCGAGTTGTAGTAAGTAACACTGTGTATAAAGACAAAAGAAAATAATAAGCATTCCTATCACTGAATGTGAATGGCACTTCTTGTTGTAAAGACACTTGCACAACTTTGGTGAGGATTACTGGGTACAGTAACTAGATGGCAAGCATTGGTTATTGCACAGGACATGCTTGCTAGGAGGACTAATTAGAACTCCTATGACCCTAAAGTTCCTCAAAAGAAAAAAAAAAATCATCAAATCACAAGACAATTAACAGCCACTCTGCAAAAGGGACGAAAATGACAAGAAATTATTTACTGTATGCCATGCATGCATGTCACTACGCCGAACCATGTTCTAGGTTAAATACTATACCAGTGTTTCTCGAGAGGTCCCTACTGTCCACATGGCACTGGGTTGGGAATTAAAGCTGGAATATGCGTTGCACTATAGACATTGCCTGGCTATCTACCTTTGTTCTTTGTCAGTTTTTCAGGGAAAAGAAAGCAGAAGATCACATGTCACAAAACCTGAACCAGAACTATGCACTCATCTTCCAGATATCTGAATATGAAAATATTCTCCGCATTTATGTTGGCCCTACAGTGATAATCAGACTCTCCAAGAGAGCATGGCAGTAAATCACTGTTTAATTGAAATCGAACAGACCAATTGGGAATGGATATGAATATTCATCTATGCAAAAATAGGGGTTCAACAATGTTATTATGAAGTGGCTATGACATATTACATGGAATTTGACTTTCATTGACAAGTAATTTGCAACTCATATTCCACCTTTAAGGTCCCAGGTTAGCACTACACATGAACAAACAGAGAAAAGAGGTGACATCCAGGGCTTTTTATGATTACCATACAGTATGACTGCATGCTGCGATTTAAAGCTATCAAACGTTGCGGAATGTTAGGGCACTAACCCTCTAACCTCTAACACATGGCCTTAAAATTGCCATATTCTTTGACAGCACCTTCATACACGACAAATCTGTGAAGAACACTGCATGTGTTCATACAAACAATGACATGTGCAACAACTTTACCTTGGCCATCATCCTGCAGGTATACAGGTACAAACAGCTCATATCTGGGAGCTCCAAAGAGACCTGAAATTAAATTGGGAATATTATAATGATTAATCTTGGCTGTAGTTAAAGCTTCAACAGAGCTGGAATTAGTTTTCATCAGCTGGCATTGCTTGATCGTTCCAAAGTTTCCAGTAAATGGTTCAAAGGATATCGAGTGTATGCATTTTCTCGGGGGATCAATTTCCATGACTTTTCCATGACTCTCAGAGGGGCCAAACCATCCTTCTGACATCTTTTGTTAACTTTAAAGGGAAGTAGGGCATTTAGAATACACCAACATGACATACAAAAGGAATAGCATTAGTCATTGTTAAAACCATTCAGTCTATCAATAAACATCTGCAAAAACTTCATCTCCTCAAAAAATTATGCATGTGATGAGTAATGGATGATGCATCATTTGAATTTTGAAAAGTTTGGGTGAACAAATTAGTGTTTCTGTCGGTGAGAAACTTATTTCTTGAAAAGGCCACTGTCCTTCCTTACTGAGAATAATCTATCACTCTGCTACCACAAACATTGGTTTTAAAAGTATGGATGTTTCCAGTAAAACAAATGCCCTATTTCCCTTCAACTATAACAGCAAAAACAATACAAAGTGAAGCAAATAACAAGCAAGAACACATTCAGATTTAACGAGTGAGAATTGTAACGATGTCACTCTGTGAACACTTTCATGACATTTCCAGAGCATCATTCAATTTCTCTGAATTTCATAACATTTCCACACCTTGAAATGATTGTCCAAATTTTCACCATTTTCCCAGGCGTTTTATATCTTCAGGGACTCTCATTACAAATGTAAAACATTTTAACACCCAGATCTTTAATTTCAGCCTGGCAACAAAAAAGAAAAGTATTTAACAATATACATACATAAATAGAGATATTTTTTAGGTGGCACACCATACATGATCTCAAACAGAGTTAACAAATCAGTTTTGAACATTAAACCTATTTGATATCACTGCACTTTATATTTATATACCATAGCATAGCTGTGAAGGGCTACCATTTTTATCTTTTTTTTTTTTTTGTTCACACTCTGCATGCTGAGCTAGCTTACAGTACATGCTTTTGAACAAACTCAAAAATGCTAAATATATATCCTATGCATATAGTGGCTTGCAAACACATCTTCTGGAACTTTTTTTGGAATTTTGGATTTTTCACAAAAAAAACATTTGCTATAGGTGAATCGCAATTAAGACAAAAACAATTTCATATATCGCACTGCAAATTAACGCAGAAGTTGATTACTTCTGCTGGATACAAACCCACCCTTGTGGATATGTCACCAATCAGCAGAGGCCTGCCCAGTAAGGATGTATGTCTTTCAAAATGTACAAGTCTTGCATGTTGCCTACCAAAATTTTGACATATAGTCATGTGGTTTTTATCTTCAATTTGATTAATACTTATGATAGGTTGGTGTCAGCTTTAAGTCAAAGGAAGATTAATTGGCATGTTGATTGACATACTGAAAAGATACAACAACATTCGGCTTAATTTCATTGTTAAACTTTTTGTCAGACTTGAAAAGAATAAGGGCAATTCAAAATATCTTTCAGCTTGAAAGTCACTAAGTTACCATGGTGTCAATGCTGTGGTATGCGGTACCAGTTTGTATCACACACTGTATGGCATACACACAGCTGCAAAGTGTCCCCCTGTTCATACTGTTTGCGCATAACAATAAATGACAAAAGATTTTGGGTGTCACGGAAACCAGCTGCATCACTATGTTGCTTTTTAAAATATTGCATGACGGATTGGTTCTTGTGATAGGCTATGGTACAACTACAAGCTATTCGTGCAATAAGTGTATTATCTGTGTATATACTGCATGCTAAAAATTCATAATGCTCTCACAGTCAAAAGTTTCACTTTGAAGTTTTATCAAGGTGTAATATATTACAGTACTGAAAATCACAAAATACATGATTGTAGCTTTAGAGACTTTTAACTTTTGAGATTTTTGCACTGTGTGACTGTGTACAGTATATGTGCAGCAGAACTAAAACATATACAACAAATAGAAATCTCGAAAGGTGGAAACAGCTAGTGATTTTGAGGTGTTTTATTTAAAGCACAACCTGCACATGGTCATTAATTATACCTTGAAAATCTGAACTCTCCAGCTTACCCATGTTTTCAGTAGGACTCCACCCAAAATGGCCCAGCAAAAACACAACTTACAAAAATTAAATTTTTCAGGTTAATTATCTTCACATGTGGTGGGTATATTTACAGCTGAAATTTAGTTCACTGCCTTTGACATCACACTTTCAACCTTAAACAATTAAAACAGATAACAATTTCCTCACTTTGAGTGGTGTTAGCCCTACCTGACAAAAGCAATATAAACATCAATTGCTTTGACCTTGAATTGAGTATGGTGCATGCTACCATTTCAAAGCGTCAAGAATATGAACGAAAATGGTTTGAAATTGCTTAAATAAGTCAGACGACATGTTCCTTGCCGGGAATTCCCCTTTTGCAATTCTATGCCTGCCATAATGAAACTTGGAAAACTGTGCTTGCAAAAGTGTAGGCAAATCCTATAGTAACAGGCACTGTGCAGTTTAATGGAAAGATATGAGACGCGATCAATTTTGCCACAGGTTTCCAAATGACGCCATTCACACATTACAGAGATCTATCACACACATACAGTTTCGTAAAACAATGAAATGCATTCAAGTCAAGGATAATAACTACAAAGAAAATACTGTACTCTTCTTCATGCATAACAGCTAGGCTTCATGGTTGCTTTATCATACAATGGATGCATACTGTAGATGCATATATGCTGCACAAATGTGGGCACTTTATCCTTTTGATGTGTGAAGCTCACTTGAAAGAGAAGTAACATTTCTCTACATATTACCCTTTCTAAAATGCAGTCAACAATCTGAGTTAAGTCATCTTCTGACCAGCCTGTAGACTGCTTCTTCAGGGCTGCAATTTGATGTTGGATGTTGTGAGGGTTCACCTCCTTAAGGTACTCCTTGAATGACTCCATGGGCATGTGGCAGTCAGGAACACAATGCACCTGCACGGTAGACAATCCATGTACAAGAAACAAAGGGATTAAGACAATGCACCTACATGGTAGACAATCCATGTACAAGAAACAAAGGGATTAAGACAATGCACCTGCATGGAAGACAATCCATGTACAAGAAACAAAGGGATTAAGACAATACACTTGCATGGTAGACAATCCATGTACAAGAAACAAAGGGATTACTGTAACACAATGCACCTGCATGGTAGACAATCCATGTACAAGAAACAAAGGGATTACTGTAACACAATGCACCTGCATGGTAGACAATCCATGTACAAGAAACAAAGGGATTATACACATAGACAGTTGTTCCAAAGATCTTTGATATGTTACTTGTGCACACTGTTGAAGAAAAGATGTTGGAATGACTGTAAACTCCATGCAAGGTTCAACATATTTCAGCAGTTTAAAGGGACATTTTGAGTTGTTTCATGAAATTCACGACATTTTTCCCAACCTGTCAAGTTTCATTCACATATAGTCCTCACTAATGTCAAATGATCAAGCTAAGAGTAAATCCCTCATGTGTCACACACAAGTGAAAATTACTGATTGAGTAATGATTTAATTTGATAAATTTGAAAATTCATGGCCAGACACTTTTTCACCTTAGCACTTCCTGTGACTGTATGCACACAGCCAATTTAAAGAAAGATATCAAAGCCTTTGCATCTTCAAAACTAAATACAGTGGCTAATTGTTAGGTTGTTGTACCCTTCAAAATCCTCACAAATTTCATGCCATTACTTGTACCTTAAAATAGGATTCACTTCCACCTCACTTTTCTTTTGTTCTGCTGAGGTTCAACTTGTTACAAATTTTCACTGCCTATAGGTCATGAAGTTTTATCACCTCATGCTGTGATAATCCAAATGGTCAATTAAACATTTTCCCAAAGTAATTCTTTCTTGAGCTCCCTGGCAAGGGGTATTAGGTGTCATCAGTGGCGGCGCTACGGGGGGGGGGGCATGAGGGGGCACTTGCCCCTCCAGATTATTTCCTTGCCCCCCCCAGTTGCCCCCCCCCCCCCCAGTTGCTCTCACGGCCTTCCCAGTCAGATCTTGTACTCATCCAAAATTAATTTAATCACAAAACTTTGGCATTGGACTGAATAAGAACAGCTTCCGGGGAACAGGGATTGATAAATGCCTAATTTATGTTACACAGGCTTCCAGTTTTCATATCACGCCCGTAGCCACTTCAACAGTAGGCCAGCCTGGTCAGACAAATTTTCTCAGGAATGTTTACTGTCCAGCGTAAGAGAAGGGCAGGTAGGTGGTTGTTTTCCTACAAATGTAGGAATGTCGTTGTTTTCCTAAATATAGGAATGGAAGTGTATGCAGCCTTTGTGTGTGTGTGTGTGTGTGCGTACTCCATGGTACCGCGTAAATGTGAAATGGTACTCCCAAAGAAAAAAGTTGGGAACCTTGGAGTACGGTCAACCGAAAAAATAAATAATAATAATATATACCTCTCTCGGGGCTTACTTTTCCACCCAGAGATATAAAATCTCAGAGCTTCCGGGGGCTTCGCCCCCTGGAAACCCACCGGGACTTTGCTCCTGGACTCCAACCGCAAGGCCTCGTGCTTCGTGCTGGGCATAGGGTGATTTTGGTCCCTGTAATGGTGGGGCAGAATTTTTGTGTGGAGAACCCGACCTATGTATGGGAATTTCCGGGTCTGGATTCTTTCACCACTTACACAGAGATTGACTGCCTCAGGCAGAAATTACACGCTTGGGCTGGCCCAGTAACTTTGGTCAATTACCTTTGCAATCTTAGCTGGGATATTGGTTACTCCATCAACACATAAGTAGGTCTGTTTCTAGGATGTTTATAGACTACATCCTATTTTGTGTTCTGCATGTTTTTTAATTAATTTTGGCAAACTTTCCTTACTTTCTGTGCAGAAATAAGACAATAAACTGATAAGAGAAGCAGAACAAGGAATTTGTCAAAACAAAGAAAAGAATACATGGCCCAGCTTAAGTGAGTGTTGACTAGGCACACAATTACAGTTAGCTTAGAGCTTAGAAGATAATGTTTCACACCATTTTACCCCTGTAGGGAGAAGGCTAGCAATGATGGTTATTGCCTAATTGTCCATGAACTGGAAAGATGTTATCACAGTGAAGGTAGGTTGGAGTGAAAAAAAAATCTTGCCCCATGACTACTGGGGACAGAATCACGCTATGGTTTCGCGCTGTGCGAAAGTCTTTGCCCCCAACATTTTCCTCTGCCCTCAGTTTGCCCCTCAAGTCTGACATTCTGGCGCCGCCAATGGGTGTCATGTCCATAGGTAATGTGTATATTGGACATAAAGAGGATCTGTTGAACACTGTAGCACGGTTGTAACGTCATGTATCGACCTATCAACTCAATGTGCAACTTTAAATACTAAATTATTTACTGAAGGCCTAGCTGTGAAGTGAATTAGCTTAAATTGTATGCAGGTTAACTACTTTGGACAAATCACAAGGTACAGTAAAGATTACTAATTAGAAAAACTATTTTCAAACAGACTTATAATAAAATTAGTATAATATCTGCAACAGCAGAACAAGGCTGATTATCTTTTCACCCGGATTACCGGACATACTGTACATGCACAATTGCAGTGTCAATTAAGGTTCGCAAAAACTGTCATTGATGGGACATTGATGAATATGCATGTACAAATACAGTACATGTCGGTTTTTGTTTCCTGGTGTCTCGATCAGCAAAGGACTTTCGTGCAATGATGCCAAACCTAAGCACAATCAGTCAATAGACACTGTGTGCAGAAACTTTGTGCACTGGAAAGGACTTGCTCATGCAAGAACTGATTGAGAAGCTAAGGCCTGTAGCATGGACATGTGACATCTAGTGTGTATATTCTAAATTATGAAATTGGTTGCTGCAAGGACTCATAGTGAGCTGCACACACGTCCAGGAAAATAAGCAAAGGTCATCAATCAATGCTAAGCTAGTAAGAAGTTCTGAGTATTTTTCCCTATTTTGTAGAAATCATACATGACACTTCCCCAAACTCATGTAGTCAACATTTTGGTACTTTCAAGCTCAGACTTGAGAGCTGCAAGTGTGACACTTTTAAAGTGATTAATAAGCGAAACTTACTCCAGTCCAAAAGTTTGGTAATCAGACAAGTTGGGATAATAAATAGATTTCAGGATGTTGATTCTGCCATATAATTTCAAATTCTTCTAACATAAAGATAATAAGTGTAAAAATGCGAAAATGAAGTGGTTGACGGTTTTCATTCAAATTAACTGTGCGCTTCTTTGAACAATCCGAACTGAGAAGAATATACTTGGCCTGATATTGAATGTTCAGTTACTCAACTCAGAATCACTGGTGCCCCAATGATGTGATGAGTTTGCAGCTTATTTGTGAATACGATGCTTCCCCCTTTACTAAATACCACAATTACTGATACGGTCCATGGAGAGGCGATTTTCAGAATAGTAATAGTATGTTTTTAATACACTATAGTGAGCAGTGAGACCTGTCTTACCGACGAGTTCATGATAAGTCATCCCAGACCTGTGCAGTTAATCACCGACTCTCTCCGTTTATTTAAAGAAGAAGGGTAAGTTTACTGAGTCACGACAACATTAGCCTAGGCCGCCCAAATTGCAAATATAATAACATCTTAGTTTCTGACTTACCTTCAAGGTGTGCAGTAGGGCAATATACTCCACGACATCGACAAAACGTACGACTGATTTACTACACCTCTTTCGCAAGTTGACGTCTGAGAATGTTGTCTGTTACCATGCATGGACGGCTGTTGTATCTTGCAATCATCGGCTCGTCGTCATGTAGTGTATGTCGCTACATTGACTGAACCAAAACAAAGTATACCGATATGGGCGCTCTTCATGGTTGCGTTACAGTGTGCGGGAATTCCCTTTTATTGCGCAATACATGAGCTTATGCGCAATTGCTTGTGAAATAGCCTACCTATTACATAAAATCTGCTGGAGCAAGGGTTGACCCATTTCGGCAGAAACTAAACGAATGACAAACGAATAACCAAATGTTTATTTGCAAAACGAGCGAATAATAAACGAATAACACAGTGGAGTGTGTGCCGAGCGGTGACCTACAAGAGTCATAAAATATTCACGGAATTTACAACGATAATCAAGGAAATTACCCAGTCGTCCCTGCACAGTTGATAGTGTGGGACCCATAGAAATGTAGTTCTTTGGTGGGATCTCAAAGTCGTTCCCACGGTAAAAATACTAGGCTATGTTACGCAGATATCGCCATGGTGTATGTCCACGGAATATCAATGAGAGGTGGAGAGAGAGAGAGAGAGAGGTGGAGACGTAGAGGTGGAGACGTAGAGAAAAATACACCGTACAGACATCGCGAAAAGACGTATCCCTCGGAAATCATAGGGCTAAAATCGTAGTCACATTGGAGGGCAATATACTTACGTCAAGAGCAGTAGAGATCTAATATGAGACTTGAACTACAGAAAAACATACAATCTACGATTATAAATAACAATTACTTACACAACGTAGGACCACACGGTGGTAAAACAAAAGTACTATTGAATTTCTTTAGAAAAAAATTAACGCCAACCCCATCGAAAATTTAATTTAAAGGCTGTATTGCTTCACCCTAAGCTATATTTTTACCTCCCGGAAAGCAAAATTCTCAACTGGTTCTAAGTTACAGTACTCTTAGATTGACAGCAAATTCGAAAGATGCAGAGCAGCTCGTATTACACAACGTACACAGGGATCCATTGCTTTGATTACACAGGAATTTAAGACAGGCTGAGGGAGGGACTAGACGTAGGTGGTTGGGAGAATTGGAACTGTCTGGGGTGATGAGTTTTTGTCTTTAAATACTGATATTATTCATACCGTTATTCGTAGATCGTTTTTATGTTATTCGAACACTTACGCGAATAACAGCAGAGACCCAAAGAGGACTATCGAATGATACAGAAATATTAATAAATAGTAATTACTCACACAACGTACGTAGAACAACACGTCGGTAAAAAAAAAACACCTTTAAATACAGAGTATTGAACGACCACGCCCTTTCCCATAGACTTTTTATTTATACACTAATCACGCGTTCACACTGTTATTCGTACGATTTTTTTTTATTTGTACCTTATTCCAATGAATAATGGACTGATAGTAGACATATGATGATAAGCAACGAATAACACACCAATATGAGATAAGTGGTACAACATATGACCATACGAGAGTAAAAAAAGTCTTCTTCAATTCCTATGCATAATCCCCTCTGACTAAATTATATGTTAAATTATATGTTGTTGGTATTAGTATTGTTACTCGTATTGTTGTTAAATTACATGTTAAATTATAAGTTGATGGTATTCGTATTGCTATTCGTATGTTCGAATACTTCGCGAATTACAGTCAGATATAATAATAAGTACCGAGTAAAGCACGAATAACAAATAACACTCACAGAACGAAGGGCCACACTGACAGTGGTAACCAACAGCCATTTCCCATTCATAGTAAATAATCTCTTCCCCCACCCGTAAATACTTAATTTTGTCATTCGTATGCTATTTTTAGGCAATGCTCATACTCATTATAATAACATTAACAGCATCATAATAACATCAACGATGACATTAAGATCAAATAAGAGTTACGTGTTACTGTGTTATTCCAATACTAATGCGAATAACAAAAGAAATGTAACAAGAACCAATGAGTAAAATACGAATAAAAATAGCAATTGCCCTCAAACCACGTACAGATTGACGAGGGCAAACAAAAGCTAAACAAAAGCTCAACAACTTGAGGACAATACGATCGTAAATAAAATACATCTTGAATTCCTTCGAGCGCCCCTGCACTACAACCTATTTCATTTACTCATTGATTATACTGTTTTTATACTGTTATTCGTATGTTTGTATTTATGTTATTCAAATACTTAAGCGAATTACGGAAGAGATTTAATGAGAACTAATAAACAGGATTTGAATAAAAATAGCAATTATACTTCAACATTTGTACAACAGATACAAGTTACACTTTACCATATAGCTGACGAGTAAGTTGGCCATTCATGGAACTCTGAAATTGTTATGACCGTGAATATTAAAGTTTACCTGGCGAAGAGTTCACTAACATTTGTTTTCGTTCTTTGACTTCTTTTCGTTACTCATATCCTACAGCAAATTTGCAAATAAGTACACAAAATAAGTACACAAAAAATAAGTACACAAAATTCAACTTCGCCTGCAATTGTTTTTTTTTTTTTTTTTCAGGAACCATTTCCCAAAGTGAAATAAAATAGGTTCAATATTTTATTTAGTAGGCATTTGATACTAAAGGTATACTAAATAAATGCAGAAGCCCTCTGTTTGTATTTAGACCGAATTTATTTCTTTCCAAAGCAACTTTTGTTTTGAATGGATATGAGGTTCTACTGAATATTCACAAGGTTTCCGTCTTGAATTTTTCTCTTTCATTGTGGATATTTTCTAAGCTGCTTAGGGGGGGGGGGGGGGGGAGACTAGGCCCATACCGGTTGAGGTGCTCGTACTGGTTATTCTCTCGTCGAACTGTTAGCATCCCTCTTTTCTGTAAATATGTAGGCCTGTGTCATCGCATCTCTCTGTTCCTCCTTCTTCCTGTCATCGTCATGTCACTCTCTTATCGATTTCAATCATAACTCTAATTTATCTAATTTGTGTGTGCTGCAGTCGAATCAATCATCAAATAAATGGAATTCTGATTAAATTTGAATCTCTCTTGACTTTCTCTCTGTAGGATGTACCTGGAACTTTTTGTGTTGTTATAAACTGAAACATCCGTCGCTGGGGCAGTCATACCACGACTGTAAAACCCCCTAAAACCCCCATAACACGACATTACATATAGCGTAACTTGTAACTTGGCCATTCGTGGAACTTTTAAATTCTCTTGACCGTGAACACTCAAGTTGATTTAGAGAAGAGTTCACAAACTTTTGTTTTCGTTCTTTGACTTCCTTTTGTTGATCCTGTCCTACTGCAAATTCGCAAATTAGTTTAAAAGACGGTACAACAAACAAGTGGTAACACAGAAAAGCAGATATTAAAAATTTTACATCAAACCTTTCCATCTTTCAGTGACATGAAAACGTTTTGTGCAGCTTCCATAATGAAGTCATCCAAGCCCCACCTCTTACACAAACTTTAGAATATTTCATATCTAAGCTTTTAACCTTTAAACTAAAAAAACAAAAAATGATGGGTTTACAAAAGTCGAAGCTTCAGTGAATGGTTTTATGTGCAGTATTTATTATATATCATATCATTTGTTTTGCTTTACTATATGACATTTTGGTGAACCCTGTACCTTATAATTAATTATGTTATATTATGTTATATTTATTATGTCATATAATTTGCTTCTTTCCTGCTATAGGAACTTACGATGTACTTTTCTTTTACTACTGTCTGTAAAATATGCAATATATACATATGATTTATAGTTATATGTGATGTTATGATAATTTTATCATACAGCAGATAATGAATTATTTGTCATATAATTTCTTTCGTTTGTATTAGAGCACACATAATGTACTTTTGTTCAGTTATATTACACATTATGAAACATATATCATATACCTTGTTTCGTTTCTATTATATCCCATATAATGTGTTTTTGTCACATAATGCATTACATATAACTTGTTTCGCTTTTATTACATTACATATATTTTGTTCTTTAATTTTATCACATGTAATTAATTATATATCATATTATTTGTTTCGTTTTGATTATATCATAAACAATAGATTGTTGAAAACATTCGTGTCACATAGCCTATCAAACTTGAGAAAATTTAATGTGCCATATAATTATATATTATTATATGAATATAATTTAGAAGCAACAATAATTATCAATGGCTCCTTATAGTTCAACTTACATTACCTTCGGTACTTTTGATTCGTTTTTGAGACTGAAATGTGTATGTAACTTTGAAAAGTCTACGTTTTCTTACATAACATTTAGTTGGTTAGAGTTACTCCATAAATGTGAATTGCTCGTATAGGCCTACCCTTGTACCACATAGCATAATAAATTGAATTGTCACAGCTGCAACATGGTCTATGCTGTCCCCAAAACCTTTGCCATGGTAACATCCTCCGCCCTGCAGGATGATCCTATTCAATAAGTTGCGCACTTGGTTACCAAACTGAATGAAATGGGACATTCTAGGGTCCTATAAGCTTTGAAATTTCTCAGTTTCAATGTTGAAACTATGAATGGGATCCCATTGCAAGGAGATTCTATGGGAAGTTCCTCCTGAGAATCTTTCTCCTAGAACCAACTATGATAGTAAAGTACATTCATCTCAGATCTCGACCATCACCAAAAAATTTCCTTATGAACGGTGAATCAAACCAAAGATGTCAAAGACAGCTCCTTGATCACACTGAACAACTTCAATGGACCTAATAAACATTCTGTGATGCAAATGAACGTGCTATCATTTTGGTTTACATCTTGATGACAATCCCTGCTTACATACCTTGGTAATTATAATGTGTTTGCAATGTCGGATGTAGCAATTTCAATCAGAATGGGGGGGGGGGGGGGGAGCCTTCGTGATGGTGATCGCTGGTAGCAAAACCTAAGCGGAGAGTCACCATCTGTTGGCAGCGAAGCGTTCCGGAAAATGTTGATATAAAAATACCGGTAGATTGCCCCACATGGCTCAAGATATCAACTCTAATAAATGGTACTGTCGGTATTTTCTTGGATGGAAATCCGCCTTCTTACGTCAAAAGTCCGGTAAAACCCCGTTTATTACCGCCGCTAGTGCAAGGTGAGTTAGGGATCTGACAATCCTAAGCCACGGGGTTCACTAACATGCAGCAACGGAATTCTCCTCCAACAGAAAAACCTATCGTAATATATGAGATTTTTTACCATTAATCTTTCAGTTAAACATAACAATTTTGCCGGTGGAAGCTTCCTTAGATGTGGAATAATGCTTTGAATGTTGGACTGCAGCAGGGGCCTGAAAATGTGGGATGTAGAACTAACAGGTACTGTTTTCCACTTTCTTTCACTCTTCGTGTTCCTTGCAAGCTCTTACGACGGAATAACGCTTTAGTTCAGAGATTATGAAAACCCCATGAATGTGTACAGTTAGTAAGATACTTTTGTGCATAAAACCAGGGGAGCGATTATTGAGATGGGGACATAAAAGTTTATTACTTCCAAGACTTTAAGTACCACCAAATCGAGTGAAGATGGGCAGAAAGGTATTTCTATCATTCATTCGTCTTTTCCACTTCAATATCATTCAAGGAGCAACGTCATTTAAGTCAAGTCATCCTTAAACAATTAGCTCTTTCCGAACAATGCTTAAAAAAGTATACCGCTTCAAAACATTTACACCGCTCCCTGGTGAAACTAAGGTTTTACACCAACAGTACAGCAACTCAAGGTGTGAGATACAAATAACTGACCTCAATGTTCAAACCAGATTTGTCGGTACCACGTCACAACCTGATTGATCTCTAGCACTACGCTGGTACATGGAACATCATTCTAAAATAATTCATTTTCCGAAAATTTGAGGTATTTCCTGAAAATAAGAACGATGACTTGCATACAATTATGATTTTTGTAACATGAGAAGCGATGGTGGAGAATTCCTTTACCTAAGGCTGCGAAAGTCCACTTGCCTGAGTGACATAGTCAATATATTCGAAAGTTTCTGCCTTTGGGAAATAAATATTAGAGCTTCTGTTTTTTTTTTCGAGAAATAAATGTTGGATTTTCTGCTCTGCTCCAAATATATTTGTCGAAAAAAAAACAACAGGAACTCCAGTAACTAGTTTTTTAAAAGTTTGCTCAAAATATTTTTTTTTTCGAAAATTAATAAGAAAAGAATAGTTTGCCCAAAAGATAGTTCTCGTCAAGTTATCGTCAAAACCACTTTGCTAAAAACATATTTCTTGAAAAACAGAAGGTAAATTTTTTTTTCTTGACAAGAAAAACCACAGAATATATATGTATTGATTATAGCACTAATGGAATTTGAGTGAGCCAATCTTTTGTCTAACCAGAAAATCAAAAGGCTTTGTGCTTCCCTGCCATATGGTTATATTGTAACAACCATGAATTATCCACACAAGAAGTATGAGATGCAACTATGCAGTTATTGTTCTTGCAACACCATATTAATAAGCCTTTAACCCCAATGACCTTTAACCTCTTCTTAAAAAATAAAGGTGCAAAAATCGATAGAAATCCAGGCAAGTTAAAAGGAGTCAAATAGAAAAACTTTGTAAACACTATATCCCAAGAAGGCAATTACTAGGACAGAACTGATATTTGGTGCAAGACACACTGATATTTGGTACAAGACACCTTGTTCTTTATGGAGGTCAAAATCAGTTAAGGTTAAGGTTAGTCATATTGTGAAACCGTTTCATCATGATATTTTATGATATCTCAAGCTTGTACTGATCTCATATCTATTATTTAGGTTGTGTAGGCCTAGTATTTTGAGGGGTGCACAGAAAGCTATTTTAGTTGGTGGAGACCAATTGGTTCAACAAGAGTCAAGCGGTGAAAACTATGTATATACATGGGATTCAAGACAGGCACTTAGAGGAGGGACAGAATATCCCTCTATACGGAAATTTTGGGACGCTAACCGGCGATATTGAAAAAGTTGAAGGAGAGCAAAAAAAAGAAAATCAGAAAGAAAAACGACAAGAAGAGCAACTGTGCGAAGTTGAAGTTTCGGAGTGCGCGTGCGTGCGTGTGTGCGTGTGTGTGGGGGGGGGGGGAGGGGGAACTAGCTTCACAAGGGTGATCTTTTCATGACATTCAAAACAGATCAAAAGAATTGAAACACAACATATCTTTCCTTCATAAGGCATGTATGACGTGACGTACACGCGTTGTGGGGCAATAGACTTGAAAATGGAATCTAAATGACTAACTCTAAACACCTATAGATAAACTATACCAGGGAGTTATTTAAGTAACAGCTCCCTGCCTATGCACCATTGTTTTTCTAACCATCAGTTTCAATGACGTGTCTCGGTTGTTTCCGTCCACTTATTTGTGCCATGTTAATCGAAAAATTAAGCGACACTTACCTGTGAGATGAAGTTGAGTAAGATTCTACCGACAATCCATGTGGTATAGAGGTAAAATCAGTCAAGGTGTGACGCACCGAAAGCAACTCCTTATATTGTCAGAGACGGCGCCATGGGAGTGAATGGGGATGGGACTAGACCCTCCCCACTTTCAGAGAGTCTTTTCTTCTTTACATGATTATCGATAACTGCATTGAAGGTAGGGTGAGGTAGGGACCTACGTAACTTGAGTAGTCCTAACAAAATCGACTGAAACACTTGCTGTCTTTGTCCAAGAAAGTCTAAATTCGCTTTTATTCCTGGACTTGAAAACATAAACGAAGGTACAGAAACCTTCGCATTTTTCTTCTCTTGAACGTTACTGGCCAAGTGATGGCTGGATGTATCCTCCATTGCTCACGCATAGACTGGTACAAAGGTTTCGCAGACTGTGATACAAGAAAACCAAACCCAAAGATTCCACATAACTTCCACTAAGCAACAAAATAAACAGCAATTCATGGCATGAGATTATCCCAGGAGTGAAATCTATGACACTATTGTTTTCTTTTTTATGCAGTTCAAGAGTTCACAACAGGAGTAGGATGTGGCCGAAATATTTGTGGGGATGTACACGGGCTGTAGGGCTTACTTATATCCTGGCAAAAATCATACTTAAATAAAAACATATTTCGCACTTTACGTCCTACGTCGTTTTCCGGAAAAAAAAGAAAACAAAAGTAAAGAAAAAAAAAAAACGTCAGTTCCCCGAAAAAAAAAAACAGATCCTTTCGCGGGCACAATTTTGATTGCATACCACATAACACACTGCGCACCATTTACGGAATCTATCATTATCAACTTCTTGTCAAAATCATTAATAGACAGAATCACAGATATTATTCATTGTCAAAATGGACATTTTTAGCACATGAATCTAGTACAATGAGCAATGATGGCGGCGAACCAGCCTGTATTGTGCAATGGAAAAGAGTAAGGGACTCAGCCACGTTATTTGTGCTGTGCTCCAAGACTAAATGAAAGCTGAATGTACTATTATAATTCTTGTGTATTATCTCAACCCACCTGACGTATATTTTATCGTTTTTCATAAACTGATTTGTATTCTCATTAATTGAGCTATTGCAAACATGGTACAACTGCAGCTTACAACACCCGGTAAATACTGTGTCCGTCCATCGGGGAGGGCCGGTACATGTTTGGCTCAAAATTTTCTTCCATGCTAGCCCCGCACCATTTTTTAATAGTAGCTATCTGCTTAGAAGGTCCTGCCTGTACTCACCCTCCCCCTCCCTTCCCTCGCCAATTAGTTCTGCGCCTGGCCATGCAGTGAAACAAAGCAAAGTGGTGTTATACTTTACATTTATGTCCAGAGGGACAGGAAAAATATCAAAATGGGGTGTTTGTTATACTACTCCCCAGGACAGCTGTCAATAATGCGATGATGAGTAGACTCCCCGTCCCCCCGCTCATCGCTCTGGGCCCCTGATGAGGAAGCATTTAACCCCCCCCCCCCCCTCTCCCTTACACTTTTTCTTATATGCTACGGAAGGCCTGATTAGGATCAACCTTCATAAATGAAACACTTAAAAACATTTTCCTTTTAAGTAACAGAAACGAAAAAAAGTCGGAGAAGCAACAACAACAAAAAATAGTCAGCGCAGAAACTACGAATTCTACCATCTGGGGTACTAGTCGTAGGTACTATCTATTATAGGTAAGCCGAAGATCGACAACAGACAATAGAAGGAAAAACATTTTTCATTGACATTGTAACACAACATATCATTGATTTTACGGTCCAGTTGTCCATTTGAGCGGAGTCACAACAGCGACTATACCGATTCTTTTACTCTCAGTCGGGTCCTAGTCACGAGTCCGGTAAACCGTGACTAGAGTCCGGGTCCGGCCACTGGTACGACAACACCGCACTATTTTCCTACGTAGCTTACAATGTATATACTTAATTACTGAAGTTAACTCGTATTCAAATTACATTAGTCTATTACAGGAAGATTATTTCAAAACGCACTTGAGGGAAAAGTTATAAGCTCCTACAGTCAATGGCACTGACTATACCGTCACGCAACATATCTGTAAGTAAACCCAATAAGACGTTAATAAAAAACATCCAGTTTCAAGATGGTAATTTTCTATTAACATTAATGCAAACATATATAGTACCACAAATAAACAGAAATATTGGAAATTGAATATTAATGTAAACATTTATTGCTGATTCATGTTTTAATTTCGATAACATTTGTACGCTTTGCATGTGGCGTATCATACGTGTAATGGATGTGTGTGCGTGTTTGTTTATTGTGTGTGTATGTCTATTGTGACGCCGTAACATTTGAAACGTGATCTTTCAGTAAGGGTGGCTTGCACGTCTAAAACATTTGAGAGAATATGAAAACCATCCATGTTTATATAGACATAATGCTCAGCAGTCAGCGGTCAATGGAGACAACATTGTATGTAAACAATGTCAACATGGAATCTCGAGGGAAGAAACATCGACTAATGTAGCATCTTTTATACGTTGATTTAACCATAGATCACAATGTACATGTTGAATATTATGCAGCCCGGAAACCGTCTTTTCTCAATAACACATTGTTGCCCATGTGCATGACAACGAATATCCACTGCCATACGAAATTCAGCTCCAGGAAACCTAGTCACGTGATATTTATTTGACGGTGTTACTGTTTTCTAGTAGGTTTTCTGGTGACCTAAGTAGGACATACACCATCTTCAAAATTGACCTATTGCGATGAGGATAGTAGCAAGATATACCACACTTTTCTTTTGTCTAAGTGTGGTATGAAAAAACAGGATTTTTAGTGGTCTCGAATCAGCATGAATTTTCGTGTAAATACCAATGGGTGTACGTTTAGAGGATGAAGCCCGACGTCTTGGCGAAGGTTAAGTGTTATCTTTCGATATCATCTGTCAGGTTTTAGCTTTTAAATAGCAATAACAAGACAATCAAGATTTGGCAAATTCCGTATTACATTTTTAAAGTCCCTGGGACACTGAGCCGACAACTTGTTCAACCTATTTGATTAAACAGCGGTATTAGTTAATGTAAGTCAAACCAGCTCCACGTGATCTATCACAATTAATCATATAAGAAACTTTCATAGACTAAAAGACTCATAGTCCATAGACTATCACGCCATTGGTCTCAAACGTATCTTCCACATGCTTGACAAATTTACCATTCACATATGAAACAATACTCTTCATCGCAGTCGGCAGCGACCCATTTTCCAGTGTCGACATCCATAGCGGCACAAGTCCCGTTGATTGTTGAATTCAATGTACCTTTGCAAAATGGAAAATGCAAGATAAATTAAGTTCCATATTTGAAAATCATCTCTTTAATATAAGACCTGAAGTGTATTTCAGTACTTCTTGAGTATACAGAACGATCGCAAAGATGATCAGCGATTACACACCCCGGCTGGTCCTTCAGTATATGCTCCATATGCACAGTAAAATCAAAAGTTTTCCTTACGCCTGCGGTGTCTGTTAACGTTATGGTTGCAGTCCGATTTTTGATCGAACTTCATCGTATAGCTTATCTGACAGAGGACTTCCAGTTGCATTGCAATAAATCTAAGACTTTTGATATTTTGAAAAAAAAATTAGCGTGACATAATACCGGTATTATATGAAACATTTAATCATCGATAAAACAATTTTCAAAAAATACCTTTCTTGTAAATGGAATTCAGACTGGTTAGATTTTGAAACCTGAGGTGCATCATACGCCTTCTTTATTTCTCCCTTTTTGATGTGTGTGTAAGGAGGGGGAGGGGGAGAACTAGTACAAACCGTAGAGTGGAAGGTAAGGGCGCATGTGGATCAAACGAGGGGACGGGATCGTGGCCGCTCTCACAGCTGAGTCAAATAATAAAGCAATGTTTATTTATTTTATCTAGAAGGAAAACAAAATTTCTTGGAAAAAAAAAGTAATTTCACTATCATGCACTTTTGTTGCACCAAATCTCATCCAAGTTCATTTAAAAGGGAAAGGGATGTACTTGGATAATTCCCCCTGCCATATTTTTTTCCATCCTCTTCATTTTTATTAAGTATGAGTATTGTATATGGCACAGTGAATAAAATAGAAATTATTTACAAAATATCTGCATATCAATTATACAGAAATGATGGATTCTCATAAATATGAAAGGCGCATTCCTCAAATCTTCCTACTAGATTAGATAATAAGCTTTCAGTCTTTTAACATACTTTTTTAAATGGACAAAGGTGTTAAATTTCGTACAATTTTCATCGCAAAATATGAATGCAGAATGTAGGCTATCATAGGATATTGTGTGACATACTTTTGACTTTCCAATTTCTTTTTCAACTTGTATGGCAAATTTAAATTTGTATAGAAATTCATTTACGTTGGGCAGCTGAAAATTCGATTTCTTGTTAAACAAGTAATACTTTAAATGAAAGATGAGAAAATTCTAAGGGTGTCTTAAATAGAATCTGTATTCAAAAAATAAGTCAACTTTAGAGAATACAAACTGTCTGCCTAATATGCTTTACTCTGCGTCCAAAATAAAATTTGACGTAATGCTGCAATCCCAAAACAGTTGTTCTGTAAATTCAATCTGCTCATTACAAAAGGTACAGAGAGGGTTGGCAACAATGTTCATACGACAAAGACGGGAATTTGTGCCGAAGATACGGTGAATAAAACGGAATTGAAAATAACAAATCTTACTTTCTTTGCAAGAGGTGAAAGGAATTCTACAAATGGTTTGCCATTGAGATTGGCTAATCTGATAAACTTCGTCCCACTTCGAAAATGCTACGTGGGGAGTAGCGATAGTCTTAATTAAATGCCTGTAGATTTTACGAGATAAATATGGAGTATCTTGAAGAGTATCTTCTAAACCGTCATTTACAGTCTTAATGTCACGAAAATTCCAATTTTCTACTCAATCTCTAGGAAGGGCAGATAAAATACCGTAGAAGATAGTAAAAGGGAAAGCATCTAGTGAATACAGCTGCTTAAAGGATTCAAAACTCAAAGGTCTTTGGTTATTATCATAAAAGTCTTTTACCCTTCAAACACCTTTCGCATACATATAATCATAAAATACGATTTCATTATTAATTCTTATCAGTTAATGATTCCAAACAATTTCATTTTCGAAATTTTCTACGGGATAACAAAAGCGATACTTTGACCAAGCCTCACACACATAGCTTACAAAATTATTACCAATGGTTAAATCTTTCGCCCGGTAGTTACAGGAAAATACAAGTTGCTTCCCATATTTTGCAAATGAAAGTGAAAAAACAGTTTCCAGGTAGAAGTGGTATTATCAGTATATCTTTTTACACAAGAGCATTTTAGACCACTAATAAAAGAATTAATGTGGGTGGCTCCCAGACCACCTTGGTCCAAGGGGCTAATCAAAGTAGATCTTTTTATTTTGTCTGGTTTTCCAGACCAAATGAAACGAAATAAACAAGCTTCCAAATCTTTTATGAAGGTAAGAGGAGGGTTGGGTAAAACTTGAAATAGGAAAACTCGCTGAAAAAAGGCGAAAGTTTTAATAATAGTAATTCGGCCAATAGGAGTTAAGTCTCTAGCAGACCATAAATTCAACTTACTCTCAAGGCTTTGGGGTATAGTTTAGATGAAAGAAATTATTTCTATGATTGTCAAAAGTAATTCCCAAAACAGTAACAGGGCTAAGAGTCCAAGCAAAATTTAAACTCGCTTAAGAAAAAGGGCTTTTCAACGCTAAATGGTCCTAATGGAAAGACATTGGTTTTTTCATAGTTAACCTTTAAACCAGAAGAATTTTCCGAGATGAAAAATTTTAACAACAACACTTAAACTATCACGGGTGCCATCAATAAAAATAGTTGTGTCATCAGCATACTGACTTATTCGTATTTCCATAAGAAATACATGGGCTTAATGGACATCCTTGTCTAACACCTCTAGATATTTTGAAATAGGGGGATGAATAACCGTTATTGCAAACACAAACTGAGGCGTTAGAGTAAAGAGTTCTATTCTGATCCAACCTGTGAAACCATCCCTGAAACCAAAATAACTTAAACATTTGAGGATGAAACCCCATTCCAGTCGGTCGAAGGCTTTCTTGAATCGACGAATAGTAAAAGCCCTGGAACATCCTTCTTATCACAATAATCGATACAATCAGGTATTAACCGAATATTCTGGCCGATGGACCTATTTTAATAAAAACCAGTTTGATTACATTTAATAACAGATGGAATAACTTTTTTAAACCTGGTGGATAATATCTTGGGAGCGATTTTGTAGTCTACATTCAATAATGATATAGTTCGATAGTTCTTTACTAAAGTATGATCTTTTTTTGGTTTACGAAATAATGTGATCAGACTTCCTCCTTGCTCAGAAGGTAACTCCAACTTATTACAAGAATAATTAAGAGAATTAACAACAAAGTTCCCAATCTTATGCCAAAAAGTCTTGTAAAATTCTGCTGTAAGGCCATCACCCCCTGGACTTTTACCATTACTAAAAGAATTAAGGACCTCCCAGCAATCTTTAAGAGTAAATTTACCGTCACAACTTAATTTCAGCCTCCTCTTGAGATAAAGGATTACTACAACGTTTATTACCAAAACGAATGGATGGATTGCACCCTTCACAAAGTTTCATAGAATACGGACAAAGTGCGAATAATTGCAGTATTATTTCAAATATCGGTTCCTTACTGTGACTTAAGTCCCCCCCCCCCCTCCCATATTACTACATTGCTATTTGATTTTAAAGAAATTGAAAGACATTTAAAATGTCTTACCCGGTTGCCAGTTACTCCAAGTGAGATCAGCACCGGAATTCCACTTCCATTCGTCCTCACCACTATCCTTGAGTCCAATCCAGATTAAAGACGACAAGCTTTGGTTGTTGGAACGTATCCGAGACGCCTTTCCTGTAAGTTTTACCAGGTACCTCAAATGAAGTCCATGCTATCATGGGTAATCCTTATCTGCTTCTAGAACGTATAGAGCAGTAGTAATTTCTAAAAAAAAAATCCATATCCCTAATTAGCAAAACTGATACTTGAACTAACGCTAACTCTTAACAACAACTTTCGATACGATCACTGGCCAATCCTACTACGGCCAGGATTACTCGACGGGAGGGGGGGGGGGAACTTTGGGGGACAAACGTGAATGATGGAGTAATGGAAGGAGCATACAGACCGAAGGGGACCAAAAGGGGGGAACACCTCCTTCGTTTGGTGCGTAGCGTAGGGAAAAGGTTTGACAGATTTGAGGATTTTTAAAGGGACCAAAATACATGGTTTTTTTTTTTTTTAAATGACCCCTTAGACTCGCTAGGTGATATTACTACGAAAGAAGTATCATAAACACTATTTCGATCGTCTGTCGGACGGTCAGTTATACAGATAGACGGATAGACCGAGAGACAGACATACTCACTTTCCAGGTACATTTGTTCTTGCGGAGATTCGATTCTCACCAAATCGTCTTCACGCCCTCCGTAGCAGGTAGATCTCGCTGCAGCCCAGGATACATTGTCGAATTTCCACAGATAACATGATGAAAGTTTGGTAGAATAGATATAGCCAGGCCAACACGGATTGTGTACGTTGAGGTCTGTAGTTGTTTCGCCTATCGAAGGAAACGTGGAAAACTAATTAGTACAAGTCCTACAATACAGACTACTCTCAGAAACAAGTAACAAATTAGCTCACAATACACTGTGAACAAAATATTGAAGACTACATCGCGGACAGTAAGGGATCAAACTATTTGTCACAATGGTACAGGGTATGAGCTCTTTCAAGGGAGGAAGGAGGAGGCAAAAGCTGTCCATTATGTATGTATTCCACCTGTATACTACACTTATAAAAATAGGACTGTGACTGAAGTGGAAATTGAAACTCGTGAAAACGACAGTTTCCTAAATTTTGGATAGAGGTCACAGATTATCTGGCATTAACAGGGTCCAGAAATGGAAACCTTTTAAACATAATACCTCAAGAAGTCAAGCTTAGATCCTGGTTCTAATACTTTGGTTGTAGGTGTACCACATTGACTACAAGAAGTCTGTCGTTTTGACGGAGGTCAAAGTTAATTTGGAGTCAACAACAGGGATCAGATAGGGTAAAGGCTTCGCACATGATATCTCAAGAAGGGAAGCTTGGACAGATCTGATATCGTATTACATTGGATAAAAAAACCGTGTTTTTCGGAGCAGGTCGAAGGTAATTTGGGGTCAACATAAGTCAAATAATAAATACCTGTAAACACGATTTACGATTTCTCAAGGAGAAAAGCTTGGACAGATCTGATATTTTGCATGGAGGTGAACCACGTTGAGTAAATATATGGTTTTGGTTGGGGTCAAAAGGGGTCCTACAAAAGGGGGAAAAATAGCAAGAACCTTGTGATTCGATATCTCAATAAAAAAAAGGTTGCTCTGGCCTCAGATCTGTTATTTAGCTCAGATGGTATACCATATTGATTGCAAAAGCATACTATATATGCTGTTGAGGCTATCTAGGTAGTCAACAATGGTTACTTTGTTGTAACCACGTACGCATGGAATCTCAAGACAGGAGAACAGTGAGGTACTTACGTAGAACTTTTAGAAGAACAATACTGTATGCAAAAGAAATACTCATCGTTACATTATCAACACAACGTTGCATTTGGGAGTTCTGATATTCCCTGGAGGAGTTCTTGGGCAGTTTGCCCTATATAGGAGCAGACATTACCAACGAACTATTCGCCACATGAGATAAAGCTTGAGAGCAAGGAGATTCCAAGATCAGGGCGGTCTTACCGAATAAGTCTAAACCTTGAGTGGATTCAGCGAGCGAATTCCATGATGTAGTTTTCGCCAGTCCAGTGCTCAATAACTCCACCTTAGCGTTGGCTGGTAGCATTGTACTTTTCCCTGTTGAGACATTCTCGGCAATTGCGTCAACTTGTGGAATAGGAAAGGGAGAAAAACCATTTTAAATAGACGACCTGTTCCTGAAAGTAACAAGTCATCTCTCTGGCTCTACGCAGTTGACCGTCGGTCATACTTTGATATCTCACATTAAAAGTTTTACTAATTTTGAGCTACCGATATTTGATCTACACGCACGATTTATCCCTTCGACATTTTTCCTGTTTTTGTTTTCATAAACTACGTTACAAACACGGGGTAAATTTGAAAAAAAAAAAAAAAATCATAATATCGAATAATGTTCAAAAATCCAAAGACGACCTCTGCGGGGGTAGTCTTTTACCAAAGGACGAATCCCCAAATGTGTTCATCCTTCATGGATTTGCATTTCGTCAGCCCAAATCAGAAAGAAAAGTAATGTATCAATGGCGAGTTTGCAAGCTCCGTGTTGCGTGGGCCAGATAGTCAAGTAAAAGGCCCTAAAAAGTAATTACTTTAGCTGATTTTTTTCCCTTGGATATTTCTTTTCCTTTGAAAAAGGACAATATGGGTCACAAGTTTCTGTGGGTCCAAATTTATTTCTTTGGGTACCCCTATTTCCATCCCCCCCTAAGGGTAAGCTTACGTCATAGTCAGAGTTGACCTATCGCCTTCTAATTGGGTATGGACCGTAAAAGGACATACCGTGGTCGACTTCGACACTAAGAAGTTACGATCGGGGAGTCGGATATCTGTGGTACCAACACACCCCCCCCCCCCCGCTTCCCTCGCCACCCCTACTTTGAAAATGTATATAAGTAGTGACAGTGACATTCATGTGTGTTGTCAATAAACGGAGAAAAAATTGGAGGTGAGAATGTCTGCCGGGTGAAAATTAAACGTGTTTGAAAATGCCATTGTCTCTGATCTTTGACTAAAGATTTCTCGGCCAAATATTTTCCCGAGGGATATACTTCCTATTCAGGTAAAAAAAATGTATCTAAGAAAACATTTTCTTCAACATTGATAACTTTCCTCGATGCCACACTACTAGTAAGTCACTGACGGATCCAAGGGGATGAGGCTGGAATAGGGTGACGGGGCCATGGCATTCTGGAACCGAAAGGTTGGCCAAGACACGTTTATAAAATTTTACCTAGGGGAACATAATTGTTAGGAGAGAATAAACGTCACAATCGCGTGTCTTTGTTGCACCAAATAGCATATGAGCGCTTTCAGTTATAAAACAATGTTCCAAAGGGAACCCTAGCCCTCCCTTAGCCCTAAGACCTCTCCTGCTATATGACTGGGCCTTCCCAGTTGCCAAACAAACTACTGAGATCCCCCCAGTGGGGTAGGGCATAAGTTTACTGTAGAATCTTCGGAATTTTCTATACGGCAGCATTCTGAGCTGTAATCAGTTCTCGAACACAATAGGGAGCTTTCGATTTGTACGTCACCTAATCGACTGCTACGATTATTACGTCATTTTAGCATATGCGCATGCGTCACGTCGTCTCACCCAAGCCAAATCGACGAGGGAGATGAAGTAACGCCTGGGTATAGACTAAACATGACGTAATAATAGTACTTCATCGCAGCAAGTCGACTATATGGACGTACAAATCGAAATCGCCCCGGTGTTCGGTGCATGACCAACTACGTTACCGATGCAGTTTGACTTCTTCAGTCTCATAATTCCTCCAAGAAAGTCACATGCGCCAAGAAGTGAAGGAAAGTCATAACTGTATTCGATGCAAGAATCGCCTGAAGATGAAATAAGAAATACACCTTGTCTCATCATATAAATCTACTGTTTTCATACGCCCTCAAATTCATCTCAAACTGTTCCACCTTTTACTCACTCTAAATCAGGGGGGTCAATCCAAATTGAAATGTGTGTGTGTGGGGGGGTATGTTTGACTAACTGACAGGTTTGAATTATTAAAGCTGATCCAGGTGGGGTCTACAAACTTCACTTTTTGATGTCTTTGGGTATATTGGACGGGTCCACTGGTTTTCCCCTGGGGTCTGGGGTAACGTCCATTAACGTGACTAGAAGAAAAACCCCGGAATCGCTGAGGTATTTGCAGAATTGTGAGCTTAGGAATGAAAGGATTCTGTATCTTTCAATGGCATTGAAAGGAAAAAACTGGTCAGACATTGCATATTTTGAGACAAACAATCAATATGATGACTGAGGAGGTGGGGACGTCCAGGGTTTAGTGATTGAAGACACATATTGTCAAAACTCTATGGAAGGGCAATTCCGGGCGCGTGTCCAGGATTTTTAACCGGGGACGGAGGCTGGCCTGAGGGCATGTGTGGCAGGACTAGCTAAGTTGAGGGCCACCACTAGATGGCACGAAGGGTACAAAAAAAAATTGGGAACTTTTCAAACTTCCCGAATGCCCGGAAATGGCATTTCTCGGCCATCCTAAACTGCATATAACAAGCCTTAACAGAGGGATATTATATCTGCAATTTCTAAAATCTGTAAAAAAAATAGGGCGGTAATACATATTAGATGAGGGTTGAAATGTGAAATGATACAAGGATCATAACGAATTATGCATTCTCTTTCATTTTCTTTGAGTACTATATTTGGGGGCTGAACACATAGGTGTACGGACTCCTGGATGTTTTTTCTTCTTTTTTTAAGGGGGGGGGGGATGCTCGAAGTTGTTTGTTAGTTATTACTGAGGGAATTACTACAGTATCTGAGGAAAGGGCCACAAGGAGTTAGCGTACAAGAAAATATTGGGTTTTGCGAACCTCCCAGATAGTCAAAACGGCGTTTCCCGAGTATTCTAGGTTGCACGTACCCAGCTTTAAAAGAACGATATCATGTCTACAATTTGAATAACGATCTATGAGAAATGGTAATATATATATGGGAATTTCCACCGAAATGTCTCACGGAGAGTGGTTCAAAACCCTCTGTGAAATCTGTGAAATTTCGAAAAAAAAAAAAACTTTCGCGGTTACTAGGCAGAAGATGAACATGAATAGAATGTAAACAGAAATTACTATAGCATGGCCAGGTTCTAGTGACTGGGGACATATTTTGCTTACACGTCATCGATATGAGAAATGAAGCACCTATCCAGGGTATTCAGCAGGAGTGGAGAGACTCGGCATGAGCACAATTTCCTTTTGCGCGCTCTGCGTGCAGGACTATCTAAGCGGAGCGCCACCATCAGTTGGCGAGAAGCGTACCAGAAAATTTTGAGCTTCACATATTATCCCCCCAGATGATCGGAAACGGAACTTCCCGGGTATCCTGAGCTTCATGTACACATCCTTGAAAAGGGGCTCTCAAGTCCGCAATTTCTCAATTAATTTCTTCGGAAAAACGGTAATAAAATGGGGGGCTCTGATCTAGAATATTTATGTTATTGTTATTTTCTGAGAAAATAATTCAACAGTTTTTACTCTCTAACGATAGCAGGTTTTTGTTATATTTTTGACAAAGTTTTCAATAGCAGGAGACCTTAGGCAAAATCTGGTGCAATAATTTGCTTCTATTGCAGTAAATTGTCCCTCGAGAAATAATGGTTCCAGAGACGTTATTCCAACAATCACAGTTGTTTATTAGTTTGCTACAACTGCCGATGATTGCATGACGAAGTAAAAGTCGGTCCTGTATCGATGACTTTTGAAAATGATAGCCACATTGAAGAGAAATAAAGATGCCATAGAGAGGGATTGTCATAGATGGAGAGAGCTTGAGAAAAATGAGGGTTGGTCCAGATCTGTGAGAGGGTTGTAAGAGACGAGGTGTCTCCACCCGCTTTTGAGAAATTTTCACCTTCAAGGTAAAGATAGATGCAAAATGGTGCAATATTTGGCTTTGTAAAGCCATAAAATGTCCTAGATTGAAATATGAAAAATTCCAACTGGTATATCATACTTTCTGACTATCCTAACTCCTAGACTGAAAATATGAGAGATTCAAATCGAATTTCAGGTTAATTGAGAAATATCTCTAAATACCAGGTAACCTCACAATCTGGTGCAATATTTGGCATCTTTTTACGTCATAAAATGTGCTAGACGGAGATATGAAAATTTCCACCAGGTATTTCAGATTTTCCAACGGTTGTCGTCCGGTTGCGACGGCCCTTAGTGTATATCGACAATTCATTCAAATGCGCGATCACTAACAGAATAGTGACCTTACCTCTTCTTTTAGTAGTAATTTGAAATTTTGTTGGTGTATTGATGGGAAGGGAACGTGCCACAAACTTTTTGTCCACCATCAGCCTGCAAAGGCCGTTTCCTGTTTTTTGGACGGAATTTCGCCTTGGCTAGAAATTCTTTATTCCGAACTTCGCTTTAGGAATTAATTTACCGTTACTTTTACTTCATGTAAATTAGTAAATTACGGGGGGGGGGGGGGATTACTGGGGTAACGTTCTCCATTAATTTCCAGCTGCTTCCAAAGGAACAACAAATACACAACCGTCGGATATCCTTCGTAATTTAATCTCGACCAAAAAGGTCAGTCAATCCATTACCTTCTTTTATCCATTAACATAACAGGGCAAAGAGAACACTGCTCACGAAGCCCACGAAAAATGTTGGCATTCTTGGGTTGTGTCGATGACTCTAACACTGGTATATGAACACCTAAATTCGTCGCGCATAATTCCCTTATGAGCATTTATCAGCCTAGCGATTACATCAGTTACTCACCAAAATTGTGGGGCGAATTTTTTTACAATGTCCCCTACCATTCAAAAAGTAATCCAAAATATTTCTCTTTTACGAAATGTGTGTGTGGGGGGGGGGGGCACTTGATATTGTGTCCCCCACCTATGGAAACGTCAGGGGGGTGTCCCCTCGTCCCACAGGATTGACGCCCATGCTCTAGATGTAGTTCAGGCTACTCCAACAAGTTACTGCGGTCAGAGAAGTGTGTAATGTTTTCAATTTTTTTCCTTTCTATGTGTTTTGTGGAGACTGCTCTGAACTGGAATAGTAGGCGCAACAAGTTTTGACTCAAGGTCCTTGAATTTTACGTGAGCCTTAAAAGTGGTTTAAAAGATCTTATTTCTCAGTTGAGGATGTAGGCCTACACAGAGTAGAGTCGTTTTACACACCTCATAACACCTTGTTCATTTTTGTTCCTTTGTGTTTCCGTCTCATGTTTGACAAATTAAAAGCGGGCAAATGATAAACACAGAGATGGCTTCCTTTGACTGTAATGTAACTACAGCTACCATTATAAACTGTAAGTAGTCACCGAAACAGAAAGGCATCTACATACGAAAACAATCCTCACATGGATCCCAAATTACTCTTTGTAGACAAGTACGATGTGTGTTTCAAGTATAGAAGTGATTGTTTCTGTTGTTACAACTTATAATTATTACAAATTATTGTGGCATATCTTGCCGATTCGGTTTTAGTAAGGGATCACCGTCCAAATCTCTTACCCCTCCTCTTCCATGCAACACCAAATTTCTTGAACATATTTCTTTCTCACAGTCAATGTCCCACCACACAATGATGTATTTGGCATTTCAACATCACTTCTTTATCTGTAGACTGCAAAACTAGTTTACCAAGTAACCTTATTCGTAGCACACCTCTGAAAAATTGTCTGTCCCTTCAAGTCCGCATAAACTTCACAGAATATTTACTAACTTCACTGTGGTCTAAATGTGTTTATCATAGGTAGGCCAATAGAATGGTGGGTTTGTTAAAAACGTAAATGGACCGACAATTGCAATAGAGTCTAAAGAGAAAAAAATTAAAAAAAAGAAAAGATTAATCTTCTTAAAAGTGGACATCATAAATTGAAAGATGAACTTACCTATGACAACTTGCTTGAAGAGTGCCACAAACAGACAGTGCTGAAGGAAATTCATTGTGAAACCATTGTATAGGGCAGGCCTGTTGGTACAGCCTTGACGATTGTTCGTTCTCTGCTGCCCAAGATATGACTACAACTGACGGTCTCGATGTAAACTCCGCCAAAATGTCGAGTTCAAGCCAAGCTAGTATTAATTTGAGATTTACCGATCGCTAAATGCATTCATATTTAAGTAGACTATAAGCAGATTGGTTTGCAAATACTGAAATGGAATAACTACAAGAGTACTAATCCCACGAACCATTTGAGACTCAAAAGGCAATTTAAATTCAGCATCGATTAGACGTTTGTCTGTTTCGTTTAATTTTAAAGGACATCAAAATTATACAAAAAGATCCTTTATGCATTGAATTTAAAGGTTTACTATCTCAGTCACGATATGGAACAGTAACCCAGAAAAAAGGGGTAGTATGGACGTTCATCAGTCAAAGCTGCACATAAATGTAAGGGAAAAGCCTGTTTTGAGGCTTGGTAAATTAAAAATGTGATGTACAAAATGTAAAATGGATTTCTGGATAGTTGATTATATTGTGCATATGTTCGTTTTTATTCCAGTTATTGAAGTAATTTTACTCACGACTTGAATACGTGTGTGGCTGGAATAGTAAATTTAAAGTTTCTTAGCAAGTATTGAATATGAATTTAACGGAGCGGATATTGTGCAAAACCACGTAAATTCAAGCACAATTATTTCAGATCATACGATGATGATGATGATGATGATGATGATGATGATGATGATGATGATGATGATGATGATGATGATTATGATGATGATGTTTAACTGTCTCAGTGCAGACTGCACGACTTAAGTTTTAAAACATTGAGTAACATTAAAGCATTGAGGAATATCTCTTTGAAATATAAAACAGAAGTGTATGGCGAATATCTTTCCAAAGTGTTAGTCAAAAAGTATTGTACTTTCCTTTTCAAGTTATACACTTTCAAAATCCAGAGAAAGTTGACATTTGTGCTATACCACAGCAAATGACAACTTTTAACTTGACATTTTTATATACGCAGCTTATACCACTGGCCACGTATATCAGGAACATCATGCACTTTGATTACTTACGGTAAAAACTCTTTGATGCATTCCGTCTACTCTTGACGAATATGTACCAATTTAACACCAAAAGAAAACGTTTATGCTCCTCCTCCTAACAGCCTCTGTCTCTCCACCCACCTCTCTCTCTCTCTCTCTAACAAAAAGGAAATATTGGTAGCCGAAATAATGAACAGACTGAGACAAAAATGAACAGATTAGTAAATAAATGAAGAATTATAGATAAGGAAACTTTAACATTTGTCTTTCATATAAGAATTAAAAGTTCAATAACTGATTGATGCTATTTGTCGTATGTAATCCTTCAGTCTTTGTGTTGCATTACTGCTTGCAAAACAATTCTCTTCTACTTCTTCCCTGCAACATTCCTCGTTGAACGACTCTGCAGTTGCTTGTCACCTGGTAATGAAAACTTACAACTTACCAAATCCGGTTAGACAAATGTATCAAATGACTATACTTCTGACTAAGAGAGAGAGAGAGAGAGAAAATTCAACTCACACAAGAATTGCAACGAGGTGTTAGTACGGTGATATTAGTTCTGAGAATTTCCGTTGCAAAGTTTTTCGTCTTACTGATGAGATCCTGAAATCCGGTTCGTCCCACACCAATGCAGCGGACGTCTAATGTATGATTACAGGTGTCAGCTTGTCAGAGCCTGGTAAGACTTCAGTCATACTGTAAGTTCCAACGTTGTCATGTAGTGAGTCACCTCTAGGCAGCCGGATGCGTGGCGCACGAAGTCAGCGTATTACACGAGAATACTCTACTCACAAATAATGTCTACTACGATTTCATCTTCCTCTCCGGACGAAAATACCTCTATAAGTAGTATATACAGAATATACACAATCCCTTTAAGTGTTTACAATAATAACAATAATATTTAAATGAAACCCCCACTCATGTCCGGCATGTACTTTAACAACAGCTTACTGATTTCGTCCTACCCAAAGTCTCCTAATTAACTTTTAATTAAGCAATAATAACATGTAACTCAAGATTTGGAACAGTTCTGCCAGTAGCTTTCTCTGAGGAGGATTGAAAAGGCCATTTGCCTTACACATGTTTTCGTAATAATGCTGATAATGCTTAAATTAAAGACTCATACAATTTCTTGGGTCCTGTGAAAATTCCTTTGTTTATATGTTTATACCCCAAATTTCATAAGAAATGATTCATTCTTCAAAATTTGCTAGGCTGTTCCGTCTGTCAGTGACTGAGTGACTTTAACTCAGCCAAAGATTATGCTTCATATTTTCTACATTTTTTAAACGAGGAGCCTACCGCTTTTTTTTTCTGTTAAAGTTGCAGGTTTTGGGCTCATCATGCACAAGAGGACTGTACTCTATGATAAAGAAGAAATAATTTCTTAAAGCTTATTTCCTATATTGTGTAAGATGTAACAAGAAAAACATAAGACAAAAGTACCCTTCTCTCACTATGAAGATTTTTTACAGCCTATGGGACTGTGCAGAATTGTACATTTGTATTATACGTATACAAAGGCAAGCTAGAGGAAGCAGGCAGTTGTTATGTAGACATAAAATTCGATAAAGAATTGTTCATCAGATATGACTTCAAATAATGACAATGATATGTTATTGATCCCGTATATTGTTAATTTAAGTTCTTTTCCATGCAAACTACTACAGTATTCTTTGTTTTCAATCTATACCGTGCCATATCACGTGTTTCCAATGCCAGAGTTGTAGTTGATTTTCGCAGAGTTTGTTTGATCCATTAGTTCATCATCACCAGGAATGCAAGTGTTGTAAACAGAATATTCATATAAACATTTTGCTCGATATTGACTGTGTGACCTTTTGTCAATATACATCACGGTTTTCGTTAACGGTCTGAAAACAAATATGACAAATCCTACTTGACAGAAGATCTGAGAACCGAAGACTAGTGCGAATGTATTCAAAGTCTTACACGGATGATCTTTTCTTTTGATGTGTTATGTTGTGATTTTGAATTTTCCGTCAGTGAACTTCTCGGTTAATAATACTATGTTCATGAATAATTACTTTTATAAAAATTACAAGTATTATTGTTGTAACCATTATTACATAAGTATTATTATATAAATATTATTATTAATACCGTTATTAACATCATTATTATTAATCATCATAGTAATTTTGAGGTTTGGTTTTTCCATAACTGGCTCATTGCATATTAGCGACTACAACCTTGGACGAGGGAGGTATTGCCTTAAACATTCCTACTTGGACAGAACTCGTTAGTCAAAAGGTTTTTTTCCATTAATATTCAGAGTCTAATTTCGTATTATCTATGAAAATAACTTTCATTAAGGCATTGGTTACGACTTTCGCGAAATGAATAATGAAACGGAGAGGGCGATGTTTTGACTCCAGTTAATAGTGACCATTTTCCTGAAAAAGTTAATTAACTAATAAACTAGTCTTCTAAACTTCTAAACTGTAAAGAAAGGCCAAGAAGTAAAATCGAAAAAGCAACAAAGAGATTTTTTTTATACACATATGTATTGCTTTCTTTTAAAACGTTGAACAATGACCCAGTGGTATAGTTTGAAAGGAATTTGTGACTTTCACAACGATTTTGATTGATATCGAAGATAAAGAGAAAAAAAAATGTTAAATTTCGTCGTCGATTCATCAGTGACTAATATGTATTCGGCAATGTATTGATCACGAGGATGGTATTTACCTCTCTCAAATCAACGACCATCATTTATGTAGTATCGTACAGTAAATTAAACATGTACCGTAACATTCTGCAGTGTTAAAGGCTGACAATTGTAAATTTACATATATGCAGAGCAGTGTGGCAACAATTACTTTGTATCCGAATCTTCACCTCTCTTATTTCAACGACAAATGAAGGTATTTACATATTAATATTTTACCCAGCATTTCAGTTGTACAGGACCAGTTTGAGGTGTCTGTGTTAAGCTGGAATATGAGTTGTACTGGCAATCACCTCTTCATCTATCTTTGTTCTTCATCAGTGTTTCAGGGAGGAGAAAGTGAGGGAAAAGATAACCTGTCACAGAATGTGAAATAGACTTACGCACTCATCTTCTAAATATCTGAATATGAAGATTGCCGCCACATTTTTGTTGGCCCTACAAAATTCAAACCCCCCAAGAAAGCATAGGAGTCAATCATCGTCACTTGAAATTAAATAGACCAATGGGAATGGATATGAATATGCATGTGTGACAAATCTGACAAATTTTCAACTCATGTTCCAGCTTTAAAAGTTACAACGTAAGTCAAAAGAGACCATCTAAGAGTCATTTCTAGTCTTCCATTTAGAAGGGTCTATCTTTCCGATGTCGTTTTCACTGAGAAAATTCAGCAACCATGTACATACCACAGTCTCCGAAAAATTTCCATTATGTATTTTAAACTGTTGCTACATGTAATTATCAGCACAACACACAAAACAAAATGTAGCTTCATGAAATAAGTATGTGACAAGATCGGAATAAACAAACCACTGATGTCACTTAACATATACCATTGCATGGATGACCAAAGGAAGTGCCAGTAATTACACAGAGGGTATACGCCACAGGCCCATAGACAGGCCAGATTGCTGGAGAGATAGGGGTCCAAACTATATAGAAATAGGGGTGGGCCCACCGGCACATGTGACAAAATATAATTTTTTCCTCTCAACATGTTCAAGGAGGGATGGGGGAGGAAACCGATCCATTGCCAATCAGCCAGTTTCCGTAGGCACTTGCATACGGGGCCTGGTTGATCGATCATAAGTCCACTGTTGTTGATATGTGCATCTGTCGGCAGTATTTGTCAGGGAATATTGAATTTTAATGTGTACAGATGTGGATATATTTTCACCTAACCAGCAATAATATTTTTCTACACACTTGCCTAGTAACTTATCATTCGGTCATGGGTGTGGGCAATGAACCAAGCATATGAAATAGTAAAGCGAGTCTCTTCATTAAATTGGCATTAAACATGCAAAAAAATCACCAAAAATCACAATTTCATCTTGGTTTGATTGTTGCTAGATTTTGAAATCATTTCTGTTTAAAAACTTGTTGGAAGCTCTCGATCTTCTTGTATTGTCCCGGTTTTTCTGGCATCTGCCGATGATAAGATATGTTATACCGGACTTTTGGTTCTCTTTGCCTTCTGTCATTTTGTCTGCTGTGTGAGAATCCGTACGTGATGTAGATAATGAGACCTGTTTTGTGGTAAGAAACGTGAAAGACAAAAAGTACATGAATATGCATAAATATTTAATTCGTTTAATTCTGATTATTTTCACCTAATAAGAAAACAAAAAGCAATGAATTTCTTCTCTCCTGAATAATTAAGTTGAAACCTTTAACATGTGTACATGGCACAAGTCCATGTGTTCACATGTGAACGTCAACGTAATGCGTTCGTCATCAAGCTATGATCAGATCACGTGATGGTCATCAAACTGTAATAAAAAAAATCCATGTAAACGCCCCTGTGATCATCATCAAGCTCTCATGATCATGGTCACAGTCCGTCAAGTCGTCAGAGAATCAAAGATCACAGTCAGAAAATGCAAGGGAACGCTTGCGAGATCTGATCACTTGTTTGTTGCATGGCAACGTCACAGGACTCCCTTTGTTCGTATACAAGCATACGTTTGCAGCAAGTGAAATACACCTGCCAAGGCCAGTACAGCATATATCTATGATGCTAGGAACGCTTGTGATATAGATCAGAAACAAGGATTTTGCGAAACAGCTAGGCGACCGGGCAAATACTGCATTACTGAGACGCCCATTACCGCTCGATTACCGCTTTTGCAAAAGAAAACGATAGAGACCAGCATGGTGATGCGATGATGACGAGCTCATCATCAGATCGATAGCGCGTCATCACGTGGGAACGCGAGTATAATCTGATCAAGGAAAACCCCAACGATCCAGTGAGACAGCCTTCATGGCTCAATTTCTCGATCATAAAATAATTCTCTCTGGCGATTTAACTGTATCATATTATTACGATCACGAATGTACCATTTAGCATAATTTGTACGTTGAAGTCAATCACATTTATGAACTTACCGAAAACCAGCCACACCAGAGATCTCAACCAAGTAGTGACGGGAATTTGGAAGATAAATAATATGTCGATGAAAATGCTAATTAATGGTAAAGTCGGCACGAACGGAACCTGTAATGGAGAAAACGTGATGAAAATTGTCAGTGAAAGGTTAATCAACGCTGGACCGTGTCGAATAATGCACGATCAGGGTTTAATGCAAGCTACGCACGAGGGAGCAACCGAAGTGCATCTGGAGATTGCATTAGTCCCCGAAAGTGCATTTTCCTACTGATAATGTCCAAAGTTGTTGAACCTTGTTTATCTGTTCATACATACAAAACGAGAATTTGATTTAAAAAAAAAGTCGAAAACCAAAATTGGGTTGGTAAATAAGCGCATTTTCATAGAAAAAAAAAGAATCCAGAGAAAAGGTAAACAAGATTCACAATTAACATTTCACCAATGTTCGTGGGCGATAGAAAAAGTGACTACAATTGTTTTGTGTAGGATAGCACACGCCACAACATTGTCGATCTACATTTTTATTGTATTCAATGTGATTTTACTCTAAATTTGACCTACCTCAGATATTCCTTTTTGTCGATCCCGTTGGTAATGAAGGTATATCGGCAAGGCACAGACAAGCGACAAACCAAAGAGCAACGTCTGCGTTGTCGCCCAGGCTTTCGATTTGGAGGAGACAAAGAACCCTGTGTACGTAACCACCGCTGCAAAACCGACTTGGAAGGCTACCGTTGCCATTAAACTAGTCGCGACAACCGTCCCTGGTGCAAACCGCCCCAATGGTTGAAACGTGGGATGCAAATCTCTTTTCAAAGTCCCAGGAATAGTCCGAATAGGGTTTCTTTCATCTGCGGTTTCCTCGCGACACTGATGGCCTAATTTACCGTCACTTTCCTCGTCGCTGCGTGGCAATAATCGTGACAACTCAGATTCAAAAATACCATCAGGTTCGTAATATTCCGTCGGTTCAGCGGCAGAAAACAATTGCAAGTTATCTTCGGTTTCACTTATTTCGCCATCCGTTGTCGTCACAGTCAGCTTTCCGTCTGAAAACGGGTCTTTTCCAGCTTCCGGTATCCTTGAATATTGATGTGGTTGTTTTGTATCCGAAACTTCATGTTCATCAGTCTTTTCCCTAACCCTTTCTTCATTCTCTATTTGCCGGTAAGGAGTGTAACGAAGTACCACAAGGGCTACACTGACCAAGATCAAAGAACACAACACACCCGCCGACTGAAACTGTTCGAAGGCGTGAACTTTGATGAACATAGTTACCACGGCAACAACAAAACCAAAGATCAAAGTTTCTCTCAAGCCCAACCGATTGACGGCGGTCGTCTCCTCCTCAATACAAGGAAATAGAAGACAGTCGGTGCACATCGCCAGCAGCAACCTCGATATGCAAAGCAGATTCACCACAATAGACGAAAATACCGTACAGACCGAACCAAATCCGATGAAATATCTTCCCCATGCAACATTATCATGACCAGTCAAACTAAAAGTTTCAAAGTAAGCCTCTCCAGATTGAATGTATCGACCGTCCAGGGCCAGATTGAGAGAGACGGCATTGAGCACGTAGGTGATAGTGCTGATCAACACATAAAATGTCATGGACCGGCGAACGCTCTTGCTGGGATTTCTAGTCTCCCCTGCTGCAATGCCTAACGTATCGAATGCCGTAAACGCAAAATAGCAGGGCAGTATTCCACGTATGACTCCGAGGAAACCGTAGGGTAGCAGACCCTCACGGTGGCGGCTCAAAGACGCGTCACCTGCAGTTGCAATACCGAGATAAATGGTAAATCCCACGACGGCGAATTTCAATATCAGAAAAAAGGATACTACTTTGGCTGAGAATTTGGCGCCAAAATAGGCGATTGCGATGGCGACAACGATACAGAAGGATCCTACAACGTTTGGATAGTCTACGATGTATCTGTAACTCCAAGGTGTTCCTCGCTGGAATGCCTCCAAGGTTACATTTCGTATTTCGTTACCAGTGAGTCGATCGATGGTGTAACTGCACATCTGAGCCATCGAGATGGCCCTGAGAGTAAATTCCAGGATCAGATTCCAACCGACGAGAAACGCGACCAGTTCTCCTATTGTGACGTAGATGTAATCGTACGACGATCCCATGCTTGGCAACTTGGAGGCGAATTCAACATAGCAGGCGGCAGGGACCAGAGCGATTACTCCTGCTAAAATGAAGGACAAAACTGCTCCAGGACCGGCAACCTCCTTGGAAACGTAACCGTTTACGAGAAAAATGCCAAAACCAAGGGTCTCTCCGAGACAGAGGAAAAGAAGGTTGAAGGTGGAGAGGTTTCGCTTCAGCGGAGTTTGCAAGTTGTAATCGACGTTTAGGGAATCGAAAGGTTTCCTACGACCAAGTCGAGACAATCCATCCAAAATGCTATCCATCTTTTCTGCATTTGATTTCGACTGCCACCTTTACCTGCAAGTGAGGGAATATGCAATGGACTAGATCAATTAATGACTGTGAGCAGTTGTCGATATGAGGACACTCACTCGAGACATTTCGTTGAGTATTTCGATTTTTTCTTCCTAGGGAAACTAAGTGGATATTTACAATGGTATATGGTGGTACCCTGGTCCTTTAAAGAAGAGTATTTTAATTTCCAATACATTTTGTTGGAGCAGTGTCATCCTCTTGAGACAAAACCCAAAGGTAACAGCGCATACACCGCCAGTAGATAGAAACAAAAGACTGTTTTTCACTTTTACATAGGCCACGCTTGATCCAAACATCCACAGGTTTTTCTATCGCAGATTGCGTCATTTACTGATATATCACCCTGATGAATGCATCAATAACCAAAAGCGTTACGATGGAGTTTGCTGTCCCACAAAAGCGAGTATAGAACGTACGATGAAACAATGTTGAGTGAACCAAAGATCATGACAATGGTGATGTGTCATTGAAATGTGTTTCCTAAGGTATGTGTGAATGCTTAAGAATTGTATTGAAGTATTTCGAATGACGAGTAAGGGGGGGGGGGGTGGGGCTAACTTTTCTCCAAACCCTGTGAGACGGTTACATAAAATATTAATTTATGTTCAGTATACCTCGAAAAAATGACATACGTTACACGTCACCGGTGGAATAGGGTGAAATCGTTGTTGTCGAATAAAAATTGAATTAACCAGGGAGTGAAACCCATTTTCAGAACGTCAAGACCTGCCAAAAGAAATGTTTCTTGTGGTAACTGAGCTCAAATATCACGCTCTTAATGTGGAAGATGTAGGTCTGCCATTCATCTTTAATAAAACAACTCTACCCTAGAAAAAAAAAAAACTGTTCAATGTCTACCCGAAAAAAAGCTGGTTTATTTTTTAGAGAGACATTCTGACAGATACGAACATGACCACAGAGAATAGACGGTGCCAAGATACTTTATAGGGTGAATTAGATCATACAATTAAACATTACTTGTATACTTTTCTCGGCTATTGTTCCAAATGGAAGAATTGACGTGAGTGGAGTCTTCGTATTTGTAATATGAGTAAATCAAGACCTATCAAAATATGTGGTTGCCACAAATATTGTGAACTGACGTTAAATATTTCATCGGTTCACGACGCCAGGGCGACCGAACGAGTTTCTAACGCCCGGAAGGTACCCCCAATAAGAATTCTATCTCAAGCAGAACTGTGGTACCAATAGCTGGACTGCGAGGGATTTAAAAGACGAAGAAAATCCAAGAAACAAGAAGTCACTGCATTAAGTCACTTAAAAGTGAACTCAGCGTATATGATCACTCAGTGGATTGCTCTTTTATTCTCTTTTATAAAATATTTTTCATTGTTCTATGTCATTTTTGTTTAATATATCGTTTTTTCGGTTGTCCTACTTGCATAACAAAAAACGGCCTTCACGCAGTACAATGGTCGCTACATTTACTGCAAAATTTAATTTGTCGTGCTTTCCTTATGTCTTTAAACTTGAAAAAATAAACCTTTAAGAGGACCTCACGTATATCTGGGCGACTAATGAGCGTTTTGACTGATTGCGGTAACGACCATAGATGAACATTTAAAGTTAAACGAATCACTATGATGCTACCCAAGCACACTATAGGCGCACCCACAGTCGGTACTACCGACTCACAGTTCCAGCTTCCATGAAGCCAAAAAAAAATGCAAAAAAAAAAAATTGCAATGACTTTTATAAAAAAAAAATTTCTTTATCATGTAGGCTACTCACGGATAAAGCGAATTCTCTGTAAATCCTAGACCGTGAGTCAACGTCTCCATGGATATGTGACTTAAAGACCCTCCTGAAGAACTTTAATCCCAGATAGAGTTGTGACTAGGATATTGGCAGACCGAAATTTCATTCAAGTATCCACCAAAGTTTTACCCTCAGTCATGGCCATCTGTTAATGGGCCGACTAAGAGACTATCATTGCAGTACCCATTATATGAACTAAAAGTACAGCCCTACAGTACGGTACCTCGGTTAAACGTTAACAGTCCATCCCCGCATGCAGTCAATTACGTTCCTGGTGGTTTACCGTACGCTATAAAGCAATAAACTGATGTAAAAAGGTCGACAGGTAGGCCTACCTATACATTGTTTAGAAGAGGCAATCGTTAGCCACGTACAAACGGCTTTCAAAAATATTACTATTCTGTTTGAGAGAGTGAGCCCATTTATCGTGGGTATTGAACCTTTCAACGACTTTGTTAAACAGGCCTACCACTTGAGGAAAAACTCTACTATGGGGTTTGCCGCTCAGCAGACCATGTGAAATATACACCCTCATTGTGTGTTAACAAATCCCTAGGCGTCCACAAATCATATTGAACTTGCCGTTACTGGTTTAGATATAGCTGCGGTATAATTATAACGAATAAAATATGTATGAATATGTCATGTCTATTATGTATATGGGCATGTATCGTATTTCTAATGGCTGCTTTCAGCAATAATTATTGCAGATAGACGTATAGAGAACGAACTGTACACACTGGAAGATTCAGCTTTAGTTTACCAAGCAGATTAGGGTACAAGAAAGAAACATTTCTTTCAGTGAGAGATTTACAAATTTGAATGTCAAGTATTAGGTAGGGTACCTACCAGTTCCCACCCCCCCCCCCCCACAGCACAAAAGATTGCATCCTCAACATATCCCCCCTTCCCCCAACAAAGCAAAACACTCAATTTTAGATCTCTTACCATAACTGTTGTTTTCTAGCAGTTCTTATACTTGTTTCGTCAGCTCATCCTGGAAATTTTCCCTACCAGTTTTATTTATTAATCTCTCATAAATGTAAAACTCATGAAGCGGAGTACAGATCCATACAGTGCATCAACAGAAAGAAAATTTAAATAGGCCTATAGTAGTGTTTAAGATGTTACAATCTAGCCTAACACGAGTACAATAGGATACAAGTACGTATAGGATAGCGTAGGCCTACACACTCTGAAATTTGAAGAAATAGGCCTATAACACCCACTAAATCATCAAATATAGGCCTAGAAGCCGTGCAGTTGGCTCAAAGCTATTTCTTTCCTTTATTCGAAGGTTGCAGTTCAAAATCAGTCATGGAGCACCATGTCATTCAAGTCAACTAATCTTTAAATAATTAGTTCGCTTAGAACAATGTTTTCATGTGTAGGTTTGCACCTCCAACAGTTTTAGAGATCGCATGTAAATGATGTGAAGAAGGCATGATCGAGTCCCATTATTTTGATATCTAGTTGCCTGAGGTTTCCTGAAATAGCCACACAAATCTTCACATGTTTTATACACAACGAAGGTATTCTACCGTGATACAAGCGATATCTACAAAGAATAATATATGTTTTTCTTTTTTTTTTTCCCTGACGACTGGCAACACTATGGCAGTACAAAAAAGTTCTGTTTCGAGACAGACTAAGTGTTGCAGACGACAAATACCATATTGTGTTTATCCTTTCATCCCACCTAAGCCATATAGAATTGCCAAGAACTGTACAAAGGACAGATTAGGGTGTGACCTTCAGGTTTGCAAACGGTTGTGTTTAGATCAAAATAATAGCATCCTGAATACGGCAAGTCGACCAGTCCTGTATACATGCCCAGAATGGATATCTTGCAATTAACCAAAGGAATATGCTAAAAGGACGTTGAAGCACAACAGGCCTATGTCTTTCGAGGGATTGCGTCAGAGAGAAACAAATAACAAAACACAGAAATGCCCTCCACCACCGCCCCCCCCCCCCAAAAAAAAGAGGAAAAGTTAGCTGACTATATACAGTCTTTGTTGCTTACTTAGTTGACTGGAGTTGCTTCCATCCACGATGTCCTATGGAATTCGTATCGGTCTTGTTCCTTGCAAAACTTGTTGGCCACGACGCGATAGAAACTGAAAGGCAAACTCGACGTTGCACTGATCCGTGGAACGCCAATTAAGTGTCACTAAATCCGATGATATTCAGAACAGAGAATTGATACGTAACCATAAATCAATCTGTTCGAGGATCTCGGGTGGTCGATCACGTGGCAGTGTTATACCTGTACCTTTTAGCTCAGGATAGTTCGTGGTATTTTATTTCCATGTTAATTGACATACTAGTGAAATGTTCGGCATTGATATGTTTACAGGCATATTTCACTACTGACAATGGAAGAAGTTTTTACATGACAGAGAATAATTTTCCCCTGAAGTCATTTCATACCCCATAACAATCATCTTGTTCCTATAGCTCGAGCCTATTGCTGTTTGAAGAAATGTTCGCTGGTCAAGAAAAGATTTCCAGGTGTCCCAAGGTTGCGAAATGCCCTATACCACCAGCAAATTACTGAGAGAAGTCTTTGTGGGTTCATTTTTGAAAATGGGATTGCTTATTTACAGTGGAATTTTTGACGCCACTGAAATGTAGATTGGGTATATTGTTGATTCACATTACAAATATCGTGGATATTCATGTCACCTTAAAACCAGGATAATGTGTTTTTGTTTAAGACAGTCAAGACTGAAAAAAACAAAACAAAAGATGATCAAGTAGTTGTCTCTGTGATGTCACAGATTTCACATAGTACAATTCACCATTTAAAAATAGATATATTTTTTGAAGAAAATCCATACCTTTCTGACGAAACGTGCTATGGATGTATGGTTTTCATCAATAACCGAGGAAGAAACATTGTATGAAAAGGCACTTCTACTCAAAGACCGACACCTTTGAAAATTTACGGCAGCTTTTTCATCTGTCAGTCTGGCAACGTAATGATTGCGTCATTGAATGGAACCGCTGTTTAATGGAAACTGTGTTACAGACTAAAAAGTCTGGCGCGTGGTTGGTGTGTTCCCGTTGGTACGCATACATGACGTCATGAATTAGTCGGCATACATGCTCTTTGCTACATAGAAACCCAAGAGCCATTTACGCTTATCTCCCCCCCCCCCCCCCTTCGTCCCCATCGTGTCTTGAAAGAGCTCCTCATACATGTATCCCGTCTCCCTCCCTTACGAAAATTAATAAAAACAGTTATAATAACAGCTGTCTTATAAATGGTACCGAATTTATGGACTGTGCTTTTCATATTTAAAATTGCCCAATGTCGGAAAATTAACGCAGCTGCGGCTTGATCCTTGCTACTCAGCCTGCCGACCGTTCAATTTGATCACCTTATACCACATTAACAGCCGATAAACAGACGGAAACGAATCAGGCCAATTGTACTACCTAAAAAAGAAAACATTCGTTCGTCGGCGTGACAGCAAATTTAGAATCACATAGATCGAAAAAATGATTGCTTCTTTTCATCATTATTGTGTACGTACCTTCACTCATCTGACATACACCCGTTCTTGCAGTTTATCTACTTCTTCCTTTCAAAAGTTCCCAAGCATTGAGTTCCATATTACCCAAAGATATCCGAGACCACTGTGCAAGATTATAAAAAGTGATCACCCTCAGTGAAGATTTTTCCTCAGCAGTTGCCATTTGCCTCCCATAGCGTGGGTAGCATCTGCTCATTTTCGATGCCCGGCAACCTCTTGCACTGTATTACAAAAATACCTATACCATTGACAAATAACGTACGTCCTGAGCTCGGCTAAGGCCTGGGACTTGGTGAGCATGTTGTTCACAGTCAAGTGTGTCTGGACTTCCTAGTGGTGGAATTAGATTTCCTTCAAGCTGGAGGTAATTTTGTTGAATTAATTATGCTGAGCAGACAGCTGAATAACAATAAAATTACAGCAGAAGCCATTGATTTACTTTTGTAATTTCATATTCATGTCTTGTAAGGGAGCAGTTGAAAGGCCAACCACAAAAAGTAGCATATATGTAAAGAAAGAAAGAACATACGTATCAACAGAAACAGAAACCAGAATATGTTAGAGAATGAAACAAGTTTTTAAAATAACATATAAAGGTGTTACGATAGTAAAAGATTAGTATACGTCGCATTTGGGCTATAGCTCTCCCACTTATAGGGAAATACTCTCCTTTTACTTCCATTGATTATGGTAATATCTTTAACTTTCCATATCAATTGTTATTCTGCATATTTCTCGAACCTGTAAAAAAGTTTCCTGTCTATGCCTTGTGACTTTACGTCGGGTATTATGAACATGTTTAATCACATGCAACGGTGAATTAAAGCAAATGGTCAGATTTAACTTTGGTGAGAGAATAACAGTTAATATGCACAAAACTCTAGTCAACGGAATACAGTACTTCATCTGTCCATTAATAATGTGATCTTAGTTTTGCTTTCAGCGAAAACCTCCATTTTATATTACGTTCCCTCAGGAATTTACAGGGGCCTGCACCGCAGGAAGGACGGGGTATGAGAGTTTCACCTTCCCCAGTTTCTAGATACGGTGCACTTTGTTCTCTAAGCAAGAGTTTTCCAGAGTTACTTTTTGAACACATACCCTCACCTAACAAGGTCACACCGATCCTAATGTATATCCCACTCTGAAATAGAACTTCAACTATCTAAACAGGGGCTCTCGGCTTAAAGGTCAGCTTTGAGTCAGTCCACTTCGGTATCTACATGAAAAAGAACATTTGGGGAAGTAAAGTTTATAGGTCACAAATAAATGGTAATCGCGCCTTGTATGCATCTTAATAAATACCATTGACGTATATGCCACACCGTATTAACCTAATATTGAGCATTCCAACTCATGGGCCTTTACACGTTACAGATACACCGGTGACCAATCATGCACTACACTAGAGCAAATGTTATTGCCTACACACTTAGTCTTTAAAGACTTTACTGATGTCTTGAGGACAAAAATTATGAGTAGAACATGTAGTAAGGTCATTGATCGAAAAATTCTTCGTGTCATTCAATGACATGATATTCTCAGTCTCCCACAATGCACTACTATGCAAATGCATCTGCAGAGTTGTTCACATAAAGTAGAGATTTTCAACACTACCGCTAACGGTAACTTAGGGGTCCTTGTAAGCCCAATATCGATCAATCACAAAATCAGAGAGAATCAAACTTCAACTATCTAAATTTGTAGCCAACGCAGAAGAAGCCCCCAGTATTGCGCAAAAGATACTACCTTTATGAATTGATTGCCAGAATATATACATATAACATAATCTGTAGGTTGGTCTGTCTGTGCGTCCGTCTGTCCGTCTATTTATCTGTGTGTCTATCTCTGTCTTTACTCGCCTCTGTCTGCCTGTCTATCTGTCTACACATCTGTGTGTCCTTTCATCTTACGATCTTATTCACTTTAAACGATGGGATTAACATTTCATACATCGGAAAATTGAAACATTAAAACGTAACAGTATAGATCAAAAGAGAATAAAAGGAAAAGTGAAATTCTAGTGGCCAGCACTCAATTACACAGAAAAGTCTGTAATTTATGTCGTGATAGACTCTTCAAGCTCAAGCGAATGCAATGTGAAGCATATATGTCCTGTTTCCATGCCCCAACATACACTAGCCTTTTATGGACTGAGATTGACACTCTAGGAATATCGTCAATTAATGTCGTTTTTATATTTACAGACTTCGTTGACAAGTTCTTTATTATTATTTAAATAATAATGTACAGTCTACCAATCTACTAATCTCCAAGCAAATGGATGAAAAACTTCGACCTGTTTTGTCAATTAATACGGCTAATTTCAATTAAAAATGAAAATTAGAAAAGAAATAATGGGGAACAAAAAAAATAAAGCATTTAATGCGAACTGTTTACTGTTTTGTATCTATATATAAGAAAGAGATTTCTTTACCTAGAGTTTACAAGAACACTTCATCGAATTCACTTTCTGTGTGGCAATTTATCTTGTTTTGATGGTCTCTTGTCTCCTCTTCCGAAATTGTCTCCGCGTTACGATCAGTTTCTGCTCTGGCGGAATTTTCACTCTTTGGTGCTTCAGAAGTATTTGAGCGGATTTCCGCTTTCCCACTAGTAATGTTTTCTGAAATTGATGGCGGACCTGTCTTTCCTGAACTGCGAGAGGATCCGACCGCCGCGGAGGATGACGAGCCGCGATTTAGTCGTCGATCGCGCGTGCCTTTGATTAAGCTCACGAAGAGCGCAAGTACGCGCTTGTTACAAAAGAAGGCCAAGAATATGAAGACCCCTTGTAGGCTGACCAATATCAGAAAAAATGACCACAGAGCCGTGATTTCAGAAAAAGCGGCGATATAGCCGAATGCCCACCCGAAACCTGTGGTAGTCAGCAACTTAATGTATACCGCTATGTCTTTCTTAGCGTTTGCCGAGTTGTACTTATTATCGAGTTTTGCAGAGCTACCTCCGAACTGCGAGGATTTGATGCCAGTAACTGCGAGAACGAAGAGTACGTAATTCGATAGCAAAATCAGTGACGCTGGGATCGTGAATAGGTACAGAAATCCGTAGGGGTCGTTTATCCAACATGAGATGTAACGGCCATACCACACGGGGAAAGGACCACATTCGCAGAAGTCAAAAAGGATCCCCATACCCACCAAAGCCCCTGGTATTCCCCATGCGAATGTCGAGTAGAGCAGGTAACGTTTCCTCCTCGGGTAGTTTGATCTGAAATGGGTGAAGATTCGCCGACGGCTCCCGCCAAATGCCAGATAAGCGTCAAAAGCGATGCTTGTCATCCACGAAAGGTTTGCGAGAGTGTAGTAGTGAATGAAAATGGCCCCCACTTGGCAGGCGACCGACCCGACGGTATTCATTAGTCCCAATAGCAAACTGAAGTTGCAACATATATTCGCGGTCATGAGACCTAATAGATTCAGTCCCGGAAGCGTGCGGAGTTCTTTGAAAATCAAGTAAGTTACGATGGTGATAGTTAAGCATATGTCCGACCCGATGCCTAGTATAAAGGTCAAGTAGATCTGTCCTACGGTAAATCCGAAGAAAAACACATATATTTCATTTATGTTGCTAGAGAAATTAGAGCAAACTACCAGATAACCATCATTGATTTCGTATTCACCTTTGTCGTACGTTTGACCGTTCTCGACCACCGCGGTATTATTCGGCAGCAACGTATACTCAGAGGCGTTGTACTGAAGACGAGGGCAGCCTGCAGGCAGCTGTGACCGACTATCGCAGAGCAACACGATGAATTCATGGCCGTTTGAGCTTAACTGGTCGGAGGAAAATATTATCGTTTCGTTACAGCTTTGCCAATTGTCCTCTCCGCTCACGGAGACGTTCGGGCAAGACAAATCGGAGTCGTCAGAAATCGTCAGTTTGGAGGAGTGGACAAATCGCAATGACTCTTCGCAGCTACTAAAGACGTGCAAAATTTTTCTCACTTTTTGCGTCATGACGTCAATGAATGTCATCAAGTCTAAACCCTTGGTGTCGAGTTCCTTGTCGTCGACGTACACTTCATAGTCCGCTGCGACGACGACAGAGCTGTCGCGGTTCAAGTTTTGAAGAAATTCCTTGATGGTCCCTTTATCGGATGAGAGATCGAGAGACGGGATACTCGGAGAATAGACGAGCACGATGAGCACTTGGCCGTCACCCGATGCATTGTAAGTCACATCGATCTCCGTATTGTTCATCCAACGGGGTCGCATCGGGAAAAAAGCGTACGTCGAATTTTCTCTACGACGATCACAAAACAACTCGGTCGAATTGAAGAAATCGACGAACCTCCTCAGGACTGAATTGTTTTTCAGAAATTCCAAGACCGGCCTGCCGTCCATGCTAACGTTCACTCTGATGATCAGTTTGAACCTGTGGCCCCTGGGGGTGTTGTTCCTCCTGCTGATGGCACCGGATGTGAACTCGACCAAATTGTCTACCATCCCCTGGACGTTGATGTCCAGGACGCATTCGTTACCTTCGAGGACGTACCCTGTCTCGCAGTGGATCTGTCTGCACTTACCCTCGAAAGGATCGAAAACTGCTCCGTATGGACATTCGTGAACTATGGGTACTATGTACCGATCGTCCTCGTTGAGGATCACCGTTCGTGTCATGTCGGAGTTGTAGTTCGTAATCACGTGATGTAACTCGTCCGTCGAGTCCCCTGCTGACGCCGCGGGGTCCATGTAAAGCTTTCCGTATATGTCGGAGTGCTCTATCACGGCGCGCTCGTCAACTCCAAACGATTTCTCTCCCACGTTTTCGGGGAGTAACTTGAAACACCGGAGTTTACTCGGAGAACAGCCGTTACAGGCCGCACACTCTGGATTCTTATACACTAACGGTGCCTTGGGATTTTCGTATTGTAGCACTGGGAACTGAGTCGGTCCGTCACAAGCTTCCCGAAGCGATTCAATCACATTGATATTAAAGACAGACTTAGGGCAAGTATTCACCGTTTTCAGACAAGACCTCGGAGGTTCGGCGAAGCCACTCCGAATGTACGTCACACAATTGAGTTCCAAAAAGGCCGAGAATAGCTGTCGCTTGTTAATAATATTCGTGGGAATAAACAGTCGACACACGGAATCTAACAACATGAACTTGTAGTTCCAAACGCCATTACATTCCGCGCAAAATGCATTTCGATAAACCGTCTTGTACGAATCAATTACAGGTAGCTGTGTCAATATGTCGTCCGGGTCCGGATTTAAACATAACTCTTTCACGTAGCCGTCCGACCAATCGGGTCGGCAGACTGTCTTTGCCCAGAACGACGACGAAGGATATTGCTCGACATTGATACATTCGAAACTTTCTTGGTCCTCCACAACCAACTCTCCGTCTGCCTCCGGGTAATTTGCTGGCGAATATTCGATTCTTTTGCTGGTGAAATGGCTATGTCCAACATATTCGTCCGTATTATTGAGAAAGCAGTACGTATCGACATCATGACAGCAGTCCCCGAAGAATTTACAGCGGGAATCGCAGAAACACATGTTTTCCATGGTCTTGCGTATCACCAGCCTGCTTACGTTAGATGCCATGTCACCGGTGGACGAGATACGATCGCCTGCGGAGCACGCATCGAAGCAAGAATATGCAGAGGAACAGGCGGATTTATCGCCAGAGAAAGGTACGGTAGCTATGAGTAAAAGTTTCCCGTCATCGGTACTGCTGCTCTCGTGGTTGTCTGTCACAGTTTGTGCCTCTTCCTCTGATGAACGAGCGGGGAGACCTGACCCTTTCGTTGCGGTGGCCAAGATGATGAAAGGTAGAATTAACCAAAGTAAAGTATGATACCTTGAACGTGTCCACTCCATCGTAAAGCACTCACTCCTCTTGAACTCAACACAGTAAAACACTGAGAAAACTATGGGCATATATATATGTTGTTAATGATATAATGCGAAATGGAGCTTGACGGTAATACACAAGGGTGGCAAAAAAGTCTTAGAGATTATGTAACTCATCAGTATGTCTTGAAAGTAATGTTTTCACGTCAATTATCTATATATCCAAATTACAGAAACTTCTGTCTCCAGGTTTTGAAATACCAGCGAATCTCCGAAAGAGATGTATCTGTAAAATCCGATAGCAAGATAACAACGTAGAGTCTGTTGTTCCCTTAATCCATGGGGGTACTTGTTTTAGCGTGATATGATAGAGCTGTTTATCTTACTAGTTCATCTGTTGATTGTCTTAGCGATGTACACACCTTTACAATATCCCATGGAAACTGCCGCAATATCCAGGACGGGTTGATGAAAGTCCATCTTCCGCTGTTAGCTCTCCGCAATATCCAACTGATAAGCCAGGAATGCCTTTCGATTCTCTGGTTCAATGCGTTAGTAAAGAGACTGCAGGTCCCAGTCATCTGTTTGTATCAAAGTTTAATTTCTCTCTCGAACGATGGCATTTGTCAAACTGAGCCCGATCTGACCAATCGGTGAAGCTGTATGAAAGGTTATCGGCATATTAATCAACCAGAAAATGCGGCAACCTCCTTGCGAGATACAAACAGATAAAAGTCACCTTCTCGAGGCAGCTTTCTTTCTTCACCTTTTTCTTTTGCAAACAAATTTGGTGCTTTGAAGAACAAATTAATGAAAATATCTTCCTCCTTTCTTGTGCTTCAAGGAAAGATCTGTAGTAAAGAGAAGAAAGTAAAACAAGTAAAATAAATCAATGCTACCACACTTAAGCAGCATCACAAAATACAAGGTGAAACAAGGATTTAGTTTCTTTAGGAGCAGTGTGTTTGGTTTATGGCAAAGGGACATATGCGAAGTGCAGTCTAGCCTGCGTAGCGCCTCTCTGGATGCCGCCTATATGTGGATGCCGCCCCTAACGGAAAAAAAAAATACTACGCGGGCTAACCGCAGTCATGCTTGGGAGCAATCAAATGTTAGCCGGGGAAATCGATGAATGATACATTCTAGCCACACTCATTCATATGTGTTATACAGACTGCTGGGATATTTTTCATGGTGTAACATGGATGATATCACAAACCATAGAGGAAGAGCCCCTCCCCTCAATAAAATAAAAGAAAGAAAAATGATTGCTCTTAGCCCTCCCAGGTAGTCGAGTGGATAAAGGCAGTGGCATTTGCAGCAATGAAGCTTAGCAACGAGGAGATCCAGGGTTCGATTCCTAGCCGGGTGACAATAAGATGGGCTTTTCGTCCAAGAGCAATCTAAGGTTTTACCATCTGAACTGGCCTTGTGAAAAAAGATACCAAATGTGAAGCAAAATTGTTGAGTTGGTGGTCGTAACTTATAAGCCGCTGTTTCCTCCACACTTGCGTGGTGGCTTAGCGTCCTAAAATAATTCAAGTAGCTCAAATAAAACAATTCAAGACCTGGTTTATAATTTAATTAATTGATTAATTGAAACTTAATTGAATTAATATGGAATAAATACGTGAGAGTGTAATCATGCATGTATGAGTTGTAGAGATTTTCTGCCTTCATATCAGAAGAGGGGAAAAAAGTATAACAAAGACACAAAAAGAATATGATAGTGCATCTAATAAGTTCAATTAACAACGGCTTCAAATGATCCTATATATAACACGAAGGTGATTAAAAGATTGTATTCTATTACAAGGGGGTGTTTCATGAGTGTGAAGTGAACATTAATTGTTCAAGCAACGTATGTAAGGGTCTACAGTGAGTGTTTGAGGGATAAAAGTCCAATCGGAATCCAATCAATATGATGATTACTCTGCATTTGCAATTATTGTTGATGGGCGAAGAAATATCTGAACTTGACAAACTGTTATTACACTGCTTTGACCAAAATTAATGAAAAGTTCCGGAATTGGGGATAAAAAAAAAACTGACGGCAAAACAGAGCCAAAGCCCATCACCCAAAACATTTCTTGTAATTTTTTTTTTACCGACTGTGCCTTGTTACCTTGTCAAGTTTTTTTCTTTTATCTTGACATTTGTTAATTATGTAAACATAATGACGTCATTTACATGATAGTTATTTCATGTGCTAACTGTTCCTTGTGAGCGAGAGAAAATATGTTAGTTATAGCCAAGACATACCTCCGCCTGACCCATAGTGCTTGAAGTATACAGGTAAGAAGAAACTGTACATGCAATGTGATAAATTCATTAGTGTTGCGACGTATTATATACGATTTCATCGTATTTCAACCATGTACCCGCTCACCTAACCTCAATCTTTTGTAAAGACCTCTGTCAGCAAATCTACTAGAACTATTTCTAACGTAAAGAGAAAACATTACAACATTTTCATTTACAAAATTTGGGCCACAGGCCAGTGGGTCAGGAGGGCGTGGAGGAGGTGTGGATGAGGTTGGGATGGGCAAGTGTGGCTGAAGAATTTGAAGGTCCGTCTGATGTTACCTTTTTTCGATCTACAACTATAGTGAGTATACTGGCGAGGACACTCCGGTTAGTTCAGCAGTGTGAATGGAAAATTTCAAAGACCAAAAGGTTGGAAATTGTGATGTGAAGATGGTCCTGTCACATATACCTATTTGGCATTACAGCCGATGTCCTCGTCGCCTTGTCGTACCTTAAATTTGAAAGTTACTTTCACACGAACACTTTTGTAATTTATCGTAAGTTGGCCTGTCAACGAAGCCGACAGTGTCGTCTCTGACACCAATGTCTCTCAGTGCAGTTATCTATTTAGGAAAAGAAACAAACATCTACCTAACGTTAACGCAACGGGTCAACGCTAATGAAACACTACAGAAAACAAATCACGTGATCATCAGTCCGCCCCCCCCCCACCCCACCCCTTTCCCGAACTCCTTCAGAGACCACCCAAATTTTCGTAGGACTAGAGTTAGACAATGAAGTTTTTACAGAAAGAAACGGTGACAAAAAAGAAGAAGAAAAGAATATAGATCAGCAAAACTTTTTCACAGGTTCAGCATTCATCATGCAGAGGTCTGTCCCGTACAGCCAACTCATACGGCCACTGTCATTTCCGACCAGGGGTTGGCATGGCAACTTGGAACGCCAGTTGTTATTTGCGACAGGAAACTGGCGGCTCGGCTTGACGCAAGTAACGACGTCGATCGCGACTCCGTTGCCAGTTTAAAGAGGAACGTCCCAGAATTAACCATCTGTAGCAATTAGGATAAGAATATTAGCAAGGTTTATCTGATTTGACCATAACATATAACCTTTGTACAAACAGTCAAGAAGAAGCTTGACACGGACACATGCAGAATAAAGTTCAACTTGAATAATTGTTTCTGAGTGTTTTCGTTTGAATTAAAACTTAAAAACAACGAAAACGAAATGAACCAATTTAATTAATACTATGTACTTGGTGTTTGATGCACATCACTAGAAATCGATGTAGTCATCACTAGACATTGACTTAGGGTTAAACTTTATTTGTTAAAATAAATGTAAAATAATAAAAGTACCCAACTAACTTTCTAAGGAAGATTTACCTCGTTTAATCTTGATGACGCTTGGATTCGATAAATATACTTTCACTACCAAGAAAAATGAAAGCCACAGTTTTGGGACAATGCACAACTAATGTAACGCTTACACGTTGAGACATATACCATGCATGAAATCTTCCAGTTTAACTCAACTGTTCAAAATATTGCAATGAAATGGCCTGGATAATATTAGTACCTGACATTAGAGGATAATTGATTGCGTTCTTTGTATCCGATAAAGCTCTACCCGATATGTTTTCAACTATTATTATTTTTTTCATTTGAATTTTCAAGACATCAAGAGCACTTACATGAACTGAGATGATGTGGTAACTCTTCGTAAGGCAGCCTTGTTTATAATATTGATTTTTTAATTCACACAAATACAATACCTGAAATTGCAAAAAAAAAAACAATTATGTCTTTAGAAAAATTTCATGTACCGAATAAGAACAAAAGGAACGATTTTGCAGACTATTATACATCAGATTTTCCTAAAGTGGAAAAACTGTTATGCCTAGATTAAAAACTAAAACACACGATAGTACATGTGTCATTTATTCACCGACTAAGAAGCAGGAAGTCAACGGAGCATATATACAGGGATGTTTGAGCGATGTTTGCTAGGATTATGTATCAGGCTAGGGAGCTGTTACTGAGAAGGGAACCGTACGGGAAATTTAATGCCATGCTTTAGGACCCATCGACTAGTACCGTGAAGATAAGCTGTGTATTTTGCTCAAAGATATTTCATTCCTTTATTCGGCGTTTGTCTTACAGAAAACAACCATATTTTTAAAACCAAAGTGTGTGGACATAGTAGGGTAAATTTTCAAATCAATGAAGTGCAGTAGCCTCCTTTTCAAGAAATCAAGATATCTCGAGGATAGGAATTCAGTTATTTGTTGCTCAACAATATTTTGTTCACCCAAACTTTTCAAAATTCAAATGATGCATCTTCCGTTACTCATCACGTGTATAATGTTTTGAGGAGATGAAGCTTTTGCAGGCGTTTATTGAAGAGACTGAATGGTTTAACAATGATTGAAGCTGCTTTCTTCGTATGTAATGTTGGTATATTCTAAACACTAAATTTCAATTTAAACCATCCACCGAGCAACATCAATCAAATCTCTTAACTAACCCTCAAACAAAATACGTCGCTCGGAGCAATGCTTTGAAACAAAGTTTTGCTTTAAAAACATTTTCAGAGCAGGTGGCATGATACTCAAAACGACTGTTTGACTGAAGTAAATGAATACACGTAATCCTTTAGCATCCATTAGAAGAGGTCGCACACAAATGAGTTGAAGGGGCAGAAGTCTAAATTTTGACCAACTAGAGGAGACGAGAGGTCTCCTGAAACAGACAAGTAAGGATTGTTTTTTCATGTTTTGATGTACAACCATAAATGTCATATTGTCATACGGTTCCCCGAGAGTCGAAAGGCCTAATAATTTTAAATTTCCATGACGACTGGCCATGCGGTTGCAGTAAAGAGCACTACCAAGTCTAACTGTGAGTGTAGCAGACGACGACCGCCATGTTGTGTTTACTTTCCAATCCCGTGAAATCCTCATAGAAATGTCAAGGACGAAACAAGACAGCCTGTGTGACCTTGGCGGCATGAACCATAGTTAAACCGGTCGTATCTTCTTCTCAGTTATAGCTCCCTGATCAGACAAAAGTATACGTGTTAGACCAAACGAAGAGGAACCGAATCGAAGTGCGTCTAATTAAAGCCAGGATACTTTAGAATATACTAACTCAACTCTGAAGCAAAATAGAAACAATTATATCGGCGTCAGCAGATTATTTTCATTGTCAGAGATCTGATGGAGACTGCTTTGTTTGGAAATCAAGAGTATTTCAAAATATTTTGCAATATCATGTTCGAAGAAAATCACCTTCTCTTTAATTACATGACTACTCGATTTTAGATTTTTTTTTTTTGGTCTGGTCCTTATAATATGCTGTCATTGATGGTTACCTGGCAACGGTAGTTTGATCGCTGTCTCTGTTACATTTGGATATTTGCTCTCCATCATCTCGGAGACGATGACGGATTAAACTGGCTTCGCTTTCCCTTTTCGTGTCTGTCAATTAATACACTAGACATTCCCGCTTTGTCAAACAATAATTCAAATTATACCCCGGTTGGCCGTCGTAAACATCAACCCGTCGTTGATACTGCACTAATTATCAAGAAGTATATCAGGCTATCGCGGTGGTTCATCCTTGACGTACCAATATATGAAGCCTACGGTATGTTTACCAAATTGATGGGCGGAATTATATTTATGTCGATGGCAACTTACATAATAATTTACAACTATTAGTATCGATCAAATACGTTGACGCCACCACGGGGAGGGGGCGTCGTGACGGCACGTGTCTCCATCACAATTTAACCCCCTCCGCCCCCCAAAAAAATAATTTACATGAAAATGTAATCAAGCTACATTTATTTGTGGTGGTAGGTGAGACATAAAATAAACAGAAGAATTATTTCTCGGAAATGCTATTTCCCGTGATCTGGGACTGAGGCGTTTGCGGACAAAATGTTCCCTTCTCAGATACTTTATAAAGATTATCCAGAGATATTACTTGCTCGCGGCGATCTTAACTTGAGATTCTTTTAATGATTAAGGTGCGGTCCCCAAATGTAATAGATGGAAATATCCTTCACAAAAGCAATCAAAATTATCACCATTTTTTTTTTTTTTTACAGATTGATGTTTTTTCCGTAGTAATTGAGAAATTGCAGACTTGAGATCCCCATTTCAAGGCTGGATACCTACAGCAAGTGATGTTTCTGGCCGTCTCGGGGGTTTACAAAACGAAGACATTTTTTTTTGCGCCCTCCGCACCAACAGATGGTGACGCTCGGTGCTAACTGATGTTGGCACTACGCTTAGGCAATATATGCGTCAATCTTAAGATTGTGTTAAACGTTAACAAGCGAACGCATTACAATATGCGCATACTCTAGATAAAAGCAATCCAAAGCATTGCCATTTTTGCATGGATTGATGTTTTCCTCATTAATTAAGAAATTGCAGACATGAGATACTTCAAGGTTGGATACAAGCAGCTGAGGACATCCCGCAAGTGCTGTTTCTGGCCATCTGGAGAGTTTGAAAAGCCAAACTTTTTCCTGTATGCTCTGCGCCAACAATGGTGATCCGATTACATATTCCTACTTGCGACTTGATCGCAAAAAGAGCTTCTCCCATGGGCCAGACCCCCTTCTGTAACTCCTGGGCAACTGAGGGGGGGGGGGGAAGAGTTTGGAGAAAGCGAACGGATTGTAAGATGTAATAAATGGATGGATGGACTGGTGGGAGGATAATCGGGTAGGCGAAGGGCGAAGATAGATTGGAGGAAATGGATGACCGGATGAACGGAAAGATAAATGGATGGATGGACGGACAGATAGACAGATGACCGGACAGACAGACAGATAGATGGATAGATAGATCAAAGAATTATGATCATTTCGGCAGGGATAAGCGTAATCCCTACTGTCTAGAGCTTCACAATTGATAAATATCTTATGCACACTTTTACTTCAATACACTTTTATTTCAATAACCCTCTTTATCCACTGCATTCATCCACGACCTTCAACCTCTTTTGAAGAGCATGCTTTTCGTCACGTGTCGTTGCACATCATTTAAGTTCCATTTTCTCCCTTTATAGTAAACAAAAAAAAAACCCAAAACGGCCTTTATTTTAAATTCAACCAGGTCTCCAAGTAGCTCTTATACCTTGTGACTAAGAGCCGTTGTCGAATTTATTGTTTTGTATTTTGTTTAGTTCTTTTTTTTTTAACTGACAGTTTGTTTTTAACTTTGAACTGTCAAATTAATAACAACTTCTTGCGGTTAATGCGTCATCAGGGACCTCTTAAAATTGATCAAATTTACCCGAAAAGGAAGCGACACTAGCAAAATACCAAAACCAAGCCGAGGGAAAGCCATCTTGTTTGACTCAAAAACAGAACATTTTCCGTCGCTTAGTAACGAAAGGATGCGTGAAGAAAGTCATACCATTGATTTTATTCGATGACTACTTTGCAGACAAACACCCTTCTCTGCCAGACACGCCACTCGAGGTAATACGCGATGTCTTCCCCAAAGACAATTATATAAAATAACGGTCATCGATCCTGGTCATATTTCTCTTGTATATTTTTTTTCCAGGGTAGCCTTTTTAGTTTGATCTTGCTAAATATCTCGGTGTCCCGGTATAAGGTGCTATGGGAAATTTGTTAGTGTAACCAATTAAATGTGAAAGCTTTCAAACATAGCTTTTTAAGCTTCATTTTGGATTTGCCTTGATGTTACTGGTGGCGTTTTGCGTTCTCTTTCTTCGCGGGTGCGTTTTCTTTTTCAATAAAGGAAGGAATGCTTCACTTGTATTGTGATGTATTTCGACATCTTCACTGGGGCTTTTTCATGGAAAAGAGAGAAGGAGATGACAACCATTAGTCGTAGACGGCATACATAATCAGCAGTGGCGGCGTGAGTGCCTCTTTCTGTGGGGAGTGGCCGTGGGTCACATGGCGCCGATCATCACTTACATGGTGGCTTTAATTGTGGCGAGACTATCTAAGCGGAGCGCCACCATAAGTTGGTCCCTCAGGTTCTGCGAGAAAGGTTTTGATAAAAATATCCCCTGGATTGCCCGACATCGCCTTCCTAGTCTCCATAGGTACCCTTTTACTCTTGCGACGCCTCCCCTCCCCGAAAAATCGCTGTGTGGGGGGGGGGGTCTCTGCTCCTCCATCCTCCCACTCTCCCCAAACATATCCGTAATAGCTCCAAGCTCATGTATAGGCTAGAAACGTTCCGACGCTGTTTTCCTGTGTCTCTACTTAATCACAGTAGAGGTCAGCGGTCGATCGGAAATTCGTCGCAATATTATCCTCTACTATAATACTTCACCGGTCGGAGGTAGGTTGAAGTCTACAAAAGAAGGGACTCGAAACATGGTTCCGCTTAGATGCCCTTTCTCGTCGTCCAGCCAAAACAATCACGAGATACATAAAGAATAACGCGATATACGAACGATACATGAAATTGCAAACGCTTTATTTCCACTTGAACATATACGTAATTTGCCGTGAAAAAAAAACAGAGACCAGTGTGACGTAATGATATCTACTTCACAGACAGCCAATGACGTACGACTTTATTTGTATACTTGTTTGTTTTTGTGCGTGTATTTTCTTTTCTTCATATCTGCCTGACGCATACAAACAAATAAATAAAAAGACAGAATGAAAAGGTGGAGACAACACTATCAAATTCAAAGATGACAAAACAAACGGTTGTCATGGAAATATCTTTCTCTTGTTAGGACATCCAGAACGAATTATATTTTTCTGTAATCTAACAGTTTCAACATCTGGTAGTCGGGGCGTTATCAAATACAGCAGACTACATGATAAGTCGTTATCGTGTGTACGGTGTTTCTTCAATCTATATTGTGTCTCTTACTTGTATGTGGTATCAGTAAACAACACCAAGACTGTATAGGATGATTGCATGTATTGACACACTGACGAAGATATAAAGGTAGTGTACCACGTGATGAAGGGAAACATCTTTCTTGGGAAAGGATTCAAACTATACAAAGACAATCTCCAATTCACTTCCTTGCTTCGTTCCCAGTCTTTGTACGCCATTGTCTTCTACTCAGTTTTGCATTGTATATTTTTCTTTTGTTTATAGAAACTACCATCACTTTAAGACAACGTTTTCTGTTTTCAAACATTTGTTGTTGTTTTTTTTGTATCAAAAGCTCTACTTTGTTCAAAGACACCTCTGAACCTAATTTGATTGCTACCTGACCCTCGCCCCTCCCCTCCCCCCCCCAAAAAAAAAACAGAGGAGTGTAAAAATATACATTGCAACTATTTTGGAAGACTAAGTATCAAAGGCCTACTAGAGAATTCAATTATAAAACGGTTTCCGATGGAACAATTGGAAACATCTCAAGCAGCATGCCTGAAAACGTGCACCAATACAGAATCAGTGGTCTGTCATGCAAATTGATTTTTAATTAATACAAATGGAGTGGGGTGGGAAATATTACGCACCATAACAAATAATTCATATAACAACAAGTAATTATCAATCTACATATACAAAAACGGTGACGTTTTCCAAAAACTTACACAAGCAGTTTGCAAAGATTACATCAAACGTTTTATCTAACATTCTCAAGTAGAAATGTAAGGGAGAGAGAGGGAGAGAAAAATTGTAAGACCGTTGTGAGAAAGAAAAAAAAAGGCATGTTCTGTCACCCACCTCAAAATTCTCTGAAGACACATTCAAGGCAATTCTGAATTAGTCATTCACAAACATATGCAAAAAAATGATGGTAAAATTTAACAATAAAAATATCAAGTAAAAACAGTCTTGTGATGGCTTGCAGTGTATTCTGTTGGTGAAGTGTTCAGAACCTCTTTTTAAAATACTTTCAGTGGTTACATCCAGAAGAAAAAAGAATCGGCAAATAGGTTTGTTGTCTACTATAAAATACTTTAAAGAGTTTCATTACATCTGATACCAAAACCGCCACACAACACTGTACATAAATGTCTATGTGTCATGTGGTCAAAAATTTGAAATATTGCAACCATGTTAAAGGGGTACATTGAGTTGCTTTGTGAAATTCACTCCATTTTTCAAACCTGTCAAACTTTCTTCAACATACTGATGATGGAAGGTCAATCTAGGAGAATTCCCGTTTGTCACATACAACGAACATTAATAAGTGAGTTATTAACCAGTCAATTAACTTCTTTTGAGAATTCGTGTCCAGACACTTTTATTTACATTATTACTTGTTCATGCGCGGCACACAGCCAGTACAATCCAGGGTCAGAAGGTAAAAAACACAAGTTGACAATTTTTAAACTATTGGATGCAACTTGACTAGTTTTGCTAATTATAAGCAATCGCCTTGTGATGAACTTTAAGATCCTCAAAAATTTATCGATATCAACTCGATGGGTCCCTTAAAACAATCAAACAACAATCTCTAACTTCATACCTTTGCAGGCCTAACCTGTATAGGCTGTCCAGAGTTGTTAACATTTATTTACAGCTGGCCCCAGCCATAGAAATTGAGATACAGGAGAAGGCTTAGCTGGTGTTTACATCATTGTGCCTTTATGAAGTGAAGTCAACAAGAAAGTTGTTTGGGAGCTTAAAGGGCATGACCAAAAGCTGCCAAGTGTGTGTTTGAGTCCATAAACAGAGAAAATGCATGCAACCCTTGAAACCCTATTTGATATTTGCTACAGTGTTTGTCTGCTAACGACTCTTAAAAAATCCTTCAGAAACTACAACATATTTGCACTACTTTTGTCAATTTCTGACACTGGGTCCTTTTTGCAGTGCCATCACACTCTAGTTTCATCAGTGACTAGATGCGTGGCTCTAGTAAAAGTTGCACAAAGTGCCCTCTTCAGTACTTACATTTCTATGGCTCAAAGCCTCAGGTAGAATTGCTGAGTGCTATACCTGGCCAGATTGTAGTCATTTTCTGGTCATTATATTCCTATGAGGTAACCAGGAGACTTTACTCGGGTGAATGTTTATTCAATGTTACAAACCCCATGGACAAGCACTTAAGGTCGCAACTTTCTGCCCCAGCTGTGTTTGGTATACATAACGATGGTCCCCTTGAATTTTAAGACATGTCTGAATTTAGTGGTGTTATGGGAAACTAGTCAAAATTACGAAGAGTGAAAAGCACCATTACAGATGACAGTAACTGTCTCCTAGCAACAGTACTGATTGCCCTGGTTTCTCTTCCTTCTACGAAACTATTATTTGAAAAGAAAAACTGACGTACATCAAGAGTTTAACTGATTGGAAGCTTACTAAATTTGCAAAACAAAAGTTTGTGAAATGATTTCTAACATTTCAATTTTTTGTGGCCAGTTCTCATAATCACCTGGCATCCACAGATACCATAAAACAAATGCACAAACCTACCAAATAATAACTGATACAACTGCAGCAAAAACTGAAAAAATTTTTATTATATCATTGCATGTCTTAACATGGTGATATAATTATGAGTGATCACAGTCTTCTGTTTCCAAGGCAACATCTTTCAGTTGTCTTTTCTTTTTCAAATTAAATTTGATAATATTGCATTTTTTTCATGTGCATAGGTAAAAATGGATTATGAGGATCTCAGGTATTTTAAACCTGACTCACTGCAATGAAACAATTTTGATTTCTGGGCAACATTCAATTACCTTAATCAATTACCCTTTCAATTATTTTTATTAATCAGCCTTGATTGAATGCATCTATCACCAGAAAATTTGGTCTCTTAGTGATGAAAGAATTACACTCAATCATCTAAGAGACTTTCTACCGATAGCGATAACCAGTTGCACTTCTGCACAAAGTCTATCTTCAGCAGTGACCACACACCTGTCAATGAACATTATTGATTAAGTGACAGCGTTCAATGTCCGTCCTGGACCACCGACAAATTTACACACAGGAAAACATTTACCCCAAAATAAGCAAAACTGCAATTTGCATGAGGACCATCTCAAACAATACACAGCCTGAACTGAGCAATTCCAGTCAGACACGTCACTGCATCCATACAAGGACACAATAATACAAAATCACAAAGTAAGGAACACCATGTTAGGTTATGGAGTCACCATCTAGACCCATTGACAACACGTCAGAGACCAGACACAGTATTTCAACGATATTTTGCCTCAAACTTGTTCTAAGGTGCAGGTATGGTCATACATTAACACACAAAAGGGCAAAGTTCAACTGCTCTGTGGTGTGCAACATAAACAAAAGCCCACAGGATGATCAAATGCAGTCAATCTAATTCTAGTTCAATCAATAAGTCACGGTGGCAAAGTGCATTCTGAATGACATGCAGCCAATTTATTGGAAAACAAAACCAAAAAGGAGTCAAGCCTTCCCACCCTTCAAATCTTGAATGCCTGAATAGTCCCTTGAAGAGAATTATCTCGTGAAATTCACGGGAAAGAACCATATTTTTAAAATACTTTTTGGACAAGGAATGATACATTGCTCAAAATAAGACAGGCCGGTAGTCTTTTTCCAAGACGTTTCTCAGAGACAGAAATTCAGTTATTTGTTGCTGAAGAATAAAATTGTTCACCCAAACTTTGAAAAAATTCCATGACTCGTCTTGTGCAGAACGTTTTGAGGAGATGAAACTACTGCTGATTTTTGCAGGTGAGGTTTGAATGGTTTTAACGATTATTACAGCTACTCTCTTTGCATACATGTAAAATTTGTGCATTTTAAATGCAATGTTTCCCTTTAAGTTCAACATATATTTCCTGACATTTATTTGCACCTGTGACATGACATGTGAGAGCTGAGATGAACATGAAGCATCTGGCAACAATATAGTATCCACTATTAAGAACAAAGCAAATGAAATATGATAGACAGCAATGGCATGAATGTATTTGCAGTGCTTAATTTTACTGCCGAATGATTTCTCCAAAACATAATCCCACACACTTATTTCTGAGATATTACCAAGATTTTCATATTTTTATCACTATGGGCAATAGAGAGGGTAAGGGGATTTCTTGGAGGTGGTAACATGTGAGTTGGTTTCCACTGAGAGCGAAAGTAACCATGAATCCTTGGCATGTGAAGAAACACCTGGAGCTAAATTTTACCTTTTCATACATATCATGCAGGTCACATGGTCACATCACCCGGTTTATGAGCTGATTTATATGGAAAATAATGGATAATGCAAGTCTCAGAAGTTACATACAACAAATAGGCATTCGTTGGTTCAGGTAATGTTCAACTTACTCTCTTCACCAGTCTTTTTACATCTCACTTGTCACGTTAAAAATCTCAATATTCGAATAACATGATTACTTGTTAAAATAAAAAAAAAATTGCTTTTCACAATCAAGATAGATAAATACTTTACATAACAACTATACCCTCCAATCCTTCCTTTAATTTAATTCAAACCCCTTTTTTTTTGCTTACGTTTTCTTTCAAAACTGTTCATTTTTACATTATTCTCTGCAGTAAATTTTTCTTTTATAATTACACTTTGCTCTCTGTACTTCAAAAACAATCTTTGCCACAAAGGTCTCACTCTCTTTGAAAGAATTGCAACGTAAATAAAAACTTCCTTTTTCAATACACGGACATCTATTTTACAAAGAAACCAAGAAAATCAAATTGCATTCCGTAAAGTTTCCCAGCTCATTCACTGCTTCACTCCAAACAGCAGATGCTCATTTTGAATTTTCTGAAAAACTGCCTTTTTTTTTTAATGTCATTTGCTTTTCTTTTAAATATGTACAGGTTATTTATCTCTCATAAAGAAACCAACCACTGAATAGTGGGTGTAAGTTTCCATCTCTACAAAATATACATTTCGATTGCAAACATTTTAATCACTGGCTATTGTGATCTCCCATTTCACCAATCACAGCCAATACTGTTAACTTTTGACTCATAAAACTATATTTTTTTCAGATGCACAGCTGCTTCCCACCTTCCATGAGGAACTGTGATCACGACTCCAAACACCACTTTGAAGGTACTCAGTTTGGTCATTTTCGTGGGGAAAGAGGTGGAAATCAGCATTACAATGGAAAAACACTTCAAAAAAGCCACCAAGATACCACACTAAATAACGAAGATGGTCCACCGTTCCACATTTTGCAACATCATTTCGTCATTTTCCTTAATTCATGAAATTCAGCTCTCTTTTTGGAATCCTTTCTTTATTAATTTCCTGACTGTTCCTGACATTACAAAGATAGAAAGGCATCTACTCCTCACAGTGAGACCTCTGAATGAAATGGTACCTTGTCTAGATATTTGATACATCTGTTTTTCTTAACCTGAAGATTTGTGCGATGCTTGTCATCAAATGTTGGACTTTAATTCACACCATATGACCCATCTCACATACTGGACCCGATTCACCACACGAGGCCCAATTCACCACACTGGGCCCAATTCGCCTCACTGGCTCCAATTCATCAAAACTGGCTCCAATTCATCACCTATTTTGGACCCCAAAATTGACGAAGGTTTCATTACCTTTCCACTTTTGGTGACCTTTGGTGACCTTTCAAATTTTGGTGACATTTGGTGATGCTTTCTTCCTGCTTAACATTTACAGAGGAAGACAGAGGAGAGTGACCTGCCTGTGCTCACATCTACTCTGAGCTTGATTAAATGGAGTACAATCAGGACCAATGAAACTTACAGGGACATTTTGTGATGGATAGACAGTCCACCAACATGGTCCTCAATAAGGGATGAAATGATGACAATACATGACACTGTTTATGACTTGTTATCACTGATGACTCGAATGTTTTAATTTGTACTTAATGGGTAGACAGTCCCATATTGCCATCATCACTCTCTGGTTAGTATCAATAACAAAATCATTTTGTCAGCTTACGTTTCACAGAAGTGTGAGTCCCTGTACCTCAACATGAAGCAACTGATTACAACCTAGTTATCATCACCAACTTGTGCAACCCTGTTTCTTGGAGGGAGTGGCAATCCTAGCTCACCATGAGCACAATCTCTCAAGCTGTTTTCCAGAAATAAAAACGATAGGTCGGCGGGAGGGGTGATGGTAGGGAGACATCAGCAGTTTGGACCTTAGAGTCACTACTGGAGTGACTCTCAGAAACAGAAAGGACGCACCCAGGTTGAAAGAGACCTCACCTCATCTCACCTCATCAGCCAGGTGGACGCTAGATGGTCTGCATCCATCATTCTCCATGGAGACTTTTTTTTTTGCTTTTTGACAAAATTGCCAGCATCAAAGAATGTCCATGACATCACAGTTAACTGCCAATGTAATGACACTGACTGGGGTTGAGAGGTCAAACTGCAAGAGTGGGGTCCCACAGGGCAACCATCATTCGGATCCAAGAGCCGTCTGCATAGGGTTTGCGGTTTAAGGATACCACACTGTGTTCATTCAACAATTGCTGGTCTCAGTCTTTCTCATAAGAGCATGGAACTGAAATCTGTCAGCTTTTTGTAGTCTGGGTCCTCTTCTCCATCGGAATCATCCCCTTGCCTGTTCCCCTGCTTGTAGAGGGGGTTAGTCCCCGAGAAGACCAGCTTACAGGGAAGCTGTTCCTTGTGCAGCGAGTAGTAGTGAACCAGTCTCGGCAGGTCTGGGAAGTCTCTGCCAAAACCCTGAAATGAAGAAGGAAAAGATGAAGACATGTGCATGATCTACTGCATCTGAAATATCATGTCCCAGGTCACAAAGTTGTTTTCTGTTTTCACAGGGACTTTGTTTTGACAAGGAAATCATAATTTAGGAGATCCGTCAAAACTTGGCTTAATTCCAAATGCACCGTAATGTTTCGAAGTTGACCACATTTTCCACTTCAGCGTACTGTTCAAATACAAAACGCACAGTTAATACAGCGAAGTGTGACGTCTTTCATCAGTTTCTAGTCAATTCGATGGTTTGAAACAAATGAACTTGATGGTTAGATGGGTGGGTCGCCAAGGGCATTTCATCATAGCAAATCATGTCGTGGAATCTTAGAATTTTGTAAAGAACAACATTTGGGAAAGCAAATTTGATGCAAAGTCTAAAGGAGAACAACCTAGTGCCTTTGATCATGAAATGTTACACCTCCAATGATCAATACTCCCAAGAGAAAATAGGTTGGGAACTGAATGCAAATTTCATCAAACTATTCCTGTTCCAAGTCTATTGGATAAAAAGCCATTGCTTTATCACTGCTGTATAGGCAGTTCTTTGTAGTTTGGACCAAAACAAAGCAAAACATATGCAATTTGGAAGGAGGACAGTCACATGATATCTGGGGGGGGGGCAAAGGAGGACGGCATTCCTTGTTTGCCTTAAATAAGTGAGAGTCAGACTTTGGTTTTGCAAAGATTTGCAGCATAAAAGTGAATACCATGATTACGTTCAAAATAAGACAAAATACCATTTTTCTAATCGACAGTCTCCAGTCAAAAACGTTATTCAAACTTCTGAAAACAGTACTACTAATATAAGGAAATGTCAAACAAATATGCATACATAATTCAGGCTTTTTAAAGTCTCAGTGAAATTTGTCAAAAGAGTACTTGATAATAAACAAAGTCACAGATTTTATTTTCACTGATGAACGAGTAAGTTTTTCCCCACAGGTTTTGGACAAATGAAAAACAAAAGCACAGCAAAACAGCCAGGCTTACAAGTCACGATTGGAAGAACAGGAATTAAAGTGTTTTAAAAGGAGTCTCATGTGTATCCAGAATCTGTAGGATTGAAATATAACAGCACAAATACAACTAGAGATGCTCGAGTGAACCTACTAAGAATTGCCATCACCAAGAAAGTTCTCACTCCCATTTGAACTGCAAAGGAACCCCTTTCGCAGAAAGTCAGTTCGATGACTAACAAACGAATACAACATTTTAACACAACGGCTTATCATTTGCAACCTGCCAGCATTTTAAAATGCCACAGAAAGCAACACGTCTTTGAAATGTAAAAGCTCGCTCTACCTATAAAAAACAACTTACACAACTGACTATGGAAGCTGAGAGAGTGGAAAATGAAGACTTTGTTTACTTTACAATTTAGCCCTGTTTGATCATCTTATCTCGTCTCCTGTGCGATTGACATCCCTCAAAGTTTTTGGTGGCTATCCTTTTGTTTTATCTCCCTGAGAGAGATTGGAAGGCTCAGATAGTAACAGCTGGCCGTTTCTCATATAGACGGTGAATGCCATCATTCAAGTAAGCTTGGAATACGTGTACAGGTTTTCACCAAAGGTGAACAAACTTTCAAGGGTAACTGCATAAATAAAGAACTTTTCAACGTGTTTGAGAACTATATTGCTTTGTTTTATTCTCCTCATAAAGGAGTTACAACTAAGTTTATATAGCCTTCATATGCTTAACAAAACAAGGCCCAATTTTAATTTCAGGTTGCCTTCAAGGACTACCATGACAAATACCAACAGAGTAATTTTTCATTGTCAAGACAGAAAATTTCATCTTGAGGACAAGAAGTGACAGAAATTTGTTCAAACAAAAGAAAAACAAAATGAATTCATTCTTAAAATATTTGTGAGAAAGGAGAGCCACCAAAGATTCCACAAACTTGACACCGATATGACAAAATCATCAAGTGCAGTGATGTAAAACTTGTACATCAATCTGTAAAGTACCAACTATATGTGAGATTGTGGTGTCCCTAATGAAAGCAAATCTGTCCATTTTATATTTCCAACGGAATTCCATTTTCCGTATTTACAAGTAATTAGAAAGAGATCATCGGATGTTACTCCACTACCACTTTCAATGCTAAACTTGCTGAGTGTTTTTCCTATGCTATGAAGAACTGTGCATACACAACGTCGTGTTGAGCCACTTAAAATTCAGGGTTAAAGTTAATTCCATGTTAAAAATTATTGCATGTTTGCTCTTAAGTAGGGGTTACAAAAAAAGTCAAGAACAGAAGTGGTTTTAAATGTGTGTCCTCACACATTTTGACAAGTCATCCTTGAAAATTCTGTGTTACTACACAAGGGACAAAGTACAACTGGTTGCAGCTGAAAGGTTGACATGGAAAACAGAGGGCAGTAGGCTAAAACTATCTGTCAATGAAGCAAAAGTTTGATATGAGGATGACACTTCCTTCTCCAACTCCATTCAAATCAAATTTGACTTGCAACCTTATGCAACCTTATGCAACCCTACTCAGCTCCACATCGGAACTGCAGCATCAAGGATAAAAAATTACATCTATGTTCACGCTTAGGCATAGGATCACGCAAATCCTGCATTTAACTTCTGAATCCCACACAAAGACAAATCTTATGAGGGAAAATCCTCCACACTTTTCCACAGCTCAGGTCATCGCTGCGATTATAAATACATGCAATAAATTGCAATAGAATCTTCACCAAGTGACAACTCCCTCCCCACCCCCTTGATTTTGAAAATCCCTGCCAAAATTCATTTTAGAGAGGGATTTCCCTACCAGGTTCAATTCCTTAGCGTGAACACTGAATAACACCTGTTTGTATCACATTCATTTCTGGTAGCAATTGGGCGATAAAGACAAAAGGGAAACATGATCTGAACCATAGAGAAAGGTGAAATATCACTGACACTTTGAAAGTAAATTGCATCCTTCTTCTTCTCTGACATAAAATATTTCTTGAAAATGTCCAACAAACTAGAGTGAGGAATGATTCCGATGAAACATTCGATTGTAGCACTGCATGGTACCTCTATGCACTTGCTTGGATGATCTTGGAGGAAAATAAGGTGTTTGTTTTACAAAACGAGAATATCATACTTTTAAAACTACCGTTTATGGGCACAGAATGATAGATTATTCCAAATGAGGAAGGACAGAGGTGCGGGCCCTCTTTTCAAGAAATAGTTTCTCACAGATAGAAATCCAGTTATTTCTTGAATAATTTGTGCATCTAATCTTTCAAAATTACAAATGATGCATAAAAAAGATAAAAAAAGAAATAATCGTATTGCACAAGGTTTTGAGGAATGTATCTTTTGTAGACGTTAATTGATGAGCCTGACTGATTTAACAATGATTCAAGTTATTTCCTTTGTATGCCATGTTGGTGTATTGTAAACGCCATATTTAACTTTAACGTCACTTTGAGTATCCCACTCATAGGCCTGACCAGCAATGAAATACAACAGGCTAGAATGTCTCAGAACAGACAATAGCCGACTGTTTTAACCATTTGATACAGTTTTAAGTGACTTTTTTTTCAGCAACAATCATTGCTACCATACCTTGATCGTATATCCACCATTTTTTGTCCTGACGACCAGATAGTTTGCAATCCTGGAATCATTAAAGTTGGTATCCACCTTGATAGAAATTGCATAGCAACCAGAGTGACTTCTGCTCTCCCTGACGATGAAGGCCCCTTTCTCCTGGTGCCGCAAAATTTCAAAGGCGATGTCTCTGCAGAAAAAGTGGTGAAAATATCCGTGCTCACTTCCATGTGAAAAAAATTGAAGTCATTCACATTGCATGTGAACATTTGTGAACACTCGTGAACATGTGAACATTAGGACAGACAGGTGTTCACAGTGTGCACATCGCAAAATTCTATGTGACTCATTTTCTCACAGCCTGTGCTGGGACAATTCTGTAAAACTTGCAGTCGCAAAAATCTCAACAGAAATTTTGAACACAATTAACAGAACCGTCAAAGTGTAAACGCAAATTGACTGATTGATTGACTACAAGCAATGAATTACAACTGCATATGAACTCGCAGAGAGACAGTGAGACATGCAAAAATATTCAGGAGGAGCAAAATCACTGCACACTTTGATTATCAGCAACAGGATTGATAGATAATCACTTCATGTGCATAATTTTCTTCAAATTGGGTAAACGTCTCAAATATCAGCAGAACCTTTCTGGATCCATCACAAGATTTCCAGATTTTAAGTTTCCCAGAAAGGTTCCAGCCGGTGGTAATGTTCACCGAAATGAATCAGCTCATAAACAGGTTTTAGCCAGTCGCTCTGAAAGTACTTCTTTGAAGTACCATACTGAGCACATACTGGGAGACTGCTCCCACCATCAAGAAGAAAACAGTGGACAAAGCAAGTATACAGCACACGCAGAGTTCCGAATCAATCCCGTATGATAGGCTGTATCGTAAAGTTTGGTTGCTGACTTACTTTGGAATGCCTGCCTTGAACCACGGTGCACGGGTGAATGACTCTGCTGATCTCCTCGAACTCTGCTCCGGCCTTCTGGGTTCCTTCTGATTAAGGGAGGAAGACCTGCCGAGATTTTATATTTTCAAAAAGAAAGCACTTTTTGAATTTCTTTCCAATTTGTAATTTGTACAGATGGAATAAAAAAAATTATGTTACCGCTTGTGTTTAAATCTTTTTTGCAAATGTCTCGGCTGACTGGCAATGCTTGTGGGGTAACTGTAAGAACAGCAATGGTGACAAAACTCCACAAGGTCTTGACATCTATCCGAATAGATGTATCTCACAGCAAAAATAGCAAAAGCAAGAAGAAAATAGCAAAAGCAACAAGAACAGCAGACAACATTCTCAGGACATTTCTCTGGATTGCCATGACAACAAGATAAGAAGCACTAATGATGATCCTAACCTTTGCAATGCCTCAACCAGAATAATGCACTACATGCATTCAAAATGCTCGTAATTGATTTTCTTTCAAGTTCTACTGAGCAAAACCTTTTTCTCTTTTTTTTTAGGAAGCATAACATCAAAGTGCTACCAGAGCATATATATGGAATTCAAAAGCAATCACTATTTTCAAGAAAAGTAGAAAAGATTTGTGATATAAATTTGAAATTTCTCGGAGCTAAAAATTCTTTTCTTTTATTTGTTGGCACAAAATGTTGTCTCAAATGAGGCCAAGAATTAAGTCAACAAACCTAGGAGGCAGTGGAGGCACAGAACCACGCTCTGCTGTGGCTGTCTTCTTGACCTTGAACTGGCCAATCTCGATCTCAACTTTGTGGTTGACGTGACCAGGAGCCCTCTTCCTTCTTTCGTTGTTGCCGTGGTATGAATGTGGGTAGTTTTCTTTGTCGTCCAAGGTCTGCGATTGCAATCTGTGTGCAGTTCCTTCTGATTCGCATCTGCCGTCATTCCCGTTAACCTTTGGCCTAGTGCTCAGTTCCTCTGTGCTCCGGCTCAGCCCTCTCCTGCTCTGGTCGACCTCAAGATGTCTCGGCCTCTCTGGATGTTCCCCTCTGAGGTCGCTGTGATCGCCCTCTGCCGAGTGTTTGTGCCGCTTGGATCTTTCTTTCTCCAGTTTTTCAGAGTCTTTTATAACTGAGTTTCGTGTGTTTTTCTGCCTACCAGCAGGCTTCGGAGGTGAGTAACCAAGCCTCTGGTATGGGACACCATTCTCGGTTTCCTTGCTGGTGTCTGGCTCCCCTCGACAGTTGGTATTTTCCTCCCCTGTTTGCTGTGTGCTGTTCTCAATGTGGGGATCACTGGGAAAGACCGCCCTCGTGGCGGGTCTGGGGATTGCATAGTTTGCCCTGATCAGCTTCTTCCTCTTCTCGGATTCAGAGAGCTCCTCAGTGACAGTGGTATCTTCATCCTGTTGCTGCTGTTGATGTGGTTCTTCGTCGTCATCTTCTGAGGACATGTGCCTCCTCCATGGGTACTCCAGTTCATCGTCTGTAGATTCGATGTCACCGGTGGCATTGATGAACTGCTCTGCACACTTCATCTGGTACCGGAAGTCCTCGTCATCGTCGTCCTCCACATCGTTCAGCAAGCACACCGTTTCCTCCATCTCTGTGTCAACCTGGTAGCCTTCCCCATCCAGCTCCTCCCGGGAGCTCTTCCTGCTGCGACCCTCGTCCCTCCCGTCCTCCCGAGGGTTGTAGTTGAAGGGAGGGGGTACACTAGAATCCTGGAGGAGGATCTGGCCGGTGGACCTAGCACCGACCTGAGCTGACTGGCCCGACGGGTGCGTCAGCGCTGGAGGCAAGAGGTCATTCTGCAGCAAGATGTGACACGATTGGTCTCCGTCAGCCTCTGGGACCACCGAAATACCAGAGGGGGGTATAACACCCATTGTCTCCCAGTTGTTGCTCACTTGTGTCTCATAGTATGGTGCAGGAGGAAGCTGCTTGGATTTCTGAGTTTGCTTCGCAACCTGGATCACAAAAAAAGAAGAGAAATAAAAAGAAGTGACTCTTCCGAGAAATAGCTCCGGGTGTCAGATAAATGTACAACGATTACGGGAGCACTGAGGCTGCACAAATGGGAAAAGGACATATGTTACCTTGATGAACAGAAAAAAAAATTGCCCTTCAGTTTGATTCTGTAGAACACATGATCAATTCTGCAATGAAAGACCCTAAATTTTTGCCTGGACCAGTCTTCTGCTTAGAGGGGCAGTCTGTGAACGACAACTGACCACTAAGTGGCCTGGAACTTTTGATTATTAGCTTTTATCACTGTTTAGGAATTATTTGAAATGAAACCACTGAGATTTAAATGGTGTCGAGTTTCTTCTATCATAATCCAACCAAATACATTTATCTGTGACTATAGGGTAAAAATGCTAAAATAATCAACCTTTCTGTTCCACTCAGGGGGAAAATATCTATACCTCAGTTTGAAATGGAGGACAATTTTATGAACAGCAATTGCTTTCACAGGTTACCTACCACACATGCCTTCCTTTGTAATATATCTCACATTTGCGTCTTGGATGAATCCCAAAAGGGGCCGCCAGGGATTCATGTCCTACCTCAAAGTAATGTTTAGATCGTAAAGGAAAATATCCTATAACAAATAGAAATTGCTTTTTTCCCAGGATTACTTTTCATCTTTGAGCCATTTTTAAATCAACCTCTCTCAAAATGGGGACCTCAAACTGATCCAAACCCTCCGGGACAGAGTTCATCCTGCAAATCAATACCTCTCACAGGATGTGGGTCACTCTCAATTCATTTTCCTTCCTCCTACACAGGAACATGCGATCACCAAGTGGTGTGTAAATGCTATTTTGGAGAGAGTATGAATGAAAGAGCAAATCTACCATGACTCACCGGGTGTCTGAAAATTAGAAAGCGTTTCTTTAACTTTGAGCATGATCTTCATTACTTAAAATTTACCTCGAGGGTCACTCTCCCTTCTTTAGCTTAGAAGTCACATGGAGAGAATGACACAAATTTGAGACAGGAGGTCCTAAAGACCCTGAGAGATCTCACTTTTACTTCAACCTGTTCTTAAAAATATTCAGTGTTGGAGCTGTAACAGCATCATCTGGTGATTTATTCCATTGTTTTCCAAATCCTATTAAAATATGAGTTTCTCCTTAATATTTCTGACCTCATTTTTTTTTGGTCTGCCACCTTGAGGCAAATTGACGAGACACATATCTCCCTCTCCCCGCTCCCCTGCAAATATGAAGACACGACGCAGGACACAACGGTGGAGTTACCAGGAAAATGAATGAAGACAGGACAATGGTGAGCAGAAAATTTTTGCTGTGTCTCTTAACTTTTGCTGCTTAGCATCTTAGGACAAGGAAAATAAAAGAAGAAAAAAAAACAAATCAAGTACAGTTCATTCTGTGGATAAACACTTTTGTTAGCAAATATTACTTTTTAGTTAAATATGGTTTTGGTGTACGTATGGTTCAAGCACGGCAACCTTCTTCCTCTGCCAGTAGGAGAAGACATAGCCAAATCCTTTGTGTTGAGCAACTTCACAATTGTAAGAGAGAAACTTTCAAAGAATCGATACATACCACCTCTTGATGGCCTTGGGTTTCACCTATCGACAACGGTGGAGCTGTGGGCTTGGAAGGAGAGATCTCCTTTGACGTCGTCTCTTCGGAGGAGACCTCCTTCGAGCTGCGTATGACAGAGATGGAGAAATAACACATTCACAGCAAAATTGCAACAACAGGAAAAGAACTTCCTACAAAAACTGAATTATCCAAGAACTGTTTATTGCTACAACATGAAGTCTCTTAAAAGTATTACACAAACAAATGTCTTGAAAGGAAAACCAGTCTAGTCTGTTTCCTTTTCCAGGTGACACCATCTGTAAAATATCTGATTTGATAAAATGACAAAGATTCAATTTTTTTCAAAAACAGGATTTTTGTAAACATCTGCACATGCTAACTACCACAATATAAGTAGCCCACTTTGATGTGGAAATGTTTGCACATTGTAATATAAAATACAGATTGAGGAAATTTTATCACATTTTTGTTTCATTTATTCCCCTCCCTCCCCCTTTTCCTTGAACATATACCAGTTTATGCACCTTAACAAACAATCTTTCCACTAAATGCAGACCACAACAGCATCTTATCAAAGACCAAATTACTATTCTCACTACACTGTGTTTGGTTCCTAGTACTGAGTAAATCTAATTTAGAAATCTTCAAAAAGCTGATATCAGCAGCAAAGACTTGAGTTTAAAAAAAAAAGACTCCAAGAAACAAAACAGTAAGGGGATCACAACGAGCCTGAACAAAATCTACGTCCTTTAAAGACAGCACTTCCAAGCTAGGCGAGAGATGACTTCCTCATATTGTACAGTTCCAATGCTAAAGGTTACAACAATGGGCAAACAGAAAGCAAGTTCAGACAGGCTGAAAATGTCTTCAGTGAAAGGAAAGAAAATCTGGGTAATATCACCAGGGCAACAAACCTGACTTTAACAAAACGCCACAGAGGTAGCAAGCTAACGTAAAACACAGCTGCGAGTATTTTCCAGAGTACACTAACTCGATACGTCTCATGACTTTGTGTCAGTGACCAGACCAACTTTTGTGATGGGGGGAATGGGAGCACACTGGAGGAACTGCTGACATTACTTCAAGGAACAACGTCAAAGTAGAATCAGCCGCATTTACTGCACACAAACGTTCATGTGAAGGGAATTATCAATTAGCCAATTTTGAAGTTTCAAAGGTTGGATGCAGCAGCGGCTTGACAGACAATTACCTGTAACTGAAATGATTATTGCCTCCTTCCTCCGACTGATGCAGGTACGGCTGCTTGTGGCTTACCCTGCCAGCCACCTGTTTCGCCTGAAAAAAGAAAAAGAAACAGAAAGTCAATATAAAGCTAGAGAAAATCCAGTCTTATTACACAAATACAAAGAAAAAAGTGACAATGGTTATCCCAATGTGACACAGCATGAAAAGAAAATTTCCCTTCTTTTCTGCGATGTGTTATTTTGCTGTTGGGCTTCCTTCCTGCCAAAGTCTGTTCATGTAAAACATTGTCCATCCCTTTTTACGATATCCAGAAAACCTAAACCCTATTTCACAAAGGATTCACATCCTCGGCAAGATCAAATTCATACTTAACGTTACACAGGATGTGGCCAAAAAGGTTTATAAACTGATCGCAGAACACAATTTACAACCTTCACTTTGAAGACAACATAGCTTAAAGTAACAGTTTGTGAATTGGCAATATTTAGCAATATTACATGTGCTGAACCTAATGAGAATTTGTAACATTCACTTTGATGATAACATCGCTTAATGTAAAAGTTTGTGAATTGGCAATATTTAGCAATATTACATATGCTGAACCTAATCAGAATTTGCAACATTCACATTGATGACAACATCGATTAAAGTAACACTTTGTGAATTAACAATATTTAGCAATATTACATATGCTGAACCTAATCAGAATTTGCAACATTCACTTTGATGATAACATCGCTAAAAGAAAAGTAATATTCTGTGGATAGGAAATATTTGGCAATGTTTCACAATGAGGAACATATGCGAACAAATCTGCTGGCCCTAAAATACAACAAACAGAAAACTAAGTTAGCAGTCAAAATTTTGACAAAAGAAATACCAAAATCAGTAGAAAACAAACTTTTCATGCAAATTTTCCTTACTTGTTTGAATCCACTTAAGAGGAAAACTTCAAAGTTAAAGTTGTGTTCTCTACCATTTCAGGGATTTTTCGTTTGGGGGTTAGAACCAACAACTGTCAAATCAACTGCTACTCATGTAATATTTCCACATTTAGGACTTATTTGTAGGGAAGACCACATGAAAAATATGAGCACGAAACCTTCTTTCTCAAGTTAAAACCTACCTATGTTTTGGTTTGGCAAATTTGGCACATTTCCTCACATTAAATTTTACATTTCCTATTACATGCAGCATGCCTACACATGTACACCATTTCCATGGCAATAGCACAGTGTCAGGCTGGGTGAAACACTCTGCATATAGCCTAGGGCTATCAGGAGTCAATCATTTAACACAAACATCATGACCATAAAAATATTGAAACCAATTACAATACAAGCAATATAACTTTCCAGTGATATTTTATCATGTGTCTTTTTTTCATTGCCCTATACCTTGGTGTTGTCTGGATTTCGTAATCTGTAGGAAGTGAATTTTGAAATGAAAGTGGCAGTACAGCACACAATGTTTGTGAAGGAACATTGAGTCAACCACTACCAAAAGGAGCAAATAAAATACAATTACCACATTAACGTATGCATCAGTGAAGCAAGGGGTAAGTACATGTCAATGATGTGAATTACAATTACAACATTAAAGGATAATCTTTGTAAACAAAGGGACTGCTGTCTTAAATTTCTTTCAAAAGTTTAACTGACAGCTTCATCAGAGACGTTCTGGTCACCAGTTTTGGTAATTATTGAAAATCTCTTATTCATACTTATGCCAAAGCTTGAAAATCTGGCTGTGAGTGTAAACATGTTGAACTTCCCTTTAAACATTGAAATGAAGGGGCAAATAATTGTGTTTGTTGTTTGAAGAATGTTTACATTGTATATCACCCTTACAGTACATTGAAATCACATCATTCCTACATATACGGTACTAGCATGTACAATGTACAGTATATAATGATTTCAGCTGCATGCTTATCGCTACCTGCTGTGATGTCTGCGAGGAATGCTTTGTCTACAGTTGCTTAATAGAAAACTTGAAGAACAATCGTACCAATCACTGGTTGGCACAGAGCGTGTACGTTTGTGAAATCCCAACGACGTTTCCTCTTGTTTGTGGGCTAAATTTAACACTGATACCTGCACATATATCTTTAAAGTAGAGTCATTCAAGTGCTACTGTTACGTGGTGAAGACAACCAATCATCTCTCCTGTAACGAACTGTAGAACTGTCACAATGTGTAGTATTTTTCAGATCATTTGCTTAATGTTTCCTTCCTGGTACTGGAAGCAAATGTTAACGACTTCCTACCTGTGGCATACACCACAATGCAATCTCTGAGGGCAACTGTTACTAAAAATATTATCAGCTCCTGAAGAGGGACTTTTTTTCACTTATTTTCTTCACTTATCTGGGTGTCGCTGGTGGACAGTTTTCAAAAGTCCTGAAAATACCGTTGTTACTGCGAAATTTGTGTGTCACTGTATATAGTGAACTACAGCATAAACTGCTAGCAGGGCACTCAATCTACGGGCCTACATCAGAAACACATTCCCTCCTTCATGCAGCTAGTGAGAACTATTGATTACACACGTGTGTAACAAGATACAATTCTGGCATATTTGGATGGGCTAAAGAAAGATCTATTGTGAAAAGACAAGTTACAATTCCTATGTCTATCACTTCCAGCAATGTTGAGAATTCACCCCCCCTCAACCTGACATACCCTCCTTTCTTCCCTTTTTTTTCCCCTTTTTTTTTACGTTTGATTTACTGAAGCTTCTCTGTAAGTTTTTTAAGGAAATTTGGCATTCTCAAATATGCAAAGGACGTGATTGTATGTTCAGAAGCACTTATCAGATCATACGTTCAAAGCACATATCAGTTGCCATGGTTACTAATGTTACCACCAGATAATTATGATTGGGTGTAGTCCTGGTCCTTTGAAGATCTCACTGAGAAAGGGGAGGACTGAAAAAGAAGAATCAGATAAGTTTAGAAAGGTCTTTCCCACTACATGAGTTGCTACACCTAATTTTAACATTGATATCACTAGGACATCATGGAGAGTGAGACAGACTGAAACCTGTGGGTGGACAGTTGACATAAATTTTCATCAGTTTACCGTTGACACACGAACAGCAACCTGCCAATAAAAGATCCTACCTACAGCACACACATATCCTTTTCAACTACTTTTGTGGAAAATTTCAACCAAAACAAGGAATGATCGCTAGGGTTGACCAAAAACTAGGACATCGAGCAACACTCAGGATTCTATTTTTAGCATCTCGTAGCATTGAATTTCGAAACAACGGCTTCAAGGATGACATAGGCAGATTTCAGCATGTACTGGTTTAACTTAATTTGGTATTCACACTGACTGAGGCAAAATGCAAAATGCAGCAGTGTCCAATTGATGCCAATTGTAGACAATCCCAAGTTAAAACAAGGCCACTGTGTCTTACACCATTTGTGGAGCGATTCTTCAATTTTTTTCCGAGGCAACTTGCTTTAGGATGAACCAAGAGGCCAGGATTTTCCATTGATACACCTATAATTCAGATCTTGAATGGTGCAAAACCAAACACCACAGGTGCCAATTCAAGCCTACACATAAAGAAAGGACACACGCAATAGCTCAGAACTAAAAACGATGCCGTGCAAAAGTCAACAAGAACTTTGTTATTGTGGTCATTCTCCTGTTGTTGTTTGTTCTGGCTTTTCTTTTGTTGCAACCTTGACCTTTCAAAGATGTTATCCATAAACATATGTTTTATACAACCTAAAATGCCATCAAGCATGAGCAGAACAAGTGCAGCCCTTCCCCATCTTAACAATAATAAAAATAAGTTGGATTTCACTTCAAACAAGAGAGAGTCAACATTTAGTGTCTTGAGGAATGAGAAAAAAGTAAGTCTTAAATAAACACTTAAAGATAACAAGTCACAGCAAGTCTGAATATGAAGAGGAATCTTCCCTCCTGGCATTCTGCCATCTTTGAGTTTTAAGAGTGACGAGTTCTAGTTCGATTTTGTAGTTTAAGTTTCAAATCTGGTTCATGCTGGATGGTGTTCCAGGTGGTGTTTCATTAGGTTGCCATGGTAGATGGAAGTGCACCTGTTGTGCTGAGATAGGTAAGTAAGAGTGACACAGCAGGCTAGGCCTTAGAGGACACTTTGCTAAAATTAATTTTGAGGGCATTTATGGCAAGGTAATACATGAATGCACTGGTCAAGTAAGGGGTGAGTGGATGTCTATGTGAATAAGTAAATCACAGGCTTCAATAAAGTTATTCCCTGCATGCCTGATGCTAAGCTACAGAATCCTGAACTTCAGTAATGGGAGGTATGCTGAACTTGTTATCTCTGAGACTAGCAAACAATACGGAGTTAGTGATAAGAGTATATTGCAAAATCAGCAAACAATGTGGGATAACCAAGCAGAAATCATGACCATTGGTTAACAGTCAGTAGAATCAAAAGTATAATGTTACTGTCAGCCTACATACGTCTCCTACATTCTACGGAGCATACGGTGGGGAGGTGAGAGGAACTCCTAATGTCGCAGAATCTACAAAACAGATGTCTCTTAAAAATTAACAACTCCCAGCAGATTAAGGAGAAAATAGATCAAGTCTTCCATCCAGGAATGATGACAAAACTTTACCAGCAGACAAGTTTTTCCCTTTCCTGAGTTACTTGATTGATGACGATAGAAATGCTTCACTTGGATTGTGACATTGGACAGACCCCAAAGACCAATATTACTGGAAAGGTTACTGGCACAGTACTTTCAAATTACTGTGCTGTAGAATTCCAAGAAAATGTGTCTATGTTATTAGCTTACAATATACATTGCAGATGGAAACATATCATTTGGTGACTCTGCACTTTATTATAGGTGGAATATAGGAAACCAGAGAAGAGGTCACAGGTAGTGACATGAAAAAGTCCGAAAATCAAAACGTGACTTAGGAAAGTCCAAAAATCAAAATTTTACAGCGAGACATGCATTTAGTCCAAATGAATGGCCAGGAAGCACCACTAATGCAAACCTCCAAATAACAGCTGGAGGAGCATTTATAATGTTCAAATTCTGTGAACTGAAGTGTAAATGCACGTGTGCAATATCAATGTAAACTGTGTGATACTGTACATACACGTGGGGAAAAAAAACTTCTTTGGAGGTACCACAATTGAGACATGGACAGAATACTGATGTTTATCAACACCGTCATTGTAGCAGCTGGACTTCATTTGAGGAAAACTGCTAAAAGGAGAGTCCATGATATCGCCAACATCTGCAGGAAAACAGAACTATGAGATACTTCCTACATAACTGAAGAAGCAAATCCCCTCCCCCCCCTTAACTCAGAGAGTAGGAATGGTGATAGAGAAAGATCTGGTTCTGTAATCTTTCTTTATGGGATAAACAAAGACATTTGTTCTCGTTTTTAATTTTTTAAATAAAAAATTGAGAGCAACTCTGACTCATTCAGGTCCAAACAGATATTTCGACTCCATCACGATATTTCAAAGTTTTGTACAGATTGTGACGCAGTGTGATGATATTGCCATAAAACAAACCTGCGGTTACGGTAGACAGGCACACATCTGTTCACATCATGGTGCTTGCAATGTCAAGGATGGGTGCCTTTTTGTGTATCTGTTATTAAACTCAACTGGATTACTGTATATATGGAGCTACTGTATCACAAAGACAAGAAGCATATTGCACAACACACATACAAGTGCCTGTTGGGGCAATGAGCACAAAGTGCTACACCACTTTCTACACAAATTTAACGATTTCATTGGGAGATATATCACCAGGTCTGTGATTCTTATGGAAGTAGATGCTTACAAACTGTTATTGTGTTACAGTTTTTACTCAGAGTGAACAGCAACCAGGTTGAAAAATTTCAACGAAACATGAACAGGGTATAGTGGAGGAAGGCTGACATAGGGAGGGAGGCAGACAAGGTGCACTATGATAGCCCTTTAATCTCCCACCCTCTGAATGAACAAAACAGAACAGTTGCAATCAGAGAGTGATTGGATGAAATTTAGTGTATGGTACAAGAGATGATTTATACTGTTCCCTACCCAGACCCGACTCTGTCCTACACCGACGCCTCGAACCCTGTCCGGAGAAATCAAAGGCTGTTTCTCGGCTAACTCTTCTGGACTGACCCTCTGGTCCTCTTTGGCATCGATGTATTTCTGGACTTGTGTCTGGTATTCTTCCTGCTCCTTGTTGAGTTCGTTCACCAGTCTCACAAACTGCCTCTTGCTCCTGATGCTTGCGTATGCTACCTTGAAGGCTTTACTGACAATGGCATTGATCTCTTCTACCTGTGAAGAAAACAACACCAAAGGAAAAAGAGTATTGCTTTAAATGACATATCTGATGAATGGAGCAGGTTTAATCTCACAAAAAGCTAATCAAACAAACTTGCAAACCTTTTTTTGAAAGCTTTGCTAAAAGACAGAGCATTTATCTGACATATTTCATCTGTTGATATCTCTGCCCGAATATCTATCAGTTTGACCTGAGAACATCTCAACTTTTTGAAATGATGAAAGAGCTATGAGGCAGTAATGTGATGAGTATCACCTACAAAAAAAACCCTGAATGTGTTACAATAGTCTTGTATGTAACAAAAACAACAAACCTGAATGTGCTACAATAGTCTGTCATGAAACAAACAGGTTGGTACTGTAACTCTCAGATGAAAGCCAAATGAGGACAAGCCTAGGCTTAGAGGGCACTGTGCCAGAACATCAATAGGGTGGACTTTGAGCGCAATTAAACAATTATGCCTACGTTTGAACAAGAGGTCTACAATGTGAGTCCAAAAACATGGCTGAATGCTAAATAATCTGAAAAATGTGACACACAGCTGCACAATACCTGATTCTACACCCACTTTCCCTCCTAACTCTAAACGTCTTATCTCTCTTCTCTCCCCCCCCTTTCCCCCCACAGTCCCCACCCATTCTAATCTCAAAGACAAATCCTTCTGGGTAGAGTATACTACTGTTATTTAAATATTCTACAAGAATGTCAACTCCAGCTGACAGTGACAGGGTTTGTTTTGCAACTTGGGAGAAGTTTCCCCAATTATTTGTTGAGAAAGATCACATGGCAAAGACAAAAGCAAAAAGGTACAAAATCAATATTTTGAATCCCTGAAAGTGACCTTAAAACACACTGGAGAGCATTTATCTTTCCCTGCTGAAGAAAAAAGTCAACAAAATATGTTATGACCTGCTTAATTCATCTCTACAGCATACCACCACAGCAGGATCAAGATTTCATACTCAGTTTCGGGCATCAAGCTGTGAAGCCCGTAGAGAAGTTAATTCCGAACCCTACGATGTTGCCAATGGCGCATTTGTGTGCCTATGGTACTCGTGACGAGCGTCCACGTGTACCTATACAGCAGTCCATGGCAGCTGCCTAGGTCACCCAGCATGACTCCAACTGATACAAAAATGCCAGGTAGAGACGGCAAACAAGAGGAAACAACGCATGGCAGGATGAACGTGGTAGGTATAAACGGTGTGATAGTTATAGACTCACATCTTACAAAGCTGATTGTACAACAGCAGTAAACCACAATTTCAGTGATTGTAATTCAAGTTATCTCACAGATAAACAGGTATGAGGTGGTCAAGCAGATCATTTTATGTCCTGGGCCATGTACACGATTTATTTTGCTGGATAGCAGTTAATCCAGTGTGCGCTCTGATGTCTAATGCAATAACAAATTTATGCCACACTGCAGTTTATCTTCAAACTGGTGACTACTTTTTGGTAAGTTCCTGTAGATTGTAATAATTTTCTCCACATTCTTCAATATATATATGTATAGGCTGAACTCAAAAAACCATCTTCCACCTTCCATTAATATATAGTGTACCCTCAGAAACAGACGAAAAAAAAAGCAGTAAAAATTCTCATTAAGTAGAAATTTAAAATGAGCCAATAACAGGCAAGATCATTGTGCAACATGCAGTTACCCCTGCTGTGAAATGATCTGCATACAGGCAAAACACAAAGATAGTATATGTGACCTAGCTTCTTTAATAGTAAGCTACTGTGTACCATGTACCTGCTGTGAATGGTTTCTGTCTAGATCAACCCAGGTCACATGCGGCCGCTATCTCCACTACGGCACACAGTGTCAATGTCAAGACACTTTTATGTCTCAAATTTTATTTCCACCTGGACTCCCATCAGGTAAATACTGACCCATCTTGCCACCCAACCACACACACATACACACATACATACAGTAGGGCCTACAACCACACAGGTGCACACACTGTACATAAACTGAACAGTGATAAACATAAAAGCAAAAGATATCACAGTCTAGTTGACCTTCAATTTGTTTTCACAATGAACATGTTTTAAGACTGTAATTACAACTGCACATACACATGTAACAGTCTAGAGCACTTACGTACAATATACAGCCTTACATTAAATACTTAAATAAGATTGGTTTTTAAAGGCCGTATGGCATCACCCTAACCTTTACTTTTACCTCCCGGAAAGCAAAATTCTCAACTGGTTCCAAGTTGCAGTACTCTTAGATTGACCGCAAATTCGAAAGATGCAGAGCAGCTCGTACTACACAGTGTACACAGGGATCCATTGTTTTGATTACACATGTTAAGGAATGTAAGACAGGCTGAGGGAGGGACTAGAGGTAGGTGGTTGGGAAAATTGAAACTGTCTGGGGTGATGAGTTTTTGTCTTTAAGTTCAGTGATATGGTGAAGTTGGAAAGCTGAATATTTTCAGCTTTTTCATTATACCATAACATGACAAGTTTTGACTGAGAGACATAAATCCCCGGGGTCTACTCAGCCAGTGTTACATTGCAAAGGAAATTCCCTTATGGTATTGCTGGCGCTGCATAACAGACAATATACTATGAAAAATTCAAGTAAAAAAAAAAGTTTTGTCAGATTTATAACAGGAAATAGATGTTAAGGTAAGATCCAGCCATATGTGATCACATGTATATAAGCAAAGTAAAAGAAAAGTGCCCTGTACTAGTTCTCAGGGCCTCGGATACCGTCTGTCATTGTCTGACATATGGTGCAGATACATGTTTATGATTTATTAGTAATGTCAGTAAGCATATCCCAGAATTTGGGGTAGCTCTACTAAAATGAGACCCTGACAGACCATGCATGACAAATTTCTTATGAGCATACTGCATAGAGGATGATTACTGTAGGTGCATGTCCTCAAAAAAACTAGGACAGTCATCAGAGGTAAGCGAAGGTGTTCCGTGGCAGGATATACCGAAGTAATACAATGGTTCACCAAGAAGAGGGAGGGGTGGTATGGTACTGTTGAAACGTGATCAATATGGTAGATCCATGGTTGAAGTACTGGAGCTAGACACTTGACAAAGTGAGACATCGTCAGGACATGGCATGTTTATTGAATCAAATGTACCAAAACTTTCCAAGGATCAGGTTACTTACAGATGAATTAATGCAATGCTAAGATTGCTATCTACGTAACCGTTTCATAACCACCCATAATGCCATCGGGCATAACCTGGACGGGTGTTCCCTTCCCACTGAGCCATGGTTACACCTAACATCCTTACAGAGGCCATTTCTCACGATTGATAATATTTAGACAGACTGCATTAAAAACACTTACTTGGTTGCAAATACTGTATCAGTTCCATGTTGAAAGTACTTAAAACTAGCTACCGTTGCATGAACATGTCTGCAGACAGAGTACTGTACAATCACCAATCAACATTTACTATATGAAGAACATTTAGGAATCAAGCCAAGTTTTTTAGGTTATAAAACAGATCTGTAAAAGCAACATAATTATATTTCATGAACATGACAACAAAGCACATGGAAGACCATTCAACCTTCTGTCCAGCTTTCTAGCCAGCTGTGCCTCTGATTACACCAGCGGTGAAGGCTGCTCATCATCACCACGTGTGGTGCAACATACAGTGTACTACATTCACTGCATGTGAATTCTGTACCAATCAACTTGGCATATACAGCTGTTAAGTTCTGCAAATTACTTTGGCTACTTCTTAGAAATATGTTCTGAACTTCTCAGGGTAATGGTGCATGTTGAACGACTAAAGCTATTTAACTTGAAAACCTGTCTTAATTGCACTGAGAATGGAAATCACAAAGTCAGCCAACCACGCAGGCAAAATTACCTCGTACTTCTCTTCCGTGACGAAGACGTGACAGTACTGGATGCCAACAGGGCCTTTCGGATTCCTGGCCAGGAAAGCAAACTGTTTGAAGTCGGGGTCGCAAGTGGCGTACGAGATCCGCTTAAGAGCGTGAGCCATCAACACAACCTGTTATGGATGGAAGATACAAGTTATAAAAGGCTGCATTAACTCATCAAGTGTATATTGTCTTCAGTTTAGAAAATTGGACTTTAACATTCTCTAAAAAGCACATACAGTAGCACAATTATCTCACACTGTTTCAGAATTTTTATGCTGTGCATACAACTTCTGATACGTAAAAATGCACTTATACAGCACCACTATGTACATCAAGAGAATTGAAAAGTGTTCCTTCAAAAAATGGTGTTACCAGTTTTGAAAAAATTACCTCTCTTGACCCTTAAATGACCTTCCAACTCCACTAAAAGAGAGGTCCTATTTCGTGACTATCCTTGGTATACAAACAGTGCAATAAAAGAGCATATTTGTTCCAAGCTTCTCTTTTTGCAGTGAAATCCCAAACTACATGGTTTGGTTATTTAGGGGAAAAAAAAAAACAAACCCTTTAAACTGAAACATTGCAAAGTTTTGATTTCATCTGCACATGGTTTCCACATCAATAAGAATTAAACTTCGGTCAGTTGTGGTCTCTGTTAGCTCAGTTACTAAATTCTAGACATCAATTCCAACCTGGAGCGGAATCTTTGAAGTATGTTTGTTCAAGTTTCATTTGAGGTATAAGATCAAGAAGAAGAAAGATGCAATGTTCCAATTCTGCCAGCCCACTTGGCATGGTAGATGGTAGTACAGTGGTTGTATTCAGATGGAAACTTTTCGGTGAAGTAAATCAACAGATACTGTTAACTTTTGTCTTACGGCTTCTGCCTTCGTTTGATTCTTTATCAACTATGAACTACAAAACCCTCATCAATGACAATGTGCTTCTTTGGCCAATGAACCAATACGGCGAAGGAAAACAAAGTGACATCTTTACCACAAAATCCACCTAGTTTCCCCACAAACTCACCGTTGTGGGTATTCACAAGTGACTATACTTACCCCTTGCTCACACTTATAAGGTGCGGTACAAGATCATTTTCAACTGTGTGTCTGAGCTAGTCAGTCTGCCTATAGGTGCAATGATGTGAGCAAGGGTAAGTATATGTCTACAATGTGAAGTTGATATTTACAAGTGATAAATTTACACTGTGGTACCTGTACTTCTCTGGCTACATGGTTGCTCTTTTTATTACTGTGTTGAAGTTGACACTGCCCTAACACCTCCCAAACATCTCCAGAATAGCACCTCCTACTGTGATTCCCATTCAAAAATGCTGGTTGGCTTGTCACTCAACTGCTCGTTTTTCACAAAATTTGCGGTCTTAATCTTCTTCCTGCAGATCCTTTCCATGTACATGAACCGATATCCCAGAAAAAGGACAACAAGTGACATGCTTGACGCACTTCCATGCTGTATGTACCATTGCAATTAAAGGGAAATAGGGCGTTTGTTTTAGAGAAAACATCCATATTTTTTAAACCAATGTTTGTGGACAAAGAATGATAGATTATTCAAAATATGGGAGGACTGTACAGTAGCCTTCTTTCCAAGAAATAAGCTTCTCACAGATAGGAAATTCAGTTATTGTTGCTCACCACAACAAAATTTGTTCACCCAAACTTTTCAAAATTCAAATGATGCATCTTCCGTTACTCATCACATGCAAAATGCTATTAGGAGATGAAGCTTTTGCAGATGTTTATTGGTGAGAGTGAATGCTTTAACAAGGATTAAAGCTATTTTCTTTGTGTGTCATGTTGGTGTGTTCTAAACGCCCGATTTCCCTTTAAGGAAAACATGATTCTTCAAGTGAGACTTCTCCAGAGGAGACCAAACACCCACAGAATTAAATCACTGATTGGTTCGTCCTGCTGAATGCTTTAAAGAACAGTTCTGTCTGTAATCGCAGGTTATCATCTGTGATTAATTGCGGCTATAATCAGCGGCTCCAATGAAAAGTGGAGTCCGTATATCGCACGGTGATAAATCAAACAGAACTTCCTCCACGCGAGCCTCAAGAGTCGTGAATGTGACAAAAGACTACAGATGAACATTAGACCAACTCTATCCACAAAACTGTAAATGATACCCAGTTACTCTGGACTAATCTGCTCTATGTTTCCAGTCATTTACAACCTCAAAAAACAAACATTCAGTCACTGAAGCTAATTTCTTTTTAGGAAGCAAAACAACAAGGTGTCTTAATCCTTCTCTGTTCCATCCAGACTGATCCAGCTTTATGGTGTTTAAGTGTGAGGTTCCTCTACAGGTTTTCTACTGCAAAGAGCCCAGCAGCGTCAAGGCATTCGGCCATTTCTAACAAATACTGTAGGCTAGATCTGTTCAGTTATTAACTGTATACTGTAATTTGAGACTTGCAAGCACTGAGTCGGTGTTTCTAACAAGGGTAGTATGTTGGTGCACATCCATCAAAGTATACATGCAAAAAGCAGCATTTAGAGCAGAATTTTATAAAATGGGACGTAGGACCCACATGGGGTGTTGGACTAAAAATCCCTGAATACCCTGAGGGTACCACTAATAGAGTTGCAACAAACCATCAACATTGTACAAGAGCACCTGTAGGAGGAGAGGCATTTTGCAGAATGCCATAAAATGGGTCATGGGGCCCACATGGGACCTTGGACCAAAAATGTTTGAACAAGCCAAATGGTGCACCACCTAAGGAACATTGCGTCCAAGTGTCATGCAAATGCCTGAAAGCATGACGGAAAAGAAGCATTTTGAACAATTGGGAACAGACAGACAGATACAGTAGACAGATAGACAGAACACTATCGAATCGTAACCTACCTACTCTAGCTAGCCTCATCTACAGCCATTCACACCTTTCTACCTTTTTCTCACTCTACCAAGCAAAAAGTCATTTACATAAAAGTTTTTGCTTTTATTGTACACCTTTTCGGATGTAATCTTTCACTTTGTGAACGGCTTCTGACTGAAAATGAGGGCTCACAAAGAAGATGATGAAGTATCCCTAGGTTCAATCAAGTCTTCTGTACCATAGATAGTTTTGTGCATACCTTGTTTCTGAGACTTTAATATGAAGCATTTTGGATGCAGTACAACACATATTGTGCAGTATGTGCACAGTATATAAGTCCTCATACTTTTAACCAACTGCCATCGGTAAATCTCATCTTAATTTACAAGGTTACAGGGCCATGCATCTGGAGTGAGAGGGCAGTGTCCACTTCAATTTTCAGGAGGATTCACTCTTAATGCCTTGTACAACTACAAGTTACACACAAAACATACGCTATACATCTATGGCATATTATTAATTTGTATAGAAACACATACTTGAAGCACAAGACTGTAGATATTGAAGCACAAAAGAGTACACCACTTGTGAAGAAAGTGCTAGAAGTAGCTTACAGACACCACCCTCACTTTTGGACACATGGCAATTTTATCACTGTACTGTAGATTGATTCAGGTCCACGGTGTGTACTGTATCTTTCAGTCTTCTATGATATCTGGGATATAGCTCAATGTGAGCCAGAGTAGTTCTGTACATTAGACTGATGGACACAATCTCAGACTATTAATTGAACATCCCTCAATTAATCAACCCCAATTAAAATTCCATCCTCTCAAAACCTACACATCTGATCCTCATAATGTACAGTGAGTATTCATGACCTTCAAAAACTTATGAAAAGATGAAACAGAAAGTGCATAGTGCACAGTGCAGTGTTTAAAACCATTTATAATAACAGACTCTATGAAATGCGCAAATGTGCAAAGTATGGTTTTAACTACCTCCTTGAGAGATTAAATCCAGATTATCACAGATCATATATGCATCATACATTCAAGCCTCTTAAACTGTTCAGCAAGCCTGTAGGCTGTAACCATTACAAATGGCTCACTACTGGTTTTCAATGTTACCAGTTCAAAACTTCGTCTTGACAGACTTGTATGAATGTTCTGCACCCCTCCATGTTTGGTCCATTTGCCATAAATAAGCAAACATGCATGCCAAATGTACCATATCACACTGAAGAACAAATCAGTGATTAAAAACGGTGTACACTCAGGAGGGGTACATGGAACACAAATATAAGAAGAATAATGACACGACCACAGGACATCACAGTTCAGTATAGCAGTATCTGACACATACTGTACAGCTTCCACTGTATACTAACCACATGTTCCACTGTATACTGTACTGTACATTTGTTGTGTGAAGGAATCTCACAGAACTGTATTTTGTGTTTAGGGCACATCATCTTCCCACATACAGTGCAGTACGAATACCGCACACTTTAAGCTTTAATTGCAAACCTCTAACAATTGGCTACTCAGTGCAGCAGTTGGCTTAAAGCAACATGATGCATGCTTTTCAGCAAATTGAGACAAAGTCCAAAGGCATTTCCGTTAATCCTAACACATACTCTGATTTAAACACATGCACTGCACAGCTATCTCATTGGACGATACAATAGGAGCACGGGGTGGGTCAGAGTGATCACTTTATTTCTGAAGACTGCAAATTGCAAAACTTTCTGCAATACCAGCAGGTTTTGATTAGTGACATCACAATTAGGGAGGCCATTAACAAAGTGATATCAGATTACCAAGCCTGTACTTCCATGCACCAACAGTGGTGTCATTCTGCCAGGAATAATTTTTTCATGTCATTTCAATGGCAATCAAGGGAACACAGTGTCAGCTGTTCATATGATCACTGCACATATCTGCCATGCTCCATGCACGGCACACACATTTTCCTGAACCCTGCCCAGGCGAGTTCTACTCTTTGGCCCAAATATAAATAACTGACTGAATAGTGTTTACCATCTACCAAAAAATAGACTGAAATGGGATGTTTTTTACAACTTGCAGCACCTCTGGCTTCCGATGCAAAGCCTTCCATGCCGGAACAAGTCACAAGATTTTGGTGCATGGAACACCTGTTTTACCTAATATGTTGAAAATTGCACAAACGTATTATATACGTAGCATACGTACATTGCAAACTCACCGCAAAGAGTCATCTTTAGGCTAGTACCCATGCATATGTATTCCATAAAAAGACAAAAAAAAAAAAAAATAGTTCAGTCCAGCTTATACTGAAGTCAAAATGAAATATCCTGTAAGTTGCTGCTCCTGAAATCATATTGAACAAGTAACATAATGATCGAGTGGCAGCTCCCTGATCAAAGTGAGCAATATTCCTGTTTCGAATTAATTTTCAAGACCGTGCCAAACTCAATGTAGTGGAACTTCCTCCTAGCTACTGTACCAGATTGCCAGCAGTGCAGTCACTACCACAGAAGCTGCCTTTCAGGTCCATTCCATTAACAGTATTGAACGGTGCTTTGTGGAACATCCATACAATACAGTAGTACTTCAAGGTTAAGTCTGTGACGTACATGGAGTGCTGTATGTGTACTGAAGCTGTGCCATATATACTACATTGGGGACAGACGTACTGCACGCTTGTTGGAAACAAAGTTAATGAATTGGTCCTTTATTTGTCAGGTGTCAACAATATTCTTTCCTTTTGAAGAGCATATTTCCAAAAATATCATGCATGCCTTAACCCTCATTTTCCAGGTTTGCGCAAGCGTCAACATTGCCTTTGTGACCTTTGATGAACTGCAGTTCGAAACAAATTCCAAATATTTCATTTGAAAAGGAGGTACAGTATGAGAAAACAGTTTGCTTGCCTTAAGTATTTTGTTACCCATGCTTATGACGATTCCTGGAAATGTCACAAAATACACTAGCTGACTTTTACACGTTAGCACAGCGATTACTTACTATGTGTTAACTTTAAAGTTCCTAACCTGTACTTCCCTATGTGACCATTAATACAAGGTAAGTCTGAAAAGTATAAAACAAGAAAACAGAAAAAAACTAGACTCATGCAAACATTTAAACTTACTTTGATCAATTCGTACTTCCTGTAGCTACAGCACTTTAGGGATCTACAAATGAAAAATCAGGTTACCTAGAACTGCTGTACCTGCATCACCTGCCATCATGGATGAAACTGATGAGACACTTTACTAATATTCTTGCATCTCAGTTCAGGGTGAGAGATGCAACCCTGCTTATGCAATGTTGCACCAATGGAGTTAATGTACGTTGTACACTACAGTGGCCAACATGGAAAACGGGAACGGAGTGTCCCAACGACTTCTGTCCAAGATTGTTGTTGGCACATGACACCACAGATAGAAAGAGCACCACTAAAGAGAAGGTAAACCACTGTAGCCTAAAAGCTTAAAGGCAGGAGGGCACTAAAGAGCATAGAATACACTACAAGAAAGGTAACACCTTACAGTATACTTTTGGTGACAACAAGTACTGAAATAAGTGGACAGTACCATACTGTCATGCCCACTAATAGTCACTTATAGTCAGTATGTGTCAACCAAATAGAAAAGTTTGATGTAACACAGACAGAGACAACCTGCACCGTCATACACGGTGCCACATGAACTAGGAGAAATACACCACATACAAAGGGCACCCACAGTACAAACACCATGCACCATGATACAAGGTGCCACATAAGATAGGAGAAATACACCAAATACAGGGGCACCCATAGTACAACACCACACATGCATACAAAACGAAACAACATACTGATGAACAAACACCATGTAGGTGTCATACATTAGGGACACATAACCTTAAATGTTACCTTTGATTCTTGTAACATCACTGAAATTTGTCTATCATCTGAATTCTTTCTTTTCTTTTTTTCTTATTTGTGTTTTAGTGGTGGGTGGGGGCAATAGGCAAAGAAAGCTTTTACACTAAAAGTTAAAATAATGCTGAGTTTAGACTTTTTTTAGCAAGGAATCAGGTCAAGTGAGTTAAATGTCATATCCCACAGCTGAGTACCATATAATCAACAGTACAGTAAGTGTACTATGTCTTGATCTGGTGTACTGCCCTCACTGTCACTTGGCCTGCAGGAAGGGGTTACATACACAATATTAAACAAATGAATGCAATAACGGACAAAATGCACCATCAGCACAATTATGACCTATTTTTGGCCAGGACAGGGGAAAATGACATGGCAACTACTTACACTTTGACATTAATCACTGCATTTTCAGGCTTACTTTAATTTTAACCCTCAAAGGAGGTAGGAGTTGCATGTCCAAGTACTGTACTCTGCAGTTTAAAAGTCATTTCAATGGGGAAATTGGGCATTGACCAAGATGGCATGCAAAGAAAATAGTTTGAACCATCGTTAAACCATTCAGTTTCACAAATAAACCTCAGCAAAACAGCAAGCGCTTCACCTTCTCAAAGCTTTATGCATAAGAGAGTTAAGGACTATGGATCATTTGAATTTTTGAAAGTTTGTGTGAAGAAATCATTCTTGCACAACAAATAATTGAGTTTCTATCTGTGAGAAACTTGTTTCTTGTAAAGAAGACCACTAAGTTCTTCTTTACTTTGAATAATTCATCATTCTGTACTGTCTACAAGGTTTTAAAAACATTTGCCTGTAAAACAAACAACTTATTTCCCTTTAGAAAAGGAAATAAGGCACTTGCTTTACAGAGAAAAAAAGACATATTTTGAAAATCATAGTTGTGGATACCATGATAGGGAAGGAGGGTCTCCTTCTTCACAAGACGTAAGTTTCTCTGTTGCTGAAAAATAATTTGTTCACCCAGCTTTCGAACATTCAAATGATGCACCTTTGGTGACTCACAAATGTTTTGGAGATGAAATTCTTGCTGATGACTATTGGTGAGACTGACTAGCTTCACAATGGTTGACACTATTTTCATTATACAGTATACCATGTCAGTGCATTGTAAACGTCCTATTTCCCTTTAAACCTTTCTGCAGTTTTGAGACCATGGTTGTGCAGTATCTCAAATGCATACCTACAGCACTGTACATTAGTTACAGTATTTACAGTAGGTCAATGTCTGGTCTGAAATAAGCACTTGCATGGGTCCCACTGTGTGAAGTTATGGGTAAAAGAGAAAGATAAGAGCGCAATGTACCTGTAATAGCATTAATAATACAATAGAATTACGACAGAAGAGCAAAATCACACAGATCCCAAGATTAGAGATCCTTGAACCTAAATTTAATCGTAATTAATACCGGTACCACAAATTCAAATTTTTCTTTTTACCAAGTAAAGTTAACATAATGGTAGTTGTTGACAAAACAGGTAGGTCACCTGAGACAACTGTTAATATCAGGTCCCTAGAGTGTGCAGTCAAAAACTAGGAAGTCTAGTCAAGAATGTTCTAAAAAAAGAAAGATAAGAGCCTGGGCCTCTAAAGACAATCAAGATCAGGAAAACTAAGAGTGGATAAACTTTTAAAAGTAGCAGACCAATAACGCACACAGAAATTGTACAAGCATTAGTCTGTCAGTGCTGGCTCTACGTGTACACACTTTGTTAGCCAGTTTTCTGTTGAAGTAATACAGAGATTAATACTGGTAGATCATCATGTACAGTAGTAGATGGTGCAATGGTACCTATAGCCTGCTGGCATTTTTGAACTTTCTCGAGGCTGTTTGAGATGGTCAATTTTCCACTCATCATTTCTGGCTCAACCTCGACATGAGGTCTTCAATTCCACATATTTCTAGTACTTACAGCATAACTATAATAAAAAGAAAATAAAGATTTGCCCCCAAAACTGGCAAATAACACTCACCAAGAGCAAATTAAATTGCCTCTATGCTAGCCTCTTCTTGGTTTAGAATCTTACCAGGGGTCCTTGACAGAAACTAACTTTCATCTTGACAAGACATAAAAAAAAATGTATACTGAGGACAATCTGGGCTTAAATTAACTGGGATGAATTACATATTACCAGGTGCTCAAATGCGAAAGACAGCAAAATTGTTACATTTAATAGACTTGAGTAGTACTTCTTTGTGTTTCTTGTTATGAAGTGCATTTTCATGAAATTTGAGTCTTTGCAATACAGTATGATACTGCCATATCAACGATAGAGTTAAGTGCTGGAGTCCATGACACCCAAATTCTCTGCAGATCAACGAAATTTTGGTAAAAGGTTGTCCTTCTGACAACCAAATTCGGTTGGTGCTTGCATCAACCGTGTTCTTGCAATATCTGGCCCATTATAGTATGAAACATGGTGATGGCCATTGGATTGCTAATTAACGGCTACCACAACTAAAGTGTGCACCAACCTAAATACTGTAAGTCATGGCATGACTTTTGGCAGGACAACTCAGTTTTAAGGACAACTTCTCTTCCCATGTTAGCTGTCCCTTGGACTACCAGACGAAAATACTAAAAGTTCATCCACAGTGTATTTTACTTTTTTTTATTTCATCATGGATGAATGCACTGCCATAGTAGCCCACTCAGTAAGAGGGATGCAAACATACATACTGGAACTGGTAAAGTAAGGTAAAGTATAGCTAGAGACTTAACAAACTAGCCTAGGGCAGAACGGAGAAGAGAGAGGGCAGTCTTGATCAATTGTGTACTGTCAAGGCAATTACACTCTGAGTCTGTTGTGATCCTTGACCTACAGTATGCATGAGGGCCTCCAAAGAACAATGCAAGGGCCCTTTTTGCTTCTCCCCATTGTCAAACTTGCATGCTTAGAGTCTGCACTCTTTTACCATAACAGCAAGAGTTGGGAGCTATGAAATCTTTTGTTGGAGAGATGTAGGTCTTTAAGTGATGCATATAACAATGTAATTATTACAATCAGAATCACAACAGGTCTTTCTAGTTGATGTACAGACTCCCTCTAAGCTTGTAACACACACGTACACCCCTAGGCCCAACATGAAAACAGCTTGTACTCCTATCTTTGTTCTTTGCATACTCTACTGTTGTTCATATGTTCCTAGTTTCATTCATTTTTTTTTAATATCTGCCCAGTCAGGATGCATGCTCGGTGTTCAGTTAGACCTACATCAGGAGGCTACAGTTAACCACTTGTAGGGTGAAGAGCATTGAAAGCTACACAATATCCCCCATTGTGGATGCATGTAAGGCCTTGGGTTAAATCCCACTAATCCCTATTATGTGCACAGCTGCGCTGTTCGGCTGTGAATGATCATGGAGCTACCCATGGTATGATGATATCACACACTATATCAACATTCTGTGCAGAACAAGTGTTTACAGTATAGTACCCACAGTCGCACTGTGATTTTGCAAATTTTTTATGAAGAATTTTTTAGACTAAAGCCACTATTTTCTGATGAATTCAGGGAAAGCAAGCACACGGAAAAAAGAAAATGCCCTTTTCAGAATGACTACAGTAGATGGGTTTGATGGAAGAGAAACTGGCAGAATCAAGGAAAAGGTATTTTGTTCTTGATTTCATGGCAGAATGATTATCATCCATTTCAACAAACACCTATTAAAGTTGGAATACGACATGAAAATTTGTCAGTGATGGTCAAATTCCACGGAATATGTCATAGCCACAAAAACCATTGTCTAAGCCCCATTTTTGCAAACATGATTATCCATCCAATCCCAGTGGTCTGTTTCATTTCAAGTAACAGTAAATGCTCTCTTGGAGGGCCTGAATTTTGTAGCACAGAAAAAATTTCGAGACAATTTCATATTCAAATATCTAGAAAGAATGCATAGTTTTCTTTCAGATTTTGTGACTGGTGATATTTTCCCTTACTTTCTTCTCCCTCAAACGCTGTCGAAGGACAACGGTAAATGAAAGGTGACTGCCACTATACAACTCATATTCCAGCTTTAACAGATGCATACAGTATTGTAGATCGTGTTACGAATGTGCTGAGTTTAGGGTCTAAATGTTCTTCAAACTGACTCCAAATAACATTCAATTGGGGTACATTCTGCGGTGCACAGGAAGATATTTCGGTGATACGCCTGGAGATCAGATCTAATTATTTTTCATGATGCAGAAAGTTTCACAAACTTAATTCAGCTCAAAGACTAAGCCCAGTGTTCTCCATGAAGGGTTTTAGGGGTGGTAGCCCTCTCCAACGTGACAATTCACTCGCCACTCCACGGAAGGCAACTGCCCCTGTAAAGAATTCAGTCCCCTCCAAACCCCCCCCAGAATAAGTTGACAGCAGGCTTCTGCTTGGTCTATTGGGAGATCCCCTCATCCCCCCAACATCTTCCCTCCCTCTAGGAATCCTAACACACTTGGCTGTCCCTCTCTTAAAGGGGCTCATTGAGTTGATATCAGTAAAGATTGTGGTGATTTTGAAGTATACAAACACATGACAATACTCACAATTAGCATAATTAATCAAGTTTCACATCCAATAGTTTTATGAAAACTGTCAATTTTTTCGAATTTTTGACCGTTACTTGCTCTGATTGTGTGCATGTGAATGTACTAATGTGAAAATGTCTGGTCACAAAGTTTCAAAAACCAAATTTAATCGTTGGTTACTCACTCATCAATGTTCCAACGTATGTAAAACTTCGGGATCCTTTTAGTTTGACTGTTTGTCATTAGTATGTGAAGGAAACTTGACCGGTTTAGAAAAAGTGAGTGATTTTCACAAAACAACTCAATGAGCCTCTTTAAAAATCCATAGAGAACAGTCAAAACCTAGAAAATTACACAGAGTGATTGATTGTTGAGGTAAAGTTTACATAGGAGGTGTCACTTTGGCCTGATAAGTCATGCAATCATCACTGGGCAGTTTGCAGTCTCCACTATGTGAAGGGGGAACTATTTGAAATTCATGTTAACTCGCAGAACTGCACGGATTGATTATGACTATCACAGCACTGCCTTGACTGACAACTCTGATTGCAGACTTACAGCACGAGTTCCACCTAGATTTTTCCAAGAAGTTGAGAGCTAGCTGGGAGACTCTATGTAATCACAGTTGTGTGGCACTGGTGATCTTTTCACCCCTTTGCTCAGATAGTACACTTCCCATTTGGATTACTTACAGTACATGGTGTAGGCTTACATCCCTACACTAACCACTAAGGTGCTAACACATGTCTACTATAAAAATACTGTGGCTTTACAAACATAAAGGCACTCTATATCTGTCATCAGTGAAAGGATAGGCAACAATGTTATTCTAACCCTGAGGCCAAGAAAAATACTGAATGTAATTAATATTTCTCTCCTCTTCCACCCCCCTTTTTTTCTCTCACATGATCATACGCTGACAAAAGTATTATAGGAAAAGGTACAAAAAGTAAACAAGCTATTGGAAAAGCTGCATGAATATATTTGAATGGCTTACTTTGGCAACAAAGCTGGGAGGGTAATGTTGAAACCATTTTCTTTTGTCCACCTAGCTGGAGGCTGTCTGCTCTTTAAGTTGTCATAGTTTCCTCCCTGAAGATTACTAGGAGTTACACAGTTGTGAACTGACAGTGACTTAGAGTGAAAAAATGGAGCAGAAACACCCGAAGAATACCATAATATCATAATTGATCTTAAGTTTTTCTTCATTTTAAAGATGTACAGGGAGATAGTCCATGGAAGGTATGATGGACATCAAATGAACAAAATGACACTTGTCAGCAACCACTTGGAAAAGTAACAGAGTATTGTTCAAAACAGTAAAACACAAAATTTATATTTGAAAATTTACCTGAAACGAGCCTACAAAAAGAATATGCCATGGTACAGGTCTCAATGATGTATCAAATACATACTACTGTACTTAAGTCTAGCTCCTTGATAAAGTGAAAAATTATAGTAGGCTTACTTGGTGATATGGATTACTGTGTAAACTTACATACCACAAACTTTCCACCTTATTACAGCATCGACGATTAGCTGTTTCGACTTAATGAATATTCATTAAGTTGTGCATGTATTTCCCATTGCCATATCAAAGAAGCATGAGGTTAAGTTAAAGGAAAACCATCAACCACTACATTACTACCTCTTACGCTTTTCATCATTATGTCACAGGAATTTGAAACCATATGACAGTATTTATCACCTGAAACCAATTTACTTTCCCAAAATTTTCTGAATTAATTACATGCAATTAAGCTTTTAAACTTGAAACGATAGCACAAATATTTTACAAAACTCAATACTGTAGTCAGTTTTGTCTCTGCTACAGTGACTTCATTTGGTAACAAGGACCTATCCCTGATATTCATTCTGAATTTATCAGCTCAGTCTATACATTAACTCTGAATACATGTATACTGCCACAGATCGGCCTGCCTGTGCATAGGCTGGCAATACAAAATTGCTGTGTATACCTGACTTTATCTACAGCTTGAGGGAGCATTCATGGATCGATACAGGGCACTCTGAATTTGTGTACTCTCCATTAAACCTTTTACAAGAACGGGTGGCCATATGTTGACTAAAAAATTTTAGTTTACTTCAAAGATGAATGAGGCTGAATGGAGCACTATTAGGCTACATTGTACATGTAGTAAGGATGAATAGAACTTCCTCAAGTAAATAACAGTTTAAGCAACCTTTTTCATGTGACTGACGGTGAACTAGGATCTGCTGGGTACTTTGTACCCGCTAGCATATCACAATTCACACAAATTACAAAACGAAAAAGCCAAAAATAGAAAATTTCCCAAACTCAGTATTAAAGATGGGGAAAATTTGCTAGCGTAGTATCGTGCTGTGCGTTATCGCTACCACATGAGAGTCGTAGACAAAGAACAGAACAAAGGAAATCACAAGACATTTTTTTAAACATCAGAAGCTCAAAAATAGGAATGCAGGTATTGTCAACCTCGTTTGTAAGTTTGTACGTATCTAGTAAAAGTTACTTTTGACAAAACTAGCCGCGAGTGGATGCCCACGCACCATCAGAATAAGAGTTAGAATTCTGAGAATTACATCGCCGTTGGCTTGATAGCCTCAGAAATTAATGCACCATTTTTTGGCTGACAAGCAAGAACATGAATGCTGCACATTGGCTGCCAACGTAAGATAACAGTGCAGCCACCTTAACAATCCTGCCTCTGGTTAAATCTCCTGGATTTGTTTGAGCTTCAACTTTGTCACACTTTCTTCACAAATCAAAAGTCAGAGATGTACCCAGGAATACAGTACGTATATCTGGGTTGACAGGTGAATTACTTTTACTATCCAGAGGGAGGTCAAAGGTTAAAGGTTTGCTAAACAGGAACTCCCGACTGTTTGCAGTTACTATGGCACAGTGGTGTTTTGTACGAAGGAAAAAGCATCCTTGTGCTGGCACGTACAGTATGCTGTGCCAATTGCAGGCTGTGTAAAAATTAATCAATGTATCTGAGTGAAGTTCGATGTTAAATTTCTCCCTCCAGCCTTGGCTACCATGCAAAGATGGCACTCTGTTTAGGACAGTACAAGTTATTTTTCAAGTAAAGCTGTAAAACTGCTTCCAAAGTGAGAGTGTAGCACTCTCCGCAAAACACAAGCAACCTTGAACAGTTGAAGTCTCAAGCCACATTGCATTACAGATGGAATCCAAACTAAGACTGTACTTTCAAGTTATACACTGGAAAAGCTTTGATGAATATTTTGCTCTCGATTTTGTATCTAGAACATATATTTTTAAAGGGGATGCCAGTCAAAGAACATGTCTTCTGACTTATTTAAGCCATTTTCAACTATTTTCATGCATATTTCTGATGTTTTGAAATGAACCTTTTATGGGCAACATGACATATCTTCCAACTTCCTGCCCAACACAGTTTCTGACACTATGCATGTAAAAGAAGGGCGCGGCCATCATGATGTACAGTACTGTAATTGACCGTGACGTCAGAAGACATGTTCTTTGCCTGGAATTCCCCTTTAAGTGATACACGATGATAAGACGATAATAAATGGGTGATTTGGGAACAAGCAGAATGCTCTCAATGTTTTTCTTTTGTTTTTTTTGCATCTATAATCTTTCTCTTTCATCGCACATCCACTGCAGCGCCGACATGCAGGCCAACAACAACCCTGGTCGTCTCCCAAGTACTTTATGCAGAGACTTCCTTGTTTTTTAAGAGGTATACAACAAGTATATAAAGTATGTTTCATAATGTACCGTGTAGATTTCCTCCAAATTCAGGCATACATCCTGCACGAGCAATAAAAAGCAACCTGACTCCATTTAATGGAGGAAATTTTGGCACATAAACCAGTTTTTTTTAACTCAAAATTGTCAAACCCTTGGACTTGGCCAACACACTCAAAGTACACATTTTGGAGTATTGACCAAATTAATCGATAAAAATGTTGAAAGTGGCCACGATACCATTAAAATCCATCAAATTAAGACCATTTTACAGACAAATTTCTATTTTACAATTACATCATGAACAAACAGCCATATATGTAAATTTGTCCTTTTTTTATTTGTCCTTGTTTACATTTAACATTTATTTCAAGGACAATTGAGAATTTCATACATCCCTGGGATTTCAAAATTCATCAAATTTTACAGACAATTTCTACTTTACAATTACATCATGAATAAACAGCCAGATAGGTAAATTTGTCCTTTTTTTATTTGTCCATTGTTTACTCATAACATTTATTTCAAGGACAATTGCGAATTTTGCACATCCCAAGGATTTTACTTTGTAAGCATATGTTGTTTTCTTTAAAATTATCGATATCACTTACAACCATGCAAGCCAGATGACAAGTAATTGTGGTGCAAGTTACATTATAGACCTAACAAAAGAAATACTGACACTGAGCTACTGTACACTAACCATCATCATCATCATCTTTGCATTTTCATCAAACTTTCAAAAGCCTTGTCTCAAAAACCATACAGACATACACAGTTACAGTGGAATGTCATTCAGGGTTTCACCCTGCCATAACTTCTGAATGGAGACAGCTCTTTCCTATACATATCGCTTGGTCTTCTCTCCCGTACCACCCCCCCCCCCAAAGAAAATTATTAATTATTTTGTGACAAATAAAACCCTTTTAGGGATATAAACTTTTGAGTATGTCCACGACATTGCTAGGGTCAGATACAATAGAGGGTTACTCCATCTTTAACAGAAAAAAAAAAGAAAAGTGAAATACTTGGGTGGGTACAGGTTAGTGAGGATCAAAGGATTCAAACCAAGCAAGTTAATAAGCAGCAGTGGTAGCATATATAGCCACATGGCAAAAGGTCTGGAAAACTGTAAGTGTGAGATGCCAATCTCAAACTTGCAATGGCAGATGATGAGTTAAAAATATGACAGGACATACTGAATATTCATACGTGTGGCAGTTACACAAGCTCTTAAGGGGCTATTTAATTGTTTTTCTTTCAAGTGGAAAATTTCCCTCCCTTTGAAGGAGGAGTCCATCCTGTTTTTCAGAGTGTTTTACCTCAGAGCTTTGCACAAAAACAACAACCTGTCCCTGCACAAAGTATAATTCAATTTCCAGGAGATTGCTTATCTGTGTCATTGGTGTCAGCAATGCAAGTTACACTAGTTTTTTTTTTGTCTGCAGAGCAAGTCGCCACCGTCTCTGAATTTTTTCTTTGTTAACAGATAACCATCCTGTTGTGCAAGATATGACTTCCTGCCTTATGCATGTATTAGCCACAGTCTGCGTTTTCAAAGGACCTTCCTGTCCGCTGCATTTGGGAGAAGTTTCGCAACACCTCTGAAATTCACCTTATTTCTGTAAATCACAAAGCCATTTGAATTTGAGGATCAAACGTTCAAATCCTTTACTGATGATAAATCCCCAAGTTCAGAAATGCTTGCAAAACAATAACACACTGTGGCTACAGTATACAACCGAAGTAACTGTAAGTAAAAACTGGAAGTAAACAGTAAGAACAGAATGTTACATTATAATGTATGAAACTCACCCATGCATACTGGCACTGCGCAGTATTGTTTGACCATCACAAGTTTAGACCACTGTACAGTACACACTCCTATTGCAGCTCTCTGTATGCACAACCCCATAGCTCTCAAGTACAGAGACGCAAGATGCTGGTCCACCTGTGACCTCATTGAAGGTGGACCTACTACTCGAGGGAGCGGTATAATGGGAGGGGTGCCTTCCTTCAAATTTGACATTTTTTTAACAGAAGTGTCTACACACAAAATGGTAGCACTTCTTAGTAAGGAAATCAGGCAACATAAAAGCTGACCTGAATTTTTGCACCACAGAGCAGGGCACCGTTGAAATTGGTTTTTTAATTCTGTACATTTGTGTGTAAAGGTTGTAGTTACACTGCTGTGTGGAAGGGACTCTATAAAGAGAATTTTTTTTTTGAAATGTGGGTTTTTCAGAGGGATGGGTGGGTTTAGGTGTTCAAATGTGAATCAAACCTGCGAGGTACAGGTTAGTTGAGAGGTCTGCAACCTAAAAACAGTGTATTACGGTGGCAAGTTAAGAGCTGTACTTTGCTTGCCTTTTCCTGCTCACTGTTTCATTTACTTATGTTGATATTTTGCACTGTTTACAGCATAGTGTCAAGACTTGCTGAGTGGAAGCAGTATTACAAATCTGGCAAGTGAATACAATGTCGATGCAGTTGTCGTGCTGGGACGGGAAATCCAAGAGTAAAAGTGACACCACTCACCCCTTCATCCTCCGGACTGCAGACCTTGATTCCAGACAACGAGATGAAGAGAGATACTTCTCGAGACCTCTTCGGCGTCTGTAAAATCGAATCATTAATTGCAAATAAATGGTTTGTTTGTTGATGATGCTTATCTGGTCAACCACAATATGTATGTATACATATAAATTGCTAGCCCAAAGCAGTATCAAATGTCCCCACAAACACACCTGGAGAGGTTATTTATGAACAATTCACTCACCTGTCTCACCACCTCTCTATTCGGTCAACACTCTTGCCACCGTAGATGGGAGTGCAGATGTTGCATTGAGACAGTAAGTGAGGAGTAAATTAATCTAAAACTGTAAAAAATTCATTTAACTACAGTATCTTTACACATTAAAAATTCTTCCTTTGTACGAAATAAACTTACAAACCAAATCAAGCACAATGGGAGAGAAAAAGACATCCATAAATGTCTGACCGAGGGATGATTTTTAATATTTGTGACAAGTCGTTTTACAGTGCACTGTTTTTCTTCTGTCAGTCTTGTAACTTTATTTCTTTGTGATAGGGATAGAGTTAGGATGGGTACTAATTTCTCATGCATTTCTACTGCGAAACATGACAGACCTACAGTATACTACTGTACATGACTGTCTAATACTTCCTTCTTTGTCAACCAATCACATGAATACGCTAAGGTCTGTATCTCATGATATTGTAAAAGACTAGTATACAGTATCTCATGTTATGTCATATGCATTGATCAACATGATTTTCCCCACTCCATTTACATATCACATTGTTGTAACGTAAACTGTTATCGTCATGTCTTGATTGTGCAGTACATGCATGAGGACAGGAACCGACGATCAGTTTCATTCTTCTCGTTAATGATGTTTTGTAGCAGTGCGGGGGGTTCTTTTACAGCTATGTCATTAAAATCTGACGTGTCTACCTTGCATATAGCATTAGACACAGTGACAAGGTAAGTCTAGCAGACACAGGTTGCCACAAGAAACACAGTACAAAATGTTGCAGCAAACATCAGCCAATGTCCTTTAACATTGCACAACTTGCACTGTCGGTCAAGCCACACCACCTTCCATGCTTGAGGGCACAACGTTCTTCCAATCTTGTCCACGCAAGTGCTCAAGAAAACTGAAAGCCCTGCAGACATTTTTGTAGAATGCAAGGTCATTTGCATGACAATAACAGGTCATTTACATGATCAGGAAACTTAAAGCAGGCTTTTGAACAAGATGGCTACCTTTGGTAAGTAAATTCTGAGAAAAACTTAATGTAGATGGGTTGTAAGGCATCCATCTTGCCAGGCCCTGTCATAGCACAAAGGAAGGCGGAGGGACATTTGGGACCAGGCCCCCGTGCTCCTTTGTTTGGCTCAGTTGCTCTGCATGCAGTAGCCAGCCTCCTGTGCAAATGGCATACTTCCATAATTTGATACTTCCCTCAATCCCTCAACATATGAAGTGGCAAAAATTGCCCTTAGATTCTCAACCCCCAATGGTAAAGGCATACGTACAGTTGTGGAACACAACAGACATGCATGACATGGCTTCCAAGATTTTGTGAGATATTCTACACACACAATGCAGTGGCGGTGTACATATATGCAACACCACACTGTCTTTGTTTTGTATGATAGTTATGTTGTTGCACATTGAACTGCAAAGAGTAACGAGCAAGAGCGTATCACCTAGGCAATGACTAGTATTCAGAGCCAATTATATGAGGGTTTGTTTAGCCAATAAGCACCTGGCAACAACAGATTAGAACTTACAGTAAATCGTGGTCTTGCCCTGCTATTACAGCATCAAGTGTGAATCAATGGTACATCAGTAAAGTGCAAGACTGCTGTATTCCTTTAATCCTAGCTACAACACACTATACTGGAGTATGAACCAGCCATCAGTCAGTCAGGTCAGTCAGTCAGTCAGTCAGTCAGTCAGGCAGTCAGTCAGTCAGTCAGCGAGTCTTTCATCACTATGCACACACCAGGCTTTCCTCATGGATATTACCAGGCACACATAAAATGAGTCACTCTTACACACTACAAAACACACACCAACCGCAAACGTGATTGAGGGTGCACGGATCTACCACGTTCTCTGCATGCCAGCTTGCCCTGTCACTTCTGCATAGCAACAGTGAAATGTGCCAGCATCTTTCAAAGTTTCCAGGGACCACCTTTTAGAAATTGTAACAACAAGAGCATGACTCAGCCGATACCTCTTTTACCGCCAAATTAACAGCAAACAAGACGTGTGCATGCCATAGACCAGCTCTCTAACCAGTTTGTGTTTTTCACTACTGCACTGTTATGTATCTGTGACCATAAGTGGAAGACCTGCAAGTCAACATTTAGAAAACCAAACAAGAAACGCAAACTCTTTTTTCGCATCCTCACACATTCCACGTGCATGAGAATTACAGTAGTACTACACGTAAGAGTTGTCTGTGAGGTTAAAATGCACAAAAACATGGATGGGCTGAGTGAAACAGAAGGAATGCCAACAGACTGGTAATTGTCTTTGCTGCAAGGAACTTCTGAATGTCAGATTTGAAATGAAACTGAGTAACAATGCGCAATCCGCTGGAACTGTATCAAAGCATACGATGCTGCAGAACACTTTATTTTAATGAAGAGACCATTCAGCATAATATCCTGTGATCATTGTCATTTATAAATTGCATTCTTCATCCTCAAATGTAAATTAGAATGAGGCAAGTGTTGACATCGAATGAACACATATCGTGCAGCGCGACAGAGATATCACCATGGGGCTAGCTTGACCCTGGGAAATGGAAGCGACAATCAGTGAAAAATTTACCGGACGAAAGACACACGTTGATTTGACAAAAGAGAACTGAGGTGGATGTTCAATCACTCCAATTTACTGTGAGCTGATTTGCAATGTGAAGTCGTAGTGGCACATCAGAGCGGACCTTGTACTTTTAGATGCAGTATTTATGTATGGGACAGTCATACAACCACCAACCACTCCGTGCTGACCACATTCCTAAGTTTGTGCACTAGAGGAAGGTGGTCTATGCAGGCCAACACAAAAAAATCGGGGTGCAGGATGTGTGTTCCAGCGAGTATGGTCTAAGACTATGGGCAAATCTTCACTAACATCTCCATGTACATGAGTCTCGCATCATGATCCCAATCACCGTTTAATCCCATAAAAAAAGCCCTCAAGTTCAAATGTATCAAATAGCCAATCCAGGACCCATCACAGCCTTCCTGTTTGCTCGGAATGTTTGGTCCGGGGCCAAGGTACTAATCAAAGTGTTTACGATAAGAGGCTTATGCTGGGTTGTCCAGCAGAGTGAAAAGAGTTGCAGTCAAGCAGTCCACTTCATTAGGCTTCGTTTACGGTCATCATTGTGTCCTGTTCGAATACATGTTGGGAGCAGAAAGACAATGGAGCCCTCTCACCAATAAGATCTCTGCTAAAATCCGACAAATATCTCTGGGATGAAATCTCACATGCAGGATCCATGTAATTTCTCCAAATTTCTCTGACTTGGCTTTTGCTTACTATATACACCTGTCTCTTGTATACTAAATGCACTTTTGGCAACCCGTCCGGTATTTAGACTGGGCAGTGTCAGAGGGGGTGTTAAAATAAAACCAGAACTCTTGGCACACTAGATCAGGACTATGAAGATTTAAGTTAATTTAAATGCAATCTCATGAACTGCAAAACTGCATTAAACGAGTAAAATTTGTGTTGCATGATTCACAAGTGACTATACTTACCTCTCTTGCTAACACTCACACATAGTTAAACTAAGCTTGAAGAATACCCCAGTAAAAGAGTTCTAGCACCCTGCAGTCTGTGCTCATGATCATCCTCCTTTGACTCTTTAGAATGGTCATACCTGCACTGCGCTGTTTACAATGCAGATTCATTGCCACATATTTTATTCATTGATCTCAGTTTGTAATAAAAGTCTACAAGTTTAGAGGTCCAAGAGAACAATCGCTAAGTGTGCATGTGTTTGTTGCACGGACTACAGTATCTTATTGCATATTCCTGTTGTCTGATGTGGAGACATATGCTAAACTTCTACTATGGCTATATTCAAAATACAAACATACAGGAAAGTGACTTTGCACTTTTCTCAAATCCCAGCTTCTCTTATTCCACCCTCTGACATCCCACCCACCCTCTTTTAATCAAACCTCCTTCAATCACCCGGCTACTCAATTTTCCAAACACTATAGTGTGGGACGGAACCACTCTCATTTGTCCACGACAAAAGGTCAGGTTGGTCATGCAAAATCAGATATTCAGTTAAGTTAAACAAAAGCTTTACAACTAAAATTCAAAAACCTACATGACAACCAGCTTGGACAGCAACTTACTAGAACAACAAAGAGCATGTATATCTCATCTTTTTCACGAAATCATCAAAGAACGACGAAACCACCGCAACAGGAAAAGGAAGATTAAAACAGACCTAGGTCACTGTAGGTTCTTCGTACCTGTTTGATCAAGTAGTTTTGCATTAGACAGCAGAACTCGGCAACCATGTGTAAATTGATTCTTGTTTATGGAAACTGTAACACTGACACAAACTGAATCTTTTACTGTCTGGTTTTTCCATGTCTGAGTCTTTGGGTGTCTATTGTTAGTAAAGCAGATGGCTGAATGGTCACACCTGACAACCTTGTGGTCATGCACTTCATATATTATGACTGGTAAGATGCCAAACTGCTGTTGACCACATTGTGTAATTTGATTTACTGTACCTTATGACTTAAAATTTAAGTGATATTGCGTTCCTTTCAACCGACAATTTTTTTTTTTTTCCAGCATGCCAAAGAGGGATGAGTACTAAAAATGCAGTACAGACACAGTCAGGTGAAATTTTTGCATTTTTTACACAGGTACTGCATTTGAATGCAGAGTGTTCAGGCCTTGAGTTTTAGATTGTCTAGATGTCCTGCAAATGATACTGCTCAGAAAAATAAGGAGTGTGTCATTGTACATAAGTGTACTGGTTTCTTTAACTGGAGTGGATGCAATAGCTGAGTTCCCATTATCTACATGTGCAAAAATCCCCCTCTCTCACAGTGATTTGAGATGAGTGATGGTGACAATACCTCTACCCCTAAACATTCAAGCTTGGTCTGAAGGTGTTGTTCAAAGTTTTTAACTCGCCTCTGTGTCTCATACTTGCGGCCAGAGGCCCACCATTAGTTCGAAGCGAACAAGGAATGATCTCCTGATGTTGTACACTTGGCGGATATTATCCTGATTTAAGCTTTTCTTGTTTTTTTTTTCCGTTTTGTAGAGAAGTTCTCCACCCTGACATTTGCACTAACAAACTTTGGAAGTGTTTTTGACAGTTTCCGTGACGACTCTTTGGTATGAGTAAGCCTTGGAAACGCCCCTTCAGGCTTAAAGCTGCAACCAGCACTACTCCAGTAGTACCTACTTCAGGGTCAAAACAATAGGCTACCAAAGTTATTAGAAGAAACAAAGAAAGCAGTTTATTAATGGAATTCAATTCAGGCATTGCATCTGTTCATGTCACGCTCTCATCTTTGTGGACTTAATCAAAATATACTAAAATGGAATTACTCTGAAGATGACACGCTGGAGCTGAGGGCAACTTTTGTTTCAATGGTTACTTCTAATTTGTTTCTCGTTAACAAGGAAACCACCTCAACTTTGGCTTAAAGACTCCTGTTGAAAAATGTCACCAGAACATACCACCAAGTACCTACTGTAGGCACTACTGACAATTTAAGTTCTAGCTGTGTCTAAAACATCTCATTCTGTGAAGTCATTACAAAGAGGAGTACAGCTAACAGCAACCATTTTTGAGTTAGTCAAAACCACGTTGTGGACACTTCAGTACAGGTACTGTGTCATTGCTTGTATAGAAGGCCTAAAATGTTGCAGTCTTTTTGCAAGCTCAAAATCATCTGCTTTAAGTCTCAGGTATTGTCCGGTCGAAAAGTGCCGCGCATGTATCTATGGCCTTAAGTACACTAACTGTATTTTGATGACATTTTCATGAACTTATACATAAACCTCTCAAGTGCCCTTTACGACCTGTATCATTACAGTACCTGTAAGTTCTGCAACTGAAGTCTGACAAACTCTGCACGACTCGGTGGTGGCAGGTGAGCGACGGTGAATGACCCGACATACTGAAAAAGAAAAAAACAAAAACTATGTTATATGTAGCATGATCTGGTCCAAGTAAGGGTTTTCAAGTACTGTACATAGTCATTACATGCAGGATGAGTTGGTGAAATAATGACAATTGAGAACAAGTAGTCTGTGACATAAATATCTATTACAGCACAGAATGTATGCTGGCAACAAAGATACTGTATATTGCAAATATTAACAAGGTGAATATAGGCTACACTACAATGGAGAGAAAGTATCAAAAATTCAAAAGAAAATTTAAACTGAGATCCTAGGGAAAAACAATATCAGGTTACATGTGATGGGGATCTGGGAGAACAAGAAGAAGGAAACTTACCAAAGGACAACTAAAATACATTTGCATGCATGTACAAAACTAGGGAGATAAACAAGGGGAAATTATCAAAAATGTTAAAAAAAAGTCACTAAAAATAAGGCAGTACAGTATTCAGTATTCTGTGTGACATAGAGCAAGAGCAGTTTTACATCATTTTACAGTATAAGTAACAAAAATAACATAGTTTTTTGAGCATTACAAAACTACAAGTGTGCAAACTGTCCTTTGGTCTTCTTAAAGGTGGGGCAATTTGTCACTACAAGGTTCTGATTGACAGACTGCAGTAGCTTCCGTAGGGTCAGACCACATCTGGAAATTTGTCTGGGTAAATCAACAAATTTTTTACTTTTGTGTGACTGTCACAAACATCAGCAAATATCTGTCAGATGGTAACTGTTTGTGAGGTCCTACAGTATAATCTACCACATTCACAGTAAACTTAATTCTAGATGTATGGACATCATGAGGAGAACATGTTTGTGACAATCTACTGCACCTACACTTGACTAAGAGTTTGATTTCAATTGTTGAAAGTCATTCACAGAGAGCTGAATATCACTTCAAATTTGGAACAATAAGGGCTAAATTTTACTGAGCTTGATTTCAATCATTGAAAGTCATTCTATAGCCACACTGGATATCACTTCAAATCTGAAACAATTAGGGCTGTGTATTGAAAAGATAAAACCAAATGATTTATATCACAAGTTTATCACCTACAGCATGATTCAAGATAAGAGAAACTGCATTTAAGCACAGAGGCAGGACAAACACAAACAGCAAAACTTTGCAGTTACAGTTTTTACGTAAGAATTTGAAGATTGCTCACGTCTTTCAATATCTTGCTTGTGAAGCTGCAAATTTTAAGCCAATACTGCCTTTTTTTCATTTGATCAAAACCTGTCAGGTAAGGTGACAACTTTTGATCAAAATTTATTTCACCCCTCCCAGGGCTATGATAAAATACCTCGAACAATAAATTTTCAGTTTGATGAATGCCCAAATAGTTTGCCTTAATTGATCTGAGCCAAAATCACATCCATTTTTTTCTCTTTTCATTTTAGCGTGAAAAAGGTAATGGAGTCATCTAATCATAATCTGTTGAAAACTGTCTCAGATAGGGGGTCCAATAAAACATCTACAATACAGGGCAGTATTGTGACACTGCAGTGTTTCCTTTAGTTTCTACCACCAAATACTGTGAGTCCAACTTATCTGTTTCTACACAGTTACAGAAGTACAGTACTCAAGAGTTTGTGTAGGAGTATAGCCTGTATGCATAATGCAACCACAATACAGCATGCAATTGCACAATACAGGCAATGAAGCTATTGATGCCATATTCCATTGTTTCTTTTTTCTTATTTTGTTTTTAATATTTTGCTAATTTGTTTGTCTCTTACCTGCAGCATTCGATCTACAGTGGCACATGTTATTAGAAAATATTCTTTATTAGAAAATAAAGGAGCACTTCAGATCAAACATAACTGACAAGCTGCACTACAACTTTCAAGTCTTTTTTCAATTTGCTGAGAATATTATCCCAAATTTAGCTACAGTATAGGGGTTAGCAAGACGAGTTTATCATTTAACTTACAAATATCCTTGGAAACATTGACAATTTCTTTAAAGATTTCAAAGAATAACTTGTTTGGACAAACTTCCCAGCCAACAAAAATTAAAAATCCTGAAGGAAAGCATTGAATCACACTATAATCCGTCAATAGTGTGCAAAGTGACAAAATAAAATCAGCTGTATATTTATCAATTTGTGACCGAAATCTGAAATGAGTCAACAATTAGCAGATTTCTATCATTCCATAAAAATTGTGAACTAAATTTGAACTACAGCTCAAAAAGGTAAACACTGAAAACAAGTTTTTGGTAAATCCTGAGTATTGCAAATTATATGCATGTATCATAACACTACATACATTACTGTAACTTAAAACTGATACAACATTTGCATACTGTGCTGTAAACCTATGCTTGCACATACAGAATGTGCACACTGAACTTGCACACATTATGCAAAGCTGTACATGCACACCACTATCGTATATGGTACATTTGCACTGTATGCAATTCTCAACACAGCTCTTTCCCATTTACTGTATTTTTCCAGCGATATAGGCCTGTCCTTGCTGTGAACAGCTCTGTCTGTTTTTTCTTGCAAAAACGTACCTGGAACTGGCTCTCATCAACCATATGCTGTACCCTGGATGTGGAAGTCCATCAAAGTTTTTAATTAACCAACAAGCTTGTCCAGACAAAAACGGCCATTGGCATTATTAGAACACGCATAAATGCACAGACAGTGACTAAGGTATGATTTGCATACTCAAATTTTCAAGGAAGACATGTTACTGTGGGCACAGTACAGTAATGTGGATGAAGGTAAATAGTTTCACTGGCACATCATTATACAGTAGCGTACAGTATGTTGCAAAATGCAAATGAATTGAAAGCATTCAGCTACAGTACAATTATTACTGAATGGAAGTGTTCAAATGGTGAAAAGGTCACGATTATTAACCTAACATCTTAAAATGGGGAAAAATAACCACAGTTTAGTTGGGCAAAAAACATTCCTCGCTGGTGACATTTCCTTCTCGATTTTTGTAATTATTTTAACTTATAAAATCCAATGCAAATATTAAAAGTATTTGAAGAAGAGCAACTAAATAACATACAACCAAACTCCAATGCTTTTCAATCCTGTCATGTTTTCCTACAGTGCTGTATAAAGCATTTTCATTAAGCTTGGATTATAAAACGGTTGGACATGGTGGGAGGGAGAAATGTTGCAAAAAAAATGTGAAGTTTTTGTCATGTATATCGATGCTATAATTGGGTTGCGATTTCTGGCATTCGCATCATCCATGTATGCCCTCTTGGGAAGGAATCCGCAAGATTCCTCAGTGAGAATAAATCTGTATGAGTGCATGAGTTCCTCTCTGTATGGTACACAAAGAAAGGTATAGGATATGCTCATTATACACTGGTAGAAGTTTCAACACCTGAGGCAGTTTCTATAAATAGTGGGACACAGAGGGAAGGGACATTGAGTTGAGAGAAAACAGTATCAAATCAATGCACTCCACCGTTTACAGTTCTACCTATTCATAATTGGCATGACTCTCATACAGGTCTGCACCGTCTGTTTTTCTTCCCCCCCCCCCACTTCTTAACAAACATGATGACATCTCACCACTGACTCACTGATTGGGACGTGCCAGTTTCGCATGAAACCAGGAAATGAGACATGTGCCCAATCAGTCTAACTTCTTGGTTTTCCCCATTCTCCCAGGTCCATGCAGGGAGCTGATCCTTCATCATTAACATTCCTTGTCTTTGCTCACCTGTTGACAGACATTTAACCCTCTCCTAATGATTTTTGTTTCTTACCGGGTGGTTGACTGATCTCTTCAAATTTTGGCTTTCTTTGGACCGAAAAGGTACACACTGGATGACTTGTAGGTGAGTCACACATATAGTACTCATATTAATCCGAAGATCCATTATAATTTAGTTTCATTTCTCTAAGTTTGGAGATTACTAAATAAAGAACCTTCTCCAGACCAGAGAGACCGCCAAGGCTGATTTGGATATCCAGTCCCTTTGTGACCTGAGTGAAGGCAATTAAAATATCATCCCTGGATTGCCACACAGTGTCTGGGCCTCTTTGATTGGTATTAAAATGATTTTCATAAATTAGCAGGTGTCTTTCATCAAAGTCCTTTGTAAGCAGATGGTATCACCTGGTATCGCCTCAATCTTGCTTTTAAGTTTACGAGTGCATCATTTTCCAAGACCGTTTGCAGTCTGTGATGTTTCATCTGGTTGTGCAAGAGACTACTGTCAAATGTTGTGCATCCAGTAAATGAATTTCCAGGTTGTTGCTCCATAAACATGTGCACTTCTATCATGCTGCTTACGATGACAAAATCATCATTTTATCGTTTCATACATTGTACATAAAATGTGAACTTGATTTGATTCAAATTTCAACCATACCTGCATGTGTACATGCTGCCACGGTTGTTGGAAGGACCTTCCCCACACAGTTTTAAGAAAGTTTGGTTGTCCTGCAGAAATGCTGTAAATGATCTTTACTGTGCAGTGCTTGACACTTGAAATTTATCCACCCCATCATAAATCAATTAAATTCATTGGAAAACATTATAAGTTGCGACAATTTTTTTTTTCACAATAGATGGTTTTTTTTATTTGCTCTTTGAGGAAGGCTCCAATAGCATGAAGCTATAGTTCCATTGGTAGAGGAAGTTATAAACTCAAATGTTCAATTAGCTGTGTAGCAGTTTCTGTAAACTTGTACTGTACCTACTACCTAAAGTTTAGAACTACAGGCAGACTGAAAAACTTCGAAAATTTCTGTTTTATCAAGTGGATACAAATTATGAGTGGCTAAACAAACTGTATGATGCCTGGAACCTTCCTGTACTCTAACTTTTCCTTGACTCCCAAAAAGAGGCAACTTTATCTAAGTATTTGGGAACTGATTCTACAACTAACAGTAGTTTTGAGTGCCATAGAAACATGAGGTTTTTCTACATTCTTTTTGTCCCACAGTATCTTCTCGTTATTTGTATGGTTTTAATTTTTTTAAAGTTTGAGTGAGCAGACATTTCTTTGTTTCTACTGTACCTTGTTGTTCAATGTTTGTTTGACTGACTTCTTTTTAGATAAAGCTGTAAGTTTCAAGTTTTACTTGTGAGTCATTTCATCTCTCATCATTTTGATTCACATCTTTAGTCCTTAAAGTTCATTTTAGTGATATCGTTAACTCTGTTGAGAAGCATGGAAAGCATGGTTTAAGGGTTGCAAAACTACTGGAACCTTGTTTCTACAACTACAGTATGATTAAAACCATGATTTTGCTTAAAAAAATCATGATTTAAACTGACTTATTTTATTTAAATCAGTGTTTTTCTATTTAAATCCATGAAATCCCTGACTTAAATCATGATTGTTTAAAGAAAAAAGCATCAACAATGCTGCTTGCAAGACAACATCTACTGCATAGTAAATACTGTAATAAAAATAAAACTCCATTGGCAGAGGAAAACATTTGAAGTCAAGTGTGTAAACGTGGCTTTGGTCAATTAGCAATGCCCAAATTTGAATAGAGTACTCTAAGTATAGCAAATTTCTATACAGTAAGCAACGAAATGTGCAGGAAGTGTAATCGATTGAAACACTGTACGGTACACTTGAAAACAAACAGACCTGTACCGATACTGTAACTCTGTGAAATCGTTCTGTAAAGATGACAAAAGAGAACAACATTCAAAGTTGTGCGACCAATGACTATGCTTCCACCAATCGCCACTTCACAAATAATATTCTTCTTCAGGTTAAATGGATATTGCCATCGACAGGCAAGAGAGAAAAAAAAAATAACAACCTGTACAGATCACATACATACAGTAGCATTTTCTTTGGACATCTCCATTATTTCTTGCTTTTACTTTTTCTCTTCTTCTGTCCTTTTGTAAAGCACTGTAAGCACTTTGATGGCCTTTGGTGCATTACGCACTGTAAAAATCTACCGGTTAATGAAGCTGGTAATGATGAGAAAGTTTACTATATACACAGTATTACACACACTGACACTGACCTACTTTAATGTACAGTAACTCTTTGCGAGTGTTTAATTCATCACTCCCACATCATACACAGTTACCAGGAAAAAGACATCTGTACGGTATAGGTATACATGTGTCACATGACTACGCACTGTACCTGCAGATAAACACTGATGACGTTTTACTAAACAACATTCCATGTTCAAACTTTCAAGGACACATAGTCATGAACATCATCTATGGGATATCAACATCAGAAAACTTCAAAACTTAACAGTTTCCTTCCATCTACTGGGGTATTTTCTGACCGAATTTGCCATTGTCATGCTAAACACTAAATACGTTTAATACTGTACATAGTAAATACCAGGTTTGAAAGAAGAAAGTGCACAAAGTTGCATAAAATGTATTTAACAACCTATCAGCTTCAAACCAGTGATGGAAAAAAGAACTGATCCTGTTCTTAAAAAGGAACCACCTTGCATTGAAATAATTTTCACCTTGAGATGAAAGTATTTTCACCTTACAGTGTGACAATATGCAGAACCTTGTGGCCGCGAGAGTTGGGCAAGTCTGTCTGACAGTATTTAGCGGAAAGTACTTGCTACTCTGTAGGTATGTAGGTACAGTTAAGCCTCAATGCTGTGCTATCTGTATGTCCTGCAATGTGGCACAAGATGACACTGCACACTAGTCATAGGATTCCACACAAGTACAGTGACTTTACATGTATCAGCAGGCACAGTTCTGTACAGAGGGTCAACAATGTTTTCATAACCAAACCCATTGCAATTTATCATCCTTACTGTGCCATACTGTGTGCACAAAAGAAAAGTGCACAGTTTAAAAAGCACTTGGCAAAATATTTCACCACTATGACTAACTTTGTACTGTACATACTGAAGGCATAATCTACAAATGAAAACAAATTTGTGATAAACCTTTAGTGCGGCTGATTAAAGGATTTGAATCCTCCTTTTGGGAGTCACTTTTGGATGACTATGTACAGTGACTACTGTAATCAACACAGCCAAAGCAACACCATCCCCCCAACTTCCACCTCTCCCTCCCTCATTGTAAAATACCTGTACATTGCTCAAAACTTACTGTAAAGGACATTTTCTTTCTCTATATTATTTCACAGGACATTTTACTGTTCAATAGGACCAATTTAACTTTCTAAGGGTTTTCAAGTTTCCAGCCTGTCTTTACACTAACTTCACTCTTTTTTTATTCATTTGTTCACTATTTATTCGTTTGTTTGTCTGCTTGTTTGTTTGCTTGCTTACAGTATTTTACACTTTACAATTCAATATGCCAGGTCTAATTTAGAGATATTTCCTCTCACCTTTATTTAATTGGCAAATTATCTTGTATCAAAGGAGTGCTTGTCTAAAGTAATTACAGTACTAAATAATCAAGAATTAGTCTGAAGAGCATTACTGCAAATACCTCTTTGAAAATATTCATATCACTCACTGTAATTATAAGAAACTAATTTAAAAGACAGTAAAGAGGCCTAAGAAATGTTGACACTGTGCAGCATTCCATGTTATCATTGCATCTCCATTAAATATTGACAAGCCATATATCTCAAAAACAGTGACAGATATGAACACAATTCAAACAGATTTCCAGTTTACTGTAGGATTTCATTCCGCAACTTCTTATTTCATGTCACACAACCTTGGTTTCAGGTTAAAGGGACTCATTGAGTTTGTTCAGAAAGTTCGCAATAGTTTGTCACACCTGTTGAGTATAACTAACTCATATGTTGATGGCACATGGTCAAACTAAGAGATTCTAAACATCTGGTCACAAAAAGCTGAAGCAACAATGGTAGGGTAATTAATGATTGAAACCACTTCTTGAAAATCTGTGACCACTGACCAGTCACTTTTTGCAGCATGCTAACCATTACCAGCCTACTGCTACATGGTTATAAAAATCTTAACTTCCTCACATTTTCAACTGTAGGTATAAAATCAATATCATGATCAATGGGGTTAATTAGAAGTACTGGTTTTCAATATATATGGCTTTGTTCAAACATGTCACAAAATAAACGATATCGACTCAATGAGCCTCTTTAAATTCACTAATGAACAACACAAGCATAGAAACTAACCCACAGCACAGCAGCCCTACATAGTAACTAATTTACTGTCCAATCAAAAAGAGTGCTTGTGACATGTGTTATGCGGTTCATTTGAGCAAAATTGGCCAGCTGCCAAATTAATTTTGCTAAGTTTACTTTCGTTTCTTTTTTTTTTGGTGATGGTACTTACTTATTATGGGGTTTCTAAACACAGCAACGTATTCATTGCATATAGAAAGGATATGCCGTACTATGATGGAAGTTTTGAATACTTACCTGAGTCCCAGGTAATGAACATTGAACATGCATGTCTACACCACCACCTTTTATAAAGGTAAAGGAGCATATTTTAGCTCACAACCAGCACAAGTTCCAGGTAGGTTGTAACGTGCTTCAAACAGCTAGTAACAAAAGACCTTAAATTGTTCAAATCCAAAGACAGTGTAACATGACAGAAATCAGCCAAATGCTTGTGATTTATGAGAACGAGAGAGCCAAGATGTCGCTAAAATTGTGAGATGCTGTACACAGGTCAATGCCTAATGTATACTGTAGCAGTATTGGTAACTACTGTAAGTGGGATATGCTTGACCAACTCCAACGTTTTTGAAGTTGAGTATAGTAGTTGCCGCAAATAGTCACGAACTCTTTAGCTATACCCACAAGTTGCGACTCCTCCTTGTTGGTAATATTTCTGCTGCCTAACGCATACCGGTATTTTGAGCAGAAATCATTGTGTAGGGCCCCAAACAATTGTTAACTTGTTAGATATAGAGAATTGGCCTCACTGGTATACAAAAAATTTCAAATAGTACTGAATTTTAATTTTATGATTTATTTATCTTGCAGAGGAACATTAATTCCAAATTTGAAGCATGCAACAAACAACCTTCGCTTTTTTTTTTATTTTCTCTTTAAATTCCCACATGAGTCGTGACACCATCAAGGTAAGTGGAGTTCACGTCACGACTCCCAGCAAGGAGTTGGGACTCTGAAGTAGAGTTGAGTATGTTGCCCACTTGAGGCTCAGCCTACAGTAGGACAAACTGGTGTAGGTCATGAGCAACATTTTAGGGAAAATACTGTACATTACCCAGTGTCAATGCCATATTCCCAACTCACTGATCTAGACAGAATTCACTTCCTTTCCCTTCCTTAATTTCCTTCTTCGTAAAAGCAAGCAACATCAGCTGCTACGGTACACATACGGTAAAGTGCTGTATCATGCATCAATGTCTTGGGATACGTTAACTAGTACATCATGTCTGACTGCCTTTTATTTCTAATTTTCGACTGTATTTCAAAATTAATCAACTCAAATAAAACACGATCAGTGTAGGCTAGGACTACATGATTCAGATGCATGAATGGCATCTTTAATCTCCCAATGTGCGATACTAACATGTTAGCTGCAATCACGCATTAAATACCAAATTTTCAGTCATGCACTCATGGATTTTCAATGTAAATTTGTAAATGGTAACACTGATTTAAAATGGTATCAAGTACTATACCGGTGGGACAGCAGAAGTTTGGCCGCGTAAACAGTAGAAATGTAGCCGCTGCATCTGGCACTCCAAATCACATTTTGTGACAGCTTACTGTAGGTTTGGCAGATTAAAATAGTGAAGCAGTCCCCTTTTTTTTTTGTCATTTCAAAGGAGTTCGCACTCAACGTACACCTTGGGGATAATTTTGTTTTGAATTGTCATACTGTGAAGAAGACGGTGTAATTCAACTTTGGTGACACAACATGTTGTTGGATGAATACGTCTTCATTTATGACAATTGTTGTAAACTTGGAATGAAAGATTTCCTTCAGAGTGTGTTTGATGGTCACTCCATTATACGTGTGGGTACAGACCTGGCATTGGGGGCATGTTCCCCCAAAATACTGTACTACAGATCTTGTATTAATGTGAAACTACAAAGAAAACATACAAATGATACAGTGTATTGTTTACATGGTAATGTTAACTATTCTGTCCCTTTGCAAAAAGCATAAAACGGAGAGAAAATTCCCTTCCCTTAGTCTCTCCCATGATGGTGATTAATAATGTTGGTACCCATCTGGCTATGGGCCTACTAACATGGCACCCATGAAACATCTACCATAAACTTTGTCTACAGTAGGTAGGAGAGTAGCAATTGCAGCCTGAGGCTAGGCCCTTGTTTGTGTTAGTTACGAAGACCCATACAAGAACGTACTCGCAAAGAAAAACAAAACTGACAACAACGCAAAGTTTTAAGATAGTTTTGACAACTTACACAGCAACATTTCTTCACAGATTTAGCAGAAAATTCGTCATCCTCTGCGGCAACGAACGAGTGTCTATTTTGATTTTTCCTTGGACTTGGCTTCCCTCCCGGTGAAGGCAACTGACTGGTATCAGACACCGGTGAGGGGGCATCGTTGGCTAACGGTACGTCATCATCGCTTAAAATCTTGCTCCTTCTCTTGATGTGTTTCTCTTTCTTTTCGGCGAGGACTTGATCTTCCTTTTCATTGACAGATGCAGGCGACTGTTTCTGAGCGTGAGGCATCTTTCATCGTGAGCGAAAATAATACCGGTCATACACAATGTGTGGATTTATTGCAACATGCGTTCTCTCGGTTTTTTCCAATTTCTCCTACCCTACACTTGGCACGTAGGGTTTACAGATCAAGTAAACGCTCCATCAAAATTCTAAACTGGTACCAACGGTTTGATACTGTGGTTGACACGGACGATCTGCTTCGCACAACAGATTCAATCTGTATGTATACACGATGACAATTAAGTTACACTGTCCGCTATAATATACACAGACAGATAAGTATACAACATATCAATTACACACACTTCCTGAGCCGTACAGCTGTACTATATAGTACGGTTGGGTACTTGCAGTGTAGCGAGTGCCGAGACGGTATGGTATATGGGCTTCCACTATCAACCCGGAAGTCTTTTGTCACAGACAACAATAAATATTCATATATGAATAGTCATCAACAGCCTCCCGGAAATAGTTTGCATAACGGTATCAACAACTTTTGCAAACTGTTCGTGAACAATAGTAGGACGGCCCACGTCTAAGTTATATAATGAATCAACACACATAACGAAGGCTTAAACTGGCTTAGAAATGAATTACAACCCACGAGATTAATTGCTTTATTCGTTTCTTTATGTCCGAGATTTCTTGAAAACGGATGTGTAAGCGAATCAAACCGCAAAAAGTTAGAGACACCACCGGGAATCCTATCGAACAAACTAAAACTTCCGGTCGCCAAATAGCCCACCAATAATTCGTTTGTCGTTTACATATGTTATTCTTTGTGGTAACTGAACGTTATCTCATTGTCAAAAACAAGACGCAAAATAGATAAATTTGTTGGACATAAACAAAATGCTATGGACAAACTATGTCCCGAATGCAGACTGTCTGGGATCCATCTGGGCTTCAACTGGGCAAAGTGGTGTCCATATGTACCAGTGAGGCCCAGATGGGTGTCATGTGGGCTATATGGGTTACGTTCGCACCATTTTATCCAAATGTCGGTCAGATGGGCTTAATCTGTGCAAGGTGAGTGCAATTTAATTCCACTTCTAAGCTTACGTTTTTTTTTTTTTGCTTCATGCATGGCCTATAGGCCTAATATAACACTACATCTAACTTCTGCACTGGGCTCCATCTGTTGAGAAGGTTGGACGCTTTACACTGTTTGAATCAGTGTACAAAGCGATTACTCATTAATATTAATATTCTTATTCATTTGTCACTGCATCCAATTAATATGTAATTAATTCTTAATTACATGGTAATTCAAATTCTTAGGGTGTGTTTAATTATACACATCGTGGGAGTTTCATGCACATGACATATCTGCATAGGTTTCATGCCAATGCTTTTGTAGGTAAATAATTAAATGGGTTGTGATTCACATTACTGGCCGAATTATATTGCAATTATTTTGCAAATATACCCATTGAGCCCACTGACCTCTCCCGTTTATCCTTTTCAATCTTCAACGAAAACAAGCAATCTCTCAGAAGATTACATATATGCACAAAAAAAATCTTTTGATTTTCTTGTCTTTCTTACAATTACCCAGACAGGTCCCATATGGGTTATCTGGGTTCCAGTTATCCCATCTTGGCTCTATGTGGGTTGCCCATCTAGGTCCTATATGTCAGCCAAGTTATACATACCTTCTAGGTCTCGGATACTTTGATATACGTACTATGACACTATACTCAAGGGAATTTTCTGTCCTCATGAGTTGATTTGTCCTACTACTGTGCCCAGGCTGACAACGTTCATTAATTCACGGGGTGTGTATTCGGTATTTTCCTCCCATTTATATAGTTCTTTGGCAACAATCACTAAGAAATCAGCGTAAACTTTTGATGGTGTAGTCATGATTGTCTAGTCGTATACTGTAAATACAATACAGGGAACTGTTTTCGTGACGGAGATACAACGCTTTAATGTCACACAGTAATGTCTTTTTTATCGCTCTCCACAATTCTATAAGATTTTTTACGGGATTGTAAAGTAAACCAGTCTGTTACAGTAGGACTGGGAGGTTTTCTATACACTGCTACAGCATTGCCAGTGGTCAGGGAAAAGCACTATTATTCAGAATTTCGACCCTCGGTGACGCGTATGAAAAGACAACATAGATTGCATGCTTTAACAAGAAAATAATACATAATTGGCTATTTCAGGCAACTTTCTGAAATTTCTCAACCAGTTGTGAGGAATAAAACTTTCACTTCATCAGCTCATTTGCCGCATGCGATCCCATTTTGAAGGAGCTAAATGTATTATTTAAGTTAAACAGAAGTTCGAGTTTTCTGCTACCTGCACTTAAAAGTTGGGGATGCATTACCTGCCTTTAAAAAGTTCAAAGCATTGTTCTGCGAGAGCTACCTGTTTAACGCGGATGCTAGGTGAATGATATTGAACCGGAACTGCCTACTAAATTAAAGAAATACTTAAATAGCGGGGGACATGGCTCACCTTCGTTCGATTTGGTTGGCCTTAAAGTATTAGCACTAATTTTTCCGTTGTATCCCCATGTCAGTAACTGCTCCTTGATTACAATAGCGCCTTACAAAACCGATGCCACAAGCATTTTATAAAATATATCGCTGCCATACCGGAAGTCAAATCATAGTTATGGCATGAACAAAAATTTATTTCAAAAAGCCGTTGTTGTTCGCTAAGGTAAAATTCAAGTAAAATGGCACTCCCTGTTTACAGCTCCTCTAGAACTTGCTTTTACATTGACGTACTTTGCTGTTGTTCGTCTATATGGTTTCTTATTACACGAAGTAGTAATCTGTTATGTTAAAATGGGTAGACGTTAACGCCCAGTCACTTTGACTAATGTGCCTACAGAGGAATTACAATCATCTATACGAAATATAGCGATTCTAAGTGCGCTTTCGCATATTCGTCGAAGAAACAGTGAAAACATGGTAGAAAAGGTCTTTTTTTTTAGTTTTTAGCTGGGAATCGTGAAATACATTTGATCGATCCTAGAGATACATCATGGTTAGTTCACATAATCGTTATTCGGACAATATTATCTTAGGATGGAAAATGTGCCTTTGCAAGTTATTTTATGACATGGTGAGAGAACAGTTTCGAAAGAATTCGTTATCTGAAATGAGTATTCATTTCAACAATTTCATTTCATCATAAACAGTTTCAGGTACAATTTTAATTTTTGAAGGTCCAAAAGTCCGACTGACTGGATGTCTCTTCCAACTGAGTGGCAACGCCACCGAGAGAGTTTCACACACTATGAATATACTTTCATCACGGAGGGGAATACCTTATGAGGCCGGGTTGCAGTTTTCACAAAACGAAACACTATCGGAAAAAAATGGGTTTTGGGGAACTGAGTGACGGTGGGATTATCTAAGCGGAGCCCCACGGGGCAGGGTGTACAAGAAAACTTGGGGTTTTCAAACCGCCTAGTTGACAGGGAACGGTCCTTCTCGGATTCAAAATCCTCTGGGAAATTTCAAAGAAAAGTTAGTCCTCAGTTTACAACATGATTCAACACCTTGCGAGAAGTTGTCGTTTACCTGTGGAACTAGATTTGCCGTGACAAATTTCAAAGTGAGGGCGCAATGCAGACTTGTTTTTTGGCCTACAGGAGGTCTGTTCATGCTCCTGAAACTAAAGCTTCTCGAACTTTATTCTGTGGAAAAGTTAGCACAGGTCAAGGTATGGATGTTATATTTATTTTGGAACATAAAGCTGAGTCATGGCACCCACACCACCCACTACCTCCTACGACATTGTCAAATTAGAAAACAGGTCACGTACAAACTGTTTCGAACTTTTCTCATGACCAGCTGGATTCCTGTACCTTGAAGAAAATAAAATTTCATGCCTTTTCCAATACCATTCCATGAGCTTTACATGACCAAACTGCTAATACACCTAAGAGAATTTGATCGATGAATAATAGTGCAACGACTGATGGAAAAAAAAATAGTCGTAAAATCTAGTTTGTCTGTCTTTTTGTGTAAAAAGTTTTGTAAAAGTCTCTCTAACTTTTACACAACTTTGTCACTTTTACAAAATTTCATGACATTCCTCCCTAAAAAGTGAAAACAAAATTTCATGACTTTTCCAGGTCATGGGAACCCTGGGACTGATAATTGTGATTCTCAACTCCTGCATGCACAGCAATTGATGAAGGAATTCCTTGGCCATACCGACACTACTGGTGTCTCCAAAGGCAGCATATCTATACATGTCATACAAAAAAAACTTAAAAAACAACATTGTCCATCACATTACGTACCCAGAGAAGGCCAAACCAAACGAGATGATGAGGAAACTGTTTCAATGTTTTAGGATTATTCATTTTTCATCCCAGTGTTAGACACTCAAAAGGTTGAAGGTCACAATTCATGATCTCAGTATGACAATGAACCCAGTTTCAGCAAACAATTCACGTTCGGAGGAAACCAGCGCGAGCTTGTTGTTCTGATAAGGAAACAACATTGCATAAAAATGCATGAATGTGAGCTATCTTGTTCACTCACAAACATATCTGCTATGGAGGGTTTCACCGACCTCACATACCCCAATGTCACATGATCGCACGTCTGGTTGGTTTTAAAGAGCAAGTACACACTACATCAAGCTCTCCTTGGTTTTGAAGGGTATGCAAATATTTTGTCAGTATAGCATCTATGGATAGTGATGCACGTATATGCTGATATATATCTTTGGCCGAAAATAGGCCAGATCTTCTTCATGGTTAATGCCTTAATTTGGACTGTCTTGAACATTTTCGTCATTTTTCCATGGAGGCAGGAACTGTGTGAAATGATTAATTATGTGGGACACCCTCCAGCATTAAAATGGGCAGATTCAGGTCATTTCAAGTTACCACAGTGATATGAACTTCCTTTTTAAATTACAGCAAAAAATTCCTCTTACCCCCCACACATCTACCCCACGCCTGAAGGCACTCCGCTGTCGAGTCCATCTAGCTCTTGGAGGTTGGTCAACATGGATATACTTTCCGTGTGTTGTCATTTGTCAACAAAGTTCACTAAATGTGAATCTTGTAGGACTCAAATGTCCGCTTTAGACCTGCAAAACAGTGATCCTACAGCAATGGCAGTTTCAATGACAACTTGGAGCATGATACATCTGAAGAATCAGGAACCACACAAAACTAAGAATGGCCAATAAACATTGCCTTTTTATACTTTATTCAGTGACAAGAGTGACTGCATGGTCTTCTCTAGATAAAGCAATATTAAATCAAGCCTCAGTTTTGATGAGGTAGATTTAAGGTTGACATTACACACTAATGGTGTCAAGATACCAAAATGACGACCTTTTCTACTACAAAGGGACACCACATGCCTAAAAGAATTCTCAAATTTCTCTCTCTCCACCTCTCTCCTCCCTGTTTTAAGTGAGGTCCAAGAATCATATTGAGACATAATAGGTGTCATCACTGCATCTGATGGAAGACTTCAGAGTCATCCCATAAAAAGACATGGTCATGGCTTGAAAGGAGTTGAAAATCAGTGTGGATGAATTGAAAATTGCTGGATGCATTGAAAATCACTCATTTTAGCATTTCGGTATGGATGCTGTTGAAGCAGGTGTCAGTTTTGCCCCATTATCATTTTATGATATCATAAAAATTATAAATTTATGTGTCATCATTTTGGCACATAAAGCATATCCACTGTCTCATTTATGGTCACTTTGCCACATTCTCTGCTTGCAAAGAAAGTATGTAACACTTCCAGAATGGTCTTCACTTTATGGAACTGGAGATTTTCAAATGAAAGACAATTCTTTTAACTTATTCACGAGAAATGTGACATCCAGCCCATATGTGAGAACTAGCTACATGATTTAAAATCACACACGGTGTGATGTTTTCATCTTCAGACTTTTTGCAGTATTGCATTTACTGACAAACATTTCATGATTTCCAGGCAGTAACATCAAATTCCTTTGAGTTTCTTGTATTTTCTCATGTGGGATGCGATTCCTCCTGCGACCTCTTCGTCTGTCTTGTTCTGTCCGTAATAGTCCACGAAGTCCCCCTCTGGACTGAGAAGGTACATAATGATGGTGTGATCCACCTGTGGAGAAATTGAGGACAAAAGAGGACAAAAGCAGACAAGTGTTAACTTTATCAAGTGTTGGATGGATGTCTGAAATATGTATTAATTGGTAACACAAACAAAAGGTAGGAGCCAAGGATGCTCAATTTAAGACAGGCAATAAATGGAGATAAGGAACGAGAAGGAGGGATTGAAAACAACGCCCTTCAAACTGTAATTAGCTGTGACACTAACTCTTACATGGGGACATGAATATTTAATCAGGTTTTTATAGGCAGTTCCAAAGAAGCGTACCTGTGTACAGAAGTGTACAGAAATAAGCCAATCATATAGGCTCAGGTGATAAAAGCAACTTGACTGGAAAATTAGATGGCACGTCGATGATAATTTTATGTTAATGCATATTCTCTGCTGCATCAGCAGTGTGAAATAAATACCTCACACACAGAAATGAAGAATGGATTATTATGATATCTGAAAGGATGGACAGCGTGCTGTAAAGAAGGCTTTAACATCCTTTGTGAAGTCTTCTTAGGAATATACATCTCGTGAAGATTATGTATGAGAAACAGCAGAAAGTCTGGCCAAAGTAAACCACTCAACCGGCTTGCTCATAATGAAATGTTCCTTTAAGCTGGAACAAACACCTGAGGATCTTCGAAAGAAAACTGTGTCACCTGTTTACAATATTTTGGCTGTTAATGATAGAGCCTTGTCATGCAGGATACAGGGCATGTATGGGCACAATCGATTGGATGTTTGTGGATCACTTAGCATAAGTCTGTAGAGGGGGGTCCTTTAAATCTTTCTTAGAACTACATATGACCTTTTAAGGTGTAATAAAGTTTAAAGACTATAAAGTTAAAGAAGTGATCCCAATGTGACCTCCCCAACCCTTTTCTTAACATCGGTTTTAATTCAACATGCCGTAGAATAATTGAGGCGAATTTCATACGAACAACTTCGGACGTATGTGCTCATTATGACAACCAGTGCATGCAAATAACTTTACTACACTGTACAATACAGGTCTTCATTTTATCCATTTCAAACTCTAGGGTAACTGATATAACATCACATGATGACAGTGTAGTGCAGACTACACTACATAATGACATTGTAGTGCATACATTACTTAATGACAATTAACTGCATAAACATTATGTAATGACAGTAAAGTGCATACATTATGTAATGACAGTATACTGCTTACAACATTATGCAATGACAGTATAGTGCATACAATGACAGTATAGTATTTACAACATTATGTAACAACAGTATAGAGCATATACTGTATTACATAATGACAGTATAGTGCATACAGCATGACATTACATAATGACAGTGTACTTACAATGTAGTCATTGTCTTCATCCCGAGGCCCTTGGCTGTAATAAACTCTAAAATTCCTGGCTACTTCATTAACCTGTTCTTTCGTTCCGGTCAATCCAATCAATCCCTCGAAAAACTCTGCAGAAGAAGCAATAATCGAGAAGCATGGTTGGAAACTGATTAAACTGGAACAGGTTAGAGAAAGGGTTCATCACTTCTAAAACAGAGAGACAAAATGGGATGGGGAAAATGTTTCAGTTCAGAAACCTAAGAACCTACAGGAAAAAAGTAGCAAGGTTGGAAGTATGTGGTTGGAAGGAATCGTGATCATTTACTTGAAATTATGTAATATTAAAATATAAAATGCACATCACATCACGTAATGCTTTGTTTGACATTCACTTCCCTCAGGGGGCCCCTTCCTCTCAAGTGTGGGGGATGAGTTAACTTCAAGTTTGTTTAATCAGCAGGGTGTGTGGATACACCCTTGGAAAAAATATCTAAAGGACATGCACCAATGAAACTATCAGTGACACTTTCCACAGTTGTTGATCATAAGAATTTAAGTCCCATCAAAAAATGGGGTGTAGCTAATGCCACTCATTCATCACTTTGGAGACATTTTTGAAAATGAAAATAACTTTTTTTTGAGTTAAGGGTTGTCTTTCCTCCAATCACACACTCATGGTGAAAGACGCCAACATTGTCAGTAAAGTGAAAATGCCTCCTCACCTTTGCAATAGTCCTTGATAACTGCAGGTGTGTCCCTCTCAGGATCAATACTGATAAACAGTGGAACGACCTCCATGAGATTTTTACTGGAATCTGAAAATGTTATGCAGAAATGAACACTTAACTATGGACCAGCCCATTAAAGATGAAAGCTTTTACCTTCTGACATCATGTTAGCTTGCCCACATGTCAACCCCTAATGTGATCACTACTTGACAGATGTAAGTATGGGCAGAGACCATGAGCAAAGCTCAGACAAAACTTACATCCACGAAAAAAAAAAAATAATGTGTAGCATTCATCGGATGAACAGAACAGGGAAATCATAACACACTATCAACAAGACTAACAGCACAGTGAATAAATGGTCTGTATCATGGAGGACAGAACCTTTGAATATGAGTGTAGGAATCTGTATCGAAGAGTAGCACAAACACTGTAAAAAGTTTGTCTCTCACTTGAGTCACTGATTTTGCAACGCCAAATGCAGTACTGGTTTTTTTTTTTTTTTTTGAGCTGCTCTTCTCAGCTGACTTCCAACTCAAGATCCAGTGCTCTTCAACCATGGAGCTTTTTCACAAGCAGGGAGAGAGGAGTGCAGGCTTATTGGGAAGAACGCCATACTACAATCACGTAATTCTGAAGGCTAATTACAGTACAGATGAGACTACGTAATGCTGGCCATTGGCATGTTGGAAATGCAAAGATGAGATCAATACTCTGCTTCTTTTCAGCTGACAGCAAAGATAAACAACAACAACAACAACAAAACAACTCACTGACTTTCTTGACAGCAGAAACCATCTTTTCCAGCTCATCTGGACAAATATCTGGACAGTGTGTGAACCCAAAATAGATAAGGACCCATTTGCCGAGATAGTCCTTGTTTGTCTTTGGATTTCCTTCATCATCGACCAACGAAAATGGCCCTCCTATGGCTGCTTTACCCAGGGCCTTGTTTCTCTCTTTCTCCATCTCTGTGTGAGATCAATAACACACTGCTATACAGAAGGTACAATCACAGTGCAGCTAGTCACCTTCACAAGTACAGATAACTGGCACTTTGTTTACAACACGACACAATCAAGATTATTATCAATGGACCGCTGATTTCAAACTTTTGGAGTGAACAGCACTTGCTGCTGGTCAAGTGACTAACTTAACCTCATACTCAAAAATGCATCATGTCTTTCAGCGAGTGGCACTGCTAGCTCAATCAGTATGACCTGATACACTTAAACTTTTAAGGCAAGTTAGCAACAAGACCAGGGGTGACTTTCCTCACCATAGCACAGCAGAGTTTCAAGGGCAAGGACAAAGTTGGCAGACAACAATTTATAATCTCACGATTCATTTGTGAGGTTCAAACTAACTGCCAAGTGAAAAGACATTGACCCCATTGTTGGTATGCTGCCTTTGCAAGTGAAAATTTTGACACTACAGGCAATACCAATTGGCTTTGTCCTGCTGCTTGTCAAAAAGAGATAGTTTGAATTAAAAATTGTTTTGAATATCAAGGAAGGCACTAGCAATCAAGTAACTTTAGTACAGCCTATCACAGCACACAACCACCATTTTTGTGGACTGCAAGAAACACGGTTCATGAACAAACTCAACATTAGCCTCAAAACTTCAAATAACCACATCATAGACAAGATAAACAAGACCCTGATTTGCACTATTCACATGTGCCAGCTACAACGTCAAAGTTTGGTCAATTTTTACACCAGACAGTACTCAAATAGAGACTTTCCAGTGACTTACCTGTACATTATCCCATTTACTTCATTGTAATTTTGTGAGCTTTACTGTACTGTACCATATGTGTGGGAAATTTTGATACAGATTTCTCACATACAATTTTTATTGGGTCTTTAAATGATCATGTCAGCTGTTTGGTCAACTACATCACAATAGCACAGAGTACAGCTCAGGTAAAATGCAACATTTTAATGAATTCTGAAGGATACATTTTGAAATATATGATCTGTTCATGCACATGTGGAGGTCAGTTGGAAAAGTTAGACTATACAGAAGTCATAATATGTGCAGTTGGTAGTTAAAAATAAAAACTTTGAAACTTGCAAATGCTTGGAATGAAACTTCAATCTGCCAGCTGTACTTGTATTAACTTCTTGCTGACAATTGCCTACTACAATCCGCCATATTTGCAAACAAATGCAGATCTAGTTACCAAGTTCCTTTTGCTTCTGAGCATATTTAAAGCCAGCCAGAAGAGCGCCACCAAGACCGAATGTGATCAGCAAGGACTTCCACGTAATGGGCTGCAAAAGAAAAATGAAATCACTTTGAAAAGCCACAATCTATTAATTGCTGTGCAGTTCAAGCAACTGAAGCAGCAAGTACAAACATAAGCAGTTGAACCACGATAACTCCAGTAACAAACAAATTACTGTAAATGGAGTGCAGATTTGTAAACTCTGCAAAATGCCCACAGGGAATGGTTCTTTTCAAACCTCCAACATGCTAATTTCTAAACAGATATAAGGTTGGAGTTGATTTGATATTTGCAACCAAAGTTAATTCACCTCTGCAAGATAACCAGATTCAAAGAAAACAAACATCTCAGTGTGTCACCATGTTAATTTTATTTGCAGTTATGCCAGCAAAGATGATCAGTGTCAATTGTTTTGAAAAAAAAAATGTATACAATCGGCAAGTTAACACTTGACAATTTGGGCAATAATCCAATAGATTTTACTCTTCTAAATTTCTGCTGATTTGATCAGATTCTTGCTAGCATCACTTACAGACTTACCCCCTTACGGCCTGTTTTTGAATCTTTAGCTTTACTCGCTAAAGTTCTGTTGATGGTTTGCCCGCTTAGCCTCTGAACAAGGAGTGTGCCATTTGTTGACAACCCTCTTCTAGCTACAGTTCCTTGGAAGTTAACTATCTGAATACCATTCCAGCACTGGCATCCAGGAAGAAATTGGGAAATATAAAAGAAAATCTGTACGCAAATTTTGTCAATTTCTATCCATGTCAAATAGTAATGGGTGAGGCAATGGTGGAGTTGATCACATACTTCTTGCCACTGCAGTACTGACATTTCTAAACTATGAGTTTCTTTCTTGAACTGTGTCTATTACAGACAGAAAATTTCTTCCCCTGATTGTAAACACTATGTGATAACAGAATAGGAACTGAAGAGGTAGATCTGAGAAAAGAGTTGTGTCATCCCTTCTGATGTGATATGTACGGTAGAACATAGTGAAAGTATCAGTAAAGTATAGTGAAAGTATACTCTGCAGCTATAACCGCTTTCACAACATGCATAAGGTTGAAGTCACCAAGCTTTTAGATTTGACATCTCTCCTTTCAAAACTGATTCATCAAAGATCCCAATGTCCACCCACATGCCTTCCTCTTTACCCTTACTTAGCTCTGCAAGATTCTCATGCTAACACTATTTAAAACCAGTGAACCAGTGTATGTTGCACTACTGTAAATCAATTAAATTTGAAAACAGAGAACAATTTAAGGCTTCAACTCACTGGCCTGACTTGACTGAAATGCAACAAAACTTCCTGCAAGCAGTTGCCAGAATTTATTGAGTTGTGTCGATGCAGTATGTGTGTCGCAAAAATTTCCTTGCCAAACGGGATCGCTTACATGTGACAGTTTGCAGGAGTTTTAGGAAATCAAGCATACCAAACATGTTTGATATCTGTAAAATCTGTTTCAAGTTTAAGTCATTGCACCTGAGTTAAGTCACAATCAGCCAATGTGTGCTTGTCACTGACCCAACTACAAGGAAACTTGAGTTACATGGTCAATGAGTATACATTTTGAAAAGCAGGTGACCATACATGGAACAGGTGTGAAAATGGTGTCCCCCATGCGTACTGAGGACAAAGAGGTCCCACTTGTTGACTAGAGTTTGGTTGGTTCAATGTGCGGCCACAGTAGCATGTGACCGACTGCGGCTGAAACACGGTGCAACTGTTTAAAAAATGTCCTGACTCACTTGCAATAAGTACTTGCAAGGAATTAAGCTGCATTGCTGTTGGATCTGGGCAGTGTGCAGTAGCCTTTAGTTTACACAACAAATTTTGCAAATTCATTGCTTAATAGTCGTGCAGGAATGGTCCCAACTTAACCTAGGCCTACCTATTTACATCGAGATAACTGAACTGATAATGTTGTAGGCCTATACTAGCTAGTAGTACATAATAACAACTTTCTCACACTGTGTGTTTTCAAATTAGCACTACACTAATACGAAAATAAAAAAAAACAAAAAAATTACGCTAGGGCTTATTTATTTTGTAGTGATGCAATGAAACTAGTTACTGAACAAGTTGATTCTATTGGACCGTGTACACACAATTTCCTACAAGCTGGATTAGGCATACTGCATAGTAAGTATGGAGTGGGCTATGATTAGCCTGAGTTTACTTTTTAGTGACACAACTTTCTGAAGCCAGCATTCTAAGTAACTGATCTATCGTTCTTCATGAAACAAGGTTAGCCCTAAACATAGTCTAACTCGCCTGAGTGCTCTATCTTATTATCGTATGGCTAAACTTGCCGCAACAGTATTTATCTTGGCCTACGTGAGGAAAAAGGTATTTCGTGAAATCGGTACTTGTAAGAAAACGGTCGCTCTACAAAAATATTTTTCCGAAATGTACCTTAGAACAAACAGGTAGACTGCTGCTGCTTCTCGCAAGAGTACGCTGAAGCAAAAAACATGACTTCAGTGTCGAAATTACTGGTATTTTCTGCATAGAGGAGAACATTCTCAACACGTTAATGAAAGCTGCTCGTTTTTTATCTAGGTTTCCCCAAGTGACATTTACACAGTGTTAATCCAGCCTTTCCAGTCTGCATGCGATGCCAAACACTACATGCGCTGTACAAAATTCGTTATGTAATACACGCACCATACATTGCGCAATGACAAAACTTTGACGGTGTTTTTGTTTCATCATCCGCCGATTTTCATGTAGAAACAACATGCTAAGCACAGCGAAAGTTTGCCTGTTTTCACCGACGAGTGGGGATAATGATAACGAACGAGTTCTCTTTACCAACGCAAGCTAGTAGGGGAGCCAAGAGGGTTTATTCAGCTGAAAAGTAACATTGATGGTCCTATGGTATTGGGGCCTAGGAGTCAAGGAATGAGTGAGACCCTCCCATTGGGCGCAATTGCATCACGGACTTACTTTCTTTTATTGTGATTGGTTTACGTACAAAGTCAACGGTGACTGAAATTGGCAATGCTGACCACTCTTTTGAGCGGCTGCAGTTTCTGTAATGAGAATGATACACAGCTCTGCAACTCTTTGAGGATTTAAAATTATATTTTCCCGTTACATCTGTGTAGTTTGGAGGCCATCGGCAAGGTAGTTTGGCCCGTAGTTTTGGGGAAAAAGTGAGATCATTTCATTGCATCAAGTTTTAAGTGATTTAATTTGCTATGATTAGCGCTAGGGTCTATAGCTGCCCTCTCACGAAATCTCCCAACAGTTGGTAGATTTCACTGTAAGTGATCAAGTGTTAGGTGAAAGACCCCTCAAAATGATCGATCTTTTTCAATACCGTATGTTGGCAAAAAGTTGGGTTTTCTGGTCAATTTCAATGGGTGCAGAAGCTGGTGGGTTGAAATATATTTAGTGTAAAATTTGAGGCAATTGATACAATGTTGACAATAGGTTTTGGCCGGTACGTGGAGGAAACAAATTGCATTAACCAGTGTTGTAGTCACCGAGACCGGTCTCGGTCTCGAGACCGGTCTCGACCCACCGTCTCGGTCTCGGATTGCCGGTCTTGGTCTCGAATCGAAATGACTCGGTCTCGGGTGCCATGACTCGAGGTCTCGAGCCCGAGACTGGAAAAAAAAACTTCTGGCTTTTGTACAGATAATTGTACACTGTAGTAATTGCAATGCATGGACAAATACAGCAAAGGGTCAAAACTTGACCCACTAGCATGTTGTCCTATTGTATAGTCTATTGGCCACTATCATCGAAATCCTACACTTTAGTTAAATTAGGATTCCGATTTCTGCGGCCTCTATAGGCCTATTGTCCTATTGATACAACAGCTAGAAATGATCATTTTGTTTAAACCTCAGGTATCGGAGGCTTAGGGAGTAGTTAGTGTTGCATTAACTTTTGACTTTATTAGTTTGGTAATGAGGGAGGGGGAACCTAATGCATTGGCAACTTCTACTAAGACACATGCCTCCAACATGGCCCTTCCAGTATGTCAGTGTGTACAGTATTCTTAGCAAAGTTGTCACACACGTGGTTTCTGCAGGTAACCAAAAGTGTGTAACTCCCTATTTATGTACAGCATCTTCAGTGGGGATGCACTTCTTAAACACAGTGCACTGCATTAGACAGTTTACATGGTTTGTAGAAATGTTGTCATAAATTGTATTGATTTTGTATTTGGCCCATATCACAATTATAGCAGTAATGTGTGTTTTTGGTATTGCAAAATGATGTAGTTCACTTTGCCATTAATGGCTGTATCTGACAACTTATGGTTTGGATATATTGCAATTTACTGTTTCATTTGCTGTCTTGGTCAATGAAGCTTACCATCACCAACTTCCATAACTCAGCATTAGTTTAACCATATAATGATGTTGTAACAGACTATGATAGATAAAAGTATACTTAGTTTTACTGTACATTTATTTATGTTGTTTTCAATTGAATCAATGTTTTGAAATTAAGTTATTACTGTTAGCCGATGTTGGGTTTCACTGTGTACTTGTTGCTTCCTAGAAAGAACAATGTACGGTATATGCTCCAAAATAATGAATAGAGAGATTGCTCTCTTTTTTTAATGATATTTGTAACAGACTATAGATAAGAGTATAGTTAGTTTTACTGTACATTTATTTAGTGTTGTTTTCAATTGTAATGTTTTGAAGTTTAGATATTACTGTTAGCCGATGTTGTGTTTCACTGTATTCTTGTTGCTTCCTAGAAAGAACAATGTACGGTATATGCTCCAAATAATGATTAGAGAGGTTGTTCTCTTTTTTTCTTTTTTTTTGGTCTCGGTGACTCGATTCGGACTCGGATTATGTGGACTCGGTCTTGACTCGGACTCGGATGCGAAGGACTCGGTCTTGGTCTTGGACTCGGAAAGTGTGGTCTCGACCACAACACTGGCATTAACCTCTTCAATGACATCAAAACGTTTGTTGACCTCTAGCGTAAAATCTATTGGTTCTGGCTATTCGCCCCAATACGGTGAATAATTGCGTTAATTGGCACGAAACAACCAGCCATCGAAGTCACACAGCCAAGGAGGTTTTCCTTGTAAAACCTCCTTGATACAACCAATCAAAAGCGGATATCAATTTAAAGTGAGCAAAGTATGTAATAGACTTGCCCCAAGTGGCTAACGTTCTACTCTCTTTTACCTCTCATGAACTTAAGTTTTTTTCCTACAGGCTCAAGACTTCATCCGAATCATAGAAGTCAAGATAAACTAGTTCTTTGATCTGAATACACCTAATTTCTTACAGTTCCTACAGCTACCGAATTATAGCAATTGTTTCTAATGGTCCTTACACACCGCCACGGATTGCTCATTGAAGTAGCTTGCCACACGCCCTCACGAGCAGCCGGCTGGTGACGGTAGCACAGTGTAACAAGATTACAATGACTCCTTGTAGAAGATCGGGAGTGAGTTCCTTATGAAGGAGCAGTCCGTGGAAGGAGAGAACCATACAGATCCTACTAGCTGGCTCAGCTAGGAGAGGACAATCACTAGAGACTTGGGGCAAGTCTAGTACTATAAATGGTGCCCTGGACCCAGTACAAGGGGGGGGGTCCTATGACTGCTGGACGGATGAAGAACTAATTTCACGACTATTATAAGCATCTAAGATGCAAAATAAACGAGAGGGGGTTATATTCCTAGCTGCTTCCTTTCAGCGGCGGAGTTCGCAACTTTAGACAGAGCGAGCGAAAATGGCTATTTAGGGGTGCACAGTGGCGTAGCCAGCAGTAAGGGGGGGGGGAGGGCCCCCACAGCAATTTTTGTTACTCGATGGGCGATGTTGAAAAAGTAAAGCAGAGCAAAAAAAAAAAAAACGAAGTGGAGGGAGGGATGATAAGTAAGATAAAAAACAAAAGTAACACATAGCAACAGTGAACTTTTCCAGCTAAAAATAACTGCAAACATAGGGCAGAATCACTAATATTATGTACTGCATTATATAGTACGGATATAATATGTAATACATAAAGGTAATTTTTAAAGTATTTGATATCATAACTTTATATGTTACAATTTAAAAGAAAGAACGTTTTGTGTAGCTTACATCATGAAGACGTCCAAGCCCCACCCCTTTCAGAAACATTTTGTCGGTTGCAATTGGTAAGTTTTTCACGAATAGTTTACCATAGTGGGATCAAACTTATTCTATATATATTTCATGTAATAGGCATTTGATATTAAAGGTTCTATTCTTAATAGAATATATTTTAGGGATCCCAAAAATATCAATGACGGCAATTTCATCATGTACATGGACCCAGACAGTAGTCCCAAAAAGGGTTCACGGTTCGTTTCAGTTGAAAAGGCTCTAATTCTTTTTGTATTTGAGAGAGTACATCTAAGGGATCACGAAAATACCAATGATATAGCAACTTTATCCTAAACATGGGGCCAGACTTTGGCGGCTGCTGTCTGGACCCATTTTAACGTGACCTTTAGCAGATTATTCATTTTATTAGTCACAGACTGTAGGCTTATCGTTCACCCCGATTATCCCGATTACCCCTAATGGCCGTTTCCCCCCGAATAGCCGAAAAGGTGTGGTAGCATTTCATATCATATGGTCTGTGGTTGGTGAGGCAGAGCTACGATTTTTTTTTGGTATAATTTTTTATTTTGCTGTTTTATTGGGACTCTTGGAAACAGAACATTGTGCACCCCGTCCCCTTGCTTATTACGCCCTTGCACTGAACCCTCAACCCTCAATCTCTACCTGTGATCTCCCTTCTCAGTTTTGTTGTTTCTTTTTAATTTTCTCCTTCACCCAGTTATTCATTTCAGCCGCCATTGAATGGTTCCGACAATGGTTTGAAGGCCTGAATGATTTCCAAGATTTGTATGTGGAACCCACAACAGAACTGACACTTTTATTACTTCACTAGTGAACCAGGATGTGACAGAACGATAGAGGGAAGGGCAGGAGGAATGAGGGAAAAGAGATTTTCGATTGTCACAAAATACATGATTAATATTGAATAGGCTACAGGGAATAGCCCCCCCCCCCCCTTAAATTACATAAAATTTTGTGCAAGTTAACTTCACATTGTTGTGATATTCTGCTTCAGTACTGGAGGGCGCCCCAAGTTTTGGTGCCCCCCCCCCCATGGCCATACGCCATTGTCATTATCGTAGTTGTACAGTTTCCGCCTTTATGGAAATCATGGTCGCTATGTTGTGAATATGTAATCTGTCTTCAGTTATCAGTTTATCAGTTATTAATTAGTGATTATCAGTTAAAAAGGAAAGTCCACAAAATTAAAGATGTTCTCCCTTTTTTTATGAAAATTAATATCTTATCTTCTGTTTCGAAGATAGGGACCATATTTTAAATCGTCTGTTCCACAACGGGATTGTCCTATGGGAAATCTGTGATGTCATAACACACCAACATAATAGCCATGTACTACACCATGCATTCAAAATGGGGTCCGAACTTGCTACCGATTATGGCACGATCAGTTTCGTAAGCTCTTCATCTGGTCCCATTCTGGGCTACCTTAGCTCAGTCAGTCCCAGTTGTGTCCCAGTTTGATGGATGGATGAGTTCACAGCAGCTCTCCATCTTGGGCACCGAGCCCAACTGGGCTTCAGTTGGGACCCAAATTTATACCAACATGCAGTAGCCAAAGCCTACTAACCAAGCAAAAGTTTTACAAGAGAATTCCAATTTGATCCCAAAGGGGCTTGCTTGCTAGATGATGGAAGATCCAAGAAATTTTATTTTATTTATTTCGACTATTACTTTAAGAGTCGATGGCCTTTGTTTTCACATGTAGTTTTCACATATAGGTCCTATTAAGTTTTACGATAAACAGAAACACTTTTCACTGCCATCCCCATCCTTGAATTTGAAGAACAGCCAACAACTTTGTAGGGCATAGGTAGGTCTGAGTCTGTTGAGGGTTGAAGCCTCTGATATTGTGGAACTAATGACCGTTCGCCGTAATATAAAGGAGATTCGTAGGAGGGCCGAGTAGTTACCCTCCCGTTTGAAAAATTTTGCTTAATGCCTAAAAATTCCCCAGGTAATATTCCAACATGGTCCCCTTATTGTCCCTCCCCTCCCCTATAGACGAACATATGGGACCCATATGTCTTTATACCCAAGATCTGTGAGGGGCCCATAAGGGTTAGCCCAGATAACTCATAAGAGCCATATGGGGTAGTTTTGGGGTCCACTTCGACAATTGTCCCATATACCCACCATGACTATCCCATGTGGGTCACCCGGTTTTTGGTTCATCATGTGTCCAATCAATAATCAGCAAGCCTCGTTGGCGCAGTCGGCAGCGCGTCAGTCTCATAATCTGACGGTCGTGAGTTCGAGCCTCACACGTGGCAGGCATGCGAACATTTTTGATGATGGGTTTTGAAAACGTTCCATGTGACTAGGTCAAACCATTGTTGTGCCAATGCACCTTCCGTTGAAATATGAATTATACTCTGTATTTGATTGTTGGGTAAGCTAGCAAAATTTCGAATGGTATGTAGGCCTACTTGTCATATTGTTCAGAATCGATTGTGTATTTATGTCCATAGTTGAAGTTTTCCTTCAAAGTTTGACAATTATTCTATAGTGCCAGCTGTACCTGCTAAATGATTTTAAACATTTTTAGTTGTAAACATTGCAAAATATCATATCGCATTATACTAAATATATGTTCCCCGGATGGAAATAAAGTTTGTTCCGCCAAAATTAAATTACACCCAAGTTCTGTGAGGGGCCCACATGGGTCAGCCCAGATAACTCATATGAACCATATGGGGTAGTTCTGGAGTCCACGTGGACAGTTGTCCCATATGGGCACCATGACTATCCCATGTGGGTCACATGATTATCTTGGCTGGCCCATATGGGCCGTCCCTTACAGATCTTGGGTGCAAAATCATGCTGGGCCCCATATGGATTCACCTACGTGCGGCCCATGTAACATGGGTTTGTATAGATGGAAAATGATGCAACATGTGATACTACTCATTTGACTTTATGCTCAGCTATAGGAATTCTTAAGTTTTAAGTTATAATCTTATATTTTCAGTTTTTTTTTTTCTCTTATTTGTTTTAAATCTTCCTGAGGGATGTTTCTTCAAACATATTATCCCGAAGTTGTTAGCTCAGTGGAACATCATCGACATCATTGAGACGGCAAACAAGTTGTGATTCGAAAAGTTTCGGACACTTTAGTAATTTTTTAATATTTAATTCACTCTATAGTTTGTAAAATTTCGAAAGTGATATGTTAGAGTTTGCTTTGACTCACAGGTCCCTCCCCCACACATCCCTTCTAGGCCATAAAATGCTAAGGGAAAACCCCTATTCTGGAGGGCGTGAGGATGAACCAATCAAGAGAGAGACCCAGGATGCTATAGTGGCCTGCTTTTTAATCTGATGTTTTTTGTTTCGTTCTTTTATTCCTTAGCAGCATGTTTACAATTCCTTATCTGTAGTATCCCATTTCCTCTGCCAAAGGTCGTGTATGTATACACGGTTCTCTTAACTGTTGGCAGGTTTTGATTCATCATGTGTCCAATTAGTGATCAGCAAGCCTCGTTGGCGCAGTCGGCAGCGCGTCAGTCTCATAATCTGAAGGTCGTGAGTTCGAGCCTCACACGTGGCAGGCGTGCAAACATTTTTGATGATGGGTTTAGAAAAAGTTCCACGTGACTACGTCAAACATTTGTTGTGCCAATGCACTTGCAATTTGACATTTGAATTACATTCTGTGTTGGATTGTTGTGTAAATTAAAAAAAAATCTAATAGTATGTACAGTGTGTACTATGCTGTTCGGTATCGATTGTGTATTCATGTCCATTACAGTTGAAGCTTTTCTTCAAAGTCTGACACTTATTCTTATTAGGTTGAGGAGCCCTCACTTTTGTCGTTCTGCACATGCGTTACCATTGGAAACTTACATTATTGCAAATTGAAACTTTGCTTAGCCTTCTTTTGTTTAAAAAAATACAATTTAACTGATGAAATCATAAAACCACGGATGTTGGGCACATGTGGGAAATCTGAACGTCCTTGAAGTTAGGGCGCAAAGCTCTCATGAGCATCCCATGTTATTCAACTGAAGAAAAGGAACATTCAGCGTATACTTTATTCAATCGCAAGTATGTATCACACGACTCAGCTCCGATGCTGAAATAAGTTGGACTTAAAGGGCTAGTGTATACGTTGTTTAAACAAACCATCTGTACGTTCATAGATACGTGTATCGAAAAAAAAAAGTGGTTCTCGGAATATTGATTGAAAGTCGAAAATTCACTCCCCTCCCATATAATAGTGAATGATAGAGTAACCTCTTCTAAGAAGAGCAAATGTATTCTTCGTTGAGAGTAAACTTAGAGTAATCCATCTTTGAAAGATTAACGGAACTCACAACTAGAGCTGACTGAACTTGTCACGAGGTCATTCATTAAAGAGAGTTAAACTGATAATTACCTCATCCGTATACTTAGTATACAAGGGGTATACTTACTGGGGCGGTTAAAGTCGCCAAAAATGACACTTAAATAGTATAGCCCATCCTACACCCCTCGTAGTATTCAACCGAAACTTGGTGGGCCTGTAGCCCTTACGTGGGGTTACCTCATACAAATGACATGGATTTAGGATTACCTACTGGGGTACGGGGGTTGAGAAGGGGGTCCAAATGTGTGTGTGTGTGTGTTAGTGTATGTGCGTACAATCGAACTTGTGTCACGATCTTCTCCTAGACGGTAATTCGGATGAACCTCAAACTTGGTGGGTAGGTTCCCGGGAACAAAGTGAAGTGTACGCCAGATCGATCGCGTGATAAGTCAAAGGTTATGGAAGCAAAAGAAAAAAAACCCACATTTTTAGCATTATCTCAGTGTCTAAACATCCTGGAGTTACAAAGTTACCATATATGAAAAACAGACAATACGTGATTCTTTTTAAATATTGATGACGCCACGATGTCAAAGGTCAAACTTGGTGGGTGGGTACCTGGGTGTGAGATGTAGTGTTCACCCGACTGAAGACGTCACAGGTCACGGGCAAAACTTGCTGTAACGCAAAATAAAGTTAAGGTGGTGGTAGTCCATGGTGTCTTCATTTGCCTTTCCATGAATGTTACACGGTATTTCAACCTATACCACCAGTTCTGGTTTGAATGTTTACGTCTGGCAGCAATATAATTTCCTGTGCTTTGATAATACCTTCACTCAGTATATGTTTACAACGTATACATATATAGATCTACTGCACAATGGTTCAAGAACTAGAGACGCTTACGAACTGTGAGGTAAATACTGAGCCACGCACAACGCGCTTTGCAATTCACTGCACTCAAAGGAAAAAACAGTGACGTGCGTGCGGATATGAGGAATACTCTGACGCTTGGCACGCGTTAATTTCTGAGATCGGGAATACTTTTGACGCACGCTCGATATCTAGGCATATATGTGTACACGCATGCAAGTATTTGTGGCGTTCCACGCTCACGCAGTGTATTGCATTACTATATCATGAAAGTAACTTGAATATTCATCACTTGGCACAAGAGGCAATCTGAATCACTGATGAAATAAACAGCTCAGGGTACTATTTACGGCTCTGCATCGACGTCGCTGCGCGCTGCCTGCCTCTCTCTGTTTGTACGGTACGGCCACGAGTCGATCCCATCCTACAACAATAACTGCAAGTAACTTCGTGTCGTTAGCGCGAATCGACGACCCACAATAGGCTGCTTTCACAAACAGGACCAGGACGTAGAATTCAGTGTGCAGTGTGCAAATGGGACAGTCACCATAGTGACCACGCGAATATCCTCCGTCCTGTCGAAATCTACAACCGTTCTCAGGCAAATTAACGTTCGTTCTAGACTGGTGCGCGCGGCCAGTAACCACATGCTATTAGGTACGTTTCATCCTGAGCGCTCAGTTCATAAACTGCGAAACCGTACAAATGTACGACGCGTGTCCGAGTACACATACCGTCACGACTGATTAATTCCGCGTACTTTAGGGGCTTCCGACGTGATTGCGAAAACAGTCGAATCTTTGCATGAGCAGTGACCGCCAGGGAATGAGAGTCTGAATTTGTAGGGCCAACCAGAATGTCCAGACAATTTTTTTTATTCAAACATCTGGAAAACGAGTCCCGCAGTTCTCTTTCAGATTTTGTTACAGGTGATCTTTCCCTTTACTTCCTTTTCTGTGAAACACTGACAAAGAACAAAGGTAGATGACCAGGCGATTGCCAGTAAACTCATATTCCAGCTGTACAGCTGAAATGGATTCCTTTGAGACTATCAAGATTAGCCTATGCCACTGCCGCACTACAGATTGACGTCAGAGTCTAGCCATTGCCAAGCATTTTATTACGTCACATTTGAATTTTAAGCCGAATCTGAATGTATCCCAGCAAAGTTAAGTTGGTTCAGGTCCGCCTAGAGCCGATCCAGTCATAGGGGTACGGAGGGCGAGTCCCAAACACTAAGGTCATAAGTTGCATACATTTCCGTGTCACCAATACATATTGGCCTGGCGAAACAAAAAAAAAAAGAGAATGGGGGCAGGGTGTGATGCACTCAGGAATATTAGAGGTATATAGGCCTACAGAGCCCCTCGGAAATATTAAAAAAAATCGATAAAAAACATAAATAATCATTACTTCAAAGCCCTAGGAAACAATTCAGAATTAAATACATTGGCTGAAAGCAGTGGTGCAACAAGGGTCGTTGGCAGAGAGAATAGGGAGCTTTCGATTGATACGTCCACTAGTCGACTGCTACGATTGTTACGTCATTTTGGAGCCTATGCGCATGCGTCACGTCGTCTCCTTCGTCCAGTCTCCAAATCGAGGACGGCAAAACCACGGTTTACGCGTTCTTGATTTGTGCAGTGGACTAGGGAGACGACGTGACGCATGCGCATAGACTCAAAAATGACGTAACAATCGTAGCAGTCGACTAGTGGACGTATCAATCGAAAGCTCCCTAATGAAGAGGCTCGACATGTGCTCGGCTAGACTTGTTTCTAGAGGGGCCTTGGGAAATAAATGAGTTTGATGCAGTGTGATACGGAAATATTGTACGTGTACAATAAGGAAAACAAGAGTTTTGGACAAGGAATAAACTGAGAATTATGGGAAGACTAGAGGAGCGCCACAATCAGTTGGTTTGTCCCATCCCTCCTCCCACAAGAGTAGTTAAGGGCCTGTATTTGTTCACGGCATTTGCTACCAAAGATGATCGAGCTCATTCTACGCTGTAGCTCTGATTGCTTCAAGCAAGACACTTCTCCTATGCAATTACGAGTCTTCTCTCACAAGTATCGAAGCAACCGTTAAGCGGTGACAAACCGTGTGCCAAATTTAATTCTTTCGCATGTGATGAATTTGCAATATAAGTAAAAGGACCGTTATGATCATTACAACAATATGATTATTATGAAATATGCTGGAGAGTAGGAAAACAAGTTTTTCCAGACTGGACTCTAGACTAGACAGAAAACTGGACACTAGAAAAACAAGAAACAATCAAGCACGACCATACAAAACAAAGAGAAACAGATTTGTAATAATAATAATAATAATTCGGGGGGCGTGACTTGTAAAACATCAATTCTTGTAGTAATGCTGTTATCAGAGAAAGATTTTTGGTGCATTGTTATTTTCCAAAATGAGCTGGACAGTGATCCGTTAAGGTATGATACTATCCCACACACGCGATATATATGGATGTTAGTCACTCTGTAGTTGATTCGTTGGGTGGCGTTTTGGCTTTCTTGCGAGTAATTTAAGTAACCTATTTTGTAGCATTTGCAGAGGATGATGCGTCGATGCTGAAGCTCTACCGTTCACCTCCTCAGAAAGTAAACAAATGTTAAATATCAAATGTTAACAGTGCGCGTTGGTTCATTGAGGTGCGGTCTAGAACCAACGCGCACTGTCATGAAGCGTAGTCAAAGGTAGTACGCGTCTCTTTTAGCCGGTCAGCAGACTGTCTTTATGTCGAAACAATTTTGTGAACTACACTATCAACGTAGAGTAGTTACGAACACAGTATAGTGTACGTGTACTACATATCAGCTATGTGCACTTATATTCCAGTCGCTAGGCTAGGCAGGATCGGTGTATTCTTCACTTCCTAAACTTTCATCCTGCAGAACACACTCAAGGTGGTAGTGGCGAGAAGCCTACACTTTTAGGATGCAATTTTTCTTCAATGAAAACAGGCTCACGAATTTGAGACTCTATGGTGCAATCTAGCGGTGAGTAATACAACTTCGTAACCTAACAAGATTATATGCCACCTAGACTGAGAAGCTAGCTTGCGAACTCGTCACGTATAATCAGTCTACTATTCAAACCAGCACCGACCAGAACGTGTACAGAAATGTATTGTTTGTGTCACCATTACTCATACCTTCTTTAAATGATTAATTCCGGTAAATGAATGGTGCGTGGTATCGACAACGACGATACTAGACTACGAGTCACAGTTCTGCACCCTACCACTCGTTAGGAGAAAACATGAAAGCCATGCATACTGAATTCGGTGTTCGTCCACTAGTAACAACCAAAGACTGCAGTTCTAAAGTATTTGATTAATGCTGAATGTTTTTCACCAGCTCATAGAGCCGTTTACCCTAATCTAAGAAAAGTGAACACCACAGGCATGAAGGAAAGCAACAAAAAAAAAAAAGAAAAGAAAGAAGATTGTCATTTCTTCCAGATCCATCCTTTTATTTCATCAATCAACAAGAGCTTCCTTTACACAGCAAGCAGTTTAAACATCATATTAAAATTATTTTGAAAATGTGATAAAAAACAGAAACCAGCGCGATTTGATCCACAAATTTCATACCACACGATTATCACCCTTGATGACGCGGTCACCACACATTAAATGAGTGACCTTAGAGTACAGAACAAGGAAAAAAAAAAAACAGCAACAATAACCTACTTGAAAGTTGTGTCAACTCTTAAATTGAAAATTCATTTAATCTCACCAACAAAGAATTATATCAGTGATGACAGGAGTAGGAATCAAACTTGCAATGGCCTTAATCACAAAACCACTCTGGTTAAGTCCTACTGAAAAACAAATGATAAAATAATTCAGGCAATATTTAAATGATTTGTGATAAGTTCATTATCAATGGACTGATTGATACATTTTCACCTTTTTGGTTTTTTTTTTTCCTAGTTCGGTTTTGCTTTGTAACCAATCAAACCAATACACCGATGTTGGGGAGATATATCCAACATAACTGTTCAGGTGACAAAAAGATGCATTCATCATCAAGGCAGGCTGACTTTCTCAAGTTGTCCTGGCATACATGGAGTCAATCAGTACGAAAATCTTACAAATCTGCAACAATTTTAGCAAAAATGAACTTGGGGTAGTAAGGCACTTAGAGCACACCACAAAGTGCAAAATCAGAAGAAAGTCATCATTGTACCTTAATACAGCAGCTGATGTTGTTTTCTAGACAGGAATGTTTCCATGGTGGCAAAGGCATCAAAACTGTTGTTGTCCCCAAATTCTTATTTTCTTCCTGCTTATTGGACTTATGAAATCATTTTAATTTTGCAAGATTAGATCAAAATAGAAAACTTCTAAAATGGACTAAAGATCATTTGGCAAATGGACATTCACACAGTATATATATATATACATGTTTTCTCAGTAATAAAACTGACATAGAAAACTGTAGTACCTTAACTTGATAATCACAAAATTATTTATAACGTTATAATCGCTTCCTCTGACAATATGGAAGTAATATCAAGTGATATGTACCCTTTGCGATGAGGTACATTACATAGATGGTACCTCAGCAATGTCCCATATGGACATTGTGAGAATTTTTTTTTGTGATAGATTCATCATGCAAAGGAAAGATAGTCTCAGTTAATAAATCAAAGTCTTTGCTACTTGGGAGAAACAACGATTTTTCTGCCTCCGAAAATAGAGACAAAGTAACGAAGTTTAGTAACTTAGCAAACGATACTGAAAAATAAAAAGCGTTAAATAAATAGTAGATGGGGGATTCAGTAGGAATGTCCAATGAATGCTTTGAAACTGGGAAAAAAAAAAACAACTAAAAGTTCTAAAATAAATTTCTTCAGTCATGGCATTAAGATTAATGGCTCAAGGTGTGTAAAATTCAGCATTATTGAAAGGAAGGGGGTAAATGCCTGCAAGGAAATACCAAAAAAAAAATAACATATATATCAGTGAGACATAGCGTAACAAAATCCATCAGATATGACACCTTCAATTAGGTAAAAGTTCATGAAACTGCTACTGACCACCACATTCTAAAGTGCAGAAGAACCTTTGCCTGGTACAGAACATTGGTATGGGGGGACAAACAGCTACTAAGAAGTGAAGGCCAACATTTCACACTGTATCATATAGAGTTTTGACCAAATTGTAACAATATAGAAAAGCTGTCAATAAAAACGTGACCTACTAATCAATCTTTACAAATGTCACAGAATGTAAAACCACAAGAAACTGTGTAATTTGTGGTTAGATTTGTGATTTACTTCATATAGTCTGTCTAAAACATTTCAGCATTCTTGAGAAGTAAGCAAGTACTTTGTTATGCTATCACAGCATTAAAAACCTGCACAGCCAATTCTTGTGAAACTAATACCTATACCTTGACTACTGTGTCATCTCTGACAACATTCTTTTGTCCGATGATGCAGACTGATGATGACAAATACTGTGAAACGTACAAATTCTGAAAGTCTCTCATACATGTGCCAATTCAGTCATTTTACCGTCTCAATCTTGGCTTGACAAATGTTGCGACTTAACTCCCACGACACTGATCACATCTACTCAATAATGACAACACCATTATTGCTTTACATGAAACAGCAAAACAACAGAAATGCCTTTCAATATTTCTACCTATGTAAAAACTAAGCAAAATAAAACCAATAGAGGCACAATTAATTATCAGAAAAATGGGGAGTAATAGGGATAAAACCAACTAAACAACACTTATCAGCTACAAAAAATAAAGCAATGCCTTTGGCAATTGTAAGGCACTACATACAAGTAAGCCACTGTGACATCAAGGTGATACGTCAACCCTGTCCTAAATTTCCCCTCCTCTCCCCCATATCTGCACTGCACATCACTTACATACACAAGGAGAACATTGTAATCAAATGGATGACCTACAATTTTGCTGTTAGCAATTTTTTTTTTTCTTCAAACAACATGGATCATCTCGTGTGAAAACTTGTGAAATCTTTACGCAGATGATTTTGTGAAAGTATACAAAGTAGTGACCAAAACCGAAAAGAAAAAAGGCACAGTGCATATACCATTAGCATTTTCACTCCTAAAGAAAATCAAAAGCCTGCATTTAATTACAAGCCAATGAAAATTTTTCAGTTTTCATAAAACATTTCACCTTTAAGTTTGTAAGACGTTTTAAGTCCTGCACTTAAATCCAGAGATACAGCACACAAAAATCCATTGCATAATATAACATTTTTGTTCCTACCCAAACTGACACAAAAATATCAATTTGTTTTGCAATAAAAATGACAAGAAAATTAAAACAGGTATGAATTCTACAAATGAAAATTGCAAAATGATAACATTCTGGAAAAAAAGTTACTGATTCATATTATTTACAAATTTCTTGTTACAATTATCAGAACAATAAATGCATAACATTTTCTCAATTTGAACGATTATACACACATGTCAAAACATTTGAAAAAAGAGTACAAGACTAATTACCACTGATTCAAAACATTTACAAACAACCATCAAATGTCTACATCTCCTTGGAAACTTGGTGTACATTCTACCATCTGTGGAGGATACAGCAGCTTGTTCCCATCAATGAAATTGATACTGATGAAAAAAATGATTGACATGCAACATCTTAACACTAGGCTAGACATTACGATACTGATTAATGTGTGAGGCTAGCTAGCTTTCTCACATGCATAAAAGGGAGGAAGTAGTTGCTTTGCAGTTGAAAACCTTGGTAATAAACTGAATGGAATATCGATCAAACAGCCGATTTCACAAGCATTTCTGGCTTAATTGGGTAACAAAGGCTGAAACATTTACAGGAGAATTTGTTTGCTTTTACATAGTTTGCAAGTGTTAAATTGGTAAGTAAGACCCTGTTATCTCTTCTTCTTATTTCCATTGCAACATGATGTATACACAACAAGTCTGTGGACTGAGAAAATCTAAGACTCACTGCTAGAGGTAGTATGAGTAATATTGACACTTTTGTGTGGTGCAAACCTCCTCTAATAATACCTCCTGAGGCGAGATGAGGCAAGAGATCAGACATGACCACTGGTTGAGCAATCTCTGCCTGCCACTGGCAAAGTTTCCTGACTTTCACCAAGGGGTCTACATCTCTGGCAAATGCCTTAATATTCCTAAAAACGTGAGGACTAATTCAGGTGAAATATCTGACAGCATTTCCAGGGATGGATAATATGTGTTGAATACTTACACTACCCATTCCTCAGTTTGAAATCCTGATTACAACAGTTTAATTTTTTTTACTGATGAGCTGCATGAGATGAGGTGGAGTATTCTTTTATTTCCATGTGCAGAAAGCATATAGACTTTTTTTTTTCCAAGCGAAAGCAACATTTAGTATGTTTATGACATCAATGCTGACTAAGTGAAACCAAAACAAATTAATAATCACAAAGAATGGATCATGAAACTTTCTTGTTATTTGTTTTCCAAGGTTACAACATATATGTTTCCCCATTTGTGTAAGTTCTGTGATACAAGAATGCACCAGAGAATTGGTTCGTGTTTTTCCTTTTCATGATTGCCACACCTCTAACACCAACTGGAATGTCTCAAAGCAAAGAATACTGATCATCACCTCTGTCGGTTCATTGGTTCACTCCAACACGTGTCACTTACGTAAACTGGATCTCAGTGAAGAGTTGGGCCTGCGGGCACTTCGGTTACTGGAGGAATCTGTAGGAACAAAGGAATGGTGTTAACTGCAAATGATATCATATAATCAAAATTCATGAAAAATTAACTACAGATGCCACCTGCATGTGTTTTAACAATTATGTCAAATTCTTCAAACAGCAATATCTTGAGTTAGGAACAAGATATTTACAAAGGATTTGAAATGCAGTCAGTGAAAAAATGTTCTCTTTCAGTTAAGAGTTCCATCAACTGTCCATAAAATATGCCTTTAAGCATTTTTTTTGAAACATCTATTTGTAATTTACTAAAATGCTATGACTGCTCCGGCTACAAATGGGGAACATGTGCTCTCTTTACATAATATATCACATCATGTGTCTGGGTAATAAATAAATCGTCTGTAATCAACATTTTCCACTTCAGCATGACTGTCTGAATACTGCATTGAACAATTTTCCTGAAAATTTGATTAATTTGGTAAAAGATTGATATGAAGTGTTTCTCCTTGGGTAATATAGAGAGAAGGTTGTGAGACTAAGAACAGGGAACAATTCAACTGAAAAGTGGCCACTACCTTTACCATCCCAGAGTAATGCAAGGCTTTCAGCCTCAGAGCCTATTCTAATGAGAGTCCTACTGTAACTTTGAACTTTTACGTTCAAGTGCACATACTGCAAACAATCTAATGAATGAAAAATGAAGGAAAAAGCTTGCATCTGAAAGATATTTTCGGATGAGCAGACAAAAGATGAAAGGGGGGATTAAAGCAAGAGAATAACAGGGAACTGAGGCAAAACTTAACCAACTGAAGGGAGATACTTACGTGCTGCTGGAGTTGACGTTTTGGAGGGTGTTCCGAGCCTCACTGGAGAAGAGCTTCGATGACGGCTGGAATTAAGTCTTCTTGGGGAGAGGCTCGTGGGAGGGGAGTGAGCTCGCAGAGAAGTATTGAAGGAGTCATCTAACTTTTTGGTCTCGTGTTCCAGAAGCAAGGGATCTAGAGTAGGGTCTCTGGAGACATTGTGCAGGGAATCACCTGGGAGAAAAAAAAAGAAGTGAGGGGGTAGGAATTGGCTTGCAGAGGAAATGAAAGACTGATAGAAAGATGACACAAAGAATGCAAAACAATGCTTGCTGAAGTAAATGAAAAAGATCTGTAAAAGGCAGGACTGCTGGGAGCATGGCAGTGTGACAAAAGGGACAACTGGGAAAATTTCAATATGCCAGCAAAGAAAATTACAGCAGAATGTAATGACAGCAAGGCAATGCACCTGGCAAGGGGCACAGATACCAGCAGTATAATAGTGATAAGGTACAGTATTTCTTACTTAGGTTTAGCTACGAATGAATAAATTCTCTACCAGTGTTAACTAGTGAAAATGTTACAGTTGAAAAAATTATGACCAGAAACTATAAAATTAGAAACATTGCACAAAAATGATTCCTTGGTTTGTTTTTGTGAAGCAACCGGCATGGGATCGACGCTCATTTGACTCGGGGTCTCTACACTCGCCTGATGATATCAATCAAAACTTTTTTCCAAGGTAGAATTTTTGATTTTTAAGGGCATTACACACTTATAAGACACTGGCAAATATCTTTGTCAGTTCTTACGGACAACTGAGGTTGGCAGGGAACAAAGCTGATGATGGTTCAAACATTCACTGTGGGTAATAATTAAGAACAAAATGTAACACTTCATCAAATCACTGGAATTCAAACAACTTCCAAGGACTACTGCAAAAGAACAAAATTCAAGTACTTGCACGCTTGAAAATGACAGATTTAAATTCAAGGGCTTTCAACGTTTGTGAGGTCCTGTGCGAACTGTGTCTACCTTTCCTTTTTCACATGATCAGTGGCCCATCTGGTTCACATTTCATTTGCATAGCTACATATGCTACAGCAGCACTGAAGGACTGCACCATCGGAGCAGTGCAGCATGTAATGATTTATGGCCCAATCACAACAACACAGAAACTTTTGGAGTGTTTGTATGCTCAACTAAATGGAACTTCTGGCTGATTGATGGACTCCAAGGGTAAACTTACTTAACATTTGTCTCAAATCTTGAATTTCATCACTGGTCTTTGAGCTGAGGTTGATGTACGATTGCCTCTTCTTCATCTCCTTCTCCAGCTGGTCTTGTAAGATGTTGCTCTGATATTACAAAATTCAGAAAAAAAGAAGAAAAACGAAGGAAGAAAAAGAAAACAAAAAGAGCCTGATCAAATGTTCTCTTGTTATAAGACCAAGCACAACTACTTTTACTCCGTTTTGACATTCTTTTCCACCTATGATTACTTGGTAGCTGATATGAACGTTCAGAGATTTCACTCTTATAAAAATAATCCAATAGTTTTCCATAAAAAAAAATGCAACATTTTTCCATATGTCCCTTTGTGACAGTACCATCAATTTTCTATTTCAAGGAGATATAATGCAACTTTCTTTTTTTGTAACTTCAAATAACCTTGTAATGAGCAATACTTCTGTTTTTTTTTTCTAAAGTTATGTCTTTCCCTATTTATTATACCTCCATGACTCTCTTCATAACATTACAAAACTAACTTCAAAATGCATAAAGTGTAAGTTATGATAACTCTCAAAATGGCAAATTTGATCTAGGAGAAAGAAGGCTGTAACAGAGTATTAATTCTGTCTGAATCTAAACACTCTGCGCTATTGCTACAAATTACCATCGAGCTACTGATTGGGTTTTATGGTTCCGCAGCCTCTACAGTATGTGATGGCCCACCTGGTGGATTAAACCCACTAATTTCTGTAAATGGGTAAATGCCCATTACCCATCTCAAAGTCCTTGACCCTGTGCCTATGCAACAGACAGTAACTGGGACTTGTATTTTACATTACATTACAAAAAAAAAAAAAAAATGTAATGCAAGTGATTTACATTGATATCTAACAAAAAAATGTGACAATGCGTAGTTACTCAACAATAAATTTGTCCCGTGCTCCTGAGTCTCAACTAGGTAAGAAATTATGATTAAACTTTGATTATTCTATGCACTAGAAGAAAAGTTCAGGAAAGTTCTGTTAAACTGTTGTCATTGTTTCCATTATCATCTGCTGTACCTGTTCCTTAAGTCCTTTGACAGTCTGCCGATGAGCTCGTTCTCTTGCCTCCAGAGTCTTCTCCGCCTGCAACTGAGAGGTCCGCAACCTCTCCATCTCAACGTCGGTCTCCTGCCTGTGTCTGGTGGTGAGCTCGATGAGTCTGAAAATTTGTTGGAAAATATGGTTTCAAATAATTTGTTGAAATTATGTTCTCAAGCTCAACAGCATAACCTTACAAAATACAATTTCTGATAAAAACAGAGATATTCCTTTGTCATTTCAATGCCGCTCAAAATTTTGCAGCTGATTACAATTATGATGCAATATGCAAGACGCCTGTGTCAAAATTTGGGTAACATCACTGGTGTAATGGCCGTAATGAGTCGTCAATCCTCATACCAACTCGAACCGGGGATGTTAGTCAGCAGTGGGATCAATGAAGAAAGGAAAAGTTTTTTTTATTCCTCCTTTCAACAAGTTTCTTCCTTACAACATGTAACACGAGTCTTCTCATTGGAAGTAACAAGATCTACATGCTCACAGAAAGTAGACTGAAACAAGCAGATTTAATTACATTGTCGATATTTGCAATGAAGTCTCATACCTTTACTACAGTACTCAGTTCTGCTAAATTAGTTGTTAGGCTTGACAATAAATCAAGTAGCTGGTCGCAAAGCCAGTCGAAAAGCTGTTAGTGTTTGGGTTAAGATTTGGGGTTAGGGTAACGTGACCATGTAAATAGCCATTCAACGAGAGGACCATATGAACACAGACATACTTTACAAGGCTGACGTACCAACAACGCTGACAATCTACACATCCTAATGACCTTATCTGACCCAGCTTGACCTGCCATAGCATGTCTTGCTCTAACTTCTCACCTTTGTGCATGCTGCTGTTCCGTCTCGGCGAGTGCGGACTGGAGAGTCTGCACCTGCCTTTGTAGCTCGGTGTTTTCCTGTTCCAGTGAAGTCACGGACTGGTCCAAGAGTCCTTTGTCGGTAGCGGTTCTCATGGCAATCTCCTCTGTCTTAATTTTCTCCCTTTCAACCTACCAATAAATAAATAAAAAAATAAATAAATAAAATAAAGAGACACATATCAAAATTACAAACTATGCAAAAAATGTGTAACACACATGAAGCAGGTTTAAATACAACATTAATTTTGGACGGACACAAATGCTGCATGAAGACAAAATTAGTCACAGAATAATTGCTGGAAAGACGGAGTAAACAGGATATTTTGGTAACGAATCAAATGGTCCAGATAACAGGATCAAGACTACAACATTCCGTTTGCAAATCGTTTATAGGTATAGACAAACTGACTTTAAACAATGCAGCAACTTTGAAATCTGAGCAAAGGATAGGAACACACAAAAGTGGGTGGACAAACACTTTAAGATACTCATACAAGAAACAGGTCCTTTCAACTTTACTGGTTTGAAAGATTCTCATCCACCAGTTTATCAGTATAATTTCCAAACATCTGTCATATACCTTATCCAGAGTTTTCTTGAGAGCTGTTTTGTCCTTCTCCAGTCTACCAGAATTCCTCTCCAGTTCCCTCTTGTCTGCCTCCAGGTTGGCGTAAGCTCTCTGCAACGTCCCTACATGTTCCTGGAGGGTCCGCTTCTCGGACTGGAGCCGGTGGACTTGCTCCAGGGCCTTGTCCTCTGCCATTTGTCTTTGTTTTAACAGCTGTTGATGAAGGAGACAGTAAAGGGTCCATGAATGAAAGCTCAGGATCAATGATTGACAATTGTGGCAAAGAAAAAAACTTGTAAAGTCATCCACTGGTCATCCCTCCTAGTCAAGTCTACTAGTGATCTCTTCTAGTTAATTCTACCAGTCATTCTACCTCACTTCTACCAGGTAATTCCACCAGTCACATTTTCTAGTCAATTCTAAAACTAAATTCAACTTGTTACCTCTTCCAGTCAACTCTTCCACTCATTTCCTCTAGTCACCTCCAATCACCTTTCATAGTCAATTGCAACGGCTGTAAGTTAATTCTACTAGTCAACCCTTCTTGCCAATTCTACCCTTCATTTCTTCTGATCTTCTCTTGCAGTCAATTCTACTTATCATCTCTACCAGTCACAATCTACTAGTCACCACATCTAGTCAATTCTACTAGTCATTTTCACTTGTCAATTCTATTTGTCACCTCTTTTTGTTGATTCTATGAGTCAGTGCGACAAGTCGACTCTACCGATCAATTCTGCATCATCAAATTACTCCATCTTTTCCATCTTGCAACTAGAAAACCATTTTTAATTATAACCTCTATAACTGACATCTCTGGTACACTTTCCACATACACATATTGATCACTTGACCTTTCTCACACTGCATTTCAAGTGACACTATAACTTCTCCAGTTTTTGAGTCCTCTAAACTGAGACTCATTTTAATTCCAATGAAAGGTACATTTAAGTCTGGTGTTTTTCTTTCATCATGGAGGCAACAAAGAGACAACCATACCTCATGCGAGGTCTTGAGTTGTTGATCCAGTTCACTGCCCCTCAGTTCGGCTTCGGATGCTTCGTTCTGAATTTGCTGGACTTTCTCCATTAACTGGTGGTTCTGTTTCTTGGCTTCTGTGGAAGATTGTCTGGAAATTCAAAGTACAAATTCATTATTATTTCACTTCATATTCAAATATTAAGTGATACTGCTTATACAATATCCATGATGTGATAATGAGCCATTGATGAGGGAGTGTTATTCAAAACCAATCGATAACAGAAACACTGACAATGAAATGAAAATGGACAAGGGGGGTGGGGGAAGCGATCACAACATTCAGAAAATTTCAGTGGGGCGATGGAGGAGAAAGACTGGCAGGTCAACTTTTTTATTTTGTAACATTCCGCCTTTCCTGATTAATTGTCAATGCTCTTAAGGAGTTTGGTGAAATAATGACTGCATGTGAAGGGACATGAGCGTCTCACCTTGATGCATCCAACCTCTCCTGGAGAACCCGTCTGTCCTGCTCGCTGCTGGCCAGGCTCTGTTGCATCTGCCTCAGTTTCTCCTCCATCTGGTGGGTCTCCATGGTGCTGTCGTTCAACGTCAGCGAGAGGTTCTGCAGCTTATCCTTCAGCTGGTTCTCATCACTTTCGCTCCTGGCGAGGGCGCCAGACAGCCTGTCGATGGTCAGCTGGAGGGAGGTGTTCTTGCTCTCAAGGTCTTGAATCTGACGCATCAGGCCCTCGATGCGTTCTTGTTGCACCTGTTGATGAAGATGACAAAAGTGATGACACGTTTACAAAAATCCACAAATTGGAACTTTTGTCACATCCCCTTGAAAAGTTTTGAGCAAACCTGCAGAACCCCAAGCTGATTTCTGGTGGTGCATTTTTCTCTCCAGGAGAGCAAAATCATCCACTTTATGCTAAAGTTTTGCAACGCAACAACACGGTGCTACTGTCCAACTGTAGTGACGGTACACATATCAGGCACTAGGTTTAAACTCAACCTTAGGTGGCTGGTACAACTACACACCAGATGCTAAAATGACCCTGATTTGTTATGAAAGTCATTCCTCATATAATCAATACTGCTGAAAGAGACTCATATTGCAAAGGTGAGTCTGATTTCCACATTCATGTACTGTCCTCTGTGATCACAAAGACATGAGAAGTCCACAATGAGTCCAGGACAAGGGTAATTTAATTCTTTATTTAGGTCATTAAAGTTTACATCTCAATCCAGTTCTTTTAAATCAAGGTCTTGAAGACTTGCAACTAAGATTTTTGAAGGTAGTAATCATATATATAATCACACAACAATAAAGTTACAATGCAGAGCATTGGTGAATGTGTTAGACCAAGACTGAATATTTGCTCAGCATATTCACATTGGGAGTTAAGCATTCTCAATGGGTAGAACTGAACCACTGTTCAACAGGAATCAATGGAACAAGAAGTACCTACCGCTGTCAGTCAAGCACTCACGGAAAGACCAATGTTGCAACATCATTATGCCAACTCTTATTCTTGCACTGGCAGACATTAAAAAGTGGTGTCTATTTGTCAAGACCACACTCCATGCATACTACAATTTCCACTCACCTGGGTCTCAGTGACCTTATCATTCATGTTCAATTGCAGCCTCTGATAGTCGCCCTCTATTGCCCTCCTCTTCAGTTCCAGTTGGGTGCCCCTGTTTTCAGCAACCTCTAACATTTCTTTGAGCTGCTTTTTGTCTGCCTCTAATTTCTCTTCCCTCTGTTGCATCTTGGCAATCTTGTCCTGGAGGCCCCTCTTGTCGCTCTCTGAACCCTGCATTGACCTCTCCATTGTGTGAATCTTCTCCAGGAGGCCCTTCCGCTCCCGTTCGTTACGACGCAGCGTCTCCTCCTGGAGCATCAGGGCCGTCTGGGCGCTGCTGAGACGCCCGTCCGCGCCCCTCTTGCCCTCCTCGGCCTCCCCGAGGGATCTCTGGACCAACTGGAGCCTGTCCTCGATTTGGACTCGACTTGCTTCCATTTCTGCCATCTCCTGCTGGCAATGGGAGAGTCTGGCTTGAGCTTCATCCTGGAAAAGAGAAAACAAGAGTATGTTACTACAGAAACTGATCAAGCAACAGTTATGTGTAAGGAAATTACTACAAGCGGTGTCAGTGATCCAAAACCCTATATAATGTATCTCTATCCCTTTCATTACACTACCACTAAAAAACGTTCTTGCATTTTTGATGAATTTTTATGTCTATTTGGCATTAAAAAAAAGTAGTGCTTCTTGAAACTGGAATGTTACTCTTTCCCTTACTGCTAATGCAAAATTTCTCATTACACATAGTAGTTTTGCAAAGTTGGTGAAGGTGGACCAAGTCACATTGTCATTTTCGTACATGAGATCCCCAAAAGTATACGTCAGTTTCATTCCCAAAACGAAGCATGGGCTTCTCGTGAGGATGGCTTAACATACATTGGCTGTGCAGCCTCTCCCAAACCAAATCACAGACACGGATCCTGTGAGCATCATGAATTGCAACTGATTCGAAAGAAATATCTACCTACAGATTTCTCAATCAGCAAAAAGACTCACATGGCTCACATTCGAATTTTCCATAAACTAATAACAGTCAAAAGTTGAATTCCAGTGGTTTTCTGATAACATAATATACCAGATTTAGACGTCAGTTTTCTATTTGTGAGCTTTTCATGCTGTTAAGTATTTCTCATAACTGCCTATCATCATATGGACTACTTAGCTTAGTCAAAATGAACAATTCATGCTATTCCTCACCCTCTCTTTCTCAATTCCTTTCAGCCTTTGAGCAAAGTCTCGAAGTGCAATTCGGATCGTCTCGGGATCGATCTCCATGACTGTCTGATCTACCTTGGATGGCGAGCCACTTCTGTCAGGACTGAGGGGCCGCTCTGCCAGATCAGGCGAGCCGATGCGGGGTATGGGACTGCCACGTCCGTCTGTCGTCGTAGCAAAGGTGTTGTCAAACCCTGGGGGTAAGTGTAATAAAAGGCAAAACTAAAAAAAAAAAATTATATTTCATTCAGTTGAAAATGGATGCCTTTAGTCATTTCAAGTTTTTTACGCATAAATAAGCACAAGCATGGCAGAGTATCATTTATCAATTCGGAAGAAAGTTCCAACTTGTCTGTTGCCAACTGTCAGGATCATAAATCGAACTAAATTGATAATTTTTCTTCATAAGGAACTAAGTTGGTGGTGCACTTTACTATTATAAAGAACATCACAAAACTAATGGAAATCATTTACATCAAGTTGTTGTTGTTTTTTTTTTAATTAAGCATCTTGACACAGTTGGGACTCATTTTTTGATAGGAGTGGAAAGATGTCATATCCTTAAAATAGAGAAACTAAAAGGTCACAAAACTTGATGAGGACTGAAACAAGCATCAAGAAAGAGTACAGATAAGGACACTTATTGCAAGACTCTGCAACCATTCCCCTTGTCTGTCTATCCTTTACCTTTGTGGGGAGATCCTCGCTCTCCTCCTGGTCGGACTCCGGGAACGTTTGCTGGCGGCTGGACTCTCAGAAGACAAGTCAGCGGCACCGATTCCAAGTGTCCGTCTAAGAGATGAGTGGATGCTGTTCAGCTTAAACTCTACCTCTTGCTTTGCTCCTGGAATGACATGAAAAGAAGCAACATTATTTTACGACTCCATCACTGGTTACAAGTTGATAACAGAAACCAACCTATATCATTCACAAACGTATTTGGAATAAAGATGGAAAAGTCTGGTATCAGTTGCTTTTTTTAAGGTTTTTCAAACCCTTTATGAATTTAACATTTTCTTTGGTACCCACAATAAAAACAAGACGTCCTTACTGCACAAACTGGAAAGCTCTTCAACGAAATGCACTTAATTCTGTCACACAACAATGAAACATTCAAAATGTACAATGTCTGCACAAAGAGGGCTTGTACCTGTCTGGTCTCTGCATTCAACAGTTTCCAGACTGAGACTCCAAGCACTGACAGCAGGGATCATTTCAAGACTGTTCGTATTGCAATAAGAAATTATCGAATCATCACATGAATTTAAACCCCACATAGCAAATTCCAGATACCAATAACGCCCCCCCCCCACTCCGAGCAAACTCCGATCGGTGCACTTTCTGATCTCATCTCCCTCTAATGCTTACCCTCGATCTGGGCGAGCTGGGCCTCCAAGCCGTTCACGCGGCCCTCTGCTGCACTGAGTTTCAGTTTCAGTTCCCCCAGCTCTCCCTTGGTGTTCTCGAGGGCATTCTCTGTGTTCCTCAGCCGGTCCATGATCTTCCTCTCGAGGTTCTTACCCTCGTCCAGCGTCATGGTGTAGTCTTTCTCCTTGATCCTAAATTCCTCCTCCATCTCAGCCCTGTCTCTCTTCAGCTCCTTGACTTCCTTACGAGACTCTTCTCTCTCTGCCTCTGTTTCCAACACCTGAGACGAAAAAGGATTGATGGGAGAAAAAAAACAAATAAAAACAGCGATCGTGACGTGAAGTTTACTATTTTAAATTTGTAAAAGATAGCAGTCTGTTCTGAATTTCATGAATGGAGTCATTTTAACAGAATGTCTTGACTTTTTGGGGCATGGAAAGAGAAAGAAAAATTCCATGACTTTTCCCCATGACCTTTCCAGGCCATGGGAACCCTGTCTTAGCTGATTCTTTTTAAGCGGGCATACAAGGCCTAATCACTACACAAAGTAGAGGGACCGATCCCCGCAAATGCTGATAGACATCAAGGAAACCGACCTTTTGCTTCAGAGCTTTGATCTCCTTTCTGCTCTCCTCGTCTTTCTCTGCCTCTCGAGACAGTCTGTCCTGAAGCTCAAAGACTTCCTGCATCTTCTTAGCCTGGTCCCCTTCGAGGGCTTTCACCTGTTCCGCGAGAAAATCAAGAGAAAATATGAAAACCAAGAGAAAATAAGTCATGAAGCCTTCAATCACAAAATTTAAAAAGAATTTCTTGAATCAAAATAACTGGAATAAAATCTTGTAATTTATCTGCTTTCAGTGATTACACTGAAGCATAAACGATATATGACATAGAAGAGAAAAGCCCCATGATATTTTTTTTTCCCCTTTGTTTTACTCCTCTTTATAAATATTTCAAATTTACACTGGGTTTGAATAACTGAAATGAAAGATAAGCAGGTCTATGAGAAGTGTATTGGGACTGGTCATTAGCAACAACGGCATGTAGCCTAAAACAATACTCCTGCAGCAAGATATATCTATGACTAGTTGTAACCGTAAGTTGCATCTGAACAGGCAATTGAGTAGGACTGGCATATGACTGAAACTCATTTTTTTAACAGCAAAAACATCAGGACAAGCAAAAAACAAAATCAAGCCAGTCTGTAGAGAACTCTTCTTTCATTGGAGAAAATTGTCGAGTATGTCTTAGATGGACAAGTTACAACCAACGATAATAATTGAGAAATATTTGCTCTAAAAATCCCAGGTAAACTGATTCACAAATATGATCATCTGGGGAAACTTGTGGCCTAGACTACATTCCTGCCACACGTCTAATCATGCACACTTCTAAAGATACTGTGAAAGTACCCTGGACACAGCATCAAGACAATATTTTTGGCCCCCCCAAAAAGTGCTTGACATTCACTCATTTTGGTCTGTTAGTTACTCCATTACTGGGGTAACGAATATAATAAATTGTTACCTGTCTTCTCAATTCTTGCAAATCTCTCCTTGCCTCCAGCCTTGATTTTTCAACCTCCCTCAGGCTGTTCCTTAGCTCTCCTGCTTCCCTCTGAATCCCAGCCTTGGCATCCTCCAATGCTAAAGGGAAAAAAAAAAAAAACACAGAATGGAGATGAGCCGTTACAAATGCTATGTATTGAAAACAGACAAACAAAATGAGTTTGTTAGATTATACACATTTCACAGTCATTGTCTCAATGTAAACTTGGAAATTTGTGTATAAATGTGACAAAACTTTTCAAAGACAGGGTAATTCGAAGAGAAACTAATCCCTGATAAGAAACCAGCATTTCAATGGCTTTCAGAGAGGATTATCTTGATTTCTTCCTCTGTCACACTTACCGCCTAACTTCTTGCTTTGGTCGTCCACGTTTCTCTTCAACTGGATGCGCTCCGCTTCATTTTTCTTGATCTTGTCTCGCAGTTCCTCGTTTGCTTGGTTAATGGCGTCCTTTTCCCTGGCGACATCGTTGAGGTTGCGTTTTGTGTCAAGGTTCTCCTTTCGTAGCTTCTCCTTGGCTTCATCTCCTGTGGGAGGCAACCAAACGAAATTCGGTGCGAGTGAACATCTCGGTGGTCAGTTCATTCACCAATCAGAGAGAGAGAGAGGCTTGCTGCCCATCCCTCCACACCTACCTACAGGCATGGTTACTCGAAACATTTGACAATTGTCACACTCAACACTGATTTTGTTGCTCAAAGGCAAAATGACAAAACTATTGAGATAAGTGGAGAAATGGTGTGTGATGGACCTTAAGTGATGAAGATCAGCATAAAACCAGGTCAATGGTTTGCTGCAGTTTATATTAATCACTGCTTCTATTTTAACGAACATAAAATGGTGCCCAATATGGGACTTAAACTTTACTGCAGTGAGCTCAGTTCATTTGGAAAGCAGCATGCCCTTCACTTAAATACACAACAATTCTGTAACTGCAATGACTACGCAATGACCAGATTAACATGATACCTACGAAAATGGTAAGTTACATTTGATCTTAAAAAGATCCTTTCAAGTCAGTTACACTTCACCTTGATAAAATAATGAACCATTTCTTTTTGGCTACATGACACGTGGGGACATAAACTGATGTCCCCGAAATACAGTGCCACGAAAACTGCATTAAGCAAAAATCACCTTCTCGTATTTTCCTGTGAGCATCTATCAAGTCCCTCCTGACATTGTCTCGCGCCTCTTCTACCATTTTGAGTTGTGTTTTAAGTTCACTGACCTCTCGTTGAACCCCCTCCTTGGCCTTTTGAAGGTCCTTCAGCTGGGCGTTCAGTTCTTTCACCTGGGTTTCGTGAACATCGCTGATGGAAAATGAAGAACAGGATGAGAGTATCACAAACCATTAACAGGCAACTACCCCCCCACCCCCCACATGTATGTCCCCAATCTGCGTGTCACAGTCAACGACCAGAATGCCAGCTGGCAAGGTATAATCCTCACACTTCTAGATACAAATCTAGTCACAATCAGAATCTACACATAGTAGATGCAACAAACACCTGAGACAGAAGACGTTCTTATTATTCAAAGTATATATAATATCCAACAATCACGTTCCACTCTGCAATTTTCAAAATCTTAAAAATAAGGAACATTTGGAAAATTATAGTTCATTGGCGACAGGGCATGTAAATTTCCTTCCTTTTCTTGTACAGTGTAAACTATTGCATCAATAAAAAAGAGGGAGTAATTGAAGTAGCCAGGGAATTACTTTGCTTCTTCGAATCTTGATGTGAGGTCTTTGATTTCATCTTGTGCCGTGGTCAGTGCCTCCTGTGAAGGGCAAACAAGGCAAAGAAATGAGTACAACAAAACAACAACTATATCAAATCATTGACTGGCATATCTCCGCGCCCATCTACGTCCTCTCTCATGGAATAGAACAGCGACTGTTGAAGTTCAAAGTGGAGTTTGTGTAAAGACAAACTTGACCGCCAAGAAAGGAAGACAGAACAAAAACCTAGAAGAGTGAACTTGAGGATGGCTTAGAGGGTTCTATGGTATTCAGATGTGCCTTCTTGGCTTCTCATTAGAAATACAAATATTGAAAGCCATTTGCTGAATGAAATTGCAAATGCATAACCAAACAGCCATTACATTTACCATCATGAAATTTTCACGAAATTGCTTTTGCCAATGTGTCCAGTTCATTTGTCCCCCCCAAACCATTCTACTGGTTACGTTTTTGTTTAAGGAACATGGGACAGCACCTTCTTTTGCCTTCGAAATTCATTTTAAGCAGTATATTTCTGCTGCAGTTTTAACTAAAGGTGGAGTACCTTATCTTGTTCAGCTTTGCTGAATGTCTCACGCTTAACTCTGTCCATCTCCATCGAAGCGTTGGCCAGTTCTCTCTGGGCATTGTTGAATTTCTCCAGGAGTTGGTTCTTCTCTGTCTCCGCCATCGAAAGAGACTGTTGAAAGGAATGCATATATCAGGGAGGACTCATAAACTTGAAGGAAAAGAGTTAGAATTCATTTCCAATATTTCCCTCAAAGGCTCACTTGGACACAGAATGTTCAGAACACCATGCTTAAATCATTCTCACGAGCTGTCCTGCGGCTGTGACTTTCTATATTGACCTGAGGTAACAACACAGGTCCCTGATAGCGGGCAGTGCCAGCTGATATCTATCTCCTTTACCTGCTGTTTGTCATTCTCTGCTATCAGCAAACTCTCGTCTCTGTCTCTCTGGGAGTTCGCCAGCTCCTCTCGCAGACTTTCCTGCTCCCTCTCAAACTGGGTCGACATCTCTTCCTTCTCTTCGCTTGCCTTCTGCAGGATCGTCTCTTTCTCAGCTTCCAGCTCTATTTCCATGCTTTCCTGAGGGGAAGGGGAGATGCCATGAGAGCAGTTAGTTCTTGTGAAATACGGCTGGGAGGCTGCTGCAGCCACAATATTCAATTCCAAATTTTTTGAGAATTCTGTGCCATTTCATGTGCATACTGTACTGTTATTCCAATCTCTCAGACCAACCACATCTGGCTAGCATCGGTGGTAGCCATGGATTATGCATGTTAATTAGCTTGTTCTTGAATGAACTTGCAGGATAACTACTATGCCACATCTGCTTCTCCCTTGTATTGGAAGGTGGCGCCAGTGCAGCCACATAGTTTTCGTCACTGAGTTCATCCTAACAATGCCCGGCAGGTGTGACGCCCTTGCCGGCCCCTGCAGCGGACTTGCCAGCCAGCTTTTAACGTGCTACCTTAAACGAAATCAGTGGCATCACTCTTTTTTAATCCGTCTTATAAAAGCAAAAAGAAACGCTTCCTACAAACTCATTTTTGTTACATTTTGCTGGGCCAATGCCACGGCTTTTATACCTTTTCTCTTGTGAGCCTCTCTACATCTTCTTCGTGGGCCTGTTCCTCCTTCTTCAGGGCCAGCTGGGAGTCCCTCTCCATCTGTGCCATTGTCTGCTTCAAGTTCTCCACATCCTGAACATGTCGTGCCTGTTCCACCTCCAGTTCTTTCTGGACTCGACTGAATTCCACTAAAGGGGAGGGATAGAGTTGGATCGATTTTAAGGAACGTACAAGCGACACATAAAGTTACGAGTTAAATGGTTGTGTGACATGCATCTAGAAAGGAGCTGGCTTCGGTTAGAAGTTACAGAGTGAAAACCTGAATGGAAATGCGTTGGTATCTTGTTCATATCTATTAGTGATTTTCAGATATGGCTTTCCAAAGTTTGATGGAAATACAAATATGATGACATGGAGTGTTGAAGTTTCAGTAATTGGTATTTCTTTTGTTAGGCCTATATAAATTAATTACTTACCATCTAATTCACATACTGGTAAATGACATTAATATTTGTAAAGGAGAAAATACAGGCCTCTGAAACTTATTTTATAATTTTGAAATTTGTTAATTTATTTAACAATCCTTGCAGATTATATAATTTTCAATTGTACTTCAAATAAAAGACAAAAACAAAGAGTAACATGAGACATATCATGCTACTCTCTCTTGACGTCACCAGTTAGCATACTTAGCCAATGTTTATTCATGATGCAGGTGTAAGGCAGGAATTTGCATGTAAAATTGTCAATATCTGATGGATTTTGATAGAATCTGTGGCTATTTTTAACATTTCCGATGAAATACTGCAAAATGCCATTTTCATGTCACATTACCTTTAAGACATTTTAAGTACCAATGGATGAAAAAAAAAAACAACAGCACTTAAGTAACAGAGGGACTGGAAGCTTGGTGCAAAGATGCGGTTAAAAGAGGAGCCACGGAAAACACCATATAGACTGACTATTGAAGAGTTGCTACATTTGTTAGTATCACATATCCCAAATAACAACCATTTCAGATGCCACAGAGAAGCACAAATTCAATTACGCAGTATGTTCTATGGATAGTTTGAACTGCATGTCTGAAATAATTCGAATGCCAATAATTGCTCTTCAGGTCTAAGGATTCAAGTCCTTTCCATCGCACACAATTTTTTTCAATCCACAGAACAAATAAAACACAAGCTTCCAAAACAGGCAAGGGACTATTGACAATGCATTTGTGGTAAAAGGTGACACCATAAAAGAAAAAAGCATGGGGCAGGAGTAAACCAAGTTATATACTCTGTTGCTACTTCACTCATTTTATGGCAGCAAGAGTACTAGTACAATGCTTTATGTTGCCATCAAAATATGCATTTTCCAAATTACACATCAGTGCTCTAAATCTATGAAGGATAAAGGAAGTTGGTTGATCTTTTTCACAAAGATGTTTGGTTTCTTTTTTTCTTTCAAATTTACTTAGCTACCTCCTAATCCCTCCTTGGCCAGCTGAATTTCCTGCAATTCCACCTCCAGTTGCTCTTTCCTGTTCTCCAGCTTGGCTGCCGTCTGCTGCAGCTCATACAGACTCGATTCAAGGCTGTCCTTGTCAGCGTTCAGAGAACCGATTATCTGTCAGAAAGAGACGAGAGGAGAGGATGATGGATCCACCTGATAAAATTTTTAGGTGCGTAAAAGTATTTCATGGCGCAAGCAGCTTTCCCCAAACTATTTTGATCTGCATGATTCCTTTCAGTTTCTTTTTTTTTTCTTGCTGTAAATTTTCAAACACATATAAACAAAACTCCATTATGAATATGAGTCAGAAAGAGACATTTCAGAAAGTCAAAAAGAATCTGTTTCAAAAGCATTCTGACACAGAATTTGTCCAATCAAGTCATGATATCAAATGACGCCCAGACCTAAAGAGCGTTTTCATGGATGAGGACGTTGATTTTCCAGTAACAGTATGCAACATCAATCAATGGACAGAGAGATCTGGTGAACTTGATCAAACTCAGTTCAGACATTTATAACAACAACCAGGCTTAAAAGATAGCAGTGTTCTCCGATGACTTCCATCAAAAGAGGACGACAGCATGCTATCTCCTGGGAAAGGTCTAAAGAGAGGCCGTTCAACCTAACCTCCAGAAATTTTTGATAACTGAGAAGCTAAATGATGAGAAAATTAGAGAAAATTAAAAATGAGAAACAGAGAGAAAATTTCCAGTTTTATTTGGAATGGCAGCACTGAGTAACTTATTTTTAACTTTCTTTCCATTCCGAGAGATTTTGCAGGGGGCGGCATTTTTGGGGGGTTGGTCGCTATCATAGGCGGAGGTAGTTTTCATTCAAGAGCAGCACACCGCCCTCTCTAAAATGTCCCATGGAGAAAACTGGATATGCTGGTGTTACCTCTGACTGTGCCCTGTTCTCTCTCTCTGCTGCCGTCAGCTGTACCACCAGTTCTGCCTTCTCTTTCGTCAGATCTTCTTTCTCCTTGGCAATCCTACCGGCGATATCTTTCACTTTCTCCACATCCTTCCGTGTGTGCAGCAGTTCTTCGGCCAGTGAAGATTTCTGCCTGTTCAGCTGTGAGAGAGAAAGGCATTAACCGAAATTGATTGAAAGATCAAAATAAGCTGTAGGCTGCATGAATTCCGAGGCTAAAACTGAAATTGGAACTTCTCTTCAATGATTTCTTTTTTCAGTTTGCAGAAAAGTTTACTTAAAGATTTAAAGAGGCTCTTGGATTTGTTTCATGAAATTCACTACATTGTCCTACACCCGTCAAGTTTACAAATAGGCATACGAACGACAAAATGGTCAAACTAAGAGGATCCCTACGTGTTACATACAAAGGAACATTAACGAGTGAGTGATTAAGAATTCAGTTTCATTTCTGAAAATTCATGACCAGACACTTTTCACATCAGTAGTAATTCATATGACCTCATCCAGTGCAAGTCAGGATAAAACTTCAGGATAAACAATTCAAAACAATTGACAGTTTTCATTACTACTGGAGGTGAGACTCAACTAGTTATGCTAATTACAAGTACTGTCATGTCTTTGTACCCTTCAAAATCTTCTCAAAGTTATTGATATCCACTCAATCACCCCCCCTTAACGGATTCCTATGAAATTAAGAAGAGTGTCAAAGTCAGGCCATCACCTTCAGCTCAGTCCAGTGTAACATCACTTTCTCAATCGCCATGCAATGCATTTCATGTGTAGGTATGTGCTGGCATCGAAAATTTCCCACATTTGTTCAACGTTGGAGATTCCACAGAAAATCAAAGAAATCATTTGAAAATTGTATCGCTCTTTATGACGCGCTTCAACACAACCGAGTCGATGTACTACAGAAACCTCTGAAGGTCAGAGATGACCTATACAAGTCTTTGGCTTCTTTTCACAAATGCTTTTCATTGTACTTTGGTGTGAGAGATCAGAAAAAGCTGAGTCAAAGCTGCATTCACTCTCTTCAACTCACCTGTGACACCATTTCCTGTAGGTCGCCTTTCTCCTTGTTGGATGACATGAGTGAATCTTCTAGTTGGTTTCGACTGACTTCCATCTGGGAGAGGCTGTGGTTAAGACCCATCTTTTCTGCATCGGTGTCCATCTTCTCTGACTCGACCCGCATCAGTTCTTCCTGCAGGTTGGCCTATTGCTGCTTCTACGTCATTCTTGTCCTTCAAGATGGCTGTTTTCTCGTCCTCCAGCTGCAGAAGAGACAGAGCAAACACAACAAGCTAGAACTAAAACTGTGGGTAACTGCAAGCAGGGCTTGAACATGCATTCCAGTGCGAACGTTTGCAGAGATGGATGGATTGTGCACTTAGGATTTTTCTTGCAAACTTCTTGAATTGAACATTTACCTAACCATTGAAGTCCATCTCTGGAATCTCACCTGAGCTATGACCTTGTTCAAGTCTATTTTATCTTGCCCCAGACCCTCGTTCAGTGCCTGCATCTTGAGGATGGCATCTCGGAGGGCTGCTTCCTCAGCGTTGATCTTAGTAAGCTCTGCTTCCAGTTCTGCTTTTTGGGCCTCACTTCGTGTCAGGGTTTCATCTTTCAGAGGGCAGAAAATTTGAGAGTGTAATTTTTTTTGGGTTGATTCTAAGTGAAATGTGAAACTTGAGAAATTACCAAAGAATGAGGTATAAAAATAATCCAAAGTAAGAAATATGGATCATGGAGCTTATTTGTGAATGGTTTGGAGACTTCTGCTATTAAGCATCTTGTGCAATATTCCATGTCGATATTACGATATGAGACTTTCCATAATGCCCACAGTAGTGTCATGACTTCGGGAAAACAAGAAGCAATTGACACAAGCAAACTCCAACGTGATCATCACAGGCAGCAAGAAAGCACTTGGCTTGATTGGTTCCAGTTATCTTGGAGTAAATGCGTCAAAGTGGTAATTCCAGTGAAGTAATGCCTTCCTCTTTTTATGATGTCATACTAATGGAGCAAACTGGCAAATTCACTATTTCTTTGTCTTTCGCCCTTGAGAGACTGTGCAGTAGGAGACATTGCATGTGTTACACACGGGCTGGCTTCTCATACACTCAAGGAAAGAAATGGGAAGGAATTTTGTCAACAGATCTCTGGTTTCTCACCTATCTCAGCCTTTTCTTGTTCCAGCACATCCTTCTCCAAGTTTGCCTTGTTTAGGGCCTCTTTCAGAGTGACCAGTTCTTCCTTCAGGGTAGAATTCTTGCCTTCCATCTGCTCCAAGAGTTTGTGACTGTGATGAAAAAAAAAAATAATGTCCATCAAGAATGGAAAGCCTTGGTAAAAATAGACATCATTCCATCTTTAGAGGCATGGAATAGCAATCATGAGACTGTCGTTTCATGGTAACATATGTAAATCTATCAGACAGTTCAAAGTTGGAGTTAATGATATAATATTATTATGATGATATGATGTCAAAGGTCAAAGGGGTAGTAACACTGCCCAATTTTTTTTTTTCTTTTTCTTCAAAGCTCACTTCGAGAAAGTTACTGTTCCTGCTGACATGATACTTCATCCACATTATCAACACACATAAACAATAAACGAATCAAACAATGAAGTGAAATAGTTCAGTTTCCTGTGAGTTCTGCAGGTACCATTCATTTGAACACATTCTCCCTCTCTGAACATGCATGCTTGTAAATCTAGTAACTGGTTCATTTTGGATGGGTATAGGGGAGGGGGGGGGGGGAAGTACGTAACCATAATAATCCACAGTCTCAATTTCTTCTTTCTTCCCCAACTTGCTTGTTTGTTTGAATTTCTTGTAAATCGTTTTTCTTCTGATTTTTCAGAATTGTGATGGGTTGATAAAGATGCTTGGGAAATAAAGCAACTTTGCAGCTAGTAAATGTCTATTATTTATATGTTTTACCTCCTTGCTATCTCATTTCTCTGTCTCTCCATATCTTTTTCTTGGTCCAATTGAGCATCCTCCAAGTTGTCCCGCTCTCGCTGGAGGTCTGCATTGGCAGCCTGCAGGCGTTCGTTCTCCGTGTTCAGCGCCTCTATCTGCTCGTTCAGAGACCGCCTCACATTTTCCAGAGCCGACTTTTCGCTGCAGAATTACACAAAACAAAATGCTCCATACCTGAAATTGACATTTTGTGATACAGAAATGCTGGTACAATTTTACACCTACTGGTACCTGTTTTGACCTACGTAAAAATTACTTTAGAGAAAAAAAATCTGGCTTACAAATTTGAGGAATGTCTTGTTCTTTTAGCAACATAGTTGCTACCTGTCAATTCTTTGTCAGCAAACTGAATACTTCCCAGTGTGAAGACACCAACAGGACTGAACTCCCTGACTGATTTTTGGTCAGGACTCTTCTCACTTTGTCTTGGTGATTTTAACATTGAGTGTACTTGTAGACTTTTCATCCAACTCAACTCTATTTTACAACTTAACATACAGTTCAATATTGATAAAGAATCCCCTCTAGATACCCATCCTCAAATTTTGGCAGCCATATGTGATATACATTTTCTTGCTAGCATGACCTGGCCACAAAAATTCAGAAGTTAACAATTCAATATGAACTGCTCACTGCGTTCTTTAAAGTCTTTGAGTATACCTAGCACCTGACAACATAGTGGTACCCAATTGGTGTGTATATAGCATGATAGCAAGTGCTATTGATTGATTGATTGATTGAATGATTGATTGATTGATTGATTGGGATAAAACATCAGGTCAAAGCAGTGACAGAATGACAATTTTTTTTTTTTAATGTCACCATGCTTAAATGCTGTTGACAGTACGGTGGACTTTCAAACCTAAATCCTAATTATACCTTCCAGAAGTCTCCAATGAATTTCTTATCCTGTCTCTGTCCCTCGCTGCATCATCTGCCTGCCTCTGGGCTGTGTTCAGATTGTCCTTTAGGGCATCAGTTTCCCTCTCCAGCTGCCTCTTGTCGTTCTCCGCGTCCTCCATCTTCTTCTTCAGGACCGCTATTTCATCTTTGGAGGAGGCGAGCTTAACTTTCAGCTCCTGGTTAAGAGAACCGTGGCAGGGTTTACGTGAAGGGAAGCCAGTGTCATGGTCAGAAGCTGGGAGGATCTTTTGAGAGTGCATTCCAGTTTGCCATTCTGCCATTTATATGCTAGATCCCTCAAGCAACACATTTCATTGACTTCCAGGTATTTTACTTGTTCTAGCATAAAGTAATGATGCCACTTATTATTATTATTATCATTTGCACAACCTTATTTTTGTTTTCCTTTTTTTTTTTAAAACATTTCACAAACATTATAAAATTGTTTGGCATTCAGGTAGTGCACACCAGCGCCTTACACTAAAGCAAAAAAAATATCCCATGTATGTCCTTTTGAAATGAAACCACTCACGACCCACCCATAAACTGCTCACTGCCTTTAGACTAAACTGGATAAGGAAAATTCTTTGGATTGGTTGACCAAGTCAGACTGCTACATTTTCTAACAAGCTTATGACAAAACACTTTTTATCTTGATTTACCCATTTGACATCATGGTGCAAGGCATTCCTGCCCATCAAATCTCACACTGAAACACTTTGATGATAACACAGATATAATCTCACAACAAATAAAGGAGAATTTCTTGATGGAAAATACACTTTTATGCCAAGTGCTGCTCATCTATCAGTTTCCACGGTTGTTTTGTTTTCAAATCTAACTTCCATTCTCAACTAAACTCACCTGAACCTGGAGCTGTCTCTTCTGGAGAGCAGCCTGGACGGCAGAGAAGGTCGAGTCGGCGAATGCTGGTGATTTCATTCTGCTGGGCGACCTCGTTGGCGAGCCGGACCTGCGAGGGGAAGGGGAACGGGTTGAGTAAAGGGAGCGGGAGGAGTAAAGGGAAAGAGAAGGGGATTTGGCCCTGGAAATGACAAGGTATGAAGAGGAGGGAGGTGGACGACGAAACAGGTTTTAAGAGGCAGGATGGAGGAGAAATGGTTACAGTAATGATCACAATAATAAAGTTACAAACTTGTAAAAGGAACGACGAGAGACAGAAATATATCTACAGGACAAGTGATTGGCACCAATCTGTGACATGGAGCTATGGATTTAGTGCCATGGTGGGCTGCTGAGATGATAAAACACCCCTGCTTCAATCAGAAATTTATCGAAAGACATCGTGGGTCACAAATGAGGTTTTCTTGACAACTACGAAAGGGTAATACTTCACAAAGAAGACTACAAGATAGGCTCGTAACAAATCAGGCGAAAAATAAACAGCAGGTGGAAACTTTGTTTGCAGGTGTGTGTGTGTTTGTTTGTGTGTATGTTAATGTGTGATTACATCTTCACCTTTGCAAAAAGGGAGAGTGACGAAGATAACAAGGAAAGCCTGCATGGAATACAGAAAGTTTGCTAACAGAAAAAAGAGAGAGAGAGACCATGGTTTTCTAACGTTCCATACAAGAATTTGGATCGGCCCCTTGCCCACTTATTGAGTGGGACAGAAAAGTCATCAAAGATTATACAAAAACCCTGAAGAAATTGAATGCAATCAATCAATGACTTTGGAACTGCTTGGTTGTTTTCTTGTGTGACTACACAACAGAAACATGTTAACACTTCAAAGGAGGAGGAAATCAAACCAGTACAGTCCTCAAAACCTTTTTTTTTCTTTCTCCAGCGTTTGCTGACAGGAACACAAGTCAGCATTGCAATTAACTTTTACATGTGATATTGTGATATTTCCAAAGGTAGTTGAAATCTTAAATTTCAGTGCACGGCTCACAAATAAAGGGGAAGCCCTTCTTCATATATATACACGTGAACTTCTTTGATCTAAAATGGCTTGTCCTGGCATGAAAATTACTTTCATTCAAGCTATCTACTTACAATTTGACTTTATCCAACTAGCTTAGACAGGAAACAAAGTTCATTTGTTTTTGAACCATACCTTCTACCAGAGTGGAAACTTTTTTTGCCAGTTCCAAAGAACCATTGCTCAAGGTATTTAGTGGGTAACGTATGACAAAGCCTATTACTCAGGAAAGTGCCTTTGAACAGTATTGCAACATAATTTAAAAAGTTTAAAATCGTTGGATCATAGCTGTTGAAGTAAGTTCACATTAACGTACTCCAATTACAAATTTTCTTTCATGAATTTTGGCACTCACAGACTATCAAAAGTATGGTTTCAAACATTTAACCACTGTAAGAGCCACAACACTTACCTCAAAGGTGTAGACTTGGCAAACGGAGATGCAAAGCTTGTCTCTGTGCCCATCTCCTCCAGGGGTAGGTGACTCTCTGTCACAGACCCTTCTGCATCCTGTATCACTGCCTGGGCGATATCTCTGAGGGCAGCATGGAGGGATTCACACTCCTCACGCATTCCCTGGAGCGTCTCCGGCTCCATGCCTTCCTGCGATGCCTCTGTTCTACTTAACTCTGCCCTGGAGGGCTGACCACAGTTTCTCAATTGGGCGTCCTTCTCGGCTACTTCAATTTGAAGTTGCTCATTTTCAGCCATTAGGTCATTAATTCTGGAACCAAGAAACGAAAGGAACCTTCACGAAACAGCTTTTCCAGTAGAACAGTATGTGTAAAAAAATAATCGGCCTGACATTCTGAGCCAAGCAGAGACTTTTTTTGGGGCAAAATGAAATGTGAGGTTCCTGCACCTTAAGGGAAATAAAATTCCATGATTTTTCTGAACTATTTCATGACCTTTAAATGGCAACTTCATGAACAAATTACTAAAAAACATATAAAAACTTAATTGATTAGTAATGGCACAACATCAAAACGAGACATTTTGAAACATGCCACAATTAGCCGTCTGTTCTAAATTCCACGACTTTTCCATGACTTCTGTCATTCCTACAAACTTTAATGACTCCTTCAGGTATGAAAAGTGAAAATGAAATTTTGTGACTTTTTTCCATGCCGTGGGAACCTTATATATTGAACACCAAAAGTTCTACAACATTATGGAATTAATTGCATGTCAGGCATCCTCGACTGAACGATATAACAATCTGCCTGAATGGAAAAGGTGACAAATCCTGAGGATGAAATGTGCGACCTCCCTCCTGCTTTGCAATACAGTGAGAGAATGTCATGCACCTCCTTGCATTAGCCTACCTTCCCTGCAGTTCCTCTCTCTCTGCACTAAATCTTCCCTCCGACTCTATGAAGTCTTTCACTTTCTCTCTCAATTGAGTCTGAAGCTGCATCCTCTCCAGCTTTTCTTGCTCCAGCTGGTAGGACGGGTCAGACGCTCGAAGGTTGGTGTCGACGGTGGCACACGCCGTATGGACGTTGCGGCCTGTCTTGGTCATGTCTGCACGTATCTGAGCCAGGTCCCTGGAGGTGAAGCGAAATGAAACACTTGTTAATGTTGCCTCAGTGGAAGTTCATCAGTTCTACAAATCGTAATTATGTAGTGTTTGTGAAATACCAGAGAGCGAGTACCACATCAAAGACAAACACTGCTTCAGTGTTGTCGCAAGGGTGAACAATACCAAATGCGAAGGATCTTTAAGAAAAGTAAATTCAGTTCTGACTGTCAAGGAAAAAAACCACTATGTAGTATATTTGATTTCTACTGCTTGATTTGCTGGAATGCTGTTGACCAACCAAAACACTGGAAAGGAGTGCACGACAATGTTAAAGTGTGAATGTGGTGATCTTTGAACACTGGTAGAGTATAAGAGAGGATTGAAACCCTATTCGTCTAATCCTGATATTTGTGGCAAACTGTCAAGTCTATAGGAGTAATACTGAATACCTTTCAGTGGCAGTCTTCATTTCGCTGTAAGATCGCCGGAAGTCCACCACGCTCCTCCAGAGTGATAGGAGCCGGTTGTGCTCATTGTTGAAATAGTCATTGAAAGACTACAGGTGGGAGGGAAAAAAAATGGTGGGAGTTATTAATGGGTTATAACAAGGAAAACAAGAAAACGTGACAGAAATTTATGTTCACTGTATACCTACTACTGCTGCTTATTATGTGTCTGTCTTTTGTTTTAGCACATATGTTTGAAAGACCTTCAAATTCACCTTCAAGTTAGGTTTGACGATACAGCCATTTCATAGAACACTTGAATTGACATCAAATCACAACAAATGAAGGCACCCTCCCTGAAGATAAAACAAATGAACAGTATTCATGGCTAGGCTACTTGTGCACGGATTCAAACGCCCCAAGATGCCGTGTACACGTCTCGTTGCTTGCCCTCAAGGAGGGCGCTTTAGTGTATCATTGAGACGTCACATACGAGGGGTCTAGTGTAGTATCATTTCTTGTTGGTTTTGTTTCATTTCAGTTCGCTTTTAGCAAAATGATGTAGATCTCTCATATTACAGTGCTCCACCTAAGAAATCCTTTTACCTTCTCTTCTTCCCGCCACTCATTTTCTCTCTCCTCATATTCCTCCTTTGTGGTGGACAGGTCTTCCGTCAGCTTCTGGACGTCTTCGTTCAGCTTCTGGTTGGCTTCTGTGGCTTGGTCCAGCTGCTCCCTGAGCATAGAGTTGACCTGGGCGAGACTGGTGCTCCTGTTGAAGTATTAGACAAAAAAACCTTGAATACAACTTCTTTTTAATGGATAACATTGAAAGTTCATCCATGCTTGTTCATGGCTTATGGATAATCCATACTGTTACATTTTTTTTATCTAAACAAATTAAAAAATCTTCCACACATGCTACAATAATAGGAAGTGAACTTGGAGTAGTTAAGGTAAAATTATATACAAATTTCAGTGTCATATGGTAAAAAGACCATTGACGTATTTGTCAAACTCATGAATATACCCATTTGTTGCCTTACATCCTGATGACTACCTTTGGAAATTGTTTCTGGAAGTATCATGACAGGAAGGAGAGTGGAGTAAAAGCAACAACAGTTCTATGCATGGTAAGATGAGAATGCAGTTGTTGGGGACAGATAAATGGGGAGTGTCCTAACCATCCTCTTACCATATATAGGCATCACTATCTCAAAAAAAAAAAAGCTATGTCAGCCAAGTTCCAGTTACAGTATAAAAGACTACCTGTACAGATCTCTGCACAACTGAGCATCTAATTTTCTAATCTTGGAATGTCAGTATCAGGAAGGCTCACAGGTACACTGCTACACTTTTTAACACAAGCTAATCAATCTTGAAGGAAGTATCTCTTGGCATAACACATGAATTCAAACCTTCCTTTGCATTACGGCTTTATTTACTTTTAGCCGACAAAAAAACATCACTTCCAAGCCTATCCTTCGATCAAGTTTGCAAAGAAGGAGAATAACCCAATTGATGATTGATGGCAACTGAAATCATTAACCAAACTTTTCCTTCCACTTCAAGTGCCACTGTGGCAACATCTACTGTATACAAAGCCACAAAGACCTCATTTTGTAATGTGTCACACGTGATTGAATTCTGGTTGGACATAGTTCTTCAGGTCACATATAGAAGGAAACCAGAAAGTTGGCTGTTGAAGGTTAACCTCATTTACTTTGACAGTGTGACCCGAAAGTGAGATCTACCGTTTTGGAACGAGGAAGAACATGAAGAACAAATTCTGGAAAGAATCTGAATCTCTTCTTGACTGAGGTAAAATTTATATAAAAGGTTATAAATAAAAGATGCGCACCTCTGTTGTTCTTCCTCCAGACGTATGAGGGCGCTCTCTAAATCTGATGAATGTTCCTTCTCTCTGTCCTGCAGCTTACGCTCTGCATCTTCCAGCTGGCTCTGAAGGCTGTCCTGTCTGAGACTGAAGCTGCAGAATAAAATTATCCAATCACAAGGTCACCACTTGTTGGTAGTGCTTTCACGGGTGACCTGAGCACCCACACAAGATTAACTTCCCAATTCGAAATCAGAAAGAAAACACTTTATGTTAAGGTAATTGTTTACGTAATACAGGGGGGTATGTATCAGGTTTTATTCCAAACAAAAAAAAATTAATCACATACTCTATACACTATCTCCTTGATTTGGTTGACCTTTGTTAAGTTATCCACCACTTCTTTTAGTAAAACACTACACATGTTGGTAATACCACACACATCATGGCATGATTCTTCTTCTTCCTTCCTCCCTCCAAAAATTCGAGCAAATTTTCCATGACCTTCACAGTAAATACTGCACGACTTTTCATATTTAATACAGGAAAGGGGGTGTCAGTGTTAACTGTTTTCCAAGATTATCAATATTGGGAAAATTGAGTGAACTGGAGTTACAAGTGTCGAGGCAGTTTAAAGTGAAGTGGTGCAAATACATCTTAAAGATTTGACTTGTGCACTTTCATACTCCCCCCATGCACACAAAACACCCTTTCCACAATTTTGTTTACACATTTTAAAATTCATCCAATTTCCATAACTCTTAAGTACCCAAGCTGACCCTTCCAAAGGATTTTTACCAAGTGGATAATATTGCAAAATAGTAAACTTCTGTGACCATCCACATGTTCTGTTACCCTTAAGAACCCTATCTTAAAGAAGTACTATGGAAGCAAAGACACAGCCTGTACATCAATTGACAAACTCTTCAAAGAAAGATACTCATTTTATTTGAATCCATCTACGAGAGACTATACACAAGTCCTACCTGAGCCTTGAGCATGACAATGCTACAAATTCATCAATGAATCATTTTCATGAGTTTAAGTATGGAACGGAGATGAAACAAAGACTACTGTACATACTTTCTGGACAGTATCTCCTCACGAAGGAAAATCACACAATTTTGATACTTTTCTCAGTTGCTAGTTGAGGGCGGTTTCAGTTCAAATTTTCCTTCAGCATGTGTCCCCCCGGGCCCCAATTGAAGGGGACATTCAAATTTAAACTACAGTATATGGTCCTATGGACCACAGGAACTCATGGGTGAGTACTTCCGTTTTCAAGTCACTTTCCTTCCTGCCATATACTTGTAAACATTGCAGGATGAATTGTTTACATATGGCTCACTTTGAGGTAGACCTAACATTCAAAATCTTCCTCCTGACTACAACCTCCTTGAAGACCTCCGAAACACAAAAAGAGTGTGATAAAGTCCACTGTAGAGATGATCTTTTGGGTAGGACACTAAGAGACTGGTAGTTTTGAAGATGTCAGACACCTCTGCCACTCATGGCATAATGGGGGGCTAGTCTGGAATAGGCCAGAAAGGTTGTCAAAAGGTTGTCACTTACTCTTGGCACAGTAAATGAAGTGCATTAGTTATGACGAGACAGGTAAGTAAAAGTAGGGTAAATCATGGACTGATGGGCAAATATACCAGTTTGATGTGAGTTAATGAGATTATACGATTAGTAAAGAGAGATACTTGAAAGATGAGCTACTAACACTAGAAGATCCAAACGATGAAATATGTGGGACGAAAAGCACAATCAAATTACATTCAAATTATACCAGATGTCACAAACAATCAGTCCAACCACTTGCTGGTAAGTTTTTAAATAAAAATAGTCAAAAGTTTCAGTGCTCTTGCTATTTACTTCCGTACAAATTTAAGCTAAAGAAACTTTGACAAAGAAAAACATGTTTCTCTAATTCTCACTCCTGAGGTCTGCCCCTAAGAAATATCCTACAGTGAAATTAACTACTTTAATTCTCTTATAATTAATCCACAAAAATTGACTTTATTAACAACTCACGGCCAGTGAATTTCTGTCAGTTTCTAAAGACTTGTCTCTCAGTTCAGACTCTAGCTCTCCACACTTTCTCTTGTACTGTAAGACCTGAAAAAAGAGCAACCAAATTTTGTCGAATGAAAATTTATTTCTCTGTGTGACACTAATTTTCGATCCTCTTTGATGACATGCAGCCAGAGCCCTGTATTCATGGCCTTAAACTTTGATAGTCTGGTCACACACAGGTGACAAATATTCCACTACTACTGCATATGCACTGAGTACTCGAAGTACTGCAGACACACATTTACCTGAGTGAGGTGGTTGCCTGTGCGAAAAACAGTGAAGTGTTCTATCAACTTTCAAAGTAAAAAAAGCAGATTTGATTAATGTCCTGATTGCTTCCTTGTCAAAACAACCTATAGTCCCATTTACGGAAACTTGCAACAGGGATCCAAACATGATTCCAATATCAATGTTTTGTATCAACGTTTTTCCTACATTTTCCGTTGTGCCTTCATATCATGAAAAGGATATAGAATGTTCAGAAAATGATATGAATTTTACAGAGAGTGTACACATGTATGATGTACTGTATATACAGTATATATACAGTTAGAAAACCAACAGATTGCATCTTTTCCTGATTTGGCAAAGAAGCCAAACCAGCATTTGTGGGAAGGGCTGTCACATAAAACATTCTTGACCATTCCTGTTTTTAAGGGCATATCATCCAATCCAAATTTGATATGTGTGCCCTTAGAGGGTACTTTGTTGTAAATTCCTTGTAAAAAGAATCACTTGTTCACAGATGATCAATACTATTGTAAGTTTTCCCAACTTTCTCTGAAAGGCTTCAAACTGGCAAACAACAGTGTATAAGCCACACAAATGTCCCAATTTATTGTCACTTGTACACTGCCTACCGCTGTAAAGAAAGCATTTATTATTGACACACTACCATTATGCTCTTCCACATCCTCCCCTTCCCCACTGAAGTTATTGCATTACACTTCAAAATACGAGCCGCTGTTAAAACAGCCTTTTCACCTTTGCTTGAAGCTTCTGAACGAGTTGTGCCTGTCTCTGCTGGCCATCCTGGTATGCCTGGAGCTTCCTCTTGTAGCTGGCATGTTCCTCCTCGATCTTTCGACGGAGGTCCACATTCTGGGCCACCAGATTCCTGTTCTGTTCCTCTCTTTCCCTGTCGATGCCATTCTCAGATTTATATGACTGTTCCAGCTGGAGGGAAAACAAAAGCAAACAGTGGATAATTGAATGAGTGATATTATGGTTCTCAGATAAGAAAAATAAATTTAGTGGGAAAATCATGTCATTTACTGTGCCCTACGTCATGATAGCAAGCGAAGCGCTGAGTAACCCTATATTGGATTGTTTCTGCTTCTTTTTAACTCCAAGGCCAACTTCTAGGCAAGTACTGCGTAGCACAGTTTTGTCTTTTGTATGCAAACTGCAGTATACTTACTATCCAACGTCCTTTCGATAAGTTTTACCTTAAGGGCATCTAGAGCAAAGACAGCACACAACGAGCTGCACAAAAGTTACGCCACCCTGATCATCAACTCCTTGTTCTTTCTCTTAAAACGGCAATTGTCTTTTTCTTTCTTTCTTGTTGCTGAACTTACTGGCAAACTGGACATGTCTCTCTGTCTCCTAACTCCTCTCTTATCCTTAAAACTTAATTAAATACTAGACCGAAGTGACCCACTGTGTTTCAGGTTGGAAAAGGCTGCAAACTGGACAAGCATACAGTCACATATGCTTTGTACAATTTAAATACAATAGCACGTTTCCCTTTAAAAGCGATGCCTCGTAAAGAACAATTCTTATCGGATGTTGAGCTCTGTGGGGAATACTTTTCTGTAAATCTTGACATACGATATGAACGAAGCTGGTACAGATCCAAGAGTGTTTTGGTGCTGCAATTGAATTTGTTCACTATTACAAACAGAGTGATGAGAAAGTACAGCACAGCAGACCTCAGGTCTCGAGACCAGTGCAATATTCTACAAAATTAATTTCCTATCTCTGTTCTTGCAAACTGATTGATGAGATTAATTGTAACCTCCTCGTACAGTAGGTGGTATTCACATTTATATCCTTTGTGACTGATTATACTTCATTAAATATGACAAACAGCACTATCATCATAGTCATGAGCTCGTAGGCCATATATGTGCAACAGGTTACATGCACGATGGCTTTGCAAAATTATCTGGTCTCTGAAAATTTTACCACCTGTCAACATACAAGTTTTTGGCTCATTTTGCGGCATGTACACTTACAACCGAACCAAACTTCTCGCTACAGGTGACAAAACTTGAAAGCAACCCTAGGAAAAGTTCTCTATTCAACAAAACAGCCTATAAGCACTGATCGATATAATTCGATAATTTCAGAACTTTGCCTCATATTGTAAATACAGTATTGCACCTCACTTGTTTTCATAAGGAACAGGCAGTATGCATGTCACTTTTTGTGTGACAAACGACACAAATGCTAGCTGGTGACGTCAATAAAATCACTACTGCCTGGCATTTGGCGGAATAAAGTAATTGGTCCATTGTTCAGTGCAGACTGTAATAACACAATTTACGGTGTTTAACTTTGTAAAGTTTACAGACCTATACATTCAGCAAAAACATATCTAATGTGAATCAATGTCAATAAAATACACCATGTCCCATTACTTGTTAAAAAGGTTTTCTCAGACAGAAAGAAAATTAGGTTCCGTCAATCAACAGTATTGATTACGAGTGGTCTAGTTTTACATGTTTCATTGAGCTGCTACTGTTTGTTTCCTACTTTTTCAGCTTTTGATAAATTCATGCAGCAAGTTTTTTTTTCTCCATTTTTGTATTCCCAAAACCCAAGTTACCATCATTGAACATCTGTATCGATCCAGAAGCAGCTTGGTAGTTGCTTGAGCTGTGAAGGCTGGAAAGTCCCAGCAGAACATGGATTGACAATGTCACTCAAGAACCTCCACGTAGCATACTTACTGCATGAACAAAAGACTACTGCCTAGATCTAGGTGAATTCTGGTAAAGGCGATAGCTACTGTATGGCTGCTGATGAGCTATGGGATAATTTTAAAGCTTTACTGTATGGACATGATATGTGCAAGAGATTCCTACGATAAATTCCCAGTGGTGCAGTACCTGTATGTACTTTGCTCTTATAGTGCTGCAACAATGATTCCTTGTAGACGATAGTACTTTCATTTCAGATTTGCAGTGATGTTTAACTATCGCTGATACTCAAAACCACAAGGGTACATACAGTGTACAGTAAAATGTGACCTCAATTTGGTTCACTGCAGTTTGAAAGGTAGGAGCAACATTGAAAATAGAAAGAATGTTTCGGGAAAATCAGTAAAGGTTTAGCAATTTGTATATTTGTTTCAGTCACATCCTGTTCATATGATGTTGTAACTGTTGGTTTACCAACCTGTATTGTTGAAACTGGAGGTCTAATTATGGTGCCATTGGGGGTAGAACAATTTGGGTCATTATGACTCCAACCTGAGGTTCCACATAACTACAAAACAGACATAACAATCTCTCCAGTGGGTCCGTAAATTGCTAAAAGCTTCGGTACAGCACACGGAAAGTGTCGTGACTAACTTTGTAGGCACTGGTGCAGTCCAAGATTTCATGCAAACCTAAAAAACCACAGGTGTGAATTCAGTATACCATTAGAAAATCTTTTTTCATTGCTATTACAAATGACTGACAAAGTCACAGCTTGTCAACATTGATGTATCTGACACGTTGCCAAAATTGTCCATGTACAGACAGTATTCATACATTTAAGCTATTCTGTAACTTTGTTTAAATGAACACAAAACAGTGTCTAGTGTCAGATCCAGGACAATAACCACAGGGTTTTGTTTTCTTGTTACAAACATTTTTGGTGTCTAGAACTTTGCACATGGTCCATGCATCTTTTGGTCTACTGTATACTTTCCTCTATGCAAACTTAAAACTCCTGTACGTAGTATACCAGTTGAAATCTTGGGGAAGACTTACACAGATCAATCGTCTGATACTTGTCTGTCTCTTTCAAGACTAAATAGTCTGTTGTCCTTCAAAAGATTATGTCACTATTACAGTGAAAACTAGGTTGCTCCACAGTGGCCACACCAGCACTGTATTGATTACAATGTACAGCTGGTACATTTTTGTTACATTTTACTGTATTACTTCCTTGATTCTGTGTTTCAAATTTTGTTCTCATTCATTTCTGTTTTACGAAAGTGACGAAAATCACGGCACACCACCTCTTTTGTATCACAGGATTTGTCCTCCACCTCGAGATCACCACCGTTGCTCAGGAACAACGATTCCGCCATGGCGTCATCTCTCACGATCTCCTCCTTATTGGAATCACTCAGATTGTCTGTACCAGAGAGAATGTACTCCCGACTCTCATCCTCTTCAGGAGGAGGCTCCAATCCATTTGGGATGTATGAACTACCACGTTGACCGTGCTCTTCCAACGATACCATGGGCTCCGAGAATCGCCTGGGGGAGGCAGACCCATTATGTGAGTGGGTCGGGCTGGGTCTACTTGCATCGGAGTGCCGTCTCTCGCCCCTACGGATGAAGTTGTTGATCTCCGCGTTGTAGTCATCAGGTGAACGAGCGACCCCTCTGTTCGACATGATTGCATCCTCCCACTGAGACGGTATGAATGAAGAACCAATCTAACTTCACTGAACCACTTTTTTTTTTTTGAAGTTCTCAAATAGCAAGTAGCACAGATGTTTGTGATGGTGCAAAGCAGACGGTTAGAGATGGTTGAGAATATGATTGATGAAAAAGTTAACAAGACAATTGATGAGGTTAAAAAGAACATGAGCACAGACACAGTCAGGTGATGTAACACTGAACTTGGACAAACACCTCAAAAAAAGAACTGCAGACAACATCTTGATCCCAAAAGTGGTCGTAACAAAGAAACCAACAGATACCAAAATCACTTGCAGTAGGCATACAGCCACAAAAGAAAAATTTGAATTGCACATCTGGATAATATACACCACCCTAGATGGCTTTAATGGGGGTCAAAATTTCACTCACATCTTGTGTACTACAGTACATAGACAAACTGTGTGCACAAAGTTCTGTGAGATACAGTATAGAGAGCTGGGATTGATGAGCACTGCACAATTAATGTACAGTGCAGGGAAAGAAAAGACGTCCTTGGACAGAAGAATGAAAGCCACTTTGAAGGCATAGACGAAAAGTCAGGGTTGTTTGATTTAAGTCAATCTGAATAAAAACATGATTAAAATCATGATTTTTATTTAAAAAGTCATGATTTTTACTTTAACAGATCAAAATTCAAGTCAATTTATTTTTAAAAAAAATGAAAAAAAAAAAAAAAAACACCAACAACCCTGCCAACTGTACAAGTACAGTACAGTTTGACAACACGTTGACGAGGTCACAGGATACAGAGAACCATAGCATGACACCAATACACCGTATTAACAGCTAAGTATTTATGCCCATATTACGCGACTGACAACATGAAAGAGGAGAAACCAAGGAAGCAGTCGGCACGTTATTTTATGAAATTAAATAAGGAACATTAATAGTAATTGTATGTGAAAGACCTGTTGTTATAAATCCAGATATGGTACAGTTTACACAGGGTTCCTGCAGGTCTGAAGAATAAACTTTTAAGACCTTTCTACGACTATCTCCAGACTAAATTGTTAAATATACTTACAGAAGTTGTTCAATAGAACAATAATCATGATAGATGTTACATCAACTTGTTTCATCAACAAAACAAAAATCATGGCTTTTCTGTCACTTCTGTCATTTTTGTAAAATGTTATGAATTTTGCAAGTCTGGAAAAAAAAAATCCCATCACTTTCCCTGACTTCAGGAGCTCTGAATTTAAGGAGCAAGAATTGAAAACAGACATTACAGACCAACTCAATATGCAGTACCAACATTGTTGTGGAGTACGTTATTCTGAGGTATTGAAAATTCAGATAATTCCTATGATGGAGACATTACACATCAGTTAAGTTCTTTTCTAGTTATTCACCACTTGTTTTTTTCTGTTTTCACTTTTAAGGGAACTTACGATATTTATCATGCACAAACATCATCTTTGAAACATGCAGAGAGACTAACTTCAAGATTGTTAAAGGTCGTGTGACATGGAAATGACATGTTGGAGTATTGGGTGCATTCAGCATTGAAAATAGCCACAAATTCCTTCAAAATCTGTCTAAGATTGATCAATTTACAGGAAAATTAGTGTCTCACAACTGTATCATGAATAAACATTGGCTACGTATTCAAATTTGTGAACATCAAGAGATGGACTCCTATGATATGTCTTATGATTATCCTTTGTGTAAGTAACCGCTATTTCAAAGACTTTTGAGAATTTAATTTTTCCGGAGGCTTTTATTTTGGAAGCATGTATTTTCTTCTTCAAACATATCGATATCACTTACCAATTAGAAACTCAGTAATCAAGTAATTAAGAAGCAAAATACATAGCCTTAACAAAAGAAATACTGACACTGTGCAACATCCCACATCATCTGTTTTGCCTTTTTTCTCAAACTTTGAAAAGTCATATATCTAATAAATGATAAAAGATATGAACAAAATTCCAACAGATTTTTACTCAGGGTTATACTGCAAGCTTTTTCAAATATGATATTCTTCTGTACAGAAACGCAGTATTTCCCTATAATGAAAGCAAGTTTGTTTCTACTACACTTTATCCCAAGAATTGCTACAGTCACAACTATTGAAAATTTGTCAAGAACAACTTTAGAATCAAATTAGTTTCTTAGTTAATTTTGGGAACCAAAATACCACACACACGTTACCCATACAAAGAATTACAAAACCATGAAGAAGGTCAGTAATAAACACAATCTTGAATGAACATATACTGTACTGTACAGTAAACAGTACAGTGTGAGAGTCAGACCTACAGTACAGTACCTGTATCTACCCAACAAACCCAACAAGGACAAAAAGATTACAAAGTACTGTAGTACTTGACAGGGTGATAAGGGTCTAATTTGCCAATCTCAGATTACACCAAACTTAAACGGTTTCCATGATCGGACGACTCTATAATACTATACTTCAAAGGGTCTAATTTGAAAGTTGCACATGTAAGATTACTTAAAGGGAAATAGGGCGTTTGTCTTAGAGAAGACATTCATATTTTTGAAACCAATATTTGTGGAAGTAGAATGATAGATTATTCAAAATAAGGAAGGACAGTAGCCTTCTCCTCAAGAAATAAGCTCCTCAAAGATAGAAATTCAGTTATTTGTTGCTCAACATTAATTTGTTCACCCAAACTTTTCAAAATTCAAATGATGCACCTTCCATTACTCATCACATGTATAATGTTTTGAGGAGATGAAGCTTTGGTGGATGTTTATTGATGAGACCGAATGGTTTAATAATTATTACTGCTATTTTCTTTTGTATGTCACGTTGGTGTATTCTAAACGCCCTGTTTCCCTTTAAACTAATTCTATAATTAAATGTCAGGCCTGCAAATACACTTCCATCTGTCTAGGTTTAACATGAAAGTTGTTTAACTCATATTAGAGTACTTAGAACTCTACAATACTACAGGCACAATATGTACACTTTAGTCCTACTCAAGTGACCATAATGTCTGTTAAAGCAGTATATGTACTGTATTATACAATATTAATACAATACAACAGCATGCTTTATGCTTGTATTTTTTTTTTAAAAGATCTGACAAAACAGTATGTACTGTTACAGGAAGTTGAAACATATGTACCGTACTGTTACAGTGCAAGTTTAATTTTGCTGTAAATTTGATTCAAACCCTGCAGGAATTGTAGTGATACATCTACCTAATTGATGATATGTGTTAGTAACTTAGTACACAGGTCTGACCGAATTAACGCAACCGATTTATTGCATACAGTACAGTATCATCACTGTACAGAATTTACTATGTGTACTGTTAAAGATAAGCTCCAGAAACTTCACTGCAAAGGAACAAATACAAACCTCTGACTTGCACCATAATTAGTAAAGAGGTAAAAGTTACACAGGTGAGAAGCACACAAGCATACATGTGCAATGAGTGCATGACCACAAACATTAAATACTGTGCTACTTGCTTGTTGAACCCTAGTTTTCACATATCCTCCATCCTGCCCTTGATCCTCAGAGAATCCATCTTCATCATCTGCAGACTCCATCCTCTTTATCTTTCTCCCTCCTGTCTCTCACAAAAACATGAGGGTTTGTAATCTGCAACTCTCTCAAAGTTGTGAGTTTGACTTATGGAAGCCTGTCCCAAGAATTCACAGGCAAAACGCACTTGCTTCGACTGGATCCGACGCCGAATGGATATTAACAAACTTTGAATTGACACAGAAGAGCAGAGAGCGTCCCTCGGCTATTGCTCTTCATCCAAAGATGTGATGGGAAGAAAAGGCTGTTATTGATTTTCCTCTACAGTTAAGAGGCATTGTCAATGTATTTAATTGATGTAGTGAAGATGCAGTTCAATTCATCCTCCCACAATCAAGTGAGGAAGATGAAACACTCCAGCCTAGAGTATCCTCGATTTGCATGACAAAGGACATAGAAATCGAGTGAACAGCGTTCGCGTTCGCAGTCCGAGAACTTGAGACCGGCCTGGTTTTGTGAGGCAGAATAAACAATACCATCTCAGAGTGCACGTATTGTGCACTTCAATCAAAAGATGAGTTAACTATATCATACCTTTGAATCTATGTGCACAGCACTACACCATAAAGAGGGTGGCAATTATTACACAATGACTCTTAACTACCTGTACTGTACACACAAGTGGGGCTTTATTCATCTCTCACAATTGATTGCAAAATGAAATATTGACATTGCAGCCTTTCATTCCTCATGTTTGCAACATTTTTATTAATTAAAATGCTTCTTCACCAAATACATTACATGTATACAGACAACTCACTCAGACCCCAAGGACATTTTATGCTCTGCAAACTTAAACCTTTTCATTCACAAGTTTGCAGAGACAATGTTATTGATGGCTCGTTCAAAGAAAGCAACGTTTATAGCTAGTTCTTTTGTCATTCAAATGAGCTGCATACAATTAGCCAAGGATGCACCCTTGAAGCTCAACAGCTGGAGGTGATGTTCACAATACCGGAGCCTTTTTTGGAGGTACTTTGCAAGAACCGGGACGCGAATCAAATGGGATGGAAGTGGTGACGTGACGAATCAGGGATATGGGTTATAGATTTTCATTTAAATTTGTCTCCGAAGGAGAAAAGGAGATTTTTAAAAGGTGAGATACTGTAGAGATAACCAGATGTGATGAATTAAGATCAATTGATTGGCTTAATGTTCGGCTGAAAGAAAGAAAATGGAATTGACAATCACAGAAAAAAACTCCATCATACTATACAATTTTAAGTGTATGTCAATACAAATCGCTCAAGGAGATGTCCATTCTCCTTCCTGACCTTCTACTGTATACTGCACAATAAGTACAGTACTACGCATTGCTATTCAGGCCCCTAGTCCTCAAACACATACTGTACATAACCACTTAGAATGATTTTGGGAAAAAAAGAAAGTTAAACGTAGGTGAAAAGAAGGATAAAAAAATTGTCATGGTGTATGAAAAGGCTGCAAATTACGAGGGTGACATTCACAATTTCATTGGCAAATGAAGTTTGATATTCATATTTCCAAGAAAAGTTACAGTACGCTGAGGAATTGAACCTGGGAGGGTGATCTGTCTCTAAAGAAAAATTTGAGAAATATTTTAAAATCAAGGAGAGAGTTGTCATTTGGTAAAGATTCTATTGCAATTTATTGTGCGTATTTATGATTTTAGCCACGACCTCACCTGTGGAACAGTCTGGGGGATTTTCCCACATACGATTCTGTCTTTGTACAGGAATGGGAAGGCAACTTCAGGCATGATTCAAACGATCCCGTGCATTACCACGAACATAGCTACTGTAAGAAGCTACAGTATGAAGGCACATCTGAGCAGGTAAGAAGCTTCCAAGCCATCCTCAAGTTCACATACTGTACTCAGTTTTTAGTTGGATTTTCATTTTCTATGATTCAGTTTTTCTTGATGCAGATTCAGACTGGGGCTTTTTACAATACAGTCTATACATTTGAAAGTATGGTCCACTTACAGTCTGAGTAATACATCTACAGTGGACACTGGCAGATCACTTTATGTATGAACACTTTGTGCTAAATCACTAATACAGACATGTGCAACAAGTACACGTAGTGAACCATAGTAAATGCAGTGCTACAGTACATGTACTGTAATGCACTCTACAAAGGTACAGATTTGCAGTAAGTACTGTACACATTAGCCTAATAAAAGTGAGTATAAATTACACAACTTAAAATTTTTCATTCTGTTGTACATCATCAGTCTACAAGTAACATTTAAATGAAGCAGAATCCCCAAAAGTTCCTGGTTTGCGTATCGACTATCGACATACTCACCTCATATAACCTATGCGATGGTGTTAGGATAGATGCAAACAAGTGCAGAGACTTCGCTACTAGACCAAAAGTCTTGCAATTACAGAAGGACGGTGACCGGATGTGCACACATACACTACTGCCAATTTGCTAGACCATAGTCAATACTGTAATGCATACTGTAGGTTATCTGAGGTGGGAAAGTATGCGTTGTGAATTGATTAACCTCCTCTAATTTGTAAAGAAGTTTGCCACTCACCTTGCCCCATAGAAGCAAGGAGTGTATAACTATTTCTTTTAAATGCAATGCACGCATGTGGGGTTACTCACTCTGTCTGCGAGGGCCTGGTACTTGATGGCCAGCTCGTCTCTGTCCGCTCTGCTCACTGCCAACAGATCTTCCACCCTGCTCAGCTCATTCTGTAACATCCTGTTCTCCTCCTGGACGGAAGCCAAGCTCTGCGAGAGGGCCATGTCGTCCTCCGTGGCGTGGCCGTTCTCCTCCGGTAAGTTTTTTGTGAGGATCTCACGAAGCCGCGCTGGTACTTTTGTGGTGGTGTCCCCTTCACCTTTCAGGGCAGGGAGTTCTTCATCATTGGAAAGAACTGTGTCTTCTAATTTCTGAAGACGATAAGAAAAAAAGCACAAAATGTCTAAACTACTGATATATACTGCACAAGACTTCAACTGCAACTTCAGTAATTGTTATCCTCTGGGTAGGAACTTAGCTTATAGCTAGTAACAGCCTGTCTTATTTCTTTTGTTGCAAATTATGTCCGGTACAACAATTGTTGCATTAATCCATGCAAAAATTAGTTTCCTGGTCCTTGTGTCATTTGCAAATGGACCCTAGCTTTTACCGCTTCAACATTTAGGATGTCCAGCCACAATTAACAAATATAGGCCCACAGTACCATGCACATATGGGCAGAGACCCCAGACATCTATAATGTGAATACTATAGGCATCATCACAAGGCTATATAAGTCTAAAAATGAAACATGTGTAACTTCAAATTTCCCCTTCAGTTAAGTTTACTGTAATTCATTTGCCTATTACATTGGTCCTAAACTGACAAAATCAAAACAGTATTCTCATCAGAAGTGTTTGCACATGGTCCAAAAATACTGTAGGACCCGGGTACCCAATGTGCGTGGTCTAGCTGGTACCCAAAATAAACAAAATTTAACTTACAGTATACAGTGTAAGGATACGATCGAATTTTTTGTGAAGTCATAATACAAATTTTGCTTTGCACGGTAACACTACAGTATGTCTCTCACTTAACGGGCCTGACATTAGGTGTCCTTAGCTTGCCATACATGCTTAATTTTGTCACACATTGTACAGTACAACGTTTCCATTGGTGAAACTAATATTGGTGAGATGAATATTGGTGAACTTTGGGTTGGGTAGCAATTTCAGAAAAGGTTCTCTGACAATGTGGATCTGGTACCTGAAGCAACCACTTAGCCATCATCATACAAGATATACAAAACTATAGTACTGTATACCAAAAGTCAGCATACAGTACTACTGAACAGATCTGCTATTGATCTACTATACTGTAGATCAGTGTCAAAGCTGAAACCATGCACCCAGGATTAAATTGCTAAACACTTCCCCATGAACATGTGCTAATGAACTTGCAAACTACTGCATACTGTAGGTCTATTGTTGTGGACAGATCTTACAGCGGTTAGATTTCGAGCTGGTCAAGCCATACCAACCAACCATGAACATAAACTGAATCAGATTCCAATCAAGGATGGTGGTGTGGGGTTACAACCTCAATTGAATTTCTCTTCTCCACAAAAAAAGACTGACAAAAATAGTCTTTAAAATAATAATTGCATGATTTGTTCACATTGTCCTGACTCCAGAACTCATATATTTTGTGTCAGAATCTGCTACAGTGCTCAGAGCAGGAAGACTGTAACTAGACCATGAAGGATGGACGCATTTCATGCTACCATGGCAACCACGACTGAGTAATCATGAGGGGCGTTCTCAATGATAAGTGTGGAAAAGCACTGTATTGGAGTTTGACAGAGAATCCAGTACATGGATCCTGGCAGAAGTCAACGCAAGAATGCCTTGTAGGCAAACAGACGCCAAGACTTGAGTCAACAGCTAGGTGAAAACAAACACTGAACCTGGATTGGCTGCCAATGCTGCACGATTCCAGGACAACAAAAATATGTTCTGTTTGGCTATGACCAACAAGTTTCAGGCAGCGTGGGTTTGCGGAAGGTGCCATCTGCATTGTACATTTGTTTGCAGTTACACTGACCAGACACTGATCTATGAAAACTCACATTAAAGGGATCTTGCAAGATTGCAAACAGTGAAAATGTGACAGTAGGACCTACATGCTGCAACGTAGTCCTGCTGGAGTTTCTCTTGTGCAGTGTTTCTGCTAAATACACACTTCTGACTTGACTGTGATGTGCGAGGGGCTAAATCTGACAAAACAAGGTCCGGGAGAAACCATGAGGGTAAAGGGCGGAGAATGACGCCACGAGACCTTTGCTGAAACTACTGTACACACTTACACCTTGGTACAGCAACAGAGTAACAGGATGCAAGTTTTACATAGCAGAAACACTTTAAATATCAACCTACATCAATTGAAATGACAATATTGCAAAATCCAATCTATGTGTTGAATTAACCAAAATTATGGTAAGCAGACAGTTGTTTTACAAGGAAGTTTTTATGAATCGATAGCCCTTCAAGGCACATTACAGTATGTTATACTTCTAAGTTCAGTACAATTGAGTGCATGCACTTCAGCCTCCTCACTTTCTCCTATCCTTCTGAAGTACACATTCTTTCTAAGTTAATACTTTCGTTTCTATGGAAATGCTCAGAAAATGAAAGATTTATTACGGCACTACACTGCTTAGCTAAGTAGTTCTAACTAAATAGGTAAAATGAAGTATGTTACTAAGTATCAAACGGGGATTTTGTTTGTTCATTGTGCAGTGCAGGATCATATTCAATTAAGTCCTGAGACAAAACTTGTATGACAGCGTCAAGCGGAAGAGAAGACAACATGCTGTACCTTCTCATGACCACAATTAGGTGCTTCTGGAATTGACAAGTAAAAAGAATGGACGATACACAACTTTTTTCCTGGTAGAGGTTGCATGCTAAACTAACAGAGAATGGAAACTAACAGAGTACAAGAAATAAACATCATTTTTTGCTACATTCATCACTTTTTGTTCTACTTTCAAATGATACCAAATTTGTCACTTCTGTAGAAAATGAACCTGAGAGATTAACACAATTCACCAGAAGATTGGTTGTAGACAGATATTGTTACTCTTCATCCATCCTGCTCGGCGACGACTAAATGGAAACCAGACGTCTCACTTCTGGATTACTTAAAAAAGTTTATAATTTTGTAATCTCAAATGTACAGTATGAACTTTAAGATTCCACCCTTTCCATTCTGTAGGACAAAAGTGACATACCCTTCATGGTGCAAATCTGGTTTACAACTTCAATAAAAGGTATTAATTTCAGTACTAAACTAACTACTCAGTTTTGTTTCTTCCAAAACCAAATTTTTTGTTCATGCAGTTGCTTTAAACTTGTTGCTCAAAAAAAAGAAAAAAAGAAAATAGGAAAACCTTGTCCACAGTCCATAAAGAGGGTAATCTCATTATGTACTTACTTATGTTTGATGAGATGGTCAAACAGAGCAGACAGGTGTGAAAAGGGCAACATTGCTAAACTGAAGTTTCACTTTGCTTTAATGGATCCACTCACAGCAGAAGGTAGGGGACTAAAGAGGAACAGTAACCAATGGTTGCAACAATTGGAAATGCTTTGAAGGATTTGTAAATTGTGCAATCGTTTCTTCAAGATAAAAAAGAAAGGACTGAACACAGCAATCATACGAGATGTACTGTACCTCTCTGCATACAATACTGCACATTAAATCATGTTCCTTAAAAAATTTGATGCAGGGTATCTTGGCTTCTATAGTAGATCCATTTGTCAATATGCCAGAAATAATATGATTTCACAAACTGTATATACAGTAGTACTTTATAGAGCTGTCACTTAAGGTACAGGTGAATTAAGACTTTTTTTCCAGTACATATTGAACAGAAACTTTCTAGTGTATGATCGGGAAAAGGTTTACTGTGAATTATTTGTGACAGTATAACTTCAAGGTTGTGTGACATGCAGAGATTAGAAAAGAGCACACTTCATGCAGAAGTTGCAAAGTAAAATCCTAAGTGCAAATCGGCTGGATTTTGTACCATTTCTGAGATTTACTTTTCAAAGTTTGATAAAAATGCAAAACAGATGATGTGGAGTGTTGCACAGTGTCAGTATTTCCTTTGCTAAGCCTATATATATTACCACTTAATTACTGAGCTTGACATTGATAAGTGATATCAACATTTTTGAAGAAAATACATGTATGCTTCCAAAATTAAGCCCCCTGGTCAAACAAAATTCTCAAATGTCCTTTTTTGTTTGTGACACATCATAGGGACCCTCTCAGTTTGACCATTGATCATCATTAGAAGCCTTGTTTACTGTATGTTAAGGAAACTTTACACAAGATTGACAGGTACTGTATGTGAAGACTAACTGAAGTTCATGAAACAACACAAAGTGCCCCTTTAATATCCATATGCTGGTCAACATACCTGAGGGCATGAAGGGGCACGTTAACAGAAGAATGAGGAGCATTTTGCAGAATTTTATAAAATGGGCAATAGGGCCCACACAGAACCATAGACTACAAATTCATGAACACGGTAAGATAACCACGAACGGAGCATCATTATGACAAACCATTAAATTAATACTATACAAGAGAATATGAAGGAGAAGAAGCACTTTGCAGAATTTCATAAAATAGACCATAGGGTCCACATGCGACCTTGGACTGAAGTTTTTGATAAGGACACATGGACTACCACCCCAGGAAAATTTGTATCACAAATTTACAGACCTGTCTAATGATAAGAAAAAAAAAATAACAAGCCTTGCAGTAAAGTTACAAGTGATGAGCCTACACAATGGCCTACTCAGCATAGCATAACTTACAGTGCTATGTAAGTTACATTCATATTATACAGTGGTACTGGTCCTCTAAGGGAACCTTAACGGCAGAGAAAAATATCAAGCACTTTACAAGCCTTACACTGTGAGTCTGGGACATTTTACTGCACATGAAACAGAATTCATGAGACATGCTTGCTTCAGTTGCAAATTAAAGAGGCTTGAAGCTGTTTCATAAAACACACAAAATTTTCCTAAATTTGTCAAATTTCCTTCAAATATTAATGACAAATGGTCAAACTGAGAGAATCCTCATGTGTCACATACAAAGGAACATTAATGAGTAATTAACGATTCAATTTGGTTTTTGAAAATTTGTGACCAGACACTTTTCACATATATAGTACTAGTTCATATGCACACAGCCAGTACAAGTCAGGGTAAGCAATGAAAGAAAAAAATATAGTTGTTTGTTACTATTAGATGTGAAACTAGAATAATCATGCTATTTATAAGCATTGCCATTTCAAAAACCCCACAAACTGATTGATATTACTGTAACTCAATGAGTCCCTTTCATTAACACTAGGTCAGTAAAAGTTTACCCACCTGTACAGTACCCTAGTAGGCTACATACAATAATACTTCGTAATAGATTAATGTCTAGTAATACAAGACACCAAACAAAGAACAATGTCTTCCATATTGCCAACTAATACCACAAAACGCTTTACGGGATCTTATACTGTACTGGTACAGTACCTTGCAGTGATTGGTGACTCCGTAAAAGATTTGGTCAACTGAAATTATAGCAGAATGCAGCAAGGCTAGATCTGTTCAAACCAACTGTTAAACCGATGCTACACACACAAGTAGGCCTACTACGTGTCAATTCTGCACTAACTTTAAAGATATGTCTGTGCAATCAGGCACACACAAAGCAGAACAGGAAACGAGCCTATCCTGACAAGAGGTATACGCAGGAAACAACGAACACAGAGTGTAGATCAGCAAATCTGATGCACGTTGAGTGTTCGAGTTTGCTGACAGACTAATTTTGCTTAGGGTGAAACCACTTCCAGTTTCTATGCAGGGGGCTTACTGTGAGGAACTCGGTGAAAACTTTTTTACAATGGTGGAAAATAATCAGTCTACTTTATGTATATAGTAATGCTGGTATTACATGCCATCCTGAGTACAGCATACTCAAGGGAGTCACATACAGTGCCACTTAGCTGAAAAAAAATAGAGCACTACGGTACTTCATAGAACATGAATGACGTGGGGTGTTTTTTTTAACCATGCAATCTGCAGATATACTTCACTTAAAAATTCAGGTGTAGGGTACATGGTAACCAATCCTTACAACCTGTCCAGAGGCAAACCACTGTTTCCACATTCACCAAACTACTGTACCACAAAAGTTTGAATATTACTAAGAAGTTTGTACAGTACTAGTATGAGAATCGGTCCAGTGCTTTAGTTGCAAACTGTTGTTTAATGTGCCATTAAAGTGCTCCATTTTAACAGGCACATCCTGTCTAGTCAGGATATTCTAATTAAAGAGCACAAAATATTGCAGCTGAAACTACTTGGAAGTAACTACAGTACATGGCATGGTGGGTATTTCAAGCCCTGCTAAATACAATACCTACTAGATAAAGCTGACCAGTTCAGCAGATTTCTGCCAGATTCTACAGTAGATAGAGAAATTGGCCTTCAACTCAGGCTACTCTCTATTTTTCTTCTTTTTTGGGTGGTATTTACAGAAATACAGTCAAACTAACTTGTTCACTGTGATTTTTATCTTGTACACTGCTTTTGTTGTTGTTGGGTTCCCCCCATGATTTAGGCAAATTGATCCAAACCATAGTGATGTGATGATTGCCCCCCCAGGGTAGCTACTGTACCACAGTTATTTATGTATTTATTCATGTACTTATTTACTGACATTTGAAAGGAGGATAAGACTCGGTTAACAGAGCTCTCCATCCTCTTCCAAGGCCCTCAGGCAGGTACAAGAAGTAAAAGAATAAAACATAAAGAGTAGAACAACATAAATAATAAAATAAAAATAACAATATGAATATTATCAAATGCCATAAGACATGGTGAAACATTAATTCAATACACTTAGATACATTAATTAGAACATGAAACAAAGAATTGACATAAAGACATTGCAAAAGAGTGATACAGAAGCTAGCCACCTTCTAGGACCAAACACAATATACCTGTACCTTAATAAAAATACAAACACAGCATAAATCAGTGATACCATCTACGGTGTATAAAAAAGACCCATTACAGCATTAGTTTCAAAAGAGATAATGTACTTCAAACATCAGGAATATTTAAGTAGGGAGCGTCAATAGAAAGAAACAATTTACAGTATATAGGCCAGAAGTCCTGCAAATATTAAATACAGCACTTGTACGATATATTCAAATGGACGGATCCACGGCACTTAACCACATAGGATGAATACCTGTTCTGTCCTCACTACATGGTGCTGATGAAGACAGGAATTTGTCCAGCAATATATATGCACATAAATACATCACATATGCCCAGCCAATTAATAATACACCCTCATTTCTTGAGTCAGATTTTAGTGACTCAGAAAATGAGGAAGCTTAGGAAGGGTTTTTGAACAGGGACTTGTGATTTAGAAAGAGCCCATACAAATAAGAAAAGTGTTTGGCATGTACTTGCTTCATAAAAAAAAAAAGAGGGTACAGACAGTGACAGCATCTGTGTTCAATATTGACAGTGTATTATTTTTCCAGTGTTAAGTTAAAATTTGCCCCCCCCCCAAAAAAAACATTTTGTTGTAGAAAATCAAATCAATTCTGCAGTGGCATGTAAGTTACAACATTTTAAAGTGATTGCATGTGTACTGAAAAACCAAAAAGATAAGATGTTTGATCTTAACTTTTTCTTTATTTTTAAATGTACACGCCAGGTTGTACATGAACGGACTATGTCTTTCAATGTAGGAAAATGACAGTAATTACTTCGAAAAAAAAATGGGATTGGCATAAAAATAGTAAAAAACAGAAATCATATTTGAAAATTAACGGTTTTTCTATTACCGCCTACATAATGGAAATGCAACAGTACAGGTCTCACTAGTGTATCAAAAACCTACAAACTGAACACAACCTTGCCCGCGGCGTCGGTGAGCCTGAGTTGGTAACTGAATATTCAATAGTAGTATACTTCCCATTGGCTTGCTCAAAGAATTACACCGCTGATTTGAATGAAAACTGTCAACCACTACATTATCGTATTCTACACTTTTTGTCGTTATGTTAGAAGAATTTGAAATCATATGGCAAAATTTACCAACTTAAACCTATTTATTTTCCCAGATTGTCTGAATGGTGTAATTAAAAGCCTTACCAAAATTTTGGAGATGAATTAAATTTCAATGTTTTTACTTTTTGCCTACACACGCAATCACTTTAATTCAAGCATTTGTTACATTTGCTTTGACCACCTCTTTTCTTGTTTGCTTTTTTTTTTTGTACATGTGTTTTTGTAAAGCACTGTAAGCATTTTTAGATTGGTAGATTTTGTGCCCTTTGAGTCTTACTTATTGTTGCTCATTATAGTTACATATTCCCTAATTAGTTATAAACCCAAAAGGAAATCTAAGGAGTTATTATAAGACATAACTTTCATTGGCATGAAGTCCCTTAATTTCCTACATGACCCATATTTCACACACAGGTACTGAGAAATAGTATACCTGGATATACAGGAATATATACAACACAGCTGCAGGAAACATTAGCACGGTTCATGTATTCAGGTCCAAACTAATACATCTGCTACATGTAAGCCTACAGTGTGTTGGCATGTGATGCCCTGCACAATACTACCATATAAATCAGGTTTTCCTTTCTAATAAATAGGCCTGCTTCTACTCCAATACCTACATCCAAAGATGGATAATTAACCACAGCACATGGTAATGATTTCCACTGATCATGAGAATGAGACTGATCATGGAAAACACAGTTTTGCAGTTCAAGGACATTTCAGAAATAGGCCATTTACAAAAGGTTTACTTCAAAGAAGCAGTCATTTTGTTCCATCACTTTCTGATAATTAGTAATAACAATCCAGTAGTGGATACGAAGGCTACATGAGGTGCAAAGTGTATCCTAGAAGCACCAAGGGTTTGATAAACTGCTCTCAGTTGGGCAATGAAAAAGAAACATGCCTAGCCCTGCATATGTCTACAGTGAGTTAAATAAGGCCCTCAATCACTGGCATCATGACATTCTGGTTAGGCCTGGTAAGCTTTGTACGTCTAAAGTAGTAGCCATTCGGAGAATTTAGTAGCCTAGCCTAAGTTAAATTATGCGCAGGCTATCATACAACTTACAACACTACGTTAACAAACATACATGGCTACATGCAGTTAGCAAAGGGTAAAGCGTTACACTTGCTGCTTCGAAAATTACTGCCTGCTTACCTGTATGACTTGTTCTAGAGTTTCTTCTTTGTCAGACATGACTTAATATCTACACGTAAGGCAGGCAGCCAAATGGAAGAAGGCACTAACTCGACTGTGATCTAATTTTACTTGAAAATTTGCCTCTCAGCGTGAGATCGTGGAATAGACATATGTGCAGTATGTTTGGGGACCTCAAAGTTTTGTACTTTTTCAACCAAACACGGTTTCTATCGAACGTACTCCCCGATGGATTTAAACAAAGCCACACAAGGTTCCAGGCCAGCTCACGTTGTTATTCTTGATTGTCCTATTGTTTATGTTGACCATGATACTGAAGAAGCGACAGAAATGTTCAACTAGAAATTGCTTGAGCTATTCGCCGGGTAGTAACGGCGGGCACCTGGCGTTACTACAAGCTCCACATGATTAACTGGACGTGATAAACCACCGGTATACGGTAGGATTAAAAAAAATACTATTGTGAAATCACAATAGTGCAGACCAGAACGCCGTGTGAGTAAAAATGTGCAGAGAAATACACACACAGGTTAAAGGTCACAATACATAAACAGAAAAGTAGGCGTAACCGACGCGGACGCCCAGTGGTTACGCGTCCGTTGCTAGGTAACCCTTTGCGGGAGGTGTAATTTGATTGTAAAAGAGATTTCCGAGTGCGGTCGTTCTATGGGCAATGTGGATTTTAGGATAAGAACTGCAGTTAAGTTTCGAGGAGGGCCTAAAACATAAAACCGCATTTTACAAGCAGATTAGTTAGCAACGCCACCGTTGTTATTGAAATGACTCCTTTCAATTAGAGCTTGTCAAAAGGCAAAGGGATAAATTTCTTAAAATGAAGGACCAATCCTTTTGCTACACTTTGTGTGTTTAATCCAATTATCCACAATAATATATCTGAGGATTTGGAAAAGGACACATTGGAATAAAAGCTGCTCATTAAAAACTTCCTATTGAAAAGGGAAAAAAAGTTCTGCCAGACAGCACTGCTACAAACTGACAGTGAAAATTTTAGGCCATACTAAGCACTGCAGAATGACAATACTATCAGTGTAAAAGTAGTTCTTGTGAGAAATTTCAACACTCTGGCATTATCTGGTGTAAATACAGTATTAATGAACAATAGTTGATTTCAAGAGGAGCTGGCTGCACATGCATTGTGTAAAATGTTTTTGTAGAAACTGCTGATCTAGCTTCCTCCATTCATTAAAAGCCATGAAAAACAAATCTTTTGTATTCCTTTACAATTCTCATTCAATCTGGCTCTAGCAGTTCTACAAGCCATGCAATAGAATATCTTGAAAAAATGTATCCAAAAACATAAGTTTCCCTTGCAAAACTGCTTAAGTAATATTTTCTTGAATATCACAGTATGATGTGGGTTCAATGAAAAACAAAAATGGCACACCGTGGAGGATTATGTTTTACATCTGTATCAATATATCTTAAAACCAGACCAGCTCTAACAAATCAGCTGTGGTATAAATTAAAAAGTATTAAATAAAATATGATGCAGTGCTTTAAAGAAAGTCTTGGTCACTGAAGTTGACACAATTCCCTACTAACAAATAAACTGTGGCATAATATTAAATTATCCAAAAAATCAGTTTGGAGAAAATTTTACATATACAGGTGACTTTTAACTAAAAATTAGCAGTTCATCTTTACCTGTGATTTATACTAGATGATGATGGACTGGTAGCATAGATACTATGCAGAAACCACAGTTTCCCCAGTTTGAGTTATGTGGATGGGATCAAAATATTCTTTTGTTACTACTTTATCATGGTTGATATTCTACAACAGTTTCCAAGAGACACATTTTCACAGAGAAAAAACTAAGTTAGATCCACACACAGTACAGTGCAGAATAACATGCAGTGTACTGCAAATAAGGGTTACAAAACAGTTCTTTACAACAGTTAGATACTGTACCTGGTTTGGAAGAACACATGAGCCATGATCTGACATGAAGGCTGACCAGATACACAGCCCTCTATTACATTGGTCATGCATTTGTTAAAATGAAGCCCAGGAGATTTAATTATTTTTCTGTACCTCTTTGAAGGAATCACATGGAAGCATTGTTCATGGAATTAAACAGTGTTTCCACAGCATTAAAGGCATGATCTCTTAAGCTCTACAGTTGTAGGTCAAGACTTGACAAAGGCATACCGTCTCAAGTTTAATCAATAGTCCCACTATTATATGCTTCACAATGACTTACTGAGAAATGAAAATCAAATCTCAAAAGCCTGTGTTTGAAGAAGCATTTTGAGTCAATATCAAAAAAACTCCTCCATTGAATCTTTCAGTTTTATGTTCCAGTGCAACTAATTCAAACACTTTGTAATTGAACAGCTTGGTTGCTGCACAGCTGGTACAGACATAGCTCGATCATAGACAAAGGGTGGAAAAACTAAAGCCTAGCCTGTTTTAATGGAAATGTTACTTTGAAAACAAAGAAATGTTTTTCTTTTGAAAGGTCTAAAAATCAAAGTTTCAACATAAAGTTGATGGTTGAGGGTATTTGAGGGCATGTAACAGCAGCACTATTCAATTACAGCAAAGTGGTTCAGTTGATTTTGGTACAAAACTGAAACTACCTACCTGTACAATAATACCTTGATTTAAACTACGCATTTGACAAAATATACAGTAAATATTGTAAATTGACAACATTTGAAAAACTATATGGTAAATTATGCTGTAATATGAGTTGGAAATTGTTATATTTTGCCACTGAAAGTCAAATACATTATAGCTACAGTTTTACAGAAAAAAACATTGTTTAAGTCCCATTTTTGAATACTTTACTATTCATATTCTGATTCCCAATTTGGTCTGTTTGATTTCAAGTAACTGATGGATTGGCTTTCTTGGAGCATCTGAATTTTGTACGGCCAACAGAAATGTTGAGACAATTTTCATATTCAGATATCTGGAAGATGAATGCAGAGTTCACTTTAAGATTTTGTGACAGGTGATCTTGTCCCCTATTTTCTCTTCCCTGAAACACTGATGAAGAACAAAAATAGATGACCAGGCAATTGACAGGACGGCTAATATTCCAGCTTTAAATTGACATTTGACAGAAGATGATATGCACAGTTGAAGAACTGTGTGACTGCATAGAAAACAAGAACCACACAGAGGAATACCTAGAAAAGAAACTCTGTTGGTAGTCAATTTTGCAAGACTAACACAAGCAAATCACATTTAAATTGTTGTTGCAATTTGCTTTAACACTATACTTTAAGTTCAACAATTATCGGAAATATTGCTGCTGCAACTTTTATCATACTACTGTAACAAAATCTAGGTGTTGCTGTGATTAAAACGACATTAGATCTAGAATTGCTGATGTGATTTCTGTTTCAGTTTACTGCTAACATGAAATACACAAGTAATGCTCACCTTCTATATTATGCTATACCAATATACTACACACCTTGAATACTTACAATCATAACAATGGTTATCTCCAGCCTGGTTTTCATGTCCTTTGGGATGACAAAACACCATCAGGGACCCAAAAGAAGGTCCTTCTTCTCGAAGTTTTGTACCAAATAAATACTCACACAAAGGAATTCAAGAATGAGGAATTAATTCCAAACCAAAACCCTTACGAGTGCTTCATCCCAAAAGATATGCACGACCTGGACAACCAAAGACTCTCACTGACATTTTTTTTCTTGGCTACCGTGGGAGAGCCTTTAATTTCTTCTTTTCAAAAGAAATTGGTTTAAATAGCCAGCACAAACAACTCTTACATAATGGTGGTTGCAATGCATTGTCTTTTACTTTCAAGAAGACAGGGCTAACAATCACAGTTTATTAACACAATGGAGACGATGAGAATAGGAAGGACAAACACACGCTACTCATGTGCTGCTACTGATGTACATGGCAGGCTGGCTGCACAGACTCATTGTACAATGTACAGTACATGATGATGCAGCACAGACCAAATTTTAATTTTTGTGAGGAGAAATTTAAGACTCCAATTTTCATCGCTCCTGCAGAAAGAAGAACAGATCTGATGAAAGATGAAAGAGCCTGGTTAAAGAGATTGCTTGTATATAGAAAAGCAGAACTTGGATAAGATTGGTCTCAAGTTTTTCTTTCTTTCTAAATGTACATGCGAGGTTATAAAAAGGACGGAATACCTCTTTAAATGATCAAAAGTGACAGTAACCACTTTGGAAAGCAACAGAAAAGGCACAAAAGTAGGTAAAAAAGGGATATTTTTATCTAACAGTTCTCATAAGTGCCTACATAGTGAATATGCAGCAGTACTGGTTTTACATCTCCCTAGCCTGACAGAATTGCTGTTATGTGCTAAATGCATGTTTCGAGAAGACCTTTTCTGCATGATAGAACATGATGTGATATCCTGACATACTGCACTTTGATGGGTAGGGTGCATCCTCTTGAGAAGGAATAAACATGTATGACATCATGTGAGGATTTAGCTGCTCACTTGCATGTCCAAAACATTCTCTGAAGTCATCACTCCTTCATCGGTATGTACAGTATAGTATCATGAATTGTAGAATTTAGTGACACCAAACACTGTACAAAAAAGCCTACAACCTGACCCCCTTGTTATGGTGGCAGTGATCACTGATGTACCAACTGAATATTCACTTGACTAGTAGACTTCTCATTGGCTGCTTCAAAGAAGCCTGTCATAGTTACAGTGCCAGCTAAATCTCTGCCAGATTACTGATACCTAAAGAGAGGACTCCAAAAAACGGCAACAGTCAGGTCAGATATGCTTACCGTATAGTCCATATACAGTGGATACTTCAATTTAAGCACATATCAATTTAGAAATCTCATCCATGGCATAATTTAGACATTTGTAGGGAATTCCTTCTGCACAGCAGGTTTCCTCTTTCGGATTTGTTGTAGATCTTCTTGTTCATAGGTCAAGTACCGTACAGATATTTTATTTATTTTTTTTAATAATGCACCAGAACGACTTGTAAGCAGCATCTTTCAGTTATGATTAATAGATTAAAAAAAACTTGATTGCCTGCTCCCAGGCAATTCAAAACACAGACAACTCTTTGACAATAACATACAGTATCTCACTAAAGCATCTCAAAGAAACACTTGCTTTTAATCATAACTGCGCTCCAAAGTCTCCTTTTGTAGTATTTGTTTATGTTTCAAATCACGCCATCTGGAAAGGAGACTTTTATCTTTTTCCGAGACTAGTGTAAGTGTAAAACCCTTTTCACATGCGTGCAATGGAGAACAAGAACAAAACATGGAGACAAAATTACAATGATTTTTGTCAAATGGATCCGTAATAAAGTATTGTACAGTAAGAAGGTAATCAATGACAGAAACAACTGGGATCAATGAAAGATGGCGATAAAAGATTTCTAAAAACTTATCAGGAAAAGGCAATGGATAATTAAAATGACTTTTATTGCAAAAGTTCTTGAACAAGAACAGCAGTGAGAATGGAGTTGGTTCAACCGGAGGAGACCCAGTTGTGAAAAAGGATACGCAATTTTTTTTGGGCAGTTTTCCTACAAATGAACCATCACTGTGAACTATGATGAAAAGACTACAAATTTAGTACAAAACAGCTAAAAAAATTAAGATGTACTGTAAACATCATTAAATTGAAAGAAAAAAATGTTCAGTTTAAGACTTTTGAAAAAGAAAGAGGGATACACATATGAGGAAAACTTTCAACTGGGAAATAGTGAAAACAACCAGCATAAACAGAGCAAAAAGTCTCTGTTTTCACTGTCTACTGTTCTGTATATACAGTATTAAGTGCAAAATAAGCATTCATTTGAAGAAAGACATGCATAAAGTTGAAGCTTTACAAAAAAAAAACAAAAAAACAAATCTCTCAGTTAACTGAAGAATAAAATAACAGCTTCAGATTTACCATGGCTTCAGACTTAATTTTTCTTGAAAACAATTATGGAATACAACTTAAAGAGCTCTATGTCTTGAAGTAAGGATGCCCTTGTTCAGAATACTACAGTAGTTCTATTTATGTTCATATTTTTTTCTCTCCCTTCTTTAAAAATTTGGAGAAAGATTGTCAACAAGCAGAACACTTCCTGTTTAAAGGGAAATAGGGCGTTTAGAATAACCCAACAAGACATACAAAAGAAAGTAGCAGTAATCATTATTAAACCATTCAGTCTCATCAATAAACATCTACCAAAGCTTCATCTCCTCAAAACATTATGCATGTGGTGAGGAATAGAAGATGCATCATTTGAATTTTGAAAAGTTTGGGTGAACAAATTAGTGTTGAACAACAAATAACTGAATTTCTATCTGTGAGGAGCTTATTTCTTGAAAAGGAGGCTTCTGTCCTTCCTATTTTGAATAATCTATCATTCTACATCCACAAAAATTGGTTTCAAAAATATGGATGTTTTCTCTGAAACAAACGCCCTATTTCCCTTTAAGGTTCACTACTACGTACGGTATTGAGGGAAAAAAGAAAAATCAGAAAAAAAATCAGACTTCTGAAACAGCACAATACACAGTCATTAGATGAAGCACAATAAAGACATGAAAATGCAGCATTGGAGAGATCATCTCTAGAAACAGTTTTCTGACATACAGTATCTTACAGGAATATTTTCAAATTTGTGGACTTCTTCACTGTGTGCAGTGAGTGTGTATGCAACCTGCTTTAACGTTCTCTGATTCTCATTATATTTGACAAAACAGGAAATCTTGCAGCTGCGTGCCACATTAAATGCATACGTATCCATACTTGTAAAGTCAATGCATTGCAACATGTAAATGAGTGTAATATACAAGGTACCTGTAGAGTAATGGCACAAGTCATATTTTAATCAACCCAATTAGCATGAGAGAGGAACCACAGATCAATTTGATAATAAACAAAGCTACTGATTGATGGTTTCAGAAGTTAGTTTTTCCATGAAAATAAAAAATTATGGGTGAACGATTAGTTGGTTCAGGTACAGCCCCTACAGTATGTAGCGATGTCAATACAGTATTTTCATTACTAAATGTGAAAATAACATTCTCCACTTATCATTTAAGACACAAAGAAGTGTGTTTTCTGTCGATGTTTGCGACTTTATTTTGCTACTGCTTAGTACCTTTGTTGCTCTCAAGGGTTGGTAAGTACTTCTTTGTATGGACCATGTTTACTTCAAAGATGATTACAGAAAGTTAGGGTACTAACAGTTACAGAAAAGTCTTTCTCACTAGCCACTGCAGTACCTGTCTGCCTTTAAAGTAGCACATCAGGGTTGACACTGTTTTTGATTTTAAAGGGTGCAAACCACATGGCAATGCTTATTAATTAGTATCCATAGCATAATTAGTCAAGGTTTTGATCCAATAGTTGTCAAAACTGTCAACATTTGTCAATTTTTTACCCTGACTTGCATTGTAAGTGTGCAAATGAATTAGTACTGTAAGTGTGAAAAAGTGTCTGCTAACAAATTTAATAAAAATAAAACTGAATTCCTGATTACTCATTCATTAATGTTCATAAATTTGTATCTGACATATGGAGGTCCTCTTAGACCATTTGCCATTTATAAGTATGTGAAGGAAACTTGACATATATGGAAAACTTCAGTGAATTTCACAAAATGACTCAAAGTGCCCCTTTAAAAGACACTGTACACTACATGTAACAGGTTCAGAATGATGGCAATGGCAGACTCTAATTTTAAGGCTGTAACTTTCTGATGTAACAGAGCTGGTTCAAAGTCATCTCAGGTTACAGTCAGAGCATGTATTTACAAGCCGTACTCATTGTCCTCCAGGGATATGTTTCTTACCTCCGAAAAACTTTGATTTGTTAATCAGGTTTCAGTTCTTTGGGAAGGGCTAATTTGATAACTTACAGCTGCAGGAAAATGAAAAGAAGTTGAAGAATGGAAAGCAAAAAAAAAAAAGGATAAAAAAAAAGGATAAAAAAAATGAGATACTGAGCAGGATCAGGAACTGGTGGTCTTCTTGGAGTCAAAAGTAGCAACAAGGTTGTGCATACTGTATTGTATGCACAGTGTATGGTGACTACTGATATACCAAACTTGCATTGAGTTTCAACTGATTCACACTGATACAGTTGCCTAGTGCTAGATGTAATGTATAGCCATTGGCTGGTTACATCTCTGCTTTGACATCTCCATGTTCTGACACCTATGTTCCTACAAAATGGAACCAAAGTACATTTTTTGTCAGAACATAGAAACTTATTTGTATCTGTATCTCAGAAACTCTGTAAACTGATAACTCTATCTACCGACTTCTCTATGTTTCGACATCTCTGTGTTCCGACAAAGATTTAACATTGGCGCGGATAAAAAGTGTACTTCGGGGCTGATGAAGAATGTACTTTGTTACTGTATAAATGTACAGTACTTTGGCGCCAGTATCAACGTGCACTTCGACAGGGTTAAAAGTTGTAGTTTGGCAAAAATAGAAAGTGTGCCCGGGCACGGCTCAAAAAATGAACACTTTTTCGGCGCCCAAGTACATTTTTCACGATATGAATGTATATTTTCCTTGGTGATAAAGTACACTTTTTGGTGCCGAGATATTTTCAGCATCAAATGTAGCAAATGAAGTACAATTTTCACAGCGATAAAGTACATCATTATCGGCAATGAAGTACATTATTTTCAGCACCAAGGTACACTTTTCTTGGTGCCAAAGTAAGTATGTACACTGAGTCTGAAAGAACGTTTTTCCCGGCACCAAATTAAATTTTCAACGGAATATAGATACGTCGAAACGTAGAGACTTGGAAATACAGAGACGTCGATACACAGGGCTGTCAAAACGCGAACACTTTGGAATGCAGGAACAGAGACGTCGAAACACGGGAGACGTCGGAATACAGGGGACATCAGAACACAAGGGATGTGGGAACACGGGGGACGTGGGAACACGGGGGACATTAGAACACAAGGGATGTGGGAACACGGGGGACATCAGAACACAAGGGATGTGGGAACACGGGGGACGTGGGAACACGGGGGACATCGGAACACGGGGAATGTCGGAACACGGAGGTGTGGGAACATTGGGATGTCCCTGTATAGCCACAGCAATGCAGCCTGAACACTTGTATTTTATATGGTACTTATTAAGACATGAGCAGCATTTACAGGCTGCACAAGCATACAATATCCATGTATGGGATCTACCTGATACACAGGCTTATTTGACAGCTGCCTTGTGACTAGTGCACATTGGAGCTGGATAGCTCTGCTAGAGAAGACCATCACAGTTTACGTAGTTGTGGTAGTGTTGTCAGTTGTGACCTGTGACTTGTCAGGTACAGTAGCTCATCTTTCTCAAATTTTCTGAATCCTCCCTACTGCCTAGCCGATAAACCTACCATATAATTTTGTATTTTGCACACATACAGTATGATTACAGTCTTGTACAAGACAACATGACACTATCATTGAAGGAGGATAGGGAGTTGTAAATCTTACATAACATTAACGTTCTGCACTTTCTTTCTCCACATCTACAGTAGTAGGAACATGACTGTACCTATTTCACAGATTTGTGGTAAAAATGATCTGCATAGACAAATTTTGTAAACAGAAAGCCCTGGTAGAGAGAAAAAGCCATCAGTTGCTGAATTTTTCTTATGTTGTGGCCCACAAGATAATATTCATGAGTATGTAAAACACATACCCATGAATATTATCTTGTGGGCCACAAACTTGAGAAAACTTCAAAAAGGAACGTTTTTTCCCTCTCCCTACTGGATCGCTCTATAAAGAAATTTGCCATTGGTAGATCATTTTTAAATCTGTTAGATAGGTACACTCTACTCAATTTGAGGAAAGAAAAGTGCAAAAAGCTATGGAAGATGTATTTTGAAATTTGCAACAACAAAATTTAACTCTTTAATTTGTGAACGTTCAATTGTCAGTAAAATATGCCTGAAACCTGCAGTACAGTGAAACCTACAGTACTTAAAGTGGCCATGACATCTTAATTAAATATCTAATGGACAACCAAATTTTATCTCAAGGTTGTCCTTCAGACTTGTGACCAAATTAGACATTTGCTTGACCAAATCCTAAAAGGGTCTTAAGAAGTTAAGACACCTGGAACACTACACAAACAGTAATGAATTTGCAATTAATTTGCATGATTTTAAACAGCACAATAGTGACAAAATAATGCAAACTGACAAGTTAAGGGATTACTTAATGAAAGAGTGCATTTTTTGGTTGACTGTAGTCACTTCAAACCATATCAATTATCTTTTATAGATATGAAGAAAGACTGACTTGGTCAAGGGAGACTTCTACTGTAGTTCAGCAGATCTGCTTCAAGTTAAGTTTGTCATGTCACACTAATGGAAGGGGGAGGGGACTCTGTTGTATTTAGATATTAAAATGCTTAAGCCTTAAGTTGCAAATTTTATACAGGTTAAAGAACTTAAAATTGGATTTTGAAAAATGACCAAAAAATGCTGAGGAAAATGCAGCCACAAATGACTCTAAATGTACTGTATTGGGAGGGCGGAGAGTTAACTTGGTGATTAAAGTGTCCGGTGTCCCTTTTGCAATCTTCGGGTCCCTGGATCAAGCCCTGGAGGAACCACTTGGAAAATTCTGGGGGATTCAAGTTTGACTAGTTCAGTAAAGCAGTTTACAGTGGTGCTGAGGGGGTTATTTGGGTTCCTGTTGTCTGATTTAGGTCTTGCCCAATTCAGATTGCTTGGTATGGCTGATGGGCGGCTGAACTGGGCAGGTGCTCCACCCTTCCCAGCCTTTGGGAAAGTGACTAAAGACTGGGGGGTGACACTCTTGTCCGTCAGATGGGAAAAATGATAAAAAAAAAAATTGGGCCAGTTATCATACAAGCACACACTCAAAAGAAATACTAGATTTAAAACTGCATTTTAAGGAGGATTAACAAAAAATGCCCCACAAATTGTTGACCAATCTGAGAAAGAAAATTGAGCAGAGTCAAGAGTGTACTCACTATACTGTACAGTGGGGTGTTCAGAGACAAACTTTATCCTGTGTTTTGAGTGCACACACATTCTGCACACCGTCTTTGGCTGATAAGAGTTAGCAGTCTGGCAGTGTACATCTTTCACTGTACAATATATATGCAGTCGTGACTAGAAGTTATAACTAGAATATGAGTTGCACTGATGATTGCCTGGTCATTTGCGGTACCTTTGTTCTTGTACAGTAAGTGTTTCAGGGAAGAGAAAGTAGAGGAGATAACATGTCGCAAAACCTGAAAGAAAACTATGCACTCAACTTCCAGATATTTGCATATTAAAATTATCTTAACATTGTTGTTGCCCTTAAAAAATTCAGTCTCCAAGAAAGCATACTGTAGCAGTTAATCACCTTTACTTTGAATCAAAGAGACGAGTTGGGAATGGATATGAATATTCATTTGTGCCAAAATAAAGGCTTAAACAATGTTATTTTATGGTGGCTATTACATATATCCCGAAGAATGTGACTTTCACTGACAAATTTTCAACTCATATTCCAACCACAGTGGCTAGGCTAGAAAGTTTGCACATTTAGGACTACATGTATCTTACTCAGGGCCCACTCTGCTATGAAACATGTATCACCATTGGGGCTTATGCTTCGTTGGTTATAACAATGCGCTGTAAAAATGAAAATTTGGATGAACTGTGAGTTATTTATAGTCAGGAGAGCATTATTAAGAAACATGAATATTAAAAGAGTTGCTGTCATTTCATGTTGACCAATGGATCACTTTGACTGAGTAATGATAGAAATGGGTGTACTGTAGTAATGTACATGCTGGGGTTATTCTGTTTGTACTATCTTACTATCTACAGTATACTACATACTGTAGGTTACTGTACACAGCCAGACCTCTGATCTACCAGTGAATCAAACACGATTTAGGAATACAGTAGACTAATTTTCACTGTGGATACCTCATATATGTTTCTGAAACATACCAAACCGAAGAATCAAATGTCAAGTCATCTCATCATGCCACCATTTTGGGCCAAATGTCAAGGTCACTCTTTCCAAAAGTGAAATGACATCTTTTCCTCCAATTATCTACCAAAGTAGAGAATATATGAATTTCTTATGAATGATTCAAAATAACTTGCATATATGGCCATGCTACCATGAAACTTTGACCTCTCCAGCACATCCACATTTCAGCAGAACTTCACCTAAGATAGCCCAGAGAAAAACACAACTTTGAAAAATTGGATTTTTGAACTTCAATATCTTCACATCTATCATCACTCTTTTGAAATCTATGGCTGAAACTAGACCAAGAGTGACTTTTAGGTCTTTGCTAGTTTCTACAAAAAAGTAAGCAGCCTTTAATGTTGGGCCCCCAGAACATCAACGTTCACGAGACTGCAAAAGTGAGAGCGGCTGTGGCACCTGAACTTTAAATAGCCATAACTCGAAAAGTGCATGGCCCATGACACTCAAATTTTGGAATTTATCCTAAGTCACATACTGCTACAAATGAACCCAAATTGACCAAATCCAAGAGGTGACAAGCCAAGCCATTTCTTGATTACATATTGAATGACCTTTGGGTAAGACAGAAAATGTTAATAGGCCTTGGTCTAGTCTAACTTTAGTCCACACTTGTAAGTTGTAACTGACATGTACTACTCATGCATCAGCTAAGACTGTCTTCGTAATAGCAACAGCAACGTCTGCGAATTGTCGCTTGCATTCCAACTCAATCTGCACACAGATTGCAAGCTATTGAAATTCATTTACACCGACATAACCAATTACACTCAGTAGCACTCAATACTTTTTTCCATAGTTTCCCTTCTGAGGCTATATGTTCTTCCAAGCCAATCATATCAGATAAATGTACTGTAGAGACCTTGGATCGTAGATCCCCATAGATGTTACAAATCTTGGCACAAATTTAAAATCTGTGACCTTAAGTGACATGAACAAAGGTATCAGACAACTAAAATAGTGACTATTGGGTTTGTTTTTTTAATTTTTTTTTCAGAGATCATTTTTTCCCCTTCCTTTCTTAATATCTCACAAAGTTGTAGACATCCTGTGAAAACCTGTGGAGAGAAATGATAGCACTTAAAACTGCGAAAGGAAAGAGGTAAGAGGAGGATTCAAACCCACGCTGGAAAAGTAACAGTCAGTTAACACTGGATCCCTAACCCACTATGCTAAAAGAGGGAATTTGGCTGATGGGTGTTCGAAGATATAATTACACAATACATCCCTGATCCCCTAGCCCTAATAAATACGTATACAGTATACTCTAAACTTATATGTTTATGCTATTGCTGGCAGTACAACCAGTGCTCATTCAAGCATATTGCAGTATATTGTGTGTGACATGTGGTCGCGGACACTAAATTCAAGCCAAAATCTGTAATTGTTTGCAGGTGTTTTAGTATTTTAATTCAAAAACAGTACAGACCAACACCTGCTGAAAAAGGTTAGTCTAACTTACGCCAAGGCTAAAACCTAATTAAATGCTAGGTAAGCAGCAGCACGTAATACAACAGAAATTATTAATTACAAATCACCCGGCTTAAGGCTAGGCCTACAGTACACTGACAAGTAACACTAACAACTAACAGTGACTACCAGGCCTAGGCCAATTTCAGTATGACAAAACCCTATTCCAATACTTTACAAACTTACAAGTTACAGTAACTTTTAATTTTAGCTTTACGTCGGCTATGCCATTTGCAAAAGTTTCTCAACTTATTCTGGCCTGTGTTGGTCGTACAGTAAGTTAGCAACTACATTACAGTTGAGTTCGCCTAGGCCGGTTATGAATTTTTAAGTTTGCAGCGAAACCAAGTTTTAAGACTGAAGTAACCTAGAGGCTAGACTCACAACTGGTTTAGGCTAATTCAAACCACTCAAGTCAGTCACACTTTCATCCGACTCCCGAGCAGTTCCGGTGAATATCCTCGGGCAATAAATTAACAGGTCAAACAAAAAGGAGAAGCAGGTTTTCTTCACAAAAGGTGTGAACTCTCTCAGAACAAAAAAGCTAATGATTTTGTCTCTTTGAACTGTTGAGCGAGAGTGTGTGAATCATACATTCAAACAAACCGCTTTTGAGATTGACTTCAAACAACAACAGATAAGTACATGTACAATGTACAGATCGTTATAAGTGACGTCACAATAACCGTCTCATCTTAACGGAACTCAGAAGCTGAGAGCTGGGCATGCCGTCAGGTCTGTTGCGAACCTTACCAAAACGTTAGCGTTGATAGGATATTGAGTCAAATTTATATTGTCAAATATTATCCTCGATTAAAGGTAAATCACACGGACACGATTAGAGGGAGAAAATATTACTATGGTGGCAAAATGCTTCCGTATTTGGACTGTTGGTACGCTGAACGGATTCGCTGCCTGAGTGGCGTACTTTGAGTCCACACAATTGCCGAATGTATGAAATGAAGGTACCACTAGTCAGTGACGGTGAACCAGTCTAGTTGGAGTAAACCCCTGGGAAGTGGGATGGTAATTCCGGGCTAGTGTTAATCGTAATTCGTACCCGTTGGGCTCATGTGAGGAAGGTCGCACTACCGAATAGTTCTTGGAACGTTTGGCTCGGTCAAGATATGCATAACTGTAAACCTAACAACTGCAGGAAGAGAGAAAATATCGGAGCCACATGGACCCTCGAAAACAACCGGTTTTGAGAGTTAACCAAGTAGGGGCAGCCTACCATAACTAGGCCTAATACTTCTAGCTTAACTTAGTATATATGGTACAACTAGTAGTAACAGTAACGAGTACTCTAGTCTCGGCCTAGCCTACCTGTACAAACACGACGCCTGATCATGTTGTTACTGCTTTGGCTTGATAACAACATTAATAAGTAACAACAAACCCGTGTAAGTAACAACTAACACAACAGTCAAGTTGTCAACACACTAAGGTTAGGTCCATGCCCATTCTAATCTAACCTAAATTTGAAAATTCAGTAATGCTAATACTAGATAAAATGATCAACCATATTTAATTTACTAGTTCAAGTTGAATAGTTCACTTAGGCTAGCCTGGCCTTCCTGTCCAGTGTCCTATTAGCAAGTACCCATGAGTTATTTTACAATAGCCATACCAGGAGATTTCATCAGTGCCAACTAGGCCCATTGTGTTGTGAGACTGAGACATTATTTAGAGTTACATTTGACAATGCTGAGACATATTTCCCTATGTGATCAGTTAAATACAAATGGTATTGTGCTTGATGCAATACAATGACCACTCTGCTACGTTACGACATAACTGACTACATCACGACAAGATTGACTACATAATGGCTATGTAGCCGAGCTTTCTTTAGCTATGCGCATAGAAACAAGTGCTGCTCACCATGGGCAAACACTGCGTGAACTCATATCCAATGATAGGCAATCACAGAGCAACATTAGAGGCTGTGCAGATACCCTTACTGCAAAGTTCAATCAGCATTTGCGCAGGCTCTAGCAATTTTGGGTGTTTTTCATCTTAAGCATATTTTGAATTCACTTTAGCATCAACTGCACTTGCTTAAGACATACTGACCATATCTCTAGGAGTAATTATCTTTTTGGATTGTATTACACCCATATTTGGGACAGTGTTATTATTTTGGAGAGTTAATAAAACATTGTGAACCATAAAGAAACTTTTCCCTTGATCTTTAGGAACTCCTGTCTCCCGAATTCTTCTTATTTGGGACTTTATAAAATTCGCACACTACTTACGGACCTAACTGAACCAGGCCAAACCTAAAATAGACCTTACAGTGTCATTTGAGTGAATTGGTTTTAAAAATAAAGCCAGGCCCAGGGCGGTTATAGAGGTTACACGCCAAATTGGGAAGTTGCTATTTTGGGGGAGAAATCCTCCATGAAGAAGTAAGAACAAAGTGAGATTTCAATTTCCAATTTTTTTACATATTTTTTACAAAGTGCAGAATAATGCAGTTGTGTGTAGGGTAGGGTTGGGCGGTACTGGGAACATCAGTACCAGTATTCGCAGCGCATCAGCAGCAGGAATACGCAAAGTACCGGGATTGACCACGTGTTCAACGTGCTAAAAACAAAAGGTTCTGTGTCATGTTGAACGTGATAAAAACAGGTTTTGAGCTCTCTACACTGTGGTGGTAATGCAGTAACTTGCATTCATGTCTTCCTGTAAATTCAGTGAAAGAAAACATCTCACGACGAGGTAAAAGCTTTCGTTTGTGCAGCTTTAGCAGGGTTTGAGAGCAGTACTGAATACAGCAACTAAATCGGCCCCACCTTTTTGCGGATGCGATCATTTGTCAACATACCCAGTCACCATTTTCGGCCTAAAAATTCTTAAGTCAGGTGATCTGATTACTGTACATTACTTACAAATTGTTTTGTCACACAAAATCGTTGAAACCTTGTCTTGTTTTGTTGTACTTTCTCCAGAAATACAAACAAATTCGCTTTCATTGCCGCCTATATACATAAACAACGTAACTTTCATGAAACAAGCAGACAACTGTATGTGCATGGTATAGTACTCTTGTTCAAAGCGATCTAGTCACTGTACTATTTCAACGGGGAAATTTTCACCTGTTGATCACCTCCTCAGTTCCAAGCTGAGCAAGCTGTCTATGCCCCACCCTAAAGACCTCAGTTTCAAATCACTGACAGCCTTGAAGTGAAAGTTATTGTGTACAAGTTTGCAGATCGATTCGTAGACTTTACTTCTGGCGATTCTCAACAGCCAATCAGGAGTTTAAAATGCTAGTGGCAGGCAGGACTTACGTTCATAATTAAATGCAAGGCAGGAAAGTTGCATATAATCATGAATCGCGGAAATTCCCAATCCAGCTTATACAGTGATGTGAGTGAAATTTTCATTATTAATGGCGTCAATTCAGTGAAGTAAAAATGTCCCCGTTTGTCGCAATTTATAGCATAATTAATGCCGGAAATCTTCTCTTCCACGGAGTGTACCTGCCTGCCTATTCTGTAATCAGGGTTGCCATATGGCATTTTAAAATGCCAAAATAGGCAAATTGAGTTTATTTTTTACCTTTGTGGGCCAGTAAAAATTAGAAAGTGCACACATTTTGTCGCTTTGGGGGTATAATTGAAATACGTATAAAACACCCGCTTTATTGTGAAATTTCAAGAATTTTTTCCCCCCAATTTAGTAGTCCCCCGAGTGGGACGGTCACGGGTTTGCAATTTACTCTCCACTTGTAGCAACATAGATTGAGTGTGTACAGTAATGATCATATTGCAGTGTGTTGAACATGTCGACAAGTGTTACACTGTACAAAAAGACAGGTTCAAGTTTCCTCAAGTAGGGGTTAGTTTTGCTTTGCGTTTTTTTTTTTTTTGCAGGTAATTTGGCCAGACATTTGGTGGGTTACCCCACAAACAAACTGGTAACATTGATTATAGTCATTATAAGCCTATGGATTGAGTAATGAATGAAACTGGATTAAACTGGATAGCTGTAGCAGCAGGATAACGTAAAAAAGTTATGCCAAAGACTTAGGAAGCAGTTTAAATTAATATCTTAAAACACAAAATTGCTCATAACTCAAAAACGGAAGGAGATACGGACTTTTTCCTTCCATGGAGGAAATTTCAAAAAGTATTTTGAATATGATCTTTCTATCTGTGCAATTTCTGTGTTAATCAGAGTTAATCTGACAGAGTTATGATGATGTGTACTAGTTCCACGAAGTTATCTTAGAAATTGTTGTCTGCGATTGTCCTAAATGGATCATCAGAGTTGTTATGATAATGAACATGGTTTAATATAGACCGATCAGCAGCAGTTCATTTATTACTAATGTCACCGACGTTGTGCGCAAATACCGTAAAAAACAATTTTCAAGCATTTCAAACTTTTTTTTTAAAAAAATTTTTGAGTAACCTGATTTCCATAAAGTTAGTCCCACGTAGCATGTTTGAGCATCTATAGCCTACATACGATAGTAAATATCATTATATGTATCCCCAAAGGCAACTCTTAGTCACGATCCATCTCAAGGTTATAAAATATGTCTTGAATAAGAGGAAGGGCGGCTGCAGAAAAACAACTTATCTTTGTTATTTCTTTTTCTTTTTGTTGCTTCATCATCGCTATTAATTGATACAGACTCAGTTATAACCAGCAAAATAAGGATGGTGTTTGCGGCGACTTGGGAACTTTAGTCAAGGTTTTCAAACCAATACGTTCGACAAGAAGAGAGAAAACAAAAAGCACAAGGCAAACGCTGTACCGAGGGGTAGCGAAGCTGTGACACTATCATCACAAATCCGCTGGAGTAACTGCATGATCCGCTTCATGCATAGATGGTTACACAGGACTAAAAAAAATACAAAGATAGGCCCCAAGGAGGCATGCAAAAAAAAAAAAATCGCCGCTAGAGTTATGCCTAATTGTAACGTTTTCTCTTTCCACTTCTACATAGCTGAGAAGTTCTTCTTCAGTTGGCTTTTGTGTAGTATGTGCTTTACTCGTCGTTTACAGTAGGTTAGTGTTAACAAAATGGGCAACATGTGTAGGCCTAGCCTGCACGGTTTGCATGATTTTACCAGCGTTACTGAAGATACTGTAGCTGCTTTGTTAAACATAAGATAGGGACCGCCACTGTGTACTAGGTTTTACAATTGTTACGACGACGAATACATTTATTTTCAGAAGCACTGAGGTTTGTTTTAGTGAGATATTGAAATGAACAGTTTTAAAATGGATTTGGAATTTGTTTTTGGTCCATTTTGATATTGGTATGTAAGTATTAACGCTACATTTGAAAAACAAATTTTTGTTTATTTGTTGGAGGTGGTATTGGTACCACAGCCACCAAAAATTTTCCCCGGTTCTGCAAAGTATTCAAAAGTACTGGTACTTGCGTATTCAGATTTTTCTTTCGGTACTGCTTATACCAGTACTGCCAATACCAGTACTGACTTGGATACCGGGATACCGCCCAACCTTAGCGTAGGGCATGTAGCATTTGAATAAACTGAGGAAACTCGATCTGCACACAGTGCTATTGACCATATAGGAATAAGAAATTAACCCCCAAAACAAAATGCAATACAATAAAGATAAAACAAAGAAGGTACAATGATGGAGACTTACCTGAGAATGTGTATATGAAGCTTAAGACTAGTTGTTGAGAAGCTCGTGCTTATGTTTACTTTAACGCAAGACTTTAGAGACTTAGCATAGCAGGTTTAACAGATTGAGAGATATCAGAAGTTTGTAAGTTCTTAAGAACTGAAACATTAACAATAAATGGCCTCACATCAGATAAAGTGTAGCCACTGGACACATACAGTTGAAAAGAAGTCGATTGAAAATGTTATTTTTCAAAGCCTTCAGAATGGAACTGCAGTAATAATGTAAAGATCAGATTATTCTTGGAAAAGTACTTTAAGTGGGACACCATTTGGTGTCCTTTTTGACTTAGTGAATGTTTACTTTCAAAGTGAACTATGCATATTTTTTGAATTCGTCAAAACTAAGAATTTTCTAATATGAACTAGAATACTTGTAATATAGACTGTTAAATTGTAATCAATTGGAAGAAATGTTTTTTTTGCAATGGGACACCAAAAATTAAAACACATAGTCTTACATTGGGAAATTACACTTAGTTGTATTCAGTGCTATTCTGTAGTGCAGTTTGAAATTTTGTGAAACTGGATACTCTTTCACAGTACTATGAAAGTGCTTAAAAAAAAAAATGCCTCTTTCAAGTTATTCTAAATTCGCATATATGTCTGGCAGATCACGTTCAAAAAATGTCTCTAAATCTGCCAATGTTACACCACTTGGTTTCCCTTTACACAGGGAAAGAAATGAGTATTTATTTTAGTCCTCTCCAGGACAATGTTAATTATAGAAACAGAATATGTCTCTGTAATTTGTATTCTGGACTCTGGAGTGAATATGACAGTTTGATTATAGTTGAAATCTGAGGGATTGTTACCAGCCCTAATTTTGGGATCATAAAGTTTGCCCTACAGGATAGCAGTTATTTGTAATTTGTGCAAACCAAACCAACTCCCCCCTAAAAAAAAAGAGATTGTGTTACACTCAGTCACTTAGTGCCATTACCTCTAGCAGGGCAGTACTAAGGTCTTAATTACTAAACAGGGTTGTTGATTTTCGTTTTAAATCAGGATTAAAAGTAGTGTCTAAATATATAACAATTATATAAATCAAACAAACTGATCTAAATCATGATTTTTTTAAATAAAAATCATGATTTTAATTGTGATGTTAATTAGCACGATTGAAATGAAACAGTCCTGTTACTAAAAGTCTAAATGTAAATGATTTTGTGTCAGTGCATACAGTATTAGAATTCGTACAACTTTAACCATGTTAAGTAGACCATCCACTCTGCACTGGTTGCCAGTCGAATTTAAAATGAGGTTCAAAGTACTACTTATTGTTTACAAAAGCATCCTTGGTATGGCGCTTTCCTGTTCGTATGTAATCTGAGTTTTCAGGTCAATACTCACTACACATTCCGTAAAGGTAAAGTAAAGGTGTGTGTGCTAAGAAAAGTTAGAGACAGACTGAGTGGACTTGGGGGGTGGACTTTGGCAACCTTGACCCCCACCATGGACCCTTAAGCAGGCCCTCTGATACATGACGTGAAACTCTGGTCATGCTGCTTCCTCTGTTTAGGATGGATACTTTCAAATTTGCCACCACTAAAATTTGGCCAGCTACTCAACAACCCTGGTGTTGACTATCAATTAGATGCATTCTTCCTTGCTATATCTATTGTTCCACCACATCATATTGTGTATGAGTTTTGATGGCAGATGCAACAGATCTATTGTGATAGAAGAAAACTTTCAGCAGTTGTAGAGCTTGCCAAAATTGATGATATACTCACTACAGTGATAGAGGAAGGTGGAGATACAACCATATGTGTGTTCGTTTTAACAATCTCCCTTTGCTCTTTATTATTTTCTTTCTCCAGCTTGATTCTCACCAGCTTGATGATGAAATCCATCATCTTCTGAAGGCTCAGGTTAACAATGTTTTTCAATTCTTCCAGGTGAGATACTGTAACTTAAAGATTCTTGATTCCTTGCCAAAGGCAGGCAAGGAATCTATGGGTTGGTGAGATCGTCTGTGTGTGTGTACTGTACCTGTGTGTGTGTGACACGTTGCTTGTTCACACGAAATCTCAAGAAGGGTAACCTTGACTGATCTCATGCTTGGTGTGTGGGTTGGTCATACGGATTAGATGATCCCTATTGTTTCTGGTGGAGGTCAAAGGTCATTTGAGGTCACTGAAGGTCAAACTGTGAAAACCTTGTATACTCGATGTCTCATACTTGGTGTGTTGGTTGTTCATACTCAGTAAATTATCCCAATTGTTTTTGGTGGAGGTCATAGGTCATTTGAGGTCACCAGAGGTGAAACTGTGAAAACCTTGTTTACCAGACATCTGGAGAAGGATAAACTTGACTGATCTCATACTTGGTGTGTAGGTAGGTCATACCTGATTAAATGACCCCTATTGTTTTGGTTGGAGGTCAAAGGTCATTTGAGGTCACCATAGGTCAAAATGTGAAAACCCTGTGTACGTGATATTCCTGACAGTTCTTTTGTGAATAAGTTTGTAAAGAAAGAGAGGTATCTACATTTTTCAAGAAATTTTATCATTTTCTGTGGAGGTCAAAGATCACTTGATGTCAGGAGACACCATACTGAGAAATCAAGTTGTGAGCATAGGCTTTACAGTGTTTGATTTAATGCTTACACTGTATGTGGATTATTCTTCATGAAGGTGGGCAAGGAATCACGAAGTTTTCAGACTTTCCGGTCTATTCATCTGGGATTATATGATAGCATGCTCTAGAGAGGGGAGTTTCTCAACTACTGCACAAATTTCAGTTTCCTGATGATGTAAACTGATCTGCTTTGTTTATCAAATGACCTCAGGGTCATCTGTGTTCATTAGCATTTGTTTTGTAAAATACTGCAATAGCCTGAGAGTGTTACGTACTGGATAGAATTTGGAGCCTTGGAAAATAGTTAAAGTGACATAGGCCTCCTCTTGGTCAATTGATGCACAGTTTTAAAAAGACCACTTTCTGTAGCTCAGGACTTCTCCAAATAAGCCATGAACAGTCATTCAAACTATGATTTCGAGTACAAACTGCTGTAGCTAGCAGCAATTTTTGCCAAAACTTCTGAAGATCTGTATGAAGTTCTTTTCCTGCAGTTCGGTACAGAAATGTTCAGTGTGGCCCAAACCCACTGTCTAGTCACCCTGTCATAGTGTATGTGGTATTCAAAATTTAGGTGTAAAATTTTGTTGCATGCCTATGGTTGAGGTTAGTTTGCAATGCTTCTGTCACAATGTGGAAAAGACAGACTTTGTTGAGAACATGTTGACAATGGTACTAAAATGAAGACCTGTGTAAAATCAAGGTACAAGGAAACAGGTTATAAATGGAGGCATCCCTAGCCATTGCATAATGTGCTAAGTATATACAGTACCTTTAACAAATGTGAACAGCGTAACTGTTACAGGAAGTATCCAAGTTTTAAATAAAAACACAAGTAAGCTGATATGAAGTCATAACTGGTGCTATGGCATGTAGAAACTGGAAGAGGTACAGTATTTGAAGCAGCAAACCAGTTGGGGCTACATCTGATCAGGTCACAGTAAGATATGTAAGTTTTTTTTTTTTTGCATTGAAGAGCAATGTTACCATTTTCCCATCTGAAACTGACCTTGTGGAAAAAAGATGCCAAATTTGATCTGAAGTAATTGAGTTGGTAGTCACCCGATGTGAGGTTGTAATATAAGCTACAGGTTTCTTCCACACTTGTGTTTGCCCATCATCATAAAATAAGTGAGCTCAAGACCTGAATTATAAAATATGTGTCTGGAAGCAAAATGCATCACTTTGAATTTATGGAAAACGTCTCAAGGTCTCATGCTTTGCATGTGAGCTTTGCACACTGCGTTTTGGTGTTTCATCTTTTTTTCTGAATTTCTGTTTTTCAGCCTGGCATCTTGTCTTTCATCGAGCCAGAACTCAATGCTGCTCTGAGGTTTATCTTATGGAAGGTGAGAGAAATTTGGGATGTCACATATCGAACCTCTAAGATTCATGACCCTTTGATTGCACCCTCGTTTTGCAACCATGTAGCAACATTTTCAAAGTTCAAAGACTCTAATAAAAATTATGATAAGTTGATTTGTTTAGCACCATTCCAGCACCACAAGTGCAGCTGCTCAAGGCTGGTCTACACTTATAAGTGTAAAAGCAGGCCTTGGGTTTAAAGTCATCATATTGTGAAATGACATAGAGCACAGTGTTTTCTCATATGTCCCTCACATTCTTTCTGTAGTAATGATAACGGTGTAGTCTTGTAGTGTGCATGTATCTAGCTACAGGAATAGCTGTTCAAGCTGCTATACAACATAATCACTGTTCATTAGTACCAGCTGTGTACTCTGACATTACAAAGAGTATGTGACTGCCTTTGTGGGATTTGTTAAGACATTTCTTTCTATAGTTGGGTTGATTTTGTTCTTAAATGTAAATTTAGTGAAAGTAAATGGTGGTCATCAATTTTTTCACTTAACAAATTTCTGAACCCTCATCTAGCATGTCCAAAAATTATTTTTCTTCTTTCTTCTCCAGTTTTCAGTCAGTCATTCCAGCATGACATTTGGCCAAGGGTTACTCAGTCTACAGTATGGCTCGTCCATGGGCTCTGGTCTCATGACAGAGAGACAGAGATGGCTGTATGCCATTTTAGTCATTGGGTGTCGATGGTTTCAAGACAGGGCTTATGATCTGTCCAGGCTCACTGAGAGCGTGCCAGCTTTTGACATGGTGAGCTCATCACAAGGAATATGAGAATCTATTGACCCAAAAGTTTTCTCATCCTTGATCTTTTCAGCTGTGTGACTTTTATTCTATAAGGCTATTACTGTTTGTCATTTTATGACATTGTTTAGTAAACTGTCAAGTGAACACTTTTCTGCCTTTTTGATAAATGGAGAACTGTCTTGTCAAAAGATGAAATGCACAATTGCAGTAATGGCCTTTAGGAAATTTTCTTAGTCTTGGATTTCTTAATTCCTTTTTCTGAGTCTATCATGGCTTTAAAACATTATTGCAATCTGTAGCCAAACATTTTGCATTTCTGTTTCTAGTAGGGCTTAACCGATAATTGGATTGGACATTGGATCAGGCCGATATTCGACTACATCGGTAAAACATCGGATCGGTATATTTTGCCCAAGCTCGCCTTCCGATGTTTGCTGATATTGAACACTCGAAATTTGTGGGTAGTTACGGTGCACCAGGGGACGTATCATTTCGTGAACCCCAAACAGGAAACCTACTGATAGGCTTAACTTCATTGCTAATAACTTAAGTAACAGGGTTCTAGGCAGCCCATTTTAACCGGGTGGCCGACTGGTTTGAATTTAATATCGCTTCTCAGGGCTCGGTTTGGAAGTTTTCCGCCCAGTTTGAAAAGTTTTGCACCTGGTTTAAATTTTAATCAATTCTAAAGCATTACCAGAACATGCGGAGTTCACTAAAACCAACACAAACATAATCACAAAATCTTGAGATTAATTTCGCCCATACCAGTTCGCTTTCAATCGAAACAGAATTTCTCTTCTTTCGGTCCAACTCTATGTATGATGGCTAGCATTTTGTGTAAACAGTGCCTAGCCTGCATAGCCTACATCTACGTACGTGCGGCTGTACTTTGTTCGGATACTAGTCACAACGATGCAATGTAACGCACGCACAGGGCCAATAGCACTGGTTCCCTTTGCTGTGTATCGTGGAAGCAGCGGGCATGGCTATGAACACAACTTTGATTGGTTGGTTTTGTACAGGAGCTTTTGTAAGCCTCACGAATGACCAACATATGATTTGTTAGACATGTTCAATGTATAGAAGCCTTTGGCAGTGCAACTGTGATGTTTAATGCACAATGGTACATGTACAGCACCGTGGGTTTGAGAAGGCCGTTCTAACGTGTATCGTAATACCTGTGTAAAAAAAGTTTGTGCAATGGTCACATTTATCAGGGATAAAAAGTTTGTACAAATGTGGTAGCCGCAACAGGTAGCTGGAGTTGAGTATGATGCATGAGGAATGTGATAAATGTTACAGGTGTTTTGTGTGAGGTTAGACTGGGGTTAACTTCCAGACACTAAATCACAAGCTGTCAAATAAATGAGAAAAATTGTCAACACTGAAAGGGTAAAAGCATAGAAATGGATGTTTTGCAAAGTAAAGCCACCTAACCAAAAAGAGAAGGGAATATCTGAGTGGCAATATTCGTGCATGCAAAGAAATTGCCACCTATAAATTAATGTTTGAATAAACTGTAAAATGAGCTATTTTACGTAAGATACAGACATTACCATTTTGGGACAGGTGTTGACATTTTTGCACTTAAATGAAAAAAAAGATTTTCTTGGAAACATGCCAGGAATTTCCTAAGTCAAACATGCAGAGCTGTTTGTAGGCCTACATACAGCTTGTAGTTGACAGTGTAATAGTGTATTAGTGGTCTATGATTCTGTGGAACGTTACCACACGAAGTGTTTCGATCATAATTCGCGCTACGTTCAGTGCAAGTTTTGTGTGTAAAAATCTCGCAAGCACGCACGCAGTTCAACGTAATTCTCCCACAGATTTTAGGTTACAATCAATTGAAACGAAGTATTTCCAGACACTTGTTGTCAGGCGGTGGCTGTTAGGCTTCGCTCGTGACCGATTCATTTCATGAGGTTAATAAATTAAGGACCTTTCAGGCTTTGCTTTTCCTCCTTTTTAAAGTGGGCTAATTGTAAATTTGTAATAGTCACCAAGATTTTTTATCTGTTGTACAGTTGTACAGAAGATAGAAGCAGAAAAAAATTAGTGTTAGCTTACTTAACCCTGTTAGCTTAAGCCTAAGTTGAAACCGAAAGGTCGGAGACCAGCAGCAGCATGACTTGCTTAGTGACTATGACAAGCGGCCCCGTATATTTTAGTGTTTTATTTTTACTCGTTTACTGAATGTATATATTCATCGATTACTTGAAGGAATAAATGTGAAGGCAATGTACATCTATGTAGACATAGCTCGAGAGGTGATAGATGCCCGATTGCACTGTGATACAGTGTAAAGTTACTTGAAAACCCGTTGATAGTGAAAACATCAGATCAAATATTGGCCGATGTTGTGGAAAAAACATCAGACATTGGATCGGCAGTAAAAAATCTCACCGGTTAAGCCCTAGTTTCTAGCAAGTTCCAAGACTGAAGCTAGCAAACTTGTAATTGGCAAATTGTGACAACAACATCCATCATGCTCTGTAAACTGCTCCACTTGGCACTTTTTGTTCCTCAGTCAGTCTGCCAGCACCCTCCTCCACCCCTTCTACATCTTAAACTTAACCATACTCCCCTCCCTCCCTCTCTTCTAGAAAATTCACAAAACTTGATTTGTTGTCTTAACACAGTTATGGATAGCAATTGAATGGTTGGAGAGGATTCTCAAGGTCCTATCGGTGATAAATTTTGTGGTCTTCCTCCGTCAAGGCTCCTTTCAGACCATCCTGGAGAGAGCCCTCGGTATACAGGCGCGTTTTGAGAACCCTCAGGGTATGCGACAGGTGAGTTTTTGCTCCACAAAGTATTCATTCATTTCTTGAGAAAGTTAGTCAACTGCAAACTTTCAACTAAATGATCTGCTATCAGCCATCACTTAAAGTGTCATTGCTCAAGTATGTGATGTTCAAAGCACACACTTTTGAAAATGTCATCTGATCACATGTGACTTAGCTTTCTTTTCACAAAAGTTATCTCTCAAAACACAGAATTTACAGGTAAGACATGAAGTGAACCCATATTTCACCAACTGCAGGTCTTACCAGTTGTTTCTGATGTTTGTGCATTAATTGTGAGGAAAAACACACCATATCTGTGCGATTTTGGCAGTTTGCTTTAAACTTTCTTCATATCTAGTTTGTGTAAGCATCAATTCTAATCGTAACAATTTGTCTAAATTCTGAACATTTGATGCATTCATATAGTAGTTGAAAATAATTTTAGTGCAAGGAAAGTCATTGACACCCAAGCCTGATTTGTCCTTTTAATATGTGCATGTGAAACACACACAGGTCTGTTAAAGCAGCAATTTGCATCTGTCGCTGTGACCTTACAAACATTAGTGACTGTAACACACCGTAACTGTAGACATTGTGAGCTTAGCTGCCTAATTCCTATTTGACACAGTGAAGTAACAGTTGAGAAATATATGAAGAACTTTCTACTTTGCTTTCTTGAAAGCTACTTTCAGTCACAAATATGGTGATAAGCTCCACCCTTATGAATATTTAAAAATGTCAAATCATTGAATGATAAGAGCAGCTTCTGAAGTTCTAACTTCGTAACATTGTTCTCCTATTTTGCTTGTATGTAATAGTGTACTGTATGCTTGTGTGTAATACCAACACAACACATTGCAGCATTTTCTGCAAAGATCCATTGAAGCGTTGCTCATAAATAAACATCACTTCACTGACAGGTTGAATGTGAAACAGTTGTTGCGCATGATTAGTACCAAAGAAATAAATTGTTTTGCAGACGTTTGCCTGAAAATCAAGTGTATTCTTTTATTACTCGGTTTATGTAAGTAATGTTTGTTATTGGTGGGAAAAGACAAAAAATAAGTAAAGGTCGAAATTTGCCAGTTTGTGTCAGCATTGTATTGCAAGCTATGTGAATGTAATGAAATGGTGTGAAGTAAGTGTTCAAATGCAAATTGCTGCACAGTAGAACAATTATGTAATTAAATGGGGGCAGCATTGATGTAAGGTCAATAGAGAATTATCTATTTCAGTGCTTGCTTCCAAAGTTACAAGAAATTGAACATTTGGCTTGCCAAGCATCACCTTGAATAACTTGACAAAATAATACAATTTACCTCACTCATAGGTCAGCTTTGAATTCATGACCCGCGAACTCCTCTGGCACGGCTTCGCAGAGTTTCTCTTCTTCCTCCTGCCGTTCGTCAACTTCCAACGTCTCAAAAACAACATTCGTCGAAAGCTGTTGGTTGGGGAGAGCCCATCTGCCCAGGGTGGCGTCAAGAGAGCCCAATACCTGTACGAGGAGTGTGCAGTTTGCGGGGGGTGGCCGACCAACCCTCAGGAAATTGGTTGTCAGCATGTATTCTGCTTCTACTGCATTCAGGTATCAATCTTTGTTCCCATTTGTTGCTCTAAGACAAACTTTTGGAAAGCTCTCTCTTAACTAATAGGCGCACAGAGCTGAAACTGAACAAATTTGTGCAGTTTCACTCCAGACGTTACTTGTTTGTAAGACTTTTGTGTGGAAGAGGAAAACATTGGACTGGAGTCCATAGTTTATAACCGTGCCAAAACTGGGGACGGTTCAAAGGTCGTGTAAAATGTCCAGGGGGATCATGTGAGGCATGTCTTGAGAAAACTTATTGAAGAAGAAATCTATCATGCTTTATGGTTGATATTATGAATTTCAGATTGCTCAGATTTACTTGTTCAAATTTGTTTGTGTTAAGAATACAGTGGTTTCCCTTGGAAATGGCTGCTTGCAATGGTCACTTTGTTAGTCTCCCAATCTGTGTTTCTTTTTTTTTTTTGTGTGTCCAATTTGGTTGACAAACAACAAGAAATTTGCATGCAAGTAAACATGAATCATATTGCTATTAATTTGTTACCATGTTACTTATGTGGAATCTCCTGTAAGCATTTCAGATACAAAAGTTTGTGACAACAATGTTTCTACTCACATTAATGAGCAATTTATTTTACAGGCCAACATTAAGGCAGACAGCGCCTACACCTGTCCGCTCTGCGGTTACCCTGTAGACGGTAAGGACGGAATCAAAGGAGTAGTTTGCGGTATCAGGTGACATCACCGTGGTGGTGCCCTGTCTTCTTAATTCGGAGACTCTGCCGCACAGGTGAGTTTTCCTCATTTAAACAGTATCTGTTGTGACATCATTCAGTCACTGATGCGGAAGAATGTTAATGCATATGTCATTGTGCATTAACATGAATTATAAAACAAGTAGCATGTGGCAAAACCACTTATGAATGAAAAAGGGTTGAAAGTTGAAAGCAACAGTCATGTGTTTTGTCAGTCTACATCTGTTTTGTGACACTCGTCTTCTTCAAGGTACTCCCAAAAACGGAAGAAGAAATTTGTCATCATCTTCGTTTGATGTGCATCTGTCGGTCCAAACCAATATGGGCGGTCAAAACCTGCACTTGTTGAACAGTAGAGGGTTCACTATACAGGCAAAGTGACAAGTGCAATGCTGGTGTCACATCCGCACGTCTGAAATATGCCACTGAGAAAAGAAAGCTACTGGGGAACTTTTCAAAGTTTTGAATGAATTATTGGAAATTGAATCCAAGGAAGCAAAACAGACAAAAGCTTTTTCATTTTGAATAATATTTACATATCTACTGTTTGACAGTCAGCACATTAGAACAACATTAGAAGAATAATTACAATTTACCAATTAAAAATGAGAGCATATCACAGAATATAAACAAATATGCAAAATCTTGTCAAAAAATCAGAAAAGAGACCAATTGTCTTCGGAAAATAAGTAAACAAAGACACATGTACTGATACACTGTGAGAAAAAAAAGTAGTGGACCTGATCTCCTTTGATGTTAAAGGAGAACAGTTGTAAGAAATGTTGTACATACTTTTTTGTGTTGTCTTTCTCTGAAAAAGTTATACACATCCATCCTGTGCAAAAACAAAGAATAGAAACCAGCTTGACAATTTGAATTCTGACTAATTGAGGGGTTAAACCCAGTAAAGTGTGAGAGCTGTCTGTTTTGCCTTAAAAGGTTAACAGACGCTTGCGGGGAATTTGAATCAAAAGTCTCCTTTTCTGTCAACTGAGAGAAGATTTCGGTCAAAATTTTTTTTTTTGCTGTGAAGTCAGCTTCAAACTCCTAATCTTTGCGGTATGCACGCTCCATCTCATATGAACGAAGGTTGCCCAAGAAGGTATGTAAAATAGTGTGTGAATTGAAGGAACTTTCATGGTTGTCTTTCAGACAAAGAGCTTTGCAAGATTTGGTTGTCCTGCTGACATTTTGATCATCCCGCAGCCAAAAACTGCAGACAGGTGAAGATAAAAAACGAGGCTTTTGGTAGCCTTTCAGATTGATGCTAATACTTTGATGAACATCTCACCCTTGTCTCTTTTATGCGACTGTTCAACCTTCTGACGTTTTTCTAAAAAAATTCTGGTCATCCACCAGACTACCAGATATGCATAACTCGGCAGTTTTGGTTTGCCCGCATTAGTCTGGTAGACTCAGAAAACTGATAAATATATACACTGATGTTAAGTCTTTCTCACAACGGCCTATTTCTTCAGCAATGTCTTAATATAACAAATCATTGATGTTCAAAAACAAATTCAAGGAAAATGATCAAAGCTGGTTTTTCTTTGCTTGTGTTTACATCTCAATAAAATACAAGAACTTTTGATGACATCATGCAATATGAATGCCAAAAAAATTATGAAAGAAATATCCTTTATATACTCATTTTCATGCAGTCAGTGCCTAAAATTTGTCTGAATGCTCAATGTTCATTTTGTCTCTTGATCATATCAAGCAAAATATTTTCTATTCATCTCTGAAATAACAGTTATTTACAGTATGCATGGCAACTTGGTAATCGTAGTACGGTATGCTTCAAAAGGGTGGAGGGTTATCTTGGTGGTTAGAGTGTCTGTCTTGCAATCACTAGGTCCCCGGATCAAATCCTGGTGGAACCACTTGGAAACTTTCTGGAGACTCAGATTTACTTGTTCAGTAAATGAGTTTACAGTGGTGCTGAAAGTTGGGTCTCTGTTGTCCGATTCAGGACACGTCAGCATCAGGTTGCTCGGTGCAGCAAGTTGGCAGGTCCTCCATCCCTGTCAGCCACTTAGGAAAGTGGCTAACGACTGGGGATACGCTATGGTCCCTTCGATGGGGACGTTAAGTGGTGGCCTTGGGAGCAGATGTGGGTTTGTTTGGGATTGTTGATGCACCCCTGCCTCGTTATCCTCTGAACACTGATCGAAAAGAGTTGGTGAAATTTGCCGGTGTTTTTCTACGATCAACACTACATAGGATCCCTCAGAGAGTATTCATAACTCTCTGATCCACAATTTCTAAACAAAACTAAACAAATATGATTGTGGATGAAGTTTTCCCAATTTAGTGGAAAGAGTGTCAATCTGTAGCTACCTGAGCCACAGCAAACCACTCCGTCCATGAGTAATAATGTGATAATGGCAGTACTTAGCAGGTTTTGTTGATATTCCGTTGTGGATAACATCCAATTTTGTATTCAAAATGAGCAACGGATTTTTAATAGTAAGTGACCCACTGTTTCAGGGCTGACTTGTTTGTTTGTTTGTTTATTTGTTTGTCTGGTGTGGAGGTGCCAAGTAGTTTCATTTTGTTGCCTCTCATTTCAAACTAATACACATCTTTGCTCAGCCAATCTTTACATGATGTCATACATGTTTATCCTCTCTTAAGAATGCACACTCTGACCATTATGGTACATCTGGCTGTCATGTCATGTTTTATCATGTAGAAAAGGTCTTTTCGAGACACGATTTTAGCACGTTATGGACATTCTGTGAGGACTAGGTGCTTTGCTAGATATTTGTCGTTCAGGTACATTCAGTGTTGATAGTGTGTATTGCAGATCAATTTTGTGTGACAAGTAGGTCCAGGAACAAACGGGTTTTGTGTCAAATAAAAAGCCCAGCTGCAATAAATCTATTGTAAGTTTGATAGGAGTGTCCACAAAGCAAACAAATTAATAAACGGGACTCCCCTTTCTGACAAAAGTTTACTTCCAGAAGATATTTGCTTGTGTTGTGTCACCAAAATTTATTCACAGGGGAACTGAACAGAGCCACGCTGTTTATGACTACATTGGTTCCATGAGCGTTATTTACATGTGTGATATTTCGGGTTTGCTGCAAAGCTGTACTTGTTGGCAGAGAGATGGCATTTTGAATCCATACTGCTTCCCCTACTAGCCCTATCACTACACTTCATTCACAATTGTGATGGGCTCAGGATTTGGGAAATTCTTCAGAGTCAACGCAAAAATGTTGCCGTAGAAGAATTTCATGTTGCCCTCATTATTGGAGAAACATGATTTTCATCTCTGTACATCTTGACCGTGATCTTCGTCTGTTACGCCAACGCCACGATCGCCGATGCTCCAACTTCATGTCTGGTGATTTCTTTGTACTCTCTCATTCTCTGACACAGATTCCACTGTTTGGGATCCCATTTTCGACGTCACCCTCGTCTTCGATGTAGCAGAAGTAACCGGTCGGGCACTTTAGGGGATCTCCACCGTCATCGAAGAACGTTGTGGTGCAAGTCTCAACTGAAATCGGAGGGGAAAAGAAAATGAAACACAGTTTGTGTGGTCCAATCAAGGAATAATTAACTATGTTGTCCTTGATCTGGTTTGGGATTTGTAGGGGGAGGTGGGCGAGGGGTAGGAAGTTTATTGACCATTTTCTACTCTTTCGTAGGCCATGACTGTTATAGTATTTTTGACAGGTATTGGGTGAAATGTTGACTACGAGGGGAATAATCATCAGAATGTTTGATAATGATACATCACTTTTAAATGAAAGACTAACATGTGATAACCACTTTCGCCAAATTTCATGCGCATATGTTGTTTACTTTTCAAGATATTGCAATTTGAAAGTTCATAAAAAAAATCAATCAGGATGCTAGCATTCCATGATTGTGATGTTATGACCAGACCACTTGCCATTGAAAGCTTTTACTTTTCTTTGTAATTTACTGACAAATACCTTTAAAGGTTATGCATCTATTCAAATAGAGGTATTCATGATTTGAACATTGTATCATACACCTCAGTAATTCAACACAAAGTTGTGAGCATGTGTATATGCATTCATGGAAATATAAGTTAAGGAAAACAAAGAAATGCAGTACATTAAAATTGTGCTATCAGAGGTTATGTCACATGGTAGTTTGACTTACTCAAGTTTGTTCACATTTACCAGAGACAAAAATGGCAGCACCACCCTTCTTTGAATTTCAAAAGTACATAACTTGGGAAGGGAATAATATTTTCTAATGAAACTTTGAGAAGCATTTGTCAAACACTTCTGCTTTATATTTGATAAAGGTATCCCCAGGGTTTCATTATCCTTTAAGTTTAGCTGCATTTATCCAGTAAACTACTTCTCACTGCAATTTGTAAGGACAACAATCTTAGGCTCAAGATGAAAATGCAAAAGTTGATACAATTGTTGAAACTGTGCTTAACAGAATTGTGTGTATTGTAATTTATGTATGTGTCTACCTCTAGACAATCCTCCCTGCTGGAAAATGTTTGAATCGGCCATTTTTTTTCAGTGATGTTCACTTTGATGTGATTCTTTTCCAAAGATTTTTTGCTCCAAATGTTCTGAGGCGAGTTTAAAAGTAAGATGAAGTCAAACACGTCTCATAAGTCATGCACTTGTTATTACTGCATTGACCATAGCCTATCAGGATGAATTCTGTGAGGCTCACCCTCCACGAGCATTCTCCGGGGAGAAAATCTCTTTTGTATTTTGTACTCATCAGCAAACAAATAGTAACTGTACAGCTTTGGTCCATTCTGGGAGTGTGATCGTACAATTTGAAGCTTTCAGAAAAGTGTGGATAACTAATGATGTCACATTGGACCACAACAGTGCCTCTGTACTTGGCTTGGGTGATTCCAACAGTTTTGGAACCAAGTACTTGCCACCATATAATTACAACTCTGAAGCATCTCATGACTTCTACTTTAAATGACATCATTAGTGCACCATATGGAACATCATATTGTTGTATAGAGATGGTCATTCCACCCCACCGTACGCAAAAGGTCGTACAAAGTTCAGTCTTCCGGTGTTTACCCCAGATTTGTTTAACTTTTTATTTCCCTCAGACAGTCAGATTAGACAAGATAATACATTAAAAAATACTAAACTTAGACCCTGTTCTCAGAAAGGTTGCGCAACCCTTTCGTGATTGGTTGATCACGGATGGCAACCACCTCACTTAGTTACGTAGGTAAACCATTTGACCTGTGATTGGTCAGTGTCGGCAATGTATACCGTGATCCTTTGCAGTTAAGCGTGGGTCAATCCACCGACCTCGCCACGCCGCCGGCACTGGCTTTCTGGATGTCTAACTGTCAACGTCGTCTCAGTGTATTATGTAGGCCTGTGTATCTATCCTCGCTTGTGTCACCGTCAGCTCATCTCTCCGTTTTCTCTTTTTCTTCATCATCCTCGTCTTGATTTTAATTGATTTATGTGTGCCAGTCCAATCAAATAATAAATGGAACTTTGATCGTAAAGGTCAACTTCTGTCTCTATCTGGTTCTGACGTTTCCGCCGCTGGGGCAGTCATAACACGACTGAAAACCCCACATATTCTACAATATTTTGAGCAGGAATTATCGTTTAGGCAGTGGAGGGCCCCAAACAGTGTTGTCAGGTAAAAATTGGGCCTGTCGCTAATAATCTAAGGATTTCAGATATAGGCTATGCTTGATTAGGAAAAAAGAATTAGAAATTAGAAATAGTGGATTTTGAAGGTTATGATTTATTAAACTTGCAAGAGGACGCACAAAATTATCTTCACAAAATTATCATCACATGTTTTTTTTTTATAATTTTAAAAATCCACTGGAGTCATGACTCCATGGAAAGTGGAGTAGGGTCGTGACTCCTGGCTGGGAGACGCCACTCTGAAGTAAAGTCCAGTATTAGAGTCGCCCAAGTCTGTTACGTACAAACAAAACAGGATAGTTTAGGTGCTTGAAACAAAGTATTTAAGAGGAATTTTCCAACAGTGTGACCCTTCGGTGTGTTCACAAGATAAAGCTTAGCAGAGACTGCCATGGCCGTTGTCAAATATCTCAAGACTTGAAGAGCCCGCCAGCATTCATGGAGGCAAGAAATTCTCTCCTGCAGGTGTATTTTTTGTGCTTGTTACTCAGAAGAAAAAGTCTGCTTCACGTCCAAATTAACTGGCAGAAATGAAATAGGATGATGATTTAGTGTGCTAATAATGAATGTAATTTTAATGTTTGAATGTGCAATTTTATGATTAAATCTGAATCTTCAGTTGGTGTCATATCTGCTGAGGGAATACTGCAGCAAGGTTTGAAAATATATGTTGCAGCTGCCTTGAAGTAAAAGAAGAAACCAGTGCTTTGATTTACTGAAAATGTCTTTTTCTAGTATTTATTGGTAGAGACTTTAGTGAACAGAGCTCTTTATTTTTTTTTTTCATGTTAACTTTACATAAAACACCACATATTTGCTGACATCTCATGGAAACTAGTAAGGAATAACATGACAGTAGGCATCCAAACAGTGTGCCATTTCACTGGTGGGGGGGGGGGGGGGGAGTTGACGGTGTGTAGAGGGTAATTGTCGGTGGTGGTCAAGTTGGTAGGTTCATTATTTGACTATTTTGGAGTAATTGTAAATCACAGCAATTGGGAATGAATTGCTCCAAAGGCAGTCATCTAATAAAGTGATATAATGAAAGAATGCTGCAAAATTCAGTTCCACCGACATTTTTTGGAAGTTAGAAAGGGGGCTACTTTATCATTAACCTTGGAAGATGCAAAAGCAATCCTGATATTACATTTTTTACATTTCTTTGCCAATCAAGTTTTTTTTTTTCAGGAGATCAAAGTTTTTCAATAAAATACTGAAATTCGTAAGAAAGCTTGTTTACTATTGTTTGTGTTTTTCTTCTCTATTTTTTTTTTCAGTGCATCATCCTTTGAAGTACTCTGTGATGTAAACACTTTTTTTTTGTTTTTTTTTTGGCAGAGAGGGTTAGGGGTCAACATCTCATCAATGTACTTTCAAGATCTAACGTTTTGTTAGCTTTATGTAAATGATTTCCTTTTCAATATCACCTTGCGTTCTTATTTCATTTTAAAGGAACCTTTAGGGTAGTGGTAGTGTGACACAATTTCAACTTAATACCATACAATCTATAGGAGAAGAGGGATTTTGCATGGTCTCATAAAAGGGTCCGTATGGCCCATTTGGACCTTGGACCTCAAAATCTTGAACACCCTGAAGACACAACTACCATAATGCATCCATATACCAGGTATAAACTCTGTCCAAGCTTTTATAACTTGAGACAACCTGTTAAAAAGTTTGTCAGAGTTTTTTCCCCCAAAAGCCCCCAGATGACCTTTGATCTCTACCAAAGCAACAGGGCACACTTCCTCAATATGGTAGACCTACATCCCAAGTTTGACTTTCATCCGACTTTCCCCTATTGAGTAAGAGCATACCCAAGCAAGTGTCACAGACATTCACACGCGCGCGCGCCAACCTGACTGCACAGGTTCCTTTGCTGACGCAAGAAACCAAAAAGATCCAGACATGAATTAACAATTCAGCTTGTACTGTAGTGACTGCACTTTCCCTTTAAATTCATTGTATTATGCGTAGACGTTATGTGGGGACGCACTGGCTCATCCAGTTGTTGCCGTCAGAGCGCACATAGAGATACGGCGTGATTGACGTACAACGCAGAGCCGTAGGCCTAAATAGAGTTGGCCAAACTCTCTTTATATATGGCTCTGGTACAACGCCCTCACAAGTTTTCAAGGGATGGTTTACTGCCAATGGCATCTTTTCGGGTCACAAGGAAACAGTGCCCTAGTTTACTTCATTGGGTCGGGTCGTGAAGTAACGTATCGCTTGGTAATGTGATTGTAATAAACAAAACATGTTGCTTGGAGGCATCGATCTCGGGAATGATCGCCACTGCGGGTTCATGATGTACTATGAAAGGCCTAATGTTATAATCAAATTTCCCGCACTCCTATATCCCACGAGACAAGATGTACATTTTCTTCCATGTGTTTCTAATGAGATGTGTGGCACATTAGGAGGTAAAATTCCTTTTGCTTTATGAGCATTTTGTCAGCGTCACGTGCGTCCAGATTCAACTTTGTTCAATTATCTCGTAAAGCCTATTCGTACTGACAAAGAGTTGGCTCAGTTTTGAAAAGGTTCGTCTCTGCTTGGTCAATGCACTCCAGTGGTGCCATCTTGTCAAAAATTCATATGTATTCGCCTTAAGCGTTGGCAGTACTTTTCAATTAGTCCAGTGAATGATGATTGACTTACAGTGCTCTATAGCAGCCTGCAAATATGTATATGCAGGCAAACATTGCATGCATTGTCAAACATGAAGGTTTATTGGTAAAACAAATAATATTCTTCTTTTATCTCCGTGAACCGCGTTCTTCCAATTCAAACCGTTTCACAGTGCATCCTGAAATTCTGTCATCTGTTGGAATTTTCGGCAGAAATTTTCTGCAGCGAGAGTTCGCAGTTTGTCGACTTTTGTCACATGTTGCATTCATTCACATATTTACAACCGATGGTGGATTGCTGACCTCATAATCGGGTATTCGTTTTTTCAAATACCCAGTGACGGAGTATATAGAGTCGGGAATGACAAAGCATAAAGTGTGTGCAATAGCTTATGGTGTAGTCATATATGGTTTGGTCAGTGTACAACTAGGCTCGTTTTGAAAATATCGAATCGGTAAGTTTCGATACTGACTAACAGCAATGTCGGTTATAGACAAAATTGACTATCTACTGATTCGCGATATCGGTCCAACACTAGTTTATATATTGGCCTACCGTCCTCTCCGGCAGGGTGATAGCTCTTAATGATTTCAAAAAGCCTTATCCGCGGGAAGCCAGCATATACACTGCCTGCAACGAGCTGGTTCCGACCTATGCACTTGATGCTCATCGTGAGAATTGTTATGGCAAACGAGAGGCAGTTTTGACGATCATTAAAAAGTTGGAAGTCATCCCTATGACTCCTTATGCTTTCCTAGGCTCCTAGCCAGGTCAAATCTCTAGGGGGCTTATAGAAATGAGAGGGGAGGTGCCAGTACATGTGACAAAATGTTGATACGTCTTCTTCCTAAAATATTCTATTGGACGACTTTTTCCAGGGGGGGGGGGGGAGACCTGATGAATTCCCTTTGTCGCGAAGTAAACTTAAAAAGAACTAGTAATTTCTTAATTAACGACCTGAACTGAAAATTTGTAATGTCATGATTATGTGCCAGTCTTCATGTTCTAGTTACATGTTGGCCCTACATTGTGCTATTTCGATGTGAAATTCCAAGATGGCGCAGGCCTTGTCATATTTACGTCAAAGTATTGCCTATTGCCCCCGGTGGTGTAATATATGATATTAAGGCTTAACGCTTCACCTGTCACGTGATATACATCAGTTGAGTCAAGAGTACCCATAATGCAACATCACGTCTCTTTTTATACCATCCGCTAACAGCTCTACATTGACATATCCACTTACAATATAGCTCCACAGGCAATGTGTGCTTCATAACATTTCAGAGTATACGCATATTGATTGACTCTTGTTTGTTATTAATTCGAGAGCGTAAAAGTTAGATGACTTGTCCCATGATGCAACAGCTGGGACGACTCTGTCACTTTTATGTCGCCTCATGTCACCGTCACAGCTGTTCATGTCAAACTTTGGTTTGCATTATTCATCTTTATCTTTTTGTCTTCTCTTTAATGCATCACTATCTTCTTTCCATTTCGTGAATCAGTTATTCGTTTGTCTGAAAAATTTGGAATATTTTTATCGCTTAAAGAGGCTCATTGAGTTGTTTTGTGAAATTCACTCAATTTTTCTAAACCGGTCAAGTTTGTTTCACATACTAATGACAAACAGTCAAACTAAAAGGATCCCAAAGTTTTACATATGTTGGAACATTAATGAGTGAGTAACCAACGATTAAATTTGGTTTTTGAAACTTTGTGACCAGACATTTTCACATTAGTACATTCACATGCACACAATCAGAGCAAGTAACGGTCAAAAATTCGAAAAAATTGACAGTTTTCATATAACTATTGGATGTGAAACTTGATTAATTATGCTGATTGTGAGTATTGTCGTGTGTTTGTATACTTCAAAATCACCGCAATCTTTACTGATATCAACTCAATGAGCCCCTTTAACTGGTAAAATCATGTCTCAATAGTATGTTTGGTTCGGAAATTGTTAATGAAAAATTTATTTCAAAATGGTACATTGCCTAGTGAGGAACTTGTGATGTCACCCAGGCACAACTTTAAAAGTTTTGTATTTCTTTATATAATCTTGACTGTCTTAAAAGAAACATCACAATAGTTTAGGAGATGGGACCTTAATTAATTCCCACTCTATTTTAATGTAAAAATACAATATAATCAGTATACAATGTTACAACTATAGTTAAATCAGTCAAGTACAAAGTTCAAGTTCAAAGGAAAGCAAGGACTTCTTGTAACATTTTGCCAGTGTTAAATCCCATTTTTGGTAACTTTCGTGAGTCAAAAGGAAATCTTTTCTGGCCAGAGAAGTCTTTCTCCTTCAATTAATAATAGCCTATCTTGAGTTAGGAACATCATATTGTCATGGGCCCGGGTTTTTAACGCCTTAAGTGGAAAATTATTCTTTTTGATTTAAGAATCCCGCTTAAATTGCCAGTAAAGTATGCCTTTGATGCCGTTCGTGTGAGATTTTTGCTTATATGGACGACGATATAACCGTGTGTAGATTCCTCTGACTCATGGCACGGTGCATGATTTTACAGAAGTATCCGAATTGAGTGGTAAGCAACTCTCTGTTCTGAGGTTCTCCGAAGGTAGCCTAGTGACGACCCCATGGGGTAACTCGGCTCGTGACAAAACGACCGAGCTGGTATTGTCTCATCAATGTCACCTCCAGGTCGCTCAGAGACGACAGTTTTACGACTAACAGGGCCCTAAATCATTTATTTAAGGACGGTTTAACCTGTCATCAGTGGGCGATAGGAGAGCTAAAGCTTGAGTTCACCCGCGAAGTGCACTTTCTCGGTAAAACAGTTATGAGTAAAGCGTATCGCGTGTGATGTGCGTTATTGCACTCTGATAGTAAAAAAAAAAAAAAAACTATCGTAAAGGCGTGCTGCCAAGCTTAACATGCACATGCCGATGAACTTTGTAATCGCTCTCTGCAGGTAACATATTTTCAACTATTTTAGTTGTAAAAATCCAAGAAAGAACTTGACGGAATATGGGAAATGGTTTTCATGGCTGTTGCAGACTGTTCGATTCTTGGATTCACGCAGCCCGCCATGTTTCCCCCACCCTCTCCACCTTATTTTCATCTGTGTTGATGCCCAAGAACAGCCAGTGGGTTACTCCTTTTCGTTCACAGACGTTAAGCCCAGATTCATCGTGGAGGTGAACAGTTTACGCAGACATTTGAATGAACTGCTAATCGCTAAATAAGTCTTGTTGCAACAGCCTGTAAATTTTATCAAAGTGTGTAAGACTGAGCACCACTCGAAATATCACCGACTTGCACGCAGAGAAAATCGTGGAGAAAATTCGATTGATTGCTCCAAGTCTTTTCCATCTCCCTCAACGACACTACCAGTCTGAAGTTAGCAGAGGATTCTAGCTCTAGAGCTGGAAGACACTTCCAGCTCCCTGCATAGGACAAGCAGCATAGGTTGCCTTGTAGTCGTATATACTTATATTGCCTATGCATACTACGTAAACGACCAGTGTCGAGCTTAGTCGGTGTCCTTTACCCAGTCATTTCGTGCCATTCTACTTGTTCGACTTATTAGTTGGCACGAACAAGTAAAGAGCAGGCAGAGGTATCTTAATTTACCGCGTACCACTTTGCCGCCAAAGTATATAAGGCCTAACAATATTTTACCGATTACAGTTTTTACCGAATTGTATGTAGTTGCAGGCAGTCACTTTTGTGTGTGAATTTCAAGTTCCTCCACTGAGGCGGCATTTCTTGTGCCTTTCAATTTCGGCCATGTTGCACATAGCCAGATGGCCGGTGATGGGATTTCTCGGCCGCCCTAAGTTGCATATATTTAGTCTTGAAATAGACATCTCATGTCTGTAATACCTCAGTCAATCAACTAGAAACATATCGATCTAAGAAAAATTATCATTTGGATTGCTTTTAACTAGAATATTTCCACTTATAGCGTTCTTCGGTCGCTCCATAACTTTTAAAATCACCTTCATGGAAATAGGGCGTTTAGAATATAACGAAATGGCATACAAAGAAATAGCTGTAATCATCATTGTTAAACCATTCAATCTCATCAATGGACATCTGCAATGATCGTCTCCTCACATAATGCATGTGATGAGTAACGGAAGATGCATCACGGTTTGAATTCACAAACAAATAATTATTGTTGAGCAACAAATAACTGAATTTCTATCTGTGAGAAACTTACTTTTTGAAGAGAAAGCTTCTGTCCTTCCTTATTTTGAAAAATCTATCTCTCCATGTACACAAACATTGGTTTTAATAATGTTGTTGTTTTCTATTTAAAAAAAAAACGCCCTATTTCCTTTTAACATAGGAGGGACCAAATTTCAAATTCTCCTGCATCTTATCTACTATTTAAGGGGACTCCACTATCGGTTGGCGCGAAGCGCACCAAAAAATCGATTTTGTCCACCAAAAAACAAAACACCCCTCCCTAGATCACCGGAAATGGCATTTACAACACTTTTTTTTTTGTTACGCCTCACCTACCGCTACAAATAAATGTAACATAAATTCGTTTTCAAGTAATTTTATTTTGGGGGTCAAAATATGATTGGAGCCTGAAACGCACACCCCATCCCCGTGAGATCGCCAATGTCTAAGGGACTAAGTTGGTTTAGAGGAGAGGGATGCTGGAGTGTATGAACAGTAATCAATGCAGCTTGATCAAAATCGAGAAAGTGCCCAAAATTGGCATATACATCGCGTTTTCGTTAAGTTTTGCGTTTGCGTTGCGGCCTATCTAATTTCAAGTAAGCATGATTTGAAATTGGTCATAAACCTTCCAAGATTTGAGGTAACTGATGACGGAAACTTTCCTTGAGTCATGGGCCCATGGATTCTTGGTCTCATGTTAATTGAGACGACTGTTGTATTGGACTTACGGGAGAAAGTAGACAACATTTGACATTTGAAAAAAAAAATAAAGAGGCACATTGAGTCTTGTAGCGAAATTCATTTAAAATCTATCAAGTTTTCTTTACATACTAGTTACAAATGGTCAACCCAAGACGATCTCTATATGTAAGATACAAAGGAACATCAATGAATGTGTAATTAATGGTTCAATTTCGTTTTGAAAAATTCGTGACCAGACCGTTTTTACATTGGTACTCATCCATATGCACACAGCTGGTACAAATCAGGTGAAATATTCCAAGACTTTTCATAACTATTGGATGTGAAACTTGAGTACGGAAATTATGCCACTTGTAGGCAGTGACATGTATCTGTACCCTTGAGAAACCTCACAAAAGTATTAATATCAACTCAAGGAGCCCCTTTAAAATTTATCTAGCCTAAACCGGAAGCATATTACTGAAGTACAGAAACTTATCAATTATCCCGAGAATAATGGAAGACCAACTGTATTGAAGCCCATCGAGCCTCGATCCTGTACTATTTAGGCTGATCACTGACAGAAAATGCGATAGACTTACCGGCGTAGGGCTCTTCCGGTCCCGGAATTAACCAATATTTCCCTGTGATTTAGAACCAAAAAAAAAAAAAAACCTTTTGAATTTCCTTTATCAACTTGTGAGATTAACATAGGCCCTACTTGTTATATTCATTAATTTGTACCAGTAACAATAAGAAAAGTTGTAACATTTAAGATCAGGGCAAAGGAGGGGGCACATAGGTCCCATTTTCTACATAGGCCAATTTTACGTGTTCCTGGTCGCCCCTTCTGCTATTGTGAGATCTCGTATCAGTATAGTTACTGGTGAGCCTATCTTTCTGGATGAAGGAAAAAAAAAACAACTGTGAATGCTCCCCCCCCCCCCCGTTATTCATTCAAAGTAAAGACTGACGTCAACAACTGACATGCGAATCAACGACCCCCCCCCCCCCCCCCCCGCTTCAACCTCTATCATGCAGAAACTATCGAATGCCAAAAGGGAAAGAAATTGTAAATAGGAGAAGCTTAATGAAGCAACCGTAAATGAGACAAACTATATATGAGACAACATTGGATGAGACATTCCAAAAAGGAAACAAAATCAAATGAGGCAACAAAACAAGTTGAGATAGACTGCAATGAGGCAACAAAATTCGTTGCCTTTTGGTGTTCCATAAGAAACGAAATGATTTCTATTTTCTCCTCATTACCTCCTGTCCGCTGTCTCTGAGGCTCAGCCAACCAGTCGATTACTACAAGAAACAAGAGAGGAAACATTAATGTTATCACGTGACATAAAATGAAACGATACACCATGTACCATATGTTGCTCGCAATTCCATTTAGTCTCTGATGTGTAAATGATTACGTCCTCTGACAGAAACTCCATACCCTCCTCCCAAGTCACCGAATAGAACATTCATTAATGTCATGTTTTTTATCGTGCTGTTTTGTGAGATACAGATCGCGGCATACGTCGGCACAGACTTCTTGGGTTACTTACGTCTGCGTGAGAAAGCAATTTTGGAGCGAAACAATCTCATGACACCGATCACAAAGTCACCTCGTTCATCAGAACATGAACATGCTCGTGACAGTAGTTAAAAGCTCATCCGACGAAATGTGTAGGTCTGTACATTGATTACATTCAGACATTGATTGAAAGGGCATTCACATTGTCCAAGACAGACTAAATCTATCAACAGTGGTCATGCACAAATCGACCGGGAGGGGGGGGGGGGGGAGTGGAGAAACAGTGAGAAAGTGTGCGGCCCACCACTAAGTGGACCGAAAACATAGAGGCATATATGAAAAGGACTAAAGTCGGACGTATACACGCTTTTGTTGAAGTTGTCTCTTCTGCAGTTGCTCTTTGCATGTAAACCCTGCATCTGAAACAAATTTGAGTTGTAAATACGTTATACATATAGACTTTATCAATCTCGTAGAAGATAAAGTTAAACGTGCCCTCATTATAAACCTTCGATCCTCCCAACTTACTTTAAGATATTTTTTTTTCAATCACAATGCAAAACACATATAAACAAAGGAAAACTATGGATGACAGCAGTGACTGCTATAGGACATTTTAATTACAGGTTACGATGTTTTAACCTTGAAGGAAACAATCTTGACGCATCGAAAATAAAAAAAAACATCCCCTTGCAGAGTGTGAAATCCTTCGGTTATTTTTACAGAATGACCTGTATGGCAGATTTCGTGATATTTTCTGCATTAGCACGTCCACACATGCAGGTATCACTCACTCTGTTGGTAATTCCGACAAAAAGAGTTTACTATTGTTTCTCTGCCACTAAATTCCATTCTTTCACCTCGTTTGGTTTTTATCTCCTTTTTACCTCTTTCACCTTCTCTCTCTATTTTAACAGCTTTGTGACTGTTTGGAAGTCAACTACTCGGTGAGATTTCAGCAACCTTGCCCAAACCAAAAAACTGACCCACACGGCTCATATTTTATGGTTGTAATTAAACAGATCATAAATCTACCCTCCGATGTTCTTGATGTTCTATAATAAAATGATCGTAACTTGTCAAAGATCAAAACAAAGAAGTGATAGCCTTTGCATAGTCATTTACTAAATTGATTCATTTAGGACTAGTTGTTAACTTTCTACTGTTATTCTTTTGCACTCAGTCTCCCTGGGTAGCTTTGCTTTGTCCCAATGTTTTTTTTTTGTTAGACAATTTTCAATGTACATATTTACGGGTACCTACATACTCTGCAAAAGACTCAATATTTGCGATATAAGAATATATTTGTAAGTATTATAAATGAAAAAAGGGATCTGCTATTTGACCCTGATCATGAAACTGAAAAATGGAGATATGCGTGTGTGTGTGTGTGTGTGGGGGGGGGGGGGGGTCGAGGGAGGGGGAACTTTTTCAGTGTTACTCCTTTTTCTTTTCATTTCTTTAATTTTAGTATACACATACATGTACAGACAACTAAGGCCCTATCTAGTCCCCACCCCTTTATTTCTTTTTTGTACTTCCTTTTGAATGCTGGATGGTGCGGGTTGAATAACCACCAATTCTCTCCACTTTAGTCCTGCACTTGAAAACTTGATGGCCGTAAGAGTGTGTTAGGCTTCTCGACACCGTTACATACATACGTATATATTGCTGTATACACTCTAAAAAAGTTCCTTGACAAGGAACTGGTTCTCCCTGGAGGACAAAAACTTCCCTCTAGGAACTTTTATTTCTTTTGTAATTCTTGTAATTAGTTATTCTCCAACCCCATGGGTTCTTCCTGTAGGACAGTTGAAGCACCCCTCTTTTTTTGGAGTGCTCACCTGGGGCAGGGGCCACGATTACGCTCTCCATGCACGTATTCTTGCAGCCATTATGACAGCATTTCGCCTGTCTATCACAGTTAGCATCTGACCAACACTCGCACTGGTGACAAGCATTCTCTGGTACCTCGTCAGGTGAGGGCGTCGTAGGACAACTTCCTTCGTGAAATATGTTTGGATCGTCTGTCATCTGAAGTAGAAATACAAGTAATGATGATCAACATAAATTTCTGTTTTCGTTTAAATTCAAACACAAGAATGGACTATGTCACAAACAAACTGGTAGGTATAGATGAGTGTGACACATGCCTGGGTAACAAAAGAAAGGTCGTGAGTAGTTCGGTGGCGAATAAAGATATCAAGTTCTTTTCAAATTTTACGACGGCGTTGCCAAATTCTCCAGGCAGGGATACATCAATACTCCAAAGAAATATTATCAAAGGACGAATCAATGTGAAGTCGATATATATCGTCGCAAATAGGCGATGTACAAATTCTTTTACCTTTACCGACTTTCACCATGACGAAAAATACATGCACAGCACCCCGTTGTTTAACGTCACCTGTTTTCGCTGCATAGACGGTGACCTTTGACCCGGAATGTCAACTAACATTTTAGCAAACTAGAGCTGAAGGCTTCTTCGAATTGGCTTCACTGAAGAACTGAGAGGATAATTTCATAAGAGGGAATAAGCCCTTGAGGTGTTTAACCAAATTTGTTGATGTTGTTGTTGTGGCATGTTGGCGAAAAGAAAAAAGATAGAGAGAGAGAGAGAGAGGTGGAGAGAGGTGGAAAGCAAAGTGTTATTATCGGGTGCCATGAATTGAGAATTGTGAAAACTAAAGCTTGGCTCTGTAATCAGAAGAGATGCATATAATTAACCTTTCATTGATGAAAGAATAACTGTAATTAGTCAATTGATACAAAGATATGCAACCAGGGTGGGTTTTTGTTCGGACAGCATTGCCAGTACTGCCACATTCGAAGTATAGGCTATGTGGAAGACTGCTGTCTACATTTCAAAACCATAACTCCGCACCTGGATTGGCTACCCATACTGCATTAAGGTTACTACAATGTCTTGGCTGTTTCTGGGCAATTTGTATGATGCTTCCATTCCCCTCGTTGTTTTCATGAAGCCATTTTGTCGTATTTGTAATTTCCTCCACACATACACTTGTGTACTTTAGGACAACCTTTTCTTTACACAGCGACATGACACCGGAAAGAGTTGACGAAGTTATCCAGTGTCAACGGTTTATCGAGACCTGGGATGAGACTTCACCCGACTGGAATCAAAAGTGACAATCCCGTTGAAGTTACGCTCATTCAGTGATTTTTCCAAGGTACCTAGTAAGTGAAAGACCACAGCATGGTACATGATTAGATCCCTCAACCAAAAAAGAAGAACACAAAAATGCTATCGTAATGCCTTGTCTTCAACGATACAAACAGGTACTTCGATATTGTCTTTGGCTTTTACAAGGTCTAAGGTTCCTGTTTTATTACTAGTTTTTTCTTTGCGAAGGCTATGGAGGAAAAAAAAAACCGTGCTCCATGTGAGGTAACTTGTACTTGAGAAGACCTTAGACGCTTGTCACATGCAGACAATATCGGGTATTTTAAAACCATTGGACGGATTAAATCATTGAGGAGGTCGTGCCCCCGTATCTTGGGTTGCTGTTATTTTATATTCTTGACATAACTAGCTGTGAATTAATCTGTCGCTTGAATGTTTGAGGGGCAGATATATCATGCTATTGATCGTGACAAGGCCTGACAGGAAAGCTCTAACATACGGTTCCTATACCGATCAACTCTTTAAATTGTTGCGCCAGTTCACATTGTTCAGCTTGTCTGACCGACCGCAGTGCATCGCATCGTCACCTTGTCCTATTTGTCCACATGGAAGTCGGCATCATGATGTAGCCAAGTGTGTATCATACCATTAATGAGAAAAAAAAAACCAAAATGAAAATGTTTGAACGCATACGTAAACGTATTCGTTTTCTCAGTGTCGGGGCAATCTTGGGGTAATGTTTAAAGTAGTTCCAGATTAGAAAATGAACACACACACACACACGAAACTTTGTTTTCCATTCATTCCGAGGACCTCATTGTGCTTTCTACTGTTTTTTCTACAGAAGACCTAAAATCTATTGTTTCGGTCCTCGATCCCATCCGAAAACAAGGGCACACACACACACACACACTCACACTCACATATATATACATATATATATCAAAAGAAATTCAATTAAATTGATTATCATGTTAGCTTACATATTACCTTTTCTTCTTTTTCGCATACAACTTATTTGCACTAATCTGAGCGTACATAGCAATGGACTAGACACAAAATCACAGGACAAGGAACGCAGTAGCATGAGATGTTTAAGAAGTGTAGCCAGCCTTGGTTGGACTTGAAGTCATGAAATCATGATGGACGGATAAATATATCCGGTATATATCTATACGTCAAGGTAATAACTTTGGGGGTGGCCTGTTTGTTTTCAAAATATTCTTTCAAGCGATCTCACCGTGCTTTTGAACAATGATGTACATAGTCCACTTTAATAAGGCGTTAAAGACCAACTGGGAGGCACCAACTGATGGAACCACACCAAAAACGCATTTTTCATAGAAATGTTTATTCCTTCCCAATACATGTAGAGGATATACTCTCCACATGCTGCCCTGTATAACAAAACAAACGTCATTCACTGCATAAGAGGCTGATTAGGGATCAGAGACCGGCATGCAACCCCAATAAATCGATTAAAATCAAACAAATTTCGAAGAAAAAATAGCATTCAAGTAAAGAGGCTGAATGAGTGTATATATGGACACAAATGATAAGTCGGTGGTCTATGTAGACAGAATGTTATAACCGTCTAGAATTTAGTCCAGACAGTGATGCAAACCAGTTTTTGTATTGACGTTTATGGAATTGTGTTGTTCAGATATAGAGTCTGTAACCATCTAGTCCTCAAAGGATTTCCATAATGCGCCTAAAATCATGTCTCGAGAAGACATTTTCTACATGATAGAACATGACGTGATAGCCAGGTATACCATAATGGTTAGAGTGTGTACTTTCGAGAGGGGATAAACATGTATGATATCATGTGATGATTGGCTGCAGTAGCCTATTAACTGTTTACTAAAGTTAAATAGATATTCCTGTGACAGGTGAATGAGTTTTTCATAAAAGATAAAAGATCTTTTATTTCAAACCCCATGCCAATATCTCCTTCATGACTTTACAATACTGCACCCTTGCCCGAGATACCGGTACGTATCTTCGGTATGTCCTCACTTTTACTCCTTTTCACATCCACCAGTTCTCCCCCCCCCCCCCCCATGTTGTCAACATCGATAACAAAAAAGTACGGTAATACACTCATTTTCTTACCTTTTCTTCCAAGTCCTCTGACTAGCCAAATTTCAGTTATTTGTATTTAGTTCACTATTTCTCATTTATTCTTATATTTATTCTTATTCGACTGTTCGGTTCTATCGTCTCAACCCCCCCCCCCCCCCTTTCCCACGCACACGCCCAAACAATCCACTCAGCTCATCTTTAGGTAGGTAACGGAAGTCTCGGGTTGCGGTAAGGATGTCGAAAAGTGACCCCTAAAGAATCAGCACAATTTCTCACACGAGTAACTTTAGCCAACGTGTTTTTAATAATAACAACAACTACAACAACAACAACTACAACAACAACAACCACAAAAAAGTATTTGGAACTAATTGCTTGACCGGGATGACAATAATTTATTTATGTTGTATTAATCATTTACTACCTATATGGGTTAGGAAATGATACTTTTTGTAATGATGATGTCATCTTGCCCACATTCACAGGAGTCACTCTACGATAATCCATTTTGAAGGGGTGGGGGTGGGGGGGGGGGAGGTGGGGAGTGACAGTGGGTTGCATGTGAGGTGTGTTGAATTGGGTTCTGGTGCTACTGGGTCGAGAAGAGACGATGGTAGACCGGGTCTCAACGCCGCTGATCGGTGAATGTAGCCTAATATATATATCGGATGTTCCAAAGTACCTAATCGCAGACTGCTTTAATATAAATCACTGCAGGCTTCACTGAGATGAAGATGTCATATTATTTCATTTCAATCAAAAGTAGTCAACAGTTTCCACCAGCTTTCCATTTTATTTCTTTATTGAACCCTGTGTAAGTGGTATGAGTGGGTGTAGGAGGAAGGGTAGTGGGTTGCTGTCAGCCCTCTTTGCTCCCAACGCAAAAAATTGTCGATTACATGGTGCCGGTGCTTTACTAGTTTTTTTTTTTATTAAACTAATCCGAGCGTTACAATTATGTGTACTTTTTTCCATGAGAAGAATACTTCGATTTGGTTGCCAATCAATTCGCACAACTCCTCTTTCCCTACTCGGCACACCCCACCCCACGTCACGCCACGCCACCCCACGTTACGCCATCTCACATAGAGATACAGCTCTTGTGTACACCTTCGATAAGACATTACTGTCAAAATCCAGAAATTATTCGCCTGGAGTATAGGCCTAGCCTTTCAAATGAAAACTGTGAATAAACGATAATGAAACTATTATACGATTTTAACATTCCATTTTGATCGTCTCCAGCTTTCTGTACGGTCGCTGAACGTTGGAAGGTACTGAACGGTAAGATCTGAGATAACTACTATTCGACGCAGCTTCCCCGACCTATCAAACGATGAACAAGCATGCATCTTACACGGCAACAAGAGGTCGTATAAGTCTAAGAAAACTGACTCAAAGCAGCAACAAAAAGTTTGGCAACGCGAATTGACAGGCTGCACAGATGTTTTCCGTCACGAGCCTGACGGAGTAGCCAGCTAGGCCTTTAATTGAAAGGACTTCATGCATGTACACCATTTCTTAAGTCTCTCAATTTAACTTTTAAAATAAAAAGAAACTGAAAAATGATGAGTGTATGTTCACGGCTTTAGGGAAAAAGATAAGAAAGTAAAAGTTGTCTTTTTTCTCACAACCTCTCGGCCGTGTCCTCCGTTGAAGGTATACATCTTATAGCATATGCATCCATTTACTGTAACCCTTAAGAGAAAGTAATCTTGAACTCATCGATACTGGCAACCTATACGTGGACATGTATACAGTACAGAGCCTACTACTTCTCTTTATTGTTATTAACCATCACTATTTTGAAATGAGACTAGTACCCTGCCCCCCCCCCCCCCCCCTCGAATCCTAAACTCACCGCTGTTGTTAAGTCTCTCGGACGACAAATAACGATCCTTTCTTCGCTGGTAGGTACAGATCCACCATCTGCCTGACCACATAATTCGGTCAAAATAAACGCAATGGTAATTGCCAGGCTTCCATCCATCTCAGAGAAAACGACACCAATCCCGATAAGTTTTAAAATCAACAATAATAGTAATAATGATAAAAAGGTAGGAACAAACGAAACTCCTAACACTTTGGAAACCTGTCTATATTTTTCTTTGTTTTGTTTTGTTTTGCTAAATCGTAAATATGGTCCAATAGTAAATTTGCATGTAACAGACGGGTGGAATTAAAGCCATACACTCACAGAGATTACATGATAACAGTTGAAAGCACGGTAATCCAGTCCCGTCGGAACTGTTACGAGCACGTAGCGCTGCATTCCCCGAAGTTTGGCTATACCCGTCTGTACCCCTATTTCACGTCCAAAAATGATCTTCAAAAAAGAAATCCGTGCTATTACTGTTTCATCAATGAAGGTAAAAATCTTTTTTTTCTCTTTTTTTTTAATTTTTTTGTTTTTGTGTACACTCTTGCGTAGATGCCGACGAAAATATCTCCCCTCTTTCTTCTCTTTTTTTTTTCGCTGTCGCACGAGTCCAAGAAAAATAAATGGACTGCTCCACTAGATTAGAGTCCCACGGAGCTGCTCCCTGATAATACGACTCTTGCAAACCTCACTCACTATTCATGAAGATCTTTTTCGATCCTTACATGAGCAGTGGAAAAATGTTCAACGTATGGAGTCACTCGTTTTAGGTCAATTTGTTTTGACAAGCTTTCCAAGTTTAAATCTCGACTCCGTAAAATCCTTGTCCTTACATCGTGGCAACTTTATACTGACGGTCAATCAACCAGCTTTTTTTTAAAGGAAGTTACTGGTATATAGCTTTGAATGACAACAGTGCGTTCCAGACTCATGGACGTAGCCTGCCTACTCCACGCTTTTGACGCGGGGGACAAAACTATGCTATTTCGTCACCGCGTCGCTCTCTACTCACCGCGTGTCGCTGCTCTCAGACCCATCAAGTCGTCGGTTTGCACTGGCGATGACTCGACGTGTAACCGTTGTCAACTGTTGTGAGATATTTTTGTGTCGGTAGCCTACGCAGCTAGATTTTTCGCTGCATGTGTGTACAAACAAAAATACAGATCGCATACTCAAAAATTCTCTTAATCCATTCTGTTAAGAGGGATAACTCCAGTTTCCCGGCAGGCAATATTGACATCTATACAATTGAACCATAGCCTACGTGACACGAATACGTCCGTCTTGAAATTGCTTTCAGTATGAACAAGCCCTAAAACTATTTCAAATAGTATCAACGATAAAAAAGAAAATGACTTAAAAAAATCTTTCTGAAAGAAGGCTCACTTGCATTCAAAATTGGTTGAAGGAATGAAATTCCTAGCGACGTTACACTTTGCATAATGAAGTCCATATCATAAACTGAGCCATTGTGATTGTCGGAAAAGAGAAATGCGCCTGGGGCTGTATTTCACCGTTACTACGAAGTTAAGACGAGTAAAGAAGTTAGGGATTTAGATAAATATTTCACATCAACTGATATATTCATAGAGCGAGGGAAGGGGGAGGGTTGTGTAAGTTGAACTAGCATACATCCACATACAGAAATTGATTAATTACTTGCCAGAGCCCTACGGATGACCGGACAAAAAGCCAAAGAGCGAACGCGGTATGTTGGTTGCCATCGGAAGGTATGTTTACACGTCTCGGGCACATCATAAACAAATTCCAAACTTTGACCATACATCGTTGACAAGGTCATTTTACATTCCCAAACTTAAATTAAAACCAAGAAGCTTCCCTGTTGACAAGTTCAAGCTTCTGTTGATTGGCGGGGCGATGTCGTCTGCCAGCCTGGCTATGAATTGCTTTGTTGCCTTCTTTATTTCTTCCCCCGGTAAACAATCCCCGTCATTGGTTGAAATTGGACTCGGTTGATATCCTTTTGAAACGTGATCTCTGAAGGGCGCCGAGGGTTACGTCAGAGGTCCGTATAAACTTGAAATGGAAGATTGCATACACGGAGCTATCAATGAATGATTTGGAGTATGTTTGGGATTTAATGAGATAAAAAAATACCATTTAATATACCTAGGTGGTTTGTTTCTTTTTCTTCCACAGCTCGCTTTAAATTTATCTTGTACTGTATATATAGGCTTAATCACTTGTTAAGTGAAAGAAAGTTAAGATTGAAACAAAACAATCAACAGTAATTAACTTCTTGCTTAAGTTGACTGAAGATAAATTCGGACAATGAGAACGATCTGTCCCGACTCACTGCAGAGTATTGTTAATGGTTTTAAAGGGCATTTGCTTTACAGAAAACATCCATACTTTTAAACCCTATGTTTGTGGATGCAGAATGATAGATTATTCAAAATAAGGAAGGACAGTAGTGTTTTTTTTTCAAGAAATAAGTTTCTCACAGATAGAAACTCAGTTATTTGTTGCTCATCACTAATTTGTTCACCCAAACTTTTCAAAATTCGAAAGATGCATCTCCCCTTACTCATCACGTGCATTATGTTATGGGGAGATGAATCCTTTGACAGACGTTTATTGTTGAGACTGAATGGTTTAATAATGACTAAAGCTGTTTCTTTAGTACGTCATGCTGGTGTATTCTAAACGCCCTATTTCCCTTTAATATTTATTCCACAATTCTTGGTCCGGTACTTGCTGGGAAGACAAACAATCACTAAAGTAATTAGCTTCCTCCACTTAATCCAAATTGTCTGCCTCTCGCTTCCACAGATTACATAGGACAGCTAAATTTCAACTGTTTTGACTGAAAAAATTTCTGCTGGTTTTGATGGTATTCGCTGTAAAATTGTCCGTTATTATTCCACAGATATCTCCCCCCCCCCCCCCCCCCGTCTTGTATTTTTCGTTTGCTTTTGGAGGGAGGGAGGGAGGTTTCCTGATGATCCAAAAATATACAAAGGTGATAAATGTGTATCACCAGAAAGTCAATCGACTGTGATTCATTACAAATATTTACCTTAAAGCAAAGGACAGTCAATATACCGGTTTTGAAGTTCAAACACCTTACCCTCCTTAAGATAACGTGTCGACAAGTTTTTTTTTTCAAACTATGACCTCTACTAACCTCATGTGACGTTTGGCCTCCCCAAAATATGACGGAAATCATGTAATCACCAAGAGCTAATAACTTTTCAGTTTGACGTTCCAGCACCTTTCAGCTATTGAGATATTTCCCTTTATAAGTTTTCAAAATGTAACCTCTGGTGGCCTCAGATGACCTTCCAACGTTACTGAAAATCACTAGGAATCATCTTCTTACAACCGTGGACTACCAACCGTGCACCAACTTTTAAATTTCAAGTCCTTTCTTTCATTGGGATACTGCATTTAGAAAGTTCTTAAACCAAGACTCCTGCTGGCCTCATGTGACCTTTGATCTCCTCGAGATATCTTCCATTAATAAGTTTTCACACTTCAACCCGGCTCTGATGACCTCAATAATCCTCTCACCAACATGGAGAACGACGGGGACCACATACTTGCACGGGAAAAGCTGTGCAGTAACTCCGACTGTAACTGTTCGTTTTTGAGATATGGTGTTTAAAATGTTTTCAAATTATGACATCTTCTGACCTCGCATGACTTTTGACCCCACCAAAACGTAAAGTAGGAAACCAACTCCAGAACAGCTACCAATGTTTAAATTGTGAGCAACATTCAGTTGCTCAAAATATGAGATATCTTGGTTTTCAGACTTTCCCCTATGGTGACCTCAAAAGATCTTTGACCTACCTGAAACGAATAGGGGTCAGCAACTCACAAAGGACTACACACTCACTTTGAAGTTCTAGCAACTTTCCCTCATTGAGATACCGAGTTCACAAGGTTTCCAAACTGTGACCTCTGCTGACCTCATGTGACCTTTGACCTCACAAAACATAAGAGAGATTAACTACTTAACAAGAGCTACTATTGTTTATAGTTTTAACTTCAGCAACATTCAGTCGCTGAGATATCCTCCGGTTTTCCCTTGACCTCAAATGACCTTTGGCCAACCTGAAAAATAGCTTACATTTACTCACAATGGACTACCTTCACACTAACTTTAAAATTAAAGCAACTTTCTCTTCTTGAGAAACCATGTTTAGAAGCCAAGGCGTCACCTACACACAAACACATCACCACCATCGCATAGATCCATTGCCTAACTTCGGCAAAAAAATAAAAAGCGTGCCGAAAATCATTTTGCAAATTATTGACCGATCTCAGAGTTGCCTAAATCGATTTTAACGGAATTCAAGCAGATACAAACTTATGTAATATTATCAGTATCCTTTCCGTTCTGGTCTCTCTGCGGAAGCCACTTGTAGACGCCACCGACAAATTACATCAATATTCCATTGGAAAGAAACAAATATCACCGTATATTACATATGACAATATCACACAATAAAGTTCAATTTTTGGGCAAACTTTCATATTCCGCAATTACACCGAGGACAAGACAAGGACATATTTCACACTGTATGCATGTAAGGCGCGCATCAATGCATAAGGCGATATGCAGACGGTATGATGTGCTTTTAATAAAGCCTAAATGACTCGTCGAATGTCCTCTTAGTTGTACCCCTGGTTCACGTCCCTCGAGCTGCTTCCTCCTTGCATAGCAATTTGAGAAATGTTCCCGCACATCTTTAGTCCTGCAAGGCCTGAGGAAATGTTTGTAAACCCTGCTCGGGCCCTTGCATATATGTGTGCGCCCCTTCACGACACGTTGTTCGACTTCATAAATGAATATTAATGCTATAATGATTAATGTGGGTGTTAAATTTTTTTTTTGTATGTTGTTGAATTAATAATTTGTTTCTGGATAAATTAATACATGCGTCATCACACCGTGTTACTTGTGATTATCATTATGTTCTCCATACATGGGACTGATCGTGCAAAGATGGGCAGTGTTGCTTACGGCAGTCTTTAAGCTTTTTATTGTTTCTCTCTGTCTATTAACTTTTTTTTTAATTTGTTTAAAAACGACAGGGGTGTTTATTTGTGTGGGTGTAGTTAACTGGTGTCCTTTTGTATTTCACTAAGGCTACTTCAGTATAGGCACACACACTGAACTGATGTTTGTCTCTGTAAAGGTTACAGGACTCATATCATTCGTGCGTATGGATCCCCTGCAGGCTTCACTGTCAGGCGTTCAGTCCGTGCTAATTGCATGACTGTCGTTACTGAGGCATGACAGGGTGAGTTTACCCGCCGGTAAACAATATCTCCAACGAGAGAGCGTCTCAAGACGTCGGAGTTTCGTTGAAGCCAGTTGTAACTCCCCGCAAAGCTGGAGCGGGTATAGGGCATTCAAGGATTTGACACTTTCCAATCTGCTTTTTTTTTTTTACCATAGCCTATTCATTTGATTCCCTGGCCCCCTAAAGTCACTTTAAAGATTTATATGTAATCACGAAAAATATTACATACGCAGGTCCGCAATATCCATGAAAATGATTCCCAAAACATGAATTGTGCGGCGATTATATGTAAAGGAGAAAACTCGCTAAATAGACACAATTTTGAGCAAACATTCTCTAAGTCAGAAGCACGGTTTCAAAGAAAGCTTTCTTTAGGTGGGTGTTCCACTTTAGAGAAAATTTTAATCTGTGTCTCCCTGTAGGCTATATAAGGGAATTTAATCCGTCAATGTTTTGAGTTGCAAGTCTACATGGAAAAGTTTCAAACTGATGACCTTCAGCCGTGCTCAAACATCCACTTTCAACTTTTGCACTGCATTTTCTTACTGCAGTGGTGAACCAGTTCCGCACTTCGCATGAGGTACATATAGCAGCTTTGTGAAAACCGTGAAAACAGCACTGGACTTAATTCGTAAGAAAACTAATTTTACTTCTATTTGAGGCATGGCAAATAAGTGGCACGTCGTCAGTCACCTGGGAACGTTTGCGTGAGGAGACTAATTTGATATAGGATATACCAGGGATAGTATACCAGGGAGCTGTCACGGAGCTCCCTGAGTACACGTCCCGAATGTCAACCGCACCGACAGGCACGCCGGAAGATTATCAATTGCTAGACACTGAAAGATTATAGTGAAATAACTTTGAAATGGATATTAACTACCTCTGCAATTTAAATATTGCCTTTTTGAAGTACCTCCTCAGTTCTCAGTTAGTCAAATATATCTTTCTTGTCAGTCTGAAATTACTGTCTTTGTTTCTTTCCTGAATTTCTGTGCAAGTGTGATAAGGTTGAAATGAAATTCATTGTAATTTCCATTTTTACTGAGATATGATACTCTGCTTTCATCTGTTGTCATTCGTAAACTATGATGTAATACGACAAGTTAAAGTGTAAGAAAATGAACTGTGTCAGTACTAAATGGCCCACCAGCGACTACGAAACCGGTTTTGGTCAACATTGTTACAATGCTCATACTATTTCTTCTTTTTTTATCGTTGTTGCTATCTTCATGACTTTGGCGACATGATAAATCAGACGGTCAAAACAGTATATAATGCATGCGTTGTTGCACAGTTTTCCACGTACGGTAAGAGCCTCGTGGCAGGACGATCACCAGGCAACTGACATATATATATATATATATATATATATATATATATATATATATATATATATATATATATATATATATATATATATATATATATATATATATATATATATATATATATATATATATATAAACACACCACAAACATTCTGAACACAAACACATAAGTGACCAGAAATGACAACGTTTTGTTTACTAATCTATTAACTGGCGCATTGTCATCTGTGCTGCACCATATTACATATGTGTGTAATAAATAACCCGAGGCTGATTTATCGAAGCCGGTTACCTGGAAATTTATAATTAACACTCATTGGGGATTTCTTCTGGTTTGTTGAAGAGGTCACGTTGGTGTACTCAGGGTCGCACAGACAAGGGTTAAATGCAACTCGACAAAACTTTATATTTTCTTCTTGAGAACGGTGAGCTACGTCGGCGAACGTAAATTCATATATTTTTCCCAATTACAATGCAGGTTATCTTATTCACACGAACGAATTTAATGTATTAGAGTTGCCATATTTGCTCAAGAATGATACTGATATGTCAAATTTTCAAGCCAGGGGGGCTTTTTTTTTATCGAGTTATACATGTCAAGATCTGCTGTGGACCCTACGTTTTATGACCTAATGTAAATAAAATATTGAAGATAAACCTCGTCCCTGACAGAGGGAAAATATAGTTCCTTGAAAAATTCTAGCAGTCAGAGTTGGATGCAAACGTTTGGGGTCCGTACCGATTACCTTCATTGTTGCCACGTCTGCTAATGCTTGTTTGTCTCATATGAATTGTGAAATATATATGTCGTCTACAATGCACCAACTTCTCAATCATCGTTACACCATTCAAGTTCATCAATAAACATCTGCAAAAGATTCATTTCCTCAAAACATGCGTGCATAAGATGAGCTACAGAATATGCTTCATAAAATTTTTGAAGAGTGGGTGAACATATTATTCCTGAGCAAGAAATAACTGAATTTCTAAGCTGGGAGAAACTTATTTCTTGGAAAAAAAAGATGCTACATTTCTGCCTTATTTTGAATAATCTGTCAATCGGTGTCAACAAGTATTGGTTTTAAGAATAAGAGTTTCTTCTGTAAAACAAAAGCCTCATGTCCCTTATTGTTTTCCCCCTCAGGCTTACTTCTTAGTGACAGGTGAAGATGACTTTGTTTACGATGAGCAGTTAAACGGCGGAGCAACACATAAGTGAAATGTCTGTCAACGATTTATTAAAGTAGTACTGTGTGTGATTGTTTAAGTTTCATTTCAAGTGTTTTGTTGGTCATCAAGTGTTTCAAATGTCACTTTTACTTGTCATCAAAGTAGTTGCGAATGACTTACTTTTATATGACACACGGCGGTTAGAAGCATCTAAATGATACCATTTATTGGCTCAGTTAAAACATTGAAACTAAAAACAATCATTTAGTAGAAGGCACGGTTTTGTTCTGTAGCAGTGTTTCCGAAACTGTCAAGCTTAGGCTTTCTATAGGAAAGTGTAGATATGTCAGGGTTGACGGAGCTTTAGGTCAATGTAAGGAACAGCGCAAGCTGACCTGTGATTCTGGGAAGTTGCGTAGAGAAATTTACCACAAAATATCTGCCATAGTAGGACACTCGCTTGGTTTACTGCTGAAACTGTTTACCACTGTGTACCTTTTCGATGGTTTCTTTGTAGCCTAAGACACCTATATTGGCTGTCTAAAGCTGTTTTGTGAGTAATTTTGAAAATCGGTGATTCTGTCCAATTTGGTGACAAGTTTAATCAATTTGCAGTATCATGTAGCCAAGCGGTACTTTTAATGCAGTTAGGTAAGCCTCGGTCTATACTACTGGAGGATCCAAAAGGGAGGGGGGGGGGGGGGAAACGGGAGCCAAGGCAACACCCACAGGTAAGCAAAAAAATGTCTGTAGTGTTTACACCTAAGAAGCAACTTTTTGTCGAAGAAAACAACTTCATAATTGCACTGTTTTGTTTACACCAAATCGAATTCGAAGGCAGTCAGTCATAAAATTTTTCCAAAGGATAGTGACACCTCCCCATAACACTGTACCACCGGTTTGGTCCCCTCCCAAATAAAGGATCCGTCAGTGGTCCATACCATCTTTTGAAGCCTAACAATACAGACAAACCTGGAGTTGCAGATTGAAAAAAAAAATAACATGAAAGTAAAATACCGTCGACTTTTAGCATTGCGAAGATGTACAGCCATCATGTATTGCAGCACTGTGGATAGCTAACTCTTGGAAATTTAGTTGCATCCACGGTCATCCGAGTAGGTTGTTCTAAACTTGCTACTACAGCATGGTCCCACTGAAGGCTGCGGGTTATATTTCAGGACTGCGCATACGTGACGTGATTACTCAATTATTAACACCGAAAGGCCAACCTCAGGTTTATTGTCCATGTGTGTCTGTCTGCTAATTTGTTCCGACCTGGAGGCCCCCATGATCGAACTCCAGCAGTTGCGAGGTTTCTCAACCTTTAGCGGCAAAACGTCGCTTGGCAGAGCAAAGCTAGTCACATACTAGGCAGCGAGGTAGGGGGTTATTTTGGAGGGAATTCCGAAGTACACGGGGTCGTTGTTGAGACGCTCGTGTGCAGTTGTTCTAGGCGCTAATTGCAACAGAGAGCAACATACTGAGAGTTAACCAGCATTCTACGAGAGGGAACGAGTAGCGACGGAAAACAATTCCCGTTAACTTGTAACAACGAGCAATGCTCTCATGCACGTTGAAACAACTAGCACCATATAACGACACTAAACATGTTTATAAGAGCAATTAAAATGAAAGTGTGAGGAGAATAAGCAACAACTGAAGTAGAAGCTGGAGAAATGTCAGGGCACTTACGATGGAGAAAAAAAAACTAGCAAAACAAATTCATAGAAAAACGGAAGAGAAACTACATACATTTTTGTATTCATCACGTAACTGAAATGACCATGGACCAGTAAATGTAATTACTTGTTACCCGAAGTCGCCATAACCCAAAAGGAAACGGGTGGTCAGTATAGTCGATGTAGAACTCAGCATCATGGCGGGCAATTGGAAGAGGTATGAAAATGACAGGACCATTCACAGAGGGGTCGAATTGTCATACCATGCATGGAAATAGCACGGAAGGGGAACTACATTAAAACGGTACACATAAGTATTGGTCTATAGGATGTCGTTGTGAGGCGGGACAGGTGGTGATAGGTATATTGTACCGTGTACTTGGTTTTGTGAGAAAACATTTAGATTTGTCGTCAACGTACGGTAATTAATTGAAGTATTGGCCTACAAAGAAGTATCTTTGTGAACAGCAAGTGGTACACGTTTGAACACTCACCTTCCTAACCACCAGAGACGTCTCAAAAATCATATTACTAACGTTATGGAAAACATTGAGAACAGTCTACCATTAAACCAATATGCAGATAACGGACAAGAATTTAATGTATTAAACTTAGTTTGAGAAACCACTTAATAAATTCCATGGTCTTATTTACCATTAAGGATGGCTAATAACCTGTCACTTGTGTAAATGTGAAGTGTGGTATACCCTCAAATACTACACGCCTATCTTACAACTAACTTGTAGTGACGGCACCGTATATATGCTGTATGTCCGGCCGCGCTAGACACAATTCGAGTAGCTTTCGAAACTTTCAAAAGTGGACGATACACCAATCAAATACACCTAAATGTCATTATTCCATTACGCACCGGGGAAAGTGTTCCTTTTATACGAGTAGAGTTTTTTGATGTTCCTGTGCCCTTCCAAGTGTTGTATTTCGCAATGCAAGGTTCAGCTGTATTCATGCATATTCATGTATGTCATTATTAAATTGTCAGGGGCTTGTCATCTTGTACTAGGCTCTACGAAATATTAGTAAAGGGCTAGCAATAGCAGTAAAGAGTACCTTCATGAAAGAGTTGACATGAAGTTTTTATGAGACCAATACCTCATGTTATGGATGAGAGTGCATGGCTGATATCCGGCCGCCCACAAATGGGGGTAAATCATGCCAGTTGACGAATCAGCTTCTTGGAAAAAGACCACACCCCTAATTCCAAAATGACGACAGCTCTTTTACTTTGACTGTAGTTATGTAATTTTAGTTCGGTTGGTTATTATTAACGTAGAATTGAATCTACATAAACACGTTGGAAAAAGTCTCAAAGATCTATTCATAGTTATTAAAGGCCAACCATATATGGTAAGGAGAATTTAAAGGGCCACGAATAGTTCATGTGTTTCTGAGCCTCCCATCGAATAGAACGACAAAGACTTAAAGGAAGATGTGCTGTTTGAATGTCAAAAATAGCCTTTGTCTTTGATCTTCTCTCATTCTGTTCCATTTAATACCAGACTGGAAAACAGTATCTTTGTCACGTTTCTTTCTGGAGAAATTTTATTCATTAGAGTATTAATTACAGTAGAAAGAAGAGTGGTTTAGTTTTTTCGGCTAAAAAAAATTAGCGGAACCGGGCCGTGTGATGAATGTATCGCACTGAAAATAACGAAACTCCTATTCCTATGCAAACGACTTTCTCTTGGAAAGTAGGCTATTTTGGACAAACAGACCTGTTTCTGTACCTTTTTTCAATTGCTAGAAGCCTAGCCAGTACTTTGGTGTGCTTTTGAAAACCCAGGAGTAACAGAACATCCTGCTTTAGGAATGGTACGGCAGGGCTTTAGGAGGCCATTACGTTGGGGATTCCCCCCATGACGAAATTTTCTACCCAAATTTACGTATATTTTATGGGAACGTATATACAGTCATAGCCATTTCATAGACCTCTTTCTTTCTTTTCAAGCAAATCGATCACAAAGGAACCCACAAAGGAATATAACACAGCGGTGATTTATTTGGACAGATTTCAATTCCTTACAATGGGATATCACGAAGAAGGTAGTGTAGTCTATCACTGTTGTCGTGTACATGAGGAGAAATACCAGTTCACACTACAAAAACACTTTTCACTTTGTCCACTAAAATTCTGGGGGAAAAGACTAACCATTTAAAACAAAACGTATGGGCTGCCTTTGAGATATTAATTCAGCAACGCCCAATCACGTCCTCTGAAGTGGGCAAATTTCGATCAACTCACAAATTAGAGGACGCTCTTCAAGTTTACGATAAATTATACGGCACTTTTCGATGTGTAAAGGGCGCCGTTGGTAACATTTGTAACTGCATCTTAGACATTTTCTACCGGCTCTAGTTTATTCCTGTAATGATAAATTCTGTTGCGTTGGTGCTCTCTCATTAAGTCATAGATGTTGAGGCTATTGAATGAACCATGGGGCTGTCTTTGTGATACATCTCCGTGAATTGGTACCCCCGTACTTATCCTTCCGCTCAATTCTACACCCATATACAGGGACATAAAACATTTCAATCTTGCTTTAAAAGACGTACCAACATTCGTGGAGGAAGCAGTGAAGTCTCATCTTTGAAGGGAATGAGACCATTTTACGATCAAGGCAAGTCGATTAAGCACGTGATATAGTTCGAGCTAGCGATAGTGAGGGGCACCCTCGCGTATAATTACAGATTAATAATCTGTAAATACAGACCAATAATTTGTAATTACAGATTAATAACCTGTCAATACCGAATATTAATCCATTATTACAGATTTTTTTAGATGGCACTAATATGCTCTCTTACCACCCCTGCCAACTAAACCCAACATAAATCGAGTGGACCGCTTCTGCAGACTTCTGGCAGATTCGTTGTGCGATAAAATGGCCTCTACTGCCATGATGCGCTTCCGCGCAATAGCAACATCTTTAGGCATTTGTTGATACTTTCTCCAACCAAGAAAGCCGCAGAAGTTAAATACCATACCCTTAAACCCCTACCACGAAAATCATGACCCATGAGACTAAATGCAAAGCACGCCCTCGGGTAAATTGTCTACGGAGGCGGAATCTGTCATCTGCAGTAGGATTACATCTGCAAGTGAGATACAGAGAAGGGACTTCACAGAGAGACCACATTAAATCGTCAATTCAAGGCCAAGTACAGAAAGTACTGAATTTATTCTAGAAAGACCTGTAGGTACAAAGGAGAAAGAAGGAATCTACATACATATATTGTTTACAGAGATACTTTAAATTTTGTTTCATGATACAAGTACACTGCAGATAATTTCGCACTCAATGGAATGTCAAGTTTTTCAGGTTAAAGTGATGAAAGCACAAAATATGAGGCAAATAATGGCAAATACCAAATACAGTCTTCTGATATGCCAAATGGTAATATTTACCAGCTGTTGCTATATCACGACTGAAGGTGTAAGGGGTCTATCCTGCCTTGTACCCTTCCTTCAATTGAATCTACATATGACATTATGCCTGAATTATGTAACATATATTTATCAGTACTTTTTGCTGTTACTATAAAAAAAAATACTTTCATAAACATTATCAAAGACACATATAAAGGATATTAAGTTGTATGAAAAAAATGACATATTGGAATGTAAGGTTTACTGTTAGGGATAACAGTATTTTTTTCAACAAGATGTGCTTGGTAATATGCTTTTTTGCTGTGTATAAACTCTACACTGAGTTACATGTGATACAAAATTGCCCACCCCCCTCATGCACTCCTGTATTCCTCCATGATATATGCAGAAGGACCCTCCCATGAGACATTTTCATAATGAAGTGCCAATAAATTGAGCTGAATGTACAATAAATAGCTAAATTTACTCAAGGTGTGCACATTAATTGCAGAAATAATTAACCTACAAATATTCAAGTATAGCTGTACATAAATATCCAAATTGAAAGTTTTACAAATTTTACAATACAAAGCAAAAATTTTTTTTGTACAATATCTATTGAATCCTGACTGCACTTGGAACATGGCTACATGGGCCTGTATGAACATATGTAAGTACAATGTATTGCAGCATGTTAGTTATTTCAACTATACACTACAACAGTGCTGTTCTGTACCTATTCCAGAATTTTGAACTTTTTTGGTAATATATATAAATCCAATGTTCTCCACGAGAGGTATTATGGAGGCGGTCTGCCACCCAGTAAAAGTTGCCCCCCCCTCCCTGAAATACTGACTGCCCTCACCCAGCACAAAAAATCTTGGCTCTACTCCAAACAAAGTTGACAACAGGCTATTGCTGTTTAAAATGGAGCAGAAATCATCTCCAAGAGGCACCATTTTGCATCATTAAGCATCTCAATTATCAAAATTATTTGTCCTCCTCCCCTCAAAACCTTCCCCTAGTTCCCATTCCTGCATGCACATCACAGGTGGTGTTGCCAACCTACCAAGTCTATCTTTTGGAGTGCAATCTAAATTGCCCTACGCTGAGTGTAACAATGCAGCACACACATCAACTGCATGACTCTCTTTCCTGACGTAAAATTTCAATCCAAGTCCTCCGAGAATCATTCAATGCAAATGACACACCTCTTACTCACTAGAGAAGGAAAGGAAAAACAGGATATATGTACATGGCTACTCATGCATGTTGTTTTAGTTGGTACACACCCAACACAGTCATATGCTACTGGAATGGAATTGAACATCTGACTGTAATGCCCGTGTTTACACAGCTGGCTCAATGAATAACTGATAGTAATACTTTCAATCCTTTTTAAGAAAGGCACAAAATGATAAGGAATAATTCATGGAATTAAGAAACCTCAATGGATTCTCAAAAACTTCTTCTTTTTAAAAAAACATACTTTACACAGTTAAGAGTATGACTACAGTAAAGGACCATATGTAGCAATGCTTTGTGTTCAAATAACAAAGGGTATGAAAAGAAGAAAAATTGCCCACTGTAAAAAGGGTAAGAGTAGCTATGATGTAAAAATCTTTAGACATCTATAAGACATCTATAAGACCCACCATCTATAGGACCCATCATCTATAAGACCCATCATCTATAGGACCCATCATCTATAAGACCCACCATCTATAGGACCCATCATCTATAGGACCCATCATCTATAGGACCCATCATCTATAGGACCCATCATCTATAGGACCCATCATCTATAGGACCCATCATCTATAAGACCCATCATCTATAAGACCCACCATCTATAAGACCCACCATCTATAAGACCCATCATCTATAAGACCCATCATCTATAAGACCCACCATCTATAAGACCCACCATCTATAAGACCCACCATCTATAAGACCCACCATCTATAAGACCCACCATCTATAAGACCCATCATCTATAAGACCCATCACCTATAAGACCCATCACCTATAAGACCCATCACCTATAAGACCCATCACCTATAAGAACCATCACCTATAAGACCCATCATCTATAAGACCCACCATCTATAAGACCCACCATCTATAAGACCCATCATCTATAAGACCCATCATCTACAAGACCCATCATCTATAAGACCCATCACCTATAAGACCCATCACCTATAAGACCCATCACCTATAAGACCCATCATCTATAAGACCCATCATCTATAAGACCCATCATCTATAAGACCCATCATCTATAAGACCCATCATCTATAAGACCCATCTATCCAAGGCAAATCATGGCAATGACATTGGCAGCGGAGTTTCTTGACAAAGAGGTCAGGCTACGACAGCTTCTATATGGTAATACGTGTTCAGATAAATCACACAGCAGCATGGTAGCAAATTCTGAGTTTTAGCCTATTGTGATCGACTGCACATGGTCACTGGACATGACAGTCAACATACTCTGTTTACAAAATGTCACAAGAGGGCAGTGAATGGTGTTAAGTCGCTCACTGACAGAAAGGCAGAAATGTTGCTTTTCATTGAAATCGGACAATCAAAGACGAGCTGACGGTCACGTTTCAAGCACAGTAATCTATGTAACGACTGAAGGCCGATAAACCCATTCATGCATGTGGTTCATTTCTATTGACAACACACGGCAACAATAATTCGTTCACACAAAGTTTTGCCATATGTAAGAGTGACAGGAATTCTTTGTGATGAAATGGGCAACACATCCCTCAAAAAAAACCACAAAAAAACAGCTGCAAGCCTCCGACATTACACAATACTTGAAAGGATTAACTGAAGTTGAAAGTTTGGACTAATTTAAGCAAAGAAACACTTCCTGTTGGAACACTTAAGTAATAAAGCTAAAAATTTTACACTAAACTCTGCTACCGTGGAGCAATTCTGGCCCTCCTTTTCCCAATTTCACCTGGTAGAGGCTCAGATGCAAGAACACAAGCAACAATGTACCTGCTGTAATGTACAATGTACAGCACATTGTTGGTTGGTTGTTGTTGGCAAAAAGTGCGACCAACTTTTCAAGAGGGGACAAAGCTTTTACCACCCTAGTTGGGCTGAGAGTACACAGAAGCTTTCAATATATACCTTGCAAGACATACCAGACCTCACCTGACTAGAAAATAGCAAAATGAAAATTACCGTGCAAATCAGACTGCTATCACTGACAACTGGCAACTACAAAATATTTGCTTAAATAAAGTATAAATTCAGTCAACAAATTGACAGTCAGACCACCTGACTTCATTTACACACAGCAATTTTTTTTTTTTTTTTTTCCATATCTGTCTTACATAGGTAATGTTGATGTTAAAGATGCCAAGCTAAGCTGTGAGTTGCTTACATCCGAGGAATCAAACGACCGGGCATCCTGCGTGAAGTCCTCTTGGAAGATGGACCTCGGCAGGACCATGGTGCAGCATGCCATCCTCAGGCTTGGCTGCGGGAGCTCTCCGAGAATGTCCCATTCGTCCCTCTCCGAGTCATAGGCCTGCACGTCTTTCTCTCGCAGCCTGCTGTGGCCATTGTAACCACCGACGATGAAGATTCTCCTCTGATCGATGGTGACGACACCTGCCATGCTGAGGCCACATAGCATCGGGGAGATGGTTGTCCACTCATCAACCTCCGCTGAGTATCGTTCCACGCTGCTGACGTCGACCCTCTCCCCCATTGCGTTCAGTTGGTTTCCACCCATCACGTACAGGTACCCCTTCAGGGTGCACATCATGTGGAAACCCCTGGAATTGCAGAGAGGCCTTTTGGTCTGCCACTCATCACATTGCTTGTTGTAAACCATGAAAGACTTCTGGAACATCCTGTTTGAAAACCCGCCGCATATGTGGACCTGGTCATTGAGGACGCTGCCGGCAAGGGCGTAGGTGGGCTTGTTCAAGCTGGCAATGAATTTCCATCTGTTCTTGTTGGGGTCATAGATCTCTGCCGATGCCAGTGCCCCTTGCTCGTTTTTGCCCCCGACTGCATAGAGCAGCCCATCGAAAGCGGCTAGGAAAAAGAAAGCTCTCCTCTGCTGCATGGGGCACATCTGCAGCCAGGTGTTGACCCTGGGGTCATACCTATGGAGTGTCCCAATGCTCTCCCTGCCATTGGAGTTGAGGGTAACTTGTCCTCCTGCGACATACATGAAATCATTCAAAACAGCCACAGAGTGGTCGACTCGTTTCAAAGGTATATCTGTGAGGTTCTTCCAAGTGCCCTTGCTCTCATCAAAAGCTAATACCTGCCCGCTGACTTTCTGGTGAGGGATCTCTCCCCCGATAGCCAATGCCACCTGGTTGCTGGATCTGAACCTGTTACGGGGAATCTGGAACGAGTGCTGCCGTTGAGGGATGAGATGGTAGTTCAATGCCTGCAGCAAGCAATGGTGGCATTCATCCTGTTCCATCATGAAATTGAAGGACTGGACGTAGTCAACAAGGTCTTTAGTTTTGATCAGCGGGAATCGAATGTGCCGGATGATGGCTGGCGCCTGGCTTGTCCTGGTTCCTTCATCATGGGTGATCCACTTTGCTGCAATTTTGAACAGCTGGAATTCAGATGTTGTGCCTACTCTGTCCTGGGAAAGTATCTGGGCAAGTTCCATTGCTGTGAGCTTTTGAAAGGCCGTTGTCTCGGCCACCTCAAGCAGGTTATCAGCGATGAAGTCCTCGGTGTGTGCTTTTAGCTGCTGAAATTCCACCAACGAAAACATGCTGGACAGCTGTAAAATAGACACACAATTTTCAACACTGACCATCTGCCTCAGGTACTGAGCACATAGTCCGGTCAGCTTTGGCATGCGTAGTTGCAGGGCAGTGTTCAACACCCTTTTAATGTTCCCAAGTGTGAGAATTATCTTGGATGTATACATGTATTCAAGGACCAAATCCAAACTGTCCCTGGTGATCTTACCATTTAGCTTGACCTCCTTGAGGTTCTCGCCCTCCGTAAAAATTGTTCGGAAATATTCGCTGCAAGAGGCCAGGACGACCTTCTGCACGAATACGTGGTAATCACCCAAAAGAATGGTACAGTCGCACAATATCCTCTGCTTCCAGAGTTGGTAAAGTCCCAGCAGCAGGTCAGGTGCATGGTCTGTACACTGCATCAGCTGGTCTGGAGTTCTCTGTTTAACAGCACTAGGATCCATTTCACTCTTCTCATCAATGCTTGTTTTCTTTTCTCTTTTGTTGTCCTTGTTAGCTAAGCATTATCTGAGGAGACAATCACAATTTTGAAACGGTTCAAAATACTGATAGGTGTGAAGGCCTATCTGCCTGATTTGGTCATGATTATATTAGCAAGTAACAGTGAGTGATACATTTGATACGCAATCGATAAAAGTGCTAAATTTGAGAATTGAGAAGGAAAATCAGTGAGGCATCATCAGTGCCTGAGGTGCTGATACAATTTGGAGCATAGTATTTGTCCATGCAATCTAATGGAGGCATCTGTAGGATTACTGTCGGTGGTGATACCCATGCTGTATCAGTTTGGGCTGGCCTTGACTTGAGAACAAGCACCAGGCTAACCAACTTAGATCCAGGCTAGCTGTTGAGCCTTTTTGAATCAAGGAGCCACTGTCCACACAGCCACCTTTGAACTCTGTTTTGCCACACAGGTCAGGGCATGCCCCCCATTATCCTACTTGTTATACTATCTATGTTGCCAAGAAAAAAAAAATTACAGTAACAGCACAAAAAATGTAAATAGTGAGCAAAAGCATGCAGACACAAGTACACATGCCCCAAAATGTGAAAAATTGGTAATATCAACGTATGTAGTGTGTGTAAGGTTGGACAACAAGATAATGTACATGTGGATAAAACCCTCATTCCTTTTCCCTGTCATTTAGCGTACTTACTCGCTAGTTTCTCTTCAAAAGAAAGGGAGTTGGGACTTGGGGCTCCACAATCAACATGACTCTTGTAACACAAACACTGCATTTGGCCAAGTAGGCCACCCTGATTTAGCATCTTCCCTTTTGTGCTTTAACTAGTTTTCTCTATTAAACTTAGTTTGAAAACAGCTACATTGAGCGCAGTCCATGAACAGGACCACATACTGCATTTGCAGCAAAACCTACTCTTCACCCATTACCCTAAGGTCCTAGCCCAAGCAGTTGCAATCATTCAAGTGTGACAGCGACTTTAATGTAAAATCATCCATGGCTGGCAGGTCATCTGCCGGGCGCCAGCCGACTACGAGTCAATTTCTGACACTTCTCTGAGTAGGTGACTGATCACATTGAGGTTCCCAGCCGTCACAAGTACAGGTACCAGACTGGCACGTGGCAAATATAAAGAACTGTTACGTTAAAAACCGACATTGATAAAGGTCCCATGGAGAGATCAGGGCAGGAGATCTTCAGGCGCCTGGCTGACAGTGCTTAAAAATACTGTACGTTGGGAACTAATCATAAACCCATTGAGACTTTCATTGTGGCTGGGGTACTAGTTGTGCTAAAGTAAGTCTGAAGTGAAATGCTCTACAGTACTGCAAAAGCCGCCTAACTAAGTTTCATACCAGAGATTATGATTGGTGCATACATTTCCAGGGTTTCCCCTGGGCTTTTCAGAGTATGAGGCGGCGAGGGCGAATTACTTGACGCCGCCATGAATTTCGGGTGCCAAAGTACTAAGTAGGTTCTCGAATATTAGGTGATTTTGACCATGATATAAACAGGGTCGGAATAAGTGTAAATTTTCCGGGAGTCTAATTACCATATAGTCGGAGTTTCCCTCCAGACCTAACAATGGGCCCGCCATAGGGCCCCTTGTGGGGTTCATGGACGATCCCGGTAGGAGTCCAGGGTGCAAAGCAGCCGGAAACTCAGCGATTTTAGCGTTTATAGTCGTGTCCGAATCATTTGAAACCCATGCTTAATTTCAACTCTACAAGTTGAAAACTGTTACTGTATCAGGTGAAAACACGATTGTTCGATCAGACAAAAATAATTGATATTGTTTCAAAATCAAAACGTTCTGTGAAATGTTGCACATGTCATGTAGAGTAAACTGTATTACATACATTTTTGACGTTGAAATGTCCCTAAAAGTTTCGTGAAAAGAATCACGAAAGATCGTGCGCAGCCTTCCGAAAATTTTAAGTAATGATACCCTAACGCAGTGGACATGTATCGAATAGCCTAACCACCTTGGCAATTCATATTTCCGTATTACAGGGAAGTTGCAGGTTTCAGAGTTTTTTTTTTTTTGTTCATTGATCCTACTAGTAGTCACTTTAAAACATTTGGACTAAAGGTTTGAAGAAGCAGACTATTGGTTTCATGAAGCATTTTGGACATAGAAATATGAGTTCGCTTTTGTATTTCTGTGGGTTGTGATATGTCCGCTAGCTGTCATACTGCAGATAATTTGCGCACGCAGGCGTGGCAGGCCTAAGCTTATGCTTTTTAATTGACATTGAATGGAGTAAAGGAGGTATACGTAGACTCTTCTGCAAACATTTCCCAACGGTTGTTTTTTCACATATATAACTTGAAAAATATTGATCATGAGTAAAAAATAGGGGTATTCTATTACACCAATAGTAATTTACTTAAATTTTTGTTGAAAGTGGATGGGGCATTTGGGATACACATTTGAATGGATTTATTCACCAGTTATTTTCGGACGCAACTATTTACCATTCTGTGATTGAAAGTTAGAAATAAGCATGGTATGTACAAGATTAACACGGCCAGAAGTACAGAAGCGGATTTCCCGCGAGACTTCCCGGGAAGGAGCCTCTGGCTTCCTGACGTTTTCCAGATCTGGATATAAACAGTGTGAGGCGGTAATTACGGCATTTTCTGGCGAGGCGGTCTTAAAAAGTTGCGAGGCGGCCGCCTCTGCAATTAAGTACCAGGGGAAACCCTGCATTTCTACAGAGCTGGCAACCTAAACAAATCAAAAAAAGGATTCCAAACAGCAAAAAAAGTACTTTAACTAGAAAAAAAGAATTTTTACAAAATAAGGCATGCTGCTTGTAATTCTGGCTATTAGACACTTTTCAAACAAACTTTTTCCCTGTCTTTAATTTCTTGTTTTATGATTGACTGAATATTTTGTGGTAACTCTGATATCAAAATGATGTTATTTCATCAAAAAAATGTTGGTAAATAAAGTTTTAATGTTTCCAAAACATATTATGTAAAAATTCTAAAAGCACGGAACAATAATGGGGAAAAACATATTGCCATATTTTGCTTCAAAAAACGGAAAAAATATGGAAAAAAACAGGAATGGTTGGCAGCTCTGTTTCTAAAGACCGTTGGTAAAGAACAGTTATCTGATACACAAGGACCAAGGACGGTGCAATCACATACTAAATCTGAGATCTGTACAAGATTCCTCTCTTGAGCTATTGTGTTTACAAGATTTTCACTATTTGACCTCTGTTCATCCCAAAAGACCTTTGACCTACACCAAACCAGAAAGCCAAAAGGCTTTGTGATTCCTTGCTACATGGTTATATGACAACAAACATGAATTATTCAAATGACAAGTATAAGATCAACTGCAGTTATTTTTCTTGATACACCACAAGCCTTTAACCCAAAATGACCTTTATTTTGGTGACCTAAAATGACTGCGACATGAATGTCCACCAAAAGCAATAGGGATCACCTACCCAGGCCATACAACCCACACATCAAGTACAGTATGAGTACGGTATGAAATCAGTCAGCATTATCTCTGAGCTCCAAGAAACACACAAGTAATCAATGCTGCTTCTAGTCTTGCCTGTTGTTAGTTGAATCAAATAAATCAACCTTACCTCATCTGAACTCAGCTTGTCTGCCATATTTACCTCAAAATTCTTCGTAAACCACCAGGATAATTTCTTCCTTGTTACAAGTAACTTTTAACACACTCAAAGTCCCAGTAAGTTGACCCTAAGTTATGATTCCTCCGGCAATATTTTTGCTTCCTCCATCTTTTCCGACATTGTGAAATATGATTGAAAGCACTACAATTTGATTGTTAAGAAACCTTGTTCTGCTACCAGCTGTTCCTCTGGATATTGATATTATCCAAATAAATGACAGAACAGATGGTTTTTTTATTTTCTTCATTTTTTTCATAAACCCATTAAAATTCCATTGCATGCTTTTCTATCTGACCCCATGACCTCCCATACCAAGACTCTCTCTCTGGACAACTTATTAGCCCCCCACACTAGAAGTTACTCACTAAGTTACAAATGCAGCACTGTAGGGAGCAATCCCATTGAGTTAACTGTGTGCGAGAGAATAAACACTTGCTATTGCACAATGTAGATCAATATATATTTGTACGGTAGTTTATAATAACCACAATAATGGTGTTTAGGCTATTATTATTGTTTTATAGTGAAAAATTATCCCTTCCTCTCTATTGATAAGCATTAAATTTCACAGGGTTGTGAACCTGTTAATAACAGACAACCTTATCAAGTTTAAAACAAATCTGACCCATGGATAAAGAACTATGGCAGTTTTAAAATTTTTTATGTTTTATCCCATAACCTCATTAATATGCAAGATTTGGACACCAAAAACAATAGGGATCATCTACTCAATATGGGCAACCAACATGCCAAAAATGAAATAACTCAGAGTTACCCTTCTTGAGATAGAGTGTTTACGAGCAACCGTCACACACACACACACACATACAGACACACACACGACATCAGGACTGCATAGATTCCCCTGCCTACGGCAAGGAATCAAAAAGATATGCTTCTTGCACTCACTACCGTTCACCAAATACGAGATCTGGACAAGCTTGCATTCTTGAGATAAAATGTTTACAATGTAGGCATCACAACCACACATACACACATTCACACATACATACACCAACATGACTACAGTACAAAGGTTACGACTTCATCCAAACCAAAAAGTGTTAACTTAACTATCCATAACTTGAAGAAAACTTTTCACCATCTCACTTGCTTAGTTCCTTGTGCTGAATGTGCAAACATTAATGGTAGCATGGTGAGCTCTAAAATGACAAGCTACAGTACCAATGGACAGGCCACAGGTGGACCCACAACTACCCACTTACTTTTGGAACTTGGGAATTATGGTAACAATAAATAGAAATTTATAATCTGTCACTGGAAGTGACATCATCAAGGTATTCAGACAACTAAAACAGTTAGCATAGGGTCTATCTACTTTTCGTATCTTTTTTTTTTTGGTTGTTTGTTTTCACCTCAGTCTCTCAAAGTTACAGACATGCTGTGAAAGAAACAAATGTGAAAATCTGTGGAAGAAATCTGCAAAGGGAAGAGGTTAGAAGAGGATTCCAACCGACGATATCAAGATAGCAGTAGCATCATAAGACTGAAACATAACGGACTACTGTACAAAAGCGTATTTGGTTGTTGGGTGCTTGAAGATACTGTACAGTGCAAGCAATCCAATCTATTCATTTAAATATTATGAATATTTATGTATAATTTGTATATTACAACACAAAGAAGATATAGATAGGTATCTAATAGCACTTTCCCCTAACCCTAAATCATGACACCTAACCAGTCCCTTAACATCCCCTAATATTTCCATTACTCCATGCAACCTGCACATGTGGTCACAGACATTTAAGCAAATAATACTTTGAGTAATCCTGGTAATAGTGCTGTAGCACCGTCTATAGTGGCACTGGTAGTCATGTACTTACTTACTTACTGCAGTTATAAATCACTTAGGGAAGTTAGGCCTGTAGCGTGTTTATGTTTGGGGTTTCCTTCGTCAGCTGTAACACCTGTTTGTGACGTCATGGCATGTTACACATTCTTGTTAATTTTTATGTTGATGTTTATGTAGATTTATGTCAAGGGATATTGTGTTATGTTGTGTTATGGTAATTTATGTTAATGTGTGCCAGGTGCACAGCACCATGAAGTGCATGCAATACAAGTTAGTTCGAACTCAGATTGCGTTGTGTTAAGTTGTCTTTTCCGTTTGTGTCCATCCATCTTCCTACGTACTCTACAGGCCTACTGCAAGTGCAACTGCAATCGCAGTCATTTGCCGCAGCATCAGGATTAACTGTTACATCAAGCCAAAATTCAGAACAAGTCCCTAAAGTTACAGTTATTCATTGTAACTTTAGGCCTAGCCTGGGTGTATTTGTCCTTCATTTCAATTTTTAATCTGTAGTTTTCATGTAACTTAGTCACAGAGTAACTTAGTGTAATTTTGTCAGTGTGACCTCAAACTTCAAAGACAATTTTGGCCTTGAAGAAAAAAAAAAAATACTTGGCTGAGCTAGACCCAATGTAAAGCTAAGTTAGTCTTTAGAGAATTGGGTGTACACAGTAACTGTAAATGACACAACAGTCAATACTGAATGTGCTAGTCCACAGACAACAGATCCTACAGGCTACACTAGTGCAATTTACAACTGTCCTCGTTACTCGATAAGGGCTGGCTCTGTACTAACGTTAATACTATAGTCCTAACCTACCTGAAACTAGGCTTTTACTTGAAGCTGACACTCGAATTCTCTGTCTCAGTGGCATGGCAAATTACTTTGAACTACAAAGCAATGCAGCCTATACGGCCAAACTTCAAACTGATCAAAGATTAGGCTGGTTGCTATCTGTTTGAGTCAAACTGATTTTTGAGTCTCCGATAAACAGACGTTTACAGTTTACGTACGTTGCTTAGTGCTTCGGTACGTATGTAATTCCATATACATAGCGTGATGTAAAGATATCTGTGCGGAATTTTAACCAGTTATATTGGAAAATATATAGCTCTCTGTGCTTTCAATATATATTTTTCATCCATTTTCAATCCTTTAAATACTTAAAACATATATAATAATGTATTTTCTACTTTAATTACCCACTTATAGTATTGCAAATCACGCTGGAAGTAATTACTTAAACAACAGGTAATACGTAATAAACTATCTGGCAACCTTAAACATTTCGTGGATTTGGTATGCGTACCTAATGTGTCATGTGTGCTAGCTAGAACTGTATGTACAGTAGTAATCGCTAAGCGTGGGGCAGGCTACTACAAATACAAAACTCGTTGCTGGTAGCTGTCCTGACGATAAATTGACGAAATATGGCAGGAGAAGTCTTCATCGATGCATTGCCTTACTACGACCAGGGATACGATGAACCAGGCGTTAAAGAGGCGGTACGACCAGTCCAACTGGTCTTACTTAGATTTTGCTTTTTCCTGGACAGTGGCCACACGGCCTTGCATTACAATTAAATTTACACTTAGTTACTGTAGCAGCAAGCTCGCTGCATCAGTGCATGCTACTACTTATGAAAATAAGTGATTACTAACCAGGCCTAACTTAGGTGTTCTGCATACAATTAGTATTAGTAACACTACCTGGAGAAGGCGGCCTTAGCCAGACTGGAAAGTTTGCCTTGCGCATGCAAGTTCTTGCCCGCGCAGCGTCCTCCTTGAATTCGGCATCTGGCCGCGCAAGAGCTAGTAGTCGCTTGATCTGGCTGCGCACGTGGGACTGGGAGTGGGAGAAAGTAGCCGCGGCCGCGCATTTGACCGGCCGCAACCGTCTCGAGAACCTTTGAATTCATTCGTAGCCTATTCGATTTGAATGGTTGCATATCCAAAGCAAAAAAGCATAATTATCTTCCACTTGATGATAAAATCGTTTGCAAGATTAAAAGGAAACATCGTTGCTGGCAGAGGTATATGGAAACACGGGACCAAAGGAAATATCAGGACTATACTAGACTTAGAAGTCAAGTGAAAAATTTAGTAAGAAAAGCCAAGGTATTAATGGAGAAGGATATTGCAAAAAATATTAAGAGTAATCCTAAAAGGTTTTGGCAGTATGCCAACTCGAAGCATAAAATAAAAACTGGAATACCCAATTTGAAGATGAATCAAACTGATGGTGAGATTGTAATGACAAAAGATGATAGTGAAAAGGCTGAGGTCCTAGCTAAATTTTTCAGCAGTGTTTTTACTGCTGAACCTGAGGGTCCAGTTCCTTTTATTGAACCTATTGAGGTTGTCAATCTTTGTGCGGACATCATGGTGAAGGAGTCTGATGTTTTTGATTTACTTCAGAATTTGGATGTTAATAAGTCACCTGGTCCTGATGGGCTTCATCCAAAGGCATTAAAAGAATTAGCTCAGACTATTACAAAGCCTTTGACTAAAATATTTAATTTATCTCTTTCTACTGGTAAAGTTCTAGATGTTTGGAAAGTAGGCAATATCACTGCTTTATTCAAGAAAGGTGACAAGGCTCTTCCAGGAAATTATAGGCCAGTCAGTTTAACAAGTGTAGTGTGCAAAGTACTTGAGAAAATAATTCGATCTTTTATGGTTGACCATATGAGGATGAATAATTTGTTTAGTAATAAGCAGTTTGGCTTTATCTCTGGGAGATCAACTACTCTGCAATTACTGAAGGTTATGGATGTCTGGACAAAAGTGGTTGACAATGGTGGTTGTGTTGATGCTATATATATGGACTTTATGAAGGCCTTTGATAAAGTGCCACATAGAAGACTTCTGGAGAAACTTAGGGCATATGGCTTTAGCATCCAAATAAGGCGATGGATTGAAGATTTTTTAAAAGGAAGAAGCCAAAAGGTTATTGTTAATGGAGTTGAATCTAGTGAGCATGCAGTTACAAGTGGTATTCCTCAGGGTAGTGTTTTAGGTCCCATCTTGTTTGTTATATATATAAATGACTTACCTAAGTGTGTGAATGGTACGGCCTATTTATTTGCGGATGATACAAAGATATTTAAAGAAATTAGAGGCATGGATGATATTGAGGATTTGCAGAGAGATCTTGATCAACTCCAGAGCTGGTCTGACAAGTGGCTTTTGAAGTTTCATCCCGACAAGTGCAAAGTGTTAACTGTCTCTCTTAATAGGTATCATAGTTGTCTCCCTCGGAGTTATCACTTATACAATGATAGTGGCGATGAAGTGTTCTTGGAAAAGTCAGATTGTGAGAAGGATATAGGCATTTTTGTGGACAGTGGTCTGGACTTTTCAGAGCACATTCAGTACCAAGTAAGCAAGGCCAATAGTATTATGGGCCTTATTAGACGAACGTATACGTTTTTGGATGAGCAATGTTTCAAGCTTCTATTTCAGGCCTTGGTAAGGCCACATTTAGAATATGCTGCTGCTGTTTGGTCACCTCATTATCAATGTGACATTGATGCTATTGAAAATGTTCAGAGGAGGGCAACTAGGTTGATTCCATCTTTAAAGGGTTTAACTTATATGGAAAGATTAAAGAAACTCAAGTTGCCAACTCTAAAGTATCGTAGGTTAAGAGGTGATATGATTGAGGTTTTTAAAATTGTTTCAGGTGTGTATGATAGAGATGTTACAGAGGGTTTCCTCAAATTTAGTAAAATTACTCATACACGTGGTCATAGTCAGAAGTTACTCAAAGAGTTTTCTAGACTCAACATTAGAAAATTTAGTTTCATGAGTAGAGTTGTTGATGTTTGGAATAGCCTTCCTGAGAGTGTAGTCTCAGCCACCACTGTTTTTCAGTTTGAGAAGGCACTGGATAGGTTTTGGGCTGGCTATGAGATGTTGTATAACTACAAGGCTGATTTTGTGTAAGTTTTATAGTATGTCAGTCACCCACAGCTTATGATTGTTGCTTTAGTTGTCAGTGGTGAAGATCAAGACTATGAAGATGCGGACATAGAGGTCGATAGACCTGCGTCCACTGATGTTCCTAAGGTATCCTAAGGTATATCCATGAACCTGCCAAAACTGTGAACGATAAAGGTACTGCTCCTTCATCAGCTTCGGATCATCGTTCACTTCAACCGTGCATATTTCTGTGAAACTGAGCTTCGGCCGCGCAAGAGCTAAAAATCTGTAGTCACTTGCCCGCATGGAATGAAAACTTTCCAGTCTGGAGCCTTAGGACACAGGTGTCCCCATGTGCTAGACAGCACCACGGTTGGAAAACCTTGCGAACCTGTCGAACCTGGTTCGTGGGAAATCGGCGACGCTCGCAGGAAATCCTGCGTGTCGGGACACATTTTTTTTATGAAAAACGGGGAAAAAAACCAAGAAATCTTCAGAGAAACAAAATAAATGAGGGAGAACAGGGAAAATGCTGTTAAACAAATATTAAAAGAAGCTCTGTTGATCGCTATTGCTTACGATACTCACATAGGCAAATAGCGCATGTTACCTCTATGCCAATAAACCACGATGTCCAGTATATCCCCCACGACCACGCAAGTAACCAGAAATTATTGCCAGTTTGCTTTTAGGCACACTTCAGCCGCCCTACACACCCTATGAACCACAGTGCTAGTGCCCAAGGATGATCGCGCGGAACTCATGCACAATTTCATCTCTGTCGGTTTCAGTGGTTTTTTTTTCCGAACTCAGTACAAGGTTCTCTGTGCAATTAATGAGAAAAGAGTGCTTTCATACAGTAGGTTCGGATGTACACAGCATACACACAGTGCATAGTGGGGCAACAGACCCACGCGGCATGGCTTGACCTTTGTACCTTCTTTACGTTTACAGTCCTACACACAGATGCAATGGTAGCGCTTAACACCTTTCTGGAAAAGGTAACGTTACACGCAGTAAAAAAATTGCCTCGATTAAACCATTTTGAAATATGGGGGACAACTTTTATTTTTAACTTTTTTTTTTGCTGCAAATTTCTGCTGCCTGTTAATGGTCACAGTTATCAGGGATGAAAAAGTTGGGTACAAATGTCGTAGCCGCAATAGGTGGCTGAATTTGAGTATTATGAATGCGGTAAATGTCCATTTTGGGACAGGTGTTCACATTTTTGCAGTTAAAAACTTTTCTTGGACACATGCCAGGATTGTTACTGGCAAACTCGCAGAACTGTTTGTAAGTAGCACAGCTTGTAGTAGTTGACATGTGTATAGTGGTCTATGATCAAGACATTCTAAGCCTATCGCATATATATATTTAGCGCAATATCAGGCTCAAGTTTCAGTTGTCTCTGACATTTTGTAAGTGACACTTCTTCACATTAAAAAGGTACCGTATATTTGCAACAACGCAAATAGCCTAGCGTTAAGCTTTCATGATTGATTTTTCAAATATTGTGGCGAGTTTTCAGTTACATTTTTTTGTGCTCAGCTGCACAATTTTACCCCTTCGATGTGCTAGGAACCCCACAATATTTCGGGAACTTGCCCCTGAATCCCCCACCAGGGGTTCCACCCCTACACAAATGTCAGCGGGAAATCGGTGGATTTTCTACTGTGTTTGCGTGAAATTCAGCAAGGTTTTCCAACCCTGGCCAGTACTTCTAGTAGTATAATGGGGTGACTGTCGTATAATGGGGTGACCGTCGAATGCGCTAGTAAGTAGTATTATTAGTATTAAAGGCTGTATTGCATCACCCTAAGCTATATTTTTACCTCCCAGAAAGCAAAATTCTCAACTGGTTCTAAGTTACGGTACTCTTAGATTGACAGCAAATTCGAAAGATGCAGAGCAGCTCGTATTACACAGCGAACACAGTGATCCATTGTTTTGATTACACATGTGGAGGAATTTAAAGGCTGTATTGCATCACCCTAAGCTATATTTTTACCTCCCTGAAAGGAAAATTCTCAACTGGTTCTAAGTTACAGTACTCTTAGATTGACAGCAAATTCGAAAGATGCAGAGCAGCTCGTATTACACAGCGTACACAGGGATCCATTGTTTTGATTACACATGTAGAGGAATGTAAGACAAGCTGAGGGAAGGACTAGAGGTAGGTGGTAGGGAGAATTGAAACTGTCTGGGGTGATGCATTACAGCCTGTAAGACGGGCTGAGGGAGGGACTAGAGGTAGGTGGTTGGGAGAATTGAAATTATCTGGGGTGATGAGTTTTTGTCTTTAAGGAACTTAATCATTCCAAGTTTGTGGGAGTTCCACCTACAAAGTCAGAATGTTTTCTCATGAAACAGTAAGTCTTTAAATGGAGATAATTCATTGCAATAAAAAATTGTGTCACTGAAGGTAAAATTATTCAGCATTCATTAAGACAACCCACACAAAATTTATTTTCCCCATGGTTCCCGTTGAGTGCGCCTGCTGTTGACTTAGTGTGGAAATGACAAAAAATAGTGGCGTGCTTCACTATTTCAATTTTTCTAACCTAAGGCAAACCAATTTGTGCCATAGTTGTAGGCACAGCCTGAGAATATAATGTATCATGTCAGAACTTTGAGAGAAAAATCAACTCTTTATTCCTTGCAGGCATACGCTCTCATAGAGGAGGAGACCAGGAGGTACAGACCGACCAAGAATTACCTTGAGCTGCTGACACCAATCGACCAATTGCCGTTTGAGACTGAAATACTGAAAAGGGAATTTGAGAGAATGTCAAATCGGTTACCCATGGAGTCTTTGAGCATGAAAAGGTACGAAGCGAAATTGTTCAATGAGGACAACTTTTACTTTTGGATGAATCTTTCATTATGATGTGAAGAGCATGCAGAGACAGGATTCATTCCTGTCCCTGCATGCACAGATTTTTCGTATACCGACCTGTTTGTTATTGTGCTACTCTTCTCATGAGCCTGAGGAGTTGTCACAATCCAGTGCTGACATACGCCAGACTTAGCTCTGCCGTATGCCTGGAGATCGTATAAATTGGCAAAAACAATGAAAGTACATGTATTCTCTTTTCCTGTCAAGATATGAGCTGCCCCCTCCTCCAATTGGACGTCAAAACGATCTTTCCGCATGGACAGAGTGCGTAGAGAATTCCATGGCACAACTGGAACACCAAGCAGAAAGGTAAGTTGTTTTAGTCCGTAAACATGTATCCAAGAATGTTGAAATTATCGTAGTCCCTCATATACTGTAAGTGTATATGGTATTTGTAAAACAGTTTTCTCTGAACAAAGCATTGACAAAGTTCTGAGAAATCTCAACGAGACAACTTTGCCATAGGTCTTCCCAAAGCCTGTCTGACTGGGAGCTTGAGAGGGTGGTGAGGATTGGATTGTGTGCAAGGGTCATCACTTTGTTATGTCTCACTGTAAAGACAGCTGTTAATTGTAAGGCAAGTTGAGACGAGAAGCTGAAAATGGGTAGGGGAAAATGAGAGAGGAAAGATAACAGAAAGGGAAGAAAAAGAGATTGGAAAGGAATAATAGGAGAAAGAAGGAAGAAGAATAATTGAAAGCAAAAGAAAGGGAGTGGCTTAGATGAAGAATAAATAGAGAAGTCTGTTCTGCTCTCACTTTTGAGATGGTTCTCGTGTTACCATCATGTTCCTCCTGCAGCACTTGTCTCCCCTGTCTGCCTCTCCCAAAACCAACAACCACGTATTACATCTTTCCTTTGACTCTCCCTTTACAGTAGAGCATAGATACACCCCTGCACTTACTTTCTCAACAAGAGATCACAGATATGCCCCTCCCCCGCTCTCTCCTCTCATTAAACTGAAGACTAAGATATGGTATGCCCCTACTTCTCAACAGAAGTCTGCAGATATGTCTCTCTGTTACTTCTCACTTAGGAGTAGACCACAGATAACTCAGTAATATTGAGTAGTTTTGAATAGTTTGTTGACACTGCAGTAGCCAGAGTCAAAGTCAAAGCTATACTGTAGCAAGTTTCATCACACTTATTTTGATATTTGGTCATGTTCCACGATACTTCTGATTCTCTTCGCAGGGTGGCAAACTTGGATCTGCTCTCAAAGTATGGCAGCCTCACCTGGAGATTGCACAATGAGTGAGTAACTCATTTGATTGTTAATTAACGTTTTTTGTTATAGGTATGTATTGCGACTTTTGGAGAAAGGTGTCCACTTACAAGGGGAGTAATTAAGGTAACATCAATGCAAAGACATGAAAATAGCGACAAAACTTTATAAGGAGAGATTGAGATGTTCTGTGTTTGTGGCTTTTGTGTTTTTGTAGAGTCCTGGTTTCCACACCTTTCTGTCATGACCCATCTCTGGCTATCCACCGTCACCTCACAACTCACCTCCCCCCCCCCCCCCCCCCGGTCATCGAATAGGCTACAGAAAGTACAAAGAGATATACACATTGCAAGCAGTAATGTGGGTTGTTTGACAGACGGCTCTGCCGTCTTGTAACATGTGAAGAGGAACCACCACTCCACAGTACCTATGACAATTAAAGGCAACACCACCATACATCCATAAACACAAATGGTTTTCCCTGCTTGTGAATTTTTGATGCAGTTGTGGGTCTTCTAGTCATTCACAGTCATTCGTGGCCCAAGCCACCCACAGAGCTGCTTGCAATCCAACAGAAAACAATTAGCGACCCACATCTGGAATGAGACACACCATTTGAGCAAGCTGATTTAAAGGGAATGGGAGTTAAATTTACTAATTTGGAATTGTGAATGTACATATTGCAGATCGCAAAATGAAACATGTATTATGGTTGTGAAAGTATGATATATTTTTTGTTGTTGGTTGCATGGACACAGCTGTTTTTGCAGGTTGTCGCCAAATTCTAAACCTGCAGATCTTTGTTCGATTTATGATGGTTGCGATGCATGTTTGCCTGTTTGGGATTTGGGTAATCGATAGCATCGACTTTTGTCATCGTCCTTCAGATCTTTCATGTCTGTGTAAATTATGGCCCATATCCCAAAATTTAGCACAAAACAAAATTTGTGGATCAGTCAAGTTTTATTCAGTGATTTGAAACCATTCATGGAATAAATTTGCTGTTTTAGGGTTTTGATATGGTTTAACGAGTTACAAAGTGAAATGTTAAAATGTGATGTGACAACATACTGTAAATTTTCAAACCCTTGTCTGCTGCTGGTAACTTGGTCAAAATTAAGCTACATGATTTTAACTTGACTTGTCATTACCACACACAAGTATTGCAGAATACGAAATGAAGCATCAGTAACACTTCACTAACTAAAAATACTGACATTACTCTAAGATGAAAACTTATTCTCCTGTATTTCCTTTTCTGCATTCTCAGGCTTCTGACAAAAATGCATGAAGGAGCCCAGAAACAGCTCCAGGGAATAAGAAAACAGATCCAAGAAATCAACTGGAACAGGAAAAACGATCAGGTGAGTTCTTATTTTCACTGATCAAGCCTCTAAGGCAGGCTTCCTCAAATAGCGGCGCGTGCGCCACTTGTGACGTGCGACGTGGTTTGGAGTGGCGCAAAAAATAACCGGGAGAATATTGAAAAATCTAACTTTTTTTATAACTTTTGTGACAAGAATTTATTCTGTCTCAAAAATAGGTAAATATATCTAGTGCTCCCCACGGACTGACTTCACATAACGACGAGGATATAACAACATCCTATTTATTCTCACAAGAAAGTAAGATCACCGTAACTGTTCACATTCATTACAGTCAGTGTTTTGTCGACTCACCTCAATAGGAGGGGGAACCCCCTCCCCTTAAACCCCTCCCCCAGGACGGCAATCAGTGGCGCATTATATCGGTAACATTTTGGAATGTGGTGCTTCAGAAAGTTTAATTGAGGAAGCCTGCTCTAAGGAAAGTCAATTTGAAGGATGATGTTCAATATGAAATAATTGAAATCATTACGCTTCTGTAAGGGAAATACGGTGTTTAAAATGCAGCAACATGTCCAACACAGACAACAGCTATTTATTATTGTTAAGCCATTCAGCCTCAAAGATGAACATCATCCCTTCAAAACATAATGCACAAGACTAGTTTAAAAGATGCAATGTTGAATTTGTGAAACGTTGCTTGAACAAACTTTCCATGAGCAACATACTGTATAATGGAATTTTTATGTGTGAAGAACTTACGTTTTGAAAAGAATCTTACCTTCTTTCCTTATTTTGAGTAATATGTTATTCTGTGTCCATAAATACTGGTTTTAAAAATATGATTTCCTTATGAAAAACAAACATCTTATTTCCCTCTTGAAAAACATTAATTCCTGGAGAATATATTCAGTTTAATTCTAATGTCAAATGCACAGTAGCACCATTTTGCATCTAGTCCACCCTATGTAAGCAAAAATTTTCCAATGAGAAGGTTAATCCCTTAGACCCCACCTCCAGGGCAATGATCAGTCGTCAGTTCCATCCATCACCTTAAAGGCCTACTGGCTCAGCTTACCCCCACCCTCACTGATGTCACCCCACTTCCAAAGTGGAGCTGACACCCATGCAACCTTGAGAAGTTTTGAAGAAGTTTACAACTTTTCTCTCATCCCAACCCCTTGAAACTATTCTAGCTATGCCAGCGGCTACGTGTTTTCCATATATTTGTAACCTACACTGCAGAATACAGAACGTTCCTTTAATGCTCACACAATGAAAAATTTTGGAAAATTTATTGCTTCCCTGCCTTGGAAAGAAAGTCTAGCTATACCATTGTTCTTAACTACTGTATACCATTTATGGTGTGATAAATTTAATTACATGTCACGAAGAACAAAAGGCAAGGTCCAATTAGTCATGTGGGCAGAGAAATTCACATGTTAAGAACCCTTTCCTTACAGATTTCTGCAGAAATTGTGCAGCCATGCATGCAATGGTTATGTACTGTCTAGCCAATTGTTTCTACTTCCAGTCTGCAGTTGAAAAACCCCATTTTGTATGTTGGTTATTTATAAGTGTTTATGTCTGTAAGGGGCCATTCATTGCAATGATAGACCCTAAAGTCTGGCTCCTTTTTCCGAGTATTTTTTCTGTCACCATTGAGATATTGCTGTGAGCATAATTTTGAGAAGACTTTAAGTTCAACTTTTTGAAAGAACAGCCAGTGGTGTGGGTCTTTCTAAAATTGTGTATATATGTTATGTATGTGGCAGTCAGCCTGGAGGTGCATTCTTCTAGTCTTTAAACACTTCCTTCTGTGATGTCCCTGAAAATGTCTTTTTTTTTTTGCGGTGACGTGATTATTCCCTCTTTGATTTCATTTCTTCCAACAGACGGAAGCCGGGAAGACCCTGAAGGATCTGCAAGAGAGGTGAGTTAAAAGACTCTGCTTAGGATCTGCTTCTTGTGGCAATTTTCAACTGGTGATGTGAGTCACAAGTTAAATTTATCCTGTGAATCTGACTTGTGCCCTATGTATTACAGGACAGTTTCTGTCAAACATACATTGGAAGATGCGACCAATTGAAGTTTGCAGTGGATAGCTATTAGCATACAGTGAAATTTGTTTACATTTAAAATCAGCTCAGAAATGCAAACTACTTTTAAGTGATGAGGCGAACTGTTACTCGCAAGAGGAATCATGGTTTAGACATAAAATCAGTCACTTTAAAAGATTTTTCTGACAAATACCAGACTTTGAACACTGCTGCAACGAGCTTGTTGGATGAACTTTGTACAAATTGAATGTTGATTGAATAAATTTATGTTTTTTTAGAAAATGCCATTTTTTTTAATCAGTATAATGACATGTGCCTCCATCAGTTGAAAAATGGTTTGCTAGAGTAGAACCAGTGAAAGAGGTTAGTAGCATCTTCATCTCTGCTTTCTCCATCATCAGAGACATTTCCAGGTCTCAAGGGTATCTTTTGTCCAAATTCTGAAGCAGTTGTGGGATATCAAGGGGAAATATTGAAAAAATGTGGGAAAAGGGACACTGAATGTCAGCATTTTGATCTCTTTTGATATGTCAGAACACGTAAGTTGAGATTTTATTGTTGTCGTCCTGTTGCAGCTGGGTGAAACTCGTCACCAAGAACTACGAGATTGAGCGGGCCTGCCAGGACCTGGAGCAGGAGCTGGAGAAGATGAAGAAGAGGCAGGAAGACCTCAGACACAAGAAAAAGAAGAGGAGAAGAGAAGACAGGGAGGATGAAGTCATCGAGATCGAAGACAGTCAGCCAAGGAAGAAGGACAAGGAAGAAGTTGTAGCTGAACCGCAAGAAAGACAAAGGGTGGAATTCAGGGCTGAGGATTACCCAGAAGAACTTTTATGATCTGACATTTTGAGGAAAAACCCTTCCAGAGGATGTCGGCGCAAGACTCCACTTGCTGTAGAATTATCTTCAGGATCCATGGGAGGATTCCCAGCTGTCACAGAAAATTATTTGCAGAGAAATTGCAAAAAAAGAAGAACAGCAAAACAGTTACACCTCCAAGGTTGGAAAGTGGAATGGCTGACATCCGGAGACTGTTTAAAATACTTTTTTAAGAGCCAAATTAAAGTGGCAGAAGTGACTTTGCTTCAATAAGGCAACAAAAATCAGACTATTACAGTTGGCTCAATCACGGTTTTGCCAGAGATGAACATTACGATGGAAGGTTGAGGTGCTATCAAAGGCTGCTGGCAAGCACAGTGTGACTCTCAACCATCTGCTCACTGAGACCCTACATATGTTCACTTCATATAGTACTGGCATCAAGTGGCAATTCGTTTCGCAGTTGGGTGTAAGCAAATGTACATTAGATCTGTTTAAATGTAAAGTCGTCACTAGACTTGATATCCTGAATTTTCAAGGCTCAGCCAGTTTGGCAGTGGACATGACTCAGAAGAGCATACATGATAGGATGAAACAAAACCAAATGATGCATTTCATGATCCTCATTTTTTTAGTCTTTGTTGTTTAAAACTACTGATATTCTTTAGATTGATTTGTGCAAGCACTCTATGGGAAGATCAGATGAAGGGTCTCACTTTAATACTTCAAACAGTGGTAACAATGAAACTTCAGATTCTGAAAACTTGTGAAACTATTTAAGGTCGTCATATTCTTGCATCGAAAAGTAGGAAACACGGTCCTGATATTGAACCTTTTTTACAATGTGTTTTTAGGAAAGAATCACATTTATGAAGTTGAACAATCAGCCTTTGTTTCTCTTATTCTTTTGTCTCCTTTGAAGCAGTTGCATTCCTTGAAACAGTATCAAATATATTCAATTCAATTTCTTCATTGCATCAAATGAAACTCATGTTGCTCATTTCTGTCGTAGCTGGTAGCATACTCTACCATACCTCCACATTACAGGAAGAAGGTAGTCCATAGTTTCAACACAATTGCATGTTGTTCCCTTTGTTCTTTTTTTTGTGGGGGGTAGAGACATATTGTGCCATGCAATGTGATTAATATTCACATAGTTTTAGCACCCCACCCTCCTTATATCGTCCTGCAAGACTGTACTTTATTAAGACTAGTGAGGTTTGTTCATCTTCCGTTGTTTGAGTTTTGGTTCCTTGTGTAACAAAGGAACCTATGTTGTCAACTTGGTGTGTGTATGTGTGTGTGTATGTGACGCCATTGGAATGTGAGGTATGTGATGCGATAACTCAATAACCAAGAGGTCAATTTTTTTCAAACTTAGTGTGTACGTGTATCATATTGAGTAGATGTTCCCTATCATTTATGGTAAAAAATCACAACTGATCACCAGAGGCAATGAAATGAATTCATTTTAGTAGCTATAACTTGGTGACTGTTGTTTCAACAGTGACATAATTTTAGGATAACATAGATTGGTAGGAAGTGGAAACACTGATGCATTGACGAAAATAATCTTGAAAGGTCGAAAGGTCAAAAAGTAATGTTTTATTGATATCTTGCTAACGCTCACAAAACATGAGTGGTGTTTGTGGTTCGTGTGTGTATGTGATTCCACTGGAATGTAAGTATGTGGTGCGCTATCTCGCTAACAAATCATTTTAGGAGCGGGGTGTACTGGAAAGTAATGTGTGTCTCTGTGAAGTGCATCTGATGACCTACTTTGACCCCACTTGACTGCACTTGACCTTTTGACCTTCGTCACTTTCATGGGATGCCTTAAATTGTCTTGATAAGACATACCAAACAATTACACTACCTCAGCTGATGCTAATTACACGGGTTATTGACATTTCAGTTTGAGTGTCTGTATGTGACGTGATACGTAATCGTCTTTCACACAAGGAACTGCAGTGCCCTTGGGCTCTTGTTAAAGTGTTTCGCTCCATAATCCTGAAGGGGTATATTTAGAGTTTTGTTCTGAGTGGACTGTTTGTGACTTCAGAAGTGTATGACACCTTCCGACCAACAAAGTTTACAAATGTTGACAAGTTTGTAAAGAAAGACGGGGTCTTAAAGAACCTTAAGTCTGCAAGACTTACAGTTCCATTCTGTGGTAAACCTTAAAACAAATCTCGGAAAATTGTTTGCCTGTGGTTTGTGTTTGATATGTGTCATTAATATATCAGCCCTTTTGTATATTTAGCCCAGGTTATCAAAAGACTTGCCTGTGTGAGCGCAGTACTGTACTTCCTTTTCAAATTGCTTTTAAACTTCAAAGCAACAGAACTGTAATTTCAGATCGTCAGCAAGTAGACTGAATCTGAAATTACAAAAATTACAGCAGATGTATATTTTTTGAGAAAAAGTGAGATTCAAAGAATATTTTTGTATTAAGTGCGCAAGACTCTTTCGAATTCACGGTGCAGCGTCCTGTTGGGTGCTGATTTTGAGCAAACCTTGGCACAACGGCAGAGCACATAGGTGTCGTACTGAATGGCTTATATGCTCTCAGAAGTGCGACCTTACTCAATGTTTTCACGTACAAGAAAATTGCATGAAAAGGTGTACGAAGAAAAAAGAGGAAAGAGTGGAAAAACTACGGAAAATTCGAGAATCGAAGCTATCGTATGGAACAGCAGACGCTGTCATGAGGTAGTCTAGGTTGCCACGGTCTAACAAAGGTCGCGGCTTTAGAAAGCAAAAAAGAAACAAAAAGAAAAAAAAAAAAACAGGCATGATGCCGCTTTGGGGAAGTTCAGTGTGGAATGTAAACTGAATTTAAGAAAATTTGGGAGCAACACTAGCTTTTTTATTTAGGGGGAAGCAAGAGGGAAGTACCTATTTCCCTCATTATTGTCAGCGGCTAGCGCAGATTGAATTTAAGGAAAACTGGGGGATTTTCACTTTGAGGGGGTTTGGGTAGGGGAATAAATACACCGAGCAGACGTTCGGGGGTCCTTCCTGACCCTTTCTCACTTGACTGAACTTGATTGAACTAATATTATCGGTTTGCTTCTGCCTCCGGCAACCTACAAATGGCGCTACGTGGTTCGCAGTGGCACACAAAAGTAAATCTCTGGAGGAATATTAAGAAAGTAAATTAGAAAAAAAAACCTTTTTTTGAGCGTTCTCTCAAAAAAGATAATTTATCCAAAAACGCCTCATTTTAGTGCAAAATTTAAATTGATAAAGTGAACAAATTTCTCACCATTTAGCATCTGAGTCCCCAATATATGGTTTCGTCGTTTGCCATAGCTATAATTCATGATCCTGTTTTGTGCTTTAAAGGAGCGGCGTATAGCTAGAATTAAGTTTCAGGGGGTAGGGACCAACCGATGTCACGTGAATGAGGACGACTGTTTCGCAAAATAAACTCATTTTTTAAACATCAATATATTTAACCCTCATAAATCATTCGCCCTACCATTTTTTGGGAGGGGGTGTCCCCCCATGTAGCTACACCACTGCTCTGAAGAGAGAGACATTCAAAAGATGAATTGATGTGACAGTGTGGGATTTCGACTGTCCTCACTGGTGAGATGGCGCACATAAGAGGGTAACGTGTGTGTGCATTTACTTGTTAGAACACTCCTGATAGCCGAGGCGTTTTCAAATTTGTTGACTGTAAACACACCCCTCCCCCATTCCTCGTTACAAGGACTTGTCGTTTGCACCATCGTCAATGACGTCTCTGTTACAACCAACCACAGACATTTTCGAAAGGTCTCTGTGACATATACCTTCATTAAAGAAGAAAGAAAGAAGAAAAAAAAACATGCTTTAAGATCATTGATGTGGTATACCAAAACGTTGAATATAATTTGGCATTAGACTTGCCAAGATGTAAGTTTTACCCCATTAAGCCTTGATGCGGATTGTAACTGGTTGTTATTTTCGATACTTCGAAAAAAGCCAGGACAAAGAAAAGAAAAAAGCCTGCATAGCCACCACAGCACTGCTTGCTCACCTAACCAGGGAGCTGAATAACAGCTCCCTGACATAACAATGGACACATGAGACAATGAAGATATTTGTCAGAGCTGATAGATTGGTGCTTTCAAAATAATAAGACTTTTTAATTGCTACACAGAATACCATGACCAAATTGATTTCACCAGATTTGAAACTTTTTGCTGATTCATCCACAATTTGATAACAACCTGAGTGCAGACACAGCTTGACTACACTTTGACATACACAAGTGCTGCAATAAGAAAAGACTTCAAATAGTGAGTAACATTTTCATATACATTTTTTTTTCATACATTCATACATACTTGGTGAAAATTCTCGACTCCTGTTGGCCGTGCATAATCCTGTGGATGAACCATGTTCAATTTTAGAGTAAAATCGTCAGGAAAGGGCGATTTCTGACGTTCTGCAAGGGGTATTTTTATGAAAAAAAAAAGTTGTGGTATGATTCGCATTAACCGATGGTGGCGTTCCCGCATGGATACTCTTCCCACAATTCCCCTCACCTTTCTCTGTAATTAAGCTTGCTTTAGAATGTCTGAATCCCCTCCTCTTAATTGAAACTAAGAAAAATAACTGCCTACACAAATAAAGTCTTACGATTTCAAAGGTTATTTAATGTGTACTTGACTTAATTTGACTTTTCTCCAAAAGACGTTTACCCTCAAAAAATGGAATTGAGTACATGCGGTCTCTTATTTGACTTCCAACCTCGGACGGTGGTTGCAGCTTCGGGTTTATTCGATGTATACGTTGGTACAGCTGGTGTACCATGCATTTAAGTTATATGGCCATATCAGCTGACTTATTTCCCCTTGTTATTCTCTGTTGCTGAAACTAAAAAACAAGGCCGTACAATCTCATTCAACTGAACGAGGTTTAAATAATATTTCCTTCTTTTCATGTCGTGGCAAGTATACGCTGATTTAACAACACGAAGCACAAAGAGAGAATCCAGTCGGATAGGAATGCACATTTTTTTTTTTTTTTGCTTTAAATTTGCTGTTCGAGTTCCCCGTAGGCCAAGTAAACAACTTTCCTTCACAGTGTCGTTTACACAATCGCCACACGTCAGATATCGTATACTTTAATATAAGCGATAATTAAAAAAAAATGTGTTATGTTTGTGAAGATCATAGATTCTTCCTTTGTAAAAATTCGCTCATGTAGAAATTCTGTATGTTGTGTAACAGAGGCAAGTGACAATAAATGCAGCGAAATATATACGGGCTGATAATGTTTCCCGTCCTTGATGAGATTAATCGACCCCCCTCTGTATCACGGTACTGTATATCTATTCACCATGGGCGTGGATCCATCCCCCAAAGTGAGGGGGAGGGGTGTGTCGCCCCCATGTCCAACCATGATCCACGCCCACGCCATTCAGTGTTCTAGACAGATTTTTCAAGACAGGGGACGCCCACGTAAAGCGCCTACAGGATTACGGGAGGGGGGAGGGGGGATTTAGTTGTCTCTGTTAATTTGAGATGCTCAATGATGCAAAATGATCTGATATGAGAGATGAGTTCTTTTTCTGTTCGATTTATAGCCCATTGTCCACTTTTGCTGGAGGCTTTGCAGAGGGGAGAGACCAATTTTTAGCTGAATCGTAGCTATTTCAGGATGACGACAATTTTATTTTCAGGAGGAGTCGTGGCGCCCCTAACGCTCCGTGGGGAACACTGATGTAACACACTGAACATATTGTGTGCTACTACGTGAAGTCTCATTTTAACAATAAAGTGAACCTTATATTTATCATGTATAGCGTGACAGGGAGCAAGGTAGAGTGGTGGGGGGGGGGGGGTGGCGGTAACTGAGGGGTTATATTTCGTAAATAATCATGACCACCTTTGGTTTACTCCAGTTTTATTCACTTCATGTACGGTATACTGGTTGCTGTATAGCCACAGAATTGCAGTAACTATACACCGTAAATTATTTTCTGTTCCCCATTTTAAAGTTTGTGTAGGCCTATCTTTATTCAGTTATTGCATGCAGTGCGCGTCGATGCGTGACGAGGTCAGATAAATAAGAAAATGAGAGAAAAAAAAGAAAAGATAAACGTTGGTATTTTGAGCGTTGTCGTATATACCTATATTGGCAATTAACACAATATATGTCCTTCTCAGGTATGAACTTTGCCTCCGTGTACTGAAATTATTTAAGAGCTACGTACCGTAGAAATATATTTCCTTGCCTGAATTTCGATTTGGTCACATTGTAATAAAAGTCGGCATACCGTGCGGTTTGGCACCCCTTAAAATGGTAGACCTATATGGACTCTTAGCGAAGGAGAGTTACCACGTTGGTATGGGGTTTTGTAATATTAGCATATGGCTTACCTTGTGAACTTGTAAAAGCAAACGCTTATTTTTTATCGACAAAATAATATCGATTCAGGACGAGACTTGCGCGATTTCAGTTTGGAATTTACGGAGTGACTGTATATAGATTAATATTTAAAGCTTCACAGCTTAAGTTCCGCGGTGAGTGATTTACATTATACGGATACATCATCATCATTAGAAGGATTTCGCCGTAGTTTGAATGTGAATAATTGGCTGTAAGTCTAGACGAAAGAATTCACGAAACAGGAGTTGGAATAAACAACTGTTAAAGTATATTGTTAGAGACAGGTGTGGCAATCTCATCCTTGGAAGTGGTAGATACATTTAAAAAAAAAAAAACAAATCTTCAACATTTATATCATCATTTAGTTCTCTAAGCATGTCTTTACTGATACATATATAACACGGACAAATGGATAATATGGATTTGCATGGTCTTGGCAAATTGAAGAATAGTAGAGTTTATCATTTACCATAGCTCGCAACTTTGTACAGTTTTCAATACATAAATGATTTGAAACGATATTCACGTCATGCATGCATTCTCTACCCAAGCCTCCACCGTCCGTCACTTCTTTGTTCTTCTTTGTTCAGGTTGCTGACTATATATATTCATGTGAGACCACTGAACTCATTTCAGTTTAGTCGGAACTGTGCTAACCACAAGTATGACACCGAGTTAACAAAGGAATAGCAAACTCTTGTAATTCTTCAGTGTGCAGTCTTTCAATTTTTTTTCAACGAGTGATAACTCTTTCTGTGGATGATTGTATAAGACACATTTTACATACTTCTGTAGTTTCACTTGATTATTTGATATCGGTACATTTCAAAGGACGAAAGAGTAAATTAAGTCAAACTGCAGTTTGACCTGTAGTTTTCCTCATAGATGAAGAAATTTGATGAGAACGTCGGTAACAATTATAGAACTACAAATCTCTGGTAACGTCACACTGTTTATGGATTCAGCAGGTCGTGGTTGCACAATAAAATATTGACCAAATTTTGAAGCTAAAATATTTGAGCGAAACTACTCGATTAGTTACTTAGTTTCTTGGCTTTTTTTGTCTTCGTATTTGCTTGAAGAAGAAGATAAAACTATTATAGGGAAGATCAGGGTGTGCTCGTTTGTTTGTTACTAACGGCATTTCCATGTTTTATCATATTTGGAAAGTTAAAGTACCATCCAGATACAAGATCGTTACGTCGTAACAGTTCTTACGTCAAGGACATTTTACAGTAATATATACCCTTTGTGAGTGGAAGAACTGTTTCATATTTGTTTTTGGAACCTTTTGTCGATTATTTACGATGTTTTCCTACCTCATCTTACTCATTACGCTACTGTGCAGTATGACCTCTTCAAGGGCACAAAATTTGATGGTGACCCTCGTCGATGAAGTTTTCTTTGAGGGTCGCCCCTTACGGGTGTCGTGTGATTCGACCATTAAGAAGTTATCTTGGTGGAAGGAAGAAGTCCTACTCGCAGAAGCGAATGGCAATAATGTATCAGAGAAACTTCTAAATCCAAATGTATCATTTACTCTCGACGGCAGTGGGTCGTTTGTGATGGAGTTTTCGTCACTGGTGGTAGCAGATAGTGCCACATATACATGTACTGCACTCGGCGATTCCGTTACTCACAATGGTACAGTGGACATTGTTGTTCATCAAAGAAATAATCGATGTGTAGCTCAAACAGACCAACCTCTGGAGTATCTGGCAGACGACATGAATAAATTCATTTTTGCAGAGTGTTGGTATCCTGCCATACCAAACACAAATTCTGTCTGGTTTAATGATGGTATGGAGTTAACCAGTTTCCCTTCTAATCCAAGTGGTAGTAACTACACAAACTTAACGCTCACTTTCTACATAGTCACGCTATCTTCTCACGGAACTTTTTTAACCTGCCTCGTGAATAAGACCAATGGAATTGATTCCTCGAACTCATCTTCAAACCCTCTTTTCTCTTGCTCCATAGGTCCCATATACATTTACGAAAACCCTTTCGTCAGATTAAACTCTTCCTCTGATAGTGCAGTTGTTAGTTCGACAGACAAGTTGACGCTCTGCTGTCGTATTTTCCCTGCCACGATCCACGTAATATTCCACTGGAACGTTTCCGTCCATGTCGAAATGTCCGAAATAGTCACAACATCGTACGCGACATGTGTAACTATAGCCTACTTCAATGTATCAGTCGACAATGCCACTGATGTCACCGCGACATGTAGAGGTGACGTAGAGAATACATCCTATGTGGATGTCTACAGGTTCACTGTAGAGTACGTTGAAATATCCACCGAGAATCCTTCTGACGAAACAAACGGCAATGATACCGCAAGCCCACCTAGAAAAGAGGAAAACAGAATAGACACTTTAGTGCTAGTTATCATAATCCTCTCGGTGATTGTGGTAGCGTTGGTAGTTATCCTCTTACAACTGACGATATGGTGCTGGATTCGAAAGTGCAATCGCCAGAAAAATCCCACTTCTGACACCAGTTTCAAATCGGCAGGAAAATCAGCCAAGGATAATTCGGGGTTCGACCACAGTGAGATGTACAACGATATCGTGTTCCGAGGAGAGGCTTCGATGTCGCCGGTGGCGAGCAGTCAAGTGGAGATTATCGACGAAGAGATTAACAGTTCGGACGAGACGATCGACGAACCAGGAGACGTCAACATGAGATTCAAACGTCAATCGACGGTGAGTACGTTCTCCGACGCTCCTCCCTCTTATTCTTTCGTTACTAGGGGAGAAGAATCAACGTATCACGACTTACCACCCTTGGAAGAGCCAGTCTACGCTCGTGCAAAGAAAGGAGGTAGGAAAAGATCGAGCCGTTTAAGCACAAGGTCCTATAATGCAGACGATCCGGTGGAGATTCCCCGAGTACCCCCGCAGAAAAATTTGAACAACACACCAAGTATAGACGAAGAGAGTGGTATCAGCATATCGGATAATGGGACCGACAACGTTTACTTTGATCTTCCGGCAGTGGAAATGGAGAGCACGCAGTGTTAAACTCTATGTACAAAGCATAAAGTGTACAGCAAGCATCTGATGGCGTGTCCTACCGATAATCAAAATATCACTGGTCATATTGGCCGCTTTTACAAATCGCGATTTTGTTTGCATTTATGTCTATTGGTTTGTACGTACGTACGATCGATTTCAATTGAAAAACACATTTTTTCTTTTAATAGGTTCTCCTGAGATATCGAACATTTTCGTGCTCACTTTAAGAGAGAGTTACTTTACACGGACTCATTGCGTTGATATTGTTTGTTGTGTTGCGAGTTTGAAGGAAACCGTTACATGCCAATAACCAATAAGCCTCACTATTTATGTATCAATTCCTACAGTAACTGAAAATGTGAGAAATTGTAGTATGGTTATGAAGAGGAATTACCTATGGTTAATACATTATAGTAAAAAGGGTCTGGTCAAAAATTTACAGTGAGTGATTTTGATTGTTAATTGTCCTATCAATATTGCTGCAGCTGTGTCTCAACATATGTTCAGAATCTCTAAGGTTGAACATATACCATCAACATATGAGTGACACTCAACATGTGACGAAAATGTCATGAAATTTGTGAGCCAACTCAACGAGCCTCTTTGTAATAATAATAACACACATACGCATATATTTAACATTCGACATTAGTTACTACAATCTTTTCTTGGTAATAGTAGAGAGAATACACAGTGTTGACTTCCTATGGGAAAACTTAACAGTACGACAAGCAGCTAAGAGCTCCATAGTTGTTTTTTTTTTGTATGATCTTTTACAACGATTAATTTGATTGTTTTGCTAGTTGGCTTGTATGATCAACTTAAAATTGACAAAAAGTTAAAAAGTATCGTAATTATAGAACTACATAGAAAATAAAGTTTAGAGGTTAAAAAAATAACTCTAGTCAACCAACTCCCATTTTATTCTCTTTTTTTTTTTCCATTGCTGAGATACGAAATACAGAAAAATATACACTTAAGTTGAAACTATCAATTGCGCAGTACTTCGTGATGTCCTTCTTTTACAACTAACATTACCTCCTTTTGTTTCCTTCTTAAAATGAAAATGTTTATATAACCTTGAATGGTTGACAGTTTTCTTGCCAAGAATGTAGTATCTAGAGGGCTTGTATAGTCAAGTCACCTCATAACTGTAAGATAGTGATCACATCTCGTGGTCACTTCGCAGTGGGGGAAAAAAATCAAAGAACGAATTTTGAGTTGTACTAGAGTGACGTCACAAATTATTGCACAATCTTCCATTTTATTTCAACGTTTTATGTCTTGGCCTAGGAATGCCACGTGAAGGGTGGAGTTCACCTCTTTGAATTTACTTCTGAAACTTTCTGACGTAAGCTTTTAAAATCTTTGACTTTGGGTTATCTTTTAAGTTTGACCTAACTATATGCTCAAGTATCGAAAATTACACCTCTTCATCAAACGGTTGTTGCACTTAATGGAATTAATCCACCGGCACGTGAAGTGTGCTGAAATGGAATACAGGAACTTTCTTTGCAGGCATTCCGAATCCCACGCTAATATCTTCTTCCTATAACTCCAGATATTCCTATTGATGATTGCAGAAAGACATCTATGGTCAAGAAATATTTCCAGTTGTCTCCAGGTTACAAAAATGCAATGCTACAGCAAATTCACAACCCGTAGATTTTGTTTTTCTTTGAAAGTAAAGCGCTTCTTTAACCTTAACATGTGACCCTCATGAAAACTTTGATAAGGGATGTTGTTGATTATGCTGAAGTATTGTGGAATTTGAGGTTACATCTCTTATACTTTCAAATTTTTTTTTTTTTTTAATACAATCACGATTAAATACAAAAGATATTTACTGCGCAGTTGTAAGTGAGTGACGTCACAGATTTTCTATAATGCAATGTAGCATTTTGAAATAGATATTTCTTCAAAAATCCAAACCTTCCAAAGGCAAAATGCTAATTGAGATATGTTGGTCACCAATTTACATAGAAAGGAAAATATTCCTTAGTCTGATAAAACATCAGTTTCCTCAGTGGCCCACCCCTTTAAAGTCTCAGTGTATCCATACAAATATATATTTATATTTGGATGGGAACTCTTTGCTCATCTGTCGGCACTAACTTAAAGTGTGCAGTTCTTAATAATGTGAGCAATATACAACAGTGTGTCAAATCCGTACAGGTAACTTATGGAGCGTGAAAAAAGAAAAGCAGTTAAGCTGTAGTTTGTACACATGTACCATTTGCTAATTCCAAAGTTTTATGTACGGTTCTTAGTTTCGATATAAACGAAATTTGTAATGGCTTCTTCAAGGAAAGATCTTCAGTCTTTCAACATTTTCATGATTTAAATATCTTTGTAATATAGTCGTGTAACGTTAAACGTTAATTTCAAGAGGCGATGTGTGTAAGATAAATGATTTCAAATGGATAGTAAGTGAAGCAGGAAAGTCAAATAAGCAATGCTTTCAGAAAGCTATATTGAGTTGCCTTACACGAACCATAAATATGGACTATTACTTTATCAATATATTTTTAGCACAGATACAACGTTCAGAATTAATTAAACATATTTGTTTAATTACTTCCTCCTAAGTTGGATCAATTGTTAATTTTGTTCGTTTTCCCCCAATTTTTAGACTTCAGGATATACGTATGAGTTTATTTCCTGGTCGTATTTACATATTAATTTATTTTTACTTTTTGCCATTTAGTTATTGTAAGTTGAATATTTGAGATATGTTTCAATTTGTCAAAGGCATGCATACACAGTTTCTACCATGATATGAAAAATACTTATATTGTTTACTACTATGAGCTTACAAATGTCCAAGTGTGTGTCTTTTTCAGTCAGGAGTTGTAATTGATTGTGTCAAACAACTTAGTGGATAATCACGTGACCATTTCTGCTTCTGTAATTGAACAATGGATCCATCTGAGGGTCCCTATGGTATTTAATTTACACCGCCTCTCCCAGCCACTTATTCCAAATCGAATTATAAACTCTTCCTGCTTATTCCGTCTGACTTGCCTCGTTTCTGCCAAAATTACAATTGTTGTTTCTTTAACTCCACCTGTAAGGACACTATGTAGCCTACTACTTACCGTAAGTGCTGAAAGGGACCCGCTGTCGAATGGTGCCTACAGGGACGCTCGCACGGGGCATTACGTCTATGCGGACTAATTAGTTCTCAAAATCTTACCTGGGCGCATAAATTTAATCTGAAAGGCTCGTCGCTATTACATGCATGGGATTAAAATGGAGGCCAAGCTTAAGGCAGCTTGAGCACTGTACATGTTCGGTTTCTTCGTAAACTTGTTGCAAACAATACAGTGTACATTATCTACCCAATGCCTGTAGCAGACATGAGGGGCCAGGTTAGGGGACATGATACCTTATGTACCCCTGTATACTTGCAAAGTATTACCGAATTTTTAATCAATCAAAGGAGCTCCTTTGTTTCAACTAAAGAAAATAGCTTATTAGTGTATCTCTTTTACGGAAAACCCAAACGGAAACATTAAAAGGGTAACAAAAACTTAAAGTTTGCCGTATTGAAAAAGTATAGGCCCCTAGTGAACTCCCTGTCCGTGCTTCAATGGTTTAGTGTAATAGTGCTAGCAGGTAGCGTCATATACGGTCGTGATTTGCGTTCGCAAAGCCGATTGTAAAGCCATAAAGAGAACTTAGTAATTAAACTGTACGTTATTGTACAGTAGTTATGGTAATTAAATTGAAATGCGTATCAAAAAGTAAATCAAATAAGGAAGTGAAATTTTACCCACTGATATGCGAAATATAGGGCTTGGCTGTGTAATATGTGACTATACCTACCGTGTCTCACAGTCTTCCTGGTAGGGGGTACCTGTATAGGGTAATTATGTGTGTAGTTTGGAGTATTGAAATCCTCTGTGTAGGACTATATGTGTTCCCTCTGGAGCAAATTTATTCCTCATTGAAAGCATAAAAAGTTTGCAAAACGATTCCTGTTCCCACTGGCGGAGTTAATGAGACAGGAAGGTCCGGGGACAACTAGTGCCATCGACCCATCAGTGTGAAAAAATCTGCGTTTATTGAAATATATTTTACCTAGGGAAACGAAATTCTTTTGCAAGTAATGTACCTTCCAAGTTGTACACTTTCCTGTCACCAAATGTAATATAAAGAAGTGAGTAATACGCAACCTTACCCACCCCATCCCCCCTGTCGTTTAGCGATTTCTTCATAAAATAACCTCTGACTGGTTCTTTTTCGTTGCTACGATTGCATGGCTTTTAAAGATTTGTGTACGTCACTTATTGTTAACGTTAGTCCGTCGAAATGAACATTCTCATCCCACAATCAAATGAAATTAAATATTAACCAATTCATTTTTTTTGCGGGGGTGGCATTACGTACTTACAACCTGTATAATAAGACACCTAATGATCGCATTTCGATTGTAACCGGATTCCCCCACACACTTCACCATACCATCCGTATGAAGGGACATATGGTTGGAAGCCCGAGATTACAAAGGGCGCTAGTTAAATGTCAGCAGCAGTTGCATAATTTGCAATCAGTTAATTTCTCTGGAAATTTTTTAACCGATATTTAAACAATTTCTTTCACTGTATCATGAATATTTTCGATATTTCACAATCTCCTAGTTTCACGATTTCCTTTACCATGACGTTGCCAGTTTTTCTTGAACCGAACAATCAACTGGAACGGAATCGACGGCCGTTCAGATTAGCACGGTTTCTTTAATATAACCGGTTTGCAGTGAAAGCTTACTTTGTACGGTCACAATCGATCGCTGAGTACATCGTGATAATCGATTTTGTGATTGGATTCCCAGAAATCGTTGTGAGTCTGATTGGAAACTGGTTTTGACTTAATTGGCTCTTATGATGGTCTTATCCTGAGTATATTTGGAGTATATAGTATTTTCGATACACCATCGTACAGGTTTTGCATCAAACAGACCGAAAAGAGAATTAAAAACTCACTGTTTTGGTTTGTGTAATCTGTATAATAGTATAAACAATAAACCAATTGCTAGGAAGATCAGTGACTGGCCAAATCATCTGTCATTTTAAATAACCAGTCGTGAGAAAGCAACCGAACTATTAAGATATTTATATGTCCGTGTTACCGCATGGAAGCCACTGAGTGCAGCTGACTGACAACTCTTGATAAATATTTGGCAGATCAGTGGAATGAACATAGGTTTCATGATTCGCTAGAGCTTCGTTTTGTGAATGGCATGTGGTGTGCATGGCGGAACATTGGGATAATAAAGAGAAGTGAACTGAAACCACAAACAGATTTGGTTACTGACACTATTATAAAGAAAAAAATCAGAAAATATACAATAGTAATCAGCCTGTGTTGCCATAGAAACATGAAAAGTTTTAAAGGACCTCTGATAAGGGATTCAAGGGATTCTAATGTTTACATGTTAATCTTTCACCCAGTGGCCCAGGTGCTATTTACGACATTTAATGCAAATCACATCAGGGTCCACCCTCATGTGTCACTCACATGAGTATGGATCATAGGGGACGGCGGAAGGGAGGCGGGAGTTGACCTCTCACATTTTTTGGAAGGGGAACATCTTCCAAAAAGTCTCACTCCTTTTTAAAATGAAACCTGAAACTGCGAGAAATGGCTAAAATATAGAATACTGAACAGAAGTAGTGAGGCATTACATTTTCGACGATTAATTGTGCCAAATACCGCGCCATTTGCCATGTATACATCTTATGTGGACATCAAATTTCAGTTTTTCTCATAGAGATGGATGTTAACCCAGGAAGGCGATTCGAAAATGAAATATCCCTCCCCCTGACACACAGGCACACACCCCTTTGGAGATGGATCCACGCCGTTAGTCACTCATATCAATAAAACGATACTTATTAATTTCTGCTGTTGAGATATCACCTATAATTACTACCTAACTACCTAATTTCCACCTTGTAAATACCAATGATCTAAGCTACAAGCATACCGACTTGGACTGGTTAAAGTGTATGAGGTCTGACAGAACCAGCTATAACCTGACAAAAAATCTAGAGAGCAGTTTTTGTAACTCTAATTTTATCACATTGCATACAAGAAATTGTATGAGATCACTACAACCCACTGACTGGACTCGACACTTGCCACACACAAAAAAGGAGAATATTACGTTCACAACATTTTATTGATTTACTTCATTCATTTATTTCAATCAATCAAAATTGTGTTAATTTTAGTCGTTACATAATTATGTTCAACACTCACATGGCTAAAGGATGGTAAATAAAAATGGGAAATAGTTGAAGATATTGGTATAGAAACTTAGAGTTTCCCCAATTAAAACTAAGAAACGTTTCTGTGACTTCGAGCTGCTCTATGTTGCAAATTAAACGTACATGGCAATGCGGATATATTTACTTGTATTTTCCTTTAGATATATATATGTTGCAGTATATGGAGTTAATTTGTATACGGGTATCTATTGAACTTTTCCTTACCAATTTTAATAGAGAACTGTCATCGTTTTCAATCTTTTAGAGGAATATCAACATCGACAACTTCTACGTAACCTATACCATGGAACCTATAGGCTACCGTATCACTGAACGAAAATATCTAGTGTCTGTTTGAGGGCAAGTTGGATTTTCTCACGCATGCATGGGTGAGATCATTAAGTATATCGAATAAAGGTTTTTATCTTCAACCGTTTTGGCTTTAAATCACATCAGTTACACTTCGGTGCTTTATCGGTATAAAATCACACTTCTGAAACAAATGTATATAGGATAGATACAAATATACTAAACAAATACACAAAACAAAAAGGAACAGAAAGGAAAATGAAAAAAAAAGACAATAAAAAAAATGTATAGAGGTCAAGAAGCACGAGCTGGAAATATAGTTAATATTCAAAACAAGAAGTAGTTGTATGTTATGGTATTTGTTCAACTTGAAACCATTTTTAATACTTCTGTCACTGGTAAAATACAGTTTGCAATATGTCATCCCCAAAGTTATTATAGCTTAAAAAGATACGATAATCCATACGGGGGTGTAGGTGGGGGTATGTGAGAGTAACTGTCTCATGGGTCCGCTTACATTACATTGTAGGTTTGTCCCGACAACATCAACCTACATTCCAACGACTACATATTGGTAACACTATATATTAAAACCAATGTAGAATAGGCTATATAAGTGTGTGGTGTCTCTTGTTAGTGCAATTTTCAGGCACTACGTTGTATAGTTCAGAGCTAGATCTAATACCATATGTATGATTTCATTCAAACTTTCAACTGGTAAGAGTCCAGCACGACCATCTTATTTACAGGGGCCCTTTCAATTAAAAGCAATTGTACTAAACATGGGACATAAATGTAAAAAATATACTATCTAGTACATAAAAATTGTAAGATACGGATTTATAAGTCATTAAGTATAAACAAAAGTTCAAATTGAAATTAAAGGTAACTATTGTATAGCCTTACTCATGTACGCGAAGCAAGGTTGAAGAAATTTATTTGATTTGGTGTTTATTAACGACATTTCGTATCAGCATAAACGTCCAGTGAAGAACGCCCTGCAAGAGAATAAACTACTTAACACTTTCTTGCTGTTTGTCGTTATTTGCTTTAATTGCTTTTATCTCTGGTGTTTTTAATATTACAAGTACAATTAAGTGATGTAGAACAATTGCCTTAAAACATCAATTAAAGTAGACATTCTTTCAATCGAATGAGTCAAATGAAGCCAAATAAACACAGTAATGGGTCCTACTTTACAATCTTGTATAGTATTCATATTAGGCTTACTCTTTTCCAATGTAGTTAAAAGAGTTTTACTTCAGTGACATAAATGTACTGTCACACAACAGACAGAGAAGTATGAGAAAATGGACAATGTCATGTTTATTCCACTTTTTCACTTAAATAAGAAACGTAAGATTTATTGTGCTGAGCGGAAGGTCTGAGACGGCTTTAAGCATGTATGACAAACACCCTTGGAGTGCAAAGAGAAAGCACGCCCACATGATCATTTAAAAATGGGGTAATTCTTCGTCTGGGTATATAAATAGATTATTCCATGCCTGGCAGGACGTAAATGTTACGCGACCCTTATGCCACACTTCTTATTTTTCTTTATTGTTCTGTTGTCAACATGTTTCACATATTCAAACTTTGACTCAATTCCATAACAAACTTCTTAGAATATATATACAATCAAAATGAAAATAGCGATGAGTTTGAAATTCATGATGAATAAAATATAATAAATATATATATAATATTTCGTAAGAATACACCTTATATCGTCAAGGCGAAATGCCAAACTGATAATACAAGTCAATACATTACAATGATCAACATTTGTAAAGACGTCTCCAGTAATTTGGGTACTTTTTAATTACATCTACACAGTGTACAGAAAACCCACTCGGTATTTATTGTTATTGGAAATCCTGGACCCCTAACGAGTACATAGCCAGTGTTATCAGAGCATTTCATTGATAGAGCTAGACGTATTTGCCCTACCGATGCACTTTCCCCATGAAGAACTTCGCTATATTCGTAATTGCTTTCTTCTCAACGCTTATCCTCTTACACTCATCAAGAGCTTTGCGAGATGTACCTGTAATTTAAGATCGAGATTACTAATGGGTCCTGTTCCCTGCACTGTGGACCAGAATGAAGACTTATCTGCATTCTATCTTAAGTTACCATACTGTGGTAATATGTCTAACAAAATTGCTAGATCTATCTCTAAGACTTTCAAACGTTGTGCTAATGCAGAACTACAGATTGCTTTCAGATGTTCGAAAATTGGTTCATTTTTCAAGGTTGAAGACAAAATTCCTGATCTTAAGAACAGTGGTTGTGTATATCATATTCCTTGTGGTGACAAAACGTGTGGGGATAATTTCATTGGGGAGTCCAAACTCAGGCTTTGTGATAGATTTAACAAACATGTAAGTGCTGACTACTTCACGGAATTCAGTTCCATACACGATTACTGTAAAACGGCGTCCCATTAACTTCCCAGCTCAGGTGATATTAAAGTTCCCCATGTAGAGAATGCCTGATATAGACGTAAAATCATGGAGTCTCTTTTCATTAAGGACTTACAACCTACCCTGAATAGAAAAGTCCAGAGATGTAATCTTCAGCTATATTGAGCTGGTATGACTCACTTACTTCTGTAACAGCTGTTATCGTAATGTATTGACTTGTATTATCAGTTTGGTATTTCACCTTGACGATGTAAGGTGTATTCTTACGAAATATTGGCGTAATATATTTTATTCATAATGAATTTCAAACTCATCGCTATTTTCAGTTTTATTATTAGTGTATATAGACCTCTCCAGTCTTTGTGTATATATAAGTATATAATTAACATAAATATTAATGTCCCTCTTAATGTCATCGTTTACTATTTATTGGATAATGTTAGTGTAACATTCGACTGTGGGAACATCAAGTCACTCTATCAGAATAGGTTTTGTCGACATAACCGTCACAGTCATTCTATCGGTAGTTTACAACAGAGAAATTGAAAATGTCTGCTTAAATAGATCATCAGTGGTTATCTTTCTTAATTTCATTTCAGTGTATTCCATGTTCTTCTCTTGTTCTGGCAAATCTTTCCAGTGGATTTTCTTGTTCTTGATCACAGCAGTGTAGTTACCGTTCAGATTCGGACCCCAGCAGGCCTTATTATACCACCAAGCTCCTTGTCTATAATTAGCACAATGCTTTGCACGCTTGCCGTCGTTGTCACGGTCACGGGTAGAGAAAGCAGTACCATTTAAATGTATGAGTCTAGAATCTAGCGGTTAAAAAATAAATAAATAAATACATGCATTCGTCTATTGTAAAAGATAAATGAAAGATCTTTAAACATTCCGTTTTTGACGCTTAATACGTTTAAACGTTTTACAAGACAACTGTAAGAAAGACTTACCAAAGAATGGCTTCATTTTATTTACATAAAGTCACTCATCTCTATAATCTATTATTTTTTGGGCATGCATGTGATTTATACAAAGGGATATAGCAGACTTGAGTGACGGTTGACAATCTCAAAATGTAATTATGTTGAAGCTGAAATATGAGTTAAAGTTTACCAGTGAAAGTCAATTCTGCGGAATATGTCATAGCCACTACAAAATAACATTGTGTAAGCCCTATTTTTTGTAAAGATGAATATTCATATGAATTCCCAAATTGGTATGTTTGTTTTTAAGTAACGGTGATTGAAATAATCAAAATATAAAAATATAACAATCATTGGAGAATGACCTCAGGGATCATCTCAGGGATAATTAACTGATAATCAGCATAGTAATGACACACTTAAAGTTAAAGCTATACTTCTGAAAGACAAATCACTATGTTACCCCAACAGAACAAAAATAATTTTGGAGATTGTTTTCATGGGTAACCCCGTTACTCGCATGGTATAGTACACAGTAACTTCCCTCCTGCACATAAATACGGCACTGTGGAAATATCAATGCTAACAATACATCCGACGTTTCGGTCGGGTGCCGAGTAACTGGCGGGTGTGAGAGTAAGTTACATGGCTAATTCCGATTTACGGGAATCGATGTAAACACTCATTTTACAACAGTTGAAATCTCGGTATCGAAGAAAAAAAAAAACGCTTTCAAAGGATGCATCTCACATGTTACAGGAATGGCTATAGATCGGGGCTAACGTGCCTTTGAAAACAAATTTAAAGAATTTTAAGCAGATCAACAACTCGTTGATGGGGAACGAAAACGAAATATTCTTTCACTTGATTTTGGAGAAAAGGAATAATTTGTATACTAATATTACAGATTATTGAGGGCTGAGTCGATATTTTGAGGCGTGTAAGGAAATATTATAAGCGCATATATTCCAGTGATTGTGATGTCATACAGAGAAAATAGCTTTAATCATTGTTAAACCATTCAGTCTCATCAATAAACATCTGCAAAAGCTTCATCTCCTCAAACCATTATGCATGTGAGGAGTAACTGAAGATGTATCATTTGAATTTTGATAAGTTTGGGTGAACACTTAATTATTGAGCAACAAATAACTGAATTTCTATGAGTGAGACACTTCTTGAAACGAAGGCTACCGCTCTTCCTTATTTTCAACGATCTACCATTCTACGTCCGCAAACATTGTTTTCCTTTAAATCCCATGGCGAGATTCTGGATTTGGTAACTTTATCAAATGAGCAATAAATCTAGCTATATGTAGGATAACAGCAAATGGTAATTCTGGCATAATTCACAGAATGGATTCAACTGAATGTGTATACCAGTAATTCATACTCACCCACAATTCCTCCGAGCCACCCACTGATAGTCAACATGTATTTACTCGTTTCGTCACCAATGGCAAAGTTTTCGTAACATGAGTAGAATGGATTTCCTTGCATGTTCACTACATCTACGCGGAGTTCGAAGCTACCCTGATTGGTCAGATGATGCAATATTTTGTTTCCGAGCCAAAACTCATGATTAAGCTGTCCAAAGCCTTCTTTGTAACTTGTCCAGTTGCGATAAAAATCGACAGAACCATTCACACGTCGCTGAAAAACCTTCAGTAGAACACACACAAAAGCAAAGGAACAGAATATAAAGCAAAAAAAAAAAAAATATGGTATTTACTTGAAAATGTGTTTGTGACATGGTTTCGTTGAATTGAACGTATAGCAGTTTATAAAGATGACTGCACCTCGTGATTTTATCAATGGCAACTTTGAAATGAAAGCCATAGAATGAAGCAGACTATACCTCTGCTACCCTACTAATTAAAAGTTCATCTTCTGTGATCACATAGGCCTCACACAAAATAGGGCATACAGACTGCAATCACAAAGGCACGGAATGAAAGAAAAGAAGTATGCATTATATACGAATCATTAATAGTGCGACCATTCAGTCGGTAAAATTTCTAAGATGGAGAGTCTAAACATAAGAACTATATGCATCATACACAATAATGAAATAATATTTGCACAAGCTCATGGTGATATAATCAGTTATCGAGATATAGCTGAGTTTCTGCTGCGATATTTGATTCATTATTATATGGTCACTATTATTATGATGTCATTACTGTTTTTAAGTATGCCATAATTCTCTCTCAAATATCGGACATAACACTTAATTGTACCATGAAGGAGCACGCGTAAATCCAAGGTGATGTATTCATACCAGGATAACGGACGGCTACCATCATGTTCGATAGTAATGTTTCATTTGGATATTTACTCTGATGTTTTTCATGAACTAGGAATATTCCAAGTAGAATATCCTAACGACTTGCTGTAGATTTATCCACCTGAAGTTGTAGTGTTCTTCTTGAACTAGTAACAAATTTCTCATTCACTGAACTTGACTTTACCTAGATAGCGAGCCAACACTTACTTACAGACCACTGAAATCCTTCATTTTCGATTTTGTGTTTTCCCCAGGCCAGTATTGTCATAGGAGCATCGCAGTGACACACAGGCACATCTCTTACCTATATTGAGACTGGTTTCAAGCTATGCGAAAGATTTTGTGTACACCTAGATTACACTGTTTCTCTTCGTTGCTAACATGGTCAGTGACGTAGCTTTAATCATCTCCTAGCTACAATTGTATACATAATCTATACATAATCTATTAAATCGTTATCTTCAACTACCGCTGCCAGTCGTAAAATTTCTTGTAAACTAAAGATGGAATTACGAATTATGATCTACTGACTGTCCACCCTGGTCCTCTGCACCTTGTACCATTGTGGCTTATGGCGAGATCGGACATGTTACAATAAACTTGAAACGTCTCTCCATTGGAACCGTGTGGACGGATGGTGTATATACCGCCCTCATGGACAACCACTTCGGTAATGTTCATTACAATCAACTCTTGCCTTCGAATTTTTCTGAAAAATACATCACGAAAGTGTACCATTATGACAATGCAAACCTGGCAAAGTTGTACGAAACTAATGGTGGTCTGTGAATAATGAAGTTGAGAACAGAAAATCATATATTAGGACTGGCATGACGGGGGGGGGGGGGGGGGTGGAAAGTATTACAAGTAATGAAAGGATTGTTCTGAAAAATACATCACGAAAGTGTACCATTATCACAATGCAAACATAGCAAAGTTGTACGAAACTAATGGTGGTCTGTGAATAATGAAGTTGAGAACAGAAAATCATATATTAGGACTGGCATGACAGGGGGGGGGTGGAAAGTATTACAAATAATGAAAATTTTTTAGATATTTTGAAAAGAGTAATTAATGGAAACATTTAAGGGTACCGGGTCGTCTCATGAATCGAACGCCTCAGAATTTGCCACGTCACTTTTGCAATCCTCACTCCTATTGGCCCATTCCAGTCAGGTGACCGTGGGTGAGTCGCTGATAAACCAAGTGGATAAACCACGGTCAATCACCGGCGGATGAATACAATAAAACCGTAGATCGACAATGTTTTTTCATTCTCCTATATCTTACACAAAACAATGGCTAATACTATACTAGAAATACTAGTGAAATAACGTTTGATTTGAAATAGGCCTACCAAGAAATAACGTTACCTAGGCCTAGGGTCTGCCTGCTGAAAAGTAAATTGTAAATGTACTTAAATCTACGTGAACACAACACAGTGATACTGTCAGTGGTAATTCCTCTGACGTACGGTAATCTTACCTCTCTAAATTTCAGAATTGTGTCGCGCGAAAGCTTATTCAATTTATTTTGAACATCTTTGAAAGTTTGAAAACCTACCAGGATTAGCTTTCCGTCTTTGTCGAATTCTGCTGAGGTATCCAAAAAGCAATCCCCTATGCAATAAAATCGTTAAGAGAACCAAGGACTGCCAATCCATCTTGAAGGGTCTCCTTACAACCACAGGATTAATTAAGGACAGAGAACTCCACATCACAAATAATTTAGGCCTATTGACAGGCCTAGGCCCTATATGGTGAAAAAAATCAACAGGAAAGGCCTTGCCATGAGTTATCCCAAACCGGCCATAAAGTGATTTGCAACAATGTTTGACAGTAACGTTTTGACCATGTGCAATTCTACTTCTTTGTTGAACTAGCCTTGGCCTAACGTTAGTTCCGAAATATTGCATAAAACTCTCACACTCAGCGGGAAAACTAGGCTCCGCACACAGCAAGTCTTCTAGTTATACTGCTGCTGTTAGGGCTGAGAGTAAGACAAACATGTCCAAGCTTTTCTCAAAATGTATATTCAATAAATCTGTAACTGTCTTTATCCAAAATCAGTCTAATCAGTACGCACATTCCTTAAAGCAAGTCCTTGGTGTACAACGCTTTATAACTAAGTAACTAAGCACCTCGAGTAGTTCCGTAGTTCACGAATATTGTTGACATGTTGTAAACTTGTTTTCCTTTTCTCGGGGTTTTTTCTATAAAAATGCGGTTATCTAAGACCCAAATTCCCTTCTTTTTCGTCTTTTTTTTTTTGTCTAATGTCGTTTGTATGTACATCCAAGGTTAATCAACTTTGGACCTGCATGTTTATTAACTGCAGTGTAATGCGCTCTCAGAGGGAATGGCTTGCATTAACCCCCGGTAGTGCATTTTCCTGCTTTTAATACACGGTCCAGGGTTGATTAACCTTTAAATAATATACGATCATGGGGTTGATGCAAGCGATGCACAAAGGTGTAGCCCGAGTGCATCCAGTGATGCCTTAACCTCCGAAAGTGTATTTTCCTTCCGATAATGCACTGTCAAAAGTTAATTAACCTCGTTCATACATGCAAAACAAGATTTTGAAAAAAAAGAGACAAAGTAAAAAAAAAAAATGTTCTTAAATATAGTCGCATTATTATTTAAAAGGAATCCCGATTTGAGATAAACAAGACTCACATCATGTCAACAATTCGCCATACATAAAGTAACGCATAAACAAATGAATGGCATAGCATAGCAAGGATATGACATAGTAGTTATCTCGTCCCTTTACGTAGTATGCAGCCAGGGAGGAGATATTGTAGTTGCTTGAGAGGTTTAAGTTGCCAAAAATCACACTTGAATGGTTAGCTACCCACTAAGTTTTAGGTTCATCCGACTGACAGTCTAGTAGGAGATCGTGACACAAGTTCGGTTGTACACACACACACCCACGCACACACACACGCACCACTGACACACATTTGGACTCCCCTTCTCACCCCTAACCCCAGTGGGTAATCCCGATCCATGCCATTTGTATACCATGACGTACCACACATAAGGGTTACTGGCCCACCAAGTTTCGGTTGAATGCTACAAGGGGTGTAAGGAGGGTTCCCGGGTATGAGGTGTAGTCTCAACCCGAGGTGATGACGTCATAGGTCAAAGGTCACAAGTCATGAAAACGAAAAACACGTTCTTAGCATTATCTCAATGTGTGAATATTCTAGAGTTATACATCCACCATACATGGAACGTAGACAATACGGGGGATTTTTGTGAAAAAAAAATGGTGACGTCACATGGTCACAGGTCACGCGGTTAAAGGTTAAAACGGCAGAAATGCTCTGAAAGAGTACGGTTTTACTGTTTCGGTTCATCCGCCGGTGATTTTACTCTAATGTAATGTAATGTGTTACCTGACTAACTCGGCCAGTAAGGGTTGAGGATTCCTCACCAAGTATGTGTGACCAGTTGACTTGTAACGTACATGCACTATCTGGAAGTAACACATTGCATGTATTGTGTAACGCTGAACTAAGACGCTCATGCTATTCGTGAGACAACGGATATCTTCTCAGGGACAGCATGAGCGTCTAACACAGCAACAAATGAGAATATAACTAAACATTTCAATCGGTCTAATTTTAACTCACATGACTCACCTGGCATGCATTAGTAGAAATATTTTCACTTTGTGTGATGGTGACAGCCTCACTACTTTTGGTGGTTTCAGTCACTTCTGTGGTATGACTCTCGCCTCTGCTGAAGTCGACGTCGTTGTTCGCAGTGCCGACTTTGTTGGTGACAAATGAATTAGAGCGTCGAAAGAAAGACATATTAAAAGACGACACTGTTTACGTAAACATCTTGTTAATATTCTGACTGTCATCTATCATTTCATATCACAGGAACTGCACAACGGATTAGGTACGATTAGGTTGACTATAGGTCACATGACATGTAGCCTAGGCCTATGCTCTATTTAACAGTGACCTACCTGTTGGGTTGGGCCAGTTGATCCTTCCGTTCACGCATTGAAAATGTCCTCGAACTGTTAAAACATGAAATAAATAGGCAGTCACTTGGCTAAATTTGGCTGTCTTGTTTTTATACGATAATGTCACACTGTACTGTACAAACTGCTATGTTGCGGTCAATTTGATTATGAAATGGAAGGAGGGTGACATTTCACATATTTCCTCTCCACTAGACTTTTTCTTCTGGGAATGAAGTGACCGGGAGGCAGGTACAGGATTGAAGTGCTCAGAGACTAACAGCTGTTATGTCCAGGTCACAAAAGGGGAGGAGGTGAATGTGTTAGTGTCCCCCCACAATGTGATATTCAAATCAAATTAACTTTTAACGGCCAAAGCCCTATGCCACACAATCCCGAGTAAAAAAATATATCCAGGCCTGCCTTGGCAAACCAGGTACAATGCTGCTCAGAAAGCTGATTAGTGCTGATGTTATATGAAATGACTAGGAAAGGGAAACAAGCATCTTTAAAGTGATTGTCTGTGTATGGAAAAATGGATAAAATTATGTTCGACGTTAAGTTTTTGCTTATTGTACATGGATGAAATACGTTATTCTCTGAACGAAAATGACAGAAATCACTTTGAAAAGCAACGGAAACAAAAAGAAAAAAAAACAATAAAAAAAAATCATATTGGGAAATTAATTGTTCTTATTATAGACAGTCATTCCTCACATGATATCATACATGATAGGGTTTCATCGAAGGAACAACCCCTAACCATGATGGTATGTCTCGAAATCGCGTCATGTTCTACCATGCAGAATAGGGGTTTTCTCGCGACATGATTTTAGCACATTATGGAACTTCTGTGAGGATTAGGTGTTATAGTTGCTTACATAATGAATATGCAATAGTATAGTTAGCAGTATTATATACATACAACACAGTCGTTCTTGTATCGGTACCGGAAGTTGTAGTATTCAACCCCCCCCCCAAAAAAAAGTAAAGAAAAACGAAACAGCTCTGTACAAGTATCCTACAAATTGTCGGCGTCAGTGATCAGTTTTATTTGTTGTTGACTGACTGAATATTCATTACTTGTATACGTCATTCTTCATCAGCTGGTTCAAAAAGTGAATGAAAACTGTCAACCTCTTCACGACTATATTGTACCCTTTTCGTCGTTATGTTAAAAGAAGTTAAAATTATATGGCAGAATTTACCACCTGAAACCTATTTATTTTCCTACATTGTCTGAATGGTGCAATTTTAAATACAGGATATACTTTGGGGCATGAGATTTTTATGTTCTTACTTTTTGCTTATGCTAGCAATACCTTTAACGATTGTTAAACCATTCATCCCCACCGATAAAACTCTGCAAAGCTTCGTCTCCTCAAAACATTATACATTATAAGATGAGTTACCGAAGAAGCATCATTTGAATGTTTGAAAGTTTGAGTTCTTGTACAACAAATAATTCCTATAATTCCAATTATGGCCACCGTCGTTCCTTATTTTGAATAATACATCATCCCGTGTTCACAAATATTGATTTCAAAATGCTTATTTTCTGTAAAACAAACGCTTTATTTCCCTTAAATAAATTGAGTCATGTAAAGACAACGGTGGAAAAAGAAGAGAAAAGAAGAACTAGACATACCTTCAATGTTGACTGTTACAGAGGATAAAAGCAGAAGCAACAAAATGTGGGAGAAAAGAATTATTTTCAAGGAAGTAGTTATCATCTTGTTCCCTGTCTCCTCCACTTGCCTTCTCGCCTCGGTCTTAATTACATTGATTTAAACCTGCTAAAGGTATCAGGTATCATCTTTGTGGAAGTTAGTAGAGATCAGTGATTCACCAAGGCGCAGGTTGCACATTGAGACACATTAACAAGTTGTAAATCGACTTCCGAAAGGATGCAATAGCAAACCAATTTCAAAGGCACAATAATGATAATAATAATAATAAACATCATAATAATAATAATAACGTTCTCTACATCTCTGTCCTTCATTGTATGCATTTCTATTATCTTTCGCATACAAGTTATATGTCTCATAACATCGTGTACACAATTAAAAAGAAAAAAAATATATTGCTTTCAGGATTGGTCCGTTATATGTAACCCTTGCATTCCTAATTCTGAATATAATTTTATCATGTCTCCATGGTACCATGTCATTGATTACGCCTGATAATACAGCATCTATTTATGTAACAATTTTTCTGCTCACGGCATTATTATTAATATTCAATTGTCTGCTGTGAGTCAACTGAGATAAAACAGACACTTTATCACGTTTCTACTTGTTGATGTAAAAACATAAAGCAAAACACGAAATAAAACTTTCGTCAGATAAAGACAAATTTCGTTTTATAAAAAAAAGTTAAATAAAATACTGAAAAAGAGAGTCAACATCGACAACCAATAGAACGGTATCTTTGTGTCTATCCACCCAAACAAATCTATGTCAATTAAAATAATTAAACGTTTTATTGGCACTAACGAGATTTCAGCCAATCAGTAATTATGAATGTGGTTTCGTTTAGGGTAAGTGGTTAGGACCGTGCTATATTATGTATATACGTAGATAGATATTCACGTATGTTTCAATGTAAATTTTGTCGTTCAAACATTAGCTGGACATATATATATATATATATATATATATATATATATATATATATATATATATATATATATATATATAAAACAAGTAATAATGCAAAAAAAATACCATAACTGGTTGGTAAAAGGAGTACGAAAATATACGAATTCGACATTTCGCAATACTTTCTCTTAAAGGTCACTTGCAAAGCACGCCCCACTTTTACAAACCGTCCATATACCATATGTTGTGTATACGTGGTCCATATAGAGACGCAGTGGAGAGGGTGTCACGCAGGTCCCAAACATTTAAGTCGACACGAAAATGTTGAATTAATGTTAATGTCGACCAAAGGGGGATTGCAGACTCTTTTTGTCGACAATGGAATGCCTACTTCTTCCAATTTGAATACACAAACAATGCCCTTGTTCTTGCGACACCACAAACTTTTGATGCACTTAACCATTATCAAACAAATATGAAAAACTACTGTACAGTCAGACATCGACAGACATAGCCACACAAGCCCACTTAACGGTGCCTGCTAGTGCAGTTTTGCGAGACTAAGAAATTAACAACATTTCGACTTATAAGCATCTTTGACTAAGTGTTTATAGGCCGTTACAGGCGTTACATGCATATTCGAGTACACACCATCATGCATGATTGCATAGATCCTTCCGAAAAATTGTTTCAAACAGGGAAAATGTCGTGGGGACTATCAGGACTGTCAGGGACTGTCATGTTATTAACGTTTGTCCTGTTCTCACCAAAGTGTGGTAAATATTATATCCTCTAGCATATATGGGGAGGGGGGTATTTCTTCAGTGATAGACACTGGCAATAAACTCAGTACGTAGCGTGATTGTGCATGAACTTATTGAGATGACCACTGACGATTAAATAAATAAACAATAGATTACTGAGATAAGTTTGTCGCAATCTATAAGAGTTTCTCCAAAAGAAGTACTTGTAAGTGGGTTATCCATGGATTAGAGCGGATTAATTTTATCATTATCGAATTGAGTAGCCAGTCAAGATTTTACTTTTCTTGCTTCTCCGCTGTCACTTCAATGTCGATATGACACCATGGCCCCTTTCTCGTCATACTACATAAGACAACCCCCCCCCCCAAAAAAAAAAAACATACAAGTCAGGTGTGTCAGCTGGCAGGACTTGGTAACAACTCATTGGTATGAGGATCATTACGAAATTTAACTCTTTGTAAATATTACTTTTTGGTTGTGGAGAAATCATTTTCTTTTCTAAAATTCTAAATCATAAGCGGGAAATGTGAATCTGCCAATTGGGGTTTATTGAAGATTAACAGCCATGAACATTACAATTCGCAATCTTCTATTTCATTTGTACATGTTCAGTAGAAGAAACTGGGAGCGAGGCAAATTCACACATGACACACTCTTTTTAATTTCAAGCCGTCTTGCTTTGGGAGCAAAACATTACACCCTTTCATGACGTTAGTGTAAGGAAATTGATGTAAGGAATTCCATTAGTTGAGTTTATTTGTATTATCTCGTGCTACCTTCTCAGCTGTTGACTTGTGTTCCACCTGTTGGAGCACGCTTGCACTTTGTCATGCTAAAATGTGTATTTGTTATGTTGATGAGTTTATGCATCTCTCGGGTAAGTGGTAAGTTGTATTTCGTTGAGTTTGTATGTAGCCAGTGACTGGAGAACCAAGCCAAATAAATATTTTTCTCTGCACGTGAAATCGCTGCATGTATAGTGAATTCTCTTTGACCTCTCGCTTCCCGTGGCCAACTCGGTCCACGTTACATTTGGTACCAGGGGTATTTTAAATAATGCTTTCACGGTAACAGTGTCGACTTTTATATCAAATAATCTTATTTAATTCAGTGGAAGTTGTACTGGAGACCACGGATATTTCGAAGAGGTCTTATTTCAAGTTTTCTTGATCCTAGAAATAGGAAACTTGGTCAACTGTTTCACTCTTATTATCTTGGCATGCCGACATAGTGCACCGTAGCAACAAATTCTACATTGCTGGCGAATCTGACGCAGGTTTAAGCCAAAGTCTGTAGTAGAACCTGGAAAATGGGGCTTTCTGATCCATGGATTATCCGAAGTACGGTCTTCGATGATAGTCAATCCTCTGAATGGGCTTTTCGTGGTTGGTGGCTCCGAGGCTTCTGTTTTTATTGAGACCAACCCTCTGACGACTCCTTGGTGAGTCTTATTGTTTAAAAAAAATGAGTTTACAGGACTTCTTTGATGATGGTACTCTCCTTAACGGTATAAAGACCGAGACGGAGAACATGTTTAAACTTTGAAGGATAAGATAGAGAACATAACACAAAAATTACTGACTGTAAATGCATACCAGACGCTATAATGGTGTATTCTATTTATGTCGTTTGTTTAGATTTTTCAGAGGAAACGCATGTTGTGTGTTGGTTTCGATATTTTACGCTTTTATTAAAGGGGATCATTGAGTTGATAAAAATATGTTTGTGATGATTTTGAAGGGTATAAACCCATGAAAATACTTATAATTAACATAATTGTTCAAGTTTCACATCCAGTAGTTACATCATGAAACCTTTTTTGAATTTTTGACCCTTTCTTGTACTAAATGCGTGCATGTGAATATGCCTAAGTATTAACATGAAAAAGTGTCTGGTCACGAATTTTCGAAGCACAAACTGAATCGTTAATTGTTCACTTTATTAGTGTTCCTTTGTATATGAAACATTGGGATTTTGTTAGTTAAACAATTGTCATTAGTATGTTAAGCAAACTTAAACTTTTAGGAAATTTAGTGAATTTCACGAAAAAACTCAATGAGCCTCTTTATTTCCTTACACATTCTTAATCTTTAGTACATTTACCATGCCGAAGGATATCGACGACCCTTTAAATGATTATAATATAAAACGTACCCCCCATTTTGTTAATGAAAAACGACACGAAAGACTTTTCCCAATGGGTACTGCGTCTTCATGTGGCATTGACGGCTTGCATTGCAAGGAAATACAGGAGACACAGCAAATACTCTTCCCAGTAGACTCGGTGGGGCGGCATTTAATTGTAAAATTAGATTACGATAAAGTTAAGACATTAATGATACATATCTTTGGGAAAAAGGAATCTGTTTCCACCTTAAACAGATAAATTGATGCAAAACACTAAATCCTGGTCCGGAATCCT